>JAQOWZ010000009.1:10000000-12500000 GCA_035578165.1 Stenolophus ochropezus
TCCAAAGTTTAACTGGAACAATAAACAATTATTGCGTTCCAATACCTTTATTTTTTACGTGACACCATTGGGTATTGATATATAATTAAAAATAATATATATTGCAGTAAATTAGAATTGCATGTATAAAAATTCAAAATAAATGATAGTTACTTTCAGTATTGAAGTATTTGTGAAATGTTTTGAAAGAAGTAGTAGAAAAACGAGAATGGATACAAAGCAATGTTGCGAGGTGAGAGTATTTGTTTATAATTCAAAGTGATTGATCAGTAATAACAGTGGTGATGGCGAAATGTGAATTTGAATCCAGTATTGCAGGCGTGTTTGCCACCTGCATTGAATGCGGCATTCCTGTGTCCTATATGCATGTTTCATTTCCGCTCCGTAACGCCGCAGATTATCGTTTGCATTATCGAAACGCCTCCACATTAATTTGCTTCAAATGTTGTTGACAGATATAATTTACTTGATGAATTTTATTACGTTTGATCATTTCATGCATATGTTACCTATTTATTCATGCGATCATACTATATCAAATAAGATTATAATTCATTATATAATACATAAATTGAAGTTACTAGTAAACTAATTTTGAAAATTAAACAATCAACAAATTTATTTCAAACAGTTTATATACAAATTTATAATTTGTTATGTTGTTGGGAACACTCTTGATTTTATAAGACATTTTTGTTTTATTATTGAATATTATATTTTGATGTTTCAAGCAAATTAAACAGTTTCACTTATTTCCTAAGATCAGGGCCGTTCCAAGCGGAGGTGTTAGGGGTTTTCAAAACCCCGGTGGCAGTCTTTAAGGGGCGGCAAATAATATAAAATAGGTATTTATTGTTATGATAACATTCCATATAACATATATTCAATTTTATTTGCTACTATCTGCATAACAAAGATTTCTACAATTAATAAATAATTTATCTCTCTTATTTCAATTTAGAGAAAGTATATTTTTCTGTATTAAGTTAACTAGAAAACAGTTTGTATTGTGACGCAATTTGGCGTCGGTCACCAATTATATGAAACGCATCGTTGGTGGTCCCTCGCAGCTCAAAATTTAGTTTTCTGTTATATCATTCAGTGGAATAGTTACTTGGAATCTTTCGGATATTATTCTCTGTTCGTTATATCGTACGTTTATTATTTATTTACATCTACATATTATATTATTGGTAGTTCACTATGTTGCAATTTTTTCCATTAAAACCAAGCAACAATTGAACGTTGATTTTCAAATTATGAATAATTTTATAATATTTTGGACAATGAAACAAAATCGTTTGTTCGTTTACATTTAAACCTGATTGATATAAAAATGAATTTATAAATAGTAGATAGTAACTTTTCTAGTAAATTTTATTACAGGCTGAATATATTTCCTGAATATCCAGTTTCAAATATTTTATTGTTAAAAATGTCATTTCCATAATATGAAATTCTTATTTAAGCAAAATCTATTTTATCTTTAATATATTACATTATATGATTAAGTATTACAAACAATAAAAAACATGAGACGGTTGGCAAATTTTATCTGACTATCCTGCCTAAGATAAAATATGTTCTTGTTTCTACGATTTTTGTTGCAATATGCATTGCAATTGAGAATATCCAAACATATAAACTAAATGTAACTAAACTATATTATCTTGCTGATGATGAGCAAATTATAGCTCAAAACGTCTTTATTTAGTTAAAATATAACATCGAATAATGGAACAAAAATGCCTTTTAATTATTTTATAAATTGTCTAGATTTGTTTCAAGACGTTTTTTAGTTAGAAAATATTGTTTGAATTATTTATACATTCAGGGATAAGCTTCAAGATGTTATTGTTCTTGAAAAGTAAAATTAAAATTTATTTTAGAATTAAATTAGATATAAATTTAGATTTGTATTTGAACAAACCAATTTTACGAATAAACATGTTAAAAAAATATTAAATATAAAAACTGAAATGTAAAACGTAAACGAAATTAATAATTTAGTCGAATCGTTTGATTTAGTTTCATTGAAATAAATGAAAAGCAAAATACATATATAGATAATTTCAATAATTTTCTCTTTTATAAAGGCTAAATTAATTTTATAAATTTATGTTGTAACTAACCTATGAAAAGTTGCAAACAAATGACTCATTTTGTATTCCAATCTGATTAATAGTAAAATATACGTTCTAATTAATTTCCTAATTGAATTATATTTCCAAATCTATTAATCAAATGCAAAGCTGATTTAATAAATTTAATGAAGGTTTCTTGGGAATTGTTTAAAATTTTGTTTAATACAACCTTAAAAAATTAAGTGACAAATGGTTTTCGGGTGACAGGAAAAAGGTAATTTTTCAATATAAAAAAATTCATCATGTAAACAAAGGCTAATCGATTCTGACATGGCATGATTAAGTGCTAAAATACAAACGAACAGTAAATGCTCATTGTTTCATTTTTCCCTTTGATTTACCCTTCAGTTATTTATATTTCCTGCTGAATAAACACTGCCATATTTATTATTTCATCGACCCATTTATAAACTTGAAATATCCATGGCGTTTTCTCCTGTCAATTGCAATCTCCTTCATTTTTTTAATTTCAAATTGGAATAAAATTGAAACGAGCAATTAAAAATTGTAAACAACTATTATATTACCAATCATGGTAACAAATTTTTAATATCTTAATGAGTAAGCAAAATTAACAATTACTGTATGTGAAATAAAAGATGAGCTGTGGCAAAGAATGGATGTTGAATGTCATATACAACGTTATTCTGTAGCAGTTATAAATGAAAATTCTTCATATTGTAAATGTACTAATTTTTACCAATATGAATAAAGTATGAAATCATAAAATGTATGAAGTCTAACTATTTTGAATTTTAAATTATTTATTATGTGTGAAACTTATTTACATAATTTTATTGCGGCATGCTTTTTATATGGTACATTTGTATTTAACAGAATGTATGAAAAATAAAATATATTTTTTCATTGGTTCATATTTGAATTGAATATGTTTCTTGTTAACGTTTAGGTACATTATGTTTTCCATTAACTAGTTTCTGTTAAATATTGAAGTGTTTTATTAAAAGATTATAATATTGTTTAAAAAAAGTGATAGGTGTAAGTATTGTAAATATGTATAATTAATTCTTGTTCTTTACTTCTTTAGTATTTTCGTGTATTAAATTTGTAATAAAATAATAAAAAAAAACTGAAAATTGTTACAACTGAACATTTTAAAATTTGCAGTTATTTAAAAACAAATATTTCATATTAGCCTCAACTGAATTTTTGTGGAAAGAGATATTTTTTCATGTATTTATTTACAGGGATATATAGAATTGTCCAAAGCAGTGTTTACAATAAACATTTTATTAATTAATTCGTAATACCAACAGGTATTTACGTATGTGAAACTATATTTGCAAATTGTTAAATGAATAATAATATAAACCGAAAATTCATATTCTATTTTAAAATTGAATAATAATAAAAAAAACAAGAAAGAATACAAATATGTTTTCCAAACAAAACAGAATTTTTATAATCTGCTTTGTAAAAACTGTATTAACTCTATTTTTAGTCGGGTTTATATTTAGTTCGCACACAAATGTGGAAATTATATTAAAATGCAAAATTAAATCATGTAATCTGAATTAATAAATATTTTAAAATACTAAACATTTACATAATATTTCATTTTAATTTATATATGTACAAGTATCTGGACATTAAGCTGAAATTAAAATTATTAATTTGTTTAGATATAAGGAAAAAGTGTAAGATTTTTTAAAAATTCAAATAATTAAGGATAATTTATTTAAGAAATAAAATTTAATACCACTGGATTTAAATATTTCCTTATTTTAAAGTGATTATTTTTAAAACTTTAAAAGCAAATTTTTGGTGGCTTATTGCAAATAATAGTTATTTAAGCTATAAGGAATGTAACTACATTAAAACATTCGAGAAGGTATGAACTGAGGTGAAGCCTGCCGAATGGAGACGTTTATTATATTTTCCGCGCCACCAGCAGAATTTAACTTCAAATAATGTTAAAGTATTTGAAAATTTTGATAGTTCAGATTTATTTGAAATTTTATATAGTTCAGTTTACCCATTGCTAGACAACCAAATATATGTGACTATTCCACTTCAAAATTGTGACAAGTAATTAATTGAAAATATAAATATTTCGATGAATTGTCATGGCGAATACCATTCGTAACTATAATTTTATAAATATTTCGATGAATTGTCATGGCGAATACCATTCGTAACTATAATTTTACTTATAATTTTTGCCTAACTCATCCCTGTTTGTTGCTTTAGAAAATCGTCATTCGTCCTGCGGATTCGTTTGATTTTCGTTGCAACAATCAGTCGTGACCATAACGACGAAAATATTATTACAATCTCTGATTTGATATTTGTTATTTATAATTTATTTAGATTTCAAATATTAACATTATAAGCAATTACTTCATCCGACAAATATCTCATTTTAATAATTAATGTCAATAATTTTGTTTTATGAAAGAAGCCAAAACAGTTGCACTAAAAATGTATAGATTAATTAACCACTCTTAATTTTGCAAGTAAGTAAGAAGTATGAAAACACCCCAAATATATTATAAATTTGTGACCATTTTTTTTAAATTTCCGAAACCACAGACATTCCTAAGTCAGTAAACTTTAACTGACCACATGTAATCTGCAGTAACCCAATTCAATCATGAAAACTACTTCGAATTTTGTGGACAAAATGCGCCGTTTGGCTGTTAATCTGTTTGTGTTTCTCTGGGATAATAATAAGAAAGTGTAATTATAATAATGCTATTTAATTTAATTTTATAAATCTAGTACCTACTTTTTTATGTGAAAACACTGCTATTTAGGGTTTCAAGTTTTAAAGACACCGTACGTAAACAAAAGTCGGCTGGATGACTGAGCGAGTTAGCGCACATCTCTAACTCGCTGTGACGTCATTCGAACTGAGATCGTAAGTTCAAGTCCCAGCGACCAACAACGTGTGATTTGTCGTAAAATAAAAAACACAGCTACTTGTGTATCACACTCGGATGCTATAGACTTGCCATCTATACATCTTAAATAGAAGTAGCGCTGGCATAAAACAACCGACAGTACGGTAGTTAGAACTGCGGCTCGGTGAGTTCGGTTGCCCTATGCTCCGCTTGGGAGACACAGGGACACACATTAAGTAAATAAAAAGTTTGATATTTGACTTGATAAGCCGATATTTGACAATTTTGGCAACTGCGGATGGAATGTTTAGAAATTTATAATTGGAACAATTTAGCAAAGTTGTGTAATTAACACGAGCATTGAAAGTTTAATGATTCACAAGTTTGACAGACGACAGGAAGCCATAGTGAAAATGAATAATAGATGCACGTTGTCAGGTGTTGGAGCAACGGTGCCCAGTCAAACTCCCATCACTTGTGACTAATAATAATCCGACAGGGCTTGAGCAGCAGTGACGAAGACGGGATGTTAAGATAAATATATCTTGTCAGTAAGATTCTTCGAGCGGAAATTAAGTTTACGATGAAGCTTTCCCTATATTTCACTTCTTGTTTACGCGAGAAGCCGCTGGAAAACTTCCGATACGCGATACGGGGTGGCGTTTACCTCGATACAAAACAGTGGACAGTCGCCAACGCCGCCGTCCACAGCCCGCTATTCAACTTTACACCTTCGTGCCGTGAATCAGGTCACTGAATTTTATTCGCAATATCTATTATAAATATGTGTCATTAATATTTCATATTCGTACGTGACCTACTTAGTGCACAATGGGGAAATATATTTTATATATTGACATGACAATCTTAAAGATTGCTTATTTCGAAATTGAAACAGAGGATAGTTGTTGTTTTGTGCTATAAATTCATAGGAACTATTACAAAGCATAGATTTCATAAATCACTCCTTAAATTGACACAATTTCTATTAGAATTTACGTTGTTCCTTGACGTATATATTTATTTTAATGAATTATGTATTCCATTCATATTTCATGTATTGTTTTGTTTGTTTGTATGTATAATATATGAGAAAGACAAAAAACGAAATGATACGTAATGAGAACTTACGGTTATGAAGATAAAATCTCAAAGTACTCACCTGTAACAAAAGAAAATTTCATTAGTACACGAAATCAATTTAGTAAATATTTTACAAAGTTTATTACATCCATAATAGTAGTACAACAATAATATTTTATCATATGAATCTAGCTACACATTACAGCAATTTCGTAATTTTTCCAGAAATACCAATATCTAATCTTAACGATAAGCAATTAATGTATAGTAATAATAGGGTAGTACGTATTTATGGTTGATTCCAGTATTGAAAACAAACACCACAGCGGTGAATTTATGTCAGCGAAATAATTCCAGCTTTCGAGCTATCGCGTGGGTAACGTAATTACGCTGATATCTACTAACCTACATAAAAATTAGTAAGCAAATAATATTTTGATAATATCGCGTCTAAGGTTCATAAACAGCCAAATGACATTCATGTTAATGTTTCTCATTATGATTACTACATAAATTGCTTGTAGTTCGGAGAAATATTAAAATAGTAATTACATACTTAAAAATAGAAAAAAAGCTTATTTATTAGACTTGTTTGTGTTCAGCTAGACAGCTGGGACTGAGTTATAATAAATGGTTTCGAAGAGAAATAAACTACCAATTGTTTACAAATCCTATATTATCTTACTTGTCTTTATATGTAATTATGAGTTTAAACAGGTCCATATATAATATGAACAGTTGCATCAACATTATAAGCAAGACATAAACAAAAAAATCTGATGTAGACACCACATGACTTCCTTGTACGCTAAATTATATACATTTACTTCACTTGAGAGTGAGATCGTACTAAGGCTAATCATTCTTCAACTTCCATTCGTTTCATATCTTCGAACTTCCCTTCGAAATGGATCATCTTTTAATTTTTTTTATATTTCATTACTTGCGCAAAATTATTTTAATCGCTCAAAAACTTGCGAAACCAGAGTTATTTTAATATTTTTGTCCATACTTGTCACTAAATACCTTTATATTCTAATAGTTGTCAATATACTATTAACAAGAAATAAAATGTTTCCTACGAATATTAAAAGCTAACTAAATTATTATTTTCTGTCAAAGTAAAGAGGACTTTTGAAAAGACGGATTGGAACAAAAAAAAATGGAAGTTCACTTATGCGAAAAATTAAAAAAAAAACCTACAAGCAAAGTTCCCGTTTGGTACTGCCGATTGTAATAAAAAAGGAGGTGCACAGATAAATGTTAGCAGTCCGTTGAAATCTGAAAACTGAATTTTTTTAAGATTGCTGCCTTTACTTTTATGATTTTATGAAAATATTTGATGTGGAAACTACATGACTTCCTTGTAGGGCTATTAAATTATAAACATTTTTTGCCGCATTTCATTTGAAAGTGAGGTAATATCCTTAAATTCTTTAATAAAAGGGACAGTTACACAAGTGCTAAAATATTAATTTCCAACATCACCTAATAATTTTTGAGTAGTGCGAAAAATTCAAAACAAAAAACTACCCTTCTGGCACTGCCGATTGCAATAAAAAAGAATGAAATATATGTATAATATTTTAACATTCTACGACTAATCATTTTTGAGGTATGCGAGATACGTAAAAATGTACAAATATGACGCCAAAACTAGTCGAAATGGATTCAGGGATAGTTAAAATGGATATTTCCGTTCAAATTTGAAAACCGAAATTTTATGCAATTACAATTTTACTTCGTACAAGGGAATAAAAAGTATTGGGGATTTATATAAATTATCGCCTAGAATAAGCAACGAAATTGCGTCATGTGAGATGTCATCAATTGTAATGTAGTTTTGTGTACTGTATTTATAGTTTTCACTTACAAAGTGTTTACCAAATAAATAGAACGTTTTCAAGTATACACTATAAACAGTATAAACACATAGTACATGAAATGCGTGAAACCTCATTAAAATTGATGACGTTAAATATGACGCAATATCGTTGCTTATTCGAGGCGGCTATAGTATAGTACAGATGTGTATATTTATCTTCAATTCTAACCATAGGCGTGCGCACGGTGTGTGCCATGGATGACGTGGCACCCCTTAATATATTAATAGTAATTAAAAGTTTATAAATGTTAAAATGAGGTACTACATAAATAAATTTAGCAGGCGAGGACAAGGCAAACATATTTATTATTCTCTCATTATGTACAGAATTAAACCAAAAATTGTGTTGACAAACGCGAAATATGTCAAAAATACTCATTTTTGTATCCAAAATTTTTATTTTGGCAAACGGTCTACCTTGATAGATCTCGTCACGCAGATTTCAAAGTTTTAAACAGAATTTAATTATCTCTTTTTATTACTACGTTATTTGCTGTCAAAGTTGCACTTCAAAAAAGTGTGTTTTTTTGGCTATTTTTCTAAAATGGGTAGAGATACAATCTCAACGATTATACAAGTCAATTTAACGGGCAATGTTACGTAAAGAAATGTTTTCTCCGCATATACGTTTTTTAGAACGATTAGGTGAAAAATGAGAAAATCGAAAGAACCTAAATTTCATAATTTTTCCGATTAATTTTTTTCCTCCAAAACTCTTGATTTTCCAGTCTTAAGTAAATATCGATGCGCTGATTTCAAAATTTCAAACCGAATTGAATTATCTCTTACCGTTCTCGATATATTCGTGTTCAAAGTTGAGTTTTAGCAATATCTAAAAAATCAGGTTTTTTAGGTATACCCCTGAAATGGTTAGGTTTACGATTTCGGCGACCTCACCAATCGAATCTACGGGCAAAATTACATAAATATACCAATTTTTAGATTTTCATTGCAAAGGATACAATTTTTAGAAAGGAAAAACGAAATCGGAGAAAATCGAAAAAATGGCTAGGGGTATACCTTAGATTTTTTTCGATTTTTGGCCATTTTCAGTTTTTTTCTTGTAGAACTTCTATGTGTTGAGATAAAAATCTGAAAATTGGTACACTTATGTAATTTTGCCCGTAGAATCGAATGGTGAGATCGCCGAAGTCGTAAACCTAACCATTTAAGAGGTATACCTAAAAAACCTCATTTTTTAGGTATAACTTTAAATTTAAGTATCTCGAGAACGGGAAGAGATAATTGAATTCTGTTTAAAAATTTGAAATCAGCGCATTTATATCTACATAAGTCCAGAAAATAGAAAAAAATGGAGGCAAAAAGTTTTGAGCTGAAAAATTGAAATTTAGGTTTTTCGGCTTTTCTTATTTTTCAGCTAATCGTTCCAAAGAACGCATATGTGGACAAATCATTTCTTTATATAACTTTTCCCGTAGAACCGAATGATAAAGTAATTGAGATTGTATCTCTTCTCATTTTTGAAATATACTAAAAAAACACGCTTTTTTGAGGTACAACTTTGAGAGCAAATATCTTCGAAACGAAAATAGATAATTAAATTCTGTTTAAAAATTTGGTGTCAGCATATTTAATTCTTTAAAAAATATTACAAACAACATTTTGTAAAATTTTTAAATTTTCGAGCTAAAAATTCGATGTTCTGAAATATTTTCGGATTTATGGAAAATTACAGCATCAGCGGCTTTTATTTTATTTTTCCAAGTCATATTCATCATAGTGAGAAATGGTTTCACTTACGTTTAATATTTTATTTTATAATAATTATAATAATTTCTTTAGCACCCCCAAAAGAAAAGTTCTGCGCACGCCTATGATTCTAAGGGTATTTAAGCAGTAACGAAAAAATTATTATATATAAAATATGATTTATTTATTGTTATAAGAAATATATAGTACCTAAATAATTCGACTAACCGGGTGTCAAACTCATGGTCTCCTTCTACCCAATAGACCGCTAACCTTTTTGGTATTATAATTTATTTTATCTCCATAAAGAACAGAATAAAATTATTACGATAATTTTGATATTTTGTGACATTAATAAAGCTTGTTCAATATTCAATACAAGTTAGAAATTAATTTCAAATAAATATGTGTCATTAATATATTTTATAAGAAAAACAATAAATTTTGTAATGAAATATTTAAATGAAATTTACTATAAAATATTTTAAATTTAATTAATTAATCCAAATGAGTCATAAACGATATTGTGTTATGTTTTATGTTATGAATTTTTTATAACCTTTACCTTCAAAACATTGATAAAAGCAAAGAGCAAAAACACTTGCCAACCAAAAACAAGCGACGGGTGGATCTGATATATGGCAACAATAACGTCATCTTGTAGCGGAAGTAGCACTAATCTAAAAGAAAGTGAAAGGAAGGTGCCATGACGGATCACTTCCGGTTGCTGTTTTAATTAAAACGCGGCAAATGCGTGACCATGTATCAACTGTTAGCGACCAAATAAAACACCCCTGCTAGGAAACTTTCATCAAAAAGGAATACGAAAATGATTTTATTTATTATTCATTACCCAACAATACGGAAACTAATAAAATCTGATTAACTTAATGAACCCAAACGTTTATTGACAGATCATAATTAAGATTATTTTGATGTATTATTTGCCTTCGATTTCATATATTTTTTTACTTCTATCTACACCTGTATCGATTGCAATATACTGTGTCGTAATGCGTAAAATATTCATTTTACATGACATAAGTTCATGATAGAAATATTTAAAATAACATTTATTTTATTTGAATGGATACATGACACACAATGAGAATCGAACTGGCTCCTTTCTCAAAGTAATTGTTAAGATTTTTTTGCATACTATGAAAAATTGATTAAATAACTGAAAACTATTAAAAATTAAAATAAAATAAAAACTATCCATTTAGATAATAAATGATATAAATTTAAAAAAAGGAAATATTTATAAGTGGTGAACACTAGCAACATTTTTTATCGATGTTTGCTGAAAATAATGAAAAAGCAGATTGTATCTAGATATTGATATTATATTTTCCAAAAAGTATATTTATATATTTTGTCAATTTCTATATCAAATAACATTATTTGGTTAAATAATGGTCAAACAAGTACCGACTACAAATTTTCTTTTGTAATAAGGAAATCAGTAGGTACTCGTATGTACAAATGAATTAATTAAAGTTTTTAGAGAATTTAATCAATTCATTAAAGGCTAGTAGAGAGTTCATTGACAGATCAAGGCCAATTAGATCAATTCTTGTCTTAATGGTTTTGGTATAACGCCCCCTTCACTGCACAATAACTCGCAGGTCCCTATTTGTTTGTTTGCCAGATGTCAGTTATTTGATTAGTTGTCAAAAATCTCTTTCGTGTTGTTTGATGCTTGTCAGTATGACTTTCAAAATTGAGTTTAAATGAAAACATTGAGGATTTTTTTTTTATAATTTGGTTATGTTTATATGATAAACGTCAACCTTATTTGAAGTCGAAACGAGAAACGTTGGTGTGTTTTTGTATTTTAATAAATTGTCTGAATTCTCCAAGAACTTTTTTACTTAAGTTATTTATAATATTGTTGTTTTGGTCAATATTAATGTTTGACAATAGTGTTAAATACAAAAGAGTTAACATTTTAATACTGTTTACTAAGGTAACCTAAATAAAAAGAAGTTCCATCAGAAAGTTCATGAAGAAAATTTCATTTAACATTATTTGTAGAGCAGAGGGTAAAACACAAATAACAAGTAAAAGAGATAGGTTAGCAAATAAAGAAGCCTGTAAATAAGAAAGAGTCAGTAAGAAAAGCAAACTGAAGAGCCGGTAGTGACAGAACAGAAGTAATCGTTTAGAAACGAACTAACAGGCAAAAGGGAGCAGTGAAAAATAAGTGCAAATTTCCTGCGAACCTAGATGAGAAACTTTCATAATTTCCTTCATTAAGAAGCGAACGGAATAAGAAATTACAAGTCACGGAGATTTATCAACTCAGCGGCTCAGATGGGCTTTGGGCTTTAGGACAGCTTTGCCCTTTACTACAGAACGAGAATAGAAAACAATGGTCGGCGGCCGGTTTTATAATTAAAATTCCTCAAATAGTGTCACATTCATTTCGCGAGATGGCCGGAAAAAGAATGAAATTATATTGCCGGGGGGCGTCGAAAATTGTTAGCCACGGAAACTTTATATCACTCTCGGTGTCGGTGGCCCGTAAAAAATACCGCCCATTTATAACTGTTGTGCGCCGGGGGTGGCTACGCAATTCGCGCACTCGCCCATCTCGTAATTAACTCACTTTTCTTACTTCCCGTGCACGCCCCCGCTTCCTCTGCTAACTTCAAACACAATCAGCGTCAATCCTATTCACTGCCTAACCTTATTACTCTACATGAAAAACGTTGCCATGACAAACACCTAACAACCTATTTATGTGTTTGTCGAACGCCCTCCTTTCTACTTATTTTCAATTAAGTATTCATATTATTGTTCACCTCCATTTTTTATATTTCATAGGAATAATCAGAGCCTTAACTAGGGCGTGGCAAATGTATGCAAAAATTTAGTCGTTCATACGATTTTAGACTAAATTTTTCTAAAACATTTTTTTTTTTACAAATAATTATCTACAGACAACGGCAACATTGTTATCAGTTACTACAGCCTCTTGTGAACGCTCTTTTAGCAAATTGAAAATTTTTAAATCGTACTTCTGCTCATCTACTGGATATGAAAAACTGACAGATATCACTATTGAAATCGGGCAAGTTAGTATGTGACGTAGCCAAGAGGTAAATAAACTTGGACATCGACAACGTATTTCGCTTGTGTCAACCGAGGTTTCAACTTATTATTATTATTTTTATTAATCTTTCCATTGTTTGTGCAATTTTTCTCAACAATTTAAATGTCCAACTCCCAAATTCACCGTACCTGCCAGATGTCAAGATCCAAGAATAGTGCAATTTTTCCCGATGTTGAGCGCTCGCGTCGCAACAGCAATCATCACCACAGACATTCCCGGACTCATATATAAATAACAAATTAAATTACGTTGATATTTGATTAAGAATGGAATATTCAGAATAAAGCACATTGTCTTACTGCGGGAAAATAATATTGTATTTTATTTCTGTACGATTTCGACTTTATCCAGGGCTTCTGAAATAACCAATAGTCTCTCTAAATCTAAATCTTAGCATCATTTGAAGTGCCCAATATAATAATTTCCTTATTTCCACATTTCTTTGTTATATTGTTATTTTTAATTTGTCATTGGAACCTATGTGCCAAATATTGCCACTTGGAATGCTTATTAAAAGATAATTATAATTTTCTTTTTAGTCTCTATAGTTCCATTATTATTCACACCTTAGAATATTAACATGTTATTTACTGATACAGGGAAGTTACAGAGAGAAATAATTTTGAAAGAAATAAAAAATAATATAACATTCGGTAGCCAATTTGAGTTACCAAAACGTTTTGTAGTAGTTTGTATTTGTAATTATAATAAGATAATGGAAGACCGGAAATTAATTTCAGAAATCATTTTCTTACAAATTCATAGACAAACATTGAAAATATTGTATTTTTATCATCTGTATACTCTATATAAAGCTAAATTAATTTTTTAATATGTTTTGCTTTGTACTTGTAATAAAAGTAGCATTGTTTCAATTTTAATGTGATGCAATTATTTTCGAAATTATAATAGTGTAGTAATCATTTCTTTGTTACATTTCAATTGTTCATTATTTTAATAATTTTTGCACTATATTCTCTGTACAATTAGGAAGCCAAAATCCATTAAAATGTATAATTAAAAATATTGTGGTAAAACAATAAAACGTTATATTATTCGTACATTGTATGAAACAGAAATATATGACTTTATAAGCTAACTTATAAACAACAGGAGAATGGAGGACTAAAAATTGTATATTTACGAATGTAATAAATATTCTTTGTTTGTCGAGGAAGTAAACAAGGCAAGCAATTTTATTATTATTTAATGTTGTTTCGCTTCAGGGCATTTTGTATTATATAAAATAAATACTCTTACTTATGTTTTAAAATGAAAATACTGTAATATGAAACCGTTAATGCATTTCTCTTGTTATAAATTGATATTCTTTCTACATACCTGTTCTTAATAATGAATTTCAGGGAAAATAAATATTTTATCAAAAGAAAAACAATTATGTGTAACAATATAAATTGTGAGAAAATTTTATTAGAAAGCTGTTTCGAGGTACATTTAATAGCTAAAATCCTAGTATTTTAATTGTTTTATTATTAATTCTGATTCTTATTAATACATTTTTTTATGTTAATTAATAAATTAATATTGGTATAATTTATTAGGTTATTAGAATTTTTTCGAGGTAATAATTTTACCTAATAGGGAAATACTGGAATATCACAATAAATTTAAATTAATTTTGTTCATTGTTCTCTTTGATAAGAATTACGTTATTATTTATAAAATATCTTTCAACTTGTACGCCTTAACTTAACAGTATATTGCTATCGTTATGCGATGTTTTTGTTTTATCATAGCTGCCATTTTATCATGTAAAAGTGTACCAGTAAATAAAGTACCAAAATTGTAAAAATTTGGTATCAAAATTCGTCTTCAATTCGCCAAATGTTTCGTGGGCGTCGTCGAAACGTTTGGTTAATCGAAATATTGTTGCTATTGAAGAAACTCTGTGACAACAGAAATCTCTTAGTTTTTCATGACAATCAACGGCGAAAGGTATCGAGAGATGATAACCAGTGTTCTTTGGCCAGATTTGGATAATATACACATAGACGAAATGTGGTTCCAGCAAGATAGCCTTACGTGCCACACAACGGGTAAGACAGTGGAATTATTGCAAGAAAAGTAATCAATTGGCCAGCAAGATCGTGTAATTTAACGCCCTTAGTGTCTTTCTATGGGCTTGCTACGTTAAATCTTTGGTCTGTACCAATAAGCCAGCAACAATTAATGAACTAGAGAGGAACATAATTCGAACTATTGCTGAAATCCAGCCCGAATTATACTAAAAAGTAACCGAAAATTGGGTCTCTCGACCGTCACTTACCAACGATCCACGGAGGTCATTTGAACGACATTATTTTCAAAACATAGAGACATTAAATATTTCAAGTCTCAATAAAATTCTTGTTGCAACTCATGTACCAATCTTTTTTATTATATTTTAAATATTATGCCTACCAATTGAAAGATCTTATATATTTATAATCCACACACAAATATATGGTCCTTGAAACGAGATTATTCATGAAAATTTTGTAGAAGTTTTTTGTACAATCCTTACATCTGTGTACATTTATATAAATTACCATTATACGCTTTTAACATTAATAATATGATCAATTTTTGAAACTATCTTGTAAAGTAGTCTGGAAGGTTATGGAAGAAATGAAATGAGATTATTCTTGAAAATCTTGATAGATTTTTTTTTGTACGATCTTTACATTTGTGTATATTTATATAAATTACCATTATACGCTTTTAACATTAATAGCATGATCAATTTTTGAATCTATCTTGTAAAGTAGTGTAGAAGGTTATGGAAGAAATGAAATGAGATTATTCTTGAAAATCTTGATAGAAGTTTTTTGTACAATCCTTCCATCTATGTACATTTATATAAATAACCATTATTCGCTTTTAACCTTAATAGCATCATCAATTTTTGAATCTATCTTGTAAAGTAGTCTGGAAGGTTATGGAAGAAGGGGAGCGTTTAATATTTCCTTGAGAAGTAGCACCGGCTCAATTATATGACAAACATCAACAGACAATGACACCAAGTTTCATATTTCAAGCAGCAAAGTCGTTTCGAAAACAGCAAGTTATTTACTTTGCAACCTTAACTAGTACGTAATTTAATCAGCGGTTGACGCCAGGCGACGCAGGGGAGTGACGTCACGACGCCGTGTGTATGAGGCGTCGCCATAGCAAAGTATCACACGATCAAACTTTATCAACAATCGCTATTTTTATTTTCTCAATGGAATAATAACTTTTGATCTTTATTAAATCAAAATATCTTGTTTTTAGTTTGTGAAACATATTTTTAGGATTATATAACGATTTAACTTGTGAAAAATATAATATATTCGTATATAGATTGATGAATGCGTTTTTCTTATCATATTATATTTATCAACCAAGAATACAATATTATAGTAAAATGAAATAATATCATAATATAATAAATTTTCTGAAACCTAGGTCAAAAAACTATATTAAGGTCACTAATAAATTATATTGAAATCTGAAAAATCAGTTAACTAATGGTTGCTCTAACAATCTCGTTTATGGAAAGACTATTGTGCATTGTATAAAATATCTGCTTTTGCTCTATTGTTATTATGGAAATATTTTCGTGAGATGTTTCATCCAAAAATATTATATTTTTTCAAAAATAGTATATTGCAAAATAAGTACAAAAATGTACCCATTTCGTGCAAGATGTTGTAACAACAGATGAAATCCAGTGTTGTAGTAAAACTGTCTTACAGACATAAAAGTTATTGTAATAAAGAACAATGTTATACAGGTGTGCAATGAAACGCGGAACATGGACTTTAACAGGAGTACAATGTTATTCAAAATTAATTTCTATATCAAATATAAAATGTAGCACTGTCGTTACAAATCAGACAGCCACGGAAATAAAACTAAAATGATGTGACAGTTCAGTGAAGTATCAGTTGTTATAATTCTTATCGTCTGTATTTTAATATTATTTATGTTGAATTTAGATACTTTTTATTAAATAATATACCAATGTTACAAAAATATTAACTAAAAAAATATTAAACAAAAAGTAAAATACTTTGTATTTTTGTAAATTTACTTTAATGTCCGGTTGCAGAAAGGTCCATCAAAAAAATCAACTGATTAATTAGACGTTTTAAAAATACATTGCTGTCAATAAATTAATCAATTTATTAAGCTTTGTGCAACCCGAGTTAAATATATCATGGAAGAAAATATCAGCAATTTTTTGAAATCATATTAATGTCCTACGATCCGCGTTTCGTTGCACACATTGTATGTATAGTATTGTTGTAAACTAATGCTGTTTCACGATTGTGGAAATGCGTTCCAACAGTTTGTGATTAGTTCAAGGATCGTGGTTTGCGCATGCGCGAACTATGGATCATTCCGGACTATGTCTTTGTAAGAACGAACTGCGGACTTATTCTGAACAGTCAATGTCATTACTGTCATTTTCTTTAAGTTAGTTTTATTTGAACCTGTCATCTAAAAATATGAAAGATTAACAAGAAACTTACTAACTCTTTATAAACGATTTTTAAACTTAAATACAATTTTGAGGTAATTTAAATCGAAAGCAGAAGTTCTGACTAAAAGTACATCCTCCGATCATTGGATTGTTTTGATCGTTAGAGGTTTGGAATCGATTAGAAATTAGTAGGAATATCCGACTAACGATTAGAGTTTGAGTTTGAAGTTAGTTGGAACACTCTTTTCAAACTATGCATGTGTCGAGGTTAGTTGGAAGTTGGAACAAACCTAATATAACAAGCACAATTTCAAAACATTAGCTCTGATCATAATACTTTTACTTAACGAAGTTTGTTAGTGTCCAAATATGTGTGTATTATTTTCGCGGTACAAAAACAATTTACGAAATTTGGAAAGTTTGTTAACCTCACATTCCATTCAATTAACCTAAAAATATGAAGAGAATGTGTCCAGTGTTGTCTGTTGGAGGTTTGAAAGATAGCCTGGGTTAACTCTTATGACACGTACAGTGTAAAGTTTTCTTATTCCGTCATTGAGACCTTCCATGGGAAAGTTTGTGATTGTTCGCAGAATGTCGTTGTAACGATATTGATCGTTAACGTGGAAAGTTAGAGGCACGGCAGAGGGCGGGCGGTGGCAAGGGGGTTGGAAATCATTTCAAGCACCACGAACTTTATAATGCTCGTAACCGCGCGGTTACCATCATTTACTGTCGCTCACTGACGAGAACTACGACATAACGTTCAAGGAATCATGGATAGTTTTATTTCTACTGCTACCAATCACATTATATGGCGCACTACAGCTCTACTTTTATATTTTATTCATTTATGACTTCTGCATTAATAATGAAACACGAGTAAAACTTTGATTTCGCACATCTCCACTTAGATACTTCTATAATTTTTTAATGAATTGCAAAATAACTCTTTCTATAAAGCAGTGTTTCCCAAACTTTCGACTTATGCGTACCTCTTTCATAAATTTTTTAACACTTGGTACCCCTTAGGTGAAAATTGTGGGATATACTATTAAAAACAAGAACTGTTTTAATATTTATTTTTAGTAATGTATAGCGTGTCCCCGAATGGGGTTTGAACACCTAAATGCAATATTATCATCAACAAATAAATATATTATAAAAGAAAAAAAATACGAAGTCGCTTAGAAAGTAGGTATATTATTTTTTACGTAATTTAAATACAATGAACTATTATTTTTCTTTTTATTGTATTTGCGTAGACTCAAACAATTTTTTTTTTTTTTAATTCTTTCTGTACTATTTAGTATTGTGTACCCCATTTTGGGAAATACTGCTATGAAGCATTCAATTTTACATCTGTGCAACGATGGTTTAATTGATTAGCGAGCTCCGACTTGAATTAATCGAAGGTGAAATTTAACTGTCTGAATGGGTCAGAATCCATTATTACTTGAGATTTTTAGAGGTTGTTGGGTGAAAACCTAGCTCAGTGATTTTCAAAGTATAAGCCGCGGAATATTACAAAATTTTATTTCCATTTTCGATTTAGTTTGATAGAATATGATTTGGAGTTATTAACGATAATATACAGCAAAACCTTACTTATAGGAAGGGAGTAAAGTTGTCAAGAACCTAACCTCAATGGATTGATCAGATACTAATATATTAGATTTTAAAAAGATCATAAGGTAGGTGCAATAATTATTGCCATGTTCATAATATTGCCACTTTTGAACTCGTCAGGTTATCCTCTAAATCATTGACAGCACTGACAGCAAGTCTTTCATATCAAAATAAGTAACTTAAGTACAATGCAAATACAACCAGTCGACAATATCCTTCATAAATAGCAGTGCGTATTTCGTCGATTCCTGTTATAAAAATATTCAAAATTGTGCTGAGTTAAGATATTTAACACGGATTATTACAGGGTGAGAACATTGTAATGTAGGAATATTCATTTGCTTTCGTAATTTAAATTTCGTTCTAGTTAGTTTAAAGAGGAATTAGTCAGAAATAGGCAAATTTGTATGAGTTGTAGGGACCTAATATTTTTAGGTGAACTAGTTTCAAATATTGCCATCCAAAGGAGACAGTAGACAATCCCTCCTAAAAGGGAGAAGAAGAAAACAAGCATTATTGAACCTAGTTTTGTTTTCTATGCGAACAAGATCGCCTGGCGACATGAAATTATGACTTGCGTGTATCAGATACGTCCATGAACAGTGTGTGGGTCTCACCAAACACGACAGTTTTTACAAGTGCCCAAAATATGCCTAAAAATCTTTCTTTAAGCGTTCACATTATGATTTAGAGAAACATTAATTTCAGGGCATGTAACCGAAAAAAATACTGGTTAACGGTTAACCCTTATAGAGAACGTTATAATAATAACGATTTTAGTTCGAAAACCGGTTTTTGAAAATTGAAAACCGGTTTAAACCGGTTAATATATCGGTTATAAAAATAATTAAAATTAATTATAAAAATTTCATTAAAAAAATAGAGAATAATTAATTAAATTTTTTTTTTAAATATCATCTCAGAAAAATATCACAATTAAAAAAAAGCAATTTAATTAATGAATATTTACAAAAATTCCCGTAATATATTCAGAAAAACGCAGGTCACTTTTCAATTTTAAACTTGCCTGTGTTGACAAAGGCCGTATTTATTTGGGACTTTTTAAGTAACCTTAACGGCCAAAGAAACTACCTACATTTATGACTTTCCAATAAAATGTTAATTGTAAAAACTGTGATGACTCATGTTCAAATACAAATAGAAAACACGCAGATATAAAAAAAATATATTAAAATTTTTCCTCGCTAAATGATATTAAAATAAAGGTTAATATTCGCTAAAACCGGTTTATTTTTTTTTTTGGTTAACGGTTACCGGTATTTTCGACCTGAAAAATATCGGTTAAAGTTCGCAATTTTTGTTCAAAATATCGGTTACCGGTTTTTATTAACCGGTTTTTTTAACCGGTTACATGCCCTGCATATTTCTGACAACTTTTTGCCAAAAACAAAAGCTGATTAACATGGTAATTAATTGTCACTTTTTATTTACATTTAATACCAAATACGACGTACTTCTGACAACTTTTCTCCAGAAACAAAAGCCTGTTGACATGATTTTTGACATTTTTGCACGCCAAACATAGTCGAGTACTTACATTTGATACCAAGCACGACTTTAGCTGAAAACAAAAGACATTCGACAAGGAATTTTTTTGTCATTTCTACACGCCAGCCCTCATCAAATAATTCTTTCATTTGATACCAAACACGAGTTACTTCTAAAATATTTTAGCACAAAACAAAAGATAATCGACATGGAACATTTTGAAGAATACAACGGGCGTGATCTTGAGTAATAGTACACTTAAGTTGTGTACTTTTAAAGTGCTATTAGTTTGTGTCTTATATATTAACTTTTATTATTCCTTTTACATCTGTGACTGTATTATTTACGAGATTATAAAAGTGTATTATCCTTTCGGCCCTCTACGTTACGGGAAAAATACTGATATTCGATTTTGTCATTTGTTTAAGCCTACTTGATTGCAATTTTAAACACCTGATAAAATTTGTTTTAAACGATATTTCTCTGGAACTAATGATCGGATTTAAAAAATAAAAAAACTGTTGAGAAGAGAATTGAAAGGCCTTCCGAACTGTCATGTTTGACACTCTTTTCCATTTAAAATTTTTGAGTTGCAGTCCACCCCCATTTTAGGGTTGAAGTTATGCCATTGATATTAATCCATTCAGGTGTTCCCCCTTTATACTAACAATGATGTATTCGAGCGTTTTTTGCAAAATTGATGTTAAGTGGCCAAAAATTGCGCTGATAATTTTCATTGAGCCACCCTGTATATAGAAGGTGGAAATAATAATATAAGAAACAGTTAATAAACAAATAATTAGGACAAATGAACTTTATATAAACAAAAGGATGTCTGTAAAACAATTTATAGTTGTTAATTGGACCACGAACCTTGGCCTACAACGGAAATGATGACCGGAAGTACTTATATTTGAAAATTTTGTTTTGATAATTGTTATCTATATTCGCAAATATATTCCAAACCATATCCAAATAAAAATTAATATCTTTTCTCATCTCCAAGTAATTTACAATCATAGTTAATCATGAAAACTAACAATATTTAGATTTGCACCTTAAAATTTTGATTTTACAGCCGAAAAAATCCAAAATGACCCATTTTTCGGTCAAAAATTTTGGTTTTTTAAAATACTCCAAATTGATAGTCGCCGATGAGCTGATTCTAAATTTTCAAACCGAATTTAATTATCTCTTCCCATTCCTGAGATATTAGGCTTCAAACTTGCACCTCAAAAAAGTGTGTTTTTTGACTATATCTCTAAAATGGGTAGAGATACAGTCTCAACGATTATACCAGTCGATTCTACGCACAAAGTTACATAAAGAAACGTTTTCTTCGCATATATGTTCTTTGGAACGATTTGGTGTAAAATGAGAAAAAAGAAAAAAACCGGAATTTCAGTTTTTCGCTGGAGAACTTTTTGACTCCAAATCTTTTCATTTTTCAGACTTAAGTAAATTCAGATGCGCTGATTTCAAATTTTCAAACCGATTTCAATTATCTCTTACCGTTCTCGAGATATTTGGGTTCAAAGTTAGAACTGAAATAAATCGTTTTTCAGGAATATCCCTGAAATGGGTCAAGATACGATCTCGACGACTTCACCAATCGATTCTACGGGCAAAATTACATAAGTGTACCAATTTTCAGATTAATATTTCAATGGATACAATTTTTAGAGCGAAAAAACGAAAATCGCGAAAATCGAAAAATCGCCTGATGAACCCCTTGCGATTTTTTTCGATTTTTGACGATTTTCGTTTTTCCTCTATAAAATTTGTATCCATTGGAATAAAAATCTGAAAATTAGTACAAAAATGTAATTTTGCCCGTAGAATCGATTGGTGAGGTCGCCAAAGTCGTATCTGAACCCATTTCAGAATTATTCCTGAAAAACTGATTTTTTCAGGTCTATCTTTGAACACAAATATCTCGAGAATGGTAAAAGATAATTGAAATCGGTTTGAAAATTTGGAATCAGCGCATCTGTATTTACTTAAGTCCAGAATATAAAAAATTTTGATGACAAAAAGTTTCCAAGCGAAAAATTGAAATTCAGGTTTTTTCGTTTTTCTCATTTTTCACCAAATCGTTCCAAAGATCGTATATGCGGAGAAAACATTTCTTTATGTAACTTTGCGCGTAGAATCGACTGGTGTAATCGTTGATACTGTATCTCTACCCATTTTAGAGATATGTTCAAAAAACACACTTTTTTGAGGTGCAACTTTGAGGCCAAATATCTCAGGAATGGGAAGAGATAATTAAATTCGGTTGAAAAATTTGAAATCAGCGCAACGGCGACTATCAATTTGGTTTTTTCAAAAAAATCAATAAATTTTACCTAAAAATGGGTTTATTTAGGTTATTTCACACCCTGGAATGAGTTTAAAGTGCTTAACAATGATTTAGGTGTTTAACACGATTATGTGTTGCATTGTATACCCAAAAATGAGTTGAAAAGTGTCTAAACATATTGTATAGTATATTTGGAAATTTGTCACACCTTAAAATGGGTAAAAAGGAACCCAAACCTGACTTAAAATTGGGTTTAAAGGGTGTCAACAATCAAAAACCAAAATTTTGGACTCATACATGGGTATTTTTGGAATATTTCAGCTGTATATGAAAAATTTTACAGTAAAAACCTAAAAATTGTAACTTTTTATATTCAACTGTAATTAGAAATTACTAAAAGTTAGTTACAAACAGGGCATGTAACCGAAATAAATACTGGTTAACGGTTAACCCTTATAGAGAACGTTATAATAATAAAGGTTTTAGTTCGAAAACCGGTTTTTAAAAATTGGAAACCGGTTTAAACCGGTTAATATATCAATTTAAAAAAATATTAACATTAATTAAAAAAAAGTAATTATAAATATTTGATTAAAAAAAATTATAGAATAAATAATTTAAAAAAATAATAAAAAATTACCATCTGAGAAAATATAACAATTAAAAAAAACCATTTAATTAATTTCCGTAATTTATTCAAAAAAACGCAGGTCACTTTTGAATTTTAAACTTGCCTGTGTTGACAAAGGCCGTATTTATTTGGACTTTTTAAGTAACCTTAACGGTCAAAGAGACCTACATTTATGACCAATAAAATGTTAATTGTAAAAACTGTCATGACTCATGTTCAAATACAAATAGAAAACACAGATATAAAAAAAAATATTAAATTTTTTTCTCGCTAAATGACATTAAAATTGTTCGCTAAAACCGGTTCATTTTTTTTTTGGTTAACGGTTACCGGTATTTTCGGCCTGAAAAATATCGGTTAAAATTACGGTTAAAGTTCTCAATTTTCGTTAAAAATATCGGTTACCGGTTTTTATTAACCGGTTTTTTTAACCGGTTACATGCCCTGGTTAATTTACTTATTTCCACATTTCGGCGGAACCTACGTCCCAAATATTGCCAAAATGTACAGTTTTTAAATAATAATTATAACTTTCTATTTAGTCTCCCTTTTTACATTAATCTTTCTAGCTAAGAATACTAAAATTTTATTTATTAATGTAAAAAAGTTACAAAGCAATATATATAATTTTGAGTGAATTTAAAATTAATATGTCTTATCATGGCAATATTCGACTTATTTACCTGATATAATTTCTATACATCTAACTTCTATTTTATAATTTATATTTTATTTATTTTCAGGTAAAAATGGTGTCGCATATCGCTTTTAAAAATGGTCTTGTTTTCCTTCAATAGTTATTTAATCAACAAGTTTTGCATCTTTCCAATAATTAATTCAATACCAGGTATATTGCATCTCGCGGATATAACTCTGAATCATATCCGGAAACTTATTTCCCTAGAGATCTGATGGCCTTCTGTAATATAATTCCTAACAAGTCATTTTCACAAGTTTCAAGTTTAGATAGATACCTACTTAACAATGCAAGAACGTCAAATAATGCAAAATTATAATCAGAATTAATTTAGATCACAGAACTGGATAAGATATACTTATAATTTTAATTAATTTAATAAAATTACAACTGTGTCGGAGTGATTCGGAACCCACTATAAACTGTAGATCCCTTGCAGATGCTATAGACTGATAATATAGGTACACCACTAAAATGCAAGTAAGACTTGTCATGAAACAAGTATTTAAGGTATTTGAGACCCTGTTCCATCTAAAATTGTTAGGCCAGATATGACGATGAAATGTTCACATTATAATAAAAAAAAATTATACTGGTTGCAGTGGCGGCTCGTCTGGGGAGGCAGTGCCTCACCTTATAGAATGATGAGAGGAGAATTTTGCATGGTATAGAAATTTAAATATGTCCACAAGATTTAGCTTTCAAAATTCCACTTTTTTTGTATCCTATACAATATTATCGAATAAAGAATTCGTACGACCAACGCAGTGCCGATCACAAAAGTGCAGAGGCAAAAAGTCTTCTGCCTCAATTTTCATCAATGTGTGTGTACTACTGTGAGGTTTTTCCAAGGTCCACAGCGTTTATCGATTTTCTCACGCTGCACTACCTGATTCAGAAAACTGAATCTTGAGGCATGCCTCAACTGATTTTTGTTGTTGTCCAAATATGTGGCGGCCCAGTAGGAAACTTCCCACTATTCCATCGGCCCAGTCCGCCCCTGGTCAATACGTTAAGTACTATATTCATATGCCATTATAAATGTTACCTCAAGTAATGGCACAACCATTATATATAACAATAAATTAGATGTAGATACCGTAACAATAATTACCCAAAAAGTTCAATTCAATTGTATTGTACTGACATAGCAGACAGTTATTAAAGAAATTGTTTGTTACTGGAATTTTACCTTAGGTAAAATATATAATTAATGTAATTATAGAAATTATTTGCATTTACAATATTTGAATAGCGAATATAAATATTGAATACTCGTATAATCATTGAATTGAGGAGAAGTTTCCTAGAGACGGCACGTGCAATAAATACCCGATATTTCTCAACTCGGAGTAATTAGAGATAAAACTAAAGATGTCAATTAGCAAAGAGCGCATTGCGCGCACGGTGAAGTGAAGCTGCTGTATTTTAAGGCATTCTGCGGTCTACAATTCAAATTTATGCTTCTATTCACATCGCATTACATCTCATTTTCCGTGAGGTTGAATGTCGTTTATTAATCTGCTTGTCAAATATGTTTCTCTGGCTGTCAGGGCAACATGGGGTAAATTGCCGGAGAAATACACTAGTTGAAAATTAATAGAAACGAGGTATTTGTTCAGGAAATTTTAATTAATTTCCTTGAAACTTTGACAAGTTTAAATAAATAAAGCAAATGAAAGTCTTACATCCTCTCTGCCAAATGGAGAAATATTGTCTTTCAAAAACTTTAATTAGTGTCACATTGTTCTTTAAGTACTCTAAGAATTTTCATTTTACTATTTAATTACCTCTCAACATGTACAGTAATGTGCAGTCCAATAATGAATATAATTACACATCTATACCTATATATTCCAATTTAGTATGGCTCAAGAAATTGTGAAAATAAAACATCCAATTATTATTATTCTATAACGATTACTCTTTCAATGCATTTCAACATAAATATATTGCACGTCAAATGATTTTTGCTAAAGTAAGCATTTAATATTTAATTTATTTTTGGTTGATATCATGATAAGGGATTTATATGTCAAAGATAGGAACTTGATGAGTATACAAGCACTGATTTCAGAAAATATAAATTGACTTTTACATCAATAAAAATTCCTGTAAATTTTTTTTAACAAAACAAAGTTTTTGTGAGCTAAAATTTAGTAATTCTTTTTAAATACGGAAATCTAGTGTTTTTCTTACTTTTACAGTATTATTCAATTATTAAATTAAATAAAAGACTATTTTTATTTTATTATAAAAGTGAGCTCGGAATACAGAGCCCTATCTTTACTAAAGAAGTAAAGAGTTTAGTTATCTATCACATCCTTTATCACAAATAATCATAATGAAATAAGTAGTATTTTGAAGAAGTATTTGTTACCAACTAAAAGATTCCTTTAAAATGAATTTTATTATCTTAAAATCACGTTACTTTTTTACTTCCTTGTACAAAGTAAAGGAAGTATTGTGATCGCGAAAAATTTCGGTTATAAAACAAGGGAAATATCTATTTTGATCATCCCTGAATCCATTTTGACGTAGGTATATACTTTTTTTTCCATAACTCAAAAACGATTAGTCGTAGAATGTTGAAATTTTATTTATGTCGTTTACTTTTGGCAGAAACTTAAGAATAATAATAAAAAAAGTGCATAATTTAGCGTAGGTACAAGGAACTCGTATGGTGCCCACATCACATTTTTTATGATGTCGTTGATTCTACAAGGATTATAATTGAAACAAACAGAACTATTTCTGGTATACTACTACTAAATTTTCTTCAAGGAAGCATTATAATTTATAAAAAGTGTTTCTAGTTGAACATACACAACGTTCGGTATACTGTACGTACAAACGATGAATGCATTCGAAGTTCTGATTACCGGCAGTTTACTTACTGCATTATTAACAGGGAACAGGGTAAGTTTGTAATAGTTCGTACACCAGCAAATGAAATAGATTAGCGGTGCTGAGCGGTAGGCAACAGCGAATATATTTGTGCATATCTGTATGCATTAAGTTTTGATATATTGAATAAAAAAATAAGTATATAATTGTAATATAAATGTATATAAACAGTTATAAATACAATATGGAGAATAGGAAGAAACTAGGGCCGGATTTAGTAAGGGGCCAGCGGGGCCACGGCCCATGGACCTCCACCAGTTGAGAGCCCCCACCAATGCAATGGAGCTCTCATAACTATTTTTGCAAATATAAAATTGCATAAAATTATTCTAGTTTAGAATTTCAAATCGTTTAGAAGTAAGCATAATTATTATTATTTTTATTTAAATTTTATTATTTTTTATTAAATTTAAAAAAATTGCTATGAAATTGTATGTTCTCGATATTTTTTTTTTTAATTTTGGGGGCCCTCTCAAAATATTGATCCTAAGGCCTCAAAAATTTAAATCCGGCCCTGGCAGAAACAATAGGCGAATTCTAGACAGCAACACAAATTCATGAATATACGGATTTTTTTTCAAAAAGTGACGTCATGAATCTGTGCAGACGTATGTTTCCATAATAGCGTCAGAATGGATTATTCCTTACTTGTTTCCCACACGTAAAATAGTAAAACGCCAGACTGACAGTTGCGATTTTTCACTATGAATTCTTTAGAAGCTGCTGAAGCTGTTTTGATTTATTTTTTAACATACAATTACACTCTTCAATTGTTCATTTAAAATAAATGTCAAACTACTTAAATCAATTCAAGGGAAAGAAATATATTTTGAAAGAGAAAGAGCATATGAAAGTAGCTTGCAAACGAACACAAGAATATTGTTTTCGTCGCTAGAATTTGAAATGTTTCATGTTTCACTCGAACACAAGTTTGGTTTCGTCGCCAGAATTCGTCTAATATTTTTAAAATAATAAATTTCTTGAACCCAGGTCCTAATAAGAACTGAGCAACATCTGTACGAAAGGAATAATTTTAAAATGAATAGATGAAAGAAGTGTATTGAGGTTTATAAAATTTATATAGAGAAATGCTGGATGAATAAAAGTTTAAAATTCTATTAATCGAAGTTTCAGATCTTTTTTCGTAAAATAAAGAAAATTTATACCCGCAGCTAAAAGAAGTATGAAATAGTCGGCATAAAATATAAGCGCTCATTTCAGGCAAATAATGAAATAAGTAAAGCGCAATTTTTCAGCGACTTCTTGGAGTTTTAACGAGGCAAACGTCGGTTGTTAATTCAAATCGAATAGAATTGGCTGGTAACGAAGGCAGCCCAGATAAGCCCCGTGCCCGAGCCAAGCCAAAGCGCCAGTTAATGGTCGCAGTGTTGACAAGGAGCTCCACGGACCCTCGCATAAAAATGCCTTAAAAACAGTTTGATGTTGCGTAATAAAATTCGATTTCCTCCTCTTGAATGATGATGCCAATAAAATATACAATTTATATTCGGCGCATTTAAATGTTCGTTAACGATCGCATCGCAGACGAACTGGAAACTGCCCAGATAAATCCCGCCAATACCTCCTGAATAATACAATTCGGAAGCTATTTCGAATGTGTTCCTCCACTATTGTCGATACACATTTCACCATTCAAATAAAACATCACACAAATGATAATAAAACAAATGGTCTCTTATTTTCTTGATGTATCTGATGTGCAATTTTAAATTTAAATTTATTATGCCATACGTTCGCAAGTATTAATTTCTTCTCTTGTAATAATAGTTCATTTCTGAACAATTTTACTTTCATTTTAACAGTCTAGTTTGATTTCCTTCAGTCTCTGAAAGCAGGATTGAGATAAGCCTGGGTTTAATGTAAAAAGTCCAATACACCTTTTTTACTTCTTTGTACGAAATAAAAGAAGTATTGTAATCGTGAAAAAAATCGGATTTCAGATTTCAACGAAAATATCCATTTCGATTATCCCTGAATCCATTTTGATTTATAACGTCTATATGTAGGAACCTATTTCGCATTACCCAAAAATAATTAGCAGTAGAAGTTTTAAATTTTCTATATGTTTCTATAGTTGTGCACCTCCCTTTATGTATTACAATCGCCATTGCTGCAGTGTCAAAAGGGCACATAGCTCGTGGTGTTTTTTGAATTATTCACTGAACTCAAAAGGTAAAGAAAGGAACAATATGTATATGATACAGTTTAAAAGCTAAAAATTAAGAAACTTCTATAACTTGCTCGGTTAGATCGTTATTTAATAAACTATTTTGAAATTAATTATTTGCTTCCCACTAAAATTTTAATTCTAATAACTTATTGACTTATTGAACAAAATGCGGCTTTTTATGTTAAATATAATATACTTTAAACATGAAATATACAGTACTGGCCATAAAGATAGCAACTTTTGAAATTTTTCAATTACTTTCAATGTAAGAAAGGAACTTTAAAAAATAAATTATAGAAATATAATTCTTTTCAAATAAGTTCATTTCATATGAAAATAATATACATTACTTTTACAAATGCTAATATATCTGAATAAATATAGTTTTGGGCTGGTCATAAAGATAGCAACTTCTTGCGTTTACTTGTTTATATTCTGAATTTCAAAGTCTATACGAGCAATTATTTAAAACAGATGAATTAGTACATATAAATCATGGGTCGGAATAAGACTGTATCCAATGATACAAGAAAACTAATTGTAAAATCCTATGAAAATGGTGTTTTGCAAAATCAAATTGCGAAAACGTTTAATGTTCATAAATCTACAGTGTCTCGTATAATAAGCCGCTATCAAGATAAAGGCACTATTGAGATTTCTACAATACCAGGTAGGCCTAGAAAAACTACAAAGAGAACAGACAGGCTTATTAAAAACATAAGTACAAAAAATCCGTATCTATCATCAGATAAAATTTTGGGCCTTTTGCCAAAAAATTGTAAATATAATATATCTTCAAGAACTGTACGAAGACGTTTAGTTGCCGAAGGGCTTTATAGTCGCCGACCAGCAAAGAAACCACTTCTTTCAAAGAAGAACGTGAAGGCCCGGCTTGAGTTTGCAAGAAAACATATAGATTGGACAACAAAACAGTGGAAAAGAGTGATATTTAGCGATGAATCGAAATTTAATTTATTTAAAAGTGATAGAATATGTCATGTGCGAAGACCTGAAGGAAAACGATTTCATCCTAAATACACTCTACCCACTGTGAAACACGGTGGAGGTTCAATAATGGTCTGGGGATGTTTTTCATGGTATAGTATGGGTCCACTATATCATATAGAGGGTATTATGGACAAATTTAAATACAAAGACATACTGGAGAGAGTGATGGAACCGTATGCTGATGAATATATGCCTTTAAAACATATTTTCCAACAGGACAATGATCCGAAACATACTTCTTTGCTGGTAAAAAATTGGTTCAGAGATAATAAAGTAAATGTTATGGCATGGCCATCGCAGTCTCCTGATTTAAACCCGATTGAAAACCTATGGGAAATTCTAGACCGAAAAATTAGGGTACAAACTTACACTAACAAAGAAGATTTGCTTGGTGCCTTACGAAGATCCTGGGAAGGAATTGATAAGGAAGTAATTACGAAATTATTAGAGTCTATGCCCAAAAGGTGTAGAGATGTAAAAACCGCTAAAGGTTATTATACAAAATATTAAAAAATATGTTTTTTAAATAAAAAAACCTTGTAGTTGCTATATTTATGTCCAATCAAAAATTAAATTTATTTAAATATATAAGTATTTGTTAATGTAATATAAATTATTTTTATATAAAATAAATTTGTTTGAAGAGATGTACATTTCTACGAATTATTTTTTAAATTTCCTTTCTTACATTGAAAGTAATTGAAAATTTTGAAAAGTTGCTATCTTTATGGCCAATACTGTATATACTATCATAGTATACCATTATTATTATATAAAAAATATGTATAAAAGCTAAAATTATTATAATTATCGTTAATTTTGTTATAGTGTAGATATAATACTATGCTTTTATTGTAAAATTATTGTAATGAAAAGTACAATCAATACCAATTACGAATATATTCATTCATGTGAAATACAATATAATATGTACACAATAATATAATTTCGATCATTTAAACTTAAAATGAGTAATAGTTTTATTTTAAAAAAGTGGCCTAAATTTAAACAGCAATGAACGACAATAAATTATTCACATATGAAACGAAAATATAATTTATTTAACTATATATTAATTCTATATTTTATATACTATTTATTCGATAATTTTGCCGAATTTATCTGCATTATTAATTATTATACGCATGTATATAAATAATAGTGCTTTATATTATACTCAACAAAGGAATACATACATGCAATTACACATAATTTTCAATTGGTATGACAGTGTAGAATTTAAATAAAAATAAACTGGAAATTAACAAGCAGAACATTATTTGTTGTGTGTAATATATTTTGCAGTGTTGTTCCACTGAACTGGATGGCACACAAAAGTAATAACTTTTAAAATCAATAGTTGTACAATTTAAATTTGCTGTTCTTTTTATAAGCACAATATTATTTATACCACTAATTTATTTAATACTTTAAAATAAATCTACTGAATAAATAAATAACAGAATATATAAAATAGTTCATTATAAAATAATAACTATAAAAAATAAATTTAGTTAATTATATAAAAGTACAAAAAAATATCATCCAAATATTATTTGTTTGGTAATTGTTTCCCAGTAATAAGCAAAAACGTTTGTTGAGAACAAAAGAGTGTTGATAAGCTATTATAATTTAACTACAAACGTATATGCAGATTCTAAAGAATAAATAATAATTATTTAAATTGCAATGATATACGTACATTATAACCTTCGAGGAGGTATGAACGGAGGTAGAGATTGCATACGAGTATTTGTAAAATATGGGCCACTTGACTGTTCAAATTTATTTGCAACTTTTTATACTTAATTTTACCAAATGTTTATGTTTTTCTATAATACTCGGGAGATAATGGTAAACAAATAATAAATGTTATCAGAAAGTTACGACTAAGATTATCGCAAACTTTTCGGCACCGACCAGCACAAAGAAGATCGGCAGAAATAAGTTTCAATAGTTTCTTATCGAGGTTATCATTACTCGAGCTAGCCGAAAACATGCGAAAATCATTTGTTTACATAGGTAATCACTAAAATGTCATAGAAACATATTCTTCCGATCGGCTCGCTGCCGGTCGGTTCCGAACAGTGTGCGATGGTCTTTATGTTGCTATGGAAGTAAAGGTGGCGCGAAAATAATAATAACAAATCAAAAGAGGTCTTGAAGTTTTTTTAAATAAAGTCTAATTGAGGCAGAGAAACGTCAAATATGTTATGGTTTTTTGGCAGGAGATATGGAACAAGAAGAGAAGTTTGAGCAGAAGATAAGTTGCACATTAAGTTCGTAAACAGAGGCTTAAGTTGTGATAGGCTGCTATTATAATAAAGTGAAGTTAATTCATTAGATCATAAACGTCAGACGCAGCTCCGGAGAAGATTCAATGATGATTTAATCTCGCTGGGGCAGGAAATGCCGCCACTATTTCAGTATTTCATCGATTATATCGGCCATGTGCTGGGAAGACTGCGTTATTTATCTCTATATCTCGCGTATGTGTCGACACTAAACCCTCTAATTTACAACCTTTGTCTCCGAGCCACGTGTTACGTTCCTACGATCTTTCTTTCCTATAACTCACACAACATACAACGTGCTCAACTAATATACTAGTTCCAACTACAACAACTGACATTTTTATTTAAATTACATGTTTATTCATACATTTAAATTATATTTCAAAATAAAAATTTCAAACCCTGTTATTTTACATAACTTTTTTCCTTTTAATGTGTAATTAGTAATTCTGTGAGACGAGAGGAGACCAAATTTTTCTTTTTCTTGTATCTCATTTTAAACGTAAAATATTTTATATCGTCCCGTTTATTTCTCGTCCCGAATATTATTATTTCATCTTGGCCTCGAATCTCGCCGAGATTTCTCGAAATTCAAGGTCGAAAATTGTAGGCTTTGTCACGCATGGCAACTCGTGCACAATGTTTCCATACCTAGGAAAATTTTCCTAGATCTAGAGAAATTGAACATTCTTTTGGGAAATTAGGAAATATAAATATAGGGAAAAATCAAATTATATTTTTCATACTATAATTTTTAGTACAATATAATTATCTACTCCACCTACATTTTGTATTTGCATACTAGTACTTATATAAAAATACACTAAAATAATGGAAGTTCAGGTTCCTGATTTTGTTTTTCGTGAATCTTGATTTTATTTTCTCGTCTCGAAGCTTTTTTTTAATATTTTGAGACGAGACGAGCGAAATTCGAGAAATATTTCATCTCACCCTTATCACTATGTGTATTAAAAACCGCAGAACCAATATTACTTAACAATCACTAAATTATGAAGTTATTATTAAAATTTATTCCTGAAAATAAATCATATACATATTCATATTTACAAAACTTCCCGTTTTAAATAAAGTTTATTTTATCCTGCTTTGTTTTGTATTGAAATTCACTGTATTCGGAATACTTTGCTTAAATAGAAACTATTCTAAAGTTCATGAACAATAAAACAAATTATGATGAATATTCTATTCAATTCAAAACTTTTAATGCTAATGAGTAAGTTATGTTCATGTAGAATAAATATAAGTTTGAATGAACTTTAAATATCTAGAGTAAATATGCACATTAGGTAACAAAAAGATAAAATTATGAACTTTACGCTTTATAAATGAGTAGCGAAAATATAAATATTTTTAACAATGCAATTCCTTTTGTAAGCTAAAATTATAATATTATCAATATTAGCTGTTTGAAGCACATCTTTAAAAATAGTAACGAGTTTTTTGCGGACTACGCTGTATTTTGCCTGAAATATATGATCCTTTTGTGACATGTGTATAAGTAGTTTCATTATCGTTAATTAATAAGCTGCATAATTGTTACAAATGGATATACTGTAGGTACATAATTTATGAAATGTATGAACATATACAGTAATAAGATTAGCATCTATTGTATAGTTTAATTATCATATGTCAATTTCTCATTAAACATAGGCATTCCTGTAGCAACAATATAGTTGGTATTCCTGTTTATCCTGCACAATAATGTCCCTGAATACCATCAACCCTTACTTGTCTCCAATGTTGGCAATTATTAATTAGTATTAATAATTGATGATAACAATTATGAATTTCCACGACATTCCAAGACAGGGCAAAATCATCAATCATAAATTTGTATAGACATAAATGAAGAAAGATATTCACATGTCGCGAACAATTCTCTAATAATGGCTCTAGTATTAATAACTTGGCAAACTCGAATGCACGTAATTTACTAGCACAAAATACACACAGCAAGTTTAATAATCTTCGCCCTCATGTAGGAGAGCGATCGACTATGCCAGCTTCTCTACAAATTGCTTCTAGTTCCTCCTACATAACCTTCTGAGAATCACTAAACATCCTTCCTCCTTGCCTTCATATTGCAAAATTAATTAATAATAAATAACCATATAATATACAATAGAAGATTTTTTGGTCGGAAAATTAATAATTAAAAAAACATTCAAAAGGTGGCATTGTAAGAGTTTCATCAAGTCAAAATAGCGTTATGATTTTTTTGAATTACTTGTCTTGACTTGAAAATCAAGCTTTTCTTAAATTAATTACATGACTTGACTTTATTTTCTATCTTAGCAACTTGACTTGATATTAAGCAATTTAAATCGATTTGATACTACTTGATAAGCAGATTTCATTTTAAATGTATCACTAGAACATGAATGAAATGAGGGGCGGAATATTTCATTATATTGTAGTTATCACTTACTAGAGTATCACAAACATTATTATTATGACTCCAAAAATTTCTAGGCAATCTTAAAATTGCGATCTTTGCTTAGAAGTAGGTTGTAAACTAAAAAAAATCATGTAAATGATCATTTTTTTATTAATACCAACATCCTTAGCTCCTGTTGAAAGATTATTTTCCAGGCCTACTCTACAAATATCGGCAATAGTTTCTTTCTATGATTTTTTGTTATCAACTTGTTAAAAAAATAGAATTACTTATGATTTGGTTTTGTAAATAAAAGTCTTTTTATACGTTTATATTTTAATTTTTTTTCACAATATTAAAAATGAATAACGACAGTTATAAATGTCCAACTTCATTCAACAGGGTTACCATATAAAAATAAACACAAATCCCTAGATTACAGTTAATTAATTTCTGTAATTTAAATTTTTAAGATTTTTATAAGATAAGTGACGCAAAGTATAAAAAACTCTTATTATACGACATACTGTTCTCTGTGTTTCAACTCATGGAACAATGATACGTCTTACAAAACTCGTGTAATAATATAATTTTTTTTACTTAAATTTATCCCATTTGCTTGTCAGTTTTTTTTTCCTAAACAGTTATAAAAAAAAAGTAACTAATTTATTTCGAGGGGTGTTTAAAAACCAAACCCCTTCTCTAATGGGTGCCCCGCTGATCAGACAGCATGTTAAATTAAATAAAATAAGGTTTATATTCATGCCTAAATTAGAAATTAAATTTATATTTGCATTGAAATTGAAATGAATATATTTAAAAAAGTTAATAAAATGTAGAATGTAGAACAAATACGTAAGCGACCTTTATGTTCGTGACAGAATAAAAATAAGACCAACACGTGTCATGTAAGTCACAAAGAAATTTAAAAGCAATTACGCAAAAAAGCGTCAAAGAGACAGAAACAACAGCAGCAGTAATTAAACTAAATAGCAAAGAGCAGGTAACGCGCAGAGCAAATACCAACTTCGTTTCTTCCCATCCGCAAACTCGCCCGGACAAATCTGTGAAATTTTTAACGCTCATTTCGGGTTTAACATAATGATTTAATTAAAAAATTAAACTCACTGGGTGATGTGCCCGAAATACAGACGAATAATAAATTTAAATTTACTTAATCCGATTACTTTGCTTTGCGAGGTTTTTCTGCACCCTCATAATTCATAATTTTCTCGTCTAGAACAATATTCTTTCTAATGATGTTAATTAAATTAGACTAATGTGTTTTTTATTTGAAATGTGAAAAATGGAACTGAAGTTTCAAATGTATTCCAGTAATGTATTTTTAACAACAGATTAGATGTTTCTTTTGTTTACTGTTTTAAAATTCATTAGTTTATATATAATTCTCTTTACCATCACAAAAACGTACCTCGGGTGCATTATAAATATAACATAAATATTTGCTTTTCTTTCAAAATCAAATACATAATTTACATACATAATTCTCTCTAGTTTATAACGGACAAATTTCAATTAAAGAAAACCGTAAATAAAAATACATTTCTCAGCAATAATAATATATATCAAAGAAAATGAAATATAATAAATTTATGGCGTAGTAATTTTTTGGTTATAAAATTGTATGAGTATAATTAATAATAAATACATACACATACTTGTATATGTATCTCTTATTTTGCCTCCTATGTCTCTGATTTTAAAGAAAAATAATAATTTGTAAACATGTAACTAACTAACGTTAATTGTTACAAATTAGGATTGTTCTGTTTTGCTTTATTTTTATTAAAATTTTCATGCGGTTTGTCAAGAATACTATTTTCAATATGATGTCTGTTGATATGTCTTTCTTTCAGTAAGCTTCAAAACAGATAAAATAAAAATTCGGCATATAGACTTCAGTTTTACATATCAAATTACGATTTAATTTAGTTCATTTACATTATTTAATCGAATTCTGAAAATGTTATTTGAAATGTGTTATTAATTAGTGGACATCTGTCATTAAAGTCTCGAAATGTCAAAATCGGTGTGATTACAATACCTCCCTAAGCTCGTATGACATATTCATTTTTTTGTATATATTCAATATCAATTTTTAATAAAATTAATTGAACATATCACACACGTCATTTTCTTCAATATTTACTTCAATTTTTGATATTAAAGAAATAATAGAAATTTGTACAAATTATGCGTAGTAGATAGTACGGACTCACGTCAAATAATTTCGTTTTGCTGGTTTCATTTTCAGATTGTGACCGTGATATATCAATTTGTGTCCTGTTTTCTCACAAAATATAAAATATATTTTTCTATAACTCCATTATTTAACATTGTTGAAATACCATCACTGTATTCATTTTTAAATTTATCGTTGCAACAGCTAAAATCAAGAGATATAGGTTCTTCATATTTTTTATTACTGAAAGCAAAATACATTTTGAAAATCAAACAACCAAAGCAAATCATGTAAATGTCACAATTTATTTTCGACCAAACTACAAATGCGCATCTAACAGAAAATTGACGTATTATTTATTAATATCAAATAAATAAATAAAAAATAGTAATACTTCTAGTAAGTACTAATTAATCTTTTTATTTAATTAAATATTATAAAAGACTTTAATATATATTTTTAAGAAATATATTCATACTATATTATAATTTGGTGGCAACAGTGGGATTTTTACTGGGCACACCGTTGTTCACTCATTTATATAATTTCATCTCATATTACAAAACAAGGGAGCCCTATGAGCTCGGATTTCAAACTGACATCTTCGGCAGTTATGCATAACAATTCTAGATAAGTTAACAGCTATTCTTCGTAAACGTTAGGTTGTAAAAGTAGGTTTAATTTTAGCATGTCGAACACTTAATATTCGAATGTAAGATAGGGTGCAAAGGCTTAGCGCTCGACTGCATAAATGATCGACAGTGACAGGGAAGGACGTAAGCGAACGTCACCGCCCACGTAATTACTGAGGATTTGAAAGAAAATTGGTAGCTCGAGTTGAAATTCGACGTGAAGTCCCAAGTCCCCACTTGGCAGATTGTTATCATACTAACGTCCTCATTCCCACGCGGAATGCTCGTGATATTTCCAGCAGAAATACTCCAAAAATTGCGATTATTTTCATGCCAAAACTTTGATATTAAAATTTTTGGAATGTCTTTTTAATTATCAAGATGGAAGGCTGAACTTCGTAATGAGAAAATTTGGCTTCCAAACATTTTATATTATATCAATAATGTCTCGTGATTTTTTAATATCCTAAATTGAGAAAAGGAATTTACTTTGGAAACTTTATTACAAACAAGATCTTTCATTTTATTCGAAATATGCTACGAACGTTATAATTTATATTGCACAAAATAAAATATGCTTTATAATCAACATAAAATACTAGTACGACAAACATAAATATCTCAGGAAATTGCAGTTTTAATGAAGAATTCTTGTTTTTTAAACAGGGTAAATATTTATTTAATGCTAGCAACTATACTCGTATATCTTGAGTTTCTTTTTATTTAACTTTTTATTATATTTGCATACCTTATGACAATACATAATAAACGTAATAAAATACTAGCAAACCTTGTTTTTATATTCTTTTTAAGGTCCGACCGAAACAAAATTTTCAATCGAAACCGTAATCGAATATTCGGCACCTCTTCTAGTTTCGGCTGAAAACGCAACCGAAAACTGAAAAATATAATAAAAGGATTTACCAGTTTCAGGATACTAAACTGCCTTCTTCAGGGTAATGACAAATAGAACAAAGCTAGTAAACAAGTTACTAAGTAACGAATTATAATATATAGGCAGCCATGATTTACTAATTTCCAAACCATTGTTGTGACTGAGATTAATATTCTTAGATATTCTTCTAGTTCGAGCTAAAGGAAAATTAGGTACCACTTAATCCTTTCGAAAGGTTTTCAAGTACCAGCTTGTTGTTATGGAAAGGGCTTTTAATTTTATATAAAGATAGGTAAAAAATAGAAGCCCTTTTAGTGAAAACATCCTGCAGGAACACATTTCAATATGAATTCATCATTAAGATAATTTGCAGAAGGTATAAAACGAATGAAGTACATTTGGGTTTGAGCAATTTGGGTGAATATTCTACTCATTGGTACAAAACGTGTCCAATTAACAGGAACATGAAATATCTCCAGCATACAGAACTCGGAACACGTTGCAGTGCAAGGCCTGCTGGGATCTCGAGGTAGGAAGTATCGACTTTCCGTGTCGTGGCTACACTGCGATTCTTTCCCCTAGCCCTGTACAATTTTGTCCCAATATCATTTCTTCTATTGAGCCATTCATTTCCACCGGAAATAGTTTCCATCAATAGGTGTACTTTATCTTCATCGAATAATACTTTCAATAGGTAATAACTAAAAGTTTCCTAATAAATAGTACGTTTATTTGAAAAAATAATTGTATTAAATATAAAAAAATAAATAAAAACATATATTTTTTATTTTATAAATAGTCCAATAGTAAATGAGAAATAAATTAATAAAATTACGATGGAACTATCACCACAAGTGAAATCATGACAGGAATAGTTTTTTAACTTTAATAACTGGATTGTAATTGTTTTTTTTTTTTAATTTAACGATAATCTTATAACCGATAAATAGGATTTTCTGTCAGAATTTTAAAGAAATTTAAGCTAAAAATTAATTTAGGGTTAAATTGAATAATATAATAGTACTTTATATTATTATTAAGGTAAAACATTTTACCTTGCGTATATTGTTCAAGAGTTTATTTGTTATTCGGGTGTAAATAGAATGAGGTCTTGCACGATTTTTCAATTTTAGCTTTAATATATAGAATAATAAAAATATTAGGCCCGTATTTTTTATTTTTCCCCAAATTAACTGATAATGAAAAAACCTGTTATTTAAAATGATATCCTTCAAAACGCGGTTGAATTACCCCACTTCCCCCCTTATCAATTGGCGTATCAAGGTTCTTACCCAACTTCACTTCGTTTCAAATGTCAAATATAATGTTTAACTCCCAAACTGACAAATTAAATAATCTTCTCCCAATATAGTGGCACACAAAAACCTTACAATGAATTTAAATGATAGAGTGTTCACTTTACCAACTTTCAAACGCGCCAAACTACAATATTTGTGATCTGGCATTCACACGTGGATAATTTCACACCAGAACCTATGGACGTCACAATTTTTGCGACTTTTTTAGTATGATATATTATATAATATAACATAAAATGTAAAAAAATAATTAGACATTATATGTTCGTTTAAAAAAAAATTATAATCAAATCCTTGTAAGTTACTAATGTGTAAAAGAATAACCAAATAAAATTTTCAAAAATTTACACATTGCAAGAAAACTAACTAACTTTTAACGAATAAAATTATTATAACAATGTTCAATATTTATAAACAACTATTTATAAAGTAGATAATAAAATATATTTTGTTTTACCATAAATTTATTAATATTTTCAAATCCTGTATCCTTACGGATATCATCAGACTGTCAGAATGAAACAACCATCAAAAGATTAATAAAATTGTGGAATAACCAACTATATTTTATTATTTAAATTTTATCATCTTCCACTAAGCACCAATTATAAATTCTCTTTCAAACAATAATTAAAATTCAAAAAAAGTGCGCATGACTTTGCGAATGGTTTGTTATTCGCTTATGTGCACTAAAAGAGGATGTCATTTTTTTCACTTATTGTGCTGATAGTTACGTCACGAAAACTTTTATTATTATTTTACTTAAATTCTTTGTTCATATCATAAAGCTACTTCCGTCATTCTTTTTGAATAACATTAAAACATCGTTAACAAAAGGCGAACGTAATGAGTAAAAAGGTAGAAATAAAGTATAAAGAGAAAATGTCTGTCTGCGTATGAATACATAAAATAAAAATTTAAAATTAACTCTTTTGAAGAAGCGGAAACTTCTGATCATCTTGGTACGCCCTCGAATTTCAATTAAGAAATTTGATACAAAAACAAATCTAAGAAATAATGAAATCGAAGGGTTCATTGACCGGTAGTTAATTATCTAAATTATAAATACGAATCCTTTCTCGGAAATTATAAAGTTATCCCTTTAAAAGAGTCAGCTTTAAGACGAATTTTTACAAATACTTGTTCCTTACATCTTCATAAACATACAAAAATAAAATATTACAATAGAACATTGCGCGAGTGGCTTTTCGAAGTTCGAACAAAATGTTCTATAATTATGAAATGAAGTCTTCAAACTATATATTTCTTTCTATTTTGCAAGTTTCTAGAAAAGTTTAAATTGGAAAATCATAGTTTAAAATTTTAGAAAATTGTAGTAGGTACTACTGATATTAACAAAGTTTGAAAAGCCATATTTTTCAAACAATCATCTTAATTAATTTTTTTATCTCTCTAACTATTTTTATTCTATACCTTCCCTTCTTATGACTACTACCAATTTTAAAATCCAAATATCTAATATTCTTTTTTGAAAAATTTTTGCATGATTTCCTCTTCTTATATAAGTATTACATTTATTACGCATATTTTTTTACAAATTTGAGCACCTCATTATAAAGAACTTCAACAAAGGTCACATATCTTTTCTGTATTTTTTCCTGCTAAATGAAACCGCGAAAGTAAAAATTTACAAATTATTTTTATGAACAAAGTTACTATATCTAATTTTAGATATGTCCATTTTCAATCTTCAATAATGATTCATAAATTTTGGCTTTTTAGTTTAAATGATATCTTAATATTCTATATATTTGAACCGCACATTTTCTCCTCGTAGTTGTAAATCATATCCAGCTGTACAACCAAATTAAAGATCGTCCAAATAGTTGTTCTCAATATATTAAAGATAATAAAGTACCTAATTAATTTCGGAGGGTGTTCGAACCCCCAACCCCCCTCCCCTTGGGTGCGCCATTGATAGGTTTCAACATAAAAAAGTATTTTGTTACTAGTATACTCCAGTACTCATTAGCGTTTGGCTTATAAATTTGTATTTTATTCTGATTACTAAAGTATTAAAGTAAATAAAATAAAAATATAAGAAAGGTTTAGAGACAGGTTTAATACTTATAATTTTTTAAATATATTAAAAAACTTAGACTCCATCATTATTTATCTACCTGTTCATGGGTAATATTTTTCTTTGAAATGACAGATTTTCTAATTTTTAAGTTTTACTTAATAGTTAATTCTTAGATTATTGGGTAGTAGTTTGTTAATAGTATTTATGTTCTTTAACTGAGATTTTAAAAAGACCTGCCAATTTGACTGATCTACATGTGATATCGCAATCATCGCAATTGAATTGGTATATAGGTACCAGTTAATTCGTATTCTTTCAGCGAAGTCTTATTGTCCTTTTGTTATGAAAGCAAATAGAGTAATATAGTAATTACGCAACATGCTATTAGTGGAACATTATTACATTGCAGTTTGAAAGGGAGATGGAATTCTCGTATGTGCCCGAATCGCAACAGGACGAAAGATCAAGCCGTTATCACCAGGTCTCAGGACGGCAGACAAAGCCTGCTCGACGCTCGCGCAACCATCGAAACAGCATTATCAATTTGGGTCAGTTGTGAAACTTGTGCACGTAAACTGAACGGTTACTGTTTGTGAATTTGATGAAGATGTCATGAAAACAAAGTTTAGGGTGCTCTGGGAAAACATTTAAAAGAGCCATAACATCCAGAGATCGTGGCCGGCATTGGAAAACAGAGTAGCAGCGAAAACAAACATGCGAGAGGGGTAATTCAATGTACGAACAATATTTTGTAACTGATAACAATCATAACTCTCACAAACTTTTGAGGTTGTAAAATAATCACTAGTAAATTTAATAGCTAGTTAATAGCAATATTAAAATATCAAGGGGTTCACTTCAAACTGAAATTAGAATTTGGCATAGGATAGGCATAGTGGCCTAGAGTAGTCATAAGGTAGAAGTCGAAAATTAATTTAAAATTTCCGTTGAAGAAATTTATTAATATTAGTATATTTCATTCATATACACACAAACCAATTAGTCTCCATACACCAGTACAGGAAAACAGTTTTCTTTTTTTTTAGTTTTTTATTGAATATACCGCGAGTTTCAGCTAAGATGCAACATATTCGAATCTGTCATTAGTCATTTCTATGGATACCACTTGTTATATGGTACCGTATCGTTCCAGATAAAATGCAACACAGGGAACATATAAGCATAGATCCTCCTCCATATTTCACTGATGGGCTAAATTTTGATATTTTCTTTTGTTGAACAATAATTCGTCCATTTGGTCCAAAAAAGGTAACATTTGTAAAACGCAATTGCACATTTTAACTATGATTATCTCTAACGGAAGCACTACCCAATGATTGAAAAACTGGCCCTAAATGTGCTACACCATTTTAAAATAAACGCAGATGATTATATCAAAATAATGTAGTTTATTGATTAGTAGTCATTGCTAGTGAGACCATCTTTAGATTCATTTGTTAATCTACAGTTTTGTCCCATTTGTATTATTGTGACATTTCGAAAAGTATATAAGATTTTACAAAATATTGATGAATATAAGCTTTATTAACGTATCGTACATGTATACAATGGTGTTCATCAAAGCATGGTATAAAAGTTTCACATATTGTTACATACATTTTATTCCGGTTTCATATTTTATGATTAACAAGAACAATAAATACACAATTATGTACTAGTTGTCCTTCAATCTAACGACAATTTTATAATGTAACTGTTTGAAACAATTTGATTAAACTTGAGTTATGAAAAACAGCGGAATAACAATGCAAAAAGAAATTGATTTGACAGTTACAATTAGAAGTCCATATTTCAGGCAGTGTGCAAATAAAACGAATTCTTCCCTTCTGTTCTCATTAGCAGTATAATTAAAATCTGTTATTAATAATGTTATTTGTAAAAAGAAAAGACCATATTTTAATTGAAAGCAGAGCACAAACGTTTACCGGCTTTGAACATCCAAAGGATTTAATTTCCTTTGAATAAATCTACTCATTAAGCAGTTAATGGCCATCAAGCGACGTTTAAATCGTGGCACGCATTTCTCTCGCCCTCTCCGCGTCGGGACGGCGCGCGTCGCCTAGCCGCCGGTCGGGTATCATAGTTCTTGCTTCGTGTCGTGATTATTGACAAAAGAATAAATCACATCTTCTCCCGAAGAATACAGAAAAAACTTAGATTACAAAGACGCGCAGGCACGAGCCGAAAAGCAGTTTTATTCTCGAATCCATTTCCAGATTGTCAGATCGGATCGAATAAATTCACTCAAATTCAATTTTAACCTCAAGCTCGACCGAGCAGGCAGGATTGCCACGGGCCCGAGACGCAGTAGGAGAGGGGATGTCAGGGCGAACATGCGCCACTAATGGGCCGGAACATTCGCGTCCACCTGCCCGCACTGACAAACAACTTCATAATAACTGCTTTTCATAAATGCCCACATACATGACCGACAACTTTCATAACCAGACCTGGGTTAATCCATAAGCATTATGGGCAGTTGCCTAGGGCACCCAAAAAAGAACGAAAATGGAGTATGTGACCAAATTTTAATTTTGCATATACATACGATACTAGACAAAAAAATAAAATATTCGATTTATTATTCGTAGTTTACGAGAAAATAATTATTTAATATTTAAGGAACGTATGCTGTCATGTCATCGTGGTAAAAGCACAGAATAGGTTTATACAGAAGCGACAGTAAGACAAAGAAACGAAAATTTGAAAAAGACGGAGACAAATTTAAAGGGCTCATTGTTTAAAATCGGAAAGTTCTCTCACATCTGAGAGAGAGATAGGGGAAGAGCACAAATTTAAAGGTCTACACAATGCTTCAAGGTCATAGAACTGGTTAGGAGAACATGAAAGGTACCGACACGGAGTGTCGCTTCTGTATGTAACTATTCTGTGGTAGAAGCGTTAAAGAGGCTCCCAGCCTACCTCCCTTTTTCTATGGTTCTACCATGCTGATGTCACACGTCCCTTCTCCGACACATTAATTTGCTAATAACTATATTATTGCGAACCAATTTTTAGATTTCATTATTATAATTTTAAGTTTTTATATTTTATGACTTATACATTGTAATTCAAATACGGTCACATAGTCCATTACATTTTAAAATATGAACTTAGTTAAAACTGATGTATGAAGGTCGAAGACAGTGCATTGGACGTCATTACTCATTAGCATGAACTAATTTGTTGAAACAAAACCCAATAACCAGCTGTGAAGCAAAATTAGTTCGGCGTTTGACAAAAGCGCACCAAATGGTATTTTTTGTTGCAAAAGCGCACCAAATGAACATTGCAAAACCGCACCAAAGTATATTACGTACAATTGAAATGTTCATGTATTTACTGACGTAACTATTTACTCAATGATGGAATAAAATAAAGTTAGGTAAGGTTAGATTAGCTTAATTTAGATAACTATAGATTTGGTTAGGTTAAGTTAGTTTAGATTACTTAACTATAGGTTTGGTGAGGTTAGGTTAAGTTAGATTAGGTCAGGTTAGGTTAGCTTAGGTTAGTTTAGATTAGTTTAGGTTTGGTGAGGTTAAATTGGATTAGGTCAGATTACGCTAACTTTGATTACATTAGGTTAGATTAGATTAGATTAGATTAGATTAGATTAGATTAGATTAGGTTAGGTTAGGTTAAGTTAAATCAGGTTATATTAGGTTAGGTTGTGTGTGATTAGATTATATTAGATTAGATTCGAAAGAGGAAGACATGGAGTATCTATTTAAAAAGTACTATCCGCGAGCAAAGCGAATTCACTCGTATTTTTATCTAATCAGATGCGTACGTACATATACACATAAATTTCTAAATTTTACTGGTGCGCTTTTGCTACATTTTTTATGCGCTTCTGAAATGTTTAAAAATCCGAACGAACCGCTTTTATCATGTAGCCAATTAGTTAATTAAAAATAAATATATAACTAATATGTCGTATGATCGTTTACAATATATTAACAATTGAAATGTTTTAAAATGTCGTTTTTTTGTTAAATTAATTAATGTTAGTTAAGTTATATTGTTTGGTGATAAAAAATATTTTCATTTAAATAATAGTGATTGCTCCAAAATGTGTAATTCAACTTTAAGGTATTATAATATTAGAACTAGGGAGAGGGCCCCAAAATCATTACTGTCCAGGGCCCCAAAAACCATTAATCCGGCTTTGCACATACGACCATTAACTTTAATAGCTAACCGAATACCATGAAATTTGTTCATTTCCATGACAATCTCAATTCCCATTTTTCTTAATTTTTTGTAAAAAAAAGTTTGGGAATCCAATATAAGCTGTTTGTCTCTTGCAGATGCTGTAGCTGATTATTTAAACCATTAAAGTACAAGTAAAACTAGCCACGAAACAAGTACCTAGGTATTTGAGGCACTGTTCCATTTAACAATGTTGTGTCATAGACGACGAACTATTTTTTAGGTTACATAGAAAACCTTATTTTCCTGTTATACTCGCATATGACAAATTTCAATAGGTACGTGCGTACTACAATTTTCATTTTCCCTTTTGTAATCCACTATTGATTCTAGATTAAATTTTAGATGAATAATTACTGAAATAAAAATACGTTCCACATTTGATCCCAGCATGGCAATGATCATTTTTCAAACAAATTTCTGAATCTATCAGTATCCAATAAATTAATTACAGAGAATGACGCGGCGTATAAATACGAAAATTAAACTTTAAATCCCGCAAATTAATAATCATGTACACAATTAAATCATAATATAAATACCAAATCGTGATACATAATGTGCACCAGATTCAAACAAATTGATAGTTCGGATTACTCGGTAAAGATTTACCCAATAATTACAATTTAATTGGCCTACTCGACTTTAGTCACACGTATAACTAAAACACATCCAGTTATTTGGTCAGTACAAATAATTAAAGGTCAGAATAATATTGGTTTTTGGTCAGTATAACTAATATAATTTTATTAATATGTCAAATTAACCTAAATTAGATCAGTATTGCTAATTGTTGTTGTTAGTTATTAATAATGATTAGTCTGTCCAGTGTTATTTTAAATTTTAATATAAATACTGATCATTTGATTAAAATACTGAATATAAATATAACTAAAATGATGTCCTAATAAATTACTTAGTAATAATGATCTGTATTACTCCGTGTGTTCCAAAAAAGTGTTGTCATAGGCATTTAACATGGGAAAACAGTTTTTGGTATATAAAAACTGTCCGTAATGTGTTCCTCAATGTTATTATTTACTTCTTTTTATTACTGTAATTGAAATTTACAAAAAAAAATATTTTTTTTTCACCTGATGTTTATATTTCTTCACACATCAAATGACAGCTTAATTAAAGGTCTTCAATTCGATTTCAACTGAATCAATTTCTTTTTAATTGTTTATATATTTTTTAATTAATTCTGGTGACAAGTTATTTGTTAATAAATTTCTTTATTGCATGTTTCTATATCTTTCTACCTCATAACCACTAATTGACAGCTGTCTTTTTGCGTGTAGAGAAATTAAAACAACATACAAAAAATAATACTTTTTTATAAATTTATTTGAATTATACTGTTAAAATGAAGTAATATTAATTAGATAATATGTTCTGTGCAATATGGTATTTTAATTGTTAGCCGCACAGTTTTAATTTACCAAAAACTCTTTACCGATGTTAAATGCTTAAGATAACTCGTTTTTATAACACACGATATATCTTTTTAAAATAAAATTTATTACTAAATAGACGAGTATTTTAAAGAAAATTACACACAAGTTATTACATTGAGTACCCATGTTTTTATATACTAATATTTAGTTCGCTAGTTATTTTATGAACTGCTTTGTACTAAACAGTGATATTAACAAAATGAATAATATTTACTAACACCAATGTTTCCACTATTAATAGTAAAAGATACTTACAAGTTATAATGAACATCAGCCATGTTCCCTCGATGATCCAAAGCTTTTCTGTAGGCCCATTCCGCTTCAGTATTTCGACCTTGGTTACTTAAAATAGTTCCCAGATTTCCATAAGCTGTAACAAATCATGCAATTAATATTTATGCACAGGAATCAATAAAGTTGAAAAAGGGTACTTAATACATTGTTATTTAATATGAAATTCATAATATTTTATTATGTTTTAAGAAAGGTAAGGACATTTTACAGATCGAAGACAATTATTTTGAAAAGGAGCGAAGTGACGACTCAAATTATTGTCTGAGATCAGTATTCCTTTTACTGTTCGTAATGCGTATACAATATTTTGCGCCATCAAAATTAAATTCTCCTAGAGGAACTCAATGATTAATTTTTAACCAATTGCTAAAATTTTCTACAACAACAACAAGTAATGTTTTCATTGGAGAAAAAAATTAGCAACTGGTAAAAAATTAACCACTGAGTTACAGAATAGGGGGAGATCCAGAATGAAGCGTATTAAAATTCAATCATGGAAAACAAAACTACGTTTCCAAGGTATTTTGTAAGCATTCGTTTAATTTTGCAATAATGTCAAAGTCCTGACATTTGTGGTTGTGTTTTTGTGTAAGAAATTACTGCGAAAATAATTTGTAAGGCACCATTATTTATCAATAATTATAATTTTACTAATACTAGTAACTGCACTTTTAAATTGAATAGCAATAAACAAATTTACTACACATTTCTGTTCACTTGTTTAAACATAGAAACCTACTTTCTTGGAAACCTAATCAAGAACCCTTTCTAATGCGCGATCATGAAAAAAATAATATCTTTATAAAATCGAAATTATAAATATATTTTCATAAATTCACAATTTTCTTTCTAAATAAAATTACCTTAATACAAAAAGAAATATGAATGTATAATAAAACGTTTTAAAAGAAAAATATTTTAATAATCTTGAATATAATGAGTTCCTAAGTTGAAATATTTTCTTGTTAAATAAATCATTTATTTAATAATACTTCTTGACATTCAATGCTGACTAATTTTATATGTATATAGACCATATAATTATTTATTATATATTATTTTGACAAGATGTAATTTTAAATGAGAATGATTTCAGTTATATAGTTTACCAATATTACTTGTTCGCGTGAGGGCAATTTAAATGAAAAACTGAGTTTAAAAATAGTTCATAACTCAAATCACAAAATAAATACCGAAACAGAATAAAACTATTACGCAAATTTCATTTAATAAAGGGTTGATGTATGGCTTACATTAAAGGTTCAGTGTTCTGTAAATTAACATCATTACGTTTTACTCTCATAAATTACTGATACCTGTTTTCATTTATTCCAAGTATTTTAAATATTAAATTGTATTTCATATTAAATGAGAAAAATAATGCTTAAAAATTAGTGTCGCAATAATTATCCATTCAATTGCCGAAAAATAAACATTTCAAAAATCTTAAAATTAAGTTTTGAAACATTTAATTTTAATACAGATTCAGACGTTCATATACCTATACCCACATCTTTATAATTTGTAATTCTTTTTAACATCTTCTATTTGCAACAACAAATTAATGTTATTACTACACCGCTAGAGTAAATAAAAGTAAATAGATAGTTCAGTATTTTAGAAAAAAAAAAAAAATACTAAAAGATCAAAATACAACCACAGCGTGGCAGAAGGGTGCCAATATGTGAGGGGCGCCATGCTTCCAAAATAAATAAATAAAAATAGAAAATGAAAAAGAAAATGCTATTTGCAAAAATTAAAAACTGTAAATTTTTAATTTTCGATTTATTTATTTAGCGTACGGCTTTCACGGAGAAGAGATCATGTACATACAATTATGAATATCGTTTTTGTCTAAATTGTTCATATAATTTTAGCGCAACTTTGATATGGGGTTATAGGTTTTGAAAATAAATAAAAGTTAGTTAATAAAGCGACATAATAAAATCGAAAAGGATTGCAGGTTTTGAAATCAGCGCGTCGATATTTCCTTAAGTCTAGAAAATGAAAAGTTTTTGAGAAAAAAGTTCCTCGGAGAAATTTTCTTTACAAAAGATATATTTACAAAATTAATAATTGTTATATAATAGCAACGTTACCAACAACCAATTTTAAATGTCTTTTCATTTAGTTAAATAAATATTTTTAATATTCGAGGCATATATTTTTACCTTTTAATAAAACAGTTTGAAATACGAAACATAATATAAAAAAAAAAACCTAAAAAGGGACCAACATCACGAATTCATTAGCCTCAAAAGATTGATACGAAGATTAAAAACATCAGAAAATTATAAAACTAAAAACCCTAGGTGTCCACCCTCTGTAAGAGAAATGCCAACTAGGCGGGTCCTTAAATTATTGTCATGTTCGGCCTACGTGTCTCACAGGTAATTAAATTTTAGTTCTGTAGTGAATTATAATAATGTAAGCAGTTTGCTAATTTCTTGTCATTTGTTTATTTATTTTTATACCACTGATGAAGGTACAATAAAGATACCGAATCGTTTGCAAGAGGAGATAATATTTTTTTTATTTTCCTACCTACATATCCAATTTCCAACGACCTTTCTAAATTAATTCTATAACTTTTTGGACACGATTACAATAATTTAAAATTGGTGAAAAAAAGTAATTATAACTGGTGTATTGACCTGCCCCATTTCCTTATACCTTTTGTCGCGAATTGGCGAAGCACGCGGTTGAGGAGTTTAGGAAATCGTTTCTATAAAATCGAGTTAGTTCTCCGTAGCCGTAGCCGGTAGGGCACTGCAGTATTCCCGCGCTGTGGTACAGGAGCGCGGTACGACAACGAAGGCATTGACTTGGTTACGAGACCGAAAACGCCCGTTCCGTGTCCTTCAATAGCTCCCCGGACTCCCATCGGAAACTGCGGTCCACGACAGCGCAGCATAAAGCAGCCGGGACCGGGAAGGAATGTTCTACTTAACCCATATTCTTCACACATTCCCCGCGTTTTATACTTATTTTAATAATTGATATTACATTCAAAACTTAACTACCATATGTAAAATCCACTCGTAAAACTAAATTTTATGTCTGTTGCAAATAAACATATAAAAATATGTTATCTACGACAGTGTGTAATATTGACATTTAGTTGCCAGTGCAATTTGTAAAATAATTGTTTTCGCGTCACCGTTTACAAAGTACAACTTACTTCCGTCGCAACATAAGTTGTAAGTTTCTCATAACATTTATTATTTGGTTACCACTTATCTAAGGAAAGTTATAGAAAATAACTTTACTACTAGTAGGGGAATTAATTAAATCATTTGAATTTTATTCATATTTGATCGTTTAGCAACAAGATAAATTAACAATAAAAATTACAAATAAATCCGAACTATTACGTGGCACATATTTTACAAATATTGAATAATGTAACATTATTTGAAGTTAAATGCTTCTATAATAAGCGACTCGGAATGAAATACCTAATACAACTATTCTTGTACGATAACGTTAACGTTGGCTTCGCCAGCTTCGCCTCAGTTCATACCTTCTCGAATGTTATAATGTAGTTACATTCGACAGCTAACGTGAATTTTTTTTGTCAAAGCAAACTTGTTATTTAATTTAGTAATTCTAATTTAGATATACTACTATACAATACGATTTTTTTAAGCACTGGTATAGCAAATAACAATGAAAGGACACATGTTTCCAAATTTATGCTGCAATTCTGTGCGTATCTGTAAGACCTGTAAGAAAATCTGTAAGACCTGTAAGTCGTTACGGTTAGAATGCAATTCTATGCATAACTCGTAGCTTACAGTTTCTCGTAACTCTCTTACGATTTGTAAAACATTTACAGTGACAGTTTTCTTCCCTGTAAGGTCTGAATACTACAATATTATATGTTAAATAGTAAAACAAACTATTTTTTTTTGTATTTTAAACTGAATAATCAGATCAGAATTTTATTTATTGGAGTGCTTGTAGAAGAGGATCGTAATAGGAAATAATTTTGTTAAATGCGTTAACCAAAAAAAGTTGTACAATAGAAATTTTATGATTTAAGGAATTTGATAGCGTCAAATACATTTCATATCTGTCTTTAGTGGTATTTTTGGTTGTTTTTATTTTTTAATAACTTGCTTAAAAAGTGTTCAGCACTAAAAATAAAAAACGTTACAAATAAAATTTATTTAATAAAATAAATATAATAACATTATAAGTATAATAATTTATAATACGTCATGTTAAAATTTGACACTGACACTACACGTATTTGAAAATATAACCTATAAATTCTTTAAAAAACAAGTAGGTAGTTATTTTTATAAAAATGAGTAAGGTACCAACTTAATTCAATTTATAGAAAAAAAAATATTAAGTTTATCTGAATATTTTTTGCATTTACTTTGTACAAGGAGAAATAATTAATAATATATATTACTATTATTTAAAATAACTATCCTTGATACTATTATAATAGTATTCACTAAGAAATTAAATATCAATAAAAAGCATGAATATATAGTTGGCAACATTTAAGAAATGTCAAAATATATGTAGCAACCGTGAACAAACCTTTTTCATAAGGAATAATCTGTAACTTCAGGTGTTATAGATGTGCACACAGAATTGCATTTTTCATAAATCTGTAAAGAACACTTTTACGAATTTTCTGTAAGCTATAGATTTATGAATTTACAAATTTATAGGTTGTGGCACAGAATTGCACCAATAGTTTGATATACTACGTACATTGTTAACAATTTTGTATTACTAAACAGCACAGATATTTCTTTATAAGTCTCGTAAATTTAAAAGGAACACACAACTAATAATTATTGGTTTATTTTTTACATTTCATAATTATAAAATGATTTGGAGCTCCCTAAAATTTAGCACCTTAAGCCGTGGCTTTGTTGGCCTAGACAGCAATACGGTCCTGAATATTATATATGAATTAAATAACAAACATACTATTCAACATGGCTGTCACAAGTGTCACTGCACTAACTGAACTTGCATACAGGTAATTAATTATACGTACATCCGTTGTATAGTTTTCGTAGTTATTATTACAATTTGCTCTAATAATTTAGAATGCATATCATATTAGCATTCTCCGGTCCGTAGTCATCATGATTAAATTATTAATGACAGTTAGCAAGGGTCAGCCAATGAGATCAATATTTGACAATAAATTTATGCACATATGTATACATTTCCACCGATTTAAAAGAGAAATAATCAAAATCAGATGAAAGATATAGTATTGTATGGATAAGTCTAAAAAGTCACAAAACACGAATATTTATATTACATATTACGATAAATATAACAAGCACTCTGAATTAAACGAAAATTTAAATTAGGTAGTAGTAAACATTTATCAAAGTAATTATTGACTAATATTCATTTATTTGTCACTACATTATTTATCTCTACGCTTTTTATATTCACAAGGTATCATTCAAGCCCGCGAGCAATTTATACATGTGGATAATTATTCTTGAATCTCGTAGAAATCTTCCAGAATCTATAAAATTTCCAAACAATAGCGGCATCGCTCTTATCTCACACTAGCGAGGCTATCCGACCAGATAGATCAACCACGGTGAATCATCAGCAATAAGTTATTTTTGTTTCAGTATGTAGTTATCTTATTTACAATAATTTTAAATTATTAATTTGCCCTGTAACCGATGTATTCCATTACTTAATTATTCAAATTGAAATTAATAATAAAATAGATAATAGAAATTGCATTTGCAGTACGATCTAGTCATAGTGATCTCCAAAACATTTGACATAAAATAAATATTGTTATGTTTCTGTCACATACGCACATTCATGGTCGTAACGAGAAGGGAAAATTATAAGTTACTATTATTTTACTTAATTAATATTTTAACAAAGTGTTTATTTTTCCACATTATTGAAATTTATTCTGTTTTATAACATACAAATTGTAAAATAGGACCTACATGTGATTTTGATATTCACTTATAAAATAATTGGCACAACGTAGCTTAAGCTAGTAATCTGTAGATTGCGCGAGAAACTTATTATTAAAATGTCAATTTATATACTGAAGCAGAAGAAAACTACGTAGGAAAATAAATTAGTCAGGTTGAGAAATTAGGTAATATATAAACTATTAAGAAATATGTGGACGCCCGAAAAGAATTACGATTATACATTTGACGTAATAATAAATAGTAATAATTTTTTCCTTTCATGGAAAAAAATTCTAGCTACGCCCATGCGTACATGCAAGGATAGCATCAAAATTAAATTAACTAAAAGTTTAAATTTAATGAATAAATAAAATTATCCTCTTCAAAGCATGTTCTGACAGAGTAAGTTTTTCTTTTACAAATTACTCTTTGATGTCTACAGAGTATATGTTCAGAAAAAGATTGTAAAAATGTTGCAGTGTTCGTAGTGAAACACCTGTTTCTGATATTAAAAAGGAGACATTTGCTTTGTCAACTTACGCTGCAGCTATAAAGGATTTTTTTTTTTAGACTTCATTACAAAACTTGAAATTATTATACCTACTGAAATTGAAGTTTCCAAACTGGAAGTTAATTTTTTTGACAAGAACTTTGTGTAGGCCGGGACAGAACATAAAGTTTTCGAAAAAATGGACTGCAGTTTAAAAATGTAAGTAAAAAGTAGCCATAGGCATGATAACAGCAAATTTTCTTGATAAGTAAGTAGATACTAAGTTGATAATTAAGTTGAGGTTGCTTGTTTTTCTTATTTCTTATTGAATTTTAAGCTTCCTTAATACGCTGCTGATTCCAGATCTATTGATATCAGAATATATTCAGTAGTATTGAATATCATCTGCTCTAAACTGTACTTCAGTAGAACGAAAACAGATTATTTGGAAGTATTTTCTCTAATTCTAGACCCATTGAAGTCAGAAAATATTCTGGAGCAATATTTATCTGATATACACTTATTTGATTGAATTTTGGGTACAGATTGAACATTTCTAATATCACTATTCAATTCTACGCATGAATCTAGTATACAGACAGAGTGTTTATAATAACAGGATTGTGAAAACTGGACAAGACCTTGTACTGAAGTTTAGCCAACCCTCTTTCTGTATTTTAAGTCGAGCATAACATTCACTGACCTAGGCCTAGGAAACCTTCGCTTTTTTTAAGTACTAAGATCAAATATACTATTAAAATTAAAATTACAGAAAACAATTAATCATAATATTTCGAAAAAAAATTGTGAAATGTATGAATTACTCACTGTTTCACTCGTACCATTTCTTCGAACAGATTTAGGAATGTAAGATGCACATACACATGAAAATAGTTTGGTTAATGTAGCAAACGAGTAGGTTATCAGTTAACAGTTTTATAGAATATTTAATCAAATGTAGCGGAGCGAAATTCACCCATGAGCACAGGTAGAAGTCACAAATACAACTGCTGTGTTTGTATTACCAGTGTTAATTTCGATCGCTAACAAGTTACGTATGGTTTAAATCACTTTAATTGTTTTTAAAACATGTACGGTGTTGAAGAAGTCAGTCCATCTAGCGGAATTGAATAAATGTATTATGAAAATATTACTCCTAGCGGTGTATAGCTCACATGAAAATTATTATTATTATTATTAATATGAGAGCTGCAAGCGTTTTACATTTCTGTTACTAAACCCTTTTGTTAATGAAGAAGCTGAATATTATGAAAATGAATATGCTATGGAAGGAAAATTAAAAAAAAAACGATAAAGAAGATGATTGAATAAAATGGGTAATTTGTGGCCGTCACGAAAAGTGTACCACATACGACAAATGACAACAATATGATAACCAGTTCATCTCTTCATAGCCTATGCCCGTCTCACATATAGTGGAGGAGAGTTGGACTTTTGTGAATCCGAATATTTTTTTTTTGTAGTTTTCAGAGCATATTTTAATTTTTGTTTATTTTTGTAAGTAAATCTAGATTATATGTTGTTATAAATAAATTTTGTTTTTTAAATATTGTTCAATATTATAGAGTAATAATTATTTTTCCAAAATGTAATCCATCTCACCCCCACTTACCCTAATCATGTTTAGCCATGATTTGTTTAAAACATATCGAAAATTTGACATCTGTCATTAATTATGAAAATGTTTATTGTTTATTGAGGAGAAGAGTTTCATTGTAAAAATATTTTATGGTGGAAATAATACATAATAGTAATAATAGCAACAAAAATCATCTACATTCTAATTAAAAAATATTTTGACAATTATTGTGAGGATCAATTCGAAACTCAGTTTTTCAAATTATTACGCACTGAATTCTTTTTTATAAAATATTTTAAGTAGAGTAAAGTAGGTGATTGTGGAATAGTCATCTAATGTGGAATATGCGCTTTTTGAAAAAATGGTACACGCCATCTGTGATCTAATGTCATAAATGCACGTGTGTAGTGGAGTTATTATTACCAACATACAGATATCAACGTAAATGCATTGTCCATAAACTCAAAAACCTTGAAAAATAGTGTGAGTGCCTGCTGAGTTTCTTAGGTAAGGGTAAAGAAATTTAGTTTTAATACTGATTATGTAGTAGAAAGTAAGGTTTTTTGCAACTGCAGTATGGATATGGGTTTGGGGATGTAGGGTAGATTGAAAAAATATCTTTCAAACTAATTTCTAAATGAAATTCAATGGCGGGAATTTAATGTAATCAAAACCGCTAATGTGGCATATTCCACATTAGCGGAAATGTTATAATAGATATGAGTTATGAGTAGATAACTGTTTTTGGTTTAGAAAAATGCTCAAGAAAAACGTGAAGGAGCATACCTGGCAAGAAGAAAACATGCAGAAGGCAGTGGAGGCAGTGAGGAGTCAATTAAAGTTACTATGTAGAATAAACAAGTTAACTTTGTTGAAATGCGTTTATGTAATATAATTTATTCTGTTACATTCCAGTAACGTCGTAATTTTATTTTTGTTTATATTTTTGAAGAAGGAATAAATAATTTAAAGTACACATTTGCATTATTTTTTGGAATTTGCTTATACTGTGAAAGTAAGTACGGTTATGTGGAATATATTCCACTTTAATGCACCATGGTATACCACATTACCGTCCCTTTTTCAACAGGTGTAAAAATTTCAATCTTGAAGAAAATCGTCCTTATAAGTGAATTCTTCTAGATAATCAACCTGATAGTGTTACTATTTTGTAAAGTATACTTTAAGTAACCTATATGCAAGATTTGATGATTAACCGACATCTTTTCGCATGCTTTTTTCAATGAAATAAAAACGGTATTCCACATTCCCCGACTTTACTCTAAGTTTATTGAATTCCCAAAATTAAAAACAGTATAATAAGAAATACAAAATTATATTCTTTAAATTATGGCGTATAAAACTTTACTATAAAATATAAAATGGGAAGCAACGAGAGCTAAAATATTGATTTCTCATGATAAATCCTTGTTTTGTACTCATTCAGCAGTTATAACTCAAGGTACAGAGATTCTGTTGACCAATGTTCGACGCAATATCTTACTTTAGAATCTCGTATAAATCTAAACGTTATATGAAACTTCGTCGCTATAACTTACCAGTACCTTAAATTTTCGTTAATATTCCGTAGCTAATTATTAAATAAATACGTTTTTTGTAGATAGGGCAAATTGGATAAAGAATTAGCAATTTCAAGTTTCAGCCTTGTTAACTGGTAGTTTATTTCGCTGAAATATTTGTTTTTTTTTATTTACAATTATTTTTTGCGTTGAAGCGAGAGCTGGCAAATAATTGCATGTAATTTCGTATATAAAATGTATAGAATGAAAAATAAAGGTCTGTAATTTGACGTGGATTGGAATAAAATTTGAGAACGAGTGGATATCAATTCTGCTGGGAATCGGCATTTAATTTGGCAGCAGCATTTCCCGCAGCAATTCATCACGGGGGGTCGGGGGGTGATGGTTCGGCGTTGGCCCGGCAGACTGCGTTGCGGTGGCTATTCACTAAACTTTGTTTTCATTTCCAGTATTTCCTGACGAGACTACACTTATTTACAGGGCCGGCAACTTCACTTTTTGTCGTGTATTGCTTTTATCCTTACTTGGAAAAAATCTAGGTACGAGTAACAGGACAAAGAGCCCACCATATTTAAAGTTTTAAAATTAGTTTATTTATTGTTTTCAATTATATGTTTGACTTATCAAAGTGCGAAATCACTAACATTTTATATATGAGAAAGCTTGCAAGAAATAACATACCCGTATAAATTAGTTTTAAAGTAATAGCAAACAAACTGCGTGGTAGCAAGGCCTTAAAATTTAACTCTCATCAGCGTTTGCACTTAATATACATCACAGTAACGGAAGCTGTTTCTATTTAACGCGAAATAATATATAATTGCTGATAAATATTTAATGTCAACATTCATAAATACATGTACTTTCTGTAATTCTGTAGAATCTAGAGAAGCTAAAACTGTTTCAGAATTTGTTCTGGTTTCAGCGGGCCTAGAATTAAAGCAAAAAACATCTGAGTGCTCTATTTCCTGACCCACTGAAACCAGAGCACAATCTAGAGCAGCCAAAACTGCTCCAGAATGTGCTCTGGTTTTAGTAGACCAGGAATCAGAGCATTTTAAATACTTGCTGTAATTTCTGGCCCACTGAAACTAGAGCACAATCCAGAGCTGCATTGCTCCAGAATGAGCAATCACTTCAGATCGCTCTATTATCTTGACCCACTGAAATCAGATTACAATCCAGAGCAGCCAAAACTGCCGGCTGAACTAGACCACCTTCAGGGCATCAGATGCCCTGGAAGGCGGTCTGGCCAGACCACCAGGCACGGCAGAGGCTCGAAGGACCACTACCGCCCCGGTATCCCGCAGAGCGGGACTGAGCATTAACATCACAGGATATTCGGTACATCCTTCGACGCGCATTATGACCGGTAATAATTTAATATCAGCCAATAGGAATCCATATGACCGGTAATATGGATTCCTATTGGCTGATATTCAATCTGTAATTCTAGCTGTACTAATAAGAATTTTAAATGAAAATTTGTAAACGTCGGTAATGTGATGCGAGGAATTCACTGATAATATTTTTAATATAATATTTTCATTCATTTTAGGGTAGTAGTCAGTTGTTACTTAAAAATAGAAGGAGATATGAGCCCCGATGACCCCATGTAGTCGGCGTCTATGTAGGTACATAGGAAGCACAAAAGTGCACATTCCAATATTACTATATCTCGATGGTATTGGCATGTGTAGATGATCGCGGTCAGAGTTTTCAACCAGATTTTTGTTAAAAATTAAAAATAAATTCAATTATATTTTCTCAAGTATTTTTTTACTGGATTGCGCTTAAACTTCAAGCGACACAACTGATGCCGGCCCTGCTTATTTACATTTTGCAAGTGCGCGCCCAGTAATTTGAAGGTAAAATTAACCGAGTTCTCAACTCATGACTTTTAATAACTTTACCGGTTTTGTCATTTTAACATTTCGCGCAGGGCGCTGTTGATATTACCGGGTCGCAGGCCAGCAAATTACACGTTCGCCACGAAAGAACACTACAAAGCGTCATTATGCGAACGTGTACTTGTGTTTCATGTCTGAATACACCAGCAGAAGTAGTTACTATAATTTGTTCTATTTATAGCGATTTGCTGCTGAAATGAGTACAATGAAATATGCGTCCTACTTCAAGCTTCACTCCTCGCAACTCCAATTGTACGACACAGAAATAAAACTCATACGAAACAAAATATTCATTTCTCTCTAATAATAAACCTGATGTGTTCTGGACACAACCTCTCACTGTTTCTCACTCATTTGTAAACTGTTATTTATTTGAACTTTTTATTCACCAGGGAAATTTACAAGCTACTAACCCTTAAAATTTTATTTCCTACTGTGCCGTATTTCCTTTTTTACAATTGTAATTTCAGTCCGGTAAATTGCTTTACGATATTGTTATTCTTTACTGTACTGTATATATAAATTTCATAAATGTTTACTAATGCGTAAAATGTAAAAAATGATTTTAAAATTCAGTTCAAAGTTTGTAATTGACATGTCATAAGTGACAGATGAAAACAATTTTTATTTTGTTTTTTAATAATTTTCAAAGTGACAATATTAAACCTTTGATTTAAATTGAAAAATCTGATGCAGTATGACATAAAACGTTGTTCATCACCTCGTCCGGAAACATTATTATTCATAACGTAAATACTATTTTACCTTGCTAATAATGTAAAATACTATATATTCTACATATTTAGATCCTCATCCCCATTAAATACAAGGGAGACAATTGTTATAACAATATGATTATATAACAACATCCTTATTAAAATATGAACGCTTTATAATATGTACCAAGAAAGCGTAATAAATATTATTTTTTATAGTTAATATTATTAAAACATGATTGTATAGCAGACACATTTTGACAAAAAAAAGTATAATTTAAAAACGTCATAAGATGCTGAATTGCTTTTCCTCATATTCCTTATATATGTATTATGTCTCTCTATACTGACTTGTGAAATACTTGTATTGTATACTAGCACTTAATAAATATTATTATTATTATTATTATTGTCGTTAATCTTTTAAATCCTTACATATTTATTATAACTATTTCTTTAGAATTGAATGGTTAGGTTGCTAAAGCAGGTTAGAAGTCTGAAGGTGGACAGTAAAAAGAGGTAATTAAATTATTATTTAAAGTCAACGCGTATGTATATTAAATTCCGAAAATAGGTGCTTTTCGAGAAAAACGTTCTTCGTAAAAAATTTTTTTTCTTCAAACGTCATAAAAGTGACATCTTCTGTGACGTGATTGACAAGGTTAAAGTTTAATTTCTATGCCTCCGTAATATAATTTTTTATTCTAGCCGCCGTATAATATTGTCGCCGCCGTATAATATTGTTGCCGCCGTATAGCCAATAAGATGTAACTTGTACAATAGAAATCTGTAATATCGCCCTAAATGTCGCTATAAAAACTAGATAACCTAAGAATAAAGTTACTAAAAATTATGAATAACTGACAGGTAACCTACATATTAAACGTCAAATAGTAATTTATTTTTTAAAATTTCTAAGTTTGAAGAAAAAATAGCATATGTTATTCAGAGTAAAAGTGTCTTTGTGTGCCTCGAATGCAATTGTCCGACTCGCTTCGCTCGTCTTGCAAACTTCCATGCTCGCCACACAAAGTATCACTTTTACTCTTAATAACACAATATACTATTTTCATTTTTTACTTCTAGACATCTAGCAAGTATGATTAATTAATTAAATATTCTGTAAAAATAAATAAAACCTCGTTGTGAAATGATTTAATTTAATTTTGTTTGTTAATGATTAATTTGCGTTTGAATGAATCTATTAATCTTAAAAGTTTGCGGAAAAAGGGTTGAAATATAAATCTAAAATGAATTTGCGTTTAAAAACAAATGAGAGTTCTTGAATGAACATATTCAATAGGTCCTCGACAATGAAAACCAGATCACTTAGAGTTGCAGAGCAAATGACTTCATTTAAATTCATAATACTTCTATTTATTAGACGGAAACATTAATTACAAAAACAAACTGTCAGCAGGGCGGGCTTGCGCCGGGTAAAAACAATTCTCTTGGCAGCAAGTTCGCCAGGAGCCCCGTATCAACACAGTTTTTGCATGTCGTCGCACTAATGCGCTTAATCTAGTGACAAAAATCCACGTTTAGCTTAACACGTGGCGTTGGCGCTGGCAGTAAGTAAATTTAATCAGATCCAACATGTCGTAAAAAAGGTGCCGATGTGGAACCCGACACTCGTAAAATCGCCGGACTTGTCGCTGTATATTAACGTGAGAGTTGCCGCCTGCCTCTGCGGTGGCTGCTTTACGTTTGCGTTACGTGCCGGGCCATTAACATACCCGCGTCGCGGCGCCCTACGCCGCCCTGCTTTTTACTCGCCGCCGCCTGTCGATTCACTTCACTCAAGACAACTTGTTAAGAGCTCCATACACCATCAAATCAACTCATTTCACAAGTCTTCAAGGTTTCAAGAACATGTGGTCTCAAATTTTAATGGGGTATTCTAATGTAGAAAATTTAAGGAAAAAAATGTTATAACATTATAGATTATGCTATAAAGTGACTGAATTATGAAAAAAAACTCAAAATAGTTATTCCTAACATGAGTTTTCTTATATTTTATATTGGCGCTGAACAGGTATCACGTGGGTTGTGACGTACTTGGGACTCAAGACATATCTAAAAAAAATTTATAGAAACTGTAACACAGCTATTCCACCATTGGTGCTTATGACAGATAGACTGCCGCGCCAAGCGTTGTGTTTGCAATCATGTCCCCACCATTTAAATGTCATGAGTTCCACATACGTCATATCCGGTAAAATTCAAATTTTCAAGTAATTTTTAAAAATTCATATCTCGCTCAAATTAAATAAAAAAGACTCAAAATTTTATATTTGTAATAGAAAGATATGTGAGTTTCGAAAAAAAAAATAAAAAAAATATTTAGAATACCTTATTAACTATAAAAGCGATATCTACTACATGCGTTCGGAGACTTTTTATCTCTAAAATTTTTCATTTTTTCTATTAAGTAAATATGAATGCGTTGATTCCAAACAATTAACATACCGACGTCGAGGCGCCCAATGACGACCTTCTTTTTAATCGCTGTCGCCTGTCGATTCTTTCCCATTCGCTTCACTCAAGACAACTTGTTAAGAGCTCTATTCACCATCAAACCAAATCATTTCATTTGTCTTCACGGTTTTAAGATCTGTTTCACATAACATGTAGTCTCAAATTTCAATTAACTAAAAGCGATATCTACGATTTTTTCTGGTAGACTTTTTTCATTTTCTGGATTACATAAATATGGATGCGTTGATTCCAAACAATAAATTTCATATTTTTTCAACATTTGAAAATTTGATTTAAATTGGTGGAAATAGTTCTAAAATTGCCAAAAAAAAAACGCATTTAAGGGTATTATATACATAATTCCACTCATAATGTGTCATCCAATTACATCAAGGTATTTTGTCGATTTAAACCAATCAGATTTTAATCTCTTTGATAATTGTCAGTTACTGGCAGTTGCCGAAGAATTCACACTACTAAATAGGCGTTGCTTAGATACAACGTCTGTCAAAATTGTGATAAGTAATTAATTGAAAAAATATATATATTTTAAGAATTGTCATGCCGAATACCAATCGTAATTAGAAGTTTACTTGTAAGTTTTGACTAACTCACTCGTGTTTGTTGCGTTTGAAAATCGTCGCAACGATCAGTCGTGACCACAACGACAAAAACTTCAAGTAAAATTCTAGTTATTAGTGTTATTACCTACATATGAACATTCTAAATCAAAATATCTCGATCTCAGAAAATATATTATTTATTTAATTAGGTCAATAGCTACATGTCGATTCTTTCTTTGAATTCACTGAAGTCTTGACTTTTATGCGAGATACAAACTTCTCTTTCAATTTATTCAATTGCCAAAGAAATTAAACAGCGTTCCCAACTTCATCTCTGCATCAAAAGAAAACATAAATAACTTCGGTATCTTCCTATAACTTCCAATAAAGATCACAGCAATGTATAAAACGCAAAACTTTTAATTATGCTTATTGATGCGTTGCTTGGCATTTATTTCAATAAATATATTTGTATGTGAGGTGACTTTCTGTTTTGGGTAAACACAAAAAATAATAATAAATAAAGAAAACAAACTTATTCAATATTTTTGTTTTAATAAAGAAAGAGGGGAATATATGAAATAAATTGAACTGAAAATGATTTACTATTTGCTTACTTTTATTTTTCGTTATTTGTTTCAAAGACAAAATGAAAAATAGTCTTTCTTTAGACTTATTTTTATTATTAAAATGTGTTCAAAAAGGTGTAGTTAACGAATGTTTAAATATACAGCCTGTAGGATACATTATGAAATTTCTAGTTTTAATATAAGACAGATAGCTAATGTGTTTGTTCCACGTATGCAGATTTTTTTTCTGCTTACAGTGAAGCCGCACAACGAATATTTTTTGCAACATTTTGAAATCAGACGAAACACACTTCACTATTGACTGAAGCAGTTATTTCTGCATAACTTGGATCGCTTCCTTGCGATAATTAAATTTATACTATCTTTTACAAGTAAGAAATTTTGAGAAATTTGATTCTGCAAGTGACTTTGTACTTATCTAGATACCAACACTATTGAACGGAAACCTTCCGTGGGAATAAACACATCCTATAACATATTTCATAATCATAATTTACCTGTGAAATGAAAGCAGTGAATCCTTAACTTGTGATGTTTTACATATCAAACATTCTAATCATTGTCTCTAATTATTATAATGCGTCAATTCAGTTAAAACACGGTATACAACTCAGAACATCATTAACAAAACAATTAGTTTAGGTTGAAAGAAGCAAGAACTGTCATGAACTTGAATGATAATAGACATACGATTTGCTTCTCGCTAATTGGTTAGTCAATAATGATAGCAAGAGAAACAACAAGATACTAATATATAAAGTAGAAAGAGATAGCGCAAAAAATATGTTACGCATGTAACACTACGTTGTATAGGACGTATATTGCATATTGGTATTTAGATATGTAGAAAATCACTGGATTCTGCAAAAAATAATTTTATATTTATTTACTAATAGGCATTAAAAAAGATGAAACTGAGTAGTTTATATTAGAAATCACTAACATTTTGTTACAGAATAGTTACACACAGAAGCGACACTCCGTGTCGGCACCTTTCGTGTTCCCATAGTCAGATCTATGACCTTGAAGCATTGTGTAGACCTTTAAATTTGTCCTCTTCCCCTATCTCTCTCTCAGATGTGAGGAAACTTTCCGATTTTAAACAATGGGCCCTTTAAATTTGTGCACATTCTCTCTCTAATTTTCGCTTCTCTGTCTTACTGTCGCTTCTGTATAAACCTATTCTGTGATTTTATTGGAATTTTCTATATGTTGAGTTTTAATTTTATGGAATAACATCTTGACATTTTTATTTCAATTTGTTACCGTAATAACATTTTATATATGCTATTATGAAGCCAAAATATCAGTAAGATTTGGAAAACAATATTAAAACCCAGGGATGTTGTAAGATGGCCCATAAAATTTCAGCACAGATGAAATCCTAACATTCCATCCAAGTCCATATAAGTTTTATATTCCGATCGGGGTTCAATACTCGCAGCTATTAAAAATGGTCCGAGCTCATTTGGAGGCGAGGCGGCGAGGGATGAACGGAGGCAGCGGCACGAGCAGCATGCACTTGCATCCAAGCAGGCGCTGTCTCCCTCCGCCGTCGTTTGTTTCCGCAGCCGCCTTCCTTGTCGCTCCTATCGCGGGTAATTTGTAAGCGATTGCCAGCTCGTCCGGGCTCATGAATTATCCAACGCGCGCGGCGTTTTTTACGCGACGCGCACGGAGAAAAGACAAGAATCATCTGTTGTTGGTTTAGCGCAAAGCGGCAGCAAGAGTTGGCGCTGCTGCTGCTGCTGCTGCTGCTGGTCGATCATATGTGGCGAACGCTGTATTTTTGCTCCGTACAAATTGCATGCGGTGCTTGCAACGTTTACATGATATTGCATTCGTACTACATTCCTTTGTTTTTCGGAAGAGAAATTACTCCAGAATATATGTTACGACCTCACTGCATTATATGTATGCATGGACTCTCGAAATTGAATTAGTTTTCAATGTTAGCGGAATATCAAATAACTTACATATCTGTCAATATTGAGATTGTATTTTTCTTTGATAGTGTTTTCATAGTCGTTGTTACATAAGTTGGGTGAAATTGCATTTCAAATATTACTTTTTATTCATTCATAAGTAAAGTAGATAAACAAACAGTACATAATGTATAAAACCATATCCACTTGCAACAACCTCAATATTTACTACGAATTTCAAAATATTTTTACTCATTTACTATACGACTAATAAAATTTTAGCGATAATTACTATTAGTAATCAATGGCGGATCTAGAAACTTTCTTAGGGAGGAACCGTTTTTTTTTTTAGGAAATCACAAATAGAAAAATTCTTAATTAATACAAACTCATTGGAGTAAGAAAAAATTACTAAAAATTAAAATAAACATACAAAAGAATAACTAAATTGTATCCTAACGTTTGCCATTTGCGCCTTCTCGATTACGATATTGCTGGTCACAACATGCAAGACTGAAGCAAGTGTAGTCTTGTACAAAATCTCATATCAATATAGTGTACATTAAGGAAGAGTTAGATATGTTTTTAAGAAGCAAATATACTACAGACAGTCCGATACTTGTGTAATTAAAATAATTATTGAAGCTACAAGAAATGTAAGTACATTATAATTTTCGGGAAGGTATAAACTGAGGTGGAACATGTATTCATGTTACCGTACGAGAATTATATTTTTCACGCCACCAACAGCTATTAACTTCAAATATTGTTAAAGTATTTGTAAAATGTGACATTCCACTTCACTGTTTAGATTTATTTATTTGCAACTTTTTATAGTTACTTTTATCCGTTGCTAGACGACCAAATGTAAATGAAATTCATATGTGTTCCATAATTATTCTGCTGGTAGGACAGTTATTTTCTATAAGTTCTCATTGACAATGGTACACAAACAGAAGTTATCAGGAATTTGCTATAGAAGCAAATTATACTTCTGTGAACGGTGGCGCGAAAATTATAGTATTTGTGATATTTTCGAAACTTGTTGAGTATGAAGTATTTGGATGTATAATGGAAACATTGTGAGTGGAACATACATAAACTTACAACCGAAGTGGTAGGTCAACAACTTGCGAGGACAAAGTCTAAGTCAAATTACACGCAAACAACCTAGTTATAAATTGGAGCGTCTCTTGGGATAGCCCAAATGGGTCAGTACCGCTGCGTCCTTGTGGTTTACCCGACCTAAAGACATCTTATTACATGGACGATGATCTTGCTTGATGAAGTGGATCATATTAAAAATCATCCCTTCAATTATAATTCTGTAATCTAAGTTTCTATTCGTTAGTCCTAATTTACCAATAAATAATAAGGTGTAGTGAACTAACTACAATATGTAGAATATATATTTACATATACACAATGCAAAAATAGTTACTTTTTATTCTAGATTGCGAAATGTTACTTTTGCATTCGGGAATGATATTTTTTTGTGAGCACAACAAAATAAATGTTCTAAATGATATCAATTTTCAAATGAATATTTCAATACTATTAAAATAATATCAAAAAGCGACAAAGATATTAAAGTGACATATTTGATTAAATTTTGTTCTTTTATTTTACCTAAAAAATAGCACGATGTAAAATACTTTTATTTGTTACGCATTCACTTGTGTGCCTTCATTTATTTGTTCATGTTCATGTTTATTTATTATTGAACCTAACTTTTACTGTAAAAATTTTACAAGTTTGTAGTTGTAGTGTTTACATTATGGAAAGTTGTGCATTGTTATTGTTTTGACACAACATTAGTAACAGACAGGATTTGATTTACAAGTGAATAACAAACAATATACGGAAGGTAACAGTAACATGAATTGCTAATAATAATGTAAAATACTATTACATCTAGGATATAAAAGTCTTTTGCATTCTATAGACAAAAATCAATTACCTCGCGTGTTGTTAGTTGTCACGTAAGTATCTAATTCTTGTGACAGTTTTCGAAAACTGTCTTATTTTTACATGACACCTAAGAATTTCACGCAATTGTTATAGGATACTTTATTTTATTCAACTATAATAATAAGAAGATTCTATTTTTCTCATATAGCATTTAAAAATCGAATATGCGATAATCCACACATACCCATTTCGATAAAACATCAAAATTATCATTAAAAGAAAGAAAAATGTGAGCACATATATTGTTTCGTTTTGTTATTTCTGAGGTAATTCTAATTATGTTCTAAAATATAAACTATGAAATATTTCATGGGAATAAACACTACAAATGTTATGAGCACGCTGCTACACTACTGATTTAGCAAAGGAACTGTTTGTTTTGCAGTGCCGAATTACGCTTCTTACTGAGAGGGTAAATGCTTGCGCGCGCATCGATATAAGCTATTTCGCTATTTGATACGACACTAAAATAAAAACAGTGATGTTAGCAATCTTCGCCCGTCTTATTATTGCTAGATGAATTTTTATAAACTTTTATACAAAATAAGAGAACTATATACAATTGTTCACGATAAAATTAATTATTATTAGCAATTATAAATAAATAAATAATAAGATTTACGCCACATTGATTTTTTTTTAATCTTGATTTAAATTAAGCATTCTAGATTTATGAAAATTTAGGGGAAAAAGCGTGTGTGTAATATTACCATATATTTTTAACAAGTGCAAAATATATAAAAATTCGTCGGTGAAACGATTTTACTGGTATATTATTTTCAATTTATAACGCAGAATATTTTTGCACTACTGTGTGATTTTTTATTAAATTTAATTTGAAATGTGTTACAGTAATAAATTTTTTTATTGAAATAAAAAATCGCACTTTTATGCAATCGTGCGTGGGTACAATCAAAACCTCAATATGTATTTTTTAGTATGATTATTATAACTTCCTTATCTAATTTTGTGAATGTAGAACATATTGGCTGGTATTCTGAGCTCCGGACTAAGCCCGACTAAAATAAAACGACTAATATTTAGACGAGCGACTAAGGAAATGCATTATTAAATTTACAACCGACTAAATAAGATAGTCGGCAACTAGATACATGCCCTTAGTCGGGAACTCAGAATACCAGCCAATGTTTCTAAAAGTATAATTTCCGGTTATTTATGGAATTGAAACAATTTATAATTTATTTGAGAAAAAACTAGGAAAGGCTTTTTCACTATCTGTGTAATAAATAGTGAATGAGTTTCCTATTTAAGCAGAAAATTCAGTTTATTAAGAGTGGCACAAAATTCCATTCAATTATTCAAATAAAAAGTAATTACAGGAGGAACAAAAAGCTGCAACTCGCGACTACAGCAGCAATCTAATTCGAATCAACATAAATTTCTATCAGTCAAACGAGTGCGCAGGCGCAGGCCGTGATGGCGGGGCGCCGTATCGGGCACATCAGCCGCTGTATTCCACATCTCTTATTGTAATTTATATTGGTCGCTATGAATAATTTATAGCGGCGAACATCGACGGCGGCGTCGCGGCGTTTTGAATGCGCCCGGCTCGACTCATCGGTTTCCATGATTGCGCGGCGCTCTGTTGCTAACTTAGCTTGTCCACAGGGCTCCGGTACTCTGGGACGGTCCGTCTATTGCCTCTATCTATTGGATTTCAATCACTTTAATGAGACTATAATGCTGCACTCCAACTGTATTCTCCCGTGATGGATTTTTCGTGTAATATAAATGAAAATGATGATGTAACTTTGCCCCAAGGGAGCGAGGTTTCATTACATCGAGTCTGTTATTCCAACACAGGTACATATCGTTCATTTCATATCGCGATGGTAAATACACACGGTATACAGTTCATACAAACGATGATGTTATTACCTTATTAATTCAAATATTCTAGTATAAAGTATAAAATCATAACATTATTAACTTTCATATCATACTTTTTTATGTGTCCATCTTATTGTTTCGATGGCAATATTTCATACTTTTCTTGAAATATTGTTATATATGGTAGAAAAAAAGTTCTACAAGTTAGTCAGTTGTATAAAATTTAGGTTTTTTAAACAACTGACTGATTTTCAGAACTTTTTTTCTACCATACCTTTATTCCAGTCATCAGATATCATCATTTACTACTAAACATTTTTCTACGTTCCCGTGAAAGGTAAATGAATATTTATTCTTAGACAATACGTGGAGAATTTGCTTTGCTTCTCCTCTAAATAATTATCTTCGATTGGTCGAATGTCCTTACCTTTCTTAATAAATAAATTTTAGGTAGCATTGATTACCATATGATGCTCTGATTCGTAACCTACTGAAACCAGAGGACAATCCAGTAGTTCAAAGTTGCCATAAGTGTTCCAGAATGTGCTCAGATTTCAACGGGCCTAAAATTATAATGTTCTAATTATTGACCGACTAAAACCAAAGCACAATCTAGAACAGCCAATACTACTCCAGAATTTGCTCTGGTTTCAGAACAGCGAAAACTATTCTTTAATGTGCTCTGGTTGCAGTAGGCCGTAAGAATCAGATCATTCTAAATACTGGTTCTAATTTATAGCGCACTGAAAACATAGCACAATCCACAGCAGCTAAATCTGCTTCAGAATGTGTTCTGGTTTCAACAGGTTTAAAAATAGAAGGAGGTACAATAATTCTTTCAAATAATAATAATTCAGGGCTTTATTACTGATTCTCAGCCAGTACGGTTCTGTGGTCGTACATGTCTTGTCTGATCGTGCAGAAAAGCAACATAGCTCGCCTTGTCCAATTAGATGGGTTACCGCACAACGGCTAGGTGTGTGCTGACCTTACAGAGACTGTAGGCTGACAACTTGCATCACTAAAAAATGCAAGTAAAACCTGTCACAAAACAAGTACTTCAGGTACTTCAGTCCTTGTTCCACATAGGAATGTTGTGCCATAAATGGGAATGAATTACTGATTCTGCGCTAAGGGCATTGCCCTGACGAATATAGCAGCAAGTGAGTAATATATGGTAATCATATAATTCTTTTTTGGTAATCTGGTTAAGTTTCCCTGGCTCGTTAGATTTGAGGGATATAGAGGAATATAATCTAATAAAAAGTTAGTGAATTTCGGGTTGTCACATGTCTGCGACATTAGAAAATATGATGGTGGTAATTTTTTTACGTCAAGTTTAATAGGACAGGGTTGTCAGGCGCTCAGGCGACATGCGGCATCAGATAATCCATTTTAAATCCCATTAGGCTCGGCGCGGCCACAGCACACTTACCGGCCTACGCCACCAAATCCCAGCCACATGTCATACGTCATCATACACACCGCCACGAACCGCGAACCGCGTCGCGCACTCCGGACAAAGCAAGAAACGGATTTATTCACAACCATTCTCCCACAAAGAAAGCCACGTATATTGCTAAGAAGATTTCAATGTCATGACGTCATGACGTCATGATGTCGGCTCACTACATTCACGTAAATCTCATGCCACCGGCACTTCCTAATCACTTCATTTATATTTCTCATTATACGCTGCTGACTAGAAATAGACATATTCACAAATGAAATGAGTTATTTTTTATATTTTTCGTTTGAAATCCCTTCCTAAATTCTAGTAAAAAAAATTGTTATTGCTAAGGTAAATATAATCATACATTTTCGTTTGGATTCATTTTAAACACATTTATCAATGAAATAAACTACAAAAAAATAACTGATGTGGACGCCACATGACTTCTTTGTACGCTAAATCATGCACATTTTTGCTGCACTTCATTTAATCTTATTTCATTTGAAAGTGAGATAATTTTACGGCTAATCATTCTTCAACTTCCATTCGTTTCATATCGTCGAACTTCCCTTCCAAACGGATCATCTTTTGAAAATTTTATTAAAAATTTTTTCACTCTTCCTAGTTGTTTTCATTTATTTCGTGAATATTTCTCTTTCTTACGAAATATATTCTGATAGTTGTCAATATCAATTTATTAACAAATGTTTGCTACAAAAATTAAAAACTCATAAAACCAAAACGTACAACTAAACCGTACGACTTATTTCAGTTGTGAATGTATCTTAAAGGAATAGATAGTCGGTACTTGGTGGAACTAATATTATTCATTTTGTGACAACTATTTCATGCCATTGGACACCATGACACAACTACAAAAAACTAATTTACTCAGATGAAACTGTATCAAACCAATGTAACCAACTACGTAATTTAGATCTGTAAATTTGACCGCATTTCATAATCTTGTTCACAGAATTTTGACAATATCGTAATCAAAAAATCTGAATTTGTTTTTCAACTAAAAATAAGTTTAGTGTCATTTTAAATAACGCGCCAAAATAAAATTAATTCAGTTTATATTTAATTTTTATCTTTATAAAATCATACCAAATATGATTAATTGATAACAAACACATCTAAAATTGATGAACTAAGTCGCCAAGACAAGAAAAACAAAATATAAAAATGGGGCTCGAAATATATTTTATCCAAGGCCCGCTGAAAGTTTAATCCGGCCCAGTATAGTAGTATTTTAAACCTTTTTAAATTTCGTCGTAAGATTTCTCTAAGGGAGGACATATTACATCATGTTTTATAAAACATGAGAGTTAGGGAAGAAGTTTGGATTAATGTATTATTCTTGTGAATTAATTTTTGGAAACGCGAATGACAATTCCACTCATAATTTTTCATCGAATTAAATCACCGTATTTTGGTGAATTGAAACAATCAAATCCTGCTTGTTGCTTTAGAAAATCGTCACTCGTCCTACGGTCTCGTTTGATTTTCGTCGCAACAATCAGTCGTGACCATAACCACATAAATTTCAAGTAAAATTCTAGTTACTAGTAGTATTATATACGAAAATTTGATATTGGGATTTTTGAGTTGTTATAAATAATATGGTATTTCTGAATCCGGTAATAATTTTGATTGTTCAGAAAATTCCCCTGGAACTCGTATGGAAATTCTGTGAACAAGTTAAATTTAATAGGTTCTTTATAAGTTGTACGTAAGCCTAATAAAACTAAAGGTAGATAAGTAAACAATTTTGAAGAATTGTTGTAAGTTTTGACAGAAAACTTCTGTTCTATATAAGTTGTCTACGAAATCTTTCAATTATTCCGTTTAATTTTGGATGGATAAATTGTGGTTTTAATATACGTAGTACTTAATATTGATAGTAATTTTATAATCAGAGTATATACGAAGTGTCTTCCTCTATCTGTTATAATGACACTTGAACAGAAACGACATGCAATAAATAATTCATTCTCTAGCACGTGGCATTGATTTTGCATTTTGTACTCCATCTAGTATCGCATCTTGTTAATATTTAAGGTGCGTATTAGGCTGGGATTTAAAGAGAAATATCATCCATTAAGTTAGTTGTATCGCGGTTGGCGGCGATAAAAAGCAGGGAATGTAGGTGTAGCAGCACGTAGCGCTGAAAGTTCTGCAAATTGCAGGATATGTAACGGTGGCAACACTGGAGGGGCGCTTTCGTGCCTCACGCGATGCGGCGGAGGAGCACCTTGCGTCATCGGCTTATTGAAAACGTTTCCGTCATTATTATATTCCTTCCTTTATAATGCAAATCATAACTTCTACCAATTATAATTGTCAATATTTTAACGAGCTTCTCAACCACTTTATTTGTTTGTGTACTTTTATCATCGCAAGAAGTAGCACATAAAAGAAGACAATTATTTCTGTTAATAATATATACAGCGTTTTCTCGTAACAGAAAAAGGGAAATATATTTTTTTTTCGATCATTAAGATTGTTATATGTTTGTTATTGCTACGGATACATAGTATATTGTAAATACGTTTTCATTAACATAGACAACGTTAAGGTATAAATTCATATCTCACAGTTCTGTCAAGAATCGTATTGTTTAAGTTTTATTTTGTAGCTAGTTGCTAGGAAGAAGTGAAATGAAGATATTTTTATTATTGAAATATAAATGAATTAGGAAATAATACCGTGGTGGACAGAAAAAGTATAGTGTACATCTCACTTGGAATGTCCATTTCATGCTTCTTGTACAATTTACTATTAATATACTGTGTAAAAATAAAAATTATTTACGATTTTTATAAACTAAATGTTTAAAAACATAGCAATATAAAAAATACTTGGAATATAAATGAGAATACCTATTTTTTTATTCAAAGGCAGATATAGGTACATAGGTACATATACAAAATAAAAAATCCGATGTGACTACCACATGACCTCCTTGAAAAAGAAATGCAAAATTAGATACTCTAACAGCCTCACATACACAATTTCAACAATATATGGCTTTTGAGTTACGCGAAAAATTCAAAGAACCCTTTTAGCACTGTTGATTGTAACAAAAAGAAAGGTACACAACTAGATGTTATAGCAGTCCCAAATTATTATTTTTTAACATTTTACGGCTAATCATTTTGGAATTGTACGAAAAATTGAAAAAAACCTTTCGAGCAAACTGTCCTTTTGGCACTGCCGATTGCAATAAAAAGGGAGGTGCATAACTAGATGTTGTAAGAAATCCTATATACAAAATTTCAACATTCTATGAATAATAATTTTTAAGTTATATGAGATACGTATGTACGTCCACACATACGAAATTAGGTCCCTCCGTACGTACAGACGTCACATTGAACCTAGACAAAATGGATTCAGGGATACAAAATGCATCTTTCCGTTGAAATCTGAAAACCAAATTTTTCGCGATTACAATATTTTCTTTACTTAGTACAAGGAAGTAAAAAGAAATAAACTTAATCCAACTTAAAATATTTAAAAAATGCAAATGCTTCGATGAGGTATTCAAAAATTTGAGGCACTTTAATTCCATTTGTATTTGAAAGTAATTATCTCCAAAAAACAGGAAACTAATTATAAGTTCAATTTTCATTCTGGGAAGTTCATTTATAGCTATGCAAAATGAAATTCGTTGATTGCATTGCGCATTTGTTATTCGCGAAAAAATTACCGGTATCGCAAAATTAAATTACAGACATGTTGATGAAGAATGAAATATGTCAATTTTGTCCTGTCAATTTTAAAAATTATCCTGTAACTTAGTTACTCGCTTTACATCGCGAAATCGTTAAGGAAATCCAATTAATCTACTCTTCGAGACTTTCTACCACGAAACAAAAACAATATTAAATTTGCCTTCAGCTTACTAATCAATACGCAATCTTAAAGCTGGAGTTAAATATATTAATATCAGAATGTGACTTTCCGTAACCCATTTATTCTAAAGTAAGAACGAAGGTAAAACTTTTATTTTATGAATTACTATCAGCTGCATAGGAATGAAGCTTATTATCAGTTTCAGTTTGCAGTTTGTACTATAATTATGCAAAGAATTGTAATAAATAAACGATAAAATGTAAAGAAACATTAAAAAATGTTATAAAATCTAATCAGAAAAATGAATTCAGAAATATTGTATCATTGTAAAAACAGCACAGTCGTACACACATATTAATGAAATTTGAGGCAGGAGAATGTTTGCCTCGGCATTGCGCTGGTCGTAAGAATGCTTTATTATTATATATTATACAGAATAGGACAACAGTCGGAATTTGAAAACTTGATCTTGTTGACACATTACGCGCTAAATTTTAAATGCTAGAAGATTTAAATTTAAAAATACAATGCAAAATTCTCTCCTTATTTTCTATGGTCAGACATTACCTCACCTCACTCCCCTAACGAGTCGCCACTGGATTTTCCTAATTACTCTACTAGTAGCACTGTTATTTTAAACAGTAACAATTTATCGCAAAAGCGAAACTATAATGTATTTAATTCAAAATTGCTAAAAGATGAAAGAAAATGAACAGTTAATTAAAGCTTTAAGAACTACAGCCAATGTATTGCATACATCGGATTTTTTGCTGTTGTTGAAACTTATAATCCTGAAATCTGTCAAACAATACCAACCCTTTTATTTATCGAGAAAAAAATATAGGTCATTAATTGATTAATTTGTTTAAATCTATTCAGTTTGTAACAATAACGCATTAAATAAGGACACAAACAACACAGAAGAGTTATCGCGTGTATCCAAGTTTCCGGTATGTGTTATATCGAAATCGATTTTATAAAATTTATGGTACATAGAAAAAGTTTCTGTTTATTTACAATTTACAGACGATAAATTTTTATTACCCTTGATTTTGTAACTACTTTGTCCCAATTACAATGTATCCATAGCAGTTGGCTTTATTATATACAAATTATCTTTTGTTCGTATAGAATTATTTTCCAACAGAACGTTCATTACGATTTGATATTCGTTAAAATATACCATGGTGAAGCACACTTGAAATTTAAAAGAAATTACTAAGAGTGACTTTAATAAATCCTGACGTTTTATGCCAGAAACAATTATTCATACTTTGTGCACGTAATTATGAAAGAAAATTAAACAGAATATAATGACTTATAACAATCTTGAGAAGCAAAAAAATTGAAAAATGTTTTTGCATTCTAATTTGTAAGAGATAGGGTACTAAGAAATTTTAATTTGAAAAACAAAGTAGACTATTTTTTATTAAAACATGGGCAGCGGTAGCTTACTTGGATAGCGTACTCCGTCTCAAAATAAGCGGAGAGTAAAATCTTGGGTTCAAATCTCAGCTTCGTCTTTCTTCAACCAAATTTAAATATAGCTGTGTCCGAGTGGTTCGGAACTCATTATAAACAGGTCCTTTGCAGAAACTGTAGACTGTTAAGTTAATTACTAAAATGCAATTGAACCTTATCAAAAAAAAAATAACTTAAGTCCTTTTATCATCTAGAGTAATCAAAAAAAGATTAACCGACTTTTACCTATATAACAAAACGTTTAATTTCCAATTTTAATAATTTTTAATGTAATGTAAAAAAGACACCTTCCCAAGGTAGTGGGATGTAATAAGTATTAACATACCTAGGATTATTATGAGTATCAAGTATCATAACTATCACAGATGTATTTTACGAGCTCTGATTTTATAACTATTAATATACCTAGGATAATTATGAGTATAATCAATTGAATTTTAAGACATCTAAGGCCTGGTATAATACATAACATCCGTCGTTTGTTTAATAGTTTTCCGGTTTCACATTATTAATAAATATTATTTTATAAATTTCTCTTGTGAGTAAGGTTTTCGTGATCAAGTCTGTATGGATTGATAAGGTATAACAATTGTCCCATGTTATTTTAACAATTGTGTATGGTAATATTATTACTATACTATCTTGTCAAAACTACATGGTATTCAATTACGACATAGTTACCCTGTTTACTTATGTCTACGTAAACAAAAGTTTAATATCCAAAAACCGGTAAAGATATCTAACGCCGGGTATGATTCATAACATCCTATGTTTTGAATGATTTTGGCAAGTACGGTAACACCACACAGACTCGTTATATAATTTCGAGCTTACATTTGTATTTGTAAGCAAAGGGTTAATATCCTGAAACAGGTAAAAATAAATAAATAAGGAACATTTCTTGTTTATTATTTTCAGGCAGAAATGTGTCTTTGTTAATTCCTAATAACGTTTGCTTGTTCGAAACCCAGAAGACTGGATACCCAATAACCAGAGGCGTAGAAAGGATTAAAAATTTGCAGGCGCTCCGTATTTTAGACAGTAGGTACATGCCAAAATAATATCTGTAATTAGTACATACTAAGTCTACAAAGACAAACAAATTTGAATGGTAAAAAAATATTAGTTGTACCATACAATAAATAATAAATATTTCTTAAATAATTATATTTCAATACTAGCTAAATAACTTTGGTCTTATAAATTTTAAGATCAAAAGTAGAAAAAAAAACAATAACAACTATACACTTTTATATTATTTAATATATAGATTCAACAAATGAAATGGCTAATAAATATGAGCAAACAATGGATGTATTAATTGAATTCGCCCATTCGATTCGTTAACAAATTTATTAATTAAACAATCCGCGACAAACATTTAGTTTCTTCATATTCTATTTTAATAATCACGAATCAAGCAAGTCTTTCTTGTTCAACAAAATTCCGTCGATAAGATTTAATTCACTTTAGTTATCAACTGATACAATTTATATCTAACTATAACATGTCGGAAAATAATGAAATATATTTATTTTTCTTATAGTTTGCAGGTGCTCTTGCTACGCCATTGCAAATAACCGATAAATTTTATTGGATATCCTGTATCTGGCATTTTAAAATATATTGCAAATGCAATTTAAATTAGAACGGTAAACTGTTTCTCTTTATTCACATTAAAAAAGTAGGTTTCAAGTTAAAGCATGGAATCGATTTAAATACATTCATGAAATTTTAATATGTAATTATTAGTTTGCAGTGGACTACTCGAATGCAAATAGTAAATTCTGAATGAGAGTTAAATTTTGTTAGTGAAACTTTCATTTACTCTAATTTATGATGTTAGGTCTTAAATATTGATTAGAAAATTACACAGAGCAAGAAGTTCGCTTCCCAGGCTGTAAATAACGAATCACAGAGTTTGTAATTACAGAGTTCCCATGTATACTTGGTACGTGGTTTCCTATAAATACATGCTACGCGCTTGAGATTACTTCAGTTAAGGTACATAATATGCAAACATTTATTCAAGGAATATGTGTGTATTTATTAACAATTTATGGAAGTATATGTTGTAGCGTAGTCTCATTATGAAATATGTCGTTTATGAGGAGCTCAGGTTCCTGGCATTTCAGAATCCTTACAGTCTGCATCGTGGAAATTGTTTGCAGCATGTTATGCCATGGAAAATAATTTGTGTACTGCACCTAAGGTACATAAGTTCCTGTTGTTCAGACAAATGAAACGTAATACCATAGTTGTTTTGTGGATGCAACTATGTACATAATTTCAAGAGGTATTCATATTCGGTACAGAATACCGTCTAATATAACCTTACTGTTTATTTAATATTTAACAATCGCTTAAATACAAATGACGGTGATATGATGGAATGAAGGATATAAAACATATAAACACGGGATTTGAACTAGCAACACCTGGATTGTGAACGCGGACTATTTTTCAATTATTTTCACAGAGATTACTAACATTAAAAAAATGTAACAGAAAAATAATTTTACAAAACTTAATTTTTTTATATGGACGTACTTGCAGATATCAAATCGTGAGTAAAATAGATGGGACGTCCGATTCCTTTTTAAGAATCGATTTATTTGAATCAATTGTTTTTACTTCCTTATGCGAGTAAAAGAAGAATTGTAATCGCGAAAAATTTAGGTTTTCAGATTACAATGGAAATATCTATTTTTACTATCCCTGAATGCCTGAATTTATTTTGACTTTTGCATCCTGGATGTAAAAGACTTTTGCAACCTGCAATTTTTTTGGTCAAAGAAAGGGTCACAACTTAATCAAATAAGATAAATGTTTTCATCGCTTTCTGATATCATTGTAATAGTATTCAAACATTAGTGTTTTCTAGTCTTTATAAAGTAGGCAGTACAAATATCTAATAAAATAAATTAAGAAAAAAGAAAAATCGTATTTATAGCCCATTTTTATAAAAAAAAATCATTACATAAGTATACATTTAAAATAATTGCTAATACACCAGTAAATTCTTTCTTATGTAAATAAACCTGTTAAATAGATACTTGCGATATATAAATTAGATTTATTACTTTATCAAGAAAATAGAAAATAGTGCAAGTTATACTTATATTGTTTCACATATAGGTTGAATAGGGTATTGTGTAAGCGAAACTTTATGTATGTAGTGAAAGTTTGCCGGTGTTAACACTAAGTGCTAAGTAGGTAAATTATCGAACAAAACTTCTTACCTTTTGGCGGATTGACGGGAATAGCAGCCCTGTACAGGTTCTCTTCATTGAACCAGTCTATATTCCTCCTGATGGTTCTCACACTAAACAAAACAAGCACCAACACAACAACCGCAAGCCACGACCGCCGGCGATTGGTATATCGTCGTAAGCGACCGGCACCCAGTCCCAGTAGCAAGCAATACCCCACACTTGGCAAGTATAGTACCCGCTCAGCCACTACGAACCCCACATAGAAGAAAGCATTCGTAGCCGGAAGGAAGGGCAAGGTCAGAAACGCAACCGATGTTAATATTGCCACGTGGGAGGAAACCACAGGCTTCGTCACAGGAACAGGCGGTTGACACACACAAGCACTGATACTATTGTTGTTATTATTGTTCCGACACATCACAGAATGATGATGCAGTAAATCATGGTGACATACTGGACAAGTACAGGCCTGTCGAACTAAATTCACTTCGTTGCTTCGCTTCCTTATAGTCTTTATCATCCTTCTTGACTTCCTTTCGTTCATTTCCTTCATATACAACTTCTTCACAGCGGTTTTGACAGCTTGGATGAGCGACACGTAGAAAAATAGGGATATACAATTACGAGTATCGAAGAAAGACGTGATTCTAGGAATGGCGTCCATCGACCAGTCGAAGCTGAGAGTGACAGGACACAGGAGCAGCTTGAAGTTGAAGGTGGGGAGGTAGGAGAAAGTGAGGAAGCGCGTGATGATGGATGGGGCCTTCGCCGTGGGGTTGTCCGCCGTGGAGAACTCGGGAGTGTTGCCCCACGTCACCTGCAGTCGGAACGTCAGCAAGGCCAGGAATGTCACCAGCAGGATGAGCAGGCTTCGAAACTGCCGCTGAAAAACAAAAACTTTCGTTACAAATCGTATTCATTAGTCTGCCGTGCTAAGCTAAAATGTCATTTGTTGTATCTTCACGTTCAACAATATATTTTGATATCTTTTACACTAGGTTTAGAAGTCGTATATATAATTGTTGTAAGAGATATTTGAAATTAACTTATGCAAAATTTATCCAACTCAAAGGTATCACTTTGAGACAGAGTTGTTAAAATTTTGCCCAACCCAAAAAAATACTCAAAAACATAATAAAACCCACATACAAAATTCAGTTTTAAGAAGAAGAAGAAAATTGTATTGTATTATTATTCTAATAATAAAAGCTAATAAAATTAAAGATGTGTATATAATGATTAGTTAAACTAATTAAAACTAATTGCTCAAACTTCCCTTTCTGTTTTCATATTTTTTTACAGCTACAATGGTATAAAACGAAGACAAATAAAACAATCCATTCAAATTCATAACATTTATATATATGAATAAAAACACGAAAAAAATATAGGTAAAACTCCAAATTTGTAAAAAAAACAAAAAAAACCCATGCGGGTTGGAGTTTTTATATAAAACCCAGGTTTTTCACAACCTTGCTTGAAGCGCAAGAAATGGACCATATTAATCAAATTCATATTGAATTTTCAAAATCTGTTTGTATTTCTCTAATCCTGTAATATTCTAATATCTTTTTAAGTTAGAAATTATATTACATTAAAAATGCATCAATCTAGATATATAATTATTTAATTAGTTAACATCTTGAATACAAATTTCGGATACGAGTCCAGGCCAGAAGAAAGTACCTGCCTAAAGAAATCTATGTCACAAGTCGCATAAAACTTTAGAAAAAACAAAGAAAATGTAAAAACTTCTATATGCATGTAGTAAAGTTTTAGTTTTAATTTTATATATTTCATTAAAAATCCTCAACTGCATTTGCAGTGCGCGTTCTCTGTGAAATGTAAAAAATAGCTCATCACAGGTGCTGAAGTAGAGAAAATGACGTAAACTAAGCAGGTTGCCATTGTTTTTCTAAACAACAAGAGGATTTGCTTTTCAGCAAACAAATTTAAATGTTAAATAAGCACGGTTTTGTTTTACCGGCGCTCAACGCTTGTTTTTGCTTTATTTCATTTCCCTTTCAGGAACAAATTTACAGAATGAAGGTAAACTTATACTGTTATGCTGCTTAATTCACATTAATGTTAAAACATGAAAGTTAACTGTTAAATAAGACGATATGGACTTATACATTTATACCAAATAATCTTCAATTATTCACGGCTTTTCTCTAATTATACTTTTGTTAAATATAATTACAAGTATACATTTCATCTCTTCAATTTTTCTAAATAATTAATTTAAAGAAAATTTATACACGAACGTAAAACTAGAAAATGTAAATCGTGTTTGCTTACAAATAAAAAAAAAAAGAAGATAATCAAATTAAAACTTGTTTCAGTGAGAATTCTAATTGCGATTTATTATTATATTCACCAACCAAGAAAAATAAAAATGTTTATCAAGCTTTAATCCAAGTTGATCGTAGCACTTATGACAAAATTATGCAGTCTGAGAACTTAATCATTGGATACGATTACTGTTCCGTTTTCGATGCCATTGAGTTGAGACGTTGTTTCAACTGTTGTGGATTTCACCATCATTCCAAACAATGTAAAAAGCAAGCTTCTTGTCCTAACTGTGCTGGTGATCATTTGCTTAAAAACTGTACATCTACTCAAGCGAAATGTATTAACTGTGTACGAAGCAACGTCTCAAATAAAACTATTTATGACACTGCACACAATGTTTGGGACACAAAATGCCCTACTTTCATTGATACTTTTCAGAAATTCAAATCAAATATTCTTGGTAAATAGCAACTAAAGTTAAGTAATCGTGCCCAATCATCTAATCTCCACTGCTTTTATCAAAATATTCAAAGTCTTAATTTAAAACTTAATACATTATATTCAAATTGTTCGTCATGGGATTATGATATTGTTGCCTTTAACTGAAACTTGGCTAAAAAATTGTACATTGGATTCTGAATTATGTGATAGATCATATAATATCTACAGATGTGACCGTAATTTTACTGCTTGCAATGTCACTCGTGGTGGAGGTGTTCTCCTACTAATAAAAAATAATATTAAATCTAGTCATGTTGACCTTAGTAATTACTCACACATTCTTCCCTGTAATGTAGATATTGTATGTTCTAAAATTGTAAATAACAACAAATCATTTTATGTTTTTGTTACATACATCCCTCCTGCACTTGACATTAATCATTACACAACTATTTTTGATTTCTTTGAGAGTCTTCCGTTTCTATTCAACAACAATTTTATGATTTTAGGTGATTTTAACATACCTGATTTAGTGTTAGAAACGAACACTCCCAAAGTTAATCTATTTAATGGTTTCTTGGATATTCTTAATGCCACCCAGTATAACACAATCCTAAATGTAAACAACAGGCTTCTTGATGTTATTGTTTCCAATTCAGAATGTACAGTTAAACATGCCAATGATTTGATTCTTGATGTTGAATATGATCACCATCCAGCTATCGTGTTTCAAATAATGTTTGATGCTACTAAAAATGATAAAGTCTACTACAAAGGAACGAATTACAACTTTAAATATGCTGATTTCCCCAAACTATATCAACTTATTGGCAATTTTGACTGGAACATTCTTACGCAGTACTCTGATGTTAACTCAGCTTGTGATTGTTTATATAACACCTTATACAGTTTCTTTGATGAATGTGTACCTGTTAAATCCCCACCTAAACGACACTATCCTCCTTGGTTTACTCCCGAAATTAAGGCTGATATTCGTCGCAAAGAACACTTTCGCAGGCTGAGTATTAAACACCCTAATAATTCCCACCTTCGTAATTGTTACCATGACTTACGTACTCAACTAAAACATAACATTAAAAAAGCCTATAAAGAATATAATGCACAGTGTGAATCTAATATCCAAAATGATCCTAACACTTTCTGGAAATTCATCAACTCTAAAAGGAAAACATCAACATTTCCCAGTGATATGATACTTAATAATATTAGTTACTCCAATCCCGAAGATATTGCTAATGGTTTCGCCTCTCATTTCAAATCTGTGTACACACAACCATCCAGTAACCCCTCTCCTAACCTTCCTTCTGACTCTACGCTAATTTCACTCAGTCATGTGACCAGAGATGATGTGAACAAAGCTATTTCAAAATTAAAATCTGGTTTGTCATGTGGTCCTGATCTCATTCCCAGTTTTTTAATCAAAGATTGTGCCTATCCTCTATCTCTTGCTCTTCATCATATATTTAATTTATCATTAAAAACAAATACTTTTCCAGATAAATGGAAATTAACTCGTATTATCCCTATTTTTAAAACAGGTAATACAGCTGACATTACAAATTACCGACCCATTGCTATATTATCAAATTTTAGTAAGATATTTGAAAAAATAATCTACACTACAATTTTCAGTAAAGCTAAAAACATGATTTCACCATTACAGCATGGGTTCATGGAAAAGAGATCTACCTCCACTAATCTCATCTATTTCACACACAAAATTTCTTCTATCTTAAATACCAAGCAACAAATCGATTGCGTATATACAGACTTTACCAAAGCCTTCGACAGAGTTGATCACACTATACTCCTTCAGAAATTACATTCATTTTCTTTATCATCGCCCCTTATTAATCTCCTCTCGTCATACCTATCTAATCGTCATTTATTTGTTCAATTTCTTGGACACAAATCCTCTACTTTCATTTCTACTTCTGGGATTCCGTAAGGGTCTAATCTGGGCCCTTTACTTTTCCTTATTTTTATTAATGACATCACAGACATATTACTTTCTGATAAACTTCTGTTTGCTGACGATTTGAAAATATTTTATAATGTTTCCTCAGTTAACGACTGTGAATTTTTGCAAAATGACCTCAATAATTTGTTTAACTGGTGTACTAGAAATAATTTGAACTTAAATTTAAATAAATGTTACATAATGTCTTATACTCGTAAATCATCTCCTTTATTATTTAACTATACTATCAATGACTCTCCTTTACAGCGTTCTTCACATATTACTGACCTCGGTGTTACTTTTGATTCCAAACTTACTTTCTTAAATCATATTAACAATATTTGCAATTCCTCTCTTCGTATGCTTGGTTTTATTATTCGTCAAACTCGTTCCTTCTCTAATGTCACTTCTATTCTTTCACTGTATTATGCTTTTGTCCGCTCTAAACTCGAATATTGTTCTATTATCTGGAATCCCATCTATGACACTCATCTTAACCGCATCGAAAATATTCAGAAGAAATTTTTGAAATTTTTACATTTCAAAATACATAGTCAGTATCCTGACAATCAAATGCAGTATCTTAACCTATTGCACAAATTCAATATGCATAGTCTAACTGAACGTCGAGATTTTCATTCGGTCCATCATCTCTGCAAACTAATCCATGGTGACATTGACGATCCAATTAGCCTTCAATTACTTCCGTTCCATACTCCTTATGTGCTCACACGTTTTTCCCAAACTTTCTACCTTCCTACTGCTCGTTCGAATATCTTATCCTACTCACCTATATACCGGATGTGTCATTTATATAATCATAGTTATTCCGATGTTGATGTTTTCCTACATCGCCCTAATAAATTTCTTTCATTAATTAAAAAACAATAATTAATTTTAATTCTAACTTTGTCTTTTTATTGTTTTTAGACTTTATTTTATATCTTTTGTATGTTTATGGTTTTTCCTCTACCCCGTAATTGGGTTTTACCTGTCGGGTAGTGTAATTCTTAAATAAATAAATAATATTTAGTTTTTAATTTAGTTACCATTGTTAACGGAAAAAATAACAGTCCGACTGGTATAGTAATTATAAAAATCATATTAATTTCATATACATTTGGTCGACTAGCAAAGGAAAGAGTTTTTCTAACTGTCCAATGGCCCACATCTTAGAAATATTTTGACATTATTTGAACTTAATTCTGGTGGCGCGAAAAATATAATAACCATCTCAGAATGTAAGTACCTATTACAACTATTCTCGTACGGTAACATGAATTTCGGCTCAGCAAGCTCCGTCTCAGTTTGTACCTCTTTGAATGTTATAATGTACTTACATTCTTTCTAGCTTAAATAATTGTTATTTATATTTCAATAATGATTCGAGTAAAAGTGTTCTGTCGTCTGTCATCTATGTCCTAGAATGTACAAAAACGTCGTTCTAAGCTTAAAAAATATTGGAACAATGTTCTTATGAATTTACTAATAAACCACTAGCACGTTATTTAAATGTCATTAAAAATGTGAAATAAATATGGAAATGAAAAAATGTTGTATAGGAAGTAAGAACATGATATTTTTTCCTATTAAAAATGTATTTATAAGTTGATATGGTGCGCCTTTTAAAAAGTTATATGAGAAGTTGAGAAATGAGCGTAATCTGAGTGAAAGTTTTAAGTGAAATATGGTATCAGATTGAAAGTTGGGTAGCAGAAGTAGAAGCAGAAAGAAGGCGATGCAGCAAGGGGCAGCGATGTATCTCGATGCGCCGTGGCCGAAGCGTTGTCTTTACGCAGTAGATTAAGGAAATTAACAGTCTGACTAAAAGTCACGCAACTTTTAATCCGGCACTATTTACTGAACGCTAAACAATTTAGCCAACATTTCGGAAGTCAGGGAAGAGAATTAGCAGTTTAATCCAGAGTTAGTAGCGAGTTGCGGGCCGACAGCGGTCGCGGAAACAAGAGAGACAACTTCGTTGCGAAGTTCAGACGGAGAGCAGAGCTGATGCTGCGGCCACGGCTAAATAGCCGCTCTGCCAGTCGCAGTCGCGGCTGCTCTATCAATCTGCGCCATCTTGCGCGTTTGCAGCTCGTTGCGCCAAAAATAACCAAAAACACACACGGCTCATCTCCGCTGCAAACTTCCTCATCGCATGCTTCAATATGTAAATCATTTCCCAGCTCCAACAACACATATCAAACTCCAACTCAATCAATTCTGCTTCCCACCAAACAGCAGGATCTTTTATTAAAATAGTTTCCTTAACTCAAATTCCTAAATTAAAAGTTGCAAATGTCAGGAGTTCTACCTAATCATCCATTAAGTGTTATTTCTATGTTAAGCAGTTTTTTGAATTCAGAGCCACAACGACAAATGTATATATCCTTCAGCATCAACTTTTCTGCTTTCTTTACATTTCATACTTGAAATTGAGAATCGAATACCAGATTTCATTCTTTGCTTAGTTAAAATCGAAAAACAATATCCAAATGAGCTATACCCTATCATACAATAATAGGTTTACCTTATTAAAAGGAAAATGATTTTTAATATGTGTACATTCAAATCAACTAGTCTCCGTACACACATCTTTGCTCTTTGTTTTTGAAATATACCACCCATCAGTAATTTTTTCAGATGAACCAAAATAAACCTTCTGAATCAGATGTACGAATTATTGTTTGGAAAAGGAAGAATAAACAAATGAAAACAAAAAATTTATGCCCAACAATGAAATATGGAGGATGATCTGTACTTGTTTTGGACTGTATGAGTGCAGAAGGGATAGAAAACTTAAATTTTTTTAGTGGGAAAATGGACCAAATGGGTTATTTGAATATTTTTAAAAGAGAATTTGGAAAAATGTGTTGAAAAATTGGGTTTAAGGGATTTTTATATCTTTCAACAAGATAATGACCCAAAATATACTACAGGTAAACTGCTAGAATAGTTACAGTACGATTGTAGACAAGAATTAGAAACGCCTTCTCAGTCTCCAGATATGAATCCCATTGAACATCTCTGTGACGCATAGGAATATAAAAGAACTACTACATTTATTGCAGAAGAATGTAGTAAAATTGACTCCCATAATCTAAGAATATTAGTAAGAAGTATGACAATCCGTTTAAGGGAAGTAATTCTAAATAATGGCGTTCCAAAAGATCATTGATTTTATAAAATTTATAAGTGTACGCTAAATTGGCATACTTTGTAGTTATAATAAAAAAAAAAAATTCTTAAATTCATTACGAAAAATTCAAGAAGTAAACACTTTATTTTATTTATTAATGTAGTAACTATAATATAAAATTTATTTCTTGTATACTTATTCAATAAAAAAACTTTTAAACATATAGAATACTTTTTTCCTTTACTGGTGTATGGAGACTAATTGGTTTGAGTGTAAAATGTAAAAAAAAAATAATTATTATATTTACTACCCAATACCTATACATTAAATTTTTGAAGGATAATAATAATAAAATCTATGTTTACTTTTAAAATGACTACAAGAAGTAGAAGATAACTAAAATCAGAATAGGTATAATATAATCACAAACGAAAATAGAATACATACGGAGAAGGAAAAGCAATTTGAAACAAAAGAATCCACCCGAAAAAAGATATAGATACTTTATTATGCCAGAACTCTTATTCTATTTTTACCGAACACAATTTGTTTCTACTATAATATATTTGTTCTTTATTAAGATTTCTTAAAACATAAATTGATTTTCATAACAGTGATTGTTACACTATAAGAAAAATGTAATGTGTATCAGTAAGACAGTCAACAAGTTCCAAATAAATACAATGACAAAAACTTATTTCTATAAAAATATCGTTACCGATACGTGCTTTAAACCTTTGAGGTAATAGATAATAAGTCCTATATTATTTATTTATTTGCTTGTTGATAGACTTACTACGAAATTGTTATTTACAAATTTGTGGCAAGCATTCAGATTAATTTTTTTAAATGAAATAAATAATTGCGAAGGATACGATTTGGCCTTACAGATTTCACCTCCTAATCTCGGAAAACGAAATCCAGTGAGTTCTAAAAATACTTTGTAATCCATTTCTCATCAGCATAAAATCCTAGTTAAGCAAATCCGGACGTATTTCAATTTCTCGCAGAACGTGTAAAAATATCATTTCCACCAAATATCCCAAACTAGTTCACAACTTCATCAGCTCGTTGGCCGCCCGCGGCGGTGGCGGCGCTCGCATCGCTCGGAACTGCGAATGAATTTCATCTCAGAACCTCCCTCGCTTCGTTTGCATACGGCATAGTTTTTATGCATTCTGCGAATGTGACCCACAAAGCTACGGTAACGGGAACGCTCGTGCTTTTGCTGTTGTGTGGCGCCCCGGGATAAACTTTAAGCAAATATAGAATTTACTGGGTCCGTTTAATGTACACAACCCTTTAGGATTATTTCGGACTTGTGATGTGATATCTGACCCTTGCGTTTATTTGTCTTCAAACTTCCTATCATTTTTCGCGACTGTTTTGCCTGGAGCTCTATTCTAATTATATGTATTCTCTATACACCCTCTAACAAAATGAAATTATTTCCTTGATCTAATGTCCAGAATCAAGACGTGTAATAAAGTTCTCTAATTTATATCCTTAATATCATGGATTCATGAAAGTGTCCAAAAACAGTTTAGTTTTTACATAATATCAGGGTTGCATAAATATCCGATTTTTTTTTAAATGTGTGATATAATTTCAAAAGCATGTTTCACAAAATACCATTTGTAAAGAATATGTAAAAATTTTACGGAACTAATAAAAAAATACAGTAAAATCCGTTTATAACGATACCGCTTATAGCGACAAACTGGAATAACATCGAAGTTGTGACCACTTGTGTGAAGGGCTTGTAAGCTAACGTTATTTTACTTATATATATATGGTTATAGCAATTTCCGGTAGTTGCGACGATTTTTTTTGGATCCCTTGGATGTCATTATAACCGTATTTTACTATAACAAATTTCAAATTAAATTAAGCAAAAATTACACATTACTGTATTTTCTGTGTTATAAATTCAAAGTACATGTATCAGTAAAATCGTTTTTACGCAACTAAGTTAAACAAAAGTTGCTCTTGTTAATTATTGTCAGATGCATCACTATCCATACGCTTTTCCTCCAAATTTCGTAAACCAGAAATACAGGAAAAGTGATTTTTCATTAATTCAACCCTGTAACGTATGATATGGAGGGAAGAAAGTAACATCAGTTTTACTGTTGAAGACTTATCTTTTGCAAGAGTCGCGTTCCATCGTCTGTAGCATATTGTATTGTATTGTAAACGAGAGTCTAAACGTTTCATCGCTTTTGTCACCGAGATCTAGAAGATCTATTGTTACGCAGCCCTTACTTAGTTTTCCGAAAACATGTCCAGTTTTCTGATGAAGCCAATTATTTTACCAATTTTCAGGTTCATATTTTATCAGATAGAATTAAAAAAAGAACGCACAGGGCTATATCAAAATCAATCTACTAAATTTTAAAATATTTTTAAATAAGACAATTTTGTTAATGCAATTTCAAGTTTAAAATTAAACTATTCAGTTGTGGTGAATAGATATAAAGGTAGTGACCACAGATAAATTTTTATAAATTATGTAGGTATATTTCATGGAATACAGACAACCCTTTAGAATTATTTCAGACTTTGTTTTCAAAGTTCATATTCAGAACTCATCATTTTTCACTATTGCTTTGCCTGAAGCTCATTTCAAATTATACATATTTTCTCAGCACACACTCAACAACTTGTTTTCCAATAAAATCATAACACAATTGTTATGCTTCGCTCTACGGTTATATTCGCTTCATTGCTCTTGTTCTCTAACTTTATCTTACGATGGTTTGTTTACTGAAAATTGTGCATATACTGCAGTTTTTTACGCCAGTGGATTATATAAATTCTTTTCACATCCTGGGAATTTGAATAGTTATGTTGAAATTATCGGTAATTATTGCTGGCTCATACTTTAAAAAAATAAACGAAAAATGAAGCTTTTAATTAAGTAAACAATAATTACATAATCAACAACATTATGTTAAAATCCTACGGTACTCAAAATGTGATTATTCAACAAAATCTAACATCATAAAAGGATTATACAATCCTTTGGAAGACAAAAAACGAAAACCTCTTTATTATATTCCAGAGGATATACGATCATTTTTCAACAACCTATATAGGAATTTGTTTTTTACTTCTTTGTACAAAGTAAAGGAAGTTTTACATTCGTTTTCAGGTTTCAACGGAAATATCCATTTTGACCATCATTAAATTCATTTTGACTAATTTCGGCGTGATGTCTGTATCTCCTTTTTTTAGTCGGCAATGCCTAAAGGGCACTTTGCTCGAAGTGTTTTTCCTGTAACTCTAAAACGATTAGCTGCAGAATACTGAAATTTTATTTATGTAGTTACTATAACATCTAGTTGTGCACGTTTCAATCGGCCTTTTCAAAGTGCAGTTTACTAACTAAATAAAAATAGTAATTTAGTTGGTTTATCATTTTTGTAGAAAACATTTGATGATAAATTGACATTGACTATCAGAATATATTTCAAAAGGAGGTTAACGAATGATTAGTCGTAGAATGATCTCACATCTAAGTGAAATAAGATTAAATGAAGTGCACCAAAAATTGGAATAATTTAGAGTACAAGGAAGTCATGTGGTATCCTGGTATCCACATTAAATTTTCTTATTTGATGGTACAAAGGGGGCCCAAAATTATAATCTATCTAGGGTCTCTAGTGGATTTAACGTCTCGTTGATAGAAACGAAATTCCATTAAAAATACGTAATGTATCGTATGTACATTTATTTTACTTTCCTTGTTAAATTTTTTATGTACGCTGCCAGTGGCGGATTTAGAGGAGGGTTATAGCGACTATAGCCAAGGGCGGCCAAATATAAGGCCGGCATTTTTTATTTTAAATACTATATAGGAACAAGTTACAACAATAAATACCAATTATATGTTAATCTGGTTTTTATTTTATTCAAAATCGCTGCTGAACAAAATTAGAGTAATATTAATAATTTGGGCTATTGAAAAATCTATGGGGATAAAGTGAAACATTGGCGGCAGGGGGAATAGTCCCTAGGCAGCAGAAGTATAAATCCCCCACTGTACTCTATACCTGATAAAAGTTTCTGCAATTGAAACAAATGATATTCGTTTCGGTGGTACATTTGCGAGAAAGGAGAAATAATTATTTACAACAAAAGGGAATGAGAAGTGTCTGTGAGAAACATAGATCTTGTTTATGTCCGACTCATGTATGATTAAAACAGGCAGATGAAAAAGCTAAGATTGTGCTCCATCAAAGCAAGACATATTGCACGAGCAATAGAGAAAGCAATTCCGGCTGGCGTCTGCCGATTCTTAGTGGGAATTCATCTGCAGGCTGGCGAACTTGCAAGGCCCCGGTCTCAGTTTCCACCAAACGACATCGTATTTTGCTGGCGGAACGATTCACGCCGACGTCTGTAAAGAAAGGGTCGATGTATAGCCTTGTGAACCAGGCTGAAGTGCCCTTAGACTTTTCTTCTGTTCGCTGAAACAGTTCTTTGCAAATTTTAACAGTCTCTCGACTAAGATTTCCGACGCCCGAGGGTTTGTAGCGATCTGAGGGTTCACTGCGCGCCGCTCAAAGCAGACCATCTGTTTAACTGTATTTATTCCACTCTGCTCAAGATACACCCTTATTAATTTCATTTCGGCCACTTCTCTCTCAAAAATTACTTCAAATATATTCAATTATTGTCTGTACACACTTTTAATTAAAATTTCAACTTTAGTTTAACTTGAATTAAACATATTCTTTATGCCAGAGATAAAAAACCTGGGTGTTTGAAGTGTTATATTGATTGACGTCTCGTGTCAAATGTACAATGTTGTAATCTTAGGAACTTTTGTATTTGAAAGTTTTAATAAAATAATTTTTAAGTTGGCCCTACTCCCTGGCACATTTGTCAAATTGGGAAAAATTGTGTTTATTGTCAATTGCGTACATTTGCATAATTTAAAGATTCCCTTTAGTAATTTTCACAAAATGTCACCAGTCAAATTTCAAACAAAACCGCCAAGCACACAAACCAAACGTCATTATAACACTATTGAAATGAATATAACACTACCCTTCGCGCTAGTGAATCGTTTACAAAATGAGTAACGTCATATTGCCCTGTTGCACTCAAAAACCGCTAGATGGTAGTCAAATTATAACACTTTTGAACGCGTTTTACTAGTGTCATAAGTTATAGAATAGGCACCTTGGGGTGGGATTCCATAACTCGTAACGACTACATATAACAACTGTACTTGTTCTTGTTATTATATCAATTACAAACGTCAAACGTCAAATGTCACCATGGCAGGAATTCGGTTTTGCAATGAATTTAAGACATTTTCTTATTAGTGTAGACTTGTAGAGTGTTCTTTATATATGTATGAGTATATGTAACTACGTATCAACCATAAATAAACATTACTGTTAAAGAATAGCAAGTATACTTTGTAGGTGATGTCGTAAGAAGTCCAAATGATAGCAACCAAAGTTACAGAATCTTACTCCTCCTTTTCTAGAATTAACTAATGGATGTCCCAATAAGAGTGCCAGATTTAGTTTTTTAATTAAACACATTATTTATTCAAAAAGTGATAATATTTTTGTAAAGTACAAATGATGAAATTTAAGATAACATCGTTCCAGAATTACTTCACCAGCCCAAAAACCACAACAAACAGTGACACATAGTAGATTCACTGGCTACTGTTGAATCACTCTTTAGTTCTCCGTACCCTAAATACAATATTTTTTCTTATATACATTGCCATTTAGTTGAAAATGTGCTTCTTCACTAAATATGATTTTGTTAGTAAAATTGTCATTCACTTGCTGATATTTCGTGAACCAATTAACAAATTCTCTTCGCTTAAAATGATCTGCAGGTTCTAGTTCTTGAGTCAATTGGATCTTGTAGGCCTGGAGATTCAGGTCTTTCAAGAAAATTCGCTATAAGATGTTGCTTGACACACATAATTCTTGTGAATGATGACGAATTGATGTTCCTGGGGTTTCGTAACACTTTCTCTCACTGTGGTTTTCGAGTGTGCGCCCACTACAAGGATGCTTAAGTGACTTATTGTCTAGAATAGAACCAGTTTTCTTATTTTTTTATCAATATTGGAAGTGATGACACATTTGAAAAAAATAGGTAACACTATTTTAATAGAGTAGCATAGAACCTGTTAATTAGTAAAAAATATTTCTTGTAAAGTCTAATTATTTGATTATAATTTTTTCGTGATATTTGTTAGGTGGTGATAGATAACTAGTCTTTACTTCTTTAGCAGAATTTTTATGAAGCGTACTTTTACATAATTATCTAAGGAAGCCAGACGTCACTTTTAACAATAGCGCTCTATAAAAGTGAATTCGTAATGCGGGCCTGTATCTCTATAAAATGAAGTTATGAAGTTATTTACTAGAATAGGAGCCGAATACTAGAGTACGGTTTCGGTTTCGGCTGAAAATCGTATGTGTGTAAAAATTTGAATCTAATATCAATATATAGGTATTTTGAAGAATAATTTCAAAATTTATAAGTAAGTCTTACCTCAAATGAGTTTTTGTTCGCTAATATTTTTTTTCAAACTCAATGTGAGTGCAAGCAACCCTTAGTATCTTTATTTCTAGATTATTATTAACATTTTATATTGAAAGTATAATGACATAATTTTAGTTATTGCAAATAATAATAAATGTTACATATTATTGTTTATATAACTAGTGATATTTACATAAATATAATTTTGATGAAATTAAAAAAGCAATTTTGACAATGCATTTCTGTTTAAAAACAATATTTACTAAAGATATGTTTATTGAACAAAAACATCCATTTTCATTATTTCACAAAATAAATAAGCGTGTTATTTATCACTCTACATAATTAAAATATTATTTGCTCGCCATCATAATTCCAAATCATGCTTTTTTCTGCAAATATCCAAAATTAATTTCCCTGAATTAATTGAATACTATATTATGTATTTATACAAAGCTAAAATAAATGACAAATAGATTTTGAATTTTAATGAATTATTTTGACTCATGGAAAATTAATTCTAAAACTTTGAGAAATTTGTATGGGAACATGATTTATAATAAACATAATTTTAAATTTATATTTTGAGCAGTAAAAACACTCAATTTCAAAATCCTCTTGTACGGCCTGAAGTTTAAATAGATGTAAATGTAGGCTGAAAGCCGTATTATAGCAAAATATGTAAACTTTCTTGCGTAATTAAACAGATTATAAATTCAAAGTTTCAAACTTGTTCACCTGCAGCAAATGAGAATAAATATACATATATTTTTGAATAACAAGACTACGTAATTTACGTAAATAAAATTGCTCAAATTGATTCTGTCAAAATATGAATGTTCTTGTTTTGCTTGACGTAAAAATTACATAGAATTTTCAGAAACAAGACACAGTCTATAATTTAGTTATTAATAATTTTTATCTAATTATGAAATCTATGTCAATTATTGTTTCATAGATAAAGAAGCTAAATTATAGTTTACTGCTTTATGATGAATAAAACAGTTAAATATTCAGAAAAACATAATCAGATTCCAAATGAATATTAATAAAAAACATTTCTGAAAATTAAATTATTCGTGTTTTGTTTTGCAAATTTTCCTTGCAAGTATGATATAAATTGTTAATTGAAAATAATACTGCTGTACTTATAAGCAAGTAGTATATATTACGCTTATTTATTCAATAATTTCTGGGACCATTTCTCAATTGAATAATAAATCAAACAATTTAGCTTCTTTAAATTAAATTAGTTTAGTTTATGATTTATTACACTGATTAATTGATGCAAGTCGTCACATTGATAAATGGTAAGGGAATACAACGGAACAAAAAATAATAAACAATGCCAATGTTATCGATATTTAAGATAAACAAAAAAAATGAACCTTCAATTGGTGTACCACTTATTTGTATAGCTTTTAAATATATTATACACATTTAGTCATGGAGAATGTATTAACTTTAATTAACAAATTTTAAATTAGTTTTCTTTGACTATCTACATTTCATTATCGTTAAGGTTATGTAAATATTATTTTACTAGCATCATTCCATTGAGGAACTTAGAAAAGTGAGAATACCTATGAAATCAAAATGAAATTTCATATGTGCCTAAACATTTTAACAGTGTATTTCAGTGTACAGCCTCTGCAGAGGACCTATAACTTATATTGAATTCCTAACTATTCGGACACTGTTCTATTTCGTTTTAGTTAAAAAGTATTTCAGGTTCGCTATTATTGGCTTGTGAACAGCTTTATTATGGCACCAAACGCAACACGTTTCTGGTAATTTTTATATAACACACAAAATTCGATCAACTTATCTAAGTCGTGCCATATTACCGCCTAGGACAACAAAGTCTTACCGCATTATCGAGTAGAGAGAAATATATGCTTGATATGTACAATTAAATATAATTATCGATCGATTAGTTGTGCGAGTTTTATCAATATGATAAAGAAGGTACATTAGATACATTAGATGTACAATGTCAACATTTCACATTTCATTTAGAATCTTTGGGTTAGGTATAAAGAAATGCAATGTTGATGTGTAAGATATTAACACCCGAATTCACCATTAGTCCACTGATTAATTATTCTGTAGGATCAATATTTGTTGTAATTCACCAACTTGATTTACAGTTTTGTTTATGTTTTTGACAGTTCATATCATTTTACGAGTGTGAATTAAAAAAAGGAAAGAAGAACGAAAAAGGGAGAAATTACATGAATTCATAAAGATCTATGAAAATTAAAATATTTTAGATTATTCTTAAAAGCTAAAATGTTGTTTACATATGTAAATAAATATGTCAATACGTCAAAACGAGGATCAAATCAGACAGATTAAAGGAATCCTTGGATCAAGCCTTAATCAAGTAATGGTGAATTCGTTCCTCAGTGATAAAAATCACGCAACATATCCCAATTTGAATATAATTCTTCGAATCTTCCTGTGTATACCGTCGAGTAATTGTTCAGTAGAATGTCCGTTTTCTGGGCGCAATTTTGGTACTGGCTTTGGGGCGCTAAATATTGCAATTTTTCTCTGAATCTAAGTAATAATTCAAAAGAGATTTGATTAACTATGTACTATATACTTTTGCTAGAAATTTACCTTCTAATTTTGTTATTTGTATTTATATTTTCATTATTATATATTAGTCCATAAGTTTTTGGGGAATTATCCTGTAATTGGGACTTTGTCCTTCTGAATTGATTTTTATAAATAAATTAGCAAAGCTGTGGTTTGAGCCTTAGACGTCACACTCCACTCTAAGTCCGTTGGTCAGACGTAGGTTTTAGTAGAACGTATAGTTCTCAATTCGTCTTGATTTAAAAGTCGGTGTTCGTAGAGGTCATAGTTATCTGGAGAAGATTGCTTCAATAACCCCAAACAGTTTACTTTGGTTGATCTTGTGACCTAGATTTCCATCCAGCTTAGAGTTTGCGACCGGAGGCTGATCACTAGTGCAACAATAATGCCGGGATTGATTTCCTTGCTGACCCTTCCCAGGCCACGCTCTTCACGCGCTGAGCCACGCTCGCAGTCGCGTGTTCACAAAGTTTTATGAGGTTATTTCCGCTGGAATCCCGAGCATGCCGCTGCTGCATACTTGACAAATGTTGCACAAGATTTTGCATCTTTATTAACGTATTCGACTCGAGATGAGTGAAGCCGAGCACTTCTGTCTAGCAGGAATTTCCTCCCGCCGGAAGTTTATTCAATACCAGGATAAACTCATATCTTTTTATGCATGCATCCTGCACTTCTATTAAAATAAAACAAGGGGAATTTGTACAAATTCAACTTGGAGTTGACGTGTTTCCATTTCATTGCTTTTTAATAACCTCATCTTCTTGTAAATATACAAACACGTATCAATGCGATACAGGAATATACAATCGTTTTTAAGTTTTTATTCCTTGTTAAAAACAAGCAATGTTTGTGCTCCATACAAATTACATTCTCTTTATTTGTACACGGTAATTAGCAAACCCGATTTACTAAATATTCACACAATACTAACTATAAGATTTAACTATCCCTCAACTAGGATCATACGGGGTAGATTCAATTCAAGCAGCAAAAGTCAGCGCTGCTCAACTAACTAGAAGTTGTACCTTTGAACGTTTAGCTACTTTAGCTTTACTAACTTTGCTGGCAAGCGAATAAAGGAATGAATTTTCTGCTACTTTTTGTTCCTGGTAAAATTTTTAGACGGTATTTCAAATGGAAGTAGAAGATATACAACTAATCAATTTATTATTTAAAACCAGTAATTTTGAGCCAGTAAAGAGCATGTTTTCTAAAAATAAACTCTTATTTAAAATAATTATAACATTTCTTCTACAAAAATTTAATTTGACAAAGAAATCCCTCAGAGTACAAACGTCAAATGTAAACTAATGTAAACAAAACCGTTCAATGCATTCATAGCATTGCTGTCTTTGTGTTAGCTAGCGTTTATTTTGTTGTTTTCATTGAACCCAAAACCTGAGCGATATGAAACTAATTTGTGTTTTTCATTTTATTCTAGTTTATTAATTTCTTGTGTATCATTTGTTCCTACCTTTTTGTCTGTGCTATTTCATTACAAACTAATGGCTGTTATTAATACTACAGAGAGATACACCGGTTGTAAATCGGGAGGATTTCCCAATCTTAAACGTCGGCCGACCCGACGCGCTGCCTTTCGACATAAGACGAGTTGATTTCGGCTACGTCGTTTATTTTATCTTGCCACCAGCCATGAAGCTTTAGTTTTGTAGTTGCACAAATCACAAATGGTGACGGGCTACTTGAGAATTAATGTTGACAACAAAATAGTAATAAACGGATAAAAACAAATAAGTAATAAAACTTTTAAAAAGCTGTTAACACTTCAATATACTATGATTGTCTGATTTTTTTTACTTCACCATTGGTGTTAAAACGTATTGAACTGTAATTAATTACAACTAGAAAAAGATCGCTATAGCTATAAATGTTCAGTGCAGTAAAAAAAGTAATTGTTTCAGTGATGCTAATTACATTTCTGAGTAAATTTTATAATTCTCATTAATTACATAGCCCCACAAAAGTAAATTAACTTACAAAGGTCAACAATAGCAAAGGAAAAAATTCATAAAGCATAAATAATTACTTTGTTTATAATACAAAGCGCAGTAGGCATGCAAATACTGCAGGGGTAGGGTGTAAATGAGAGATGAAAACATCTGCAGCGGAAAGCTTTGTTTTTAGTTTGATGGAACAATTTCTCAGCGTGTAATTAAAGCAGTTTAATAAAATAAAATAGTAGGAGGGTGCACGCTTTATGTAGAGGTGGTGTGCAGTTTCGACAGCTATTACGAGCCGACTGGTGCGATTGTTTCTAAGTAGTTGCGTGTAAATTAGCTTCTGCAAGTGCTGCCATGCTACGCTACGTCGTTACTTTTACGAAATGATTCTGTGATGTTCGTTTTATTTCGGCGACAGTATTGAGCGTGAAATAAGAGATGAGCTGAGCTGTCATAAAACATTTGCTAGTCGTCCCCTCCTCTCTCAATAAAATAATATTTTGGTATAAAAAATAAGTATCTTTAAACTTTGAAATTATACATGAATAAATTAATCTACAATTTAATTTTCCTAGTTTTAACTCCTGCAAAGTTGGTGATTATATCGTTGTAATCTATCCACGAAAAAAAATTCTGATTCTATTAAAAATGGATTACAAGAATTCATAGTCTCTGTTATGACATTGTGGATCGTAAATAATTATTAATTAATTTATTTGTAATCGTCAATAACCTACTTTGCGCCTTCGATACAAAATATTCTATTTTATCTAATTATTGAAATCTGATTTTGCCGCCCCCTAAACTGCAGTGCCAGGGGAGACCACCCTGTTCGTTCAAATTCATGGCTACCGCTATTTTTAAGATGATTTATGTAATTTTCATAACTATTTTCTTAGCTTACAAGGTAAGGTAATTTATTCTCTACAACTGTTATTTGAATTACCTAAAATAATTAGGGAAGCAGGAAATACAAAAATATGATTTTACATGCTAAATCGCTACGTTCGGGTATTCGAGTCATTACCTGAATATGATAGTACCTATACACGTATATATCATATTTTTATTTTAATGTACATTTTAATCAAAACTAATACCTATATTTGAGATCACAGCAACATATTCTTTAAAATACTAGGTACCTATAGTTGAATATATAGTAACTTATGTAATTTTTTTAAGAATCTCCCAAAAAGTTTTATTTTCGGGCTAGATCTGCCACTGATCAGAGGTAAAGTATTTTTAGCTTTTAGAAGGTTATTAACAAAAATAATAAAGGTGTTTACAAAAACTCTGCGTACCACAATTTATCATTAAAAATTTGTTTAAAAAACACCTTATTGCAGAGCCGACTAGATTTTTTTTGACAGCAGCAATCTTGTTGTAAGTACAGACATTTGCACATCCTCAGTTTTATTAAATATAAAACTAATACCTTTTTGTCAAAATATTTCAAGAAAAGATTTCAACTCTGATACTCGAGAATAAGCCCGAGTTGCACAAAGCTTTATCAATTTAGATTAATGATTAATTTTTTTACAGCAATGTATTTTTAATACGTGGCCATTGTAACAACGTCAAATTAATCAGTGATTTTTTGATTAGCCTTTCTGCAACCGGACATAAAAGTACCTATTTGAAAAGGTACTTCTGCTTTTCAAATTTAGTTGTATATAGAACGGTTGGTAACCCTGTATAAAGGTGGTGTTTAGTTTCGGCATGTATTAAAGAAGGGTGGTGCAATTGTTTCAAAGCAGTCGCGTGTCAAATTAGCCGGTGCAAGTGCTGCATGCTACGCGGACGGCGTCACTTTCTAACAAGAGGATTCCGCGTTATGTATATTTTATGCAGCGCCAGTATGTTCTGGTACTTTTTATGTAAATAGGAGAATTATGGATGGAGGGTAGAGTCTAGTAATCATAGCGAACCGGAGTGGCGGAGTGCCACTTTTATGTCTTCCCTTAGCCCCATTTTCCGGTATTAAATCGTAAAGGTCGATATTTTCGTTTTCTCGGTCTCGGCAGATATATAATATGGAGATGGAAGGTGAACGAGGTTTGACCCCCATGAATCAGGGCGGCTGTGGAAGACAAGAGAAAGGCTCACGCGCAAGACGGGGAAGGAAAATCCAAAGTGCTATTATGTCTTTATTGAAAGACCATCACTTGCAGCGTTTCCAAGCTATATTTTTACCAACGATTCTTCTCTTTTGCCCACTTACGCGTTTTGCTGTTGCTCTTGCTCACGCACTGCCAAACGCCCACCCAATATTTTCCATTTTGCTCATTTTTTCTTTTATCCATTCGCATTTTTCATTCCAATGCGAAATATTTGCTCTTATAAATACCACATCTTTCTCACTCGGCCAATTTAATCATTGGATAAATATCCATAGGATTCATAATAAGAAACTGTACGAATTATACGTTTCCTTTATGGGAAGTTATAACGTACTTCAAAAGAGGTGAATACTATACAGTAAAATTAAACAAAAATTATCCCTTTATCTTAAAATGTAAAAATCTGTCTAAATATACAGGATTTTCGAAAACTATGTGAATAGAAATATTTTTTTACATTTTTGTTTAAGAGGCAATGGCGGTATGTCCTTGAATACTGCAGAGCTGCAGAATCACCAAATATTTAAAATAAAACTGTCCGTAATTAATTAAATGTATAAGTACATTATTAAAATATAATATATGTAAAAATCAAATAACAAAATTACTTCTATATTTTAAATTGTTTGCTTAACAAGCGCAAGTGCGCAGAAACGTGATACAATAACAAATATTCACTGAATAGGTAATTTAGTTACCCAGCTACATCCACAACATTGCTGACTAATTACGGTGGTCTGATACCGTATTTTACGCGATTCTATAGACGTCGTCTACCATCGGAATATAAAAAATAAATTAAAAAATACATTTTTAATAAATAATTGGATTTGAGGTGCTTTGTTTTGTTTTCCGTGTTTGCTGTTTGCGGACGATCTTGGTGAAAAAATATGAACTGAAACTAGGGTGAAAGATTTGTTGCATTTGACTGCTAATATAAAGAAACCCGAAAATGTATTGTCACAAAACTACAATTAAAAATTAATGCATAAGTTTGCTGAAAACAAGGAAAGACGTATTTGTTTATAATTTAAATTGATAAATATTTATTTTATTTTTGCTTGATGCAGCACACCTACAAATATGTAGCACAAACCATCACTGTTAAGAGGTAACTTTTATTAAATGTACTAATCCTGTGCTAGATTTACGAATAATACATTAAAATATTTGAGAGAAATAATTCCTAATGTAATTGTTTGTTGCATAAGTTTACTGGCAAGTCTTTATTTTAATTAATATATTTATATTATCATAGTAAAAGGTTTTAACTTCATTCCATTAGCACAGAAATTAACAAGTACAAAAAATAATCATTTTGCATTCTACTTAGGGAATATTATGGTTCCCAACATAAGCTTCTAGCTTTATAGAGTACCTCTAATGTAACCACTAATTGGTACACCATTTTAATGTACTTTACTTTACTGTATATATGCTAACATATAACATACATATATACTTCTTGAACATATAAATAAATATTATTATATTATCGTTTCTTTCAAGTTCGTTTATACTTTATATGATTTTGAAAATTACATTCGTTTGAAATTGTTTATTTAAATTGCAGCGATGAAAATTATGGTTAAATTGTTATTTATTATTATACCCTTCATCTATAATGTAAAACATAAAAATAAATCTATCAAGAATACATTTTTTATTAAAATAATTACACATTTTATTATTAGAATTATTATTCGTTTCACCTACATGTTTCCAAATACTACACAACTGTCCAAACATGTTATTCTCACACAAAAAATATTTGGAACGTCATATTAATACCAATGTTTATCATGTCAATCAAAAAAAAAATGTCACTTTTATAATATTTATATAATTATTGATTTTAGTCACATTGATTAGTTATTTGCCTTATACCAATTATACGAATTTCACATTGGTTCAAAAAAGAGATTTTCTTATGCGAGTACTTTAACTACTGGGTATGCATCCATGATAAAGACCTGATACTGAAGAAACATAACATGCAAAAGAAAATAGGCTGATTTAAACTCTATTGGCTTATAAAAAGGAAATCAAAATTACCAGTACAATGCAGTATTCTATTATATAAATCTGCAATTATTCCTATATAGAAATCAAATTTAAATATTGTACAAATGTTTCAAAATAAATGTCTACGCCTAATTGTCTCCGTGGTATGTCACAAATTAATCATTCGGGTTTAAAAATTTTACATATTAAGGGACTAATAGAAACATACTCTACTCGATATGAAAATTGTTAATTTTATTGGATAATTCCTTAGATATAAAAAATTTGAAAAAAACTTAACCTCTAGATTTGGTTCTAAATTATGAAGTAAAAACATCATAAAACTGAAAGAATTCCAATGGGAGTTATTGTAATTTATCATAATTGCTTGTTGGTTTTTTTTTCTAACCAGATGTGAATAAAGATTTAAATAAATAAAAAATGTACATTTATGGAATGGAAGATTTCTTGACTGGACATTGATTTAAAGGAAGGAATTGCTGGGTTTCTGTCAATAAAACAATTACTTCACATCGACTTTTCGATCCTATCCGGGATCAGTAATTGTTTTATTGACTGAAACCCAGCAATTCTTCCCTTTTAAAAAATATACATATTTATAATAGTACCCTGTTTTGATTATTGTCAGGTAAACATGAATTCTTACCTATGTAAATATTTATACCTTTGCTTTGTGTTTCAATTTTAGAATTATGTTGTTATTTTGTTTTCTTGTCGATCTTATAGGTATATATTCTTTCTTAGGTCATGGACATAGACAGGTTGAGAATATGTGACAAGGAATCTAAATATGAAAGTGTGAATAGTTTATCTAGTTAGTTTTATCGGGGCTTTAAGCATAGATGAATATTTGATGGACAGCGCAGAAAGGAATAAGTAGAGTGACATCCTCAGTGGTGCCCAAGCACCCGTGCCGGGTACAGCAGCCGCTGAAGCACTCGTATTCGGGCGCCTGTGAATATGTATGTGTTTGGTGGAACGCGCCGGCCGTGATTATACGCTGCGTGTTAATGTAAATAGCGAGCGGATTTGACAGCTCCACAGCACCGCTCTTTGTCTGCTGAAGCAAGATCGATACCCATGGCCACCACTACGGAAACTGTGTGTGTTCTCGCATTAATAAATCTACATTGCGGTTATTAATAAACGTTCCAAGGATTAGGTCCACCTTCTCTATCGCTCGGGCTGCCACGACCCACTGGATTATTTACTGAATATTAAAAGATTCCCACTGAATCATTACGGTTTCTAATAAGCTTGTTAGGAATTAATACGAATATTGGGTCCCAGCGTAAATACAAATTTTATGCACTCCCAGATTCTATTAACCCCAGTTATATTTAGTTAGTAACTTCTAATACCGCAAACTCGGACGATTTTGTCGAATTATTCAACAAGTATTTATACCTTGCAAAAAGCCTTTATCTATGGTCACAGAATAGGTTTATGCAGAAGCGATAGTAAGACAGAGAAACGAGAATTAGAGAGAGATGGGGAATGTGAACAAATTTAAAGGGCTCATTGTTTAAAATCTCACATCTTAGTGAGAGATAGGGGCAGGGAACAAATTTAAAGGTCTACACAATGCTCCAAGGTCATAGAACTGAATAGGGTAACATAAAGTGTGTCGCTTCTGTATATAACTATTTTGTGCTAAGGTATCGCTTTTGTCGCCACGACATAAAAGACACAAATCACTGCCTTTACTTACTTTTTTACACACAGTTCCAAATTTTTGGTAAAACAAATTGCAAGAAGTCTATTAAGTCTTTGTGTAGTTTTAGTTGGATATTCACACAATATGTGTTCCAACAATTCTTCGCTCTTTTCACAAAGTCAACAGGTATTGATACGTTGGTAACCCATAATAAAGTTTAATTGCAACAAAGACAGAAGAAATGGTGACGGCCTTGAGAAGAAATTTACATAATACCATTAAAAAAATATAACTTTGCTATTTTCCTGTACCCTTCGCATTTTTTATATCTCCCTAAAAATATGTCCCCCATTGCCCCAAACAATCCCCTGTACTTATTTCTCTTTAAAGCTATTACATTTCCTGAAGAAAACATACTAGAATGTAACATTCTGACAGGGGGAAGTACATGTATGGTAATAACGATTTTGACATTTAGAGATTCTGATGATTAACGACTTCAGATTTTTATTTTACGTTCAGGCTAGTGTTAATGTGATGCCTGTCATTGCAAACTATAGCTGAGTAATGTGTGATACCTGGAGATCAAATCCTAAAAATAAATATGGCTTTAATTGGCTCCAAATCCCCAATAAGAAAGGACAGAGTTTGAAGGCCGATAATTAAACTACCAAAAATATAAAGAACTTATCACGAAACAAGTAATCTGAAGGTCAGAACCACAAAGGAAAATTGTAAAGTAGGAAGAAAATTTACAATTTTACTGTACATTTGGAATAAAATTTGAATCATTTATGAAATTGGAATTAAATAGAAAGAAACTGTAAAAATTTTAGCCAACTCTTTTTGTTGATGCAGAGACTAAAAAAATGTACATGATTTATATATTGTCTAGGGCCTGCTGGGGGCTTAATCTGGCCCTGATTATATGGTACGTAAATAATAGGAAACCGAAGTTATTACTTAAAATGAAAAAGCTAACGATGCACGGAGTAGGTCAAGGAATTGATTTTTCATGAGTGAAAATATATCTTTAAACGACGTTTCAACTAAATAAATACCTTTATATAAAAACTAGTGACCTACGGGGGAGGAAATATAAAATGAAAACCTATTTAAATGGGTTTGTTTCGTTTGTAAACAAAGTATAGACGATTGCGCGCCAGAATGAAATATATGATATGAACCCGACAATATTTTTCAGCATTTCAATTTTCAAATTGAGACGAGAGACAAAAACTTGAATATGTAAATTTCGGTAACGTTCGTATATTTCTCGGAAGTGTTTTAACCAGTACAATGTATGTGTCTTTGTCGGTTCCGTGGCGATGCATATTTGGCTGTCTTTATTTCCGCCACTTGATTCTCGAAACAAAAGATAAATCGTTTGTTTTTTGCCGGCGTCAATTGTTCATATTTTCCGTGGGTTGAAATCAAGTCGGCGGATCGATGGCAAGTGTCGGCTCGGCCGGCAGACCCAAGGAAGGCAATTGGGCTTTTTACGTTCTTTGTAGAAACACAACAGGTACAGAACAACATAGTGGAGAGCTATTTCCTGCGTCGTCGCCTGCTAAGTTATTTGTCATTTGTCGGCTCTAATATCCGTTTCGTCTCAATCAACCGCCTATCTGCTGACTTTCTCTTTGTCGTTTTCTGTTAACTCCACAACACTCTTTATTATCTTGTCATATTATTTTTCTTTCTGTTTACATCATTTTGCAACAAATAATTTCACATCGTTAAATTTTAAACTTCGCTACTGTTTTTATTTATTATTTCCTTCTTCTTTAGTAAACCAGTTTTCAATCTAGGACAAAAGATTTGTCTTCTTTAATAAAGTAAAAGCAATAATATTTCATGTTTCATTTTCTTATTTTTCATTTTTAAGTACTAAACTGTCACTTTTATTCCCTATGGAATTTAATCTAGAATTGATTTCCTTGGAGAGAAAGCGAGAAAACAAAAGATTTTATAGGCACAAGTGCAAGTGCAAACTTTTATTAAATTTATACATTACCTACTGTTATTGATATCAAATTGATAAGTTTATAAATAAATATTAATGAAAATGTATAAAACAAAGACAAAAGTATAAAAAATTACTTTTTTGTAGGTCACGACAGTAAGTACGGAGCGTAATTGTTTTTCAATTTTTTGTCGTGATTGAATGTGAACATGAATTACAAAAGGAATACGATGAGTATTGCCCACTTTCATGCTCGCATATCTATTTATGTTTACGACTTGCTCACAATTTTACAAAGAAAATGACGAATTTAAAAATAATTATAATCGGGACGTAAAAGTGATCCGCGGGCGTGATCTTTAAATTTTCCCAGTATGGTCGTCCTTATGAACGTGTAAGTTAAGTTATTTAAATAATCAATCTAATACTTATTATGAATGTCATAGTAACATGTGCAAATTTTTTTGGCGTATTTTAAATTTCTCAGTTTTAAATTTGACGACCTGTCTGAAAAATCTACTAGTCCTGAAGATGACACAAGTAGGGTCGAAATCGAATATTCATTTTCATTAAGGCCGGTTTATGATGGATTTAATTTGCGAATTTTCAATTTATGATTTAGATTTCAAACATAAACAAACTCAAAACAAATGTGCTGGTTCATGAACGATCTACAAATTTAAAAATTTTAAATTTAGGTTTGGAATATAACCTATTTTTATTCCTATTATAAATTTTAAATTCCAATTCCAGCCAATCGCAAGAAACCATTGAACTGAAATTTATAAGTTAAGTTAATATCAAATTGCAAATAACAGTTTATGATTGTTATTTTGATTTTATGTTAAAATAAAAATAATCAGACATAAAATTCATTTTGTACTAAAACAAATTAACCTCACTTCAAAGAAATGACAAACCAACAGTCAAACAGCAAAACTAAATATAATATTAAGTGATACTACTGGTTGCATAAATTTAGGAAACTAAAATCCATCATAAACCAGAAGAAAAAATTAAAATAATTAAATTAAATCCATCATAAACCAGCCATTACTAATATTTACTCTTTTAAAATGAAAAGGTTGAATTTACGCTTATTATTAGTAATTATAAAGCAGTAACAATTTTAGTGTTGCACCTGAAATACGTTCAAATATTTCACAAACCGACAATATATCATGCAAATGCTTTATTTGTCGTCCTATATGCCTGAAATGATCCGCAGAATGTGATCAATATGTCAGATTTGTAGTTAGATTAAGTTTGAATAGTTTAGGTCACGAAGTAAAACAGAAATGGGATCCGTCTATAATTCTATATTGTTACTGTTAAAAAAGTAGACTTGACGTAGTAACGTCGAAGAAGAATAATATTTACATAATGTTTATAGAAAATTGTGTAGCATGTATGGAAGATGATTAGTGTAACGAAGGAAATAGTTCGGTTCCTGCGATGCTCGATTCGCGTTGCCTGCTGGTATCAGACATCTTGTAGTCTTTTTGCTCTTTTTAAACATTCTGTGCGCTGTGTACTTCATGCCATGCAAATACCAGTATGTACATCGAGGATGTTTCGAGTATTTCAAATTTCTACGCAAGAGCAAGCATTCCAGCCAAATAGTTACGCTAAAAATTACAGAGCTTTAAGGTAAATTGTAAGTTGAAGCTCGCAGCCGCAACAAAACTTGCAATGAGAAAAATAACGCATTAGTAACCAACGTGGATTTACAGTCGTCGTTTCATTAGTATTCATGGAGTGCGTGTTTGCAAATTTTTATATGAATCTTTATGACACGGCTGGAATTGTTAGGCGAACGGGCGCGCCTCGGTTGTAACTGGGACCTTCCAAGCTCGCTGCTTTGCGTTATCTACACATTTATTTAACTTTCCTTTTTTGCGCGTCAGTTTCCTTTCCATTTTGTTATTGTGTGGGTTCATCCCAAATATCATTCTAAATTATAAAAAATATGTTGCCTTGTGCTATTATGAATTAACTTTTATATCTTTCTTCAGTATTAAAACGTGGATACCTACACTTTTTAAGATCTTATTTTACAAAAATATTCTTTCTTTTGATCTGTAATAACACATATTAAAAATGAAATTAGAAGACCGTTATCTATTGGACGATAAGAAAAACAACAAGAAAGAAAGAACAATATGTATTGGTTATCAAGTGATAAAAGGTGTAGGCTTGTGAATGGAATAGAAAATGAAAAATATATTTATTCTTGAAAAATAGATAAATAATCGTTGTTTTCTAAATTTGACATATAAAGAGTTACTTTTCAAAACTGACAAACGTTTTTAAAAGTTGAAATATTCAATCACATATTCACATCACAGGAAAATGAATTATTTTAATTGTGTTAGAAGTAAAAAAAAAATCCAAAGAATTTTATCAAAATTAGAAAAATTCTTGTATGGCACACATTACAGAATGCAATTTTGTGTAATTTGTGTGATTTTGCGCCTCGCTTGGTTCGCAAATAACTCTCAGTTACACAAAATGAGGCTTTTTTACTAGTAACATAAATAGCTACTATACGGAGCGCTAACCAACTAAGCCACTATTGCCCATAATTTAATACGCCACACCTCCCTGGAATTAGAATCCAAAGCACTTAAATTGCAAAGCCTGAAAACTAACACTAGTAGAACGAATCGCTTATAATTATTATTACACTGAGAAAAATAAAATATTTTAATTAAATAAACACTATTACAAAACGTTTCTTGCAAATATAGAATATTTTTTATAGAAATTATTATATCTTGAACTAATTGTAAAAAATTAAAATGCACAACCGTACAAATTTAAAATTTTCTTTTTCTCAGTGAATAGATGTTTTTCACTGTAATACATAAATAGTGCAATAAATAATGTCTTAGGCTATTATTTAACAACGCCTTGACAATGTTGGATAGGTAGTTAATCTTAGCAATGCATGCCAAGAAACAAGTTCATCACAAATACTGAAAACATTTTCTTAAATTATTTGCATATTTGCTTCCTAATGCTTCTAGTTCAGTGCACAGAAAAACTCTTCACTTCATATGACAAGTGGTTGAATTTATGGACTAACAACGTAAATAGCTATAATTGTGATGACTACAGCTAACGCTAACATGACATGTATTCTAAATTTGTAGTTATTATTAGAACAACTCAAACAATTTAACTAAAATTAGATCACTCAAATGACAATACAGTGAACAATTGAATAAATTTAACCTTTTTGTTTATAGAATTATCTCCATAATTATAATTATTTGGACAGTTTTTAGTCGATGGTATATTCAATATATTATTATTGTTTTTATATACTTACATATTAAGGGGTTTCACTGCCAATCTTAAATCATCAAATTTAAATTTGAACGAAATAATGAACTCTTTTGCGTAAATGTACAGATTTGGAGCTTAGTTGGTGTAGATGCCAGTAGTTCTACAAGCAAGTATCCGCAAGTTTTTACGAGAAATAATGTTTCGTAATATCGTTAAAAATGTAACTTTTTATAATAATTAATACAAAATTGACATTATCTTGACGGAAAATGTTAAAACTTTGCCTCTCTAATAATATATTTTTGAATTTTTGTTTAAACATGTGGTATAATATATAAGCAAAACTTTAAAGGAATAAAATTTAAAAAACTGGACAAAAATTTAAAAATCCATCATTAAAGACACAGTACGAAGTTTCAACAATTTGACAGTGTTTTATTTATTTTGAAAATGTTAATTATTAAGATAATTTTAATGGAATTACTAAACAGCATTTTGGCATATTTTAAAGGCCAGTAGTGAATCCCCTTACATTTCGACCACAAAAATTAATAACGAGTAATAAATCAATAAAATTTTCGTTACCTATTAAGATTCAGTTTCAAAATTAAACTTTTTCTTTTGATCTCTTTCTTAGATTATATACAAAAGCACTGAAAAAAGTAGGTTAAAATATATGGAACTATTGTATAATCACCAAGTGTACGTGAAAAATACTCACGAAGTTCGATTTTAACCTAAAAAAATATTTAATTAATTTAAAAAAATATATATTTTTGGCGATTTTTTTTAAATTAGACTTTAATAATATAATGCAACTTTTTCTAAAACATACAAAAAAAAGTTTCCGATCAAAAATGTTAAATATTAATCTTATTAAATATCGGAATATTTTTTGAAATTCAATATTATATTAAAAATTATAAATTAATTAAAATAATAATAATAATAATAGGCGCATATACGGCATCCGAGATTCATTCAACGAGTAGTATTCACAAACCAATAATTAAATTTTTTAATGGTTTCCACATTAAATTCATAATTGCTGGAAACAATTTTATCGTTCTTTTTTCCAACCTTAATTTCATTTCTTAGTCATCTCTTTTATGAAGTCTGTTAAAAACAAATAAGATCCTTATAATTATTTTGACGTCCTTTAAAAAAGTTTGACAGGAAATCAAAGGAACGTGGGGTAAAACTCAAAAAGTGAAGTGAAATCAAGTTGGGTAAAGTAAGAAAGTCAAACAAAAACAGGCGACGGTCGGCGTTGGTGGATGGAAGGATAGCCAAGCTACAAGTTACCGACGCGGCCGTCGCCGCCGCCGTCGTCCCTGACTGCTGATTGGGCAATCTGTGCGCCGGAGAAATGAGAGCAGCGCTTGCTTGGATCCTTGCTTATTTTGCTCAGATGATACACAGGCCGAATTCTACTTCCGCGGTAAAAAACTTCTCTTATTCAGTATTTCATTATATTTTCTCTGCTATTCACGTAAAAGGAAAATATTGAAGTTTGCAAAAAAGTTCCGCGTATACGAGGTACAATATGAGCACATTTTTGCGTAAATTCTATATTATTTTTACCGTCACAAATATTTTGTTTCATTTTTATTTTTATATCATTTGACTTTTTATGGAGATACACGTATATTTAAAATATGAAATATAAAAGATATGCGTGGTAGAATAATCATGGAACGATTGATTAAAATTTTTCACATTCTCTCATATGTGGCTTGAAGCACGAATTCCATCAGTTTCATTCTGATTTATATTGTATTTTTAAATTTGTATTCCGGTATGTTACGGGTTCTTTAAATTTATAATTAATTTTTATTAATGGATAAATCACTACAGATTATTTAATTTTACATTTGTATATTTGAAATAAATTATTTACATTAATATTTTGAAATTTTTATTAGAAATTTTAAACTGTAAAAACACCTATTGGAAGATATAAACCAGTGTTTGTAGAAAATAAAAAAGAAAACTGGAGCATATTTCAAAATCTAAGACATCTGCGAAAAATCTGGCTTTGTGGCTACCACCTACTATAAATTCTATTTTTCAGATTTAAAAATCCCTTTCAAAATCTTTCCATTCATAAATAATATTTTCCTCTACTTTATTTTCACAGTTGCAAATAAATTTTAAAATATATCAAATGTTAATCCCATTCTAATTCAAAATCTAAATTTTCGTGATAATAGGAATGTTGTTTTACAAATGAACACAAAACGGTACATCACACGGCTATCTATTAGACGATTCAACATCACATAGATACATATTAATTATTTAAGTAATAACTGTATGTGTTTTGTACAGATTTATCAAAACCAAGGCGACATATCAACCAATATAAACTTGATCATGAAAATGTTATCAATAAGAAAATTTTATAAAAGAATATTTATTAATAATGCAGGATTTGTTTTATGGACTGGAATGTTAATAAAAGGGCAGCAACTCCAGACAAGACCTTCCTATTATTAATAACGTTGTCAGTTTCCAAAACTACAGATGTTATTAATCCTACTAGGACTTAGGTGTCTTAAAATCCTAGCTGTACGAGTTCGGATTTCAAACCAATATCTGTGTCGGTTTTGGTACTCAAGGTAATCCTACGTATATTAATAGCTACTACTTTGATACATTCTTATTTAACCCTAAAATATTTCATTGCATATACATTCTCTTGAATAATCCTATTGGAAGCGGGCCTCGAACTAAGTAGTACTTAATGAATGAAAAATTAGAACGAAATCAGTTCTCCACGTGCCATATTCTTCCAAAAGTAAAAAACCCAAACCTCTCTACACGAAACTTTGTCTTTATTTGACGAATGATTAAAATTTTAAAAGGTAATAGACATGTGTCCGATGGATATAGAGAACCTAATTCGGTTCGGCGCTCATGAAAGTTTCAGGCGTGCTGGTGGGGCGAAAGCTCAGCAGCCTACGCACACGTGCTGCAACAGTCTCAGCTTTGGCTCTGTCTTTAGATTTACCCGCGTGGGTTGCTTGAAAGCAATCTACTCCAATGACCTGATACAGAGAGAAAGGAAGTGATCTTGTTTGATATGGCAGTCGATTTACTGACGAAAAAGGTTATGTAGCATGAAATGTTGATAAAATACTACCTTATTTATTTTAATTCACATTTAATTTCGAACAAAATAATACTTCACAAGAAATTCAACGGAAAAAAGCGTAATATATAATTGTACAACTATATTTGCTTTAATTACTTAATGTCTGACTAGTCTAAGATACATGTTAAAGGAGGAATAATTACCTAAGTCATTATTTTTAATCAGAATTATCAAAAAACAATTTTAGTTACAATATTTTCTGACGCGAACTAAATTAGTATGGGTAGATAAAACCAAATTTGTCTAAAACGCAGAAAAAAATAGTCAATGTAGTAATAATAATTATTTCATATTCTAATATATTTTAGTAAATATTTTTGGCATTTTTTTTGTAGAATATTATTATTTAGCATACATTTTTTCAATATACCTTCGAATATAAACTTTGGTCCAAAAATCGTAAGTGTCTGATGGAGTTGTGTAGTCATATTCAAATACAAATATAACAGATATAAAAAATTATTTAACATTTTTTCGCGCTAAATAATATTATTAAAATAAAGATTATTGTTCGCTAAAACTAGTTTATTTTGTTTTGGTTAACGGTAACCGGTATTTTCGGCCTTAAAAATATCGGTTAAAATTTCGCATAAAGTTAGCAAATTTTATTCAAAATTTCGGTTACCGGTTTTTATTAAACGGTTTTTTAACCGGATACATGCCCTGATTTTATAAATATAATAAGCGATTCGAAATGTGCTGTTTTCGTACGGTAACAATAATTTGGCTCCGCAAGCTCCACCTTATTCCATACTAACTGGAGTGTTATAATATAGTTACATTTCTTCTAGCTGAAATAACTATAATTTATAACGTACATCTAACTTTCCGAACTTACTGTATTTATTTTTAAAACGATTTATTGCTAAAATAAAACTTTGTCATTTAGATTCTATTTCCTGGGAATAATAAGTAAAGTTACTGTTATAAATTCCACCGGTTTAATCTCATATGTCGCATGTATTGATCTGCTCTCTATATGCACGTATGTGCAGCGACAATTTATACTTTAATTTCTTAAATGAATAAAGTACGTTGATAGCTAGCTGCTTTTATTGCTAGAGAAAATGTTTTCGCGTAAATTTTAGCAGCACAGCTAGGAGCTATTTCTCTAGTATTTGTTTTCACCTCCATATAAACTGTTTATTATCGACGCCCTCTATCCAACGAAGTAGTTAGCGAGCAACGAACGCAAATGTTATCGATAATAAACATGCAATATTTATGAGCTATTTTTGACATAATCGCAGCTTAAAATTAAATATAGCTGTAAGCTAGTCTGCTTCATATCAAACTGACATGCTCTGCATTTATTTACTCTGGATATTGTAAACAAGTATATCAGATATAGAATATTCAAGTATTGTGAAATGCAATACTGAAATCACAATCAATCTTTCTTTAAAAATTCAATAATTACCCAATACATGAAACAATACAGGTTGCATGTACACTAGAAATAACTGACTAAACAAATATAAAAACTGAATTATTATAGACGGTAATACATTTTCTTCTATGAACTATTAGAGCAAAAAATCTGTTCGCGTGTATGCATAAGTTAATTTTTAAGAGTAAATAAATAAGAAATATAGTCAAAGCTTACCTACATGCAAATTATGAGGCTATTTTTGGCATTCATAAGTGTGGAACTATTTTAAGACATAATCAAAGGTTTTATATTTAGGTAGTTCTTATTTTAATGTTTATTTCTTTGCTATTTCTTCGAACAGAGTGAATAATAATGACTGAGGAAATGTCCGCATTTTTTACTCTTACTCATATGGTCATGAATACTGCAATATGGCTATTTTGTTCTAGCAAAATAGAGAGAAAAATGTACAGTGTTACCAACAGTATAACATGGATAATTTTGTAGAGTTGATATATTGGAAAAATTGATTATATTATTAAAAATTCTTATTTAATAACGATATAAAGAAAAAATGTGGCAATTATGTATTTTTCTTTTCTTTTTTCACATGATTTCACAATTTGACAACTTGAACTTGAACTGGCAAATTTGCAATAATGCAATAATTGCACTGCTATGCATCTCATATAGAAGTTAATTTTAAACAACTTTGTACTCTTACAGTTTTGTTCTATATCTATCAAGAGAGAGTGTATCCAAGAAAAATTAAAATCCCATTTTAAAGTCCTGTATTCCGCATATCGTTGCACACACTATATATGTAAGTTGGTTAATTTGCTAATTTTGAAACCTTATCGTGAACATTTAGTCTATACTAACCCATTTTTTCATGTTTCTTAATTAACTTCTTTAATGTGACTAAATTTTGATTGAGCCAATCCGATTCAAATCTCACTCACAATTGTCAGTTACTGGCAACTTACGACTTACATGCAACGTCTGTCAAAATTGTGACAAGTAATTAATTGAAAAAAAAAAATAGATAAATTGCCGAATACCATTCATAACTAGAGTTTTACTTGCAGTTTTTTGTCTCGATCACTCCTGCTTGTTGCTTTAGAAAATCGTCATTCGTGCTGCGCACTCGTTCTTCTTTCTAGTAAATTTCTAGTTACTATTATATATGAAAATAAATATAAAAAAATTGGGGAAGAGATATTATAACGTCAGTGTGATAGAATCGTGAAAAAAAAGTGATAGACTGGGATCTTCTTTTTCCACGATCCTACCATGTTGATGTCACATATCCCATCTCCGAAATATTTAATTGCTAATAACTTGTCAGAAAATTTTATAACCCAAAAAGTTAATGTCAAATTCGTTCCCTATGTTTCATTTTAAATGAGACTACAGCAAGTAAACATTGCTATCAATTAAATATCAAATCGTAACCAGGGATATGATAAATCCCCATGTTTCACGTTAAAGAATACTCACGGTATAATGAAATTCGATTATGATCACATTCCCCGATGGGTACAAAATTTTTAATTTCACTGAAATGTTCCATATTACAGTTATGAAAAACAGCTTGAACCTTAGGAAAATATGAGTAGGAATATGTATAATTTGGTTTCCGTAAACAAAGCAGTAACATATGTAGCTCATAAAATGAGTAATTCCGTAACTGTCAACATAAAACGTAAATCAATATCCCTACGTAAGCAAATGGCAAGTCGTGAAGCATTTCACTGCGTCATAAAAGTGCAGGCTGCTCGGTCTGGCTCTGAAACGTTATCTGATTTCTGGTAAAGTTTCCCAGACGCGTCGTATGCATGCCTCGCAGCCGCGGAACTTACCGAATTTGCATACGCTTCTTGTACATTTTTATTCTTTCGTTCGAGCGAAGCTGCACCAGCGGACACGCGGAGAATAGTGCACAACAGAAAGGACGGATGATGTATGCAAAATTCAGACGTACACCGGCACGAATCTCGGGAATTCAATGCAGGTTTTCATGCGAAATTGTCGAATAATTGAAAGGGAAAAACGCAAGGAATGATGGCAATCTTGTTTATAAAGTCAACACGAACGTGTCAAGTGCGCATGCGCGCATTCTGCATTTTCATATTTTATTCCACTCACAACCCCATAAAACCTTTTAAAACAAATATCCGTGACTTCTAATGCAAAACTGAAATTTCTGCGATTTTTTCCATTCCATTCTTACAAAAAGTATATTTTTTCATTTAACTACGTATGATAAAAAAATATGATGTGGACACCACATGACTTCCTTGTACGTTAAATTATACATATTTCTTGCTGCACTTCATTTAAACTTATCTCACTTGAAAGTAAGATTATTCTACAGTTAAACGTTCTTCAACTTTCAATCGTTCCACATCTTCGAACTTCCCATCAAAATGAATCATCGTTTGAAACATTTATTAAAATCTTTATAACCATTTCTTATTACATTACACAAATTTATTTTAATCGGTCAAAAACTTCGTACATATATCTCAGGAATATATTGTCAATGTCCATTTATTAAAAGAAGGTCTTTTTTGGAGTTGCAGTCATTTAATATAAACCACTAATACACCAACGTTTCGACTGTAAATCAGTCTTTATCAGAGTGATAAATGGTATTAAAATATTATCAAGTAAAACATGTAAATTATTTTACAGAAATCTTTCGTCAAACATAGATAAAACACACACACGTACATGTTACTTAACAGTTATCAACCAACAATAAATCAAATGTTTCCTACAAAAATTAAAAGCCAACTAAATTGTTCCTTTTATTAAGTTTTTGCTAAAAGTAAATTGCCATTGTTTTTGCGTTATGCGAAAAATTCAAAAAAACACTTCGAGCAAAGTGCCGATTGCAATAAAAAAGAAGGTTATAGCAGTCCCTTAGAAAACATTTTGTAATTTTACGGCTAATCATTTTTTAGTTATGCGAAATACGTATGTACGATTAAACATCTAACAAACGACAAAAAAAGCAATTCCATAATTACGGAATTTTGGATCAACAATTTCAGTGGCTCTCTGATATTGACAATTCCACTCATAATTTGTTATTCAATTAAATCACAATATTTTGGTGATTTGAACCAATCACGTTGAAATTTCACTAACAATTATCAGTAGTCGTAATTGCTCCGGAAATTACACGACAAAATAGGCGCTGCCTAGATACAATGTTTGTTAAATTGTGAGCAATAATGAAAAACTGTATATATTTCGAGAAATTATCATGCCAAATACTATTCGCGACCAAAATTTTACTTGTAATTTTTGCCTAACTCACTCCTGCTTGTTGCTTTAGAAACAGTCCTGGCTCTGACGACAAAAATGCCCGGTGAAATTCTAATCACTGGTGGTATTCTTACTGACAATTTTATTGTAGTTAATATTTATTTCTTGCAATATTTAAATTTAATAAAATTCATGTTAAAACAATAAAGATTTTTGTATTTAATCATCAGTTTTTTGTTATTTCCAACACAATAAAGTATACAAATACAAAAACAAATGCTTAAATAGTTTTGCCGATCGAATAGTGTTTACGGACAAAAACTAATAACCTTCAAAACGTTTGTTTTTTCCGGAAATTAGTATGTAAACAATTTTTTTATAGAAATCAATGGACCATAATATTATTTACTGGTTTCAGGATATTAAGCTTTTGTTTACAAACACAAAAGTAAGCAGACTAACTAAGTCATAATTGTATACCATGTAATTTGAACAAATCAGTATGGTAATAATATTTTTTCTACTCTACACTGTATATATTGTATTATAACATTCTAGAGAAGATATGAAAAACATCTGACTCGTCAATGACACAATATATTTTATTCTTTCGAAAATGTGAAAAAAATCCAAAATATGTAATTAAATATCCTAGATATGTTAATAGCAATATCACATTTCAACTTTTGGTAACTAAATTACATATTTATTAGCAAACTGTGTTTATTTATATTGGTTAGAACATATGGCAACAGAAAGGAATGTAGAAGAGTGCATTTTATTCAAGCTGTGCTACGTCAATATTGTAAATTTAAGGTTAACAATTCATTAGGGAACAACATTTTTGAATTCCTACCGGTATAAGATAATTTTGCAATTTGTGAATATCAAGAAAATCAGAATTATACAAACTGTAAAATGATTGTTACACTGCATATTAAATGAGTTTAATGTTGAAATTATTGATGAAGTGAGTTTAAATGTTTGCAAGCAAATGGTAGTTTGCGGAATGAAATATTTATTTGTGTAAATTTAAATATAAAAGCGGTGTCCACAATTGTAGTGGATAATGGATAGCAAACCGGTAGTAATCCACGGTGAAATTATTTAAATGTCAGAATCGAAAATGCGTTGGGAAGCAGCAGCAGCAGCTCGGGCGATGAATACACTGAGTCAATATTTAACTACGGCCGGCTTTATAATATTCGTTCCGGCACAAGCCAGCGTGAATTCTTAATTCCTTTCCAAACTTGGGAATTATTTTACAAAGAAACCGGCAAGATTTCTTGCTGGTATGACGGAAAAGCGTTTGTGCTTTTTTGTTAATCTTAATCCCTCCGGCCACATATTTTAAATATGGCGCTTGGAGCTCACCGCTGTGCTTGCAACTTCAAACGACGGTGACTTTAATAAAATTATGCCGTTTCAACGTTTCATGGATTGAGTTGAGATCTTCGTGACGTGCCGGCGTACACCGAGCAGCAGTTCTCAAACTCCTACGCCCCGTATTCAAATCAGTTTCAATTTCGAATTATCTACCTGCGCCGAATTTCAATATCTGATACGCTTCATTTTTACACTTTACTTCTATTTAACATAACCTATATTATAACTTCAGTATACTTTACCATCCACATTGAATTTCAATAAAAAATTTTGATGTTCCAGTTTTTTTATTCTTAATAAAACAATAATATATTAATAATAATATTATAAAGACTATTATTATTGACCTAGAGCTAAGATTATGTTCGAGCGAAAAACCAAATTTCAATATCTGATAGGTACGCTTCATTTTCACCCTTTACTTCTATTTAATATAACCTATAACTTCAGTATTCTTTACCACCCACATTGAATTTCAATAAAAAAATTGTTGTTTCAGTTTTTTATTCTTAATGAAACATAATAATATATTATACATCTAGGTTGAAAAGACTATTATTATTGACCTAGAGCCAAGATTGTGTTCGAGCGAAATCTCCAATATACAAAGCTGTGGTCAATAATTGTCTTTTCATGCGTTGTACATATTATTTATTTCACTACTATACTTGGAACGCCGAACAGATGCACAAGAAACTCCTCCCAGTAACGAGCGCTAAATTTGAAACGTGTAAAGCTGACTTCTACGTTCGGTGTTCCAAGTAAATTACAATCCTATTTAAAAAAATATATTGGCAATAACAAAAATTTTAACATGTATATTTATACTAGTTCGAATACTGCATTAATTTTTTATACTTGACATTTCATTGAGTTAACGTCACCTTTGATTATTGATTTGTATTTATTTGATTTCCTTACTTAAATTGAGTTTCTTTAAGCAGTGCAGTTTACATTATTGACCTAGATTACTATGGTTACCAAGTAAACAGTAGTAAAACAATTTTTCATGTAAAATACAGGTAAATATTAATTTCTTAATTATTTTACAACAAAATTGTTACATAGATTTTGAATAGACAAAATCTGTATCTACTAATAAGATTATTTAAAATTTTCTTCTGGAATGTTAAAGAACAAAAACTAAACCCAAAAACTTATTTTTAATATAGGATTTGTAAAAAAAAATATATCATTCAACTTAATAATAAATAATCTTTAATTTCTTTGTACTGTTATTTGTTATTGTAATATTAAAAATAGGTTATCATTCAATATATTTTCTAAATGTATCCCTTGAACACAAACTAAATTATATTGTACATTTTCCAGTATATGGCTCTTTATGGAGATTTATTTTGCTACTTTTCCGGGTTCGGCATCCGGTTACGTTTTTCAATTTTTATCTATCTGGATTTATACGAATGTAAATAAATTCCAATTTAAGCTAATAAAAATAAGAAATATGAAAACAGATTACAAGAATAAAGTTTGCAAAGCACTGCAAGGGATGCAGAATTACGTATATATATCATAATGCGCTCCCTGAGTCGTTCACTGTCTCGATACAAACGGGAAATTCTCTTCAAACGTAAGACACGTTAACAACGTACGGTTCCTTTCCAGAACAGAATAATCAATTATATATGAGCCTTTTGATTTTTACGTTTCTTTCAGAGGAATTTCACATTTTTCTCTGTTGATGTTTTATTATTCTGTGTTCTCATTATCTGCACAGTACTGCTTGAACAATTTTAATGCCTTTTCACACAACTATATTCAAGAAATGTATTTACTTTTTGTTAATTCTCAAGTTGCTGTGCAAGAAGATACAGTGCATGATAAGACTTTTGTCTTAGTAAAACTATAGATTCAATTGGTATATGCAAACTTACGATTACATGCGTTATGAAAATGCAAATAAAACTTCTACTAAGAATTTTAATCATTTTATATCTCCAAGTTACTTCCAGTCACAGTTAAACATGAAAAGTTACAATTTTTAGTTCTTCACCGTTAAATATTTCATATAGGTACTGCCGAAATCTACCCTAGACAAATGTAATAATTCCGTGAAAATGAGAAAAACAGAAAACCGTAATTTTAGTTTATTGCTCGGGAAGTTAATATGGATGCGCTGATTCTGATTTTTCACACAGAATTTAATTATCTATTACCGTACTCGAAATATTTATGTTCAAAGTTAGACCCAAAAAATAGGTTTTTCAAACATAGCCTTCTAATCGTTTTAAATAAGACCTCGCCGACCTCACCAATCGATCTTGACCCATTCGAGGGCAATGCTTAAAAAAAAACCCTCTTTTTTGGGTCTAACTTTGAACGCAAATATCTCGAGAACGAGAAGAGATAATTGAATTCTGTTTGAATATTTTGGATGAGCGCATCCATATATATTTAAGTATAGAAAATGAAAAATGTTGGATAAAAGCTTTCGAGTGAAAAACTGAAATCGCTAAGGTTCTATCTATATATACTCTATTACTATTGAGAACAAAATCTCAGGAACGGAAAGAGATAATTAAATTCTATTTGTATATTTGAATTAATTTTATTAACATAGATAATTTTCAAAAACCAAAATTTTGGTCTCAAAAATAAATATTGTAAATTCATGTTTAATTGTGAGTGGAGATAGCTTGGAGAAGAAAATAATATTTGAATTTATTTTAATATTCATAACTAGCAGCAACACACTGTGATAAATAAAAATGCAGTCAATATCTTGATGCGAAATGACATTTATAATTGTCTGGAATAAATGTTTGTAATTAAGCAGCAAAGAAGTAGGTGGGACAGTTATTTGTAAAACGTTTGATCTTGATCATCGTAGCATTAATTTGTAATCGGATACGATGCAATTTGGCATTACACAGCGTACACATTAATCATTCCACGTGGATACGGCCTGGGATCCTGATCGATTGCTAGCCGAACACAAATCCTGGATATAAACTGGATATAATATACGATGTGTTATCTGAGACAGGCAGGGCAGCGCGCCGAGCGAAGTCTGTACGCCACGTTACGTTGCTAACTGCACTTGCCTTGACAGATCGTTTGTTCCATCGATGGATAAAATGACTACATATTTTATGGACACTTGCTGTCATACCCAAATTGTATTTTATAACTTACCAAACTTTATTGAAAATTGTCCAATGATTAATGAATCCTATAATAATTTTAAAACTTTCATACATTATTAGTTTCGGTGAAAAATGTTCTGTAGGTATCATATCAATAATTATTTGGCGTTTTATACGGGGTGTAACAGAAATAAGTACATTAAGTTTAACAAGTAATATACCTCATTGAGAGCTACAATCGTTTTAGACTAGCCTATAAATTGTACAAGATCTTGCACCATTTCTGGTACAATTAAAATTGGCTAGTATCATACAGCAAATTGGTTGAAATATTGTATAAGACCGTAAATGTGTTGAAAAAACATAACACTTTCTATTTTTCATACAATTTGTTAGCCAATTTAATAATGGCCATGCCTATATATTAATTTTGTGATCTCACGCGTTTCTAATGTTTATTTGTTTTTATTGTGTGTAGTATGGTTATGGAAAACTTAGTGTTACTTCGTCAAAATCTAATAACTTTTGGTACAAGATATTGTATCATTTCTTATACTATATATTATCCCATATATTGGCTAGTTTAAAACGGCCTTAACTTTGGCATATAAAGTTCAAAATTAGAAAAAAAAATTCAACCATAAACAGATAATGAAATTTGTGACAAAATTTGACGAATTTTAACTCAATTTCTAGGTTTACAAGAAAAGTTACTAGTAAATACTGTTGCTATCAACGAGTTCTATCACTAGTTAAATGTAATGTATCTACTTATTTCTATTACACGCTGTATTTTACATGAAATACATGAAAATACACACGGTGTACATATACATACATGCAATATTACTCTTTTTGATGTATGATTTATTAATGTACATGTAATTTATATTTCTAAATGAAAATATGTCGGCTATAAAATTCATATTTAAAAGCAAAACATACAATAAAAATAGTTCAGTAAAGATAGAATTTAAATTTTCTTTAAATTATTTTTATTCAATACTTTATCAAAGGAAATATGATTTTTTTAATTAAAAGCAGCATATATTTTGCTTCAAATAGATATAAATTAATATTCCATTTTCGTTTATACTCAAACAAAAGTTACAATAGTATTTTAGGAAATTAATGTATTCTTTTAATTTTTCTTGTTCGCTGTAACTTATCAAACACTTGTACAATTATATAAAAGAACACTAGGAAATCTATACAATATTTACAGTTTACAAATTAGGATGCTACTAAACTTATTGCTTTCCAGTAGAATATACTTTTCATATAATTTTATTTCCCTCCAAGTTATTTTTTTGTATTAACTAAGTAAGATTTCAGCTGTTGGTTGATTGTTCATTATATTTTTGACCTTCCGATGTGTAAACATAAAAATCATACATCGTTGACGTCTCCGGTAGTAGCGATTTTACGCATTGCGGTACGATAAAGTAATTTGACTGATTTTGACTTTTTATTGCAGAAATTTCTCTAATATAAATATAATAATACAAACACTCATTTGGTTATATTTTTAAAGTAAAAGTTTTTTTACAAAACATTGGATGTCATTATTAATCAGTTCAGGAATAGAATAGCCAGTTTCCATTAGTAAATAATTTTTAAATTTTAGTTACCGAAATTCAGGTACAGGTTTAAATTTTCGTCGGTTTCACAGTAAATCCGTAAAGGATTTATTAAAATTTATTATAGGATATAATAATTTATCTAACAGTACCTCCACGGAAATTATATTTTTTATGCTATTTATTTTTAACTATATATCCCAATTCAGTTGCATCTTCAGAACGGTCCTTTTCGAAACTAAAAACAATTGAAACATATTTAAGAAATTATTTGGGACAGATTTGTCGAGAGATTTGTTTATCATCTTTATCTATCTGTCCATAGAAAATAAAATCCCGCATCGTTTCTTTTTAAGGTTTATAATAACATTTACTAATAATAATACTAACACTTACATGGATGTAATAATTAAGACAAATGGTTGAACCCGGGTACGTAGAAGTATTGGTACGGCACTGCGTGTCAAAATTGGAATGTAATTAATTTTAGTACTGGTATAAATATGAGTGAAGTTTCCATTTCACTCCACAAAAATGAAAATTTGTTTGAAAGAAATGAAACTCAATATTGATAATAAATAAAAAGTAATATAAGGCGCTCAAGAGTATCAAGTCAATCGTGATCATATGATCTCTCAAGTGAAATTCAATGTTCGGCGCTCATCCAAGATGTTTCTTATTTTCTTTTCTCTTTGCCAGAAGAAAATTGACGAACAACTTGATGTTCACTTTTTCTCTAACACTGGAGAACTTTTGTATTGTTTAAAAAACTTTTCTCACACAAAATGTAAATTAAAGTCAATGTTTGAAATGTTTGAGAAAAAAGTTAGTGTTCTCCGTAGGGAGAGCGTTCGACTGTGTGTAGCGGTGTCGTAAATGTCTGTTCATGTAAAAATACCAGCATAAAAACTTCCGGCCGATCTCAGCCTTGCAAATTACAGCCCGGGACAAAGTTATCTCTGCTGGACACTCATCCAACTCCGAGTTGGTTTGTTTCCTGCAAACCCAGCAGTCAAATAACTTCATAACGCTTGTTCATTTCACAATGTACCGCAATCATATTTCATTAACAACGAATACTTAACCAAGTATTATTAAAATGAAAATTACTTTAAATATATCAAAAATAAGTAATAAAGTAATCCTGCTATCTGTTATTCTTTTTTAAAATCTTATGAAGTACAAATTCCGCAGTAACCAATATTAATATTATAATTATGTACATACATTTTTGCCTTCATTTGTATTATCTTATCGCTCTTTACTTCGGCTACATTGTATTGATTTTAATTCTTTTCTACAACCCATATTACCATTTCTGTCTGTCAGGTGTTTATAAAATCCCTATGTTTTTGGCATTTTGCTGTCATTTTATTTGTATTTCTAAATTTTCTTCTATCTATTTGATTTTTCATATATTGTACTTGATTTTTTTTTCTAATAATAGGAAATAAAGCCTAGACATTCGAAACTAAATCACCGTATATAGGGTAAGTGGGGGTGAGATAGGCCACTTTTTGGAAGAATAATTATTACTCTAAAATATGGAATATTTAAAAAAACAAAACATATTTATAACAACATATAATCTAGGTTTACTTCAAAGACTAAGGCTATGAGAAGACGTACTTACTGGTTAACAGATAGTTATCCTTTGTCATATGTAGTACACTCTTCGTGCAAACAGTGACCACAAATTACACATTTTATCCAATCATCCTTCTTTACGTTTTTTTTAAATATTTTCCTTGCATCCTGCATATTCATTTTTTATAATCTTCAGCTTCTTCATTATCATCATCCTCTGATAAACCGTTTAACAACAGTTCTTCAGAACTCATGGAATAGATAATATATTGTCTACCTTTCTATTTACCAGTTGAATTAAGTCCTCGACATAGGTGGTTTATCTGTCCTCAGAGCAGAGGTTACATGGACCGCTAAATTACTTATGACTATGTATAAATAGAACCACATTGTTAGGTTAGGTTAAGTCTTATGCACATGTTTATAAAGTATGTACATAAATAATTAGTTTAAACCTGCCGAAGTAGTAATTAATTAATTGTGTACCTATATAAGGTACAAATTTTTTTGGCAATATTTTAAGTATATCTTGTATTATTCAGTGTTGACTACATTCATTTTCAACAAGCTACTTACACTGTCTCTAAACGCCAAAATTAACATTCCTTATGAGAGATTTCACTGTAATATACTTTTATGATCAAAAGTCTATTTTTCCTACCGGTCCATCTATGTCTCATTTACCCTAACGTCATCATATAGCAATGTTAACTACATTAAATTTCTGCCCATAATGTCAATGGATTAATCCAGCTTTGAATACAGGCATATGTACGTTTCGTTTCTTTCCTTGACTTATATATCATGAATATTAGTTTTTTTAAAGTACATAATTTCTCAATCTTATTATTAGTTTCTGAATCTCATCAATAAAAGGTCAGAGTAACCAAAGACACACATTGCACTCTTACTGATATTCACCAGTGTGGTATAACACTGATGACACCAATACATCTGACACATTTCATTGGTTTAAATAAACATAAAAAAATAAAATAAAAGAAATGAATGACGAGAACTATACAAGTTGTTGAAACGAGAAGTAGCTAAAATCTGTTGGAAGTAAAAACACTTTGTATTATTTTCCCCTCAACAAAATCGGTTTAAAATTGTGGCGAGCTGACGGGCACTGGACAAACTGGCTGACTTCCATCCAACTTGTTACGTTGCCCGCACGCTTTTCTTATTTACCAAAATGATCAATATGTTCGCAACGTAAAATTTATAAATTATTGCTCCATCCGGCCATAACTCAAACTGCCTGCAAGAGTTACTGCCCTATCAATTTGCCATCATTATATTAAAACAAGAATTCAACTTCCCTATTCAAATCATTAACCTAATGCTTTAGTAATACTACAAAAGAAAAACTTTGTGTACATACTTTTATACTAGTGAAAATATAACTTATTCATTATTATTGTATGTCTTCGCCTGTCTAGACATGTTTACACATGTTTACAAACTCCTCAATAATGTATTCAACACGTCAACAAAGATTTCGTGTTACATAACTTCCAAATATCCATATTTCTAATTTTAATAATAGAGCTTTTTATCAATATAGTAATTAAATAATACCAAAAAGTTGGCATATAATAATGAATTATATGTCTATTCTTAATTGTACAATAAGTCATTGTCTTAATTCTACAAATTAAATTAATGAGATCTTGCCTCGTCTTTCACTTGGTACCTTAGTGCTAAGAGCCTCAGAATAACGATAATAAAATAACCAGCAAAAAAAAAATAGACGAGTGAAGCCGTTTCGAACAAACCCGAAAGCGCCAGACACGACACGAACACTAGATTTGCTGAAACCGAAACTTCGCTCGGATAATAGTAATCAGTATATCAAATTATATATGAAACACCCTGTATAAACATAATTGAGTAACAGTTTCTCGTTAAATTTATAGCATCAGACAATTCTATCCAGGAAAAGTTTATATTTAGAACAATAATGCCCCAATGCCCGATTTCATGAAAGGAGGTAAATAGAAGTTATCAAAATCTGAATTAATATTTAAGTGAAACAAACAATAATTATTATCTTTTATAGCCTCGTAATACTGAATTAAACAAAAGAAGAAATGTTACATTATCCTAAGCTTACAATTTAACGCCATCACTATAGACGATTTATCTTAACTCCTCAATTTAAACCGATGTTTAGTTTAATTTCCTTTTGAGAAAAATACATTTTTAAATTTAATCTAGAGTAAATAAATTTAACTGGGTTAAAATTTAACTCGTATTCATGAAACCGGGGATTAATGTTATATTTAATGAAATTTGCAGATATATGATGTGGAGGATAATAATTTATAAATAAATAATTAGTGAGTTATTTCGTGCAGTTAAATTAAAAATAAAAAGCATTTGACAGACGGTGGCGCGTGTATGCATTTTCCAGTGTTTTATTGTTTCACGTTCATAACGGTAATTTCCATAAGTAATGAAGCGTGTTAATTACGCAACGCAAACAATGTCATGTCGATTATCGATCAACGTTAAATATGTAATCACAAGAAGGCGATCGCGATTCCGCCGATCCGGAAATTTGAAATCAGTACTTCCTCTCACTAATAACCCATTTACAAATTAATTATTGTAATTATATTTCACTTTTTATGCAAAATACATTTGCATATTAGTGGAATTGAATTACATGAAGGAAATTTTTAAACAATTGGTGTAGCGAATATTTTATAATTTATGAGCCAACTGCATGTAAATTAAATATTTTTATTGATTTGTGTTTATTATACCGACAACCAAAATACTAATTATTATTTTCTAAATAAAATAATTTCATATTATAATATAAATTTAAATTTGTAGTAGATAATTATTTTAAAATGTTTTAAATTTATTTGTTATATTCACTACACAATTTTCTAATAGTCCAGTTGTACCTAAACTTGTAAAATGACTTAAACAACTTATAGTTATCTATAAATAAAAAATATAGAAATTAAAATTATTAATTTATTATGTACCTACTCGAAATTTAGATATAATGTTATTTCACTTAAGATTTCTTTCAGAATGACATAAGTTAAGATAAATTAAAACAGTACGAACAGATCGATGTATACTTTCCCACAGACATGGAATCTGGTAAATCCTTGAAGACTAAATAGGGACAACCTCTGTAAATTTTCTTCATATATATGTCTTATTTTAACTTATGGAAAAAACGATATTTTCATGTTGTTCTTGCTTAGGATTATACATCGGTCAGATTGGTAGAACTATTTCTACAAGATTAAATGAACACCAACAATCATTTAGATTGAAGCAGCCTGAAAAATCGACAATCGCAGGGCAAGATTTAGAGTAATTTAAAAATTTGAAGACAGGAAAATTATTTCAAGATCTACATCTCTTAAGACAAAATTAATTAAAGAAGCTATTGAATTTTTAAAACGAATATTAATCTCAATCATAAAGATGGTTTGGAAATTAGTAAAGCATGGCTTCCTTCATTAAATATGTTGTAATTCGTTTCTTATGTACTTGTTTACTAGCTTTGTTGTATTCAGGACCGTATTTAGAATTTGTAGGCCCCTAGACTGAACCTGTGCTAGGGGGGAATTTTATCATTTTAAAGAAATATGTTACGAAAATACAGGATAACGATATTAAACAATACACATTTTTGCTGCACTTTTAAAAAAAATTTATTAATTCATTTGAAAGTGAGATCATTCTGCGGCAAAGCGTTTTTAATTTAGGCGAAAATTCAATCCCTTGATATTATAGCAATCCCAAAATCAAAATTTCAACATTCTATGCCTAATCTTTTTGGTTAAGAAATTCAAAAAACCCTAAAAAAATAAAAGAGGAGGACACAATTAGATGTAATAGCAATTCCACAAACAAAATTTCAACATTCTGCAGTTAATCGTTTTTGAGTTATTTTTTATTTTACTGTATTATGCACAAATATGGTCCTGGTTGTATTTGTCCTAATTTTGAAGAAGACATCAGTTTATGCTGCCGAAAAGTTAGTTTAATAAACTGCACTATAACTAAAAAAGTTGTTGTATTGAATTACTATGAATTCTGAAAAATATTTTAATTTACATTCCCTCTCATATGTATTTATCGCATGGACTGTAGAAGCTTTAGCTTATGAATTAGAAGCGTAACATTAAAGGCAATTTCAATCAGATTGATCCAGGTTCAGAGGGAATGAAGTCTCACTAGTTAACAGGTGTATTTGAATATAGTCCCATCCGCGTCCAATTAATCCGTAAAACCCGTAAGTTGGGTTCAGATACAGACGATGCTAATCCATAGCCACGTGACCTTCAAAGCTCTGGAGCTTTGGTTGGCTTCCTGTCTCCATCCTCTTTAACCCGCCGCTATCTGTTGTCTGTCTCTGTTCATCCGAGTATTTCTTTGTTGGCTGAATGCCCAACCTGTGTCCTTATGAGATTTTGGTCTTTTTATAAAGCAACCACCCCTATCCTTTATACTCCACATGTGGGTTCTGGCATCAATTTTACGTTTTTGTATTAAACGAAAATCCTCAAGGTGGACCAATGCAATCTCGGCTCCGTTTTTGCGGCCAGCATTTGCATGAAAATAACTTGTTCCACAAAATTCCACAACTTGCAAAATTATAAGTTTTTTGTGGATTTTTTCTCGCATGAGAAAGAAGTTTCATATACATAAAAACTGAATGGAACATATAATAAATGCGAACAAATTACTGGGATTGTGTTCTACTTTCTTGAAGAATTGGAAGGATTTTTTGTTGGGAATTGATGTTATCGTAGTATTTTCCTCTGTTTCAGTAAAATATGTTTTTAGATCGTTCACTTTATATATTAAATAATTCCGTTAGATAAAATACCACACATAACCTTATTTCATATTTATAGAACGTGTAGAACATGGGACAAAAAATTGGGTTATAGCTTTATAAAATATAAAACAAGCTCAGCGTACATTTTGGTGCACTATAAAATTTAATTTTTAATATTAACAATACATGGTGACAATAATAGCACAGAACATTCCTGGTAAAATTAAAACGTTGAAAACACGAGTGAACAATGGTGCACATTAGTACTTTATTCGTACATACATACATTTATAAATATTATTGTATTTCTACGAAAAATGTTGTTTCAAAATTTAATTTTCTTTATGATACAAGTGTATTATATTATTAGGCCTAGAAGCGAGGTTCTTTTGTTGACCGATCGAGGCGAAATAAATACAAAACAAGCGATTTACTTCATAGGATGTTTGTTATTTTTTCATCTTATACATGAAAGTAAATTTGAGTTTGTTATTGCTTTGGAATACTAGGCAATATGTACGAGAATAAGAAATTTTATTATATTAGTATAACAAATATAATAAACTTATAATTTTAGTAGTAATAAAACCAGGCTTCATTCTAACGTACACACAAAATATGTTATGGAAATTTTAAAAAGTTAAATATGAATATCCTACATTTGTATTTTTTTTTTTCATTATGTCAAAATATATAATATACCTCCAAAGTGTTCATTTTAAGAGATAGGTACACTATTGCAATCTCGAGCGAGAACTATAAAGAATATAGAGTTGGTTGAATTTGCAGACAATCCATACCAACTTTATTATAATGGCAACTTATATTTTACATATCGTGGTCGTAGAAAAAGTATAGCGTACATCGTGCTTGAAATGTTCATTTCATACTCGTAATATTCGTCTTCGGTCCATGTTACAAACTGTCATACTCGTATGAAATGAGTACTATTACATGATTGTTGTACAATATACTATGAATGCATTATTATTATGGACACAAAAATTAACAAACCTGGTTTAGAACAAAATGAAATACGAATTATTTTTAACTATTGAAACATTTCTAACCTCAAATAGATATTTACTTTTATAAAAAGTTCATAAATTAAAACAGTTTTGTACGATTTTTTAAATAACTATAGGTTAAAGATCCGTGCAGTTTTTGTTTAACAAGTCAACTCCGATTGTTTGAAAGGGCTGTGAAACAAGCAAGACACGTATAAACTACTTCCTGGAGCCCTTTCACATGAGTTGCAATCTTCTACCTCAATATATTCTCCCAGGGGTGCGTGACAACTTCGAGTTATAATTAGCTAAGTTTAGCTCAAGTTTAGATATGCGAAAAAATTCGCTTTTGATTAATGAGACGCATTCTGTTAAGGTGTTGATATATTAAAACTAATTATAGTTTACATACAATAGCCACACGCACCGCGAATTAAAGCTTCAAAAGGAAACATATGTTTCCAGTTATTAATTTCACAAAAACAATTTTACAACTTGAAACAAAAGGAACAATTAATACATTAACATTTTTTGAAATTTCGTGCGGATTATAATTTTCATAAATATTATCATATTACACGAAAAAATATAATTTAATTTACGGCGTGATTTTCTTAATATATATTTTATTCTTAATATTTTTCATTGTATAATAAATCCTATCAATCCTAACAAAAAATGTAGAATATGGAAAATCTTTTATATGATGAAATATTACTCATTTTAATTTATATTTGTAAATGAGTGAAAACTATATCTAAATTAGAAAATTATGAAATTTTATTTTTTACATTATTTTTTAAAAAAGATATATATAAATATATTATGAAATATATTTATAAAACCACATTTATGTACTTCTATTGTCACTTAGATTTTACAGCGTTATATAAGGTTCCTTTATTTTTTATCTTTTTATCTCTCCACGCAACGTTGACACCTGTTAAATCGTGGTTATGAGGTTACAATAACAGGCTACAGAGTCAAAGTTTCTCAGTTCGATTCTTACTTGGACCTGTTTTCTGCTTTCTGTTTTATGTTAATTTTTTTAGTTCAACTGTTAATTTTCTATCAATTGTAGAAACTATTAAATTAAATCGATATGATTATTAACTTGATCTCTTTACTTTACTTATCCCTATGATTTATTTATTTGTTAATAAATTTAGTTACTGCATGGTATTTTATTTCTGTAAAATGTATTAATTTTATTTATTTCTCATTAACATATTAACATAAAAGAACAGAAAGCAAAAAATGTCCTGAGTAGGAACCGAATTGAGAATCTTCGACGCTGACAACTCTTTCTTGGAACACACGGTATGTGTTTCGAGAAGATAATTCCATAAACGGTAAAAAAATTAAAGCACAGTATAGTCACTATGTGAACCTTGCCAAAGGTCTAACCTCTAAACTAAACAATTCAGTAGTTAAAATGGATAGTGTAAAGTGCTTGGAATTGAACGAATAATCAATTTAGCTAAAACGGTATCCGGTATTAGAAAAAAAGATATAAAAATAAAGATATGTATAAATTTACGAGAGAATAGAATATAGAAAAATTTAAAATATTCAAGGAAATCTGTTGTTTCCGTGTGGAAAAAGCCTGTTTTCATATTTCTTTAATTCGATTAAGTGATCGTTTCCTAAAATAAAAAACAAAAGGACATAAATCAAACAGATACATGCAAAGGAAAAAATCACAAATCAAATCTCCGCTGCAGATACTTCAGTAAATAAAAAAAAACAATTTCCCGGCAAAGGAAACGGCATAGTCGATCTCTTTATCAGACAAACAAAACAAATCTATCTCCAATCGATACAATATTCTTTCCGATTCGCGAGCGATCCGAGCAAATATTCACGTTCAAACAAAAGAAGAACGTGGGAAACCTCGGTGGCAGAGCAAAGATGGCCGCTGGAAAGTTTTCCAATCTTAGCGACGGTCGCGGGAAATCGCCGTGTCGCTACAAGCTAACAACGCGTGAACGTGACGCATTATCACGTGCGGCGTGCGTGGTCGCCGCTCTGCCTCCGCGTGGATTCACGCGACGATATTGCAAATTCTAAGAATCGAGAGATCAATGGTGCAACCGTGACGGCCATATTAAACAGCTCATTTTTACGGGGTATCGTTATTGGATTTGATTCCAAATTCCAATTGGAAAATGTAATATCCAAATCCGGTTATTACATTCTTCGGATAGCTACATACATTCAAATTACTATCATCTGATTTGAATTTTATCTGCAATATCAAAGAAAAGTCACGAATTAATATGAACGTAACTTCGCGTAATAGCTGTTACAACCAAATATTTACAAGTGCAAAATATGTATAATATTGAAGTTAATAAAAATTATATAGTTTAATTTTCACCTTTCTTTAGGACTATAAATACTTATTTCTGCAACTAGTGTGTAATGTAAGTGTTTTTTAGTCGAGTTCTGTTACACATATGTTGCATACAACATTTTTCCTACAACCGAAATATTAATAAAAATTTCAAAAATAAATTAAACCATTGATAAATGTGTTTACGTTGCTTGGCAAAGGCTACTTTTTAATCTTTACAAATTCAAAAGAGGGCACAAAGTATAGTAAAGTACATGAAATGTAATCTATTTTAAATAATAATACCTATTACTGGGAAATATTGAGTACTATCATTACACAACATTTCTCGGCCAATCACATTTTGGAATTCTTATTACTCAACACTAGAAATAATTGCCTTACGTTAAGTATATGCTGTGAAACAGTAAAATTTACGAATATATAGTACACGTATGATGACATATTTGGTTATAACAAACTTATTTTTATATTCCTGTATCAATATAGCCCCATTATTTCAATTTTTCGAATAATTATAGTCGCCCTATATCAAAGCATTGAAATATGACACATAATTTATTCTTCTCGACCAATCACAGAACTAGAAATCAATTATTCCTTCCTACGGCCGTCTGACAGCTGACGGTATAATCATTTATCAATGTATATTTTTATGTTGTCATTTTCTAAAATATTTTTGCGTTTTTCCGAATTTACAGGAGTAGACAAAGTATAGTATTACATTCGAGACATTATTCACTCAGATGATTTGCATCACTCGCCTACATCTCGTGACTTCATTTTCGAGAATAATGACTACTAGAATCCCTTATATAATAATATACTATTATTTTATCTTATAGTCATAGAAAAAGTGTTGTATTCTATTCGCATATAATGGCTATTACTCATTCCAATGATTAACAACACTCGCTTTCGCTCGTATTGGCAAACTTCATTCTTATGAGTAATAACACATATTATATGCTCATGGAATTATATACTATTATTTGTTACTCACTCTTAAAACCGTCATTAATTAAGGTATCTAATTTAAGTGCTAAAATTCTATTACTGAGATCCACTTTCATTTCTAATCTGGAAGCTAAATTACGCTGGTGAGTAAAAAAATAAATTAATTAAATAATAAAACATTTTGCGTTGGACCCACTGCTATTTACTTATTTTTTATATTCCTTGTACATCAAAAAGGCGAATTTACTTTGATGTCAATATCAAGTGAAGAAGACAAAGAAATAATTTTAATATAAACATCGTTACGGAATTTCAAACAATTTCTTTTGTTGGAACAAGTTTAAAGATGTAATATTTATAAAATACGGTTCTTGATTATGAAAATATCGATCAAATAATTTAACAAAGAAATTAAAAGAATGTACATTATTATTTTTATATATTTTATATTTGTATTTATTCGAAGAAATTTAAATTCTTTATTTGTTTGTTTTCCAACAACAATATTTTACATTATACTGTTTTTTGTACTTTCTAACTATTGTTAAATGAAATTTAATTTATTATAAAATGTACCTATATTGTTCGCTCTAAATAATTATTGTACATATTCACTTATTTAAAAAAAAATCACTTACAATTTGTAACAATGGAATATTATTTTAATTATTATCAGAAATTCTTTGAAAAATATAACTAAATTTGAGAATATATTTGTGTAATTTTTATAATTTGAGTTCTGCATGTTTTTATAAATATCTAAAGATTAAAATCCAGATGAATATATTTTTAAGAAATTTTATATTTAAACATCCGACACATTACACTAGAATGGTACCATTTGATAAAATCAGTCCAGCGGAAGAGGAAGTTTACTTGTGCTATATTTCATTTCATTACGTATTTGTATTTCATAACACAAATATTTTGCAAAATGTTAATTTATGAAAGTTCCAGAATACAACTAAAAGATAAAAAATATTTTAATGTGGCGAAATTTTGTATTGTTCGATTATTTATATAAACTCGGTTAATATTTTGCTGCAAAAATTGTTAAACTTTTACCTTATATCTTTGTAGGCATACGCATGGCTTATCTAGATGATACTTTTATTCAATATCTCACTATTGTTCGTCGTGTTATAGAGCGGTATTTAAGCTATTTGATCCCAACTAAAGACAAAAATGTAATAGAAAAAGTAACGGACGTATTTAAATATTTAAAATAATTTTTGAAAGTGATTTTCGTGTCGACAATTTTTGCTTCGTGGTGTGATGATGGTTTTGTTAGTTTATTCTACAACTATTTTTGTATATTTCGTCCATTATTATTATAACGAGCGAGACTCAGCGCAGATGAGTAATCACGGCTGACTTGTCTGGGCATGTAGTCACGTTACAGGTCAAGTGGGACAGGGGCGACGCCACTATTGTTCGAGAATTTTATAGAATCCGAAAGGTTCTAGAATTTTCTAGAGATTAATTAGCGACAGGTATATAAGGGTCGCATCGGGTGGCTCAAGGAACTCAGTATCGGTCAGAGTTTCCAGACAGTCACTAAAGTCAGTCAGTGTAAGTCAGTGCATGTCAGAGACATGTAAAGTAGAGATAAATAAATAGTTGGTAATATAAATAAATAGTTAGTAATATAATATCGTGAAAATAAATATTGCACAGTTTTGATAAATAATAATTATTATTCTTGAATTAGTCTATATTTGTTTATTCATAGTGTTACCAATTTTTATTATTTTTTTATAATTTGTTATTCGTATATTAAACTTAGTTATATAAATATTCATATTTCAATTATGTTTACATTTCACCTAAATAAATAAACGTTACTTTATATTTGTATCTAATACTGTCAGTTTTGACATTTATTTATTTCGGTAATTGCATGATTTCACCCGATAAGATCAATCAATCCGTCTTTTCCTCATGGCAATTTGAAACACATGGTTATGATTGTTGACGTGAAGATCAACTAACTTAACTAACTTTACGTGAACAGAGTTTAGTAAGATGAGACAGTGTATAGACTATTCATTTCTGTTTACAGCTAATATATCATCAAACAACTATAATACTAGAAAATGCTGTACCTTATACACCGGTCCGAAAGACGTATGCGTGATGTCGTAGAGCCCACACAGCACGAGCACGGTGATGCCAGTCTCCTTGCTGAGCACGGCAGCGAGCGCTAGCAGCACGCAGGCGGCCAGAGCGAGCCACTGTTTGAGCATCCGCCAGCCGCACCCCCCGCACGGGCACCGCTCGGCGCCTGCCGATCGTTTCTTCCCGCGGCTGCAACACGCACAGAACCGCACGCAGCGCTGGTCGCGGTAGCGCAGATGCGCGCTGTAGGCTAGGAAGGCCAGCAGGTAGAAGTTGCAGGCTGCTAGGTCTGCTCGACCTAGAATTACAGAAATTGGAATTGTTTACAAACGAAAATTAGAGAGAGAGATGGAGAAAGTCAACAAATTTAAAGGGCTCATTGTTTAAAATCAGAAAGTTTCGTAACACCTAGGGAGAGATAGAGGAAGGCAACAAATTTAAAGGTCTACACAATGCTCCAAGGTTATAGATCTGAATAGGGTAACATGAAAGGTACCGACACTACCACTATTCTGTGGCTAAGTTATAATAGTAGTTGTAATAAAGTTTGTATGTCAGTTGTATTTGTTCTTAGAGTATAAATACTACTATAGAAAGAGTATTAACCAACTTCTTGGGTGAAGGAGTGAAACCGTGGCACGGAAAGGGTTTTCAAGTGGCTCCTACAGAAATGGAAGACAATTTCAAGATAGATTTTACTTCATGTTTGGTTTTTATAAAAAAGAACCGTTCAAAATGTTATAATATTGATAGTTTTAGAAGTAAACAATTTATATAATACAAAGAATAATATTTGAATTATCAATAACAAATGAAAGCGTGGCTCCTGGCTCCTACAGAAATGGCGTATTATCAGTTATCAAGTAATGAAAGTTGGTATCAATAATTTCTGCTCTCACTTCCTCTGTAGTAGTTTCCATGGCCGGATTAACCAATAGACAACTAACACAAATGTCTAGGGCCCGTATTTCGAAATGGCCCAGATTCACTTCGAATAATAAATATTATATTATGTACAGATATTAAAATTTTGTTGTATTATTAGTTTTGAAATTTACACGCTATGCTAAAATGTAGAATTTAGATGACTAACTTAATTTTAGACGTTAAAAATAATATGTAGGAAAATAATGTATCTATGAAAAATCTGAATAAAAAAATAAAACTTTTGATAGAAGTGTTGGAAAACTAGTAAATTATAATAAGTTTTCATGTACACTACAAAAATATATAAGTAAAGAAGTTCAAGTAAAATTGGTTAAAATTGCGGTCAGGTGATAAATTTAAAAAGGTACAAATGTATTTTGGATTGATAAGAAATTGTAGCTATAAAATTTGAAAATTATGACGTTTCGGTTATTTTATAAAATAGAGAATACGTATTTTATTTTACATTGATTTTACTCGTATACTCTGAATTCGTTTTTTAACTAAAAATAAATTGTAGTTTCAAACAAATCGCCAAAACAAAATTAGTTGTTGTGTAAATCAGTTTATAATTCGTTTTTATCCATAAAATCATACAAAATTCCAATTAATTGATGACAAATACTCTAGTTGATGTAGCTCGTTTTTGCCAAAACCAAAAAAATATAAATATGTAACCCGAATTATATAAATAATTATAAAAAATAAAATACAAGTGTTTTTATAATTCTTCAATATCAGTATTAATTAAATTTATTTTACACAAGTTCATCGTAAACATTTACACATGTAGAAACTTCTACTATAGTATAGTAGAGCCATAGATAATAGATATACAAAATTCACTTTCGGATAAGCCGATTAGTCCTTATAAAGTTTTATGGGACTTGCGGCAATTTTCTTGCAAAATGTTTTTTAATTATTTACTTTTAAATCTAGATTAAAATATTCAAATAATAATGCTTTTTGAACGCACGTCTTTTAATTGCAATTTGAAAATTGAGTAGAGATTAGAGCAAATTTTAAATACAAACAGTTATTGACATGAATATAAGAAATATTTGAGTATCAAAAAAAAAATATATTTCGTCTTAGGAAATACTGATGAATATACTTTACAGAAAATTTTTAGTATTTATACATAGAAGAACAAAGGCAGAAACTAAGTATTAACTAGCTTTACAATGGTAGGAAAATCTAAAAGGGATTAAAGCGGAGTGATCAACAGAGATTTGACTAAGTCAAGTTGTTCATTCTTTAGATTTTTCTTTTCTTTTGGATTTCTAATTATTCTAAGAACTCTATTATTAGTTATTAAAAATTTTCTTTAGAGGTACACGGTGAATTTTGGGCAAGTCATCAAAAAATGATTTCTGTGGTTACGTTTTTAGTAGTGTATGCATAAAATTGTAAATACGAATATATGGAGATCCTGGGAATATAATTTGTGGACGTAAGTCATTCTGATAACAACATTTGGAAAAAATAGTTCAACATCCATCAAAAGATCAGCCGTCAACTTCGAAAAAACGGAGTCGCAAATATCTATCTTATTACGAGAAGAATATGATACGGCCCTGTTCTTACTTTTCAAGTGATACCTTTGAGTTATAACTCCTGACCACAAAGCTTCCCATCCTTCTATAAAAGGTTGTAAAATCCGCATAAGTCGGTTTCATATACATCTACTTCTACTATACTCTGTTTTTAAACTATAGACAGTAACTAGAAATTCTAGTGAGAAAATCAAAGCCTGTGATTGGCGGCTGCGCCATTTCATGAAGCCGCATTTAACCAGAAAAAATTCAAGTTAACCTTCTCAAACGTAATTGAAACGTCAAATTATCAGTAGTTGTCAAATCAACTTGTTGAATTTGCACATGTTTTTTGTTTCATTTCTCTTTTTGTGATATTTCATGATTAAAACCAGTTATTTTCAGAATTACTAGTACTATTAACGCTGTGGTATAAATGTGACTTCGTCTAGTGCTGTCTATAGTTTAAAAACGAAGTATATATATATATATATATATATATATATATATATATATATATATATATATATATATATACCGGGTGTCCCAGCTCGACCGACACATGGGAGTTTTACATGGGAAATTAGTTAATTATGAATAGTATCTCCCCAGTGCAAGATATTAACTCGAAATTTTGGATGTCTGATTTTGGACGAAAATAGTAGATTTTAAATTTAATAAATCTCGCCCTGCAGACCAAATTGCATATTTCAAATAAGTGTAATCCATAGAATTAATATTCTCCAATAAGTATACAAAATTTCGAGTTAATATGTTGCAGTGGGGAGATAGTATTCATAATTAACTGATTTCCCATGTAAAACTCCCATGTGTCGGTCGAGCTGGGACACCCGGTATATATGTTTGCAGTTTCCACCTACCTACGATCCCAGCCACAGCCTCGGAATGCACAGGATGCGCAGCGAAGAGCGCCCCTGCGGTGGCCGGACCGGCCGGACTGGTCCTGGAGGGCAGCACCCGCCGAGCCACGCGCACCACCAGCCCCGTGGCCAGGCAGTGCAGCAGCACGTTCACCAGGTGGTAGCCCCACGGCTGGAAGCCGCCCAGCAGCTGGTTCAGCCGGAACGACATGACGCACAGCGGCCGGTACGAGCCGTGGGACCCGCTGTCCGCGAGAGGAGTGCCCCAGAAGTCGTTCCGTAGCAGGGACAGCCATGATGTGTTGGGCAGAAGGTCTGGGTTTGTTAGGATCGCTCGCCTGGAAAAGGAACTCGAGTTAGTGATGTCCTACGTGAATTTAGACAATAATGTCTGAACATTAGATTTGTTCCAACTAGATTAGTCTTGCCGCGAGACGAGACAAATATCTCGTCTAGTCTCGTCTCGTCTTACTTATCTACCTGAAAATAAATCTATAAACATGGAAATAAACTGAAATATAGGCCGTATTTATTTGGGACATTTTAAGTAACCTAGGAGGTTAATTCTGTTTGTAGTTTGTAGCAACTCAGAACTGATCTGGAACTGACCTAACTCAACCAGCTATTTTGCTGGGTTGGTGAGTTGAACCTGTTGTCTATCTTTGTTTACACATTGCTTTTTTTCTATATCTGTCAGAAGTTATATCTTTTATAGATTAAAACAGAAAACTTAAGTAACTAATTTTAATAAATCACTTGAATTTACTATTTAAAATTTTCACAAACTATAAAATTTGGTTGTTTATTTGGTACCATTGCGGGTAAGTTTAGGATCAGTTTAGGGTTTTTTCAAATTTCCCAAATAAATACGGCCATAATGTTTATGTTATATAAATCAATTTGTCACAGGTTCTGACTAACAGTACATGTTTCGAACTAATGACTGTTTTGACCCCCAGAGAACTGGTTTGGAATCACACAGAAATTAGTGGGAACAACCGACTACAGGCTATCGCCACAGAATATGTTTATACAGAAACGACGAAAGACAGAGAAACGAAAATTAGAGAAAGATGGAGAAAGGCAACAAATTTAAAGAGCTCATTGTTTAAAATCGGAAAGTTTCGTCACATCTTAGGGAGAGATTGGGGAAGTGAACAAATTTAAAGGTCTGCACAATGCTCTAAGGTCATAGAACTAAATAGGGTAACATGAAAGGTACCGACACGGAGTGTCGCTTCTGTATTAACTATTCTGTGTTATCGCACACTGTTCGGCACCGACCGGTACAAACCGGCAGCGACAAGATCGGCAGAATTAGGTTTCCATAGTTTCTTATGGAGGTTCACACCGCTGCGATGCAATATGAAACGACCAGATCGACCTTTACTCGAGATAAATGAATACGTTATATTTTAAACCATTACTGCCGAGAAAAAGAAACTCATTGATTTATTAAATTCTAATTACTCGAATCATAACTTCAAAGAAAACTGTTTCCTTCTTTTTTCATTATTTTTCCTTATTTTTTTCTCTTTCTCTTATTTCAGCATCTTTGCCAGCTAGAGTCACGATTACTGTTTCTTTATCTGAAAAATTAATGTGAAAATAAAAAAACCGGTCGAGCTTGATTAAATTTTAAATAAACGGACTGCATCCCAAGACTGCATTTTATTTTCCCATAATTTCTTCAGTCCAGGAGCATCCATCACAAATTAACAAATTAATATTTCTATATTTTTTTCGCTGTTTATCAACCATCGCTATCGTTTTAAAAGGATAAGGCAATAATTTCTGGAATTCAGTCAGTATTTCGCAAGCTTTCTTTCGGTTTCGAGCGTTTTTGACAGAAATAAAGCTTTCAGAATACTGACTGTATTCCAGAACTTATTGCCATATCATATTCATCTAACCAGTCAACAAAAACTTCTAATATTTGAGTTTGAAGTTTCTTCGAATGCCTTTTTATACTGTGCATGTATCATAGAGTTACAACTTATTTTGACGTCAGTTGGAATAAACTCAATGCTAAATAATTTTGAATATCTAGAAAATAGATAAAACTATTACAATTATCGATACTAATTATGGAAGAAAATGGATTGCAATTTTATAAATACTATATATATGATATTAATATTGGAACTTAATTTTTTAATCTTACTTTAACTAACCTAATCTAAAACAATCTTACCTAACCTAAAATAAGCAAATTTCTTTTTAAATTGAGCATTATTCAAGAAAAATAAATAAATCGTATAATACAAATTGAACTTTATTTCAAAACTTTTGAGTTCTTTATTGTCCAAGTTTTATTATAATTCCATTCTTACCATAAATAATAAATAATAATATGAAACATGAAACTTTTATATTAGATTTGGTTGAGAAGTTAAAATAAATGTAATAATACAATTATATTAAAAATATATGATCTGGAATTCTACATTACTATTAAATCGATGTAATGATAACCTTTAATAATATTGAATACTCGTAGATGTTAATAACTGGAATATCTAATGACTTCATAAATAATTCAAAAACTTGTTCTATATTAAGAACAGTACAGAAATAAAACTGTGTCTCAATGTGATATTTATCGATAAAAACTCATGTTGAAATGGTAAATATCGTTATTAGTGCCAATGTTGTATTCATCTTTTTCCCGTACTACACAGCTCATCTCTTATTTCACGAATAATAGATGTCTGTGGTTTGTGGCGACTTTATCGTTCGCCTCTAGTCGATATAAATTTAGAGGTCACGGTGGCCAGTTCATAAGTGTCATAGGCACTACCCTTTTCATTACCATGCGTTTTTACGCCGCTGTAAAAGATTTTAGTAACGATGTAACATTTCCCGTATAAAAGATCAATGTCGAACGCTATAAAACCGAAGCTAAATTAATAAGGAAGTGCGGAAATACAAGTGGAAGTGAGCAAGTTTATTACATCTGACAACCGGACGGAAAGTGTAGTAGCTTGTAATGACCTTAATCTAAAAGGATAACATTTATAAGTTATTAACCGGTTATTACATTTCCACCAATCAGGTGACGTGAACTTTCATCTGGACATAGGGCACGTCATGTGAGGCAAATCGATGTTGGTAATAAACAATAAAACTGACGTGCGTCTTAAACATTCGCCTACAACACAACCCGAGACATAAAATATGCATGGCGTACCCTTCCCAAGCAAAGCCAAGAACGCAATGCGTATTTGCCTGCGATACAGATAAACTGATTTATGTCGGCCTAATGGCTAGCTAAACACTATTTACACACCAAATAAACTTGCTTTAATTACGTTAAATTGCCACTGTTTTATGTATGTTTCTTAACTACTCCTACAACATAAATATATCACCTTTAAATTATACATTTCACTAAAATCAATAAAACCTACTCACAAGCATTCGTTTTAAACATTTATGTAATGTATTCGTGAATTATTAATAATATTAAAACAAATTCTCTTACTATGACCTATAGTGTTATTATACATATTCTATCTGATAATGAAATTCATTACATTTACCTTAATTTGATAAAGTTGATAATAATAAAAAAAACTAACGTATTTAAAATATTAACTCCAATCCTTACGCCGAGGTCACACAGAGAGATATGTTCGTTAAGATCGCTATGTTCGCAATGCATTAAAAAAATAGCTCTAAGTATTTTCAATGTAACCGACTACATAGCCACTAGTACGCTATGTTCGCTACGTTCGTTATGTAACTAGTTATGTAAGCCACGTCACATTGTGTTTGATTGTCGGCTATATTTTTATAACGTAGTTACCGTCCTTACTACCTTTCAGACTTTCAATACCATTTTCAACAATGACTAATAGTTAATCAAACTTCTCTGGGCTCATTTAAAAGAACGCTTTAAATTTGTCTTTTCGCAATTGGTCTATGAGATGATAAAATTCGCCAAAATCATTCCTCATCATGTTGACATCTTGGACACATTCCTTTTTACGTTTATTTTGAAAGTGAAAGAAAACTGAAAACATACCATACGTAGCTTTCAATGGCGAACATCGCTTACCTGGCGAACATAGCGTATACAGCAAATCTAGCATAGCGCTCTTGTAGCTTCGGCATTATACATTGTAAAATTAAGGATTGTTTGATTCAAATAATCATTTCTAGAGTCACTGACTCATTAAGTGTTTTTGATTTTGGTTATTAATTTCAATTACTTTGTTTTTTGATTCGTTATTATTATCTATCGTATTTTATCTCTCCACACTCAGTAAGAGAGGTATTGGAATCATACAAAAAATTAGATAAAATACTTAATTTCTTTATCTTTTTATTACGTTTAATTTTATTACATTTTTTGTACACATAAGCAAATATATTTAGTATCCTAAAATTAGAAATAAATTTCTCATTCATAATGAAAATATCCATTATTATGATGTGGTTTCTATTCATAAATTTTCTGTATGATATAAATATTGTTAAAGAAAGTGTATTATAAAGAACATCAAATATAAAGGATTTTGTAAATTTCATACAAATATTGTCGTTCATTTTGTATTTATCTTTATTTTTCTGTAGTGTGGTTGGCTGGGGTAAGATAAGGAAGCCACTAAACCGCATTACTGAAATAAATACGAACACAGTATTTTCATTTGCTTTTGGAAAACAAAGTAAAGCTATCCATGTTTATAAAAACCTTTAGAAATGAAGCGTCGCGAGTTCAGGGAAACTTTTGTCAGCTCGAGAAAATTATAGCAGAGAAGCCTGAAAAGATAAAACTTCTGAAAGGGTACAGAAGATATCAAATCCTCTTAAATCAAATCACTTTATAATCCATAAACAAAAATCAAAAGACAGATTTAGCGGGGCAGAACTGCGGTGGTTCCCGCGGATGTTGGTCGCTATCAGCATAATGCAACAGAGAAACGATATTTTAACGCATCCAATTTATTATTCACCCTCTTGCGCGCTGATGGGGTTCATGAAATATTACTTGCGGCAAACTACTTCGCCACGAGTTGCTAGCAAAAACTCAATCTCAACATTATACATGTTTTCCTAAATAATTTCCTGTCCATAATAAAAGGCTTTTTAATGTTCAAAATTTTTAAAACTTTGCCAAATTGCCAAAAACTCTTAAATTAAATACTAATTAAAACTTTTCTCGGCAAATTACTTAAATAGTTTTATGATGCCATGCAAATTATGTAAGTGAGATTTAATGTTATTTTATATTTTACATGCTTAGTTCAAATATTATATTTTTTATTGTAACATGCTTGATCTGAATGAGCTCTTTAATCATAACATTACTATTTCCTAAAATACCCATTTTTCGGTCGAAAATTTTGATTTAAAATCTAATATATAGATTCCTTTTTGTAACTTTCCACGTATAATAGAATAGCAAAATTATTGTTTGTATGTTTATTCATTGTTGGAATAAAATCAAAAATCTCTTCTTTCTGTAAAGCTGTCATGAGAGTTAATATTTATATGACAACTATCAACATAGGAAATTATTGTTTCTACTTTCTTGCACAAAGTAAAGGCAGTATTTGTATTGTAATCGCGAAAAAATCGGTTTTCAGATTTCAACGGAAATATCCATTTTGACTATCATTGAATCCATATTGACTAGTTTCCGCGTGACGTCTGTGCATATGTATCTACATGATACATAACAGCCGTGGTTTGTTGAATAGTTTATCGGTTTTGCGTTATTAATAAATATTATTTTATAAAATTCTCTTGTGAGTAACAGTTTCGTGATAAAGTCTGTATGGGTCGATATGACAACTATATATTATCCAATTATTCCACGCTATTTTGACAAACGTGTTGTTGCAGATTTGAAAAAATTACTTGGGATACAATTATGACTTAGTTATCCTGCTATGTCTATGTAAACAAAGACTGAATGTCCTGAAATAGGTTAAATTAATTTTATGTTAAAAATTAAAAGAATTCTGAATAATAAGGTTGGATAATAGTAGGAAATAGCAATGATTTAGAAAAAAAATGGTAGCACTAAGCACAAGATATATATTTTGCTCACATAACCAGTAATCTGTAATAAGGTCATGGATTCGAGGTTTATTTATTTTAATTTATAATATTGAGCTTAAATATGGAAATGAATATTTTGAAATGTTAATTTTGTTATTGAAAGAGAAAACGTGAAATATGAAAATGTATTTTAGAACGTGAATGATGAAATATGTAAATGTGTATGTCAGAATGTAAATGAGATAAGTGAGTGAGAACATTTGCGAATTGGAAACTACAGACAATTGAAGTTATTTGCAGAGGTATCCGCAATCAGTTAGGTAGTTTGAGGAGGAAAGCATATGTGGGATTCCAGGGATAAGTAAAACAGATATGCAGATTGGAAAGTGTGAGTTGCTCACGTAATAAAGTGCAGTTTATAACTTAGCGTACAACCCGCAACGCGGCGTAAGCTGATCGTAAACGAGAACAGTCACAGTCGGAAGGGCAAACTTAAATTATATTTCATATCAGCGTCATCAGTTCGAGCTGGGATAATCTGCAGCAGATAAAGCACGTTCCGGAATTATAGGCTTAGTGGTTAACGAGAGTTTGAAAATTGCAGGTAAGCTACACGTAGCTGTGGTGGGGTCGCAAATTGATGACCGAATAAAACAATTTATCAGATAGTTGCAGTGATAACCAGCCGAACTGGCCAACTCTGCACTAGCTTGCAGGTTTGCTTCTTTATCGCCCGCAACCGCAGCCCCGGCGTCGTAAAAAGTGATGGACGGTGTGTATCGCCCGCCTCGTTCTCACCAAATCTCGGCTACGTGCCCCTGTGTTGCGCATTCCAACTATCACACTTCACCCACAAGTTTCTCCTAAATAAACTTCCTCCTACATTTTTAAAAACCCTGCTTCTTCTCCACAGAATAACATTAGTTGGAAATATTGATATTGTAACGTTCATTTATTTGGGCGAAGTGTAAAAAATAATTGAAATACGAAAATTTATTTAACTAAGTTTAATAAATAATATAATAAATTATAAAAATATAATAAACAATAATAATAGACAAAAAACGCTAATTTAAGAATAATAATTATCAATAAAGATTTAAACACTAATGCTGAGTTGCATAAACAAGGCTTAAATTTTAAGTAACATTTAAACAAAAAATGCTAATCGCAATTTTGACAGCAATGTTGAAATTTTATTCCGATGTGATATTGCTCATTTAAGGGAAATTTAAAATTAAATAATATTGTTGTAATCGGTAATGATAACATATATTTCACCCCTTAAAACTACGCAATATTTATTAACACGATATTTATATAAACAACTATTTATTTATATCGCCAACTATTTATTTATTTTACTTCACATGTCGCTGGCATGCCCTGACCGACTAACTGACTTCAGTGACTCTCTGCACACTCTGACTGATGCTGACTTTTCGATCCGCCAGCTACAACCCTTTTATATTTGCGGGCAGCTAATCTTGAACATTCCAGAGCGTTTCGAATTCTATAAAATTCACAAACAATAGCGACGTCGCTCCTATTCCAGTTCACCCTTAGCAAGATCATCTGACCAGGCAGGTCAGCCGCGATGACTTATCTGCAGTGAATCACGTTCGTTACAATATGTTGTTTATGTATTTTTTATAGGTATTATTAGGTAGGTACATTATGAAAAGTGTTTTCCTGTATGAATAAAATGTGCAGAAACTTAATATAATAATTTTGTTATTAACTAACTCATTTAAATAATGAATAATAGCATTTATGCATTGATCAAATCGGGAGAGAATTATAATCACTAGTTAAGCCACTCCTTGTTTCTTAGACCCCTGATATTGTTTTAGTTACAGTATAAGGCCCTCTGTCGGATTATGTCTTTAACCTCGCCAGAAGCGTAGGTCACGGAATATTTGAGACATTGACCCACATAACACAGAGGCCACCGAAACAAATTCATCAATAATTGTAAATTCAATTTCTACTTATTTTCATAAAACATTTATATCAATATTCTTTAATATGTTTAGTATAGTTTTTGTTTGTACTTTGTCTATGGAACAGACATAAATAAATTTATTTGTTATACTAACTTATAAGCTGTTAGTTATTTGTTATTTGAATTGTTTATTCACCAGGGAAACTAATCTTTATAATCTACTAACCTGTAAAATTAACAGCGATTTGTAAAAATTTTACAAGTTAATAGTTGCATTGTTTGCATTATTGAAAATTTGGTTTTGATACAACTTAGTAACTGACAGAATTTGGTTATAATATTAATTTTATTTGCAAATAACAAATGAATAACATATAAACAACGTAGTACAATACACGCAAAGAGTGACAGGCTCGCCTGAATGACTCACCAGTCAGTTCCTCCTATCATAAGTAAAAATTGTTTTACTTTGCTAACAAGTTTTTACTCTTCTTTATATGTAAATGATATAGATGTTAAAAAAGTAACTATTCGTTATTTGAATACTCGTTACTTAACAAGATCATAAGTAACTAGTTCTGACATGAAAAATTATTCGTTAATTTTACAAACAGTTACTATACGAAATTAAATTTTGTCGCGGTGCTGCAGGCAATATTAAATCTTGTATTCGTTTAACTTTACAATTTAGTGTTGTGTGAGTAGTTGAAGATGAAACTAGTTCATGTAAAATCCAAACTAAATGAAAGAAATGACATATTTTTATTTACTTTTTATTTATTTATGACTCAATGTTCTATGTTCATTTCTAATATGATAAAATTTTAATAATAAAAATAATAAAATTGTTTCGAAAACCTGATAGATGCTTGTTGAAACAAGAGAAAAATGTTGACAAAAGTAAAAGAAATAGTCGACGAAACGAATCGTTACTCAGTTACAGTTTAACTTTGATCGATAGTACCCGAACATTCTTAGTTGCAAATAACAACATGAGAACTTAAACTAAACGAATACATCTTACGTATAAAAAGTAACGAATATTCTACCTAAAAGTAATGAACAGTTTCAAGTACTAAAAACTAACTAACTATACAACTCTAGAATAACCGAATAACGAATATTCGGCGATATTTTAACCGAATATTTTGTATTAGCGAATAATATATTTTTGAACAATCTGAAAGCGTGATTGGTGGTCCTCGTTATGGAGGAGGGTGTATGAAATGCTCGCCTTATATTTTCTTATGCTAATTTCTTGTTTGATTATTAATAAATTTAATTATTTCAATTTTAAGAAATTTACCGCAAGGCAATGTAAATATGTAAATTATTTTCACTTATTATAGATACTTTTAATAATAACTAAACATATGTAGATCCTTTGTCTAAATAACAAAATAGCATTGTACTTCAGTTATTTCTTGTAATCGAATATTCGGTATTAAAATATACCGAATAGGCCGAGTACCGAACAGTGAAAATATAACCAAATATGCTGAGTACTGAATAATTATTTGGCTTCTGTTCCATTTCTATTAATTATAATATATTGGTCTAAAAACAATATAGTGTTTTCAAGCTTATAATGTGTTATCAACAACAGATTTTTGTATTGAATCTGCTTATAGCGCTTAAAAAACGAAATGTTCTAGTAAATTAAAGTCGAATTGATTATGGAATAATGCGAATGCGAACGTTGCTGTTCGCTGACCCAATAAAGTGTGTCGCACCATTTGATGCTTCGAAGTCACATATCAAAGTTTAATGACTAGGTATGAGTTGAAAGCGATGACAAATTCGACAGTATAATATCGGTGTTTTTGGCAATAGGGAAAAACAAGGGTAGGTGCCTTATAAATTTGTCCTTTTAGCTTTTTGTGAGCCATCAGCAAGGAATGACAAATGCCTAGCGCCGGGCGAGGGCCGACGCGGAAAGACATCAGCACTCCAGAGCAAGCTCAGCTCACGAGGTAATGCAGCGGACGGCTTTCGACACTTTTAGCTTTTCGCGTTACTGGTTTTTCTTTCTGTTTTTATTTGTTTGTTATGTCTGTCATATTTTACCTGTCCGTGGACATTTTTTATGAGAATAAATCTGGCAGCGCATATCAAGTTTATTTTCACACATGAAAGCTGCTGCTTGCTTTTATTGTACAAGTTGACTACATTAACTGATTTGCATTTTTTCGGAGAGATATGTAATATCATTTATACGAGAGACGAACGGCCAGATAAACTAAAAATAGCATTGCATTTGGAATAAAAATCATTCCTGTGTTAATCAAAACGGTGGGTTTTTCATTTTAAATTTAGTAACATTCCATATACGGTTGCAGTGATCTGATCGACGCAATGAAAATCGGGACACAAAGTTTTACTAAATTAAATAACGATATCTTTAATTTAAAAGCATAAATATAAAATAATGTGGCCAGCACATAACTTTTTAATTTACAATAGAATATTGTGTGTTTAGTAGGAAAACTGATATATTATTGCATAACAATGGACAATCGACAATAAGTACCATCGGAGTCCAAGAAATTAATATTTCTTACTGTACTCATACTATTATTTCTCCGACCAAAAGATTAATTATTTTTTTACTTCTGGCCTACAAATAAACAATATTTACCTTTATTTGACATGAAAAATTGTTTTTTTACTACCGTTTATTTGGTAACCATTGTAATCTACGTCAATAATGCAAACAGTTTTTAAAGAAATTTAAGTGCCCAAATCTAAATATTATTTGAGCCATTAATCTCAAGAAAATTGTAAACAATTGATTCACAAAATAAATTTGCCGTTTAATATAAATTGAAGTAAATAAATTATAAACCAATCAAGAATCAAAAGTAACTCATTTTTATGAATATTAAAAAGTAAATAAATATTCATGTCAAAAGAGATTATAATTTAACAAGTGCTAGAACTGAAAAAAAGAATATGTATAAAACGGTTGAAAAGATCAATATTGACCAACGCTTTGTATATTGAAGTCAATAGTGATATTCTTTTTAATCTTAGTGTGTAATAAACTATTATGTATAATTTTATATAAACTTCTGTAGTAATAACATTATTTCTGTAGTCGTTTCTAGTTGCGTAGCAATGACTTAATTAATCGGATTGAAAACAAGACTTCTTACGATCGAAGAAGTTCCATTATTGCTTTAAAGCTATTAACAATACCGAGGATAGTTATGAATATCATAACCGCCGCAGATGTCAATTGAATTCCGAGTTCGAAGAAAAATGATTTTAAGACATCTAAGGCCTGGTATGATTTATAACATCCGTGGTTTGTTCAATAGTTTACCAGTTTCACGTTATTAATAAATATTATTTTATAAAATTTTCTTGTGAGTAACGTTTTCGTGATCAAGCCTGTTTGAGTTGACATCTATATTATCCAATTGTCCCACAAATCTGTAATGTAATAATTTTACCATACTGACAAAAGCATAAGCATAATATCCTGAAACCGGTAAACTTAATTACTTTATAACATATACACTTAAATATGTTTCAGACACTTCCGAATAAGTTGCCAGTCTATAGCTTCTGCAAGGAGCCTACAGCTTAGGTATAGTGGGTTCCGAACCATTCCAACATAGCGATGCATTTATATCTAGTTAAAGTTTGGCTACGCAGGAATTGGATCACCAGATCTTACTCTTTACTCAGTTCGAGTCGGAACGTGCTAAACTCTATAATATATTTTTGTTACTATTCTTGAGACGCCGAATAGATGCACTAATTAAATAAATGCGCAGAGCCTAAATTACGCTGTGTACGCAATAAATACGTAATATGTACTACTTATAATATTAATTTCAAATAAGATAGTTTTATAAACACAACAACAAAAATTGGCAGAGATACGAATGCAAAAATGTAAAACGGGTTACAAATAGCAATGTTCTATTAAAATTTAGACCTCGCTAGTGGGAGGAGTTTCTTGTGCATCTGTTCGGCGTCCCAAGTATAAGATATTAGAATCTTATCTCAAAATGTATTTGCCAATCTTCAATCGTAGTAACAGATTTTCCGTTTTGAATAAATATCAAGTCACTGCAAACTGTACTGAAGTTTTCTTATAAATTTAATGGGATTTCACATACAATGCACATAGTTTTAAAATTTCACCGACCATAAAAGTTTATAGGACAATTCTCAGAGCAATTCGCGAAATATTTCATTAAAGGAGTGGAATTTCTTTAAATTCCAAGTAAAGAATTTAAGAATCTTCACATATTTGTATTTATTAATTAAAAAAAGTATTTTAATATTTTCATCATACTTGAGATGAGAAAATCTGAATGTAGTTCCATGTACAAAATAGAAGCAAAGTTAATGAATATTTGAAACAGTCTCTAAAGGCAGCATACCCGTATAAGCGTGAAAATATTCATCAGCGTTATTTACTTTTCATTACTTTTTTAATTGAAAACTGCAAAGTGGAAAGAGAGGAATAATTAGCTGAAGAAATGTGACGTTTGAGTGACCACGCGGAAGAAATGTCGCCTTTAATTTGCTTTCTGCCTTTCCGTTTCCGTTTTTATTCGCGCGTAATTGGAACATCTTGTATGCAAAAGGAATATTTGGAATTATTTATTTAATTATTAACTTTTTCATTTGGCTGTGGATTACCCGGGGATTCCAATTCAGAGTAATTATTTTTACACTGAAATCAATTTGAATTTCCGAACGAGTGCTCCAATATGGTTATATTTGAGGGTATATATTCCAAAATTTATAGATGAATGAAATCCTTCCAATGGAAGGGTCGACCCCAATTTTCGCTGAATATTTTATAAAAGTACATAATCAATACTACCTACTGAAAATTATATTCAGCTATCATTCCTTCAGTTATCCAATACAACATTCAATCATTTTACATTATAATTTCAGCATGCAACCGAAATAGATTCAAAACAAACATGTAGAATTATGTAAACTGTATATCAAGTTATTAATATTTTCAGTTTCATTTTTCTATGTTACAACCTTATACAACTTTCAGGGAAATATTAATAAAACATATGAGTGTTTTTAGTTAAATTACAATAGTATAGTATATAGTATTAATTTTATTAATGTAATATTAATATGTTCATTTTTTATTTATTATTTCGGTAACAATTATTTTACTTACATTTATTCTCACATCGAACAAAGGTAAATTTGTACACGTATCTAGTAAATACATATTTAATTAAACTAAATAGTTGAGTAACTTCTCTGCACTTGTGTAAATTTATAAAACATAAATTTTTAATCATATTTTCTCACTTAGTGTACTTGTTATTATCACAAAATGACACATAACTTATCTACATACAGTATGTCCACAGATAGAGTTGCAAAGAGGAAAACATTTTAATTTTTTATTTTACGAGAAAAATGTATTCTTGAAAAAAAAAATTGCATATTCCAAAATGGCCAATTCAGTTTTATCCTTTTCAAATTTTCTTTTAATTTCAGAGAAAATTCGAAAATAGGTCGACATAGTTAAAAATTTATTAGCATTATTAACGTGACTTTTATTTAATTTTAATTTTAAATATAACAGCAAAAATAATATAAAAAATAACTATTCTACTCAATCCATTCATCGCCTTTAAAGCGCACAAATCTTGTCTTCGACCTAATTAGACATCACGCGTCTCTAATTCTTTCTAAATTCTCTACGTTTGCAACAGATTTTCCTAATTAACGGTCAATAAAACTAAATAAATAATGACAGTTACTATGACAATGCGAACTTGTTTTTAAAACTTAAAAAAAAATCAACTAAGTCGACCTATATTCCATTCCAAGATAAAAACTGAATTGACCATTTTGGAATATGCAAAAACTTTTAACAATAATATATTTTTCGCGTAAAATAAAAAATAAAAATGTGTTCCCTCTTTACATCTCGAACCGTGTATAATAATAAAAAAAATATTAAAATATGGATTACATTTTCCACAAAATTTCGAGTATGAGAAAACTGCAAGATTCTATAGTGGTCGTATAAAAATATTTCATCATGTTAACCAGTGCGTTGTTCTTAACCTTTTACTGTAGTACGTCAGAAAGATTGAAACAAGAAAAGCAAATTGATAGAAATATCGTTTTGGTGGAGAGAACTTCTCATGTTTCACCAAAGAGAGCCATCAAACTCGAAGAAGTTTAGTATTAGTGAAATGATTGTATTCTCGGTTAGGAAGGATCTTCAGGCCAGCAGCTGTGCGTTTCAAGCTCGAGTGGCTTATTAGAGAAGTTTTACAGCCGCAGTCGCGGTGCAATTGAAAAGTATTGCGTTTCCGGGCGTCCATGGCGTCATTACGCCGCGCTGTATTGTTGCAGACACAACTGCAATTTTCATAACTAACGATTTCAAGTGGTTACCTACAAGCCGGAAACTTTATTGACTTTTCTACAACACTGCAATGGAACTGCTCTACTAAAATGTAAATATTTTTTGTTGTAAAACTTATTCCGCAGTTGAAAACTCAATGAAAATAAAATAGAAACAAACCTTATTTTAATTACATTTGAAATGTGAAATTTGTTTTACGATTCACGTAAAATAAAACCGTAATAACGACTGAATTTTTTATTGTGGTACATACATACAAATAACCTTTGTTCCATTCTCTCTTCTCTTCTGATGCACAATTTTTTTACATAGCGTTACTATTTCAAATATATTTTTCTAGGATTTGTTCAACACGAATTTCACAAATAAATTATCGTAATAACGATAAATGTATTTGCTACAAACAATATCTCTTTTGAAAATTTTGATCCGGTGATACTGTTTTGTATCCTTTTATTTAGCCAAACGTTAAATGATAAATCAATTAATAAATTTTTAAATAATGGAAAAACATGGAAAACTGAAAACCCCTTTTGTCTTGTCCAAACATAAAAATAGTTATTTATATTATAAGTGCGGTATGTTGTATTTTACAGCGCGAGATTCTATACTCACACATAATGTATTTTTCTACGACCACTAATGAATATAACCATTATTGTACAACTTATAGGTTATCTAAATTTCACTTTACCTACGGCTGTGTGTAATGTACACCTATCGCACAGTTAGGGAATTTTTGATTTATCGAAATTATGTTAATATTAATAATATAAATAAGACAAAATAATTATAATTATTTTAAAACATTACGACTAATGAAGAAATAAATAAGAAATGTTCTACATAGTATTGTTTTATTGAGTTGTAAATGTAAAAACATGAAGTAAAGAATTGAAAAAAAGGGAGCTAGTTCGAAAAAAATGGTGGGCTTTGAAAAATAATAAAACGTCAAAATCAGTCAAAATAATAAAAAAAAAAAAAATTCTCTACGATTTTATTGAATGAAAATAACTGCAGATAGCGGTTTTGTACTCTTTATTATTACAAATATTATTTTTTTGAAAATCTCTAAAAGTTAAAAAATATCAGATCACTTTACCGCACTGTCACATACGTCAATTATGTGAGGTTATTATGTTTACAGTTCAGGAAGTCAAAAATATATTAAAATTAATTCCCTTCGCTTTGTGTGGTAAAGTTACCCTAGTTCAATGTACGTTATAACTCGTCAATTATATGTAGAATATAAAAGCTAAAGTGAGTAGAATGAAAGAACGTACGACACATTAACACTTCTATGTTCTTCAATGAACCTTTATCACGCATTACGTTTTACTCGTACAAAAGCTTTATTAATATGACGTTATCAATAACATACTTTCATTGATTATGTAACATTCGGGTTTTATTGATTTTTAGAGGAATATAAAGATATGTTCGTTAAAATAATATTATACATTAACTGTATTTCATAGTTTTTTGAATCCATTATTATCAATCAACGTATGATAATTGCGTTATTCCGGTTTTATTGATTTTTCTGGAAATATAAAAATACGTTAATGTGTTCTTTATTAAGTGCAGTAACAAGAATTCTTAAAATTGATAAAGAAAATTCTGTAGAAATATAAATTACATATATCTGAATCTTTGAATCATAGGAAAATAATATAACTTATTTATAAATTAAATATTACAGTTTGAAATAATTAGATGAAATGTTGCAACATGGAGCTGTAAGAGATTCATTTTATACGAATTTTATTACAGGAAAGAGATGAATGCTGTGAAATGTTATACGCAAATTACCAACTAACTTTAAAGTTGATAATTTGATCCGTAGTTTATTGAAGCCAAGAGTTCTAAAGTAGTACGTATAGTAGTTTAATCTGAAACTAAAATACCTCTATATCGTACGAAGTTCGAATTCAACTCTAAACAGTATATCATTTATTTTTTTCAAAATACAACGGCTTATATTGTATATTCGAATATAAATTCGTATATGCCTACTCCAAATGAAAATGCTGTTCAAGATAGATTTATAAATTTTAAAAAAATATTCTGTAATATTACATTTTATTGAACATTTAACGTAAAAATATATTCATTTGGTGAATAAAGAATAATAAATGAAAAATATTATAATATTACATACATAAGAACCATATGTTACATAAGCACTACATGTATTACGAATTTTAGAAATAGGTAGTTAATAAGTTGTCATATAGGTACCTATATTCAGATTAGACCGATAAAATCTATTCTTCTATCTTTTTAAAACGCAAATTAGTCAATTATTTCTTCACGATAAAATTAAAAAATTATGTTTCGGAGGAAGTTTGAACCTCGAAAACCTCTCTCCCCTGTGTACGGCCTTAACCATTTCCAAATTGAAATAGATTTAATTAAGCAATAACATAATTAATTTTTATTGCAAATATTTTTATTTTATACTGTGTCACATTTCTATGTTCGGTCAATGAGATTTACTGTACTAGTCCAATAAAAAAACTGCAGACATAAATTTCATAAATTTTTAATTGTAGGATCGTTAAATGATTTTCATTTTCAATTCTTATACTTTGCAGTACTAAATTTAAATTCTTTATATTTTACCGGCACAAAATTCGATCCATGGGCTATATTTGATTTTACTCATATAGATTTCTTTTGATTTATTCACAGTATTTTATTTTGACTTATTTAATTAATTTAGAAGGTATGTAAAACAATTTTAATATGCAGTAACATTTAATTTTACTAATAATTAACATTATACAAAATTTCTTAATAACGAACAAAACAATTATTCAAAACAAAAAGATGAACAAAATGTTAGTAGCGTGTATTGCCTCCACGAGCTCGAATTACAGCTTCAATACGTCTTGGCATCCCCTCAGTAAGGTCCTGAACAGCACCTTGGTGAATTTCTTCCCATACTTGCACTATCGCTGCACTTAACTCTCCTAAGTTTGCAGGAGCGGGAATTCGGGCTCGATTTTGTCTTCCCATCATGTCCCAAACATGTTCGATCGGATTAAGATCGGGACTTTTTGCAGGCCAAATCATGCGCCTTATTTCAACGTCCTCCAAGTACTCATTGACGACTCGAGCAACGTGAGGACGGGCATTATCATGCATTAGCATAAAATTATTGCCCAGAAGAGGGACCAAAGGCACAACATGTGGTTCCAGAATGTCTCTAATGTACCTGTCTGCAGTCATTGCACCTCCGTTTACAACCACTAACTCTGTGCGAGCTTCCATGCTAATGCCGCCCCACACCATGATCGAGCCCCCACCAAAATTAATTTTTGGCACAATGTTGCGCTGGGAAAACCTTTCTCCAGCCCTTCGCCAAACTCTTTGACGTCCATCTGGAGAACTGAGGCAAAACCTCGACTCATCAGTGAATAGGATTTGGCTCCATTCCTGAATACCCCAGTTTTGGTGTTCGCGACCAAAGTGAAGCCGCGCTACTCTATGTTCCCTGGTCAATTGTGGGCCATTTGCAGGTCTTCTCGCACGTAACCCGTGTTCCTCTAATCTTCTTCTTACAGTTCTTTCGCTTACTGCTACTCCCCGTACCTCTTGCAACTCGTTTCGTACCCTAATGGCAGTAGTGTCCCTATTTCGCAAAATTCTTAATGTTAAAAAGTGATCATCCCGAGCAGTTGTACATCTTCTTCTGCCTGATCCAACTCTTCTGGTGTAGTTTCCAGTTTCGTGAAAACGTCTAACAGCCCTTTGGACACTACATCTTGAAACACCAAGAACATGAGCCACGTAGTACTGCGATCGTCCTTCTTGAATAAGAGCGATAGCTCTGGCACTGTCGGTCGGGTTTAAAACCATATTACAATTTAATGAACACTAATGCAACGATTCTTGACAAGATTGGGAACGTTGATATAAAAGGTGTTTCAAAATGAACGCAAGATTTGAATTGGCCGGCATTTTTTTTTAATCAAGGGTGCAGGATTAAAATGTTGGCAACTGTCAAGTAGACGCATCGCGATTATTAGTCATGGAACGCTACACAAACGAACAGCGAATTTTAATATTGAAAACTTATTTCAAATGTGGTGAAAATATTGCGGAAACAGTTCGTAAAGGGCGTGTAATTTTTGGTCGACAAAATGTACCAAATTGTTCGACAGTTAAGAGACTGATCGAGAAATTCGATTGAACTGGCTCGGTTGTTAACCAGAAATCATTAGGTCGCCCTCGGTCAGGCCGGTCCATTGAAAATATTGCCTTAGTTAGTGCAAGTGTTGGTGAAAATCCAGGCATATCGATTCGCCGCCGTTCGCAGCAACTAGCCATTTCTACAAGCAGTTTGCAGAGAATTTTAAAGAAAGATCTTCATCTGCATCCGTATAAAGTTCAATTGACACAAGAACTTAAGCTAGGTGATCATATGCAACGCCGTACCTTTGTCAACTGGGTGTTGGACAACCAAAGAATGGACGCTGATTTTGTTAAAAAAATTATCTTTAGCGATGAGCTTCTTCCTGTGGGGTTTTGTGCAGTCTTCCGTCTATGTTAACCAACCAACCACAATTCCTGAGCTGAAGGAAGAAATTCGACGTGTCATTGGCGAAATTAGAGGGGAAATGTGCGAAAATGTAATTAGCAACTTCTCTAAAAGAGCAAGAGTGTGTCAGCAGAGTCGTGGCGGCCATTTGTTAGATGTTCTCTTCCACTCATAATCGCCATATGTGTACTTTATAATAAAATAAAAATATTTGCAATATTCGAGTAAATTATGTGTTTTATTGAAAAATTAAATCTTGCGCTCATTTTGAAACACCCTATAGAAACAATGTCAAAAATGATACAAGAACTGGAAATAAGAAATTAACAAAAACATTTTAATTCCATAGTGAGCTTGGATTATTTTTTTTAAATTTCATATTACATAAAAATGTTTTTTGTCACAGTTTATACGATATCTACATATTTTTTACTTGATTTATCCCATAGAAAAAAAGTTATGCTAAAAATTGTAAATGGATCGATTTTTGTGCCGGTGAGTGTATTTATATATTTCTATTAAAAGTTTAAAATTTAAGATTAATTTTTTTTTTATCAATAAATTCAAAACAACGAAATCAAACTTCGATTAAAATTAAAAAGTATGAAATACGAAGTCTTTCACGATACTCATTTCGAAAATCCTGACTCTGCTCTTTCATCACCTCGTCCGTTTACATCTTATTCGTACCGTAAAAACTCAAATACCGGACTTATAACGTAAATAACTACAAAAGGATTATAATATTCAGTTGTAGAAACTTGCCCCAATCGTGTATGCAAATCAATGAGTTTTAGTTTTGTTTCTGTGAAATTTTCTTCTACATTAATTCATTTTGAAAGTTTAGTGGAATGTTAGAATGGCAGTGTAATATAAAGTTAAACTTTGTGACATTGTAGTTGAGAGGAAAGAAGAATGCTGAAATCGAATTCAGATGGGCGTTCAAAGTGAGGCGGAACGACGAACCCTTTCAGCACGGCCCGGACAGAAGCGTCGCAAGACTGGCCGACGTTGTAGTGTGAACTATTTGAAAGTGGCGGAGCCTCAGGCCCGGATGTCACACACTTTGACGGACGGAAACTGTTTGCCGGACACTTCTACTGAGAACGATTGAGAGATGCTGGAAAATTGAATTTAAATCTAATTGCGTTTCAGGACAATATTTCTACTGTGATTATCTAATTACGTCAGTTTTTTCTTGTCATGATGATGTTGATCACAACAGGACAACAGCATGGGCGCCCATAAAATATTTTTCAAGAGGGGGCAAAATAAAAAGAAAACAACAGAAAATGCTAATCGAAATTTTGATAGCAATGTTGAATATTTCATTTGACAGTCTATTCCGATGTGATATGGTCCCTTTAAGGAAAACTTAAATATTATAGAGATAAATTGCAAACATATATTTACTAGTAAAGAAATAGAATTGTTAAAAAAAAAAACAGACATAAAGTAAAGATTCTTATTTATTTTTTGATTGGTTTGTAAGGCAATTTTCAAATTCCTTCCACCTTTCAAAAATTCCTCGGAAAATTATTCGATACAATGAAGTTTATTGTAGTTAATTGTCTCAGACATCTCGACTTTCTAATGACACTTAAAATAATCACAAATACTACCGGAATAATTTATCTCACACATAAAAAACCTACGCCCTAAATTACAACAAACATTAATAAATTTCTTATATAACATAAAGATGCCGAAATAATTAAGTAATGTGCCGTCTTTTCAAAATTTGGGAAAAGCCAGGGGAGGGCAAGTGCCCCATCTTGCCCCCCCTTATGGGCGCCCATGGACAACAACAAACATATATGACCAAAGGAAGCACATACTAAACTTTATTTAATTTAATCTTATTTACATTATTTAAAAAGCAACAATTACAAGTATTATAACTAAACCGATTTTTAAAAATACTAAACTAATCTAATTCCTGAGCTAGTAGCTTTGGCCTAAATGACATTTAGAGCATTCTAGAAAGTCTGCGCTAAACTTGCAACTAAACTGATTTGAGTTTAACATTGTCTGACATCGAACTGAACTTTAAAACCATACTAAATTTAACTGACTACATAACGACTCACTGACTACGACTATAACTTCGACAAATACTGAACTACTCGCACGGATTCGCGTGAGACAAAATAACTCTTGAATCTCCCTCATCTCGTCAAAAAATACCTCGTCTCGGGCGAGACGAGATCGATTTTACTACCAAAACTTTTCGAGACGAGAAAATATAACCGAGATTTTCGAATTTCAGTAATTACGCCGAGATTTCTCGAGGTTTTAAAATTATTTTTTTTAAACGTTATAAATATGATATCTTTTGTGATTCACAAGTTAGAAATTAAATTCCTATGCCGCAAGAGTATAGAACTATAGCTAAAAATAAACAAGAATCCGTATGTAAAATCAGCGAGTAAGAAATAACTAGTACAATAGAAACCTGCAATATCGTCCTAAATTTCACTATAAAACTAGATAACTTATAAATGAAGTTATTAAAAACCATCAACAACTGACAGATTTAAATTGATAACCTAAAAATTCCACACGCCATCGAACAGATTATTTCTAAGAGTATACCAATAGAACAAAATCAGAAACCAGATTTTTATATGAGTTTCTAGTAAGTAAAGACAAAATATAATTTGAGCAGATAATTATATTGTACATTTCCCTAAATATATATTTTCTTGCTCATTTACCAAAAGATTGTTCAATTTCCCTAGATTTAGAGAAATTTCCCTAGGTATGGAAACACTAGGTTCATATGGTGACTTTGAAAACTCGAGAAATCTCGGCGAGATTCGAGACCGAGACGAAATAATAATACTCGATACGAAAAATAAACGAGACGAGGTAAAATATTTTACATTTAAAATGAAACGATACAAGAAAAAGAAAAATCTTGTCTCACAGAATCACTAACTACTCGTACTACTACTGTTATATACATTGAAGGAGAGGCGAAAATCTTTTCTCGATGAGATCATAAGGATCACTTCGCTACTACTACTTTTATATTAAATTTGTTGAGATGAATCTGTATTATTTTCACTGAAAAATTAACAAATTAACTGCGATCTCTTGTTTCTATTTAATTTTAAATTATTCAAGTGTTGTTAAAAATTCATTACAGCAAATACAAAACTGTATGCGCGAAAACTTCCGGAATATTAACAAACAAGTTGACCTAGTAACTGAAAAATGAATAAACGTATTTGTTATATAAATAGTTAAAATTTTAAATAATCAATAAGCAAGTATTGAATGCTTTGCAATTTTAAATAACATATTCCTAGCGATTTAAAACAGGAATTGTAATAATACAATGTTTGCATATATGTTTTCATTTTATTACGGTTCTACAAACAAGAATATTTTGAAAACAAAATAATCCCTCTTTACCAATACCATATTTCCGTTTGTGTATTTGTATTACTTTATTTCCATCCATTATAATTCATTGAAATGAAAATATTCATTGTTGACATGGGTAAAATTACAAATCTGTTGCAAAGGTCCCTTGTGACTTTTAGGAAGTGATGTAGAATAAAAGTGTAATTAGCTGTGTGGTCGACTGCCAGCGTTACCCATCGGCATGCTTTGCAAATTAAATTCTTTAACCACAAATTCTATTTAGATTCCTCCGTTCAATTTCAACAGTCCAATAAAGTTAATCTAGTAAAATCTCGATATAACGGACTACTAATATAACGGTCAAATTTCCGATCAAATGTAAATACCTATTTTAAAAACATCTTGTTAATGGTATACTTGTTTAAATTCAAGTGTTAATTAAGCGGTTGGATAGTGAAATTTAACTAGCCCGAAATAGTATATTGTTTAACGAGTGCAGAAAAGCATACATACCTACGCCAGTATTATTTTCTCGATTTGCACACTATATTTTTTAGGAGATCACATAAAAAAACTTATATACTTGACACTTATTTCAATAATTTTCACAAAATCAATAGGTTTTTTTGCAAAATAGTCAATGGCATTGATCTCTATATTTACTTCTGGATAGGGCAGTGAAGCTTGCGGCAGCCATTTTTCTGAGGTCTGAAACTAATCCAATTTGTGCGAAAGATGAATAATTTTTTTGGATCTATAACGAAATATGAGAAATCTTTTTAAATTATATATACGGCATACGTTAAATGATTTTCATGGTATTCGTTTCAAAATTTCTTACTCGGCTCCAGAAACATTTTCGTCCTGTAAGAATTCATTTAAAAATATAAATAAAATTTATATGTACTTCTAACCTTAAAGTTAAAGTTTTTAAAGACTAATTAAAACTAAATAGGTATTTCGAGAATTGAGTTCTCGCTCAGTAGTGAAAACACAAATAAAACTGTGAGATTTAGAGATTACACAACTTGTAAACCAAGCCAGTGGTCAAAACACCTCTGGATGTCTTTAAAAACTTAACTTTAAGGTTAGGGGTACATATAAATTTTATTTATATTTTTATATTAGACCTTAGACTCTTCAGTTTTATTTTATAAGAATTCATTTAACAGACTTGTGACGTAAATAACGATTTCCCGATATCTAGAAAGTGAAGGAAAGTACCACTATGATCGTAGTTGTGTCCACCTTACACTATATTTGTACCCGCTTTGGCTAGCGTGTAGTGGGAGGGAGTGATTTTTCGCGGGCCCAGTATGCGGTGGCGGAATCCATTTCACGGTTCACGCGTCGCCGCGCCCGCGAGCTGGGGGGCGACGTCCCGCGGCGCCGCTGGACGCTGCCCGCCGCCGGCCGCCACGCTTCCTGACAAAATAATGAGATCAACTCCCTCGACGCCCAATCTTCCACCAGCGCATCCACCTTGTCCGACGCCCACACCAATCACCGCCAAAAATATTGGGGTATTTCATAATAGTATTGGTATTAATTTATACAAAATCTCAGAATTCTCACTTGTACAGTTCTCTTTGTCACAAGTCAGATCAAAAAGAAAAAGTAGTTTCCTTCTTGCCGATACTTAGTTACGTCGAGAGATTGAGCTTGTTGAGTTTTTAAATTTATATATTCTTGTTCTATTATTATTATTTTCTTAGTTTCAGGATATTAAACCTTTGCTAACGAGAATAAAGTAAGCAGTGTATGGGGTAGGTGACCAATTTCTAAATTTGGTATATGTGATAGCTTGTACAAAAATAATGTACTCATATTTTTTTAAAATTGTTAATTATTTGTTGTTTTGAAGTAAATAAATAATATAGTACTTGGGAGGGGATTATGACGTCAACTAAGTTCATGAGAGGGGCGAAGGTAGACAGAGACGGAAATATGTGGTGTGAGTGAGATAGATAGGTTTATTGCCACACCTTCAAATTTTAACCAATCAGAGTACGAACTTAGTAAACGTCATAATAATGGACGCTGTTTCTATTTAATGCAAATTACTAAACAATTTCTGATAAATATTTAACTTTTTTAATGTCAACGTTCATAAATAAACATACTTTCTATATTTTAATAGTTTTTTCCTTAAAATTCTACCTTGGTCACCTACCCCATTGTATCTGTATGGTAATATTGGAAATATGGAACAATATTATATCGTGTAACTGTAACCATAGCGTCATATTAATCCATACAGACTTGATGACGAAAACGTTATTGATAAGAGAATTTTATAAAATAATATTTAATAATAAAATCTTTAATCTCCGAAACCGGTACGGCAAACTATGGAACAAATTAGGGATATTTTGAATCATTCTGGGCCTTCGACTGGGGACTGAGCTTTCGATATCTTAAATTCCTCGCACTACGAGCGTGGAATTCAATTGACATCTACGACATTATAATACTTATAACTTCGAAACTCTCCTAGGTATGTAATAATAGCTATAAAATATTATTATTTTGCTTATAAACAAATAGTTAATGAAACGTCAGTTTGTATACCAGTGTTTTAAATTTATTGTTAACTGAAGATGTAAATGACATGGACATTATTTCTTATTGACATCTGATTAAAAGGATGTTATGGAGTTTCTGATTTAGTTATAAAGGTGTCCATTACACAAAAATTTAAGCCCAGTTCTTATCATTTTACACTAAGGTGAGATGAGGCAGAAAACGAAAAAGGATGCTAGTAATAACTAATAAATATTATTAGAAAACTGTTTTTTGTCGATCTCTGAAAAAAATGAGCATACATCTTGCGGAAAACTATAACATTTTATAAGGTATTTTTTTTTTCGTCCACACAGCCAATTAAAATATCAAATAACAACGAATTAAATACAAAATAGGTAGATTTATTATGAAAGTATCAAATCGTTGATTGAAAAATATGTATAAATAAATATTTCTCAATCAATCTGTATTATATTTGATGCTTTATCAAGTATAATTAATAAATCTGAAATACAATTGACACTTACCAAACTAACAAGAATCAGTATTAAATCGTGGAAAAGAAGGAGACACAAATGTGTTGGTAAAATATAAGAAGGAAAATGTAATTTAACACTGAATAAAGTTTTTCAAACAGATTTTTCTTCTTATATCACTACTAAAAATTAGATTTGACGATTTATAATTACAACTGACTAATCTGAACCACATTTCATGTTTTTTGAAGTACAATTTGTTAGTCTGAAATACAATTAACTATTTTTGAAATAACTAGTTACAAAAGGTATGCAAGTCATCTAGGATCTAAAAGCTAATATGTGGTAATAATTTGCAATTCAGGTGATGGAACATGGATATGTTTTGAATTTAAGATATTGTGATAATTTCCATGTGTTTGTATCGTGAAATTGTGCCTAATGTAACGTAATTGTAATTAACGAGACTGCGTGTTAGTTAATAGTATCGTTTAAATATGATTTAGAGTAGAGATTGTGTAACAAACTAACGCGAAATAGAGACAGTTGATTTGGATAACAGGTGAAGCAGAGATCGACTGTCACATGCTCAATTATAAATCACGGATGCAGTACATATATCAGTGCACTTCCACCCCACAGAAGTCAAGAACATATGTCGAAGGGGATTTGTCATCATACAAACTTGTTCATAATTCGCGTTCATCATTTTCGCTTCTTCGTCGAGTTGTGTCAACATTTGCTGAGCGCCAGCGAGCTCTGTTACCTACCGTTCATTCATCACGCTTTTCGTCTTTTTGTCTCGCTCGTCTTGGCCGTGTTTACATCCATATTTTTACAGAGATCGCGTGCTCGGCTCCTTCTTTATTCTTTGACAATCTTCTTGGCCAGGGTTTCAGACTACTGTCGACTGCCGACTCTCAGTTTGTGTACATAATGAAGTATCGTGTTCCCCTTAACGGTGGTTCCAGTCTCGTCTTCAAATTTGCTTCATGTCGTACATTTTATACGAGTGTGTTTTTCTTTTGTTGTTATTGTCCTTGTGATTTGTACGCGAGATTACTGCTGCTTTGTATCAGCGAAACGGTATTTAAATTGCGACAATTTGTCAGACACGTCGTCACAGAAACAGATATTTCATATTTTGTCTTCCAATTGTTTCTTGTACTTTGTATGATTTACCTGCCCTTATTTCACATCGTCAATATATTTTTGCATGTTTAGTCGTAAAGACTTACTTTATTCTTAATTTTTTGAGGGCTAAAGTAAGAAATAAAAATGTGTTACCGAACTAATGAAATCCATAGTTACGAAATTGACTATCAATCATTAGAATGTTCTTTCAAATGAAACCTAGGTTATTTATGTTCACGTCATTAATAAGTATCAATTACTGATATATCAAAGAAAATTCATATGATTAAATGGTTCAATTCAGACTCTAATATAAGACAAGATACTTGTCTGTTTAGAATTTAAAATATAATTTCCTGATTGTCTAACTTAAATATTATATCTACTATGTACTTGCTGCGTAGGTATCTAATATCGGTTTACTTAAGTTGATTCTCACATCGTGAATTTCTACTGCAAGAATTATTAAACTTTTATCTAGCATCTAAAAGTTCCATCTACTAACTTATAAAAGTATCAAATTTACAAATTTTAACAAAAAATAAGTTTTAATTTTAATTCTATTTACAAAAGAAAAACTATAAATAACATGTGCGAGGTAATAGATTTTACTGCTTCTAGAAGGTGACAGGCTCGCCAGTTAATTATTCCTATCACCAGTAAAAACCGTTTTACATCGCTAATACTGTAAAATACGATTATTTGTTCCTCATTTGTAAACCATTCTATATTTAAACTGTTTAGTAACTAGGCAAACTAACTTGTACAAGCTACTACTAACCTGTTTGAGAGATAACCTTTAAAACTTTTACAAGTTAGTGTTGCTTTGTTTACACTATCGAAAGTTGTTTACAATTATATTCACAAATTCTTTTTTCTTCAAACGACATAAAAGTGACATCATCTGTGACATGATTGACAAGGTTGAAGTTTAATTTCTACGCCGCCGTAATATAATTTTTTATTCTACCCGCCGCTTAATTTCTTCGTCGCCGTACGTAGAATCAGCCAATAAGAAGTAATTTGTACAATAGAAATTTGTAATATCGACCTAAATGTTACTATAAAAACTAGATAACCTAAGAATAAAGTTACTAAAAATTATGAATAACTGACAGGTAACCTACATATTAAACGTCAAATAGTAATTAATTTTTAAAATTTCTACCTTTGGAGAAAAAATAGAATGTGTTATTCAGAGTGTCTTTGTGTGCCTCGCATGCAATTGTCCGACTCGCTTCGCTCGTCGATCAAACTTCCATGCTCGCCACACAAAGTATCACTTTTACTCTTAATAACATTCTACTATTCTTCCACCTACATTGTACTATTAGGACAATCGGTGAAAATGAGACTTTGATGACAGAATCGAAAATAACAGATCTAAAAGAAACCAAAGTTAGAATCTAGATAGTTTTCACCTGTCGGTCTGTCATATAAAAAGCAGACACGATAAAATAATTTTCCAGGAATGTGAATGTATGCTATATTTAAACTGTTTAGTAATTAGGAAAACTAACTTGTACAAGCTACTAACCTTTGACAGGTAACCTTTAAAACGTTTACAAGTTAAGTTAGTGTTGCTTTGTTTACACCTTAGATGAAGTAACATAGAGATATGGCACACTCCTATAGCTACGTACTACTGAGCAAGCAAAACATGTAGGTACGTTCGAGAATCGGCTAACGCCAGCTGAGTAGTGCACACTTACAGTTAGACAAACGAAATATTGATCATAGTATTAGTCACCTATCCTCATTATTTGTTTGGTTGAGTTTTCCATATAACTACTCCACTGGTCCACTGTTCTCACACTGCTGGCTGCAAGCGATTTTAAACCTTAGATCTTTCGACAATATATTTGGGCAATGCCATATCTCTATGTTATACCTCATCTAAGGTTTACTCTATCGAAAGTTGTTTACAGTTAAATTGACAAATTATTTTATCTACAACTATTGAAATATGGGTACATTATACGTGTGATACTACATATAATATACTACTCATATTAACACAAGTGTAATATGAAATGTCATGATACACGCTACACTTTTCTGTAATAAATAGGGCATATAATTTAACACATAATATTTTATTAAACTGTTAATTTATTAATAACATATTTTTTATTATAAATATCAATATATATGCTTATAATAGTTATTTGTGTATCAAGGTTCTAAAAGTAATCTTTTTGGGCCGAAACCGAAGTTTGCAGCCGAGGCATAGCCGAGGCTACAAATCAGATGAGGCCCAAAAAGAACTTTTAGCCGAGATGCACACAACATTTTTTAGGCGATTACAACAAGAAACTATGAATTTTCATTCAAAATCAATTTTTGACATCTGTCAAAATTTACTTTACGGCCGCATTTACTTTACGGCCGCATTTACCTTACGGCCGCATTTACTTTACGGCCGCTATTTTTACTCGAAAACTCATTACTTTTTCATTAATATTTGTAAAGGAATAGTTAAAATTTTACTTACATTTCTTATTATATTCTAAAATAATTAATCACATTAATATAAACTATGTAAATCAATAATGAATAAACTAGCGGCCAAAAATTTTGACTTTGACAGATGTCAAATAAAAATTGATACTTTAAGGTTGCCAGCAGATACGAAAAACAACAATTTATGTTCCAGCCGCCTAAAAAAGTATAATAAATACAATTTGAAAAGTCATTTTGACATTTAAGTGCTACTGTGGCGCCATCTGTTAAGCTATATATGAACTACTCACACCTAACTGAATATTTAACAAATAATATCAGATTTTTTATATGCCTGATAGTTGTAGATAAAGTATAGTATTTGACTCGCATAATATGGCTACATTACACGCGGATGATTAAAAATACTCGCTACCGCTCGTATTTTTAATTACATCCTCGTGTAATATAGCCTACATATTATGCTTGTTAAATTACTATTACTATTAGGACAATCGGTGAAAATGAGACTTTGATGACAGCGTCGAAAATAACAGATCTAAAAGAAACCAAAGTTAGAATCTAGATAGTTTTCACCTGTCGGTCTGTCATATAAAAAGCAGACACGTTAAAATAATTATCCAGGAATGTGAAAAAGTGTGGAAATCCCATTGATTAGCATTAGAAGACGATTAGTATTCTTTTTACCGGGCGGCGACAGGCGAGGAGAGCGCAAGAAGCCGAAATCAATCTCGCCGCCGACTCCTTCGCCGCCCCCGACATTGTGCCGCGTCGACTTCTTGTTTAATAGAGTGTGGAACGGATTTCATTTTGTTTATTTTTACACATCTGCGACTGAATATAAATTGGAGAATTTCCTCTTGCCTAGAGTTTAATCAGTGCAATATTCTCTTTGAATAAAAATTACGGGAAGATAAACTTAACATGGATAACGCATTGATATTCTGGGGTTATGTGTATAGAATGATGTTAGCACGCTACACTGGGCTTAATAATGTTTTAAATTAAATTTCCCGGCTTCACAGTCTTTCAATACTGTTCGATCTTCATCGAAAGATAAGGGTTTTATTTGTTTTGCTGAAATAATTTCAAATTTTGATATCGTTCAATGTCATAGATTTTTACTCTTTCTTAAAATTTATACATATCTTTCTTTTGTTCCGCGCACTTTGATTATTAAAATACGAGACGCAAGTGTAATGACGTCTGAAAACTCGAGAGTATTTCACAACTAACTATCGGTGGTAATTTCATAAAATCTATTGAATGCAATAATTAACTATGATTTTAATATTGAAACGACAACGCTAGAGATATAATTTATATAATAGTAATTTAAAATAAAATAATATGTGCATAGGTGACGACAATATATTAACAAATTATATATTATATTCATATGAAAATATTCCTAATTTCATATTTGACATTGTGTATAATTGTATATTACAATCAACATATTGAACAAAATTAATTAAAATTAAATAGATGAACACATCACAGTAATGATTTGATGATACGTTATATCTGGATTTTAATTCATTTTATTTTAAATAAACAGGTATTTTGATTGAAATTAGTTAATCTGCATAAATAATAACAGATTAAAAGATGATTTATTGCAAAATATTTTTAGGCATTATTGATATAAATAGGTGAAAATATAATAATTACAATACTGCTATTAGAAAATATTATTTTCAATACAGTATAAAACCAGGAAAAATTTGAAACGTAATCAAAGAGTGACGATTTTCTAAAGCAACAAGTAGAAGTGAGGTAGAGAAAAACAAAACACAATCGGCATGAAAATTCCTGGAAATATATTATCAATTAATTATTTGTCACAATTTTGATGGACGTTGTATCAAAGCAACACCTATTTACTGGTATACTTTCCACAGAAAATTATTACTACTAACAATTGTCAGCGAAAGTAATTGATTCAGTTCACTAAAATACTCTGATTTAATTGGATGATAAATTATACATAAAACATAATCATATTTAATCTTAAAATGTTGTATCTTCCATCACTGTAATCTTAAACCAAATGGAGTATAAATCAATGGCGGTTCGTCAGGGGAGGCAGTTGAGGCAGTGCCTCACCATACAAAATGAGGAGAGGAGAATTTTGCATTGTATTTTCAAATTTCAATCTTTACAAATTTTAATTTAGCCTGCAATATAGGTATCCACAAGATCTAGTTTTCAAATTTCCACTGATTTTGTATGCTATATGCATATATACTGGTAAATAAAGCATTCGTACGTCCAGCGCCATGTTGACTATAGAAGTGCGGAGGCAAAAATTATCCTGCCTCAAACTTCATTAATTACGACTGTGATGTTTTTATTGATTTTTCACTCGCTGCTGTACCTGCTTCTGAAAAGAAAGTCTTGAGGCTTGCCTCAAGTGCTTTCTGATTGACGGCAGCATATCCAGTTGTTCAAATACTCGTACAGTATAAGTTTTTTCTGATATGCAGATAATAAATGACTTTCGGAGCACTAATGATATTATTAATTTTCTGATAAAAGATTGTTATTTCAATAAATTTTTATTCAGTTCCTACCGCCTGTCTCACCAAAATTCTAGTTCACGAGGCGCCACAGGTATAAATATAAAATAGAAAATGAGCGAGTTTCCATATTAGAGTTAAAAATAATTGAATAAGCGATGGAAAGCTTGGTAATATGTCCTTGCAAAAGTTGGCAGCATTATGAATTTGAAAGTGCATCACAATCAGATGAGTAAATGGGCAAAGGCTGATTTAAACTGAGCAATCAACAACTCCTTTCTACCGAACTTCTCTTTTTTGATCGTCAATTGAATTCTTATAGCGGAACCGAATCAGCAAGTATGAAAAATCAAAGGTTTTAAACATCTCATCTCAATACCATAGCAGCGTGCTTAACGGCTGATCGCATCCATTTGTAATGAATAAAATATGAGTGTGGCCGATTCCATTACGGAGTGTATTTTCAAGTAATCGATGTCATGAGCGAACACAATCACATCGGCGGCGGTAGGGGGTGGGTTTGGAGGCCATAGCCCCAATCCCGCGGCTTAGGGCCGTGCTGTGCAGGGGATGCTGTAAAACTGCTTATCGTCACGTGATCGGCTTACGTCGTCTGAGACACGCCTGTCAAAAGTATCGTGTCGCGCAGAAATAGAACTAGATGGTGTCGCTAATCTCACGACGAACAGATTCCTCTTTTTATCTTTCACTGGAATTTCCTTACTTCGGAATGGGATCTTCCCAAATAATCATATCTATAACATTTTTAATACAATTTATAAAATTTACTAAACATGTATATCAAAAAATCTGATGTGTCCAACACATTACCTCCCGCCACTGTAGCAATATATACTATATAAGTTTTTCAGTACATTCAATTTGTTGTTTTAAAATTAGTTTGTTTTTCCAGTTCAGAATATTTTTAATACATTTCATATTAAATCCTTCAAAATATTTGTATGACCAAATAAAAGACAGTTATTTTTGACGTTACTAAAACCGGAACAGAACTTACCTTGTTTCACGCATGCAAATATATTTCTTATACATATATTTCACCTTTTTTAATATAATATAACTACTTCTTATTTACTTATTTTATCTTTTAAACTTACTTCCACCAAATTTGACATCATATGTCAAATTTTGGAACATGAATAACTCATCTGTTTTATAGAAATTCCTCAGGCTAAATGATATGTAAAATTATTATAATTTATATTTTTTTCTGTTTTGCTAGAAGTTATATAGGTACCTATAAACGTAATTATGCAGCTCGGTAGAAAACTAAACAAATTCATGGAAAAACATTTTAAAGCTCCAAGTAAAGTACTACTCCCGGTTAACCAATTGTATGGTCAAAATCTAATCAGTTCATCATATTTGTGTATAACTCTCAAATACCAAATATTATAATTTTACATATATCGTACTGGAGTTATCGTAGACGAAAAATCGTCACACACACGCACGGACATACAGATATCACGGTAAAAATAGTATAATCGTATTCTAGAGACCCTAATTCGTGCCTATTGATAGGCGGGAGGTATAATCTTACACAAATTTTAAATTATTTGTCTTTTTAACTCTTCTATTACAACTAATTACAAGTGATGTTAACATTACGTTTTTATGCGAAATGTTGCTATAAACTAGAATCAGGTACGGAAATATAAATAAATTATTAATACTACCTAACCTCAAAATATCGCTTTATTTCATGTAGTTCTCGTGTTATAATATTAATGATTTATTTAATTTAAGAAGGTCTACATGGCGTTAGTCAGGTCACTATACCACGAATTGCAGCAAGAGTGTCTTGAAAACTTTTTTTCAAGTTTCTAGATTGTCTAAACCTAAAGACGGATTTTATAAGTTTGCTACGTTTTTCTTTATGTATTATAAATATTTCTAAATTATAAAATCACCAATAAAAAAATTAATAAGTTATTATAAATTATAAGTTCATGTAGTAGTATAATTATTACAATGTTTAATTTTCTATGTTGTATTATATAGAAATATTTTTTAAATTATTTATTAATAAATAATGAACATTTTATAATACATTTAATATCATTGTTGTACAGCTAAACCTAAAATTAATTTTCTATGCAAACCTCACAAAATATATTAATTAGTTAATAAATGTAATTTGAAATAATGATTTCGACGTGCATGTGAAAGATAATTTTTGAAATTAAAATTCATATAATATGCGCACGAATAAACTTAATTTTACTGTTTCATTTAATTAAATATTGAAAAAAAATTCTTCTGTTCTGTTTCAATAAACAGAAGAAGCCAATATAATTTCGTTAGCTTCAAACTGAATTTCCTTGTTTTACAAATTTTGTTTAATAATTCATTCATACTTTTCTCATTTGTAAAAGGAAATCCCACAAAATAAATTAAATATTTTGAGTATTAAAACAACAAATTATTTATAGTCTAGATGTTCCCAATACGGAAAATAAATTCTGAGTACTATTCGGTCTTAGTTCGTACATAAATTCTTATTTTTAATCTAAACTACAAACAATTCCATTACATTAAATTTAAAAAATATATTCATCATATTTTAACGAATTGGCATAAATAAGTCTATTTCCCTGAGTTGATCTTCACGTCATCAATTTTTACTGTAAAAATTATCAAATTTTTACTTTGCATCTTTGTCGTATACGCATAGAATATCTCATTTTTGTACGTGTTATAGAGGAGTATATGTGCTATATTCTTCTAAGCAACGACAAAAATTAAACAGAAACAGTATTGTAAATGTTAGATATCTAATAAATTTGATTATGTTATTAAGGTAAGTTATTAAAGTAATTTTGTAATTTTGATTCATTGTATACAGATGGTTTCGTCAGTTTAATCTACAACTCTTTTCGTATATTTCATCAATTTCCATTATTATATTTATGTATATATAAATTCACCTTTTTCCCTTGGCAATTTGAATCAATGCTTTCCGATTGATGATGTGAGGATTAACTCATGGAAACTGACTTTACACATTTTTGAATTCTTATTCTTATTGCTTTTTTTACGTTTCATAATAACTATAAATTCTAAATTTCTGCTAAGGTTTTAATTTGAGGTAATTTTTTCCGATTATAAGTTTCGGTTTTTTTAACTTTTTTATATGTAGACCAATATATCATTCAATATAAAACTTACTAAACTAAGTAATATTCTAATATTCATCATTATGAGTAACTTCTATATATACATCTCCCGCTAGAAACACATGAACATTTTTATTTCTTTTATTATAATATTTAGTTCTCAAAATATAATTATTTGTGCGAAAAACGTTTTCATTAAACGGTATACCATCAGTACTCATTGCATAATTCTTTAAATAATAGAAGCCCTAAAACAAATCATTGTATGCTGTAAATTTTTTAATTTCTTTGTATAATTTTTACCTTTTTAACTGGACATGACGAAAAAATATGCCCATCCATTCTGGCTTTAGCAACATTAAATTCTTGTTTTAGAAGACGACAGAGATAGTCATTATAATCAATTGGTAATAATTTATATTGATTACTATAAAATCCATACAATTGAAAACGGTTCTAAAATATTTTATTTTAAGCTTGTTAGTAATTTCACACTATCTAAGAGTTCAGCTCAACTCTTATTTCACGCACAGTAAATTCTTACTTTCAAATCTAATGGCAAATCTTGAAATAAATCCAAAGTTACATTTGAAACAAACATTGTTCTGTTAATTTTGAAAATATGTATATCCAGATTAACCACATTCTTATCTTGTTGCTCTATAATTGTACGTTTTATTTCTATACGCCAAGCATGCTAAAATGTTTCAAGATTTTCATAAATATATATTCAAGTTATAACTTACTTGTATTTGAACGTACCGTAAAATAGAAAATTAAAAATATAATACTGGTTAAGCGATAAACAAACATTTTGATTACAATATGGATAGGATGTTATTTTACAAAACTCTGAACGTATGTGCCTTTTAGATTATTATTTCTAATTATTCATTTATATTATAATTACACTTGATATTCAGGTTGATTGATAGTATCAAAAAAGTGTTTCCTGCTAAAAATATACAAAATAGAACTATCCAGGGCCGGATTAACCGGGTACTGCGCTATATAAAATTTGAATATTTTTTATATGGGACTACTAAAAGATTTACTTGTGCACCTGTCTTTTTTATTGCAAATGGTAGTACCTAAAAGGCCCTGTGCTCGAAGTTGATTTTTTTGCGTAACGATTAACCGTTGAATGTTGAAATTTTGTAAGTTTATATGTTGGAGTATCATATATTACTTTCAAATGAAATAAGTTTAAATAAAGTGCAGCAAAAATATGTATAATTTAATAAGCGTACAAGGAAGATATATTTCCTCATCAGATTTTTACTTTTTATATTGATTTTATAATTTGTATATGTTTTCTAAATAAACTAACCAAAAATAAATTATACCAATTTAAACAACGTGCGAAAAATATGGTATCATAAAGTTAAACCTGTATTAATAATTATTTTATTATTATAATTATGTTATATAATAAGAGCCATGAATTTATTAGAAGAATTTACGGATAATTTTTGCATAGTAACAGACAATGAGTGTCAAAAATGACATTTAGATCGCGATTTAAGGATCATTTTTGACCCAAGTTGTCGTTACTTCGCAGGAATAATAAGTAAATTAGTAAATACTAATTAAACTTCCACGCTCACCACACAAAGTTTAAATTTTACTCTTAATAACACAATATATTACCTTCTACTACTGTCAAAAAAGTTTATGTTTATGCATTGATATTAATGTGCGAAGTACGGCAGTTTTTCATTAAATTACGTAACGTATTGAGTTTATCGAAAAAATATATTTTAGAATACCAATATTATTGTTGCGTCCGTCTCGATCTATGTATGTTCGGTTCTTTTCATTAGCCTTAAATTGAATTTCCTTGTTTTACAAATTTTGTTAATAATTCATTCATACTTTTCTCATTTGTGAAAGGAAATCCCACAAATTAAATGAAATATTTTGAGTATTAAAACAACAAAACATTTGTAGTCCAGATGTTCACAATGCGGAAAATAAATTCAGAGTACCCTTAGCGCTTAGAGCATAAACCTTTATTTTCAGTTTAGTGTAACGTATAACTACTTACAATTCCATCACATCAATTTAAATTTAAGTATACTATTCAGCATATAATGTATAACGCTTTATTTCATTCGAATTCGTTTCTAAATATTAAAATTTGATTAACTTTTCAAATGGACTCATCCAAATAAAAAATTGTACTAAAAGAATAAATAATTATCAACGTGATTTACTTCCATACAAAAATCTGCCAAGAAAAATATATGATTAATATTATTTCTATTACCTATATGAAAACTTAGTTTTAAATAGTGTATTATGACAGGGACTGTTTATTACATCAAAAAGAAACACCAAAGAAAAGGTTGATGGGTTCAAGCTATTAATACTAACAGAATAAAGTAAGGCGATTTTTATATTTTTACACCAGAAATTAGACTGGGAGTTTTAAAAATGTTCTTATGAATAGTGATTAGTTTGATAAACTGTTGTTATTATTAGAACTATTTATAACGAAAAACAGTCATGAGGAGTGTATTCCTGCATTCAAAAATTAAGTAGTAATTATGAACGCTTCTAATCGGAAGTTGAAATTGCAAATTGAAAGTGGAAATTGAAATTACTAAGTACTTGGTTCTGAACGCAACATAACTTGATAGGTAAACCTTGTTAATTTTTATTTTTGTTTCAATTCCATGGCTACCGCTATTTTTGACGAGATTTAAGTTATTTTCATACCCAATTTTTGAGGTACACGCCACGTAAAATTAATTTTGCTTATTATTATTTAAATCATTTTTATCTTAATTAATTAGAGAAGCACGAAATGACAATAATATTATTTTACATGTTATATTATTTTACATGTTAAATCCCTATGTTTGGGTATTCGAATCACCATGTTGTATATTCTAACAGTTTGTTAATCCTCAAACCTCATCAAATTTAATATTTTAATGTATATCATGTGAATCAATGGCGGCTTGTCCGTAAGTGCTGCAGAGCTGCAGAATCACCAAAAATTTAAAATAAAATCTCCATTTTTAATTTTTAATATATTATAATAAATTACTTATTTTACATTAAATTGTGGCTTAATAGCGCAACTGCGCTGAGACATGATACAATCAGTCAAATCATCACTGAATACTTTAGTCACTGAGCTATATCCACAACATTGCTAACGAATTACGGTGTTCTGCTACCGTATTTTACCCGATTCGATAGATGTCGTCTACCGTCGGAATAATTTCGGAGTGACGGCGTACAATATGTTATACTCAATGCAGAGGAATTTCGGGAAAAAGTCGCGGTAAATCATATAAAAAAAATGAACAAAGACATATTTAAGAAACAATTGGATTTGTGGTTGTACCGAGAAAAATGCTTTGTTTTATTTTCCGTGTTTGCCGTTTGAACTGAAACTAGGGTGAGAAATTTGTTGCATTTGACTGAGAAAAAATTAAACCCGAAAAATCCACAAAAATACATTGAAAAATTAATAGACAATTTTACCGAAAAAAAGATCTTTTATTTTAAAATTTAAATTAAAACTATAAACAAATATTAATTCCTTTCATTATTATTTTATTTCCTTTTCTATTTAACGCAGCAAACCTACAAATAAAAGTAGGAGACGCCACTGTGTTGAATATTTGATAAATGAACAATTATCAATATAATTCTATTGAAAATAAAATTGCAGGAATTTATCATCAATATGAACATTCGCCTGTTCGATTAAATGAAGTATTATAAATTCTATTCCATATAAAATCAAATTCTATTGTCAGTTTATGAGATGTGGAAAGTGAGTGAAATATAATGCTTTCGGAAACAATGTCCGAATGTTGTGGAAGGTTTCACATAGAGGTATTTGTTCGCGGTAGAAATGAGTAAAGCTGCGTCACGTATCAGTTGCATCCATTGTGAGTAAATAATAGTCGCAAGTTGTTTGCGCGCAACATATTGTCAGGCAGGTCGCGATATTGATTGTAAGCAATCTCCAGCAGGATGTAGCAAAGCACCGGCAGTTTGGCAGGGCCTCCAGCCGTGAAATTTGAAGTGTTACTCGGGCCTGGGACAAAAACGCACCAAGCTTTTTTTTAAATCCTGTCGATTTACTTTCGTTCGGCGAAAGCGCTTGAAAAATCGCGGCTACACTCGGTTCGCCCACCGTTCATTTACTTGACAAGGCGATAAGGAGAAATGTTAAGATTATTACGAGAGAAAAACGTTGCCCGGGTAAAAGGTTAACAACTATCTTCCGCTGTAATATATAGTCGAACCGAGGTGTCGTTGATGCTATCGTCTCTTTATATATTACTTTGTAAAGTCAGGTGGCTATGTCTCACCACACACTACCCTCTTTTGTTTACCAACACTTCTTCCTTCCATATTTCAAAATTATCGTTGCAGGTACCATATTGTCCTATCACTTACAATAAATTATTATTCTTTCTCTCCCTTTCCTGGAAAAATAGAAAATGTGCTTCGTCCAAAGAATTGGCGTTTTCTCCATATAAACAAGGCAAATATTTGTTTTTATATTAGTAACTTTTAATAAATTTCTATGATAGAAACGAGTATCCTTCATTGCTGGATGTGCCAGAAAAAAAAGGAATTCAATCAGTGTATTTTATGGTAGTCTAAGTCTTTTACCAACAATTTAACAAATATAATATATGTATTAAAATATGGATAAAACTTGTTAGTTAGTTCATGTGCCGTTTCTGTAATTAATAAGTTTTACCCAGGACCATTCCAAGCGGGTGTGTTAAGAATTCTCAGAATCCCGGCGGCAGACATTGAGGGGCGGCAAATAATATAAAATAATTTTACAACAATAATTTTATCTGGCACCCCGGTATCAATGCACATTAGAGCAGTGTTGGTTTTATCCATAATTTATAATGTACACTATATTTGTAAAAAGATCTACACTTCCTGACGAAGATATATAGTTGTAAATATAAGTGTTAAAATTAGTATGAACAACATAATTGTATGACAAAGAAGTGTTATCACATTCTGAAAGTTTTTATTTTGAAGAACAACCATTAAAAGTAGTAAAGTTAACGTTGAACAACACGCAAACATGTGTTAATTTTTGTGACGAACCCAAGGTTGTAAACCCGGTTATGTAATTAAGAATGTGATATAAAAACTTAGGAACAATGTGTGAAGTTTATTCCCTGTTTCCATTTTCCCGGATCAGGAGTAAGGCAGAACGCTCGGCTTCCTACAATTCCTGACACTTTATTACTCTTTCAACTGTCAAAGTGAAAAAAGAAAAAACGCGCACCCTGGAAAACAAACAAAATGACAAACGCAACAGAGTTCTTATCGATCTACGTTGGAATTCATACCTGCCAGGGAATTACCATATTTTATAGATGAGACATAAATCCCAAAATTAAATTTTCAACCGAGTTCTGTATGTTATTTTATCAAATATTCAAAAGATTAATTTTGATATGGGTCTGATGTCTGTACATTTATAGCTGCAAAAGTTGGAATTGAATTTTCCCTTTGCATGGTTTATTTCTTTTCTGTAGATATTTAATTTATGTAGGTGAAATATAGAATGGACGCGATGTAATTACTATAATTTCTAAAATTCATCGCGATAATAAATGGTTACATTTATCTTTTCTTTATCTTTGATGTAATAGACGTAGCGTGAGACATTTACTCAAATTACGATATTTTCCTACAATTCTCTAAGTGTTAGTGTAACTCTTGGTGCTTCATGCATATTTATATTTCTTTTCCTACATGACTTTTTATTTTCTGTACTCGGAAACAGAAGCAATCTGCAAGAACATGCAATTATAATAATTCATTTCTTATAGTAATAAATGATACTTTCTTCACCTAAATTTTACCTTTATTTTTATATTTTTTATTTTTTATATTATGTCTTATTCCTCATTCATAATTATTTGCATAAAAATTATCCTATTTATGAAACACGGTATAGAATATTTGAAAACAAATTTGGGATAAACTTATTAAAAAAATATTGGTATAGAGCAAATAACTTTTTACCAAGTGGTAATACTGGATGTAACAAAGCCTTATCAATCCACCCCCGTGAATAAAAACACAAAATAACAAAATATTTATACAACTTTGTAACAATATTGTAAACCTATATAGTACCTGAGGAAGGTGAGGCCGAAACTAGTCAGAGTTTATAATAAATTTTTAAAATTGACTTCAATCCAGAAAAATATACTAGTCAAGAAATTTTATAGATTAGACAATTTTAATGATTCGCTAAATAGGTTAGGCCTTAGATAATGTGGGAACCATTGGCGAAATGCTTTGATGTGGCATGTAATCTTTCTTTAAAGCAACAAAATCCCAATCTGATAAATCAGTAAATTCCCAACAAGTGAAAAAGCAGACGAGTTAAAAAGAAAAAGGCAGGAAAGAAATAGTGGCTGTGAGGTCAGCATTTTCGCGTCATATCGTGTATTTGCAGTAACAGTAATTGCTGGGTTTGGCGGATTCGTCGAGTCGGACTTGGGTTTTTATCAGGGGCGGCCGAGCGAACACGTGCGGCGTGGGAACACAGACACGTGCCCGCTAATCCCAACAATCGCTCCGATTATCGCGAGAATTCGGACAACTCTTAAGACCCACGTATTTTTAGACCGCTCAAGTGGAAATTAAAACTTCGTGGAATTATTCAAAGTTACTCATCTCAAAATAGGATATCAAGGATGACTAAATAAATAAAATGTGATTGAAAATTAGCCGTTTTTGTAAACTTGTTTCTTTGTTAACCGGGTTTCTTTAATCTAATCCACTAAAATAATGTGTTCCTGTATCTCCTAAGCGGAGCAGAGGGCAACCGAATTCACCGAGCCGTAGTTCTAACTACCGTCACAGAATAGTTTTATACAGAAGCGACACTCCGTATCGGTACCTTTCATGTTACCCTATTTAATTCTATGACCTTGGAGCATTGTGTAGACCTTTAAATTTGTTGGCTTCCCCTATCCCTCTCTAAGATGTGACGAAACTTTCCGATTTTAAACAAAGAGCCCTTTAAATTTGTTGGCATTTCCCATCTCTCTTTAATTTTCGTTTCTCTGTCTTCCTGTCGTTTCTGTATAAACCTATTCTGTGCTACAGTACTGTCGGTTGTTTCATTTGCCAGTGCTACTTCTATTTATAACTTACATTCAAAAACATAACTCCCTATTTAGACTAAAACACAAACTACTCTACCAGACTCTACCGATCTTCAAACAGAGAACATGACAAAGAACTAGACATTGAACAGTTCCAGAATTCCTTCACTCATAGCGCTACTAACCCTCACATTAATAACCTCATAAATTCAATAAAACTGTATATATAACACAACCGTAAGATGTATAGATGGCAAGTCTATAGCATCCGAGTGTGATACACAAATAGCTGTTTTTTTTTATTCACACGTTGTCGGTCGCTAGGACTTGAACTTACGATCTCAAGTTCGAATGACGTCACAGCGAGTTAAAGATGTGCGTTAGGACGCTCAGCAATCCAGCCGACAATCCAGTAAAATAAAGCAACATTAAAAAAAAAATCTACAAGGAAACTAGTTGAAAAATAGTCATTTGTATCACTAGTCCAGAGACAAAACTTTCACTCAGCCTGTCAAAATAAGCTCGCTCTCGCAAAAGAATTTTTGAGCGTATGATACACAAGATATTTTTGTGCCGATAACACTTTTTATTTATTACAGAAATATTATAACTACTTAAAATGTTATACAATACAGGTTTTTATGTCAGAAACATTTTCGGTTCACATAGATATATAAACAATTCACTTATTTCATTATTAGCCACGATAATACGGTACTTCATTATTTTTTCGGTTTTTTTTGTATTCTTATAGTTATTTATGGTACAAGTATGTTATATTACAAATAAGTCACATGAGAAATATTTACCTTACGAGGCCGCCAGTCCGAGTGGAGTATTTTTTTTTTTCAAATGACTTAGGTAATTAACACACGTGTGCCGAACAACATTTTATTCAACACCTTTTAATCATTGGTATAAAATATATAAAAGTTTTTTTGAAAGTTGACATTTTAAAATGACATTTAATAAAAAATAGAGTAGGGAAAGGTTCATAACGTAGTTACTATGATACGAACCAACCACCTGAGTTATAATTTTTAACCAACATTTGTTTTGTGATCTACTATATTTACCTAAAAATTCTATAGTTATAGCGTTATAATTACACGTTGTAGGATAAAATATTTTAAAATATTTCTTTTAAGAAATATTTTTCAAATTTTATGTTAACCATTTACTTTATAATTTACAATTCGATTGCAAATTAAGTACTAGATAAAATATTTTAAAACAATGGCAACCAGTAATTTGTTGGATCCTGGATTCATATTATTTTATTGGAAACTTTAATTTGCGACGATTTCATTTAAGAATTATTTTTCAAATTTTATGTTAACCGTTTATTTTCATTATATTTGTTTCTTTCATTTCAAAATTTCAATTCTTGAAATACGTCCATTTCTACGTTCCGTTCATAAGGAAAGTATAGATAATATTTTTTTACAAAAAAAATGAAACAAAAATTCTTGGAAACTCCTACAAACAATTTTTGAGACTATATTAATATGTTCTGTTTTCTTTGTTTTGTCCAAGGTAAACAAGTTTATAAAATAATTGAGCAAATGAAACAAAAAAGTTGTTAGAATTATAATATATAAATAAACAGCTGAAAGAAAAAATCAGTAGTTAAAACATTTCGAAAGAGCAAACATGCATATAAAAGTGTTTATGATATTTGCGTTTTTAAAGTGCATTCTGGGTTTTTCAAGTGATACAACTGAGTTGGATATATTTAATCAACCTTTATATAAAATTTCAAAGGAAAACTTTATTATATTTGATGTTGGAAATATGACAATAATACAATTAAGAATTTGCAGCATAAAAGAAGTTGATACAAACACGTTTGAAGATATGAATAAACTCATAGCCTTAAATTTATATTCCAATGAGATAAGAAAATTGGATATAAGTGTGTTTCAAAATACCCTGAATTTAAAACAATTATCAATATCTCAAAATAGATTAGAAATAATTGAAAATGGATTATTTGCGAATTTAATTAATTTACAATTTTTGAATTTAATTCTTAACAATATAAAATTCATTGAAAACAACGCATTCAAAGATTTACAATCACTGACAACATTATATTTAAATGGCAACAGAATTACTAATTTAGATTCTGGTATATTTTCTGCAAATCAAAAATTACGGAAATTAGAATTAAATACAAACAAAATAAAAGTTTTACCGAAAACCATATTTACAAATTTATTATCACTAAGTCAGCTCTACTTACATGAAAATCCAATTGAAGTACTTGACCGAGACTTATTTTCTAATTTAACACAGCTACAAAATATTTCCGTGTCTGACTGCTTTTTAAGAAATATTGAGAAAGGAACTTTCGATAATAATTTGAATCTTCAAATTATATATCTCGGAGGAAACAATATAGAAAAGCTAGAAGATGGATTATTTGAAAAATTAACTGGTCTCAATGAACTTTCTTTACTTAAAAATAGAATTTCAAGTATTGGTAAGAATGTATTTCCAAAAACTAAAAAACCATTGAAACTACACATTTCTGATAATCCGTTAAATTGCGATTGTAATATGAAACCAGTGTTTGATATTTGGTCAAATTTTGAAAGAGGAAATCCAAAGTGCAGTCAACCAACACACCTAAGGGACTTTGATTGGTCTACATTAAATTCAACCGACTTCAATTGTGGTAAGTTATTACAACTACTAATAAATTCAATTTTATATCGTTTGATTGTTTTGCAGAAACAGAAACATCAGTTTGAACTTACTAATGAAACCAATGTACAAGTTAAATAAATAGAGAGAGAGAGAGAGCATTTAAAATAAAAATATTTATTTCTTAAATCAAACTACATATTTATTTGTTCCTTAAAAAACAAAACAGGGATATTTAATAATAAGGAAAGTATAGATAATATTTTTTGCTACAAAAAATTAACAAGAAATCTTGTGAACACCTACAAACAATTTTTGGGAATAAATTACAATATTTTGTTTGCCTTGTTTTGACCAAGGTAAACAAGTTTAAAAAATAAATCAGCAAGAGAAACAAGAATGTTGTCAGAATTATAATATATAAGTAAACAGCTGAAAGGAAAAAATCAGTTGTTGAAACATTTTGATAGTGTAAACATGCATATAAAAGTGTTTATGATATTTGCGCTTTTAAAGTGCATTCTGGGTTTATCAAGTGATACAACTGAGTTGAATATATTCAATCAACCTTTATATAAAATTTCAAAAGAAAACTTCATTATATTTGATGTTGGAAATATGACAAAAATACAATTAAGAATTTGCAGCATAAAAGAAGTTGATAAAAACACGTTTGAAAATATGAATAAACTCATAGCCTTAAATTTATATTCCAATGAGATAAGAAAATTGGATATAAGTGTGTTTCAAAATACCCCGAATTTAAAACAATTATTAATATCTCAAAATAAATTAGAAATAATTGAAAACGGACTATTTGCGAATTTAATTAATTTACAATTTTTGAATTTATTTGGTAACAATATAAAATACATTGAAAACAACGCGTTCAAAGATTTACAATCACTGACAACATTACATTTAAATGGCAACAGAATTACTAATTTAGATTCTGGTATATTTTCTGCTAATCAAAAATTACAGAAATTAGTATTAAATACAAACAAAATACAAGTGTTACCGAAAACTATATTTTCAAATTTACTATCACTACGTCAGCTCTACTTACAAGAAAATCCAATTCAATTACTTGACCGAGACTTATTTTCGAATTTAACACAGCTACAAAATATTGCCTTGTCTGACTGCTCTTTAAGAAATATTGAGAAAGGAACGTTCGATAATAATTTGAATCTTCAAATTATATATCTCGGAGGAAACAATATAGAAAAGCTAGAAGATGGATTATTTGAAAAATTAACTGATCTATACGATATTGGTTTTGACAAAAATAAAATTTCAAATATTGGTAAGAATGTATTTCCAAAAACTATAAAACCATTGAAACTATACATTTCTGATAATCCGTTAATTTGCGATTGTAATATGAAACCAGTGTTTAATATTTGGTCAAATTTTAAAATTGGAAATCCAAAGTGCAGTCAACCAACACACCTAAGGGACTTTGATTGGACTACATTAAATTCAACCGACTTCAATTGTGGTAAGTTATTACAACGACTAATAAATTCAGTTTTATATGATTTGATTTTTTTGCAGAAACATCAGTTTGAACTTACTAATGAAACCAATGTACAAGTTAAATAGAGAAAGAGAGCATTTAAAATAAATATATATATATTTCTTAAATGACATTACATATTTATTTCTTCCTTATTAAACAAAACAGGGACATTTAATAAAAAAATTTGTATGTAATATTTTATAGGCAAAAATGAAAAAAAATAATAGGTTAAAAAATAGCGATGAAAAATAAGCGCCGAATTCATGGATGCTTTGGTGCCCAAACATCCATTCGAAATTTGTAATAAGTACGGAGCACCCAAACAAATTATCCAGTTATTGATTTTTTTTTATTCAAAATTACTATTTACACGCAATTTTCAAGTAACTGTGTAAAGATAAAAAAAACTCAAATTTTTTAAACCTTACAATGACTTAATGTGAAAAAAAGAAAGTCATAATTGCCATATATTTTCTTAAAGAATATCGTCATTAAATAAGAAATTTTAATTTATAATAATGAATTTTTCTAATATTTCCTTTTAAAATAATATCCATGTTATACTGTTGGTAAAACTGTACTTTCTAGAGAGGGAAAAGTAATTTACATCAAATTTATGACATATGGTATCAAATTTGATGTAAATTACTTTTCACAAAATATGACATATGGTATCATTTTGTGAAAATATGAATAACTCATCTGTTTTATAAAAATTCCTCAGCCTAAACTATATGTAAAATTATTATAATTTATATATTTTTTCTGTTTAAATAGAAGTTATATATAAACATAATTATGTTAGATCAAGAGAAAATTAAAAAATCTTTATATTTATTAATAACGTAATTTGCAAAAAAATGTTATTTAGAGGTATTTTTTAGGAAAAACGGTTTAAAGTTTCAAGTAAAGTATACTACCTCCGGTACCAAATACTATATATTTTCTACAAAATCCTATTGGAGTTATCGTGGACAAAAAATCGTCACAGACACACATACTTATACACAGACATACAATGCAAAAATAATAAAATCATTTACCAGGGACTCTAATTCGTGCTCATTTGTTGAAAACTCACACTCGAGAAATTTGATCAAAAACAATACCTCCCTTATCTATATATTGATAGAGGGGAGGTAAAATGGTTTTTTTCTTATACATTACATCACCTCCTTTTTCAAATCCGGTTATATTTAAAATTTTCATACTCTTCTTTTAAATTCTTATACCTATTCAGTTTAAATTAATTTTATACTAAATTATGAAAAAGGAACAACACTTGTTAAAACCACGATGAATGCAAAGCATGCTAGCGTTAATATTTTAATAATGTCCATAATGAAATTTGTGGTAGGTGCTGTGTAGCATTATGCGCGAATGTAGAAACGGAATCAGGTTGGAGAACAGAGTCGTTATATTACATGGAACATTACTGATGCAGTTTTCCTATTTCCATTAGTAATAAGATTATTCTGATTACCATAACGGCAGCTCATAGTTGCTCACCTGACGCGTATGGAAATCAATCGCGAACGCGCGCTTCTCCTTGCAAGGATTTTACCAGATTACAATGCCGTGCAAAGAGCTGTTCATCTACATGTTAATGTCAATAATAGTTACTGTTACATCTCTTTCACGTCATGTTTTTTAATATTGTATAATCTTATTCTTATGTCTTGTCCGGATTAGGGGCGTCGCTCGCCAAATTATAAAATTAAATATTTTTTATACTTTGCGTTAACAATTGTCCTATTATCATATCGAAAACAGTTTAATAATATAAAATATTGTTGTTCGTATTTTTGTTGTTGTAAAATTATGGTATTCCTAATAATTGCACCCTACCTTAAATATCAAATTGATGACCTTAAATATTTTTAAATGTCTTTTAATACGATTTATATTATTTCTGAGCAGGAAAACCGAATAAACAAAACTAATTTAAAGGATGTTAAAACTTCATAACTCATAATATATAGAATTATAAATATTTTCATAATATTTAAATCCATATTGACATAAATGTGCTCAACTTCATTCAACAGTGTTACCACATTTCACATTTATGTATCAGTAGATTACAATTTGTTTTTTTTAATGAAAATTTAAAGATTTTTATTCAATAAGTGAAGCAAAGTATAAAAAATAGTACATTATACTTGTTTTATACAACGTATTGTTCCATTCGTGTTTTTGGAGCAATCCCCGCTGCGCTCGTCTTGTAGAATAATATCCTATTTTAAAATCAGTAATATTTGTTGATTTATATATTCATATTGATTATTTGTGCACAAAAAAGAAGTAAAAATTGTCAAAATATAAAATGTTTGCAGTAACTTAAGAAGTATCATAGGCATGTTTAGGAGAGTACTTCGGGGTGCTAAGCACTTTCAAATTTTGAATTGGCACCCCCAAACAAAATTTCTGTAAATTTTAATAAAAGTTATCTTCATAATGCTAGATTTATTGTTAATTGTATTAAAGATTCTTTCCTAATTTAAATTTACTACCATATAATTGATGCAATAATATATACACCTGAAAATCTATTTTCCTTTCCTAAATACTTTGAAAGCTGAAATAATAACTTTCCGAAGAATGTGATGAGCAATCCAAAATTAATTGATATTAGAAGTGTACTTAAGTTAGGTAGTAAAAACTGTTATTACAGTACTGCTTGTATGTTTTTTTTTATAAATTAAATAAAAAAAAACACTTTTCATTTTGTAAACCAACTTTTTGTTTTATTTTAAAGTAAGAACTTAAAAAACCCTCATTTTTAAAGTCTAACTATGCCTATCAGGGGCATTTACAATCAAATTCAAAGTTAGCACAATTTCAAGCTAGCTTAAAATTGTACGTATTCGTTTGTAGCCATTTGCAACAAAAATGTAGAGTCAGCGAACACCGACTCTGAATTTCACTTGAACTCAAAGTCTAAGCTTGCATTTTAAGTCCGACTTGAATTCGCATACGCGTTATGTTGTAGTACATTTTCTCTAGAGGTGTTAGTACGGCATCTCGAATTTCAAAAGATTTGACAGTATTGCTCATATTAAATTTAGTTTCTCAATATAGTATAATTTCATTACATATTACGTTATCGGATAAAAAAGGCCCCAAAATTTATTTCGTTTGGGACGCGTGCAACCCTAAATCCAGTTCTTCTCAGTAGCTACTTTCATAGTTTTTTCATTTTCTGTAATAATATCTATCTATCTTGCCAAGTCTTATTTTATTTATTACAGAAATAGAGATGATTGAAACGGTCACTATAAATGAAGGTAAGTAATATTTTTTTTATAATTTCATTATAAAGTATGAGGCACATCAAGATTTTTGATAAAAATCTTATGAAAATGTTTATATTAATAAGGGAGTTACAGACTTTCAAAGTTTGAAATAATCAATGTGACGTCACGAATATGAATTTTCTTCTCAAACTGTTTTTTTCGATGATTAAAATGTTCTTGAAGTATATGCTGTTTCTACAATATATTTATAAAAAATAATTTATATTACAATATGCTGTAGTATGTCTACATTCTTAAACATTATACGAGTATTTAAATTATACAAGTTTAAAAATGATATTTATAATCAAATAAAAAGTGTCTAAGAATAGCCGTGGCGCTAGTGATGCAAACTTTTAATAAATTACAAATAAACAGGTAATTTATGCACTAATCTCGAAAATAATACTGTCACAGATACACAACTGAAGTTTACTGTGACTCAAGGTCACGTCTATTGTGTTCTTCAAGCTCATTCGTCAGACTTATCAATCAAAACATTCGAGGTCTTTTAAAGTCCACAATCAAAATATTGATAAAATTCATATGAGTGACGTCACGTTATAATAAAAAGCCCCCATATATCGGAAGTATTTTAGTTATATCATTTTATTTCTTTATAAATATTCATTATTATGCATATTCTTTCTATTTTTAAACTAATTTCTCTTAATTTGATTAAGCTAGAATCCCTAATTTAAGACAAAGTTACTGAATTACTTCCATAGATATTAACTAAAATAACTGACTTGGTTTTAAATGAGAACTCACAACTTTTTGCAGTGAAAGGTCTGCGTTACGTGATTTACTTTTTTGTACATTTTTTTTTCATTTTCCTACAACTACAATATAAAAAATGTAAGTAAAAGTATTTAAATAAGATGAGAAAAATATTTAAAATCAATACAAAATAACAAATCTTCTTTAGGTAGCTGAGAATGACAGTTATTGACGTCTTTGTCTGTACTATCAATCATGTAATTTTTATTTAATTTTAAAATTGCAATGGATACAGTCAGTATAGATAATCCTACATAAGTAGCAAAGGCAAATACAGTTGCAGTTATTAATCTATTACTGTAGATCAAGAGGTCAATATGAAAAATGCCACAATTTATTTAGTGGTTGGTGAATGTGATTGTCAAGGTAATGTATTAACTAGAACTCTTGAAAATGAATTAACAAATGTCAACATTTTTTTGGAGTTATAAATAATATTTTATAATATATAACAAATTATATAAAAAACTTGAATCCAAATGAAATATAAGTAGGTATTATCTTTCAAAATTACTGCTGCTATTTAAAATTTAAATGCTCCTTAGAGGTGGTTTGTTGAATTATTACAAATTAATAATTCAACAAACCACCGTTCTTCAAGCAACAGAAGAACATTTGTCAAAAGAAAAATCTCTTATTTTCAGCACTGTATTCATATTTTTAGAATTTTTAATTTCATAGGATATGATTTCTTCAGAAGATATAATCTGCGAAGCTTCGAAAAAATTAAATGATTAAATTGGTATTTAAAAGATTAAAATCTCATTCATCACAACTGTCATTCTAAATGAAAATACATTTTTCTTATGAGAGTTAATCCAAATTACTAAAAATGTAAAAATCAGAACTTATTGCAAAGTTTACAATATAAAGATTTCAACGTTCCAAGTCGTCTTTGGCAACTATTAATTAGTAGCTTTTGTAATGGTGGTATTCCAATCCATGAATAGTCCCGAAATAAGATTAAAAAAAGGACCAAGCTGAATTTGTATAGTAGGAAATAAATCCAGGATCTTTCAATGCGATCCTTTCGAATTCTTTGATTTTCGCCTTCATCCTCTTATACGATCCTTTTTATCGGACATTTTAAATTAGACTCAAAAGGAATGTCTGCGTGCATCTCTTCTAAAATAGAAATATTCAGTTTTTACTTGCACTGATGCACTAATGAATTTACAGCTTCAGTTCTTTATTGGAGTATACACAAAAAACTATATATGAATTTGAATTACTAAATCGGTCTATATTTGTTGCCAATATTACTAAAGTAAAATAATATTTCATACATCTGAAAAGATATGTATGATGTTTATGAATTTAAATGAAGGCAAAATGTACTCCTCCCCTACGGTGTATATACCTGTTTTTCACGACCTCATATTTAAACGGGTATTTAAATAAACGAAAACAATATCGTCGACTGAAATCTTGTGTTTTTAGTTCTTTTTAGAAAGCAATATTGAATACCAAATTGTTAGTTTTTGTTGTTTCTTTTATTTTTTTAATTGTTTATTACTAAAAAACTGACATGTGTCGATTCTGAATGGTAGATCAAGTTTTCAAACGCTCAGATCTACAACAGTATTTTGAAAACATTCCATATTGTTACAAACCAGTTTTTAAGAAATTTTATTGAATTTGGTTTTTTCCTGCTGGAGAAATATAGAATTTATTATTATTATTATTAAAAAAAACATAATTTCAAATAATGTACCAGTACGACCCTCAATTTTCGTAAATATGGAATGTTAAATAATAATTACAAAACAAGTGATTTAAATGCAAGCCTTTATTAAGTATGAAATTAAAAGTACCTGTTTGTATAAATACGGTATTAATAATATTCTTATACTTATTGAAAATACATACGGTAGTAAAGACGTGATTAAGTTTTCATTTGTTTTGAATGAATAGCAGAGCAGTTTAGTTTATTGGACTTGCGTTGTAGTGGGCATTGAACAAGCGTTAATTGCCGCGGAATATTGATTGGTCGCACTTCATCGCCAGCACATTAACACGTAGTCCGGTTGAGTTGTTGTTAATGCCCTTGTTTCTTTTTTACCGAGCGTGGTGTGACCCAGTGGCTAGGACGAGTACCGAGTCCTCTACCTCTGCCGCCAAACTCTCGTATTGATCAACGCAGTTGCGCCACTCTCTGTCGGTCTGCGAGATTGTCATTCATCTACTGCGGTTTTGCTCCCGCCATAATTAAAACTGGGAGGAAGTCTTCTCAACTATCTACCATTATTGTTCGACGTTCTTTCTCCAGTAGCGTTGCTAGGAGGGGGTGCACAGTTTAGAGGGCGGCAAAATCAGACTTGCATGGTCTGACCAAATAGTATCTTTTGTACCAAGCGCGCAAAGTATGTTATTTACGAATATGACAATTGTATTGTGTCCGTGATTTAAATAAATGAAATAAATTTAAATAAATGAACATGAATTTATTAAGGTACAAAAACTCTCTACGATATTATTAAAAGCAATATGAAAAAAATTAATTGTAGCAACTTTATTAAATTTAATATATGACGGAATTGCTCTATGGGCAAATGTTTTGCCCCGGGCGATAAAAATGCTAGCTACGTCACTGTCTTTCTCACAATTTTTGTAACAAACTATTTATATTAACAGTAATTAAATGTAACATTATGACTGTTAAAGTTCCTGCTGATAAGATTTTATTTAAAAAGTGAGGTCGAGGTCGGAATATGGGCCATTGTATTTACCTAATTGAAATATTGCCTCCTTTTCCTCAAAAAAATTGGTTTTAGTAATTTAGATTTTTGTCCAAAAACTTGTGTATTTTGAATATAAGTACTTTAAACTTCTGGACTTAAGTAAATAGTAATGCAGCATAGCTCTAATCATTCGACATACGACCTCGACAATCTCACCATTACATAAGTATAGCAATTTTCAGATTTTTATCTTTATGACTCAAAAATTGATACCTGCCAAAGTCGGAAAATATGCGTGATAATGATCCAGCGATATTCGCAATTTTCATTTTCAAATAAAAACCTGTTTTTTTTTTATATTAAAAATATAGTACAATATAAATAAATATACAGTAATATGTATTGTAAGATTTTTGTTTGGTTTTAAATAAGTCTAAATACTTATATTGAATATATCATTATTCATTATTTAGTCGTTACAGAGTTCAGTTGTGAAAACGAGATCAAACAATTTAATCAAATTATTTATAAAACAGGAAATGCATTTTTTTTAACTTTTTTAATATTATAGAAATTAGCTTTGCTTTTTCAGTACATATTGCACTATTTACTAAAATATACTATTATATTATACATTTACAAGTAATTAAGTAATTATACATTAGACTTTTAATAAAAAAATGAAAACTGTTTATATTTAAAATATCAAGACGAATTTTCTAAAAACAACTATAAGACCGTTACTTTTCTTTCTGTTATCAATTTCCAATTTCCCGCTATTTACTCGTCTGCGTAGAATTTTTATTTAGAATATATTATGTTTATATTTAGAAATAAGGTACGATTTTTTGTAATAAAGCTTTCACTAAAGGTATCTTGAACATAAAGAAAAACGATGGAGATAGGAGATTGTTGAATACTAAGCGAGATACTTGGGAACAGATATTGGTTTTCGGAAAGATTTCCATTTATCTAGAAAGCAACATATCTAGACTTCTTTTGCTCAGATCCCGCAGAGTCTTTGTTGAAATGAAATATGTTTATGCAACATTGAATCACAATTATTTTAATCAAGATAGCCCTTCCCTTCTATTATGCTGTACCAATGCTGAATTTGTCAGGCTTTGTTTGAATATTTCAATGGCATAAATGAAATACGTATTGTATGAATGATGAAATTGATATTTTCGAACGTGATCAGAAATACGAAATAATTATTTTGATCCTCGCGAAGCGAACTGATATTTTGCGGGCATGCGTATGTCAGTTAAATAGCGTGACATGTAGAAATATTATTTTACCCTAGAACAAAGCCATCATTTCACTACTAATATTACATTCGCACAAAGACTCGGAAAATATACACATAATGAAAGAATTTATTAAATGAATGAACAATATGAAATGAAATTCGAAGTATAATTACAATTTTCATCATTTGTTTTTTTATTGCATACCTTTAATTATACCATACTAAATAATTTCCATAAAGAACAAAAATGTGACATTCTTTCTGTCAGTTATTATATCTATCACTTACTAAAGAATATGTGAAACAAATTAAATATATTGCAACGTTTATTTATTTAGGTGAAGTGTAAAAATAATTGAAATATGTATATTTATATAACTACGTTTAATGAACGAATAATAGATAATAAAAATATAGTAAAGATAAGTAACACTATGAATAGACAAATATATATATATATATATATATATATATATATATATATATATATATATATATATATATATATACTAATTTAAGAATTATAATTAGTAATAAAGACTTAAACATTAAGAACAATTATTTAAACATATAATACTACGTAATATTTATTTACACGATATTTATATCACCAGCTATTTATATTTCTATCATTAACTGTTTATTTATATCACCAACTATTTATTTATACTTTACATATTTCTGACATGCATTAAGCGACACTGACATTCTTCAGTGACTTTCTGCACACTCTGACCGATACTGACATCCTTGTCACGCCCGACGCTACTCTTATATAGTTGCCGTCAATTAATATCTGGAACATTCCAGAGTCTATCGTACTGTTTAAAATTCTCGAACAATAGCGGCGTCTCTCGTACCTCAGTTGACCTTTAACGCGAGTACCTGACCAGACAGATCAGCCGTGATGACTCATTTGCGGTGAGTCTCGTTCATTACAATATATTTTTTGCAAAATACGGAAGGTATTTATAATTATAATTTCAAATAAGTTAATTTTATGAAAACCACAAAAATATTTGACAGAGATACGAATGCAAACAGAAAACTAAACGTAATTGCGGTCGTAGGAACGGGTGACCAATAGCAATGGTCTATTCAAATTTATTGCTCGTTAGTGGGACGAATTTCTTGTGCAACTGTTCAGCGTCTCAAGTAAAGTAACCTTTCTCTAAGATATCGTGCGGATAATGACGTCACGATAAATTTATTTGTCGCATATTATTAAGTATTTTTAAATATACAAAATACTTGTCTAATATTTTTATTTAAAGATTCTTATTTAAAGAAATAAAAAAATTATAGAAAACTTCATTCAAGTCGAAGCGTGCTAACAAAGTGAACCAATGCTATCCGTTTGTAAAATATTCAATATTTATAAATAAATAATTAAATTAAGAAAAAATAAAGGAGGTATTCATTTTTTTTTTATGGTTTGGTAAGTAAAAAAACTACTTTGAAGTTTTTATAAAACAATTCTGATCTATTAATCAGTTTACAAAGACATTGTAGGTACTAAAAATACTACTTGGTCATTAATACCTTCATAATCCTCTTGGTTGGTAAACAACTATTCTATTTAAACATATATTTCTAACAGATCTGCTATTGCTTGCTATATTGGTCATTACGGTTTATTAGCTACAGAGAATGCAAATTAGTAGATTTAATTAAAATAGGAAGGATCAATACGGGTCTTAAGTTTAGGATGTGATTAAACTTATCGTGAAATTAAATTTTAAATTGTATGGAACATGCACATGAGCAGTGTACTCGTAAATTGTGATAAAAGAAAAAGTTATAACCTGATACAATCAGCCTGTGAATATACATATAGAGAATTTAATTTATTATTTCAGGGTAGATTATAATGATGTAGGTCAATAATACATTACATTTATTACGCAATTATGCTTTTCTCTATTAGTGTATTTTAATAATATCGGAATAGGCAATTTTCATAATAACGAAAAGTCACTTATTACGACGAAAATGTATGAATTAATTGTAAAATAATTTGGATTTAGCGTGACCCGTTTTAGCGACAAAGTGTTTCAGCACTAAGGACAGATATAGTGTCCACATGTCCTCTTTACTCAGTGCCTACATCCTACTTAATAATTACACTAACATAATTTTAAAATGTAATAGGAGAAAATTGAAAATATGTATTTATTTCTACCGTTTCCCTTCATAGTCATTATGTTAAGGTGTTCAATGATTTTTCTTATTATTCTATCATCATCTATCATCATCATCATTGACGCTACAACTCTATGTATTTAGGAGTTATAACCACAGGTGAAATCGAGAAGTGAAATTTATGTGTGCAATGACAAATTTTATTATTATAGTGGCTAATGAACCACTGAGACACAGTAGTATTTTTATTTGGTAAAGATTGGCGACGCTTGGATTTGAAGCTCAAATGTGAAACTAATCCCAGTTGAAATTCACAAAGTGAACTACTGCTGCTCTATTCTTTAATTAAAAAAAATGATTTATACAAAAGGAGATGTTTGATATGCATTTTATTAATGTTTTTACCGATAGCAAACTTGTTTCACAGTTGGCGGTGGTTGCTTAAATCATTTATCATAATTAAATTTTATGAGTTAAGGGAAAGTTGTTTTTAATTAAATATAATATAAAATTAGAACTACGTATGTTGTTTCGGTATAAAATTATTGAATTGAAAAAAATATGTTAGGTGATTAGTAAAGCTCGGATTTATATGGGATAAAAAACTGCAATATATTTTATGAGGTTATTTGTAAATATATGTATGTAATATTCGTCAAACCTAACAAAACATCTTGAATTTTACACCAATAGTACATAATATATAAAAATATTCAACACTGCTGTCAAAATTTCGAATAGCATTTCTTTATTTACGTGTTGCTTAAAATTTAAGCCTTTTTACATATAGTACTAAATGTACTGATATTTTATTTTTTATAATTATTTATAAATGTTTATGCATTTTTATATCAATAATTTGAGTATTAACTAATATTTCTATCTATCGATTTTAGTAATAAAACAATTGATTTAAAGTTTGACCAGTAAGTGACTTGGTTACATTGTTTGATTTTGATAAAAACAGTAAACTGTAGCAATAGCAATAAAATTATAGTAACAGTATTGCTGTAATTTTTCTAATTGCCATGTGACTGAATGCGACTATTAATATTATTGAGAGGCAGAGGTTTGTAAAGCTAATTTATAAAAAGCAAAATTTTGGTTTTCATCAAATAATCTACTAAACAAAAGCAAAACTGTTGACAATTTCAGTAAATAATACTGAAATACAATTTAAATTTGAATTTATAAAATATTAAACGCTTCGAAAAAATAAAACAAAAAACTATAAAACAATATATGTTAAAACACTGCTTTTACACAATAGAAAAAGTATTAAATATTTATTATTGTATATGACATCAAACTGCATTTTTCTTTTATTACATTTTTAAATAAGATATTAAATGACATCATATATATTTCAATGTAATATAGACAATAAATAATCTAAATCTAGAAAATAGTTTTTGTACTGATTTCATTGAAAAAATAAATGGTCACTTATAGCAAATAGGTATGAAAAAATCACTGGATATAATTAACTAGTTTCATATAGACAATCAAGTAAATCATGTATATAAATATAAATCCGACCTCTACTGATCAGTAAACATTGGTAGAGTGATCATACATTTCAATCATGCATTCCCACAACACAAACATCAATTGGTACAATTGGCCTTGTAGCTTATTTCCACAATGTATTGAATCTTGATTTCGCATACAGCATTTCACAGGAAGCTAATTGGACCTAGCACTATAATCTTAATGGCTTAGCCCTTTCATATCAAACTGCATAGTATATTGTGACGATGGAGTGTCTACGTGAAATGTTAATACTTGATGGATGAAGGACTCATGCATAGAATACACACATGTGATGAATAATTACGCAATTAGGTTCGACACAAAGCAATAAATTGCCATGGCCTTTGTTTCACAGATATGACGATAATTGGAGCTAAATGTAATTGTGATTGTGGAACGCCCTGTACAATTAATAGTAATGTATTGGTATTTACAACAAACCTAAGTGAACGAAATGTCTTATATTTAAATCAGGAATGGAAAACATAACGTAACAATACCCGATTGTGTTATTATATCGTTTCTTTTGCTAATAACAAAATAACATTATACAACCGTAACATAACAAATTTCGATGCACTATAATATTATTTTTCGTTTTTATAAGTTAAGTACTAATGCTTTCCTTATAGCATATAATTACGAATTACAGAACAAGGTATTAATATTTTAAATAATTTGTTTCAGTTTCAGTTTTTTATGAATTTTATTACATATTACATAAAAATAAAGTAACAATTTTAATGTTATAATAACGAAATAAAAATAATATTATTGTAACGTTATATACTGTTATGTTGTTGTTTTTTCAGTTATATAACGTTATGTTAACGTTAACCCATTCCTGATTCATTGATAAATTTATATATGCGGTTTTCTACTTTTTATTTTTTCGTTGACTTGCTATTTCATAATCAGGAAAAAACTTTTGCAGTAGCAGAATTTTTACTAAATTCCCATAATACAACAATGTGTGTGTGTTTTATAACAGACCTAACGTGTTATATACTAATTCTTTAGGTCCATGGTTTTATGCACATTTGATGAAAGATTTCTAAAAAGTAATTTACATGCTATTCTTTAATTTTTAATACCAGTTATCACAATGATGAAGACTGCGTTACAGGCGAAACGTTGGTAATTTATTTGACTACTAGTACTTGAAAAGGTTTTTTCTAATTATAAATTATATTTCGTTATTGTTTTATTGTTATTTATTGAAATTAGCAATTACTTACTAATACAGACTAGAAGGTTGTAAATGTAGTTGAAGATGTTACTAACCTGGAACAAAAAGAAAATAATTAAAATTAACATTTTTTTAAAATAAATTATTAAAATAGACATTTTTAACTAAATCCAATCAAGGAATACTACCATACACTACACCTAAATTAAATTTAAACTTTTCGTTTTTTTTTTATGCCATTCATATTACAATTATTCTGGTAAAATACTCTACTACTACATTATATTTAGAAATTTTTAGTACATCAAACGGTTATTTCTTCTGATAGTGTATAAACATGCCAATCATGCATTCTCCTAAGGTATTTAGAGCATATTTATTGAACGAATTTTGAAGAACTTTATATTTTTCATATAATGTTTTTATTAGATTAACTTTAGTAAAGAATTTATTAATTAATATTATTTTGAAAGATACATCTGAAAAGAAAGCTCTTCTAACATATGCAATTAAAAACATCAACTTTTTTGTTTTAAATTCTCATCTACATAAGATGAAATATGTACCAAATTTGTAAGTAAAATAAAAAATCTTAAAAGATTATTTCAATAATTATTAACATTTATTTGATGGAGGTTTTTAACAAAATAATTAAAAAAACATTAAACCGCAAAATTTATTATTACATTATTTTAGTTATTACTAGAGATGGGATTTTAGTGTTTTTACCTTTTTTTCTACGTGAGTACTATTTTTACTTGTCATAGACCAAAATCCGTTTTGAGGAAAATGCTTTCATTTGAGCCCAATATGATTTTACCTATTTTACCTAAAATAATGTTTTTTTTTAAATTTGACCTAATTTATCATATTTAAAACCTAAATCATATTTTGATTTACCTAAACCGTGACTTCCAAACGATTTTTTTTTCATATGGTTTTCTAAACTTAACGTAGTAATGGAGTTTAAAGTTGAAGAAGCTATAAGCGTGAGAAAAGTTCAAGAATGATTTGCAAAGTCAACAATTGAAAGAGATTTAATTTATATATCAAATAATTTTCAAACAATTAGTGAAACCATCACAAAGCTAGAATAGAATCTGTAGGAACTCCACTAATGGAGTCTATGAAAATATTTAATACATTACGAGAAAAAAATAAATCATGTGAAGGAAGGATAGCACACATTGTTCAGTTAAAAATGATTCAGGTCCTAAACAAAAATCCTGGTTTTTATATTATGAATACTTTATGTAAAACATATATATGGGAGAGGATATAGATATGCCAGAAAATGTATCCAGGAAGGAAGCCAACAACTTTAAATACGCCCCCATAACATCTTGTGACGTAGAGCGGTCATTTTCTCTTTATAAAAATGTACTAACAGACACAATCTTAATGTATAAAATATTGAGAAAATATTAGTTTGTTATAGTTACAAAAAGAAATCAAAGTCAAATACGAAAAAGACTGCAAATGTGATTTTTAATTTTAAATCGAGCTGGAATTCTTAAAAAATCTATATCTAAATGCGTAGGTATGTCTCTAGAATTATAAAAATAAATGTTTTTTTATGTTATATTTACAAAAGATCAATAAAATTATTAAAAATTTATAACCTAAAAATAATTTTTCGTACCTAAATCCAAATATTTGGTACCTAAAACAAGAATTTTTTAAACCTATTTAGGTACCTATTTTTGCAAATTTTAAAACCTAAAATCCCATCTCTACATTACACTGAAACGTACTTCAATTATCGTTTTATAAATATAGTGCTAGTGAGAGAATCCTGTCGAGGGAGAACTTTGCTGTCGCTCAATTTAAGTATATTATTAGCTGAAAGAATCGTCAGTCAGTAACTCATAATAGAGTACTTTGCTAATGGTCTCGGGAAAATGGGACAAATGCATTTGCTGCATGTTTTTTAATGATGAGACAAAAGTAGCTTTCTGGTTATTAAAAGAATCAATATCATTATCACTCCTTGGGGTAATTATGAAAATGGCATAATTGATGATAAAGCCGCAATAGTAATAAGGGATAAATCACGAATTTATTTTTCATAACCGCATATGAAATGCAGAGGCTTTCCTGTGCCCTAGCATCTAGCATGATATATGGCTGCAATTATCATTACACCCTCAACTTGTAACGAATTCACCCCTGGCGGCCGGAAAATGAATTACATAGAAATAGAACGTGATAATATTATTGATTGCACTTTCATAAACCCGGGCCGTAGTTATTTCTTCCGACGTCATTCTTCAAAACATTATAAATCTATTTCTCCGCGATAAAAATGAAGTATTATCTCCATATCTCACAATGCACTCTCTATGAATATGAATATTTATTGTAGGAATACAAAAACTTAAGCATTTATTTTCTATCCATAAATTTCTTACTTGAGAAAATGTCATTTTGATCAAAATATATTGGCTCGTAACTTACAGTGATTCGTCTAATATTTAAATTGGTTTAACGTGAAAAATCTGACGTCTTCAGCATTACTTTACTACAACAATTCTACATTTCCATTTGTTATCATATGTGGAATAACACTTCTAGATGGAACAGTGTCTTAAATTCCTAAGGTACTTGATACGTAACAATGCTTTTCTTGCATTTTAATGTTGTAGTTATTTAAATTTAGCTAAATTTAATGAAACTGGGATTTGAACCCTAGATCCAAAACATAAATAAACCTACAATCAATTTAATAAACTTTACTCAAAAAATAAAAATATAATGCTTAGTAAACATTTGTAAACAGATATCTACATGCTTACACGTATTTAAAATTTCATATTTATTTTCGATATTATACCTGTCCTTCATGTCATTATAGCATTAAATATTTAAATATTACCTGGTAATACGTCGTAATTATTTGAAAATGTAACTTGTATTTATGTTACAAATATATAGGTCAGGTAATATTTAAATATTAACACTGGGCAAATAATAAATTCTATATTTAGAGATATACATTCAAAATTGCATAATTCATGTAACAATTATGGGATTACAAATATTAATTCAATTTTAAATTATACATATTTCATTTTTTAAACTTCTATTATCTATTTTTAAAAATAGGTTATAAATTTTGAGTTTATTTTTATAAAGTCCTGAACCTATATAAAAATCTAAATTCAATAATTTTTTAAGCAAATTAAGACAGCAGATATTTTTATTTAAATCTTTAGTTACAATTGGTTAAGAAAGAACAAGCATTGGAGTTTGTTTAGTTTTATGTTGTTTTTACTTCATAATTTAGTTGCCAAATCGAGATGTTCAGTTCATTTCATTCTTCTTATTTCTGACGAATTATCTAATAAATTTAGTGCTAAATTATTAATATGCTTATGTATGCGATTTGCATATCGAGTAGAATATGTTTTTATAAGTTCCTTAATATTTTAACTTTTAAATCCGAATGTATTGATTCATTTGTGACATATCACGGAGCATTTACAATTAGGTATAGACAGGTATTTTGAAATCTTTGTATAATGTTTAAATAGGTTTTCTTAGCGCACCCCCATAAGTGTGTTCCATATGTCCATATGGGAATAATTGTAGCTTTATTTAATAGAATTTTGAAGTGTACCGGTGCATAAATAATTATTCAGACCATTTGCGAAAAGTTCCGAGTTTTATATTATGAGTGAAATATTATAGATTACCTTGGAACATAGTCTATTTAAAAACATAACACCACATAACGTATAATTTGAAATAATGTATGTCATTTATACAAAAATATATTCTGGATAAAAAATAACGCTTACAATTATTGATGGGACGTAGGAAAATTCTTCTAATAAAGAGAATTTATACGAGATTATTGTAAATTGAAGAGTGTTTTCCTAATGTCGTGTCAAGTTAATTTCTTCACATTTTTTTTTAATGTAAATACAGGTATAATGCGTATACATTTTATATAAGTCTAAAAATATAATAACAACGTGTAGTATTGTGAATACTACAACTACATGTAATATTAAAGAAAATATTAACATTATTTTGATGCATCGAGACAAAATGTCATAATGAAACGGAGTCGCGAAATATTTGTAAAACTAGAGATGAAAGCGAAAAATCGATTTATTCGGATGAAAAGATGCAGCAACACGATAGGCTAGAAAATTAGGTTATGTAAACATTGACGATTGTAAAATATAGTGAAAAAAGGTAGAACAAAACATAATTGTTATAATTTTTTTCAGGGCATGTAACCGGTTAAAAAAACCGGTTAATAAAAACCGGTAACCGATATTTTGAACGAAAATTGCGAACTTTAACCGTAATTTTAACCGATATTTTTCAGGCCGAAAATACCGGTAACCGTTAACCAAAAAATAAATAAACCGGTTTTAGCGAACATTAACCTTTATTTTAATATCATGTAGCGAGAAAATTTTTTTTTTTTTTATATCTGTATTTATTTTTATTTGAACATGAGTCATGACAGTTTTTACAATTAACATTTTATTGGAGAGTTATAAATCTAGGTAGTCTCTTTGGCCCTTAAGGCTGTAATGTAGCAATCCCAAACCATCTAAGGTTTTGCAAGTGTAAGGGGTGAGGTAGCTAGGGGGTTGGACCGTAACTATTCCCCCACTCAAAGTGTAAAAGCGAAATGAGAGAGATAACATGTTTCGTGAACGAATGAAAATATTTTTATACTCTTTAATCATTCATTCACTTTTCTAATTCTTCGAAATTAATACCCCTACTCGGTCTACGAATATAAAGGGGTGGCGATGCAGGCATCGACTGCGTCTAGCGGCATCTCTTATGAAAAAATAGAACTAAATTTATTAATTTAATATTTCGAATTATTAGTTTACTAAAGTAATGTAATAAATTTTCTTTGGGGCAAACGATTCTTTACTTCATTCATCACACTGCTACAGAGAGAAAATTCTTAAAATGTTTAGTCAATTCAATATAACATAGGTATAATATAAGGCAAATTTGGCACTTTTACTATTTAATTATTCAAATTCTATTAACAATTTTACATTTATCTCTGTGTAGCAGTGTTGAAGTACTATCCAAGAATTTATTTTTAAAATATCAATGTACAAGTTTAAATAATAGAGGCAAGAAATGAAATATTGTAACACCGATTTTCGCGCTGAATGGGACACCTACAGTAGAGCCTTAAGGTTACTTAAAAAGTTCCAAATAAATACGGCCTTCGTCAACACAGGCAAGTTTAAAATTGAAAAGTGACCTGCCATTTTCGGAAGATATTACGGGAATTTTTGTGAATATTCATTAATTAAATTGCTTTTTTTTAATTCTTATATTTTTCTCAGTTGGTAATTTTTATTTTTTTTTAATTAATTATTCTGTAATTTTTTATTTAATTTGTTTTAATTAATGTTAATTATTTTTTTAACCGATATATTAATCGGTTTAAATCGGTTTACAATTTTCAAAAACCGGTTTTCGAACTAAAACCTTTATTATTATAACGTTCTCTATAAGGGTTAACCGTTAACCAGTATTTTTTTAGGTTACATGCTCTGATTTTTTTAAAAGAATATCGTTATTAAATAAGCGTTTTTAATAAAACACTGTCTATTTTCCTCTCTAGAGAGGGAAAAGTAATTTTCTTCTCTGTTTTGCAAGAAGAAAGTAAAGTTTTCTATGCATGTCGTGAAAAAATATTTGTTTACTTGTCATTAAAAAGTAATTAATGCAGTCTAATTTAATATGTATGTACGGTAGATATTAATAACGTTCGAAGAATCCAATAAACGGTAATTAGAGTTGGCAAGTGGGTCACATCAGATTTTAATTAACAAACAACAGCAAGTTTCGAATTTGAACAAAACAGTTTCTGGCGAAACTATCCAGGGAGTGTTTTTGGCTGGGGGGCGCGGGGCGCGTGACGACCGCCACATCTGTTGCTCGGCGCGGAGCCCCGATGTCATTCCCACATCCACATCAGCCCTTCGATTCCCCTGCCGCGCTGCCCGGCCGGGTTATTTGATTTCGCCCCGTTATTAAAATGCAACAACTGTTGCCTCCATTTCCGCCGGCGTCCCGACGCCCTGCCCCCGAGGACACACTCAACATTAACTCGCGTACGGCACCCCGCAGGAAAAACGACGCCGAGGCGGTACGCGCTACAGGATCTGATTTCAGATGCTGATACCGCCAAACCTAATTAAAATTTTATTTTCTGGTTACAATGTTCATTTATTACTTAAATGCCAACATAAATATTCTAAATTTGCTTACCAAGTTTTATTTCATTTAATATACAATACAGTATTTAATTAATTTTCCAATAATTCTAAAATTACTTCGTACTCGAATTTACAGAAAGTTTATAAATAACTGATGCAATTAAAAAGTACCAAAATATGAACATCATCAAAATATGTATAATATATGTAAAAAAACTAAATATGCATTTTAAAATAAAAATCATGCAAAATAATTATCTCATCAGCTTTTTACTAAAATATTTTTTTACGTTCATTTACATAAAATGTAGTGGTTTTTCAAATCATTTCACAAAATGTACTCGTATAAAGAGTGGTGTAGTTTCGAGTGTGCAGGCGCTAATCCCGAACCTTCTAGACAAGTGTCCAGGCGATATTTCCTAAATTATAAATATTTGAAAAAAAATTTTCAAATATGTTTGTATGTATTTTATAAGTTGATGTATTTTTGTACATTTTTTTTGTTTTGTTTTATTTTTATTATTTCAAATAGTAAATAATTTTCTAAATGCAACAATATAATACACTTATAGTCTTACATAATAAAAATATTGAGAATAATGCAAATGAAAAATTATTATAATTCAAATTAATTTAATAGAAACAGGAATGCTTTTATAGAAACAAGTAAAAATGAAAAAGATTTATATTTATAAATATTTTGAACAATGCACGTAGTCATAGCATTCTATCAAATTTAAATTGAAATATAATAATTTTTTCTTTGTATTATTCTCAATATTTATGTTATATAAGACTATATCGTTTTTGAAATTATAAAAAAGTAAAAAAAAAATCTACAAAAATACTATTATATGATATATACAGTGGCTCACAAAATTATTCGTACACCTAAGTTTTGTATTTAAAAAGTGAAAAATGGAGTACTTTCAAAAAAATATTGATATATTATTGACGGGATCAGCTTCTCTTATTTTCCAGAAACAAAATGCAATAGCCAATTATGAAAAAAATATTATTTTTCTTGTGTTAATTAAATAAAAACAAAATGTGTACAAGAAATAGGTACACAAAATTATTCGTACACTTATGAAATCTTGCATATAATGAGTAGATATTTATATTTATAAATATGAAACAATTGTGATTGCATAATTATCATTGGTCTGAGTATTTTGTATAAGTTTTTTAAAAAATAGTTCACAAAAACAAGAAATTACGGTAGTTGAAAGGCGAATCTTCTTGAAATTACTTCTCCAGTGTAAATCTTTAAGGGAGGTTGTCAAAATTGAATGAAGATCGCACTCAAATGTTGAGAACCTTATAAGTAAATATAAAAATAAGAACCATTAGAAAAATATTCTCCGTGGAGGCCTTAAATTATTTTTAAATCAGCAGAATAAACTATTTATTGAGCGTTAAGTGAAATCAAATCCTAAAAATCCCCTTAATAAATTAATATTAAAATAACTAAAATTTTTAAGGGTCTATTGGAACATAGACTATTCAAAGAACTTTAAGAAATTTTGGTTCTAATAATCTTATAGTAAAAAGTAGCCCATACAATTCCAAACAAAATAAAATAAAGAGACTCGCATTTGGAAATAGTATAGCACGGATTGTGTTTTTTTGGAAATTGGTAATTTTGCGGATTTGAGTGAAATGGCAAATCTTTTGAGTGGAGAAATCCAAATTCTGAGCTTAATAACTGCATTTTATGTAGTACAGTGAAACACGGCGGCAGGATCATAATAGATTGGGAATATGTAGGTGCTCCTTATGACTATACGGCCATTAAAATCAAAATTTCTTAGAGTTCTTCGAATAGTCTATGTTTCAATATATCCTTCAAGAAATTCAGATATTTTTTTTGTTAATTTATTCAGGGGTTTTTAGTATTTAATTTCATTTAATGCTCAATAAATCGTTCATTCTGCTGATTAAAAAATTTTTTACGGTCCCCATGGCAAATATTTTTCAACTACTCCTCATTTTTATATTTACTTCTAATGTTCTTAACAATTGAGAGCAATATTCTTACAATTTTGACAACCTCCCTTAAAGATTTACACTGGCAAAGTCATTTCAAATAGATTCGTCTTTCAACTACCGTAATTTCTTGTTTTTGCGACCCATTTTTGAAAAAACCTTTTACAAAATACTTAAACAAATGATAATTACGTAATCACAGATGTTTTATATTTATAAATATAAATATTGACTCGTTATTTGTAAGATTTCATAAGAGTACGAATAATTTTGTGTACCTGTTTTTTGTATGCATTTTGTTTTCATTTAATTTACATAAGAAAAATAATATTTTTTTCATAAATGGCTATTGCATTTTATTTCTGGAATATGAGAGAACATGATCCCGTCAGTAAAATGTATATATTATTTTTGAAAGTACTCTATTTATCACATTTTAAATAGAAAACTTAGGTGTACGAATAATTCTGTGAGCCACTGTATATATATATATATATATATATATATATATATATACATATATATATATATATATATATATATATATATATATATATAGTTGAATAAATTTTATTTGTAAAACTTTTCTCTAATATTTTTAATTTAGTAAATATCGCCAGGACACTTTTCTAGAAGGTTCGAGATTAAATACCGGGAGATATAAAGTGTTGCGGCGGCCAGCTCAAGTAGACAGTGTACAAAAACGTTACAATACTATAATATTTTCAAATTTTAATAAAAAAAATAGAAAATTCTCTGTTTATAAATAAAACAAGAAATATCACGAACAAAAAACATCTAATAACAAATTTCTATTTCTAGTACCTAATTTAGTAAAATATTAATCTTGAATTTTATGTTTTTTTAGGTAATTTATATCGAAAATATTCGATGAAATTTAATCTAGGCTAAGAATGCTCATCAATCAGTCACTGTGTTTTTATCTTTTTTAGTACTCTTTTTAGAATCATCTACATACAATGTATGCTTTTTTTATTTATTGTCACTGTAAATAATTTCTTACTTCGATACAAAAACATTATGTATGAACGTATTAGCCACGCGTCAATTACTACCATTGAAGTTTTGAATGGTGTCTGCAATAGAAATTAAATTGACTGAAGTTAATGATTTATAAAAGTAAAACTATCTTCAATGAAATTTTACAAACGTTAAATATGATGACATTAGAAAAATATTCCAAACAAGTTTTTATGGATAAAAAGGATAGTAAATTATGCGGAACATTATATTTGCATTTTTGCATATAGAATCATTTTTAAACTTTGTATAAAAATTGTTTCACGAGATTTTTACAGCAGTGGTTTTAATCTAATTACGTAAGGGCAAGATTTAGAGTAATTCATAGTGAGTGAGCACCCCTCTCGTAGCAAACATAAGAGTGACTGGTTTTTATAAAGAGTGATTTTAATCTAATTATATTAGATCAAGAATAAGACTACTTCAAATGAATAAAAACTCTCTCACAGGTAGTAAACATTACACCGACTAGTTATTACGGAGGGTGCTTTTAATTACACTAGAATAAAAATTTAACTACTAAAATAAATATTATAGTAACTAATATTTTCACAGGGTGATTTTAATTTAATTAATGGAAAAAATGAAATACTTCACATTGAGCGAGCACCCCTTCCAGGTAATAAACATTACAGTAACTATTTTTTATGGCAGGTGATTTTCATCTAATAATAGTAGGGCAAGAATTAGAGTACTTCAAAAGAATGAGCACCCCTCTCACAGATACTAAACATTACAAACACTAAGGTTCATATAAGGAGGGTGAATTTACCGTAATTGCATTGTAGAAAAAAATAGAGTATTACTCAATTACCCCTCATACAAGTAATTAATATTGTGCTAAGTAATCGAAATCGACAATACGAGGAACGCGGGACTTGAAGAGGAGACAAGTTAACATGTCATATACTTTTAATATGAATTTGAACTCGCTCGTCATTTGGTAAAACAGTTTTTTCTTGGGCACAGGCAAGGAGGAAGATTTTTCGGTGGTCTTAGACATTTTCAGAAGAAAAAAATCGATTCAAGATGAAACATGCAGCGAAAGGCCTTCATCTTCAAGAAATGATGCAATTTTTCCACAGAATCTAGGATCTTGTGCTTTCAGATTGTCGGTTGACAGTACTGAAAGATTGGAGAAAAGTTAGTCAAATTTAACACTTCACCGTTCTTCAGATTTTGACTAATTCATTGGGATGATAAAAATCTGCGCAAAAATCGTTTAGAAAAGAGATGAGATTTTGGTCAGTAACTACCGATACATTACTATGGCTCCTCAGCCTCCTTATTCACTTGACTTGCGTTCTTGTGACTTTTTCCTTTTCTCGAGATTGAAAAATCAACTCAATGTAACTCATTTTGGGACACTTTAAAACATTTAAATAGCTGTAACCGATTAGCTGGTGATTCCAGTTCCAAGTTCCAGCACTGTTAAGAGGATAAGAAGAAGTGTCTTCGTCACTGTGTGGCATTCTTAAGGAAGTTATTTTGAGGGAGACAATATTGAATTGTAATTCTATTTGATTATTTTTTTTTAAGTCAGACTTTACTTAATTTACATGCCTTATATATTACAAATACTTGATTAATAAATTAATAGAAAACCGAATACGAGAATTTCATCTATTACATTTAGTTTTGTTTGTTTTTAATCATCGCGTTTCTCTGGAAGCTAGCAGCAGCAATGAAGGTTTATTATAACCGTAAAGGTTTTTATGTAGTTTCTTATTTACATTTTACAATGCATACATTTGTATCATAACCTCAACCACCTTGAATATTCATTGAATAATTTCATGATATTTAGATTACTTTGCGGCGCATTACTTATTCAATTTGACGACGTCGGCCGTTTCATGAGCCCGTTAGGTCGTCCACCCTGGCAGCAAATGAAAGCAGTTGAAGTTGGAATCCCAGTTTGGCCCAAATGCACAGCAGTGCACCTGACCCCAGCGCCGCTGGCGCCCCTATCAACTCATCTCGCAACTACACAATGATTAGCAAGTTGCGGAACTGCACACCGACCGACTTAATATCTATTAAATTGGCCGAAAGTTATTGTAGTTGGTAACTGCATGCATGCTTAGCGAATCATTATTTATAGTACACTATGTGAAATTGCCCCGGGACTATCATTGCACACTAAGATACATTCGCACATTTGCGGATTGTTTCGCTCGAGTAACAGCAAATTCATAAAACGGAGTCATCCACATTCATAATATTCACTATAGTTACTGGCACTGGGTTTCATATTTTTGTAAGCATAGAAAATAAATACAAACTTAAACTTTATTTCAAAAACATTTTTTTATAAATGGTGTTTAATAAACCATTCCTAAATACGTGTTATTGTATTTGATTTAACCTCAAATAATTTTATATTAAAACGACTGCAATATTATATGTAAAAGTTATTAGTATATTAATGAAACAAAACGGGTTTAAATGAAATATTGATTGTGCTATTTGTTTACATTTAACTTTCCTTACTTGATTTACAGTTAAAATGAAAATTGGTCTTCCAAGGCCGGATTTATGTTGGTGGGTGCCGATATAAAGTCTTTTTTTAATTAATTGTTAATTTATTAAATACTTGAATAATTTTTATACCATTTATCGCCGTGATGAAGACTAACAATCGAAACGTTCGTGTATTTCATTAAATGACTAGTATTCCAAAAGTTTTTTCCTAATTACTAATTATCCAGTCGAATAAAAAACTATTTCTGTATTAATTAAAATAAAATTTAGTTTTGACAATTTTCTTGCTTTTTTGTTATATATTCTATATCTTTATAAGATAATACTCTTAAAATATCATTGTTGATGATCAAAAGTATTAGATAATGTTTTAGGCGTTGTTCGATCATAACAGTTCTCAGCCTATTTTTTAATATTCTTAATTTTGAGAATGATCTTTCTAAAGGGCAATTTGTTATCAAGAAAACAAGATAAATTCTCAAGATGACTTGCATGTTTAGAAAAGGATCCTGCACTTTTTTCTATTATTAAATTATATATAGTTTTCGAGTAAAGATACTATTATTTTCTATCAAAAATATAGTCATTCCGTTGTACATTAGTAAAGTTACAAGTACGAAAATGTTGGTGTTTTCCAGGTTGGCTCTTTTTTATTTTCCAGTAATGTAAATTCTTGACAAAATTGTTAACCTGGTATGCAGCTCAATCTGCCCACCCTTAAATCCGGGCCTGCATCTAGACATATTTTTTTTTCTTTTTGGAATGAATATATTTTAACAAATTTCGTGCACTAAGCAGAATTATTTTTGCTTATATCGAAATCAGTTTAACTCACGCGCCGAATGTACCATCTTTATATGACTTTGAAAAACAGAGGAATTATTTTTCCTTGCAAGGATCAAGTTAACATTTTTTTTACTTTTTATATAAATTATAAATATAAGAAATATAATTCTGCAACATCTACATTTTTTTTATATTTATAGGCTTATCAAAAAAGATGAAATTAAATAATATTTGTGAAACCGATGTGTAAGCAGAGTTTATCTTGCTTACCCTGAATGCACGCTACTGGTTATTGACGTACAGCGACATTATGAAAATGCTTATTCTCGGGGGTATATATTATTAATTATTTTTAGTGTGAAATTGAAACAATAAATTACAAACAAATGCATGACCTATAAACATTCAAAACTAATATAAAATTAAATTATCTATACATATTATACCTGCTACAATTGTCAATTTAACGGAATATAAAATATTTCATGGTTCCATAAAGAGTTCAGTATGTAATAACTATTAATGTCTCAAAGTTCTGGCTAGTAATCTTTCATATATTTATCATGTGTTTTTATCATTATCAATAAATCTCTTTGTCTTCACATAATAATAAACTTGGTGATGCAACAAAACGTAGTAATTTATAAACGTTGATAACTAGAACGTTTTCCATTTTTACTAAATATAAAATAATGATGTTCTGGAATTCAATCACACTCTACCCGTTTCGGAATCTCATGAATAAATAATTGCAATGACAATTAGCATTAAAAACACAAATAATACGAATAGACGTCAACAATAAAATATTAAATAAATAAATAAATACATTACAAACGGTTCGGTTGAGGATCGTCGAAATCAAATAAAAATAAAAATGGTATAATAAAAATAATAAGTTCATGCGTCCTTTAAAAAAAAATTTATATTTATAATATCCATTGTCACCTTCCGAAAAAGATACATTTTACGTGACACAAAACATAAAGCGATACTAATTCTCCTCCTAATTATCTCAATATATTTGCATGAATAATTATTTTTCTATTTTGTATTAATAACTTATGCATATTTTGAGACGAAAATTATTCTTGTATAGGAAATTTCAGTTATAAAATTACTTAAATAACTAAAAAAGTAATATTACAGTGGCGTAGCCAGGATTGTAGATTCGCAGGCGGTCAGGAATTTGGACAATATTTACAAGGCAAAAAAAAACTTGCCTGGTAAAAAAATTAAATACTTGCACTAAACAGCAAACAATGAATTAATAATTCACCGACATAATAATAAGAACAAGCATTGAACAATATACTTAGTGTAAATTAAAATAGTAGAGATAAATTATTTATTCATTGCAGGAATTGTTTTTAACCATCAAATAAAAATTAATATATCTTTTATGAAACATAATAATAAAAATATTTTATATTATTTGCCGCCCGAACCTTTAACATCTCCGCTTGGAACGGCCCTGCATGTAATAAATATTGTTAATTTAACCAATGATATATGCATTTCATTTTATTGTGTGTATTATGAAAGATACGAGGTAGAACGCTGATTAGGAGCACACGTAACCAACCTAAATATAGATATCTACCTGTATTATGTGGAGAAAATAAACAAACATAAAAAGAGCAGATCTCGTGATAGCATGACAAGTACAAGTCAAAGACATATTTCCATATATTCAAATTACTGACACGTAATGTGATACGATGTTAGAGTAAAGAAATTCAGAGTAGCGCGATGCGTAGTTCCCTTGTTCATCATCTCATCAAATAGCGCGCGATATAAAAAGAAAAAATTCGCCTCGCCAAACGAGAGACTGGAGGAAAGAAGCCCGGCTTGCATACATCTGATTACAGTCTTTTTTCTCTCGGCCATGGACTCTTTGATCTTTCTGCTCGTCCTTCACAGGCTTCTACTTTCATTATTAAATTTCCAGGCTGTAGCCTTGATGAACGGAGATCCATTAGTCTCCTAAGTTAATCGCGATGAAATGAAAATAAAAACATTTCAGGTATCCAAAATCCTTTGCCTTTTTTATTTCAATCTCTTTTTAATTATTTTTAATACTACTACAGTGTGTAAAACAACAAAGAAATATTTTTGTTTGAAATTAAATTCTTCAACTTTTAACATGTAAAAAACTTTTTGCTATGGATCTTTCAATTCCCGAAAAATTACGTAACAAAATAATAAGTTTTCAAAGCAAATGCTTCAAACATGATTACTACTATTTTTTTGTCATGAACACAAATATTAAATTTATTTGAGGCTTTATATTTTCAGCGAACATCACATACTGATTTTGACATTTGGTTAAGCGGATTTTAACAAACTGCAGTTATATGTACATTAAAATACTAGAATGAAGATGAATAATTAACCTAGAATATTGATCTTGTTTTCAAATTTTATAAAGTAAAACGAACATTGAAAAAGGAACGTCATTATATTCATTTTCAATTCATTGAACAGATAAAAAGAAATTTATAAAATATTATATTCATTTGTACGGCAGCGAAAAAACTATAGATTGATATCAAATGAACAATTACATTAATGTATGTTTCTACACGACAATTTATCAGATCGTATTACCAGTTTTATTTTTTGACAGCTACATTTATACCGGAACTTCCTGTAGATATCTTATTGTAAGTAGCTAATTATACATGTACTCAGCTAACTTTACCTCGTTCAAAAGGTGACTCTACTCGGAAAGATGCATTCGGTTATTTGAAGTAATATCTAATTTATATTAGATCAATAGATACATTCTTTCTGCACTTGCATTAGAGGGAGGCATAGGGCCCTTCACATTTTGGCGCCCTTCTGCCACGTTTACCTTGCAGCGCTGGCCCTGATTTACAACAATTGTAAGTTACAGCGTCCTCAAAAACTTAGAAAACGGTCGCAAGTAAACATTCAAAAGCAATTTAACAAAAATACTCTGAAAACCCTTTATAAAACTCTGAATTTTGAAAGTAGTCAACAGCGAAGATAAACAACAAAACGATGTAATTGTTTAACTGGATCGGGCGTTTTGTTACAAAATGAATCTCGATACGAAACGCAATATTTTAAAGAGGCAACAAAACATCTTAGGAGAATCTGGCGCATAATAGCGTTGTTATGAAAAGGGCGGGCGGGGTATGATCTGGTATTAAAAGAGATTGGTGTAAACCGCTTTGGTGATGAAATGATTTCCCGCCGTCCATCTCCCGGCGCACAATACAATACACGCGGCCCGAGTTGGCGCCTCCACCACTTTGTGTTCCGCACAACGGCTCTCGGCGCTGATAACATTCAACAAGCGAACGTGGTAATGGCCCAGGTAGCGCGCTGATAAGCACTTGCCCGCCTGAGTGTTTGTACTTGGCCCGGCGAATTGCACGATGAAATTTAAGCACCCGGCCAGCGGTGATAGCGCACGTCTTTCCACCGCCCTACGTCATATTGGATCGTCCGTCGAACGACCAAATCTCGGGACACAACATGCTTCCAGCTTCGGATTTCCGCGAGCCCATGCCTGTAGGTACAATATCTGATCATGGCCTGTTCACCCTCAGAAACGTCAAAACATTCTACTATATAATACTGCATATTGATATTATACGTGCTGTTCCATTTTCTACAATATTTTATATCTGTGGCGTAACTAGAATTTCGACCATTGTCATCGGTTTAATGAAAGTAGTATCCCAGAAGCGACAATCTTCAAATTAGTGACAGCGGTAGATTTCAAACGCACTCAATATGCAAACGTTAAAAAAGACATGAAAAGACGATGGTGCCGATATATTGTCGCTACTGCTTATTTATCTATTTATTGTGGTTTAATAACGTAGAACTGAAGTGAGGCCCCCCTGACCTGTTCCATGCCGTAGTTGGGTGGATGGCTGAGTGAGTTGGTGCACTTCTCTAACTCTCTATGATCGTGAGTTCAAATCCCAGCGACCGACAACTTGTGATTCGTCGTAACATAAAAAAACACAGCTACTTGTGTTCGTCAGACTCGGATGCTATAGACTTGCCATCTATACATTTTAAGATGATTTTAATGGTATCACTAAACAACATTATGGCGTATTTCAGAAGCTAGTAGTGAACCTCCTTAAATTGAAGTAGTGTTGGCACAGCAGTTAGAAATGCGATTCACTGAATTAGGTTGCCCTTTGCTGATGCTCCTGTTAGGATATATAAGAACACATAATTTTATTGCAGGGCAGATGAAATCGAGGTATTTCTAGATAATCTTGTAAGGGAGATATAGTTTGTAGTGGCTGAATGATACAGTCACTCAGCAAATTTCAAAAGAAGAAAATTTAACTTAGAAAATCATAGACTGTGGTGATACTGTTATTGCTAGTGAATTCAGAAGTGTTCGACAATTCTCATCGTCACTAGAAGATCAAAACAAACAATTTCGTATCTACCAGCATGTCTTCTAGATGAAGAATTATATCTTACATCGGTAGAAGAAACAGACATTGCGTTAAGCACTACTACGAATAAGTAGAGAAATAACGAAATAAGAAATAGGACACCAATTAAAGATATAATACATAAAAGAAATTGTTTGCAACACATCGCGAAGAACAGGCGAGGATCTGGTCGAAATCGAAATCTTAACAAAAAGTCCTAAATGAATAAAAGTTTTTCTTATTAGTTTGAGGCAATATAATTAAGTTGTTCATTAAATAATAAAAAGATTATATTAAACATGAACCACTCGAACACCTACTTCTTCTTATTTTTTCCTTTTATTGTATGGCTAGCCTTGCTGTTTCACATGTTCTTTCATGGGATTTATGTTGATGAGAATATCTAACTTTCAGCCCATTTTTTTAGTGGTTTTAAACGTTTTAAATACGTTTACCTTGTTAGATCTGCACTTGTATAGTTTGTCCAGTATTTCTTCTGGCTTTTTTTTTAGTATTTTTTTGACTTGGATCTTAGATTCTTCTAACTTAGCTTGGTTCCTTATTCTCTCTTATTTTGTTTTCCCGCATAATGTTCATTTCAATTGTTTGCAATATCTATTTATAGATTTATAATTTTTTTCTTTTACTCTATGTACGGAGATATTTATTTCTCCGCGTTATTTTTTTGTATTTGCCTTGTAACTTAATTTAATTCTAGACGGATTATATTATCAATGAAATAACCAACAACATTCATATTTTATAAAGTGAAATATAATCCTACGAATTCATGTTTACTAATATTAAATCCTACTATCTATATTTGTTTGAAAATCTAATATGATATTTTGCTACCATTAACCATAATCGTATAATATTATAATAACAACAACAACAACAAAGCGGTTTATTTACAAGCAACATTTAAATCTAATCGATTACTAGTAACAATAATGTAGCAAATTTAAAAATATATTTTCATTTATTTTGGTGAATACACCATTAAATGTATACAACGAATAAAAAATATTTATTCAATTCACAATCCGGTATATATTTCCAGTTTTTAATTTCGAATTAAAAATCATACTAATATAAACAGTTTTTCTCTAAATTAAATTTAATATTGAGAAATTTATTTTCACTGTTTTGTTTAATTCGTTTATTATTCTGAACAATTTTGTAAACGGAGTAAATACTTTTGTATTATCTCGAAGTGATATATTATAAGACTTTTTATTGTTGGACGAATAGTAGTGAATGACATTCTCAAGAACAAGATTCTGTTCCAAAAAATAAAGTAACGTAGGCTGGCAATTTCAAATGAATTTAACATCGTAGTAATCGTTAGCCTTTTAGCTTATAGAATTGTATTTTGTTTTGATTGCTAAATGAAGTATAATAATAATAATAATAATAAAAATTATCCTAATTTAAAAATATATAATAATGAAGAAAAAAATTAAAGGCTACACTTGGTATAATTCTGGATATAGTTTGAGAAATGTTAAGATTGCTAATTTATATACTTTTCATCATTGAGCAAATTTTTCCAAGGTTTCGAGAATATTTATAAAATTTAAATGTGACGGTATTTAGATAAAAAAATAAGAAAATGACAACATTAAAAACAACACGACATGTAGAAATTAAAAAAAAGGTTAAAGGTTACTACGTTCAATAGAAGAAAATATCCAAAAATCTAACTGTGTATAAAATCTTTTTGACAAATTTTGTTGACAATATGTTGATGATTGTAAATATATTGAATTTTTATTCCATTTTAACTTTTCATTATTTATAAATCAGTAAATTACCCACTGTTTTGAAGCTGAATGCTGAAACAAATTAATTAATGTATATTACTTTGTCCTTTAAATCCCCTCGCTCTATTTTCAAGCAATGTTTGTCTTGAAATAAACTTACAGTTAAATTCACCAGTGGAATAACAACTAGTTTAGTATTTAGTGGAAGTGATTCCATTGCGGGAGAAATAGCAGTGAATGAGTCTAATCAGGAAGTTGTATCACAAACATGTCGACAGGTATTGATATGATCTGGGGAAGATGTAGGTCTGTCGGCGACGGCGGCCGCGTAACTCGCTGTTATCGGCCGCGGATCTCTCGGAAGTGGTAAACCCTCAACCATTGTGTCTGACCATTCGCCTGCACACAGCTCCAAACTTTAATACCCTGTTCTCTCGGCATTCTCCTTGTGCACACATGCAAAACGAATACTTTATGTTACGAAATACGAAAGATCTAATTATGTACATGCTCCAGTGAATATAGAGATATATTCCGCTGGACATCACTTAGATCTATATTTAGTAAATTTTCACTAATACAAAATCATCGCTTTCATGTGCTTCTTATCAGCTCAAGCTTTGAAGGCTACAGTGAAAGAAAAACTTTTTGTTGTTTATATAAAATGAGGTGAGATTTTGTTTTTAGACTTTATTGTCAAAATCATCTGACATAATCCAAAAAATATATATTTGTTTTATTATAATAAAAACTTCAAAGAGTCAGCAGGTATCATAGGGTCCGAGAGAGATGGCGCACTGGGTGAGATGATTTTTTCGCCAAAATGCAAATAATTTTATAACGACGATATCGATTGAATTTACTAAGGCAGTAAATTTTACTTGTACTGTTGTTTTATGATCTAACAAAGAAGTTATAACTAGAAATTGTTTCTAATATTCCTTCAATAAGTTTAGTATGTACTGGTGCCCGGCTGAAGTTTCGGTTTCGTTTTCGGTTTCGGCCAGTTTCGGCCAAAAATGCTTTTACATCATCTTAGGAGGCCACACTTTGAACAAAAGCGCTCTAGAAAAGTAAATTCGTAATACGGACCAGTATCTCTACAAAAATAAAATGATGTTCTAATAAATTTAAGTAAAATATCTTAAAAGATAAGAAAAACCTTAGATTTCCTACTTATTTAATTGTGGTAATTTATGAGATGGTGATAGATAACTAAAGATAAATTAAAGCGATTTTATTATAAAATAGTTTCGGAATATGGAACAATATCTCTCCAAAAATTAAGTGATTTTCTAATAAATTAAAGTCTTTCATTTAATTTAACACAAAATTTTCCTGTTTAATAAAACTTTAACTAAATTTTAACTTAACTACATACGGTAACGTTTCGGTTACGTTTTCAGCCGAAACTACAAGAGTAATCGAATATTCAGTTACGGTTTTGGTTTCGGCTAAAAATCGTATTTCGGTCGCACAGTCGTATGTATACGTTAGTAAATTTTCTTCCTATAAATCTCATAATTTTGTAGGACGTTTAGTTGCACGGAAGTTAGGTATCGTACTCAGTAAATCGGGATAAATGGCACAAACATTTATGGTATAGATGACCTATGCTGTCGACCAATTATAAACATACTACGCACTCAAGTAGAGTGCAGTAGTCAGAGAAAAAACCTAAAGCTTTCCATGGAAGCTGTAAAAAATAAAATTCTTGGAGTTCATAAGATGGCCAGAACGTTGGAGTACCTACCAAATGCTACTCTTTGACGAAGAATGAAGTAAAACTATAATAGTCAATTATTATTAATCCACCTTTATTATTTCGTGAAGCCAGTAAAGATAAACAAAATATATACTTGTTCTATTCGAAAAAATAATTAATTATCTAAATATTCTCTCACCCGGAAAATTTTTGCTTAGAGAAAAATGTAACTTTTTTATTTTGATTTTTTTTTTGTACTTTAGAGTTGTATTTAAGTACGTATATTTTTTATTATATATATATATATATATATATATATATATATATATATATTTAAAGTTGTATTACTACATTAAATATTTATATAATTTATTTTATTTGAAAATAAAAAAAACTTAATATAGCTCTACCTTTCAGCACACCTGTTAATTATGTATTAGTCTTTAAATATAGACGTATATCTACGACTTCTAAATTACACTGGAACTAATAAATAATTCCGACTAATGGATCACGATACACATTTAAAAATATTGCTTTTCTATCGACACTCTAAAATGAAATAAATAAGTAATAGCAGGAGATAAATTTATAATAAATCAAATTAATTTCATTCTGAATTATTCAAGTCTCTAAAATTTGCTATTTGACAATTCTTATTAATTATACCAATTTTAATTAGACAAAACTGAAATACCCGTATTATTTTCAATATTACAAAAATAAACAATACATTAATACAACTTCGCGGTGTATCATACACATATAATACCACTAGGAATTAAAAACTTACGGGCAATTTTTACCGTCACGATCAGAACCAGAGCCGGATTACCATATTTAGCGCCCCAAAGCCAGTAATGAAAATTGTGCCCCCACTAACCATTGAAAGAGAATTATTAATTTATAAATATTGAACATTTTATATCAATTTTATATAATTTTTAATTAACCTGAATTAAGTCACAAGGTAAATTTCGTAACAAAATATTATTTCCGATACCCGATTACTGTTATTTCTAGTTTATATTTTTTTTAATTTGCTTATGCCATTATACTTTAAGAAAAGCATTCGTGCTAATATAGAACAAATAGCTAATTCAATTAAGATAACCTGTTAGGTGTAGGTTATTGTTATTGTTTTTCCTCATGAAACCAGGAATAGTAAAGTGTTGATGTTTGGTCGTTAAGAGGTAAATTTCCTGGTGGATGACGTTAATATCTCGTTGTAATGGAAAAAAGTAATGAAGGTAGTTGGTTTGAAGAGCGATTGAAAGTTGGTGGAATCTGAAGATGGCGATCGGCGACCAAAGCGCAATTTGGCGCCGGCGTCGGCGTCGACGAGCGATCCGATCCGGCGCTTTATAATTCTGAGCTGTGTACGCGAACGCGATAATAAAACCGGTTAATAGCGCAGTAGATTGTATTTGAGTAATGCAATTTTCTTGTATTCTGCTTTCAATACCAGCATGAACCAAGTTTTCAACTTCGACCCCTCACATACCTTTTTCATGGCTGGTAGCGATTTTTATTGCAGCGTTTTGTGCTCCCTTACGATTCCCTGTTACGGCCAGTTGTTTGTGTAAAGTTTGATTTATTTGTTGGTTCCGTTATATAATACTCTGACTGCTGCGCGTGTCCCTATAAAATGTTGCACCTTTCAAACTAAATTGTGCCTACTTCTATACAAATTTTTTTATTGGTCACAACATTTAACTTTTGAAAAAGAATACTTGCTTTACAAATACAAATACTAGCGAACAAATATGGTAAGTGGGGGATACCGGTAGGAGAGATAGACTTTTTGTCTTAAAAGTACATAAGAGTGATATCTTTCATAGGGAATGTTAATTTTGTTGTTAACAAATAATGTAAATAGCCCCTTGAAAATTAATGCAGTCAACACTAAATAATCGAAGATTTACTTAAAACTTGCCAATTTTTTTTTGTATTTTATATATACAATTAGTTATTTACTTCTTTGGTAGGTTAAAACTAATTATGTACACCTTTATATACATGTGCATAAGACTTAATGTAACCTAAAACTGGTTTTATTTCTATAGTCATAAGTAATTTACTGTTCTATTTAACCACTACTCTGAGGACAGATGGAGCACCTTTGCTGAGAAGAGATGGACCAGAGGAATTTTATTATTAAAAAGATCAATTCAATAGGACAACAGGAAAAAAAATCATTCGCACAATAAAAAGGTAAACGATCTAGTTTTTATTCCATATGTACTGAATATACTAAATCGTTTCTGTGGATTTGTACTAAATTTGAAGGGTAAATGATGCCACATACGAAAAGAAATATTTTACAACTAAAATTTAATCAGTGCTATCACCTGTTAAAATAAAAGATATGTAGGAAGTCAAAATAGTTTACTGAAATTTTTTTATGAATAGCACATGTCAAGGTCTCTATAATTCACTTTCATTCTTTATTATTATGGTGTCTGTAAATATGAAAATAAGTACATAATTACAAATATTGATGAAGGTAGTTGTCAAATTTTTCATAAGTAATTAAACTGTTGCAGTAAAATTAAAAGAAAAACAACGAAAGGTGATCTGTTAAAAACATCAAAAAAAACATTACAATAAAAATTAACACTACAGATTATCAATTCTATATTTTAACGACACAATTATAAACCAAACTTCAATGTTAAATAAATCAATATTATGTAGAGCATTACAAACTATCTGAACTTTGACAACTCGGATTATCGGTTAATGTACCTTCTCTTTATTTTCCATCATGCAAACTTATATAATGCAGTTATTTGTTCGTGTTGCACTAGATTTATATGTTTTAGTCCTTTTATATTAATTTCCTTCGCTTGAAATAACTTATGTTACTAAAAGTTTAATATTGTGCAGAAAATTATTTTTATATTAAAATTATATTTCAAACTATAGTATTTTAAAACTTACAGTGCATCTACATATATTGTTTATTTTTCCTGTGGTTCCTATTCGTATGAATTAAATTAGTAGACGGTGAAGAAATTTGATAATAGATAAATCGAAGTGGTTATAAAACTGTGATTTGTTGTGCACAAATTTGAAAGAAGCATGCACAAAGTAGGATCTCATGGTAGCCAATGACAAAGAAATTAATGTAGCTAATTTCTGGAGAAAAAAAAATTAATTGGTGCTTCTGGACACGGAAAAGAAAGGAAGAAAATAGTCACGAATGTGATAGATATAAGGTTTATTCCAAATAGATATTCCTGACGGTTTGTGATTAGTTCATGTACCGTGGTTTACGCATTCGCGGACTATGGATAGTTCCGGTACATGTTTTTTTAGGAACGAATTGCAGATTGATTCTTAACAGTCAATATCATTACTGTGTTAGGTTAGTTTTACTTTTATCTGAATATAAATATATAAATATAAAAGATAATTAAAAAAACTCATTGACTCCTTTCCACATACCTCATTTTTAAACTTAAGTACAATTAGGAGGTTAATTAAATTAAATTGTTAGAAGTTCTGACTAACAATACATGCTCGATCTATATATACTTTTAACCTAAAATATATAAAATTTGACTTTTACATTGATTAGAAAATATATGCCCCTCCTCCAATTCGCCATCGCTTTTTATTCCATTAGTAAGAAAGAGATTCGCTGATTAGACAAACACTTAACTTTCTTAAAGGGCGCAAACATATATATGACAAAGACAGTAGATATACTACTTGTTATTTCTAGGTTCGGAAAGCAAGAAAAATGAACTAAATTTTATGTTTGTGTATGTCAATTTCAATTTAAAGTATTGGTAAAATTAAAATAAGACAAAAGTCAGGAAGCTGACAAACTGAAAGTTAAAAAGTTCAGGTAAAAGCAATGAGCCTACTTTATAGAAACTATCTGAAGTAATGATACCTATTCATCTACTGGCCTCGTTCAACAAACTTGCATTTCTTTTACTTAACTCGCAACTTCTTTAAAACTGTTACGTTTCCTTTTTTACAAGAAGACTTTTAACGAGAATTTAAAGAAGTTTACTGCAAGATACTGTGAATCGTAAACTTGAAAAAATTATACAAGTTGCTCCTGACGTACGCAATAACAACAAGTTTAAAATGTTCTTTTATAGGTGAACATAAAATGCGCAAAAATTCGGAGATTAAGTAAAAGGTTGGATAGACTTCCCCATGAAACAAAACCATTACCGACAAATACTGCGGAATTTCCGCGTTTTAATTTTTATTTTAATTTCATCTCAGCATAAATTCCAAACTTCCAAGCTGGGAATTTTTCAAAGGAAAACTTAAAACACAACACAATACACCGGACGCTCGCCAGTTCTGCGCTAAAAGTATAAAAATTTGAGTTTTTGTTTTTCACGGTGTTTGCGAAGCGCTCGTGCTGCCCTCGGCACATAATTTCATCCCAGCCCGGGGCAGCCGAGGTGCCGTACATTTGCTATGTCAATAAACAATACTTCCATAAGTGAGGAAACCATTAGTAACCCGATCACCGTCTTGCGCGCGCCTCTTCCAAAAGAAAACAAAAACTCGCTCCTCCGCCATTTCTCCGCGTTCCGCTCCACCAATTCTGCTTTTAAAATGCCATCAGACCAATCAAATGTACTTTTCTTTTTAACCGACTCTACCTGTAAACTTGCAATTTTATCCACCAACTTCTTTATCAAATTACTCACTATATTTCTTTACATGTTTGGAGTCATTAATGAAACTATTTCTCTTATATTTAGTTACAGTTAGTATCAGTGACATCCTGTGCATTCTACAGTTTTGAAGGTGAATTAAAAAATAAAGTAGACATAAAACAATTTTACTTCTCGTTTCTTTCAATACAGTACGGGAAGTATCTGGTTTTAAAAATAATTTCTTGCAAGTGCTGATCGTTGTTGCTATAATGCATTAAATTTTATGTGAATTCTAGGATTGTTCATAACTCTATGAAGAATATCTTTTCATATGAGGGCTAATTCCAAACGGATTTCATCCTCCAGTGTTTGTAGGGTTCTGAGACGATGCTTAAACACTTCAGTCTTTAGATACCCAGACAAGAAAGGGTCACAGGGCGTTAAATTCGGCGAGCGCAGGATCACGAAATGACGTCTCTTACAGAGGTCAGTTGGCCGGGGAACATCTTCCTCACAATATCCATTCAATTCTGGTGAATATCCAAACAGAATTCAAAATAAAAAAAGTAAGGACCAATTCTTGGGTATTGAAGAGGTCCGTTGTCGACTATTTCGTTTCATAGACACACTTTCTGTTTTTTTAAAGCTGTCAACCTCCAACAGAACAGATTTTCGGTCGGCAACTAAATCCAGAAGGGAGATTTGGGTCCGAGTACGAAACGTAGTCTGGACCGCTGCGATCAGTAGTTTTTCAAAAAGTAAGTTTCGACAGCAAAATCACGCTACATTTACGATTGAGGGAAATTATTGAAAGCTCAATATCTACTTTCTTATTTATTGTTTTATTTTATTATCAGACTACATACATTTTATAGTATTTATTTAGTTATTGTTTTAACTGCCTGTCTGATTATTTCTTCATCCTACAACAGTCGATTATCAAAATTCCTTTATTTGTATTAAAGTTTGACATTCAAGTTTAAAACAAGTAGTATAGACAAAACTCTAACTCTAAAAACTACTACCTTGTCACTTTTAACCTTCTTTGTTGCATTATCATTACATATTCGCTGGTGCAAGAAATATCAAATAAATTATTATCATATCAATTGAAAAGAATCTAGATTTTATTCTACTCCATGAAAAACTAATAGGTTTTGGTCCAAAATAAATATATTTCATTTTAAGGTCTTCACCAGTTTTTTCAAATATCTAAATAATGAGAAATAATCGATTTAATATCTTCTATTTTTTCTAAATCAATAATATGTATATAATTATATGTAGTCATAGTTAGTTCCTTTTTTATATTAATACAATGACACACAATATATAAAAATATGAATTTTTGTTTGAATAACAATATTGTATAAAGCAAAAAATCTTAGAAGAACTTATAGTTTTTATATAAGTTATTTATGGTAAATGATTGTTAAAAAATGTAAAAAAAGAATATATTTTATTTATTATTATTTCTTTTTATAACCGTAATTTACAAATTTGATATAAATACTGTTTCATACTTCCATTTGCAGTTCCAAAACAGAACGAGCAGAATGAAGTTATTATTTAGTTTATTTCTCATTCTTCTGCAAGTTCATTTTGGTAAGATAAAATCATAATTATAATTTTGTTTTGATTAAATTGACAATCGTCATCACCTGTCAATTTAAAGTACTGAACCTGTCAACTTGACTTAATATGTAGAAATAAGCCAATTACATAACCACTTGAATATTTTGACAGCGAATATTTGGCAAAACAAATAATTCTAATATTGCTCTCAAAGATAATTAGATGATTTTCAATCATTTATAATAAACATTTCGATGACTAAATTGACAGGCGAGAGCGATTGTCTAAACAAATTTCCCTCATTCATGCGTACATATCCCGCAAATTTTCCCTCTTTCTCTCACATGCATGTTTGTTGCCCTTCTCATTGTAGCAAACACTTATGTGACAAGTTGGGAAAATTTTCGGTAATATGCCTGATACTTGGGATATTGTCTTGAAGATTTAATCATTTACTAACAATCTAAAACTAAAATTACCAATAGTCAAAAATATATTTCGAGGACAAAGATAGTTAATCAAGGTGCGCAGCGCCGAGATTAGTTAGTCCGAGATGTAATGAAAATTTCACCGTTCTTTGTCTACTCTAAAGTAATATTAAATTAATTAAAATTATAATAAATGAATAATTTGGGTTAATGTCAATGTCAGTTTGATTTCTAATGTTAGATTTAGATTTCAGCAAGGTTGGAAAGTGTAAAGTACTTCCCAAAATGTTGGAAAACAGGTTAAACCATAACTAACTAACTAATGTTTATGATGTAATAAATAATTAAATTTTTATTATTATTTTAGGCTTTAGTGTCTTTTGTATACCACCGACTCCCATCAGCCAGACCAATCGAACTGATCTTCAATACTATCTGTATCTTCAACCTGTTGATTCTTATACAGAATTGGTCTATGGCCAAGTTGCTAATGTGCAGTACAACCCGGGATGTCCAGTTATATTCATCACCCATGGATTCACCGACAATGGCTTCAAGCCTTGGATTCTGGACGCCAAGAATAAGACCTTCCAAGCGTACTCCTGTGCCAATGTAGTCATTGTTGATTGGTCCAACATAACCTCTACGTTCAACTACTCGAATGCTCTGACAGACGAAAACTTGGTGTATCCCAACACGGCGTACAGAACCTGCTACGCTGGAGAGTGGGTGGCTCAGATCATAACGGAGATAAACTCTTCTTGGGATATTTCCTTCGCAGACTTCCTCCTCATGGGACACTCGCTCGGAGCTCACCTGATGGGCTGTGCAGGGCAGTATGTGACTAATAAAACTGGAGGTTTGATTGGACATATCATCGGAATGGACCCGGCTGGACCTTTCTTTAACCTCGCTGATCCATCTTGCAGATTAAGCACAGGTGATGCAAGCTTTGTTCAAGCTATAAGAACTTCCGTCGGAGCTTACGGCATGATTGGTAAATGTGGAGATGTTGATTTTTACGTAAATGGAGGACAACTGCAACCTGGATGTCCCAGTGCTGAATTAAAATGTAAGTACTTTTATACAAGAGTTATGTCCGGAAAGTATCCTACCTTATGCTACAACTGAAAATTAGGTTATTCTATTAGTCTTAAAGTCGGCTTTCGAAACAGCAAACAAACATAAAGTCAAAACAGTGGATTGCGAAGAATGAATCGGCTCTAAAAAAGGCAAAGGCTGCTTCTTCGGTAGGGAACGAGGTTGCGACTATTTCTGAGATAGTCATGAAGTAATCTACATTGATTATCTTCAAAAAGGAAAAAACCATTACAAGAGCATACTACGCATCATTACTTGACAAGCTGAAGGCAAAATTTGGTGAAAAACGGCCCCATTTGCAGAAAAAAAAATTCACCAAGATAATTCGCCGTCTCGTACCTCAGTGGTTGCAATAACGAAAATCCATAAATTACGGTTTGAATTGTTTGACCACCCTCCTTACTCACAGATCTAGACTCAAGCGATTTTTTTTGGTCCCTAAGCTAAAAGTTGCGCTTGGAGGACAGAGATTTTCCTCGAATGAGGAGACCTTACCTACGTAAACAACTATTTTGCAGAGAAAGACGCCGAGTACTATTCGGTCGGGTTGAAGAAATGGGAGAACGCTTGGGAGAAGTGTATAAACTTACAAGTAGACTATATTGAAAAATAAAAATAAGTTTGAAGAAAAAAATTCTTGTATCTTTGTTACGTCGAAAACTTTTCAGACAACCCTCGTAGTATAGCCTTTTTTGACAATGTCAGATGTAGCTATAAAGTTATAGTACAAAGCCGGATACTTCCCGCACGGAACTTGTAATTCACAAAAAAGCTACAAATAAATTTAGGGTTTTAATAACCACTAACATGTTCTCAATTTGTGTTTCAGTACCAGAAGTCTGCAACCATTGCTTCTCTTACTACGTCACACCAGCCAGCTTTACAACAAATGGAAAAGGATTTGACGCGAGAAACTGTTCGGATTATGCAAGCTACGAACTTGCAGAGTGCAATACTAATACTTTATCGCAGATGGGATGCTACTCACGAAAAGACGTCAGAGGACCATTCTACCTAGACACCACGGCCACCTACCCTTACACCAAAAGTGGTGGGCTCAACTCTAAGACCTTATTGGGATGATAGTACAAATAAAATAAAATTGTTAACCTAAATTCAGGTGTAATGTAGAAAAAAAATAAAGCACTAGCATGTAAACTGTCACATTTCTATCTAAATCCTTCATCAATGTAAGAAAATACTACAAATTACAATTACTATGACGTTTTATATAAAGAGTAATAGTAGTTTCTAGTAATATTTTTGATCTGTATCGTTAGACGAATTAACGAAAACATCTGAGCGCAGTCGATTTTGTAATCTGCACACAATGAATTTGGTCGCGATTTTTAATTTCATTTTATAAAAGAATTGCATCTAAAAGAGGCAAAAATCAAAATTTCACAAAAAAGTAAAATTTAGAGGGCCTAAAAATTTCTTGTACTTGAGTACTTGAATTTTAATATGGCTCTTCGGCAGTAATGTAACATTTTTCTGACTCTTATGTTAATAACTATTGTTGTTTATGTGTTATTAAAAATGCTTTAAAATGTAATTTTCGAAAGTAGTAACACGCACCAGAGAAGAAACATGATGTGTATATGTCATTTAAAATCATATGGTACAGTGTTAAACAGATGAATTGAACATACAAAATGTCGCTTGTAGTCACCAGTATTTAATAATAAATGAATAGACGCATGCTCATTAATAAATAACAATTTCTAAACACATAATAACAAAATAAGCGTTCAATTTTAGCGTGAATAATTAAACAACGTATATCATATCCATTCCAATGCACGAAATGGTTAACAGGAAAACCATTGATTAAATTTTATATTCTACATGATATTAGTGAACAATATTTCTCTACTGAGCTTGTATTATGCATTGATATGTTCGCAAATGAAAAATAATGCAATAATGAAATATACCGCATATATGGCCAATGTGTAGCACTGTGAATGTGGCAGCCATTACACATTTAGCAACGTATCGTGCTCAGGACATTAATCATACCGCGTATTATTGATGCGTGTATCGCACTCTACCGTTTATACAGTATTGATTCAAATATTTAAAACAATAAATGACAATAGTGCAACTAAAATTTAGCATCAACAATAAGATATAGATAATATCATTATGAATCTATAGGCTTGAATAGAATTTATCGTAGATTTTTTTATATTTTTATCTTTCAAAATTGATAATGCAGGATTGGTTTTAACGATTGGATGTTAATAAAAAAAAGTATTTTTTTGAGTCATTTAATAAAATCTATTAATTCACCAACGTTTCGACTGTAAATCAGTTTTCATGAGGGTGCTGAAACGTACAAAACATACACACATACATTAAACTCAGATAACAGACTTACATAAATGGTATTAAAATATTACTAAGTAAAACATGTAAATTATTTTACAAAAATATTTCGTCAAACATAGATAAAACAAACACACGTACATGTTACTGAACAGTTATCAACCAACTGACCTATACAAGAAGTTTCTAGTTGAGTATCAGTCGAAAATTGTAAAAACCTACTACTAGCCAATCAAGGACCAGAGCACAGCGAACAAGATTGTACTAATAATGTAAACTAATTAAATGTTACAGATTTATCTATCATTTATTTTAAATGTAAATACATAGGGAATAAACTACTGTACCAATTGGGTTGAGATTCTGAATGTAAGGCATTTGTTCAAGTTCTTCTTCAAGCCAATATATATTATATTAAAACAAGAAAGTTTCTAACATTGATAATGTTTATCCAGATAGAGGAATTGATAAGTAGGTTCTCCGACAGCATCACTCTATGCTCGCTCTCAGATCTAGGCGTGAAAATTCATGTCAGACTCTTATGGTCGCTTCCTAACAAAGTAGATGCCCCTTTTCTTCTATCTCGGATTTCGTCGCATGTTCCAAGCATGGTCTCTAGATAAGATAACAATTTTACCTTGCCTCTTCCCGTACTGATGTCCTTCAACGTTCATCCATTTATACAATGTGCCTATATGCCAACCAAATGTATGAAGATATATTTATATACCACGTCTCATTAATATTTTGTTTTATATTTATATTTATATTTATTGTTCTTTACTTCTTTAAGTATTTCTTTATTTTGCTTAATATACCCTGTAATTGATTCACTGTTGGGTAATAAAGTATTATTATTATTATTATTATAATAATAATAATATTTTTTCACGACTTGTTAGAAAGATCTTCTTTCTTCTCGCGATATAGTCAGGAAAATTACTTTTTCCTCTCTAGAAACAAAAATATATAGTGTTACACCAATAGTACAACCTGGAAATCATTATGGAATGAAATATAGAAAAACTTCATTATTACATTATTTAAATTTTTTTTAGCAATTATGTATTGCTCTTTTATTTTTCACATTATTTCACAATTTGACAACTTGAACTTGAATTGTCATATTGACAATACTGAACAATTGCACTGCTAAACATCAAAGTTTACATAACCTAATTTTCTAACTTATCATGTTGCTGCGCCTTTTCGTTCGAATAAATCGATTTTTGAAACATGTGAAAAAAATGTTGTGCCTAATACTACAGGAAGGTACTTTTTTCACAGTCACTTGATCTCAAATGGTAAAAAGATACACTTTCCTCTCTAGTTTGATAAATAACAATTTCCAAATTCCTTGGGAAGCCGTACAGTATTGCAGACGATTCTTCCTATCCTCATGGCAATGTTGGGACTCGGATACTGGAATCATCTTTAGCTGATCAGTTTCAGCCGTTTGAATGTTTTGAAGAGTCCCAAAATGAGTTATCTTGGGGTGATTTTTCAATCTCGGGAAGAGGAAAACGTCACAAGAACTCAAGTCATGTGAATAAAATCACATTTTTTTAAACAATTTTTGTCCAGATTTTTCTTATCCTTAATGAATTAGCCATTAGTTGTTTGAAATTGACTTCACTCATTTTTAGAACGAACAAGTAAAAAACTATTTTACGAAAAAAAAAATCGCTACGAACAACCAAATGACTCTAGTAAGTTCAAACTCGTACTGAAGACTTTTAACATGTTTACCTGTGTACTCTCCAAGTCTCGCGTGCCAAGTGTTACCAGATCGAACGCTACGTTGCCAGTCTATTACTTAATTTACACATATCGTATTATGTGTTTCAGATGCAGAACCTACGAATTTGCAAATTGCTACAATAATTCTTTATCCCAAATGGGATACTACTCGCAAAAGGACATCAATGGAGACCACTATATCAACACCATCATCACCTTCCCTTACATCAAGAGTATTATTTGAAATATAAAAATATTGTTTTGAGCACTTTTATTATATAAATGTAAAAGGAAATAAAAATAAAACAGTTAATGCAATTAAATTTTCTATTCCAATAAAATATTTGAAAAAAAGTAGTTTTAAAAATATTAACTTTTCATATGTTTCCAAATATTTGATAAATCATAAAGTTTTTGATTGTAAAATACGAAAAGATAACAGCATTACATAATGGAATAATAACACCCTGTTGACAAATAGCAAAAGATAATGTAAATGTATGACATCTGTTCTTTGTTAAAAGATTAAGGGTTCAGACTATTTGCTTAAATAAATCATTCTTGACATTTTTATCTGCAAAGTTATTAATTTTTGTCATGAGATTTAAATTGTAAAAAAACTATAAAAATAGAACTAGAAAATTATTTTATAAGTCTCTCTTCACTTCTAAATAAGGAATGTAGTGATTGTTCATCTTTCAACCTGGGGTTAGTATCAAAATAAAAAAAAATATTTTATCGATATTTTTAATAATTCTTATTTGGTAATTACCTAGAATTCATTTTCACCTATACATTTGGTCATTTCTTTTCTAATTTACTTTCTTGACTGTATAGTTTCGTATGATAAAGTTTTTGTTAAATGAATACATATTTGTTTTTACACCTGACACATATGACAAATGTGAACATTAACAGTTAACATTTAATTTTAGTTACCTTGTCATATTGTCATTTCAAACTTCATATCGTGGAAAGTAATAATGAAATTTAGAAAGTACTTACCGGACTTTTTCAGTCGTCATCCTTTAAATTTTTTAATGACAAATCATTTTGTTGAAGTTGGAACTAATGAATCTATCTGATTAAACTATTTGGAGTAAAATGTGGAATTCAAGTTTAAAACGAGTAGTATAGACAAAACTCTAACTCTAGAAACTACTACCTTGTCACTTTTAACCATCTTTGTTGCATTATCATTACATATTCCCAGGTGCAAGAAATTTCAAATAAATTATTATCATTACAAAAACTGTTGTCGGCATAATGATATCTGTCTTTACATATGTCTATAATATTTACAATAATTGCAATTGAAAAGAATCTAGATTTTATTCTTCTCTATAAAAAACTGAAAGGTTTTGGACCAAAATAAATATATTTTATTTTAAGCTCTTTACCAGTTTTTTCAAATATCTAATTAATGATTTGTATTAATTTGTTATTGTAAATGATAAAGAAATTATTAGCGTTAATTGAAAAATATTTCCCAGTTATTTTCAAAAATTATTATATGTATCTTTTAAAAATTTAGATTCATAAAATTACAAATACATTTTTCTAACGTTTAACCAGAAATAATCAATTTAATTTCTTCAATTTTTTTCTAAATCAATAATATGTGTTATAATTATATGTATTTAGAGTTAGTTAGTATTTTACATTAATACATATGATACACAATAAATAAAAATATGTATTTTCGTTTGAATAACAATATTGTATAAAGCAAAAAATCGTAGACAAATTTATAGTTTTTATATAATATAAATTATTTATTACATGATTGTTAAAAAATGTAAAAAAGAATAAATTTTATTTATTATATTACCAAATATTCATGACAATAATTTTTCATTTGTAATTGTCTCTTATCATTTCTTTTTTTAACCATAATTTACAAATTTGGTATAAATACGGTTTCATACTTCGTAACAGCAGTTCCTTTTGCAGTTCCAAAACAGAACGAGCACAATGCAGTTATTATTTAGTCTATTTTTCATTCTTCTGCAAGTTCATTTTGGTAAGATAAAATCATAATTATAATTTTGTTAGATAAATTTGACAATCGTCGTCAGCTGTCATTTTAAAGTACTAAACCAGCCAAATTGACGCAATACGTAGTAATAATCACATAAACTTGAATATTTTGACAGCGAATATTTGGTAGGACAAAAAATTATAATTTTTCCTTCAAAGATAATTAGATGATTTTCAATCATTTATGATAAACATTTCGATGATTAAAGTGACAGGCCAGAGCGATTGTCTTAATAAAAAACCATCATTCATGCGTACATATCCCGCAAATTTTCCCTCTTTCTCTCACATGCGTGTTTGTTACCCCTAGAAAATTCGTATTGCAACAAACACTTGTGTGACAAATCGTGGAAATTTTCGGTAATATGTCTGATACTAGAGATATTGTATTGAATAGTTAATCATTTACTAACAAGCTAAAAGTAAAGTTATCAATAGTCAAAACTCAAAAATATCTGTCGAGGGCGAAGATAGTTAACCAAGGCGCGCAGTGCCAAGATTAGCTTTTTCTAATCTAAAATAATAATAATATAATTTAAATTATAACAAATGAATAATTTAGTTTAGTATCGAATATCTGTCACACGAACTGTCAGTTTAATTTCGAACCTTAGATTTAGATTTCATCGAGGTTGGAAAGTATGAAGTAATTCCCAAAATCTTGAAAACTAACTAACTAATATTTATGATGTAATAAACAATTAATTTTATATTATTATTGTAGGTTTTAGTGTCTTTTGTATACCACCGACTCCCATCAGCCAGACCAATCGAACTGATCTTCAATACTATCTGTATCTTCAACCTGTTGATTCTTATACAGAATTGGTCTATGGCCAAGTTGCTAATGTGCAGTACAACCCGGGATGTCCAGTTATATTCATCACCCATGGATTCACCGACAATGGCTTCAAGCCTTGGATTCTGGACGCCAAGAATAAGACCTTCCAAGCGTACTCCTGTGCCAATGTAGTCATTGTTGATTGGTCCAACATAACCTCTACGTTCAACTACTCGAATGCTCTGACAGACGAAAACTTGGTGTATCCCAACACGGCGTACAGAACCTGCTACGCTGGAGAGTGGGTGGCTCAGATCATAACGGAGATAAACTCTTCTTGGGATATTTCCTTCGCAGACTTCCTCCTCATGGGACACTCGCTCGGAGCTCACCTGATGGGCTGTGCAGGGCAGTATGTGACTAATAAAACTGGAGGTTTGATTGGACATATCATCGGAATGGACCCGGCTGGACCTTTCTTTAACCTCGCTGATCCATCTTGCAGATTAAGCACAGGTGATGCAAGCTTTGTTCAAGCTATAAGAACTTCCGTCGGAGCTTACGGCATGATTGGTAAATGTGGAGATGTTGATTATTACGTAAATGGAGGACAATTGCAACCTGGATGTCCCAATGCTGAATTATTTTGTAAGTACTTTTACACAAGAGTTATGACCGAAAAGTATCCTACCTTATGCTACAACTGAAAATTAGGTTATTCTATTAAACTTCTTATAGTCGGCTTTCTAAACAGCAAAAGATGTTTCGTCGCCTTGCATTTGATGTATTCTACGTCATTACATCTTCTCCCCTTCAATACATTTTTTCTTTTGAGAAACAAACAGAGGCCACATGGAGCCAGGTCAGACTCATCTTTTTCTTGAGTTAAAATCATAGAAACAATAGTTTTCACAATTCCGGTATTCTTCTAACTCTCGCACCGGTAAACGACAGTTTTTGTTAATTATGACGGGAACATGTAAATCATATTCCTTAAATTTTCAAACGACATATTCTAATTTGGTTATTGCTGTTTGATTCATTACCGTAAACTTTATGAATAAGTACGTATACATATTGTTTCAGAAGAAGAATGGCCAAGTTTTTAACAAAACACACTAATTCGATCGTTCAATCAAATGCAAACCTTTACAATATGAAAAGTTCTTGAGCTACGCCGCTTGGTGGGGTTACAATTACATGTCTCCCCTCCAGGTATTGGAGCCCTTTTGGCAATATCAGATGTAGCAATAAAGATATAATACAAGGTCGGATACTTACCGCACAGATCTCGTAATTCACAAAAAAGCGACAAATAAATTTAGGGTTTCAATAACCACTAACATATTCTCAATTTGTGTTTCAGTACCAGAAGTCTGCAACCATTGCTACGCTTACTACGTCACACCAGCCAGCTTTACAACGAATGGAACAGGATTTGACGCGAGAAACTGTTCGGATTATTTAAGCTACGAACTTGCAGAGTGCAATACTAATACTTTATCGCAGATGGGATGCTACTCACGAAAAGACGTCACAGGACCATTCTACCTAGACACCACGGCCACCTACCCTTACACCAAAAGTGGAGGTCTCAACTCTGAGCCGGCATTGGGATGATAATACGATGAAAATAAAATTGTGGACCTAAATTCAGATGTAATGTAAAAAAAAATAAAGCACTATTATAGCATGTAAACTGTCACATTTATTTCTAAATCCTGCATCAATGTAAAAAAAAATACTACAATTTACAATTACTATGCACGTTTCATATAAAGAGTAATAGTAGTTTCTAGTAATATTTTTGATCTGTATCATTAGACGAATTAACGAAAACACCAAAAGGTGCCACGAATTTCAATATGGCTCCTTAAAATGTAATTTTCAAGAGTATTTATTAAAGGAAATTTTGACTTCAAACACAGGCACGGGACACTCCCACTTGCACTCTTTTCCATACGTTTAGAACATTTTTGTTTCCGTAAACTTTTGTACCACGCAGTTAGCGAAAAAAATAGAGAGAACATTGCTCGTAAATACATACATTATTCAGTGATTGAAATTCTTACATGATTTCAGAAAAATATTAATACGTATTTCCATATTCCCTGTCATGTTAACTAAGTAACTAAGATCTGCAATCAACTTTCTGCAAATAAATGAAGTCTAGAAACTATCGTTTGTTTTGGTTTACTATTTGAGAATAAAGGGAGTTTATTTAAATATTGGTTATATAGCAGGGTAAATGATGATAGGTAATTAAATTAATGCTCGCAAATACATATATTATTCAGTGATTGAAATTCGTGTACGATTTCAGAAAAATATTAATACATAACTCCATATTCCCTGTCATGTCAACTGAGTAACTAAGATCTGCAATCAACTTTTTGCAAATAAATGAAGTCTAGAAACTATCATTTGTTTTTGTTTACTATTTGGGAATAAAGAGAGTGTAACATTGTCTCATTGTCACCGCCTGTAAGTGAACTTGGGTGAAGTATTAGCGACATAAAAAGGAAATATTGGTTATATAGCAGGATAAATGATGGTAGGTAATTAAAAAGGCTTTGATTAATTGGTTCGCACACAGCATCACAATGTACGTTCCCGTGTGCCATTAATTCGATTCTTCCACATAATATCTCAGCTGGACTAGCTGTTCCAATCTGCATATCGGGCTGGGGAAGCGAGAGCAGCAACCGACCGACCACGGACCTCAAAGCCTTGCCCCTCCCCGGCGCCCCCAAACCGACCACATAATTTACAGTGTAGCCTGGGACTACTCGACTCGGGACCAGGGCCGAGACCGGGACTCCAGACTGGGATAACACTGCGCCTGTATTGTTCCAGCCAACATGAGCTCATGCAAGCCGATCAAATTGAGTTATAATTAGGTTTCACTATCTTAACGCTACAAATTATCGTTACGGGGTTTCTTATGTGCTGGTTATTAATAACGTCGATCTATTCACTCTGTCCATCATGCCCACTTATATTCCGCACGGCTAATGAGCTCTATTTATTGTTGCCTCGGATACACTCTAATTACTGACTGATTATAAAAACTGCCAAACTCTTATTTTCCAAAGAAAACACATTCACGAAACAATAATGAAAAGTTAAATTGTGAGAAACAAAAACGAAAACATAAATTATAAAATCTGATTATACGATCAATTCTGTTGTTTACAAATAAATACAAATGCAAAAAATAGAGCTAAGTTTTTTTTGTGATTGAATTCAGGAGTTTTTTTTATTTATAACAACAAATAATCTGGGCTTATTTATAAGATTAATATTAAACTACGTTCTGAAAACCACAAAAAATATTTTATTCGGGTTTAAAAGTCCAACTCTTCTCCAATTCCAAAGTATAGATGAGACGGACCAAGACTATGAAGAGATGAACTGGTTGTTGTCATTTGTCATGTGGTACAGTCTGCGCGTAAACTACGACTACAAATTACACATCTTACTCCATCTGCCTTCTTTATCGTTTTCTTAAAAAAAAAATCCGGTCTATTCATTTCTAAAATCTTCAGCTTCTTCATTATCATAACCCTCTGATTAACCATTTAACAGTTCTTCAGAAATCATGGAATAGCAAATAGGTCGTGTACCTTTCTATGTGCCAATGATATTTTAACAAGAAAAATCCTCTGGTCCATCTCTCACATGTTTATAAATTATGAATGTGAAGAAATAATTAACTAATTATGTAAAGCGGTTACTTCCACTTTCTCTAAGCAACAAAATTCACATTCCTTATGAGATATATCATTTTAACATACTTTTAAGATTAAAAGTCTATATATCTTACCGGTCCATTTTTTCTCCACTTACCCTACTAACTATTCAGACAAATGAAACCAATCCGGTATTAAAATATAAAACCTGTTTTTATCAGCAGATACCCAAAATATGAAAATAATGAAATATCTAGTATTACAAAAAAATAACCAACCGTCTTGCAATGAAATCGGGTTGTATTATTAAATATTTAAGGCTAAATTTTGAGTAGCACGAAAAATATAATAAGTTACATGTGCATATATCTCAATATCTTCGAAAGTTGCAATAAAGATATCCTTACATTCCTTCTCAAATAACTATTTCATGCCCACTTATTTAAAAACAAATGTCCCTAAAAGTAACGAAATATAAATTATCAAGAAAATACCGAAGTTGTCATTTGTTCTAAAAGTACACCTTGGAACATGTCTCACGAAAGGCACAAACAAATTACTAATGGAATAGGCGAAAGTAAGAGTAAACTTAATATATTTGTGTAGTAAATTAATAAGTAGTAGAAAATAAACAAATGGGAGTGAGAAGTTAGGTTAGAACTCCGAGCTAACGTCGGCAGGTGAGCGAAGAGCACAGATTGCAAGCTCCGACTGGTTGCTCCATTGCAGTGCGGCTGATGCGTGCTGGAAATGGAGTAAATATTTAATTTCTAGTTGAGAAGTACGAGCTCTTGGGGGCGTAGGCGCCAGGCGGACTTTAATTACGCCGGTTTATTTTTAGCGTGTGCGTGATCGCCACATTTGACTCGCGAACTTCGCGTCCGTGTTACATAGCCTCACATCTTGATTCTTAGACATGATTTATTGCTAAACGGAGCGAGTTTGTAATCTAGTTACCTGATTAAAAGAGCCAGTGTTCACTTGTTTAGTGAATTCGTGTTTCGCAAGTGAAACTCAGCACGCCGTACGGCTTTTCTGGCCGTAATAATTTATTGTAAATTGTAACAACTTAATGGCGACCTGCTAAAACAGAAAATGAATTGGTTTCTGCTGGTCCCGTACCAAATAAATAATATCACGGGGAAATTTATTTTTTGTTGAGATTAGTGTGCGTTTGTTTCGTGCACAAGTCAACGACTCCAAATGAAAATGTTCTGTTTGTTTTATTTATTACTGACATATGAAACACAATTTCTTATTTATTTATATTCTATATTCTTTTGCAGGGGTGCACTCAAGGGAGGGACAAGCCCTCCCCAGAACTTTAAACAATGATTCAAAAAAGAAATATATCTAACAAAAAGATCATCCATATATAATCCTTTAATAGACATTTCTTTGTTTAAAAACAAATCTTTAAGTTATAATGAAAAATTATTATTGTGTTTAAACAAGTATGAGTTTCCAACATAAAGTTGGTTGATAACTGTTCAGTAGCGTATATGTGTTTTATCTATGTTTGATGAAAGATTTCTGTAAAATAATTTACATGTTTTACTTGATAATATTTTAATACCACTTATCACTTTGATGAATTTCAAACCTCATTGTCATTATTGTTATATAATATTTAAAAAATGATTCAGAAAAGAAATATATCTTGCGAAAGATTCGTCCTCATATGATTCTTTCATAGACACATCTTTGTTTAAAAATAAGTATTTAAGTAATAAAAAATTATGTGTTTAAACATGTGTAGGTTTCCAAACATAAATTTGGTTGATAACTGTTAAGTAACATATAAGTGTGTGTGTGTTTTATCTATGTTTGATGAAAGATTTCTGTAAAATAATTTACATGTGTTACTTGATAATATTTTAATATCATTTATCATCCGGATGAAGACTGATTTACAGTCGAAACGTCAGTGTATTAGTGGATTATTATTATATGACTACAACTCCAAAAAAGACCCAACATAAAATGAAACTTTTAATTTAAAGCTTTTTGCCTGCGGCATATTTTGGTTTGTTTGCGACAAATTTCATAAATAAAATTGTATAGCCAAAAAAAAAAAATAATTATCAATAAAACTCTATAGTTTGATTCTTTTGTATTCACATTTATAAATATATTATTTATATTCAATTGAATATTTTAAATACTTTCAATAATTATAACTGTAATGCAAATAACTATATAAATAAATAATTCTGTTTAAATTAATTATAACGTTACATAATTAATAACTAAAATCACTCAAATTAACGGTTCGAAGCAAATACAAGCTTTTATAAATATTGGTAGTCACTGACTTTAAATAAATGAAAATGAACTGCATTACATTAATAATTTAGTATGTATTTGGATACATTATAAACCATAAATAATTGAAACGCACGTAAACTAAACATGGGATTAAATTTTGATTACATTATTATTTCGAATTGTTGATATTCATCGAATTAACATTGTATGACTATAAATTTTTATATTTGAAATATCAGCTTCCAATGATTTAGTACGTAGTCATGAAAAAATAGAAAATAAACATTTAGTAGGAATTTGACATATTCGCTTTATAAGCAATTTAATCTGTTTATAACCTATCCTATAACATTTTTATGATACATAAACAGGAAATTTATTATTATTGAAAATTATACACATATTTCAGGTATAATTACTTTCAAATTATTTTACTACCAGGATTTTATCACCTAATATCTCAAATATTTACATATTATAAAAACAGGATATTTTTATGTGCAAAAGACAAAATGAAATATTTTTAGTATATATAGTATATATAGAGCTAGAAAATTATTTTTTATTGGTTTTTTTATAAATTAAAAACATCTGTAGACACCACTTAATTTCTTTATACACCTATTAAATATATTTTCTTGCACTCCAAAACGATCCTCCAATCAGTCCTACATAAAAAATTTCAATATTCTACGTTTAATCGTTATTGAGTTATGCGATATGTCAAAAAAAAAAATCTTCTTTAGGCGAGAATACTTGTATAATTTAATCATAGAAAATAAGTGTAGAATGCTTTTCCAAATTTTGCAGTTATCTTAAAAATCTATCTTTGTTTCCATGATAGTAAATTGCACCGCAGAAAATCGTTGTAAAAATTAAAATTATTATTATTATTATTATAAATAGGCCGGTAACGATTATGATCGAACAACGCCTAAATCATGTCGTACTTCTGATCATAAACAATTATTTTTTAAGAGTATTATCATTTTAAAATATTATAAATAATTTTGCACAAACGAAAGCAAGAAAAGTGCCAATTTAATTTCTTATAAAATAAATAAGCATTTAGAATTAAATGTCTGTTGATAATACCGGAGGTAGATGTTACGGCAGTCCTATATACAAAATTTCAACCTCCTACGGCTTACATACGTACTTACATGTAAATGTACATAAATACAGATATACAGACGTTATGCCCAAACTAGTCAAAATGGTTTCAGAGATGGTTAAAATGAATTTTTCCAATGAAATCTGGAAACCGAAATTTTTCACGATTACAATACCTACTATACTTCGTACAAGGGAGTAAAAATGTGTTTGTAATATTTGTACTTTACAATTAATATATATTTATTATTAGAGATCTTTACTACAATGTAATAAAAATTACAATTATCTTATATAAATATTGCGTATCTGTTTTACTACATACGTTTTATAGCAATATTTCAACCGAAAGTGCAATGTATGATTGGCTTACGCAACCAACACTACACATATGTATTTATAGCAGACAACTGGTTAAGTTGTTATGTTACCATAGCCTCTATTTTGGTATTTCATGATAATCAGAACAAAACATTCAATAAACAAGTGCTCTATTGTGTATGGCTATCGCATTAGAAAAACATGGTTTAATGGTTTACATGCACAAGCACCTACTAAATCTAAATAATCGGAAATTTTGTTACGATCAAAATTAAATATGTATATTTACCTGTATAATATCCAATGCAAAGCTCCACATTATATAAAATGATTACATAAAGAAAAACTCTATAATATTATAAAATATACCTACAGCATACAATTTACAATACCACGAAACAAATATTTGAGATGAGTTAAATTTATAGCTAAGCAAACTGTTTACTGCGAAATTAATATAATGTAATACTGATACTGACATGACATTACAGTTACAGCTAATCGTTTTTCTTATAAAACTGTTGCATTAAAATGCATCACAGGCGAAATTTTCCATACATATTGCTTTTTCGGCAGCTCTCTTGATAATATTTTATAAGAACGACTCTGATGTTATGTTAAGTTTTAAATGGGCGTGGATACCTATTATATACATGATAAATAATTATAAATGTGGCATATGTCGCAATATATATTTTTTTCAGGTGGGAGTTTAATAAAAAACAATTTTTGAGAATACAAAATCTACAATGAGTCGCATCTTTAATTTTTGAATAAGTCCATGGTTGAGATGTGCTTTTAAGGAAAAGAGAAAACTGTAAACTCTGATCCGACTAGTGGGGTTCATGTGATATAAATTCATTTATATTAAAACAATTTTCTAAAAAGAAATTTTTCAAAACCTTTTGAAAATTATATTCAGTACTTTCACTCCTAATTTTGTGAGAAAGCTTGTTGAAAATAAGTATGAATCTTAAGATATTTAACGACTTATACTTACTCTTTGGAACGTACAGCAGTTTATTGTGTCTTGTATTTTAAGGATGTTTATCGGAATTAATTTGTAAACTGTTCTTGTTACTTAAAATATACATGCAAATTTTAAATATGTATATATAAAATACGAAATCCAGAGAGGTTTTTGTGCAATGAATACAATGTACATTTATGTTCTGTTTTCCAATATATGAGAGAATATATTCATTACAGTACAGGAAAATTATTGATTAATTAATTTATAACTAGTAGATATTAAACAACGCATCCTGTGAATATTGTTATGTATAAAGCAGTGGAAATGTAAATATTTGAAATACTTTTATGAAAGGCAATGGAGAATATTAACGAAAAGCTTGAGCTTCCGTTGTTCCCGGATTAAATCGATGCATCGAAACTGTAAAGCTGGTGACCGAGCGCAAATGGCATAGCTTTCATTTTAATTACAATAAAGTGTCGAAGAGCGTTTAAAATTTTTCGTATAAATCGATCAGCACAAGTAGGAGAAACTTAAAGTTTTAATGAAGCTTATTTTAATGGCGGAAGCGACGAAGAGAAGTCACGAAGAGAAGACGAGGAGCGGCAAAGACGGATAACGAGAACAAAAAACTTGTAGAGAACTTCTATGCATGGATTACTGTTCCCAAAGGAAATACTTTAACAATATTGCGATATACGTTTTGTTGTGCGCTTAAACAATAGCGATATACGAACACATACTTCTTGCAACTTCTGTGTCCTTTGTCTCTAGCACAATATGCTTTTTTCCTTAGTTTCATTTATAAATTCTGCTTTCATGCGGTTAGAATATATTTCAGGTGGAGGTAAGATTTATAAGAAAAGCACTTTCTACTTTACGGCTCTTGCAAAGCTTTAATTAAACAGTTTGTTTCCCGGAATAGAGGAATCAAGCTTTACAATTTACTGTGTGAAAGCCTCTTATTAAAAACCATTCCAAAAGCAATAAATAATTTACATAAACCTCGTTTTGAAAGAAGTTTCATATACATTATTTCTGCGACAGTTATTAAATTCTTGGCCGTTCGGAATTTATATTAATTAGTAATTCCATGTACGCATTACACAGAACCACTAATTTACTGAATTAGTTGCTTCAATTAAACACTATTGTACAATTTCACGCGAACTGGATGAAAATAAACATTCCATAGTGTACATAACCTTTCATCGCTCTTTTTTATCTGTCGATTCATTTAATACCGGAACAAAAGGTATTTTTTTGAGTGGTCTACATGGTTTTCCTGAAAATACACTCTATTGCGTATTTTATTTGAATAATCAAGCTAGGTAAATATAGGCGACAGAGGTTTTCGATAATTTCGTGGAATAAAGACTAATAAACCAAACATGTTTTGTTTTGGTCCGGAATTTAATATTTGATGTGTCAATAATGAATGGAAATGGTAAATTTGGATGCCAAAATATTTGACTTGTAAGAAACAGAAAAACATCAGCACTATAATTATAATAACAATAATTTCAGAACAAATCAAGGAATATTCTTTCAATGAAACACTGTATATTACCTCTTAATCTTTTTAATTTTATATAGTATGTATATATGTAAGTCAAAAGCTAAAAAATAGTTTATTATAGTTTATTTATCATTTTTAAACCAGTAATTAATTTACCAAGATTTGATTTTACTTATATTATACTAGATAATAAAATACAATTGGTATTCGTATTTTTTAAACGGATTCATTAGTCATAGTTTACGACAAAATAAATATTAAAAATTTGGGGAATGGATACTGTAAGGTCAGCATGCTAGAATCGCGAAAGAAGATAGACACATTAAGAACGAAAAAAATTTACCTGTCTTCTTCCCCGATCCTACCATGCTGACGTCACATATCCTTTCTTCAAAACATTTAATTGCTAATAACTTAATTATGGCAAACTAATGTTTATTATTTATAATTATAATAAGAAGCAATAGTGATACTAAAGTCACTGTTTATTTGAAAGTCGTACATTATTTAGGCACGTAGTAAACAATAGCATTGATAGGAAGTGTTGCAGCTTGTAACAAATGAAACCTTAGCGTGGGGTCAGCCAGATGTCCACATGTGTAGTGTACCCAGCACAAACACACGAACACGCACTGTAGCAGGGTGTGCGGAGACAGGAAGCTCAACCAATTGATGTTAAAATAACCTCGGGTGACTCATCAATTAAATACTCTAATTTAGATGTTTCTTTCGCTCCAGCCCAGTATTTGTGCTGTACGCTACGCTTGTTTTTCCAGATATCAGCTCAAATTTTTCAACAATTTTTCAATCGATGATTAATTAGCGGCTCGGACAAAGTGTAATTTTTAACGTCAAATGAGGTCAGCACGGAATTAAAAAAATTTGGCATAAATGGTGAATTTTTGTTTTGAGCTGCTAAAATAATCCAAGCTGTAATTGCTTTTTGTTTTCAAAAATAACATAATTTTGAAGCATATTGTATGAAAGGCATTTTTATTATATTGCTAAATAAATCTTTAATGTTATATATATTATGTTCTGTATTATTGCAATAATTGTATGACTTAAAATATGTATATTATTATATGCTGCTGTTGTTAAAACATACATAGGTATTATGAAATAAGAGTTGAGCTGTCCAACAGGGAACTATTTATTGGAACGTCACATTAACAAACGATAATAACTACGTTTGATTCATTGCATTCTGCAATTATCCAATAATGCGATTCTCATATACAAAGCAACAACATATTGATAACTTATTTGGATAACTATAATATAGTTCTACTCAGCAAACCAGTGCAGCTTAGAAGTAAAATGTATAAATTTAAAAAGTTATTATTCGTTTCGTACTACTACTGAATAAATCTTAAATCTTAAAAAAAACACTAGGTTTTTATAATAAAAAACACGTGATATCACAGGTGTAAGAAAATTATAGTTACAATTGAATTAAATATTTTTATTTAAAAAGGAAATAGAATATAAAATAATTACAAATAATAATAATAACGCTGTAACTTGACTGACAGATCGTTAAACATGTCTTAATTTTTGTCTCAATTCTATGGCTACCGCTATTTTGGGATGATTTAAGTCATTTTCATACCTAAGCAGGAAATTGCGAAAATATGATTTTACATGTTAAATCCTAATATTCGGATAGTCGAGTCTCCACTCTGTATAATAATTGCTTAAACTACTTGTAAATTCATTCTTCAGTTTTCTTTTTCCATGTTCATAATTTGTCTCCTTAAATAAAACAATAAATTCAAATTCTTAACATTAATTATATATTTTAACAAATACTTAAATATATCCAAAAAAATCCAAAAAGAAAACTAAAAACAGTAATTCATCTTTTATTTCGCATATAGTCTTTATAATGAATTTTTGTACTACATTTTCTACTAAGATTTTCAGAGAAAAATTGTTTGAAATCCAAGAAAATTTAATTTAATTTAAAGAAACCAATTCAATCGTTTAGGATAAAATGCGACAAAAGTGTAATTAGAACAGTGTCATTTACAAATAAAATTCTTGTGTTTGAACAAGTGACACTTGTGAAAATGACATGAATATTTGCGCCGTCGGAAAGGTAAAAGTTGGAAATTCAACCCCTCTATAAAGTTCACAGCTTAAACATCCAGAGATTGTCGACCTTCGAAGAGACACAGCGAGGAAACTTCCTACACCACTTTGTTTGTAAAGTTGACCACATGAATGTTCATACTGCAGATGGTAGAGATAGGGATATACTAAATAGAAATAGAGTCATTGCACTGGAATTCTTTCCGAGCTGAGCACGAGGAAGGAAATAACGTAGCAGGAAATTTAAATCATGCCACAAAGTAGAGGGGATATTTTAGAACAATGATGTTGATGTTTGAAAGTGATATGACGATATGAGAACAATCTACTGAAAATGGTAAATTGGATGCGTTTTTGAAATTAGAAAGTACAAATAAAATAATTGCACACCTAATACATAAATATATACTCATACTAAATAAGGTACGAGGAATGTCCCAAAAGTAATGAAAGTGATTTAGAAAAATAGTACGCAAGTTGCCAGTAACCCATAGGCGGCATAAATATATATGCACCATTTCTCTTTTTGGAAGGTTGTTGAGAGTACTCGTCACGGCTTTCTGAATGTTCTCATTGGTACCAAAATGAGTTCCTTTGAGGTGAGATTTAAGTTTGGGGAACAAAAAACCTACGTCTTGAGCAAGTATATTTTTGACAACTTACATTAGTTTTTCGATGCGATATTTTTCTGTTAATCGGCACTGTAACTAGAGATGGAAAAACCGGCCATGAATATACAATTTCAGAAGCAGAGACTTCTAGACGTTACATAGATCGCAAAAAAGTTGAGGTAGTAATTGCGGACCTTTTCAGTAATCGTTGTTTTTATAAATTTTAATAATGAATGAAGATCAAATCAGTACAATGTTCAATTTGTATCGAAGATGATAAACTAACATAATATTTGTCAAACAAGGCTTACTAAAGAACTATTTTTGAAAAAGATCAAACTTGACTCAATTATTTGATTTAAATCGGACCACTTTTACCCAGAAAAGTTTATATATTCCAACTGTAATATATACTCTATAATAACGCATTTTATGGGAATAGTATCAATATAATGTTACAAAATTATTAATGAAATCATTATGTTTACAAATATTATTAATTACATAAATTTATGGAATCATATTCAGCTAGGAGTGTAATGTATTTATAGCAATATTCGAAAATTGACAAACGAAATGTCAATACTCCAAATCGAGTCAATAATTTATGTACGTCAAATCGTATTTTTAGTTCTATTGGTATATCATTACCCGCATATTTTTTGATAGGGGGTAATTTACTTTAATGAACCGTAACACAGGACCATACATCACAATTTTTGAGCACACGAGCAAACAATTCGCTTTTTGAGTAAATACGGTAAATATTTTTTCAATTTATTGTTTGATGCGCAAAAATTCCTTTGAAACATGATGAAAAAATTCCATAGCACAGATTGAAGTTATAGGGACTAATGATTACATCCCTGCGAGGGTGATTGGACTTCACCCTTTCGGGTACTGTAATCCGATTAAACTTTTTGTGGCTTAATTAGTATCAGAATCTTATTATCCTAACAAGTTATCTGTAATAACGTTCACAGCGCGATTCGAATATAACTATCGGGGTCCAGAACCCTTGTCCCTGGACTGCAGATAATTAGAAACGGTGTAGGGCGGTCGTTGATATATAAGCCAATAGGGGTGACATTCCCCCTACTGATAGACTAAACTGAGCAAATCTTCTAAGATCTACTAATCAAGATTTTTTCTATTACACAACTTGCTATATTCATTAGGTACATCATTTCACAACATTCTTCGTAAATAATTTCATATTTTTAGACGCTTTCGTTTTCACCGACTCAAACTGAGTAAGAGGTCCGGGGTTCGATTCCCAGTGTCGCCAACTATTTATTAAATATTGTCCGAATGGTTCGGAATCTAGATAGATAGATGTAGGTCTTGCAAAGCAGAGACAGTTGTCTGATAAACTCCTTACTAAAATGCAAGAAGTTGTAACAAATAAGTAGGTAGAGGATTGTCATGTGTAATACCACTAGTAACTAGAATAAAACTTGAAATTTTTCTCGTTATGGTCACGACTGATTGCTGCGACAAAATCAAACGAACAAACCAAAGCAAAAAGCAGGAGTGAGTTAGGAAAAAATTACAAGTAAAATTCTAGTTACGAATGGTATTCGGCATGACAATTATGAGGTACGTTGTATCTAAGCAACGCCTATTTAGTCGTATAAATTCCGCAGCAATTGCCAGTAACTGACAATTGTCAGTGAGATTTGAATCTGATTGGTTCAATTCAGCAAAATACTGTGATTTAATTATGAGTGGATTTGCCCTGGTAAAAAAAAGTGGGAATAAATTTTCGTGACATGTGATTTTTTTACATCTACATGAAGGTTTATAATTAGTTTATATTGGATTTATATTTATTTACTCCAATGTATTAATAAATCTATTTACTGATACTGTATTGTTGAACTTTGATGTTGAAATTTTTAAAACTTCTTGAGCGATAAGTCTATTGATACGTGCAATATTTGGTGTTCGCCTACTAAGCATAGAGTAGTCCCTGCAGAGATAAAATGCTGAACAACGTCAAAAGAACCAACGAAGAATACTTTTCGCACAAATAAATGGCTGTAGGGTCATCGGTCGAAAAAGTGTGCACTCAAGGAATGATAGAGTTTCCTGAAGAAAGACATCCCTGAAGCTATATTCTACTAACGGTACTGGAATCTTTACATTGGACAACGCTGGACAAAATGCTGCTAGAAATCACATTTTTCGGCCAAACCCCATTGCTCAAGTTCGTACCCAGTGCTATTTCGGTTTATACTCTTCACATGTGTCATTTTACATACATAGAAGACCGAAGTTGTTAGAGTTCACATCCGAAGTCGGTTATGTGTTATGTAACAGATAAGTAGTTAGGGCTTCTCATGATAAAAAACAATGAAAATAAATTTTGGTGACGTGATTTTTTTATATTTGCACGAATTTATCGATTTATAACTAAAGTACCTTCGGTGTGCAACAAGTGTAGAATTACCTTTTTCCACAATAGAAGAATTAGGCATTACGCATTATCTTTTCAATAATTTTAGAGCACCGCTACGGAATCGACTAAAAATAATATGCATTTCGTAACTTATCTCTTGATTATGCATAGTAATTTAGAATTCATTATGGTCCTATTTGTATGAACATAATCATCATTATTATTATTATTGTTACAAAAAAGTGTGATACTATAATTTGAGAAAAAAGTACATGTCAATTTTATCAACAACAAACGTGCTCAATGAAAATTCCATTGGAAATCGAATCATACAATTTTGAATTGATGTGTAAACGCAAACATTTTAGCGTTCAATAGTATCTGATCTATTGTGTATTCTGTGATGTGCGGTAGTTAATAAATATCCGCGTTAAGACTCAAATTAAATAGATTGTGAGTTGAGAGATCTGGTATTCAAAACATATCGTCGCCAATCTTTAAACAAATAAAAATATTGCTGTGTGCGATAGATTATTCCTTCAGCTGGTCAGTTACAGCCGTTCAAATATTTGAAGTGTCTAAAACCTTGAAGTGATTTTTCGATCTCAGGAAGAGGAAAAAGTCACAAAAACTCAAGTCAAGCGAATAAGGAGACTAAGGAGCCACAGGAATGTTTTACTACCTAGTCAAAATTTCATTTTTTGAAAACATTTTTTCTCATCCCCAATGAATTAGTCAAAATCTGAGAAACGGTGTTTGATTCAAATTTAACTCTGCCCCAATCATTCAGTATTATGTCAATCGACGATCTTCATGCACAAGATCGCAGATTCTGTCGACATCGTCATTAGTTCTTGACGATGAAGGCCTTCCGCTGCTTGTTTCATCTTCAATCGACTCTTTTCCTTCTGAACATACCTAAAACCACCGAAAAAATTGCCCCCTTAAAATACACTGTCTCCGTAGATCTGCTTAAGTTTTGTAAGTTTTCACTGCCTATACCAAAGACACAAAATCTGATAGCACACCGTTATTTGAAATTGACGTTACTCATTTTTAGAACGCACAAGAAAACACTGTTTTACGAAAAAAATCGCTGTAACAGGAAAAATATATATTTATTATAACCAAATATGTTATCACACTTTGACAAATAAATAACTATAGCTCGCGTCACTGTTTCACAGCATACTTAACGCAAGACAATTATTTCTAGTGTTATTTAGCTACAGTTTAAGCTTATATAGAAAAGGAAATTATAAAAAATGACAAAACTGGTGTAACTTTGGCTTTTTATGTACAAAATCTTACTTAATAGTAATTTGGTTTTTACTCTTTTGCCAGGTAAGATTTAAATTTGTCATAACAATTGAATAATATTATTCCATCGAACTGTCCATATTATTAAATTAGCGACAGTAACGAAAGTCATTAATTGATAAAAAACGGTTGAATTGTAGGTATATTATTTGAAAGTTATGGATAAAAACAATTGAGATACGTATACAATTACAAGTGACTAAAAGACAATTGAATTGGCTTTTTATGTAGAAAATCTTACTTAATAGTAACTTGGTTTTTACTCTTTTGTCAGGTAAGACTTAAATTTGACATAAGGATTGAATAATATCATTCCATCGAACTGTCAATATTATTCAATTAGCAACAGTAACTACTGTCATTAATTGATAAAAAACGGTTGAATTCTAGGTATATTGAAAGTTGTGGATAAAAACAATTGAAATACGTACACAGTTAGAAGACAATTGAATTCTATTGATGCGATGCGTGTGAATGTGTTTAAACGGGCGTTATGCGCGTCTGTAAACAGTTGTCTAGTGCGGGGTCCATCGCAATGCGAACGCTCGGAGAACCGGAGAACTTGAGTTATGTGAGGCGGGCATGCGAAACGCGCTTTACTCGGCCGCGCCGACGCACACGGAGGATAATAATAACCAGGTGCAACAAGAACTAATTCCGTATTAATTTTAATTTAAATGAAGTGCTTAAATTGATCGCGATAACCTCGTTTGCTGTTCCGTGACAGCCCTGTCGAAATGATTTTGTAGATTGTGCTTGTTTATTGAGGGTTCCTGGAATAAGCAATTTATTTTGAATTAAAATTGTGGTCAACATAATAATTTTATTATCATATTCCAATTACTGAAATTGAATTGACATGTAAATATTTGGAATAGTGTTTAATACGAACTATTACTCATTTTGGTTTTTACTAATTTTGAAATAAAAAGTTTTAATTTACTATTTAGACCACAATATGGACATATGACAGTGACAAAATTCAATATTCAATACAATACAATAAATAACAATCATATTATATTACTTCGTATACAAGGTATTTTTATACCGTTGCACGAAACTTTAATGACATATAATTTGATATACTGATTATAGAACAAAAATATTTTTTAAAAAATTCACAAAAATAAGAGTACCTAGTTCTTTCCTAGCGAACTTTTTTAGTACCAGAGATTTAAGAGTACATTTAGTTACTTATAATTATTTTATTAATAAAATAAAAGTATAAATGCTCCATACAAATAACCATTTATTGATTAATTATTATGTAGGCGTCTAATACCTTATTAACTGTACTAAATCATGGTTTGGTAGTACAGTTAATACTTACTGCAATAAGCGGCACTGCAAAATGCTCGCAAAGAATACACTGCTTTTATTTTAGCGAATTTAAAAATAATATTTTTAGTCTATTATCAATATATCAATTTATATATGTTATTAAAGTTTCATGCACATGTATAGAAACAGCTGTATATAGCCAAAATATTTTTAAATCGTTCAATTAATCATAATATTTTTTTCTTCTATTTTTAACAACTATTTAAAAACTAAAGTCATCATACAAAATATTGTTGAATGAAGGTAAAACAATGATAAAGTGAAATTCACACATTATAAAAAAAAAACTCTCACAGTTGGAATAGAACTTATGAGTAAAAGAGGTTCGATTCTATAGTCCTTGAATAAGGTTTTTATTCTAATTATATTACATATTGATAAAATATGTTGTTTTAACTTAAATATATGTTTTTATGCAAGTTTCTATACTAGCATATAACTTACTTATAATTATATTCAGTTAACATTTAAAAAAATTCAAATAATAAAAAAAAAAATACAAACATGTTTGTTTGAAACTATCAGTAGTCATTGTCTAAACCCATAATAATGAATTGACGGCTGTTATTTTCAGGAGCTCGAACCTAAAGATTTTGGTGTTCGGTTACGGTTAATCAAAATTCAGTTTTGGTTATCGGTAACAGTTTTTTAAAAATATATTAATTTTCGTTTCGTAAAAGTATAGTTACTTTAATTTCAAGTTGTTACCTAAAAATTAAAATTGCGCTTAAAAATATAGCCACTTAATTATTCTTAAATTAATTAAACTAGAATTATATAAAATAAGTAAAATTTATGGTTAATATTTTCAATTTAGTACCGATATTTTTTCGGTTCGATTATGTTTTCTGTTACAGAAAAAAATTACTTTTCGTATTGGTTTTATGTTTCCATATTTGAAGAAACAAAATATAAGTTTCGGTTTTCGGTTACAAGGACATAAAAAGTCAAATATCGGTGCGGTTTTCGGTTACGTTTTTGTTACGATTCACGCCCTTGGTTATTTTGAGTGTAGAGCAATAAGAACATGAAGCAAGAAATTTAATTGTGTATGTAAATTTCGTTGAAATATATTAGAAAAATGAAGTAATCTGTATTAAAAACATGCAGGAATTTATGTATGTACGACTTAGTTACTAGGCGGACTGTTTTTATTTACCAAAAACTGATTCCCTACGACAACACTGTACTGGGACATGTGGTATAAAGTCTATAAAGTATAATATACTCGTTTCGTTTGTTTTTCTCTAATATAACATTTTTTGTAAGTACGGTAGGAGTGTAGGCGTAAGGTAAAAAATTAAATAACTGTGTGGAACACTAATGAATTTATGGCAAAGGTAGTGATTTTTGCAGGAAAAGGTTGGCAATGCTGGCAGAATTTGTGTGGGCCACGGCATCGTCATGATTAAGTTAATGGGCCCAGCAGTGCCGTTTTTTATCTGTAGAAGATGAATATTTAATAGCGTCGGTTAATATCGGTTGATGAACGATACCGCAGCGTGGCCACCAAATCATTTGATTACCGTTGCCGATAGCATCACTCACATTCCTTCCTTTGTGCGGCTGTCTTTTCACTCCACTCTTTCAATTTAATGATTTCCAAATATTGATTTCTTCCCAATTAGTCTGTTTATTCAGATTCCTGATTTCATGAAAAGGGAATTCGGACAAAAATAAAACATATTCTCTAAGCTCCGCAGTGAATAAGACGAGAATTCACTTATTTCTTAGGAAGTTCCTACTTATACTTCCCTTTTGCAGGTTATTAGTTTCCAAGTCAAAACTTATAATGAATTTTCAAGTAGTTATTCATTCGCATAAAATGATTAGTTTTGCACAGACTTTTGGTTTCCCTTTTATCTTGTTATTGTCGTTAAGATGAAGTATTTGTTCATAATTTCATTAACCAATTTTTTTCTCTTCTATCATAAAAAGCTAACAATGCATTTTCCCGTTTTGGTATTATTGATTTATAAATTTCATGAATATGCAAAACAGTATGTTTAAAAATAGTTATTGTTAGTCAACGGAAATTATTTTCAATTTTAGCTAGCTATTTACCTTTCATAAAAGAATTTATTTTTATTTGAATTTTTAATGTTTACCGCGGTTTACCGATTGTGTTTCTAAGGCAGGAAATTATATACATATACAAATTATTAACCGATAAGTGATTCCGTACGTCATTTACCGAGTGGCAGTTAGTAAACAATAACATAGCAACAATCAAACTTTATTTAAAAAATGACAACTTTTGTGAAATAAAATTTTGCAAATAGTTTTTTATTCTTATTTTGTTATAGTGTCGATCGTACAAAAACATAATAAAAATTGTTAACAGTAAGTATTTTACCTGTTTCGGATTATTGGAGACCGAGACGAAATTAAGATTACTTACTGCAATATTACTTAAATAGCTATTGTAAACTTGAACTACAGAGTATATAGTAGAATGACATTAATAGTCTTATTGAAAAAAAAATGAGAAAAATAACAGTATTATTTTAATCAAACACAATAATTTCATAAATTAAAATTATAATTCCTTTTTACTGTACTGAGTATATATAACATTTTTATATTTACTAGAATTGATTATTTAAATATGCTTTTCCAATTCTTCAAAATTAAATATATTTTGAAATTTACTTTAGAATAACGGCAGCATAGTTAATTTAAATTAAGTAATAATTAATAAAAAACATTAAATTAATTTAGTATTTTTGCAATTTTCAATCACTATTTTTACTTACGAAGTAAAGGAAGTATTGTAATCCTGAAATATATCCATGTTGAAATTTTATAAGTGGGACTGCTATAATATTTAGTTGTGCACCTATCTTTTATATTACAATTGGTGTAACTCAAAAACGATTAGCCGTAGAATGTTGAAATTTTATTTATGGAATTGCTACAATATCTAGATATGAATCTCCATATTTTGTTCCAATCAGCCTTTTTATTTTATAAATAATAATTTAGTTAACTTTTAATTTTTGTAAGGAACATTTGATTTCTTGTTAATAAATGAACATTGACAAGTATCCAAATATATTCCTGAGAAATATGTACGAAATAAATAAAAACAATATCTCTTTCTTTGTAAGTTTTGAGCAATTAAAATAATTCTGTGTAGTCCAATAAGGACTAGTGATAAACATTTTAATAATATTTTCAAAAAATTATCTATTTCAAAGAGAAGTTCGAAGATATGAAATGAATGGAAGTTAAAAAACAATTAGCCGTTAAATGTGTGCACAATTTAACAGTCAAGAAAGTCATGTGGTGTCCACATCAGATTTTTTATTAATCATCACCTCAACTATTTTTTCAGTATTCGGTGAAAATGAAGGTAGGAAAATTCATCGATATTTGAATGCAAGTGCCGTGCGAAGACACGATCAATCATACTAAAATACATAAATCATACAAAAGGTTACTAATCGCGGCCCGCCATGTAATCAAATTATTGTTAATCAATCACATCTCCCTTTTACTCCCGACTGTCTCTTTACCGTCCGCAAATTAAGATAGAATATACGCACGGCTTCGCAAATCCATATTTCACATTTTTCTCTTATCGGGAAATAATTATTTATCTATTATCATTATTCACTAAATTTTTATTAAAATCATTTCTACATCCCACAAAAGCACAAACATTTGAAAACTATTCTTGATAAATGTATTTTCAGTTTTATAAGTATAATTTAAAATCATATAGATGACAGTTCAACCGATCGACGTGACATATAAATCTCTATTGTAAATATGTTCAAGTCTTGTCGTAGCCAACGTGTGTTGAAAAAAATGCGCTACAATTATTTTAAATAAATTGTCATTTTATTAAAAACATTATACATATTAAATTTTAAAATAATTGGAAATATCATTAATATTAATATTAAATTTTACTTCATTTTGTAATGTGTTTTTTAGATCTGAACAGTCTTACCTCCTTAAATATTTTGACTATAATAAGTAAATCACATTCCTAGCTACTGTTTTTTAGTTTTAGTTTCAATTTTATGTTTTGATTTTAATTATACGTTTCAATTGCAGTACAGATGTGGTTTCTTGCTATGTTTTAATTTTTCGTTTTTATTTTATTTCATATCATAATTAAGGTTATAAAATATCCCTTTTTGAACACAATATTGGTTTATAGAGTGAACCCACCATTCTGATCTATTTTTCTTTTTATATTGTTTGTTTTTCATAAAAATACTACAAATTCTACTCTTTCACAGTTTCTATGTACAAAACAGCACAATTATTTTAAATTTGATTTTGGATAATATTAATATTTACTTTTGATATACAATATTCATTTTCTTTATATTTTCGGAGAGATAAATTTGACATTTTCTGACAGCTGACAGTTTTAATTTTTAGTTCTAGAAAGTACGAAGTTTGCATTCTCTTGCAACTAAAACTAAAGCAAGCAGGGATTGATTACGCAGATAAGCGTATGATAAACTTTTCTTGCGACTAAAACATAAAATTAAAACTAAAATTAAAATTAAAACAGTAGCTGGGAATGATACTTTACCATTGGTTAGGTTTCTATATTTTAGAAAAGATATACCTACTTGAGTGAAAATAATGAGAAAATAAGGTGATAAGTTGTTACAGAAAGAACAAGAATCAGAAGAAAACGTGTATCAAGATGTACATATTTCTGGCAACGGAAAAAGAAACATATTATTCCTTAATTTTCCGTCTCCTCAGATTTCTGCAGGCAATTTGCAAGCGCCGAGGGCAAAGTGTGTTCTCGTTTGAAATTCGCCACTTTATATTCGGTACGCACTGCTCATATTTTATTAAAATTTTATACAAATATACGTCTGCGAATATGGTTTATTACCCTTCGCGAGGGATACGCTAAACACGTTTAAAAGCCGTGGGGTTGAGAAGACAAATATTTGCAGAGGCGAATTACACGAAACGGCGGCATGCGGCTTCAGCACACATTCTGCGATCCAACAGGCCTGCGCCCACGGCTAATGCGAATTAAATTACAAAAACATTGCTGCGTATTACACTAGTGCAATGTGCATGTACCGCACTTCTCTTCCGCCGAAAGCCAAAAGCTAACATAGTGAAGCACAAGCAAGGCTAGCTGATAAAACAACTGACTACGCTCAGAGTCGCTTTTAAATCCAATTCACAGCTAATAGAAAATGATTCCCTTAAAATTTGGTCTTTACATAAAAAAATTAAGATGTCATTATAATTATTATTATCCTACACACGTCATTTTTATCAGAATGCTTCATATGATTCTTCCATCAGTTTTTTGGTGATTTTTTTTTTATAAAATTATTTTGTTGATATGAAAAATTTTATGTTCGAACTGTTGTCATTCGTAAAATTTGATAAAACCACAATACCATAGTCATGGTTACCTTTTGTTGATATTAACTATTTTATGTCATGTGTGAACTGTTGTTATTCGTGAAATAATTAAGCAAATATAATTCGCGCTATGAATTTAAATGATAAAATTACTCATAATTCCTGTGAAGTAACGACAACTCGGGTCAAAAAATTTTGATACCCGTTTGTCTGTTCTACACATCAACTATTCGTAAATTTTTGTAATAAATTCATGACATTTATTATATTACTTACGAAAAAATTATAAAACTTCAATAGTAACATCATGGTTACATTTTGTTGAAATGGAAATTTTTATTTTTGAATTGTCAGCAAATATAATTCGAGCTATAAATTTATAGCCGATTGCACCAATATTACTCAATTTGTAAGTTGTCCTTAAATGGACAATATCACAACGGAATAAAATGTCAAATTAAATATTCAACATTGCTGTCAAAATATCAATTAACATTTTTTTGTTCAAGTGTTGCTTCGGTTAAATTTCCTCATAATTCCTACCAAGTAATGATAAGTCAAGTCAAAAAAGATTCTTAAATCATTTTTGATACTGTATATTATTATGCAACAACTATTCGTAAATTTTACCAATAAATTCATGGCTAAAGTTATATTACTTATGAAAAAACTTAAGCTGAATTGATATATTTTTTAACAAACACACTAAAATGATAAATGCTTCTTTTTTACACAATAATTTTACCAACGGTAAAATTAAAAATATATATTTGAAGTCGTTTGTTCTCGTTCATCGCTATTATCCGACAGAAATATAGTAAATTGACGTTTGGAAATTTGATTTAGATATTTTTATTTGACTGTTGAAATGTAATGATGAGTATGTTTCATGTATTACATGTAATTAAACATATATAACTAATTAATTATATTTTTTTAACAAATTGTAATTGTAAGGGCATCTATTGCGATAGGTGAACCATACAGATTACAGAGTAAAGTCAATCCACTAACTTTCTATTAGAATTATATCTGGTTGAAGTACTTGTCACTATGCGTGTTTTAAAACGCTTTTGTTACATTCGCTGCTTGTTGTTTTTAGCTAATGGTTCACTGTGTTCAGCCGTGTTTCAGAGAAGAAAACAACAGGCTCACCGGTCATCGTAGACGAAGCCCGCATCCAAGGTGTTGTAGTAGAGGAGGAAGGCGAGCAAGCAGCATCCCAGGCTGACGTAGTCCATGCTGGTCAGACAGGGGCGTTTAGGTCATCACTTGCACTGGCGCGCGGTAGAGAGCTAGAGGCAGAGTCTCGCGCTCATAAGGATCGGCAGAGCACTACGCGACGCGCGGGAGCGGAGACGGAACTGGCGCTCGCGGAGCGCTCCGCTGTCTTATATCCGCGTCGCGACGCGCGCGCCGCCGCGGCGCCGGTCGATGGGGCGGAGTGCGCACGAGCGCCGCCGCCTCGGAGCGCCCCACCTTCCACTCCTGCAAGTGCATCCTGCACCACCAGGGGGGGGGGGTCCACACACAACCTTTACCTACATTTCAAAATCATGTCACCTCCCTCCTGCATCACATCACACATCTATTAGCCAAGGAAGTTAAATGTTTTCTTTAGTTCTGTTTCTTTCTATATTTCTTTTATTCATGTCCTCTCGTCTACATATCCAGGAAAATAATCTTTTTTCACGACAGGCATAGAAAGCTTTACTTTCTTCTGGCGAAATAGTAAGGAAAATAACGTTTCCTTTACTACAGAGGTATTACCAACACTATACCAAGGAAATTATTGTAGAATGAAATATTAGCAAAATTTATTATTATATTAAAAAAATATATTTAATAATGATATTCTTTTAAAAAAATTGTGGTATTTATGTCTTTTTCTTTTTTTTTTTACATTATTTCACAATTTGAACTTGAACTTGAATTGGCATATTGGCAATACAGAAACAATTGCACTGCTAAACGTCAAAGTTTACATATCCTAATTTTCTATCTTATGTTGTTGAGCCCTTTCGTCCGTATATATCAAATTTTGAAACAGGTCGTGAAAAAAAATGTGGTGTCAAACACGAAAGGAAAGAACTTTTTACTGGTTGCTCGTGAATCAAACTCGAGTTCGAGTAGTAAAAAAAATACGCTTTCCTCTCTAATTTGACAAATAACTATTATCCACATATTAAAATAATGTTAATGTTGCATTTCATCGTATAACACCTATTACTTAAGATGACCGGCCAAATTGACTTCTTTTAGGAATGAAATATTTATTTCAAGTTTATTATTCTTGTCCTCTCGTCTATCTAGGAAAATATCCTTTATCCACCTTTTAAAATCATGTTACTGTTGCACTCCATTATATAATTCCTATTAACAAAGTTGACAGGCAAATGAACTTTAATTGTGATTTTTGTTTCAGTTTTCTGTAGATACATATTTCTTTCATTCTGGTACTATCCTCTATATACCTAGTCAAATAACCTTTTAAAATGTGATTTCAAAATTATATTATTGTTGCTTTCCATCACATAATAATTACCCAAGATGACCGACTAGATAAAATTCTACTAGAAATAATTATTTTCAGGTTTCTTTAGTATTTACATATTTCTTTCATTTTCGCTGGTTCTGTTGCATACTATTATATAACACCTATTATTCAATATTACCTGCCTCTTTGGGAGTACTTTTTTTCAGTTTTCTGTAATTCTATATTTTTGACATATGTATTTTATTCTTGTCCTGTCCTCTACATATCCTTTTGAAATGTGGGTTCAAAATCATGTTACTGTTTTATTCCATCATATAACACCTATTATCTCAGATGCTCTGCCAAAAACTTCTTTTGGGAGTAAAATATCTTTTTCAAGTTCTTCTGTACTACTATCTTCTCTCTTCATACGTTTCGAAATAATCATAACTAGATTTTCGCAGTATTGTCTAGATTTTCTATTTTTACACTTCTAAATCAACTAGCAAATAAAAATGCACGAAATGTGTACATTGGTTCTAATAATCTTTTAAAAATTTAAAATGAAAAATCGACGTTTCTTTAGATCCTAAGAGGTGCACATAAGGAAACGAATTCATCAAGCCGAAGTTCTTATTGTCTATTGTTTCTTTTATTTTAAAGTTATTGCAAGAAATAATAAAAAATAAATAACAGAATATATATGGACCTCAAATCTCATTATTAAACCATAAATATAAATATCGACGTTTCCGAATGGGTCGAAACACATTATAAGCTGAAAATACCTTGCAGTTGTATTATAAAATGCAAGTAAATCTAGTTCGAAACATGTAATTAATTGCTTGTTTTATTTAGAAATATCGTATATACTTAAGTTTATATGTCGTACAGAAATATAAAACAGCCGAAAAAAAGGTATTGCTCAATTAAATTTTTCATTATATAATAACAAAAGTGCGATATAATTTATTTAAAAAATAATTCAACTTTGTTCTATTTTAATTATTGTTGTTAGTTAAGAAATCATATTGATTGATATATGACATATAATCGTGCTCAAAGAAAAAAGTATATTTTCAATACATTTCCTAGTTTAATTATAAAACTAGTAATGAAGCAAATCCAATATCTCCATATTTTTATTGAGGTTAATCTAATAAATCGGTGTAATTTATTTGAAATAAATTTAACGGTAATATTTCTGTGACAAAATATCAGCACTCAAATTAAGCTATCACGAAGTTTGCATGAAGAAAGTAATATAGGCAGCGACTGAAAATCACTTCGATCATTATATATAAATTGAAGAAAAATAATTTTGGACTTGGATAACATTATGAGTAATGATAAGCATGGCTTACTTACCATGTGCACGCGATTATGTCAATGCCTTCCCGAACACTTCATCCTATCACATGCACGATATCTGAAACAATAAACTTCATTAAAAAAGGAATACATCTCGATCTTACATGTTTATGTAGATATGTTCAATGATAATTTAATATAAGTTAATAATTATTTCTTATAAAACCTATAAAAATTATTATGAAATAATTCGAAGAAGACATGAAATAAGCTGAAGTAGAAGTACATGTTATGGTGATGGCAACAAGAGATGAGCTTTCGAAAGAATATAATGTTTGTGACTATTACTATGAAACAGTTGAATTTTATTACACTAAAAATTTACCTGCACACTTTACTGTTTTAGCGAAATAGAACTATATTGCAATTGTCCAAATAAGTTCTTGTGATTTAGAAATTAATTAATTGTATTATTCAACAAATTAAATTAAGGCGGTACCTACATAATGTTTAATCGTAAAGAGCGTACTATCAGAAGAAGTATAAAAAGAATTAATACATGGTTTTGGGATATGTGAAAATAGATATTTATTATATATTTTGAAAAAAATGTTAGAAAAAAAAGAAAAAAATTTTAATTAATTTTACATCGAACGTTTTGATGTTTTCAGTAAATTTTGTTTTTAGGCGGCTGGTACATAAATTGTTGTTTTTCGTATCTGCTGGCAACCTTAAAGTATCAATTTTTATTTGACATCTCGGCTTTGCCTCGGCTGCAAACTTCGGTTTCGGCTCAAAAAGATGACTTTTAGAACCTTGATACACAAATAACTATTTTAAGTCCTACTTTTCTAAGAGCTCTATTATGTTTTTCATTTAAAAAAATCACATATATTCTTACATGTTATCTTAACATAGGAGTATTAATATATTTTTCAAAAGTATTTTTAAATTTTAAATAAAAAATAAAAACTAAAATTTAAATTATATTTTATTGAAAAATCAAAATTTGAAAAACAGTTCGATGCTTAAGAATACTATTTTAAAAACTATTTTCTTATAACATTTATCTCTAAAATGTACCAAAAATAAGAAATGTAGAACGAGAGTTTTGCAGTAGGTAGACATCTCCTAAAAAATGTAAAAATTGTAAAAAATATCTAATTTATTAAAAACATATGGGTACCTATACCATAAAAGAAAATATCTTGTTTGACCCCAATTTTTCGGCAATTTTTAGGTAATTATACCTTTATAAATTATAATAAGTATATCAGAATGTAAATTATATTGAAAGTCTATATAGTCTGATATAGTATTACAAATATTTATTGTATTGGAATAATTTTAACGGTTTTAAATAACAGAAGAAAAAATACTCCAGTAATAACTAAAAAACACGTATGACTCATTCACATATATATTTTGTTATTAAGGATGTAAGTTAATTAATAATTACATTAACGATAATGGGTAACATAAATTAGTTCACTCAACTTCTTATAAACAGCACAAACAACATTTTTAAACTTATTTATTTTACATTTTTTAATTACTTACTTGATTTGAAGCAGTGTACTTTCATTGGGTCCTTTTACTATTCTTGTATTTCACTTGTTATTCACTAAACTACGTATATAACTGAACCGATAAAATTCAACTAAGTACACATTTCATCGTTTATCAGTTTACAAGCACCTAATAATTAATTCGCTGATACACTTATTTTCATTCTCAGATCAGCTTAAATATTACCGAATCATTAGTTTAAAGCAAAACAGTTTTGTATTGTCAATACATGTACAATAATTAATCCATTGTACTACAAACAAACAACGAAACTGCATTTATCAATAAAAAATATCAGAAACTAAACACATCTATCACTGTGAAATGAAAAAGAAGACTGGCATGCAATAGCAATTCCACTTAGCTCGCGGCGTACAAAACGAAGCGACGGAACTTGATTCAACTTGCGGTGAAGGTAATAACAAATAAATATTGGACTTTAGAATATACGCTTTCTTAGAATAGTATATTGTGTTATTAAGAGTAAAAGTGATACTTTGTGTTGCGAGCGTAGAAGTTTGCACGACGAGCGAAGCGACTCGGAAAATTATTGCATGCAAGGCACACAAAGCACTTTTACTCTGAAAGACACATACTATTTTTTTTAAAGTAGATTTTTAAAATAATTTAGATATTACTTGACGTTTAATTTGATGGTTATCAATTTAAATCTATCAATTGTTGATGGTTTTCAGTAACTTTCTTCTTCTTATCTAGTTTTATAGTGACATTTAGGGCGATATTACAGGTTTCTATTGTAGAAGTTATTTCTTATTCGCTGATTCTACATCATTTCTAGGTCATCACAGGTTGAGACAAGTATTTTTAAGCGCAGTAAGAGGAAACAAGAAAAAAAAATTAATATATATTTTTGGTAAATTATATTACTACCAAAAATAAGGCATATTTATTTTTAGTCAGTTAAAATATACATACATTAATTTGAATTTAAATTAAACAAATTTTTACTTCTTAATTAAACATAGTAGTCAGATTGAAATATGTTATTTAATATGATATAATAATTAAATATGACATTTTTAACTCATACAATTTAAAATGTTGAAAGAAATATAAGAAATACAAAATGAAATGTATAATAGCAGGACTTAATTGAAACTCTCTGTATCCTACTTTGTTTGCTTGTATTATACACATGTAAATTAAAATATTTTAATATCAAAGTACTTAGCTAGAATTTACATTTTATCAATCTCTGTAAATACTGAGACGTCATTTTTCAATTTATACTTTCAGTCACAATTTTACTAAAGTATACCACTTCAAAGCGAATTTAAAAACCTTTTATTTGCACCAATTATCCATTGCAGACTTTTATTACGTTAGTGACAAGAGCTCTTAAATACGGATGTGTTCTAACGAACTTTTATATTATTGCGTACTCTTAATTTGAAATAAAAACCAAAAAATGAACAAGTAGTATTTTAACGGAAATTTTAATTTGAAAAATAAATAAATTCTTGCTTGTAAAAATAACATTTTTCAATGATAAAATAAAGTAAACAAATGATGGAAATGTTTATTTAGAAAAGTATTCAAATGAACTAGAATACTTTATAATGCTGAAAGCATATAATTATTCATTACTTAAGTAAACATTAAATTGTCAATTTGATTTCTGCACCATACAAACAGAAAATTATCAAATTTTATATTTCCCAGAATATTGTTTAATTATTTATGTCATACAGTAAACATTAATACACATATAAAACAATATATGTTCCTATTTAATATTGATTTTTCAATAGTAGGTACATAATGTGATAGGTACAGATGGTATTTTAGATTGTAAAATATGCCAATGTAGGTACCAAAATGGGTTTAAAATAATTGTTTCTGGTAATAATTATTTGGATTTAGGTATTAAAAATTAATAATTTTATTGATATATTTTGTAAATCTAATGTAAAAATAAACATTTAAACAAAAATTATTTAAAAATAAACAATTATTAAAATTTGTAGTCATTGTCACTATTCAGTCGTATTTATTTTTATAACTATAACAAATTTTCTAATATTTTGTACTCTAACATAATATCACTATCTGTTACTACATTTTTATAAAGAGAAAATGAACGCTCTACGTCACAGGTTACTAGGGCGTATTTAAACTTTCTGGCATTCTTTGTATATAAATTTTCTGGAAATTGTATATCCTGCCCATATATATTTTACAAAAAAATACCCTTAGATAGAAATTCTACTTTTCCTTAATATGTGAAACATTTTTAACTGAACATGAGTGCTACCGTTTCTTCACATGATGAACTTTTCTGGACAATGTATTAAATATTTTCATAGAGTCCATAAGAAGAGTTCCTATCTATAAATTTTATTATGATTTCACTAATTATTTTTGAAATTATTGGAAATATAAAACTGAACACGATGAAAACAATTGCATAAGATCAAAATTGCCACCTTAAAATTTTCAAATATTTGTAAATGAGTTAGAATTTAACAATAAAAACGATGATTTAGGTTTTAAATATGATAAATTAGGTTCAATTTTCAAAAAACATGTTTTTAGGTAAAATAGATAAAATCATATTGAGTTCAAATGACAGCATTTCTTGAAAATAATACTCACTTACAAAAATTGGTAAAAACACTAAAATCCCTCTCTAGTGATATGCCAACATAAAAACGGTGCTTTGAAAAGCGCGTCATTAAAAATATTATTTTGAAATTTGTCGAAACAGTTGTTTGGATACAATATGCAAATAAATAAATATAACAACAATATAACTTATCTAAAACCACAGAATAGGTTTATACAGAAGCGACAGTAAGACAGACAAGCGAAAATTAGAGAGAGATGGAGAATGTGCAAAAATTTAAAGGGCCCATTGTTTAAAATCAGAAAGTTTCCTCACATGTGAGAGAGATAGGGGAAGAGCACAAATTTAAAGTTCTACACAATGCTTCAAGGTCATAGAACTGACTAGGGGAACGTGAAAGGTACCGACACGGAGTGTCGCTTCTGTTTGTAACTATTCTGTGCTAAAACTACAAATTACATAGATAACAATGATGTTAAATTGGAAAGTTGAATAAGTACTCGTTTCAAATTAATATTCAAATGTTTTAAACTATTGTGTTTCTTATTAACTGATGACGCACTAATTACTTTTCGAAATATATAAAATTATTTTCTATCAAGACTGTTCCAACAGAGGCGCACCCACATATTTTTTTCGGAGAGGGTTTTCATAACAGATTGTTCATTTGTGTTGTACACTACTGCTATCTTGTAGTACTTTATTACAAAATACTAAATAAAGAAAAAAAGGACCACTGTATTCTACTTTAGTTTCCGTCTCGATTCTTATCATGATATTTTATCTTATTTTTTCAACAGTTTACAGGCTAATACTCTTTCTTGAGTAATATTTGCAAGCTTTCCTCTTCTTATTGTTAGTAAGAAATTTATTTCACATATTTTCAACAAACTTGAGAAACTCATAAAGATCAATAATTTCAACAAGCCTCACATCATTTTTCTGTAGTTTTTTCCTATTAAGTCGAACCTAGAAAGTAAAAATTCTAATATTATTTTCATAAACAATATTACTGTTCATTCCATTTGACTCGACATTTATTTATTTTTGTGGATGTGTCATTTTCAATCTTCAATAATGATTCATAATTTTTTGCTTTTTAATTAAATGGTATCTTAAAATATTTTAAAAAAATTTTGCTTTGTAGTTGTATGTCATATCAAGTTGTACAACTAAATTTAAGATCGTCCGTTCAATTGATCTGTACTTAGAATTTAATAAATAAAAACATAATTCGGAATCAGTCGAACAAAAAATTAATTAATTTCATAGAGATAATATATTAACGATAATATAAAATTGACATGCATTGTATAATCAATACATATTTTTTTAATTTTAATACCATACCACAGAATAGTTATATACAGAAGCGACACTCCGTGTCGGTACCTTTCATGTTCCTCTATTCAGTTCTATGACCTTGAAGCATTGTGTGGACCTTTAAATTGGTACCCTTCCCCTATCTCTCTCTGAGATGTGAGGAAACTTTCCGATTTTAAACAATGAGCCCTTTAAATTTGTGCAAATTCCCCAACTCTCTCTAATTCTCGTTTCTCTTACTTTTGTCTTACTGTCGCTTCTGTATAAACCTATTCTGTGACCATACTTTTAAAATTTTGTAACAAAAAGGGATATAAACCATAAAACACATGTTTTGTAGCATTTCTCTTCCATGAATTCGAACTGGCAATAAAGGTAGAAACAGTATTTGAAATATTGCAAATATTTCATTTATGCCAATTATATCAAACATAAATATCGTTCCCTGTATGGACGATCCCCTGCTACCTTTGGCACTGCAATTAAGGGTCGAGCTACCCCTATGCGTCACCGTATCATCGCTAACAACCCTCGTGCAGAGAGAGGGGTTGCAACTACCACTCTGTCTGTTTGTCCGGGGCTTCGCGCCCGTTTAGTTTTACATTATAGTAAGCTCTCTGCCCTCGACTAACTGACCTACCCAATATGCTTGGCACACGCCATATATGACGTTTGTTTACCTTACTTTATGTGTGGTGTGCTGTACCAAGTCAAGCGGGAAAATATATCGGAGATATTGTTTGGTTTCATGGTTTTATGGTTCTCATATACTAAAATAATTAGACCATTATTGAAAATGTTCAAATGATTTAACAATGTGATAATAAATTATTATTAACCAAGATCAATAATGTAAACTGTCACTTTTTAAAGAAACTGAAATCTCCAAACCCAAATATTTGACTCATTAAACTATTCACAATTTAATTTTAAAAAACTAAATCAAATAAAAACAAATTAGGAATTAAGAATGACGGTTGATAATACCATTATTGAGTAACGCTTTGTATCCCTCGACTCCTTTATACCGCAGAATACAATTTGGCGCTGGGTCAATAATTATACCTATGGTCTTCTCAACCTACCAGTGCTTTGTATCCCACTTTCCAACCAAGTTGTATAATACACTATTTCATGTAGTTAGGTATTTTACAAAATAAAGTATTGTAATATAAAAAAAATATTTAAAAGAATTAAAATAAAATACTTGGTTATTTTCAAAATTTTTAATCTCGAAACTGACCAAGTATTTCATTTTAATTCTTTTAAATAATTTTTCTAATATGTTTCAACGAGAAGTGACAGCCGAATCAATCAACTGTATTGTAATACATTATTTAAAGGAATAAAAACCCTATTACTATAAATGAAATATTTCATTTTTATACGAGAAACTAAAGACTTCTAAATACAAAAAAGTAAATTAAAAACTAAATAACAAGTATTACATTTTTTTTTATTTTAAATCTTACAATAAGTAAATAAAAGCTATTCCAAAACTAAGTTGCAGAAAATAATTTTATTTGTTACTCACTTATAAACCGTAATTTATTTGAACTGTTTATTCATCAGGTAAACTAACATTTACAAGTTACTAATCTGTAAAGGTATCTATTAGTTTTACTGGTTAGTAGTTTTGTCCCCATCATATAAATTTTAGACACAACATTAGTAATTTTTAGAATTTTGGTTTAATTTTAATTTTATTTACGGATTTCAAGATATTAAGCTTGTGTTTACATAGATAAAAGTAAGCAGGGTAAGTCATAACCATGTAATTTTGACATGTCAATATGATAATAATATTTATCGCAAGGAATTGTCAAAATAACATGGAACAATGTTATATAATATCAATCCATACAGAGTTGATCACGAAAACGTTACCCATAAGAGAAATTTATAAAATAATATTTATTAATAATTAATGAAATCGGTAAACTATTGAATAAACCACGGATTTTATGAATCATACCAGGCTTTAGTTATCTTAAAATCCTCGCTATTTGAGCTCGGAATTCAATTAATATTTGCGGCGATTATGATACTCATAACTATTGTATAATATGCGCGAGGTTTTACTGCTTCTAGGAGGTGACAGGCTCTCCTATCAGCAGTAAAGTCGTTTTACGTCGCTAGTCTGTAAAATACTATTGTTAGTCATGGAAAAGCTTCAATAAATCGAAAAATGAATAGTATTATCTGCATGTTTTTTAACAACTTGTATGAGCATGAATATTGGCAAAGTCTCTACTAACATATTCGTATGGAAATTAAAAAATTCTAGTACACCATTAATTATTTGACGTTTATTGGATTCATTACACAGCAGTAATTTATAGATGTTACATATGTTTGTTCATAGTCCACAATTACACATAATAAATTTGTCAATTACATAGTAATGCGGTGGAAATATACAACACACCAAAATTGAAGAGAATAGTTAAGAGTACATTGCATTTACCCATTGTTTGTGTTAATTATGTAAATCCATATAATAACTATAATTATCGAACTAATAAATATTTATTGCAGTATGATATCTACATGAAATGAATCCCCAATAGCAGATATGCGAGGGAAGGATTGTGGAGCAAGGACCCGCATGGGTGACATATACTAACTGTATGAGAGATTAAGATCAACAGAGAATGGAAGCTGTCATCCTCACTGTGTGATTTACATACATAAGGGTGGAGAAATTTATCTGCTAAATCATTTATATGTCCGGTGATACAAAACTAACTGCATGTAAATATGGTTAGCTTTATACTCATATCCGATTACATGAATTTATATTACATATTTATCCAAATACATTAACATATTTTAGTTACATCGCATTAGTAGAATATTAATATGATAAATTTAAAAATTTTAGAAAATGTCAACAACGTGAAAACATATTTCAGATTTCTACAAACCTTTTAGAATAACAAGAAGACAATTAATTGTCTTTTACTTCTGAACTTAAATTTCTAGGACTATAATCAGAAAATGCGCAACTCGAACAAATTTTGAAGTAAATAAATATAGCAATTACCAAGAATTAAGACAATTACTAAAGCACAAATACAGGAAAACAAATTAAACATATATAATTACGGCTAGCTTTATGCTTATATCCGGTTACATGTATTTACATTACATATCTATCCAAATATATTAACATATGTATATTAGTTACATTGCCTTAGTAGAATATTAAAATGATAAATTTAAAAATTTTAGAAAATGCCTACAACGTGGAAACATATTTTAGATTATTTTCTACAAACCTTTTAAAATACCAAGAGACAATTAATTGTGCTTTATTTTTGAAGATAAATCTCAAGAATAATCATGAGAAGAACTGAAACAAATTCTGTCTAATATTACCAAGAATCAAGACAATTACTAAAGCAAATCTATACGAAATTAAAATAAACATTTATAATTTACCTAGAGCAGTAAAATTGAAAATATATCAAATACATGGTACAATTAACGATTACTAAGAATTGTGACAATAACAAACTTTGGGACAAATACAAAGAAAATTTGAAGTTAAATCTCTAGGATAATAATCAGAAGACACTAGAAATGGAACAAATTCTGAAGCAAATAAATATAGCAATTACCAAGAATTAAGACAATTATTAAAGCACATCTACACGAAACTAAAATAAACATATATAATTAACTTAGAGCACTAACATTGAAAATATATCAAATTACATAGTACAATTAAAGATTACGAAGAACTGTGACAATAACAAGTCTTGGGGAAAGTAAAAAGAATATTGAAAAAAGTAGACTATACCTATACTTCAGTAATGAGGGACATACAAATAACATCCAAAATTATAGTTCTATTACGGATAACTAATCGGTCATTAGTCATTACTATATGGATACCAGCTATACTCGTATATGCACTCTATTTCCCGCTGTTGATCCTCACGTTATTTCAATTATTGTAACTATATTCAAATCGTTGGGGGAGGGGGGAGTAATGATGACATCATACAGTTGGATAAAATCGTGTGTTTTTGGAAGTAAATAAATGTCAAAACTCACTGTATACACAACACAACACAACACTATATACAAATATAATAATGGATGAAACATACGAAAAGAGTAGTAGAGTTAACTAACGAAACTACTAACACCCGGTGAAGCACTAATTGTCAAGTTTTTTAAATATTTGAAAATATTCGTTACCGCAGTTACACTAACGTTTCTATTTCATTTTTGTCGTTGGTTAGACTCAGATAGCATATTATATCCCTCTGCAACACGTACGAGAATCAGATAGCGAATAAAAGTACCATCTATGCCATGTGTATACGAAAGATGCAAAATAAATTTTTAATATTTCTTGCAATAGAAATTGATGACGTGAGGATCAACTGCGAGAAATATACCGTACCTCCGTACTGTTCCAAATAAAATGCAATATACATGTTGTCAATGTCAAATGAACTTGTCATCATAATTCAAAGATGTTTACTAAAAAGAAATTTCGATGGTACAATTCTGATTTGAGAAATGTTTGTCATATGTTGCTTAATACCTGACCGTCCTAAACAAAATCCTTCCATAATTTCCAGAATATTCAAAAAAATTTAAAAGTGGATGGATGTTTAGATATAAATCAAAAGAAGAGGACAAGATTAAAATCACTCGCAATGAAGAAAACAATAATAATTTTACTACCTACAATTGAAGAAAACATTCCATAGAAAAGTATCGCATCGAATTTGTAAATAACTTATATTTTTGACAACTTCCGTCAGTTTTTTGATGCTATATTTTTCTATTAACGAGAATTTTAATCACAGGTAAAAAATCGGTCCGTAATAACGTGTAAGTACAATATTAAGAACAATTATAATTACATATTTGTGATATTTTAATGGAGTTCATTGTTACATCAAATTTAATTATTGTTGCATAGTTCCGAGGTTATTTCTTTAGTTCCTACTTGGAACAGTTTTCCATAATACTGTATACGAGTATAGTATTAAAACTGGCATACTAGCATACATAATCAAGTCATAAACAAAAACAATATGAGTGAGGCAACATCCACCAGGGATAAAATGTCGACAGCAACTCTTGTTGACTATCATTAACTGGAAATGTTAATTTTGCAATTTCCTTGGTAATTAATAATTTGTAAATAAGCACGCATGTTGGCACGTTAATGCGTCAGCTGATTTCCCGCTCAGGCCTAAAGCGACGGAGTTAATTTTCCACGGGCCACGCTGAATTACGGGTATCGATTTCATTTCCAGAAGACGGTCAAGTTTATAAAATAATGTGTGGGAGCCCAAATGGAATCTGACAAGTTCAAAGTTACAGCCACGGGAAAAACCTTATATATTATTAACTTAACATACTTTCTATTTTCAGATAATCCACACGTATCAAAATATCTCTTCTACTTTTCTCAAGCTTTCGATCTGATACAAAAATTAAATTAATATTTAAAAAATAAATGGATAAGTAAACTATTCCGACGACTCAGAAAAGATTAATGTTAACTTACTAAGTCTAAACGAAGTAGTGGTGGAAAATTATCGATAGTTATCATTTATTTTGAATATCGAAAATTATCGATGGTAATATTTCACTAACGATAGGATTTATAAATATTAATTTATTTCAAACTTTTACCACTTTCAAGTACTTCTGTCTTCCGGCTTGTTCTGTTGAATCTGAATAAATATTAAGTGTCACATATGAAATCATTTCAGAAAGGCGCCCTTAATTTAGTGCGTTACTATAGTACTATGTTTCATTATTTCACTATTGATGAATGTACTAATGGAATTAATAATATAACTTAAATCAGTAAAATAAAGAGCCACTTATTAAACGGATTTAATTAACTTAACTAAATTAAAATTATCACGGTAAAAGTGACAGAAATTGTAGAACTATAATATCACAATTATGTCTGCAAAATGGACATTGTTATAATATGACAGAAATTTAATCGCACTTCGCGAAAAGTGCTTTTAATAGCTTCGCCTATAAGCACATTTTCAAACTCGATACGTAAATAACTTAATTTTATCTTCATTGATGATTTTCGAAACTAACGTTTCAATTCCTAGTTAACTTCTAATTTACAATTAATTGATAAAGTGCGCATAAATGTATTGGTTTCCTATCACCTCTGTGAATAACATGGCAGGGTGAATTCACCAGACTCATGAATGATTTACTTTAATGGTACAGATTGTCAGTCGGTCTACACGTATAATGGGTTTAGAACTTAAAGTGGATTTCAAATCTCCTCACATAAACCAATACTCTTCGTTAATTAAATAAGTACTTACTGCACTAAAATAAAAAAAAATAACTTCTTAATAGCACCTGTATTATTTCAGTCATGGGTTTTATTTCACTTATTTTAGAAAGAAATTAACTAAAATGAAATTATTCATAAGTAAATAGAGTGACAATTGTGTTCAAAATTATCTCTAAAAATCTGTACTATTTATATCTTCATTTAATAAACAATAAATCTAAAAATATTGTTATTAGTTTTTAAAATGTCGTTATTTGCTTATTGGTTGTTTCACTCTCCAATTTTGATGAAATTTGGCAAAAAGTTCCTACTAAGCATGACAAATTTGGGGAAAATTATAAAAAATGGCGATCAGACTAGATTTACCTTGAAATCGCATTTACTTGATTTTAAAGCTATTTAATACAAAAGGTGTGTACACGCACACATGCACCTAACCTAATCTAACCTAACCTAACCTAACCTAATCTAACCCAAACTAACCTAAATTAATCTAATCTAACATAATCTAACCTAATTCAACCTAACGTAAAAACAAACAGCGATTTCAAGGTTAATCAAGTCGAACCGCCATTTTTTATTCTTTTTCCCATATTTGTCATGCTTAGTAGGAACATTTTGCCAAATTTCATCAAAAGTGGAGGTGAAGTAGTACATCGACAAAGTGACCCAATATTTGTTAATTGAGAGCGGAACAACCTAATTTTTCGATTCAGAATAAAAAGTTTGCAAGCACAACCTTGCGTGGTCAGGAAACATCGATAAGGGGGGAGAAATACCTTCAACAGAATTTAGTTGTTACAAAAATAACAGTCAAAATAATTGAATTAACTGTAATGAATTCATATTTTGTGTTTATCTACGATAATGTATGAAGTATATAAAGTTTCACTATTTCGTTTAAAGTTTTTACCTTGACCGTTAAAATAAATTAAAACTTAATTACATTGGAAGTGATATATTTTTGATAATAAAATTTGTACCTACAATAAATTACTGAAATTGAGAAATACAAAATATTTGAAATCAATTGCACTCGACGGTATAAATCATAAAATACAATGTAGTAATTTTAATTGAATTTTGCAATATATCTGTACAACTTTGTCATATCGTGATACGTATCATTGAGAAATTTATGACTCCGTTCAAATGGGGAACACGATATCCTTTAATAATTAAAAACGAGAGAAGAACGGATATTTCACAGCGATATATATCGGAAATTCTGATGACTTTGCATAGTTATCTTCAATGGTTTCAGGAAACTAATTTTACCAAAAAGCGATCTCAAAATTGTAATATCGCTTAAGCTCGTGTTATTGCTAAAGCTCGGTGAAAGAATACGTAAGTAGCAGGAACATATAACTTTTCCAATATCATTTGCCCAATATTTTATCCATTTTTCCAATCATCTCTGATAGGTAAATAATGTTTTATAATCGTTCCAGCATGATGCATTAATTTGTCAAGAATTCCATTCGTACATTAAGTACACAAAAAAATTATATCCAGAAAAATGAAAAAGACAGATCATTTTAATATGCAGCAAAAAAATTAAATCTTTACACATATGAGTATAAAGGTACAGGGTGGGGCACAGTAACCTCCCTACTTCCAATAGGTAATTATGAAGGGAGGGTATGTCGTAGAAGTGCGAGGATAGTCGTGAAAGGAGCAAATAATCGGGCAGTTATGTTTATGGTTCCCTTCAATCGTACATATGGCATGGTCCAAAAAGCAGCGCACTTTTGCCGTCGAAACTTACTTTTCGAAAAACTATTGAATCGCAGTAGTACAGCGAGCGTTTTGTACTCGTTTATCAAATCCCTTCTCGAGGTTTAGTCACCGACCGAAAATCTGTTCTGTTGGGGGTTAACAACTTCAAAGAAACAGAAAGTGTGTTTATGTTTTCAAATGGGTGACAACACCGAAGAATTGGTCCTTATTTTTTTATGACGAAATTCGCGCGTTACTATGAATTCTGTTGGGTATGTCACCATGATCCAAGAGATGTTGCGCCAACGCTTGAAGAATTTAATATAGGAAATGTCTGGTTACAACAGGATTGAACCACAGCCCACACAGCTCGAAATTTAATGGCTATTTTGAGGGAGATGTTCCCCGGCCAACTGACCTCTGTAAGAGACGTCATTTCGTGGTCCTGCGCTCGACGGATTTAACGCCCTATGACTATTTCTTGTGAGCGTATTTAAATACTGAAGTGTTTAAGCATCGTCTCAAAACCCTACAAACCGTGGAAGCAATCATCTTGGAAATATAAGTTTCGTTGTCTACAAGTTTTTTTTTTAATTCACCATCAAAGCTAAGGAGTTTGCTTTGCCCCACATTAGATTACATGATTTACTTTCAAAAATTATTTTTTTCTGTAATGTTTAACGACTATAACATCATAAGTCAAAAAATTATATGCAGTCGAATGAATGATATACATATTCACATACCTATCATCCGCGTTGTTAGAACCAATATCACCTTCATTGCAGTATTGGCAGTACAATTATTAATATTTTATCATCAACTTTTTTCTAAACAACACTTTTGATTTTTTTGTTAAATTAAAAATGAACACATATCATCGAATTTCATTGAAAAAGTGTAAATGAAAACTAATATTGGTGTAATGTAGAACGAGTTTTCACACAAACATATACATGCAGGTAGAAAACAGACGATTAATTATGTAAATATAGGAAACAGATTTTAAATATCAGACTAAAGAAAAAAGTGCGTCTATCACAAAATTATTAAAAAATATGATTTTTTTATTTATAAATTAGTGGTTGTGAAAAGATACAAACTGACGTGCTTATAAAAAATGTTATTTAACACAGTCAGGTCTCGCCGTCGAAGAAAATTTTCGATCTTCTTTCTAATAATAACAAAAAATTAGAAAAATATCTTTACCGAGTAACGTAATAAAAAATATGGTTGAAAAACATTTTTGTTTAGTCCATTAAAAATCTATGTATAAAATTGTTTGCTAATTTAATCAATCCTGTAAACTTAATTATTAGTGTGCGACTGAAATTTCGGCTTTGCCAAATAAGGTGGTTTCAGCCGCAGTTTTGGTGTCGACCAAAGATTGACTGAAACTAATAATCGTATCGTGTCGGGCGCTGTTCGGTTTGTTTTGTTTTTTTGCTTGTAATTTTTTTTTGTAACTAATTCAATTTTCTTCCTTTCAACAAATACTTCTTGAAAAGACTACTTATTTGATTCTGATTATTTGTGAGCTGCTGACAGATAACTTTTTTTTACTTCTTTAGTATTCCGAGTTCACTTTTATAGAGCGCCTTTGTTAAAAGTGACGTCTAGCTTAATAAGATGTAATGTAAAATCAGGCTTTCTAAAGACACATTTATTATAAAAATGCGTTCGTATTATCTCTATAAAAAATAAAATAATTTACTAATAAATTCTTTTATATTATTTAATTTTCAAATAATACCTTAAAAGGTAAGAAAAACACTAGATTTTCGTGGTTAATAAAAATTTAAGTAAATTTCCACTTAATTACATAAGTTACGTTTTCGATCGAAACTGGAAGCGAATCCAAATATTCGGTTACGGTTTCGGTTTCAGTTAAAAATCGTGTTTTAGTCAGACACTACTTATAGTTCCGGAGGCAACAATAGTGTACCCCTTAAAGTAAACACCTTTTAGGTACATGTAGATCGAGTCATCGAGAAGTAGAAACATTAAAAAGTTAAAAGACCCAGGTATTATTCTCATTTTACTTGCTATTAACATATCACGAAACTATAGGTTATTAATAATAGTATTTCATCATTCTATTGAAGAAGATACGGCAGATGAAATCAAATTGAAAATAGATTGTTAGCGTATAGTGTTTGCAAGGGACAAGATACTTATAGTAGTTGTGTCAAACTCAGTTCTAATCGAAGCTTGCTATCCAAATGAACCACCGTTGTCCATAATTATCTTTAAAATCCAAGGAAAATAATCGGACAAGCAAATTTTATTTCAGTACCGACGTTTCTACTAATAATCTGCATTGACGTCGACCATCGATCAAGTTAATCATTATATTTGTTGTAGAAAATGAATAAGAATTGAGCTGGAAGATGAGTGAATCAGTGGTGGAAATGAAAACTGAGAAAGTAATGGGTAACTGTAACAGCTGCGGACGACGCAAAGGCCGAAGCAGTGAAAGTTTGTCACCTCACGTAGCGGCTAAACTTGCCACTACCACAGACTACGACTCGTGACATCCAGCACCCGCCTTATTTGTTCTTTCTCTTCGACCCCTCACTAATACACTCAAAACAACTCTTTTCATTTTGCGGAATTGCAAACTTACTTAATAACTATCCTAACTTAATATTATTCTTTCTACTTTTCTCATTTCAACATCAAATTGATTTTTCTACGTAATTAATTAATTACATTTTACTTAGGCAACACAGGCTGGTGTTCTGAGCTTTCGACTAAATTTCGTGCCTAAAAACTCAGAATGCCAGTCGTAGTTTATTGTTAGCAATAGTTTTTTTGTAGAATTTTTTTTTTCTCTTTCATATAGTACCGTATATATTTTTTTACAATTTCAAAAAGGAAATAATTTTCTGAATACAACGTTATAGTACACTTAGCCCGGGTTGCACAAAGCTTCATCATTTTTGATTAATGATTAATTTTTTGACAGCAATGTATTTTTAATAAGTGGCCATGGTAACAACGTCAAATTAATCAGTAATTTTTTTGATTAGAGGCTGATTAGCCTTTCTGCAACCGGGCATTATAGTCTTACATAACAAAAATATTGAGAATAATGCAAGTGAAAAATTGTTACATTTCAATTTAAGTTTGATAGAAATAAGAATGTTATTACTATGTCGTACATTGTTCAAAATATTTATAAATATAAACCTTGTTCGTTTTTAATTGTTTCTGCCAAAGCATACTTATTTTTATCAAATTTAAATTGAAATGTAATTATTTTTCAGTAGCATTATTCTCAATATTTTTGTTATGTAAGACTTACTATAAGTATATCGTATCGCTGTATTAGAAAAATTACTTCCTTTTTGAAATTGTAAAAAAATAAATTTGACAAACAAAAAAAAAAATCTGGAAAAATACATCAACCAAATAAAAAAATTTAATGCTATTGTATGAGATACCTACATAAGGTTGAATAAGTTTTTTTTGAAAAAAAATTCTCTAATAATTTTAATTTAGGAAATAACGCCTGGACACTCAAAAGTAAACCATATATACATATAAATTATATGTTCAATCAAATGACTGTGGCATTGTTAGAACTTGTACTTTAATACATATTTAAGGATTATTTCACCCGCATCCGCATTGCTTACATTGTTTACATAATCTCCATAGTCTACGCGTTGTCGATGAATGGATTTCCAGCTATGAATATTAATTAATATTTCATTTATACTCCAGAGTAGGGTTACAATATGATAAATTAGACATCTATTCACTATGAGAAAGAGTAGCAGGCTGTTATGTACTGCTAATGCAATAAACAAAACTGATTTTTATAGTTATTTATGGTACAAGTGTGTTACATTACAGATAAGCCACGTCGGAAAAGTTTAGCTCACGAGGCCGTTAGGCCGAGTGTGGTATTTTTTCAAGTGACTTAGGTAATGTGCCATACAACATTTTATCCAACATATTTTAATCATTGATATAAAGTACATATAAGATTTTTGACAGATGGAATTTCGAAATAACATTTAGGAACAAAATAGTGTAGAGAAGGTTTTATAACGTAGTTACTATGATACGAACCAAAAAAAAAGAGCTAATATACATATTTAGCTCACTAGTGACTTATGACCTACTTTATTTATCTAAAAACAGCATACTTATATCGTTATAATTACACGGTGTTGGATAAACATATTTTTTCTTATTGTATAGACTAGAAATTAATTGAAATAAACTAATACTTAACTAAATTCCATTATACTTCCGATTAATAAAAAAGTTAGATTTAAATTACATTGATTATTTTAAAAATCATTGATTTAAATCACTTGTTATGCAATTGTTTTCTGACATAATATATTTAAGAAATTTCGGGGGAAAAAGCGTGTGGGTAATGTTACCATGTGGCAATATTTTCAAGAACTACAAAATCTGTTTAATTTCTTCGGTAAATGGGTATATTATTTTCAATTTATAACGTAGAAAATTTTTGATCTACCGAATGAGTAGGTGCGTTCAATGAAGTTAGCAGGTTAGCGCTCGCAGAACAGCACAGCAGCACTAGCAAAATGTATATTGAACGGCATCTACAGCGCGAGTTTCAAATATTGAAATTTTATTTGATATTTGTCTTAAAATACAAAAAAAGCTGTTATTACTCACTTCTAATACACATGTTATTATTTTCAGGTATGTCTGACATTATAAAAGATATTTAAACTTCCTTAGTGTAATTTGTTTCAACAGCAATAGCGAGAAAATGTACGCTGTTGTGCTAGGTTATCAAATGACAGCATATCATGAACGATGACGTCATATCCGGTTTGCTGCCCGATTTCGCTACTTTGCTAAGCTCATTGAACGTACCCATCATTTATTAAATTTATTCTGAAATGTGTTACAGTAATAAAAAAATGTCGTCGCTATAGTCGTTATAACCGATAAAAGTAAAATATATATCGTTAGTGTATGTGGGCGTTCAAACAAGTGGTCACAATTTTGACCTTATAACCAGTTTGTCCCTATTAGCGATATCGTTATAAACCGATTTTAACGTAGTTTCTTTTATAATATTTTTTAAAAATTTTACTTATTATTTACAATGTTTCTATCTCATAATAAATGCTATTTTATGAAACACATTTTAGAAATTATATTATACCTCCCTTAAAGTAAATCTGATTTAAATAAAAAAAATTATGCAACCCTGATAAAAACCACTGGAAAATACCTACATATGCAAATAAAAATAAAATTTATAAATCGTGAATAAAACATGAAAGAATAGAGAGAAATACACACTAGTGCAATTGGTTCGTGCTCTTTGAACGCGAATAAAAATCCAGTATTGTATCATTAGACAACAAAGACTTTGTATCCAAAAGAAAGAGTTTTATTGCAGATAATGATAAAGCGATAGCCTCGAGTCGAGCTGCAGCGACTCGGCTGTGAGATTCGCGCTTCAGCCTGGATTTGCAGCTGTCGAAACAGTCGGCAGCCGACAGTTCCCAGGCTTCACTTGCAGGATATACTCCGCAAGGAATTACTACTTGTGTTTGATTTGCCTACTGACTACTGAGTTATCGGATCTGAATCATCTTCGTGTTTATACACAACTTAAACCAGGGCAGTTGATTTGGTTTGAGGGGTGTTCTACAGTCTACACTGTCTACAGTTATAGTTCCAAACTTATAAATACGAAAACATTCAATAGTATATTATACAGGGTGTTTACCTTGTTATTCTTATAAACGGTATAATGGGGTATGTGACCATAATGGAGTTTCAGTACATCAAACATAAAATATAAACATTAATCACTATACCTTCTTATTACACTTATAAAAACTATACATTAGTTTGCAATAATATAGTTTTTAGCATTTAAATGTTTTGGAGAAGGGATATTGTACTCGTATGTCGTTAGCATGACAAGATTGTGGAAGAAGACTGGTAGACTATCTCTTCGCTCCCCTCTGTCTTCTTTCACGAATATTTAATATTTATTTTCTCATAAACTACGAACCATGAATCGATTTAAAAAACTATGGGTATTTTATTTTTTGTCCACTAACACATAATGTACAAATCAAAATTGATTGATCTTACTGATAATTTTTCCGTGAGGAATTACTACTTGTGTTTGTTTTGCCTACTGACTACTGAGTTATCGGATCTGAATCATCTTCGTGTTTATACACAACTTAAACCAGGCCAGTGGATTTGGTTCGAGGGGTGTTCTACAGTCTACAGTTATAGTTCCAAACTTATAAATACGAAAACATTCAATAACATATAATACAGGGTGTATACCTGTGGCATAGCTATACTTCGTTTTTAAACTATAGACAGCACTAGACGAAGTCACATTTACACCACAGCGTTAGTGAAATACTAGTAGTTCTGAAAACAACTGGTTTTAATCGTGAAATATCACAAAAAGAGAAATGAAACAAAAAACACGTGCAACTTCAATAAGTGATTTGGCTACTACTGAGAGTTTGACGTTTCAGTTACATTTGAGAAGGTTAACTTGAAATTTTGTCTGGTTAAATGCGACTTCATTATATGGCGAAGGAGCCAATCACAGTCTTTGATTTTCTCACTAGAATTTGTAGATACTGTCTATAGTTTAAAAACAGAGTATAGTGGGGGGGCAAAGGAACAGCATCTAGGGGCACCAAAAAGATGTAACGTAAACAAGAAAAATTTCAAAATGTAATGTTTTTTTGTCTTAATCGCATTTTCGGTTTTAATGTAAGTTAGGGTTACCAGACGTTCAGATTTCGACGGGAATATCTGGATTTTTGGTACAAATTTCCCGCGTCCTGTAATGCAAAAATCTCGCTTTAACAAAAATCTCTTGCAAAAAAATGAATAATTTAAAATTACAAATACCCGTTATTTAAATGTGTGAATTCGTTTTCGCTTACGCGAATTCCAGTCAATTTCGATGACGTGCAAAATTAGTCCGCAGTGCGACGAAGAATTGTAAAAATATTACTAAAGAAATTGTTTTTGTTATTTTTATAAACGGTATACGGGGTATGTGACCATAATCGAAAATCAGTACATAAATCATAAAATATAAAAACTAACCACTATAGCTTCTCATTACAATAATAAAAACTAAACATTAGATTGCAATAATATAGTTTTTAGCAAATAAATGTTTTGGAGAAGGGATATGTGTAGTCAACAAAGTAAGATTGTTAAAAAAAAACAAATAGACTATCTCTTTTGCTCCTTTCTGTCTTCTTTCACGATTCTAACACGCTGACGTTACAATATATTCTACAAAATTTTAATATTTATTTTCTCATAAACGACGAATAATGAATCAAAATTGATTGATCTTACTGATCATTTTTGATTGCTGCTGCTGACGGTAAATATTTTTTTGTGTTATTGACCCGACTTGAAAATCTAGCAACCCTGATGTATGTTTGGGTATGGGACAAAGTTGAAATCAAACTATATATAGTGTGAGAGAATAAAGAATAACTATATAATCATTAATTACCGTTTTTTGGATATTTTATATAAACACATACATTTTTGATACTGCAAAGTTACCGACATTATATATAAAGATAGTATTGCTTTTGATCAGTTGCCAATAGTTATGTTTGTTTGTCAACTCATTATTCAGTTGCATTTGAAGTAGATTATAATGAATCAAAGGTACATTCATTATTCATTATTCATCTATTATTCTAGCACTATCAGTATCATAAGAGGATAAACGAATTTGATTTTACCTGTAATAATGAGAATTATATACTGTTGAAAATGGTTATTGTTAGTAATAGTAATATAATATTTAAATGAAATACTTTATCTATTAATAACAATATATTTTATTATCAGATGCTTATGAAAAACAATATCAATGAAACAAAAAACTTGTGACATGAGAATAAAAAGAATGAAAACGCAATACAGTGAAAGAAGTATAGTGTTCATATTACTTAAACTCAAACTTGTTTCCAATATTGAAACTTATTTTATGTTCTGTTTTGATTCATGTAATTCCGGAAAAGTCCTCCTAAAAATTTATGGGTCCTATAGTACGCTCCTTATTTGATAAGATTTATTTCGCAAGACATCAAATCTTCTGCGTACAAATTGAAGAAGATAATTAAATTATTTTACAATAACATCGATGTAATTACATTTCTATTCTAAGAACTCGTAGTTTTCTATTTCAAATCAAGTAATTGCAGAACAAATACGGGAGAGTATTTACTTTTATCTTTCTATCAACATTTAAAATGAAGAAAACTATTTACTAGTAGGTTTCAAGTGAAATGAACTTATATTGGAAATAAACTGATTTTAAATAACAGCGGAGGAGCGAATTTTGTTAACATAAAAATTTTTTGGTATTAGTCTGCGGTTAATATCCATTTAATCGCTAAAGTGCATTAAACCACATTTACGAACAAATTTTAATGTATTAAAATGCAACACTGTGGAAACTGCATAGAATGGTTATATGAGGGAGATTTAAATAGCTTTAGAACGCATGTAATTTCTATTGCATTTCATTATAATGAATTATATGTTTATTAATTAGAGTGAAGTGTTGGTTGTTAATCCACTTTATTTGATATTAAAACGGCTCATATAGCGTCCACAAAGCATTTTGTATCTCATGTGAATTATTATGTATTCAATGGTCATGCTTTATTTACAAATATTTGTAATTTTTCAATGTTTTTATTTATTTTTATAACATTTATTAATGTTGTCAAATTTTAATGCTCCAAATGTTTTTTGATTTATCATATAATACCAGATACAAAATAGAAAAATATTTGTATTTTTAAATTTTGGGGTCAACAAAAAACTATAGTAATAAAATACCAATAGAATACTGTTTTGTTTTTCGATTGGACGAAAACTAACACCTTTCCGGTGTGTGTTCAAACCTTAAATTGCATTATTCCGGTATTTTAGTGTAGTTGCTAGGCTACGAAAAATAACAGTCCGGCAAAGTATTTTCCGGCCGGTTTCAAAAAATTTCTGAACAGGACGCAGTCCATTGTTTTTTCTAAATAAAAATACAATCATATTTATTTCATTATTATTGAATATAAATAGATCTAAAAGAAAGTATATGTACCACTTAGGAGGAGTGATTTTCAGGAGTCCTGTTGTTACTGGTCTCGCCTTCGATTGGTCCAGAAATTTCCACCATTTATTTCAATATTTTTCACTCAACGGGATGAGGGATGAACGTCCAAGTGTAAAAATTACAATTTGGTATAAAGTTTAGTGAAATTATTTCTGACCGGTTTAGGTCATTGAATGACCATTTTCAAAGAATTTATCCGGATAAGACTACAAAAAAAATATAACATACATGTAATACAAAGTTGTACAAAATATGATTAAAATGTGAATATAAATAAATAATTAAAATCAAAAGTACTGCACTTATGCAAAACTACCGAAGGCAACAAGGGAATTTAATACATGAATGCATAACAAATTTTTCAAGACGATAAAATTGCAAACGATGAACTTCAACAAGGGTGTCGCAATACTACTGAATTGCAAGTTTAGAGTACAAAAGTTAATACATGTTTATTATAATCAGAAGGACTCAAAGTAATTAAGGAGGAGCAAAAGGAGCGAGAATAGTTATTTGTATCACTAGGTACTCTAGAAATTAAACTTTTGCGAGATCTCGCAAAAGAGTTTCTGGGCATATGATACACAAGATTTTTTGCACCGATGACACTTTTAATTTATTAAAGTAATATTATTACTACTTAAAATTTTATACACTAGATTTTTATGTCAGTAACATTTCCGGTTCACATGGATATATAAACAATTTACTTGTTTTATTAAAAAAACAAAAATAGTGAGATTTGACCTAAAAAATAAAACGAATGTGAATTGATATTTTTCAACAATTAACGTAATTATAATCATACAAACGAATATAATATGAATATAAATAAAAAGCAGTTATTTTGATTAACGTTTTATATTTCCAACAAAATTTAATTAAAAATTTTGACAAAATGTAGTTCTAAAATATTTAAGTTGGCATCTGTACATTTCCAGAGAGTTTCTGGACGATTTGAAGTTCTGTATTACTAGTCATAATAGGGCGAAGGCGGGAAATATATATTAGGATGCCTATAAGCGCGCTATTTTTAATTCTCAATTATTGATTTTTTAATTTTTAAATTTACTAGAAAATATAGTGATTTACCGTTTTTTTCTATGTGTAAGATTTCTACATTATTGTCAATATCAAATTTATATCCTGTGTCTAAAATATATATGTTGAGCAAAACTTGAATCATTTTGGGTGTATTTGATACAAAGAATATGTTCTTTTATTCGGGTTCTAAGGAAGACAATTACAAGTTGGTTTGTAGAAAAATATCGCATCGAAAAACTAACACAAATTGTCAACAATATACGTTATTTACTATTTCGTTGAGATACTTGTCAATTAACCGATGGTTAAGGTCACCGGTACATTATCCAAAAGTGAAAAAATCGACCCTTAATATATCTTACATTAACTCAACAATGAGGTTGTAGATCATAACTAAATAATAAGAAACATTTAGAATCTTGATAATGATGTAGCTTACATATAATATCAACAGGACAATAACCAATTCCAATCCTTTATTTCTGGTATAGTCTGTCTACCGTATGAAAGTTGATTCCTTACATTATTTTATAGATGGGGTTTTCTTTGAAATACCATTACAATGATTTGAATTTGATAGAAAACTGACCATTATGTATTTCGTTAGAGAAGATTAGAATTGTGCGAGACATACAGATTTGAAAATTTTTACAAGTACCCACTCGAATACTGGACTAGGGATACCCATAAATACACAAATTTGTATGCAAGAAATTTGTATGTTACAATTTTTCTGTTTTAAGAAGAATGGTTAATTCAAATAGTTTTCTGATTAGAAATACTGATTTATAAGTTTGTATTCTACAAGTCTATGTCTCTTATTTGTTTTATACTTTAGATAACCGTTAGACATTATAATAAAGTAGTACATTTATGTATGATATTTAATTTTTTTTTCGCGATTCTACTGTAATTATAAAATATATTTGATATAGGCGGATGCATCTGATTTTGAAGAATTCATATGAACTTATTTCATATTAGTTTCTTTTTGGGTTTTTGTATAAAAAGAAAAATGCTTAGCATGTATTTTACCATATACCAATAGACACCGGGAATCCTCTTAAGGAATCAACTTTCATACAGTAGTAACCGTAACGGCAGGTGAAGATTCAGAGCGACACAAAACCCGTACGTTTCTCAATCTCATCTGTAGAAATCTGTTTAGAGGCATCTTTAGTGGTCCACTTAGCACCTTCCAATTCCAGAGAATCGGCATCAATCGCGTGACGGTGGACCGCGCGGCGAGGGAAGAAGTGATCGGCCCGCGACGCCTCGTTTCCACGCCCTGAGTTTCCACACGTCCCACTCGCATACCAGCGCAGGAATGCGACACTGACAGGCGTCAAAGGACAGTCAAATCTTCCACGAGGACACAGAATAGGTTTATACAGAAGCGACAGTAAGACAGAGAAACGAAAATTAGAGAGAGATGGGGAAAACCAACAAATTTAAAGGGCTCATTGTTTAAAATCGGAAAGTTTCGTCACATCTTAGCGAGAAATAGGGGAAGCTAACAAATTTAAAGGTCTACACAATGCTCCAAGGTCATAGAACTGGATAGGGTAACATGAAAAGGTACCGACACGGAGTGTCGCTTCTGTATGTAACTATTCTGTGACGAGGATGTGCAAGGAAGTGATAAACAACGGGGAGTGTATGTTATGGAATATTGAGATTTGGAGAGTTAAATGGTAGGTTAGATCGCAAACATAATAAAAATTTAGAAATATTGTCGATTTTGATTCGGTTAATTAATAAATAATTTATATGTTTAATTAACAAATATCTATAATTGGTTTTTATGGAGGGTGATTTTGATCTACCTGCATTATGGAAAGAATTAGAGTTCTTCATAATGAGTGAGACCGTCTTTCGCAGGTAGAAAAAATTACGGTGATTACTTTTATGGAAGGTAATTCGCAATGTTTGAGCACCCGTTTACATAACATAGTGTTATTAGAAAAAAATAAATCGTTTTACAACATTATATAACTTAAGCAAATCAAGAACATAACGTTATATAGTGTTATATGTACCTATTTCGGTATTATAACGTTAAAATAACTATTTTTTCTTAAATTTATTATAAAAATTTATAAAAAAAATTAAATAAATTTATTCTGTAGTTGGTAATTACCAATTAAGACAAGTACAAGTAATCTTATATTGGCAGTGGGATATTCGAAGGTTTTTGATTGGTGCATATGAAACAGTCTTTACAGGGGGTCATATATGAGTTTTCAAAAGAGTTTAAATGGAACGCGACCATAGGAGACCACTTAAAATGAGGTAATGGCGACAAACTGATTGTATTTTTTTTTTTCAAAATAAAATAGCCAATATTTTAATGTATTTTAATTGACTTTTTGTAAGAAACTTATCTGCCATAAGAAATAAAAAAAATAACAAAAATTATTTTAAATTACAAATTTAGTAATTGTAAAGAAATTTATTTACATTTCTATTAGAAACCAATAGTACTTCTCTACGGTTGAAAAATAAAAACTTGGGTATATTACAATTTGTTTACAACTACATTAATGAAATATTAAATTAAATTACTTGATTACACATATAAATTTCATTTCAGTAAGGAAATGATGACAGATTATTCTCGGATATTTTTCTATGTATGTATGTAAGTACAAGATTTAGTGTTTTATTTGCATATCACCGACGCTGATTTAGTTTAGGTATTATATTATTTTTACCAATGTACGTCTGCATAAATATTCATTTGATAAATATCTATCAAACGAAATCAAATATTTTATATTGTAAACCAAATTTAATCAAACATATGAATAAAACATAACATTAACCAATATTTTAATTAAACACTAAACAAAATACATTGTAAACATTATAATTAAATAAAATTTTGTGTTTTATAGATAGATACAATATACTGTCATTGGTTTCACATGTATACAAAATGTAAATACGTTTACATATTTTTTATATTTATTTATATTCTCAAAAATAATAATTTGTCGTATATATAATGACTGATTTATAAATAAATCGTTATCAGTATTTTTATTACTAATAACAACAACAGTGGAGGGGCAATACAGGAGTATACAAAACTGAACCAGATGCAAAGTACGTCGGTGATATTTTTGACTCCAAAATTTTAGTTTTTTTAAAATAGTCCATTTTAACAAACGTCCACGCACTGATTTTATTTTTACAAACAGAATTCAATTATCTCTTTCGTTCCTGAGATTTTTGTATTCAAAGTTGCACCTTAAAAATATTTTTTATGTTACTTTGTTCATAGAATCAACTGCTTTAATAATTGGGATTATATCTTTACTAGAGGCGTCTCGTATATAGGCACAGCGAAACTGCAGCACCCCCAAGTTTTCGCTATATATAAATATATTCACAATTGCTTATAACAATTAATTTTATTGTGAATAATTGTACACAGTTCTCTTATTTTGTATAAAAAATTATAAAAATATTGTGTTTATCATAGTGTCATGACATATAGCAAGACAGCTTATATCGACGTGCACGCCAGCAGTTACCCTCGCAGTGAGAAGCGTAATTCGGCACTGTTAATCAAGCAGTTCTTTTGCTTAATCAGTAGTGTAGCGTGCTCATAATATTTATTGTGTTTATCCATATCTTCACATATTTCGACATTACAATTAAAGACATAAAATATTTCATAGTTTTTATTTTAGATCATTATTAGAATTATTGACAATTATGAGTTATGATTTCAAAAATGTAATCTCAAGAAATAACAAAACAAAACAATAAGTTCATGTTTATTTTTTTATTTTACGGTATTTTGATATTTATCGAAACACGCATTTAAAGTATGTTTGAAAATTTTGTAAATTGCTAAATCCCCATAATTTGAACCCAAGGGTAGTCAATGATCTCTACCCATTTTAGAGATATACCTAAAAACACACTTTGAGAACAAACGTTTTAGGAAAGAAAAACAGGTAATTAAATTCTATTTACAAATTTGAAATCAACGCACCGTCATATAGCAGTATGGACTATTTTTAAAAGAAACAATTCTGGACCCAAAAATTGGTATTTTTTTATTATTTCGGGTGTATATTTTTGGTGTGATTGGAAATAATTTGGAGATATAAAAATGTACTACTACTAACCCTTCATTTAAACAAATTCTAACTTCATTTTTAATTAAAAAAGTAAAAAATACTGTAAAACCGTGGTCGTTAAAAAAACTGATTGCAGTTTTAAAAAACATGGTACAAATTTTTTAAATTATAATGACGACTTTTGAAATACATGATACATAGTGGGTCCTTGATGATTGTACCGTGAATATAACAAGGTTGAACCAGTTCGGTGTTAATGGTTAACGATTCAAAATTACGGAGAGATGAAAATCTGTCTCATTATTTCATTGTCACTCTTCGTATAAATATTAACTTCATTAGCTATTTTAATCTCGGCAATTTTTTTACTGTGACAACTGTAAATCAAACTTTGCAAAAAATGAAAAATGAAACTCATTAAATGAATTGTTCCATTATCACGATTACAAGCTTACACATTTGTATGTGGAAAGTATAAAATTTTCACATATTAAAATCTATAGAAACATGATCCCTAATTGTTAATTAAACATATGAACAACGAGTTGTACAGAGTTGTATGAATATGTATTTCCAATTCTAGTATTTGAGATAATTAATAATGCAAATTGCAACTGATACTGCATCGCAGTAGAACTTTACATGTAGAATATTAATAACTTGAGAACTTCGCAGAAAGTTCATTCTGAACTGTACTTTACTTTCTCATTTTTGCAAAAAGAAACATGTATAAGTGACAGACGTTTTTGGTCTCAAATTTACGAAAATGTTAATAAGGGATAAATACAGATTATAAATTCGCCGATCAACGATATCCTGTGCATAAAGAAATGCATTTTTTTGCAAAGAAAAATAACTACGACTTTTTTATTTACATGTATCTATTTTATATTTCATAATACCTTTTTTCTTTGTAAATCTTTTTATAATAAGAATAAGGTATGTTCATTACATTACTTTTTCTTTTCTATTGACAAAATTACAGCATGACATTTATTACCTCTATTCTGCTTTTATAGTCTCCAGGTCCGATGTTTTCACCTCTGGTTAAAGTACCGGTTACTTTATCGTATCAAAATAGTAATTAAAGCATAATTTTTGAAAACTTAGATGATTATTTCAATGCGATTTTTTTTTATTAACTAATGATTAAGGTAACTGGTACTTTAACCCAGAAATGAAAAATTCAATCCTACCTGTATTTTAATTTGCGTATATATATAAAATAAAAACAAAAATATGGGCTTTCATAACTTTTGCTTGGAAAATCAAAAATCCGTCAAATTATTTTCAATTTATTCTTAATGTTTTGTTATATGTTATATTTTTACAGAAAATTGAATGGACTGATGGATGAAAATCAAGAAGGAAGATAATCTTACAAACATTCATATTTCATACTTCAGATAAATATTAAGCTATCTTATGAATATAATAGCAGATATTATTTAATACAGAAGAGCTATTTTTTTGGAGTTTTATTTAAAAGTGTTTCAATTTCATTTAATAGTTGTGAGTATATTAAAATATAAAATAATAATTTTTCATGTAGCCGTTTTTTCGAAAAATTTAATTATACTTCATGAACCATTTTAAAGTCTGAGTTGGTACGGAAATGTATTTGTATTAAATAAAAATTACAATTATTTACCGGTTTCAGGATATTAAGCTTTGATTAAAATAGACAAAAGTAAGCAGAGTAACTAAGTCATAATTGTAAACCGGTATGGTAATAATATTGACCGTACAGACTTGTCAAAATAACATAGGAGAAGTGTCATTTTATATCAACCCATACAGATTTGATCACGAAAACGTTACTCACAAAAAAATTTTATAAAATAATAATTTATGAATCATACTGGGTCTCCGAGTTCAGAATTCAATTGGCATCTGCGGCGGTTATGATACCCTTAATTATCCTAGGTATGTTAATATTTATTATCTACCCTAGCTGTTACAATGTAACTTGATTTTTAATAGTTCAAATCAGATTTTCTCTTTAACATCTATAGGAAAAAATAAGCTTATATTATTAGTAACAGTTCCACTTATATATACAAACCGCGTCTCGAATAGTGTACTTTGAACTCTATGGTAATCACTCTTCTGGCATTTGGTACATAAATAACTATTATATACTACCATATTGACTACTTCTTTTATAAGTAGCACTACAAAATATAAAATAATGTTGTCCAATTTGGAGTAATTTAGTTGAATCAGAGATAATAAATATACTGATTTCTGCATATGCCTTGAATTGAGTAGATTATCATCGTATCATCGTGACTATTCCGTATGAAAGCAAGTTGATCACGTTTGATCAGGGCGTAGGAGTATAATGAATGGATGTAATGAAGTGAGGTGAACTGCGGATTCTCCTCATGTGGTGACAGAAGGACGTGTTACGGTTACAATGTTACTTGATTTTTATTTGTTCAAATCAGACTTACACTTTAACATCTGATATAGAAAAAATATACCTTTATTATTAGTAACACCTCCACTAATATACAAATCGCATCTTGAATTTTGCACTTTGAACTCTATGGTAATTACTTTTCTTACATTTGGTAGATATATAGATAACTATTTCAGACGACCACACATGAAAGTAGCCATATTTTCACTGTAATTAACAATCAGAAAATGTAACGTAGCACACGGCGTGTGTTATAATAACACACTAGTGTGTTATATAACCGGATATGACGATTAGTGGTGAATAGATGGAACTTTGATAATGAAATGTAACATAATTAATAAAAATTTGCTTAAAACTACAATTTTAAAATTGGTAGTGAATTAATAACAAAAATTAAGAGTCAAAATGTACTGAAAGTTTTATTAATTGTTCAAGTAATACGTACTAGACTTCCAAATCAGTTTCAGGTTAACTGGTGATACTTAACCTCAAACCTAAACGTCAATAATGCTTTCGTGAGTTGTGTTTGACATTGACACTTTTGTATAAACCCTGTTTTTATTATAATATTTTGTGTTCGTCTGAAAAATAGTGTACATAACTCGCTTGAAACTGCATAGCAACACTCGTGTATCTTCAATCTCTACACACGCTTGCTATTTACCACTTTCCGCGCTTGTTATGTAAATAACTATTACATACTACCAAATTGACTACTTTTATAAGTAGCACAACAAAATATAAAATAATGTCCAATTTGGAGTAATTTAAGTGAATCAGAGATAATAAATATACTGATTTCTGCATATGTCTTGAATTGAGTAGGTTAACATCGTATCATCATGTCTATTCCGTATGAAAACAAGTTGATCACGTTTAATCACGATGTATGTGTATAATGAATGGATGTAATGAAGTGAGGTGAAGTGCGGATTCTGCTCGTGTGGTGACAGAAGGACGTGTTGTGTCACAAGACGCAACCCTGCGCTGCACAACTCCGGACAAACGCGTCGCGTATCAAACGCTCTTGTTTGCCAAACGGCCCGTGGCCGCAGGAAATGTGCTCCCGTAAATCTACGCCTTTCGCTACTGCATCGGCCCACACTATTCTTACTACATTCTTTAGTTTTTCTTATCTATTCATAAATATTGCACATTTCTCAGCAACACACCCATACAAAGTAGTTTCCATCCACTGAAGGAGAAAATGTAAAGATAGAATGAAATGTATTGCTGAAATTTTTTTTGTATATTTTATGGCAACGAAGATATACTATATTTCCCGCAGTTGATTCTTACGTCATGTTAGAAATAATAATTATTTAAAGAAAATACAATAAAAGTAACTTTACATCTGCCCAACTCAAGGCCGGGAGAGGTTCTGTTGAACGTCCCCTTTGGACATGTGTACATGTATATAACTTCTCTATGTATACGCGCATATGTCTTCTTCTTACTATTTAGGGGTAGAAAAGCGCGGCAGACGCCAACACGTCATTAATTTCTGCTGCAAAAATTATTAAATTTTATGTTGCATCTTTGTCTTACACTCATGGCAGAGAGATATCTTAGATGATATAGAGTATACTATGCTATCTGCCTCTAACCAATGACAAAAATTAAATAACTGCAGTAACAGATATTTTCAAATATTTAAAAACATGTCATTCATGTCATTCCTGTCGATGAAGATGATTTTGGGGTCGATAATTTGTGCTTCAGTGTTTGTTGGTAGTTTCGTTAGTTTTCATCCCTTTTTATATTTATAAATAATAGTTTATGTTTTGATATTTGTCCATTGGGGCCGTTCAAGTATTACGTAAGCACTATAGGGGGGTGGGGGGTCTTTGTTTTGCTTATTTTGGATGACATGGGGGTAGGGGAGTCTAAATGATGATTACGTCATCGGTAGCTATTAACTTTTTAATACGAATGGCAACCCTCACATTGGCTAAGTTTCGAATCGTGCAAAAATCGATGACAATTGAATCGTGGATTCGGGTTTCACGGACTGAAGACTGTTAATTTTAATTTAATATGCGTACCAAAAATTTAAAATAAGTTTGTTATGTCTTACTCTATCTTGAATACTGTATCAGTAAAATCTAATCTTCATTCTAAATATATTTTCTTATTTTTAAAATTATAATTATAACATTTTAATTATAATATTAAAAAAAAATTAATTGAAAAATGTTTACGTAAGCATGGGGGGAGGGTGTAAGAACTTTGCTTACTTTTGCTGACAAGGGGGATGGGGGGGTAAATAATTGTAATAAATCTGCTTACGTAATATTTGAACGGCCCCATTTCGGAAATCACACAATTTCACCTGTCAAGATGATGTCATCAATCGTCCTTAACCGATTTGTACCTCTTCGAGTATCAACTGCGAGAAATAGAGTGTATTTAGTTCGACATCATTTTATAGTTTTTTTAAGGAACGGAACGCGGTTCTGATATGTGGGCGCTAAAATTTAAGAGCATTAAAGTTTCACAACAATATTCTATTGAAAGATATTTAGTAGACTTATCTTGGCAAATTGCAAACATTTTTAGCCTACTAAACACATTCTAGAGGCACCAATAAAATATATTAGTAGGTCAATTGATGTAATTCGTAAATAGGATTAAAGGTAAAACTAATATTCACTGACTGAGAAATATCATTAGAGACGCAAACAAATGTAAACCATCATTAATTATAATTATTTATATCTTTATCCAACACCGTGTAATTATAACGATATAAGTATGCTGTTTTTAGATAAATAAAGTAGGTCATAAGTCACTAGTGAGCTAAATATATTAGCTTACTGTTTTTTGGTTCGTATCATAGTAACTACGTTATAAAATCTTCTCTACACTATTTTGTTCCTAAATGTCATTTCGAAATTCCATCTGTCAGAAATCTTATATGTATTTTATATCAATGATTAAAATGTGTTGGATAAAATGTTGTATGGCACACGTGTGTTAATTACCAAAGTCACTTGGAAAAATAACATACTCGGCCTAACGGCCTCGTGAGCTAAACTTTTCCCACATGACTTATCTGTAATGTAACACACTTGTACCATAAATAACTATTATACTAGTGTGAGTAATATGTTTAATTCAATAACATCCTCCTAGTACTTGCTCCTTATTCGGTCTGACAAAGAACCTATTTAAATATTTTGTAATGCCTATCTTTATCGAGGAGCGGGTCACAAATTGGTAGCAGTGTTCTTGTAAGGGTGTTACAAGTTGATAGTAACGGTAGTCGTTGAAAAATGTGCTACAATTTGGTGGCGCCAGATGTCATAGCGACAAGAAATTTTTTGAATTACCCGAAAATTTTCTTTAAAGTTCTTTTCTCCTTAAATTATTTTTTTTCAAAATTCGGCAGTAAACACATGCAAAACCAGGTGTATTTAAAAATAAGGATGTTAGAGTTGAATACCTTTTTGAGTGTAGAACCCCCTTCTAGGCAAAAAACATACTCAATATGTAGTTGAGGAAGTCAATATCAATAATTATTGCGTTCCGATACCTTTCTTTCTTACATGTCACCACTGATCTTACAGGGACAGTAATGTCACATAAAGAATACGTTTATATATATATGGTAAATAGCAGCTTTACCCTTCTTTTAAAGTTGTGAAGTGAGTCATCATAGTCATACACTTGAATAATAAATATTTCTTGGTAAATGCATGTCGCTTAATTATAGTGCTACCTTTCATATCCGGTATTAGCCATTCACAGTTACTCATACTTTAGCAAGTGCATGTCTTATCAACAATTACATCTAGAAACAACTCAACTCCACTTCAAAGTAAACAAAAACATAATTAAGACATAAAATTTTAGTGCCACTATAATTTCTTGCAGCTATAACCCGTCATAAAACCATCAAGATTAACACAGTTAAGTAGCTGGCAATAATCTTCGACATCTAGTACGGGTGGGCCTGTGGGCTAGTGCGTCCCTGAGCACTCGTCCATCAGGCAGAGCCGGCTCGAGGGGTAGGGAACGGGAGAAATATGAGTCCTTCATCAGCCGAGGAAGAACACTGGGCAATAAATCCGACAAGAGGAGGACATAAGAGTGCGCCGACTCGCCTTCGGCGGAATAAAGTGTTGAATGGGTAAATGAGTCCCTTGGGGACCCGGCCCCGAGCCAGTGACGTCACGCCCTAACACACGATAGTGCGGATGCGGATTATACGCGGGGGGAGCACTATCAAGATTTTTTAATAGGGGGTTTCCTATCTCTCCATTCAAGGGTGCTCCAACTTTAAATTGAGAACTTTCACCATTCTTTTTGCCTCTTGATATTATCAACAATACCCACTTCAAAACTCTTAACTTAATTTTAAGTAATAAAATATCGTGTACTTTGTAATAAATCCTAGTTGAATATGCAAATATTTTAAAAATATTTACACTTAATACTTTAGATAGAATAATCAATGCTACTACATAATAAAGTTCTTGAATTTTATGAGCTGCACAATTAGAAATATTAATGTCAAAGTATTCCATAATTGAACTATATAATATTATTAATGGCAATTTAAGCTTAATTTCGTTTTCGTTAATTACATTGAAAACTTAATATTACTGTAAACGTCAAGAAGTTCTCAAAGTAAAGAGTATTATTTTATCATTTATTATTTTATAATTAACTTGAGACAAAAAATATTATTAAGTTAGTAAATTTGAATCAAACCTTCATAATTTGAAGAAAATAAAAAAAATATATAAAATTTTCTGAATTTTTTCTGTTTGTAAATTGGTTGTTTTGTACATTTTTATCTTCTACTCCTTATATACATTTTTTAACTTTGAAGACAGCAGACTCTCAAAAAAATCTTATTAAAATCTAGAAGAAAAGTTTATAAGATTTAATTGCATTTTATAGACATAAACCTTAAGAAGTAATATTTTACCTATTGAGTATAAAGCTATTAATCGGCGCAAAGTTTATATGTTATTTTATTCACAATCAATTAGTAATTATTTAATTCTAACAAATTTTATCAATTTCGCTAATTAATTGTAAATAAAAAAATAAATGAGAATAAAATCGGTTTATTTTTATCTTCTTTTTGTGTAAGAAAAGTACTTTTCAGACTTGTACGAGTCACATACCAATAAAACCAAACATTGATGCTCCCTTGTTTAACCATTCGTACAAATGATATAAACACCGAAAGTGTAATATAAATCTAAAGTAAGTTTAAGATTAGATGATACGTTAGTATAATGGCAATATCCATTTGCGTGGTGTAAGTTGCAGAATTGAGGATGTATGAATCAATATGAAGTGTTATCGAGCCGTAGAGTGGCTAGGTATTGTGGCATGGTTGCGTACACCAACACCATTATCTCGTCTTTCACGGCTGGCTGGGCTGGCCAACAATGCAAAGCCTCTCCGACGGCGCTGTTTAAAGTCAACGGGGCCGGGGTGCTTTGTGCCGCGGGCCGGGCTTCATCCGCGCCGTAATCACGTCGCGAGCCGAGTGGCGAGTTAAATATGGCGCCCATTGTTCTCCCCAAAGAAGTGCGTACCCAGCCACTAATTTAGCGAAACTCCGGAACTATTCATGTTATGCGATCTGCGCAGCCAGACCAGGGCTATTCAAATTTTACAGCCAAATTGTTTGCTAATTTCTCTCTGCTCGACAACCGAATGTTCCAAATAACATGTGTTCTTCAATTAATTATAAACTTACAAACTATTTTTGCTTTTGCTATATTAAGTATTAAAATGGTGAGGGCATTTTACCAGTCGAATCTGACGACGGTATTCCTTAACATTCTTACTGCTTACTTCTACTACGAATATTTTTTTGTAGAATAAAAATTAAATTTTCCGCAACACCACATGACTTCCTTGTACGTCTACTAAATTACAAAAATTTGTTGTTGAACTTCATTTAAATCAGTCCCACATACAAAATTTTAGCATTCTATGGGTAATCGTTTTGAAGTAAGTAAAAAATTCAAAATACTCAAAAATGCCCTTTTGGTACTGCCGATTTCAGTAAAAAAAGAGAGGTACACAACTAGATGATTTAAAGTAAATTTTGCGAAATATGTACATACATATATCATGCAAAAATTACGAAAAAGGAAGTAAAAAACATGGATTTTTGTCATATCTACGGTTACGAATTTGACAGAAATTTATTACAGCATTCTTTTAAAAATATAACATACGTTATTAAGGTTACGTCAATATTACCTGTCAAAGTGTTATATTCTTAACAATGACAATATCCGGGAGTTTATTTTATCAGTACGGTGTCAATTGATTGACAGTAATGTATTAAAGCGTTTATATTATGAGTAAAAATAGGAGTAATGAACAGACTAAAATAACAAAAACTAAAAAAATTATAAATTATTTATTAATGTTTAAACACTTACACCCAGATTCATAAAGGGAAAAGCCACTACCTCCAATTAGTTAGTCCCAAAGTTATACCCCTTGTTAACATCCTGAAATGTCAAACTAACTCAAATTCTAATTCGTAAAAAGAATTAAGTATATGATTTACTTCCAAAGATAACTCTACTAGTTTGGGGGAATTAGCAATATTTGTTGATGATTATTAGAATTTCTAAATGATACAGAGGAAGATTTGTGGTGATATTTGACAACCTAGAAGTAAAATTCGAAAATCAATTTTTTTAAATTAAATTCATATTACACGAAACAGAAACGTTAAAGTTAACTTTATTTAATATGTTATTTATTTTTTCTCGTTTCTAACGTTCATCTCGATCTTCCACTTGATATTGTAAAAATCAAATCATTTCAAATTGAGATAAATAAATAAATATATTTAGTCATGCCCACATTTACTTTTTAAAGTCGTTGTGTCCGATTGATTATGACATGTGACGAGTTTGACAAGTATTCCCTAAGTTTACTCATAAAATAACCGCTTCAATACATTGCTGTCATTGCTACAATTCAAACTTTACTTTAAATTAAAAACATATTCTATTTAGATACATTGGCCGTATTTTTTTTGTCTTTTATAGTAACGTGGTAGGTTAATTTTCTTCACTTGGCTCTATTTAGGTAAACCGGGACAGTTCCCAAACTGATTCAACTGACCCAGCTATTTCGGAGGATTGGCAGATTAAACCCAGGTTCAACCCGTTTGCTATATTTTTCTTTCAACTTGTGTACCTTGTTTACCATGAAAGCCATGATAGTACGGCGCTTTGTTTTGTAAGTAATTTTATATTCAAAGGTAGATATGGCTAGCAAAATGAGATAAACGACACAAGTTTTGAAGTTTACTTTGACATAACAAAAAAATGACATTATTTTAAATTTACAAATCACATGTTTCACGTTAAAGTGAAGTAGACTCAAGTTATTAAAATTCATTCGTGGAAAACGAAAATCTGCTTACATGGAATTTTTTTAACATTTATCCCATTTTGCAATTTTATATAATCCTCTCATTTTGGGTTTCGTCTTTATGTAAAAAAAAAAAAAATAACTGCGAAAATAACTCGTTAGTTACCATTATTTATCAATAACTACAGTACCTGCACTTTTAATTTTAATAGAGATAAATGAATATACCAAATCATTTCTGTACGTATGTAGTAAACATTAATTTACTTACCGTTTAGTGACGGTACCTCGTCTTTTGTGATAGAATCTGTTCTTATAAATGAATTTTATTTTAAATAACATTAAAAATAATATTTAAAAATTATAGGTACATTTATTAACAATAAAGAATAAAATTGCAATTAATAAACAATCTGATCGATTTAAATTAGAAAGTAGCTGACGTGTGTGATGTATTTTAATGAAGTTTTCGTTCAGTTGGTAGAAAAGAGGAACGTATTGTACTTGGCAATTTCTTGCAGAGCACTTGACTCTGAGCGGAAGCCCTCCCCAGCGAGAAGCTATTGGGCGATAATAAAATACCTACGTCAGTGAAGAGTGTATTGTAGTGGCATGGTTTTCAATATCCCGGTGTAATATGCGGAGCCGACGGCCGATATACGCTACAGCTATGACACCATCGCCGCAGCTGGAATCAAATAGGAATCTCTTGAATGGTTCGCTGCTGCTCGCTGCACGGCCAGCTTTCAGACAGATTGCGGTGAATATGTGAACAATGCCTGTATTTTTCAATATGTGCGACCAGGGATCGTGTGCCACACAGTCGGATAAGTTTCGTCCGAATAGGATTTGACACGCCCTTAACGACAATGCACGAAAAAAAAGGTTGTCCCGTTAAGACCTATTGTTAATTCTATTGGATCTATAACTTATGAAGTAGCTAAATATTTGGATGGATTATTGAAACCTTTGATTGGTCATTCTTCATCTTACGTCAAAAATTCGAGACATTTTGTGGATTTGATTGGTGATTTGAGTTTGACAAGAAATGATCTACTTGTCAGTTTTGATGTTTCATCATTATTCACGAAGGTTCCTATTCTTCATACCTTAAAATTATTAGATCATTTTTCTACTGACATTATCAAGCTTTTTAAACATTGTTTGACATCCTGTTTCTTCCTCTTCAATGGTAGTTCCTACAAACAAGTAGATGGTGTTGCCATAGGCTCTCCTTTATCACCATCCATTGTGAATTTTTATATGGAGAATTTTGAAGAAAGAGCTCTTAGTACAGCAAGTAAGAAACCTACCGTCTGGCTTCGTTATGTTGATGATGTTTTTGCTATTTGGCCTCATGGAAGAGACGAATTAAACAATTTTCTTAATCACTTAAATTTGCAACATAAGAACATCAAATTTACCATTGAAGTAGAAAAAAATAATAGTCTCCCTTTTCTTGATGTATTTTTGGAAAAACAAGATGATGGAAAGTTTATTACATCAGTATTTAGGAAGCCAACCCATACAAACCAATATCTTCATGAGACCTCTAACCACCACCCTGCCCAAAAAGCTTGTACTATTAAAACGCTTTATCAGAGAGCTTCTAATTTATGTCATCTCAGTAAACTACAAGAAGAAATTAATTTTTTGAATGAAATTTTCTTGAAAAATGGTTGCAGCAAAATACAAATAAGAAGAGCACTAAAAGCGAAGAATAAACCTGTACCAATTCCACAAGTGGTTCCTGAAAAGAAATTATTTGCTACTTTGCCATTTATTGCCACTGTCACCGACAAAATTGGAAGGATTCTTAATAAATATGACATAAAAACTTCATATAAATCAAGTTTAAAAATCCGTGATCTTCTTGGCAATGTCAAAGATACAGTTCCTCTACACTGTTCTGGCATTTATAAGATTCCTTGTCTGTAGCAACGAGATTAAAGGAACACAAACGGCATATTAGATTAAACCAACCTGAGAAGTCTGCAGTTGCAGAACATGCAATTCAGGAATTACATGGAATTGATTTCGAAAACACGAAAATTCTTGCAAGAGAAAATCACTGGATAAGAAGACTTATTAGAGAAGCAATTGAAATCAAGAAATCCCCATAATAATTTTAATTTAAATACAGGCTTTGAACTAAATAAGTCGTGGTTACCTGTCATCCGTTTTTAATTTTATGTCAATGTCATTTGTATGTTTTCATTTGTTACCTATGTTACGTGTTGTCTTGACTACTTATTTATTTGTTATTTACCTGACGAAGGCAGCACTGAGCTGTCGAAACGTTGTAATTAATAAATTTTTACAGAACTAAAACCCATATATTGTCTATTTATTAATTATGAGTTCTGAAAGCTTCTTTCAATATTTAACTATCTTAATTAATCTTGACATTGACATAACATAATTATTTTTTTATGTTGGTACGGTTTTACTTATCTTCATAGAACGTACATGAAGAAAACGGCAAAAAGCGTTACAAATTATATCCGTATAAATCAAGTGTATTCCGTTATTGTAATCAACGAAAAGGCGTCTTTTTCATTTGTCTGAAATAAAGATCGTCAAGATAGTTTGAAAAACGTCTATTTTATTTGATCCTCAACATCTGGGAACACGCAGAAATAACAACAATGACAATACACGGAAAATTGGTCTGTTAACTTTAATCAAAATTAGATGCAATCTTCCACTTCCTAGTTGTTAGGACAATCTAAATGTTCTAGCTTTAAAAAAAAAAAAAATCGGAAAATTTGTAATTTAGGAAGTTAAGGAGACGATTGAAGATTGAAATACTTAAGCTTTATTGTTCTATTTATTTGTATATTTCAAAGTCAATAGGCGTTTCGGTTGTTAATATTTTGTTGACTGGTTGATGAATAGAACAGGGCAATAATAAGTGAACATTTTTATATGCTGACACATATTTATTTTTGACTTTCACTCCCAGACAAAGACTCATATTGAGTCGGAACCGGTTGGAGCAGAAATAAAGCCTTCAAAATATTGACTGAATTCCAGAAATTATTGCCCTTTTCCAATAGATTTGAAGTTTGTTGAAATATTTAATCAGGGTGGGGCAAAGCAACCTCCTTAATTTTAAAGATGTTGCTGTTTTAAAAAACACTATTAGACATATAAAACATATATATTTTTAGTTTCTTTAAGTGCAGCACGGGAAGTTTGAAATCACCTAGTTTTAAAAATAAATTCTTTGCAAGTGGTGGCCGTTCTCAATATACTGCTGCAGGTGGATTCTAAGATTTTGCATAGCTTTATGAAGCATATCTTTTCATAGTTGATCTATTACCAAGCGGATTGTATCCTCCAGGATTTGTAGGGATCTCGGATGATGCTAAAACACTTCAGTCTTTAGATACTTCCACAAGAAATAGTCAGAAGATGGTAAATCCGGCAAGCGCATGGCCACGAAATATTGCCTTTTACAGAAATTCACAATAACACGCGATATTCTTCATAAAAAAATAAGAACCATTTCTTTGGTGTTCGAAAGGTCCGTTGTCGTTCATTTCTAATCATTGTATTGTATTGTATGTATACGAGGGTTTAAGCGTTTTGTCGCTTTTTGTCAACGCGACCTAGAAGATCTATTGTGACACAGCCCTTACTTAGTTTTCCGGAAGTAGATCCAGATTTTTGATGAAACCGATTATGGCTCCAGGAGTCAAGTTCTTGATCTCATCTGCCGTAAGATACCTCTTACCTAGTTGATTGAGTCTCTGCGCAGTTACGGTTGGGCATTCACACAGTATGTGTTCCGATGGTTCTTCGTCCTCTTCACAGTGTCGACAAGTTTCATTTTCAGCTATACCAATTTTGTGCAAATGGTACTTTACAGGCCAGTGGCCAGTGAGAATTCCTGTCATTATATTAAGATCCTTTTTGCTGAGAGCTAGTAACTCTTGTTTGTCGAAGCTGGGAAAATGAATTTCCGAGCTTGATTGAGGCCTGGAATATTTTTCCAATATGAGGATATGGCAGATTCCTCCCAGTTTTTGACCACCTTCTTATAGTGGCTTTGTGGAAGACCACATGAAGGTTCCGGCCCGTGGCATGAAAGTTTAGCCCCTTTTTTGCAAGTTCATCAGCTTTCTCGTTTTCTAGGATTCCCTCGTGCCCTGGTACCCACCATAGGTGACGTTTGCTTCGGATAGCAATTGGGGGTTCTCCCTGCAGTTCCAGACTAGCTTTGATTTACATGTGAAGGTATTCAATGCCTGTAAAGCTGCCTGGCTGTCTGACATTATATTTATTAATGCTCCTTTTAGACCTTTATCTAGGTTTATGTGAGTACGGAGATTTATTGCATAAATCTCAGCCTGAAAAATTGTGGAGCAGGTGCCTATGGGCATTTCTAATCATAGACAAATTTTCAAACAGAATAGATTTCGGTCGGCAACTAAACCCTGACGGTGGATTTGGTAGCGAGTATAAAACACACGCTGTACCGTTGCGATGCAGCAGTTTTTCAAAAAGTACGTTTCGAGGGTAAAAGTGCACTGCTTTTTAGACCACGCCATATTAAGTTAACTTTGCGACTATCTACTATTTTTGCGACTATCTGCTCCTTTTCCTGCTATCTTCACAATTACCTATAGAAAGTAAAGAGGTTACAGAGTCCCACTCTTTCGATTTCAAATTATGGATTCATAGCGAATGCAGAACATGATAAATAGCTCTGGTGGCATACATAGCTTAGAGTTCTCAATTTAAAAATTTCAACTAAACAAGGTTTGAACTAGAGTTGATCTTATTTTAACATCATTTTCCTAATATACATAAAATATCATTTACCATCAAGATCAACTCTGATCTATGATCTGTCGTATTCCAATAAACAAACAATGATCATTTGTTTTGATTCTCGTTTCGACGTTATGTATTTGCAAAATTGTGATAAGATCATGATCTTGATTCAGAGCCAAGTTGGTGAAATAGAACAAACGTTGAGCTTATAGATCAGCTTGATTCTTGAATCAATAGATCATTAATGTCTAATGGTGACTAACTTATTAAGAGAAAGTACACGAAGGAAAAAAAAAAACAGACGAAAAAGAGAAGAAGATGTATTAAGGAAACAATGTTTTATCAATTTATTTCATTTGTTTTTCTTATTATTATAGAATTATGTTATAATACAAATATATAAGCTAGTAATTAAAGGTACGAGTTCTTTAATGGCTCTTTTATATTATATACGTGTATCATACGCCATTTATTATTATACTTGCACAATTTACTGGAAAATGGATCAGAAAGTTGATTTTTACGTTTCATAATTTTGTGTGATATGACAATGTCGTTTCCATGGCGATTGATTGGCATTTATTGTTTACATTACTTTGTATTTTTCTTTCCAACCTTAAAGCACGGTGTGCTCTAATCTTGCGTTTTCGCACGCTTTTTTGTTTGATAAAAAAGATTGTGATGCAGTTATAATAAAAAAAAATATTTTGCACAAAGGCTTACTGTTATAAAAATATATATAAATCTTAATAATCTTAGATGTATTTTAATTTAAAAATTAGAAATAAAGAAATTGAATTCCCGTATACAAAAAGTTTTTCAAAGATTTGTAAGTGCACGATCAACAGCTTTGACAATCATATCAATGTTAAAATAATGACTAACGTAGCATTTGTTTATAATTCTCATAGCATAACTCAGAGTTCTTAACCCTTTTCTTTACTACAACATTGTTTACAAAACTGAAAGCATTTTGAGGATTGAGCATCTAACTGAAAACTGTTTAAAATGTGTGAAATTTATGGACGAAACGCTGCGAACGTGTCGAGCAACTGGCCGCAAGGCATGTTGCTGTCTCACAAGAACACCGCTATTTTACCCCATTGTTGTGAACGTCTTTTGTTGCCGTTCACGACGATGCTGATGCCTTTTGCTCGAATGTTTTTAGATGAATTTGAAAAATGCGTCTCGTTATACCAGAGACTATGAAACATCTTCGTCTAGGTGGCACTGACAATTTTCACAAATTTTCCGATAAAGCATTAAAGTCATATTAAATCTTGTAGATATTATAATATCTACAATACGGAAAAAATATTTTTACCTCCACATCTTGCCCTATAAAGAGCGTCAGCTATATTAAGAAAATCGAGGCAAAGGAATTATTTAAAAATTACAGGCATTATTATTTTTATCAAATTTTATTATTTTAGAAAACAAAAACAATATCATCGACGCAAAAAATCTTGTGTATCACACGCTAAGAAACTCTTTTGCGAGATCTCGCATTTACTGAACTCGCAAAAGTTCAGTATCTGAACTAATGATACAATAGTTATTTGTATCACTAGTCCAGAAACTAAACTTTTGAGTGAGCGAGCTTATTTTGACAGGCAGAGCTGAAAGCGAGGCCTGCAAATATTGCGAGATCTCGCAAAAGAGTTTCTGGCCGTGTGATAAACTAGATTTTTTTGAGCCGATGACACTTTTAATTATTATTTTTTTAATAAATTTAAGTAGTAATAATATTTCTTTAATAATTATTACTTAAAATTTTATACGGTATAGATTTCTATGTCAATAACATTTTTGGTTCACATGGATATATAAAGAATTAACTTGTTTTTTTAAAAAAATTAGTGACGTTTGTTCTAACCTAAAAATAAATCGAGTGTGAATTGATATTTTTCAACAATTAACATAATCATAATCATACAAAAAGAGTATAGTATGAATAATACTTCAAAAATAGTTGTTTTAATTAACGTTTTTCATTTCCAATAAAATAAAATTAAAAATTTTGACAGAATATAATGCTAAAATATTTACGTTGGCATCCATACATTTCTGGATGATTTTGAGTTCTCTAATACTAGTCATAATGGGACGGAGGCGTGAAAATAACTATTTCGTTTTAATTTTTTTGTTCTCAAAATGCATGTTCAAAAAGCATTATCCGGTCATTTATTTGTTATTGTCAGTACCGTCTAGACTAACTCACAGAAGAAAACGATACAAATAGATCAATTCGATGGCGTTCAAATGAGACTTTTACAAAGTCAAGGAATACACTGAATACAGTATTTCCTCATTTATCGTACTGCTTCCTTCGCAAAATTAACTTCCTTCGATGTTTCTCTCTTATTAATATTTCATTTAAAAAGTTTTGCTGCTTTATTTAGATATTGTATATTATTAATTTCAATGTTGGATGATGGAAATTTATTTCTACTAAAACTTTAAAAGTTCATTTTCATTGTAAAATGAGAAATACAAAATTAACATATTGTATTACTTTGTAACACATATAGTTAAAATTAACATTAAAGGACATTAAATCAATAACTGAAAACCTAAAAAAGTGTACTTACAATATCTATTGTTATTAGTAATACAGTAGAATCTCGCTATAACGAACTAATATGGGTGAAGAGATGTCCGTTATATAAAAATAAGGTTATCGAATGCGTGTTACAAACTTCAATATTGCGTTCATAAACGGTAACATTTGGATTTAAAAGTGTATAACATTAATAAATTTTTTTCGGTACATCCAAAGTCCTTTAAAAGGAGGTCTATTATATCGTAGATTGAGGGCCGGTACTTTTGCTCCTGATTAAGCTAAAATAACGACCGATTAAATTTAAACAACCATTTTCAGTACTTTTCGTACCGATTAATATTTAACCATTGATTAAAAACTCTTATGACTGATTAAATTTAACAGCACGATTCTAGTCTGTTAAATAAATAATCAGCCGTTATCCGTAACCTATAATTGAGAATTTGACAATTCATCTAACAAATATGAATCTGGAAGAATTAAATAATTTATTTGATGACGATGACGAAGATATAATTCCATTTATATATAATATAAGATCGTATACAATAAGAGATCGTCCAAATTATATAGAAACATGCACTGATGAAAAATTTTATCATAGATTCCGATTTTCAAAAAATACAGTAATGAACAAAATTTTACCTGCCATAGAACCCTTACTAAGAATTAATTCAAAAAGGTTCAAAAATTATTTAATCGTTGACAACATTGTGATCCTAATTATTTATAGAGTTCATGATTCTTATCCAGTTTCAATATTTTTGTATTTGACAGAAACAAATAAACAAATTCAACTGACAGGTAGTAACTTTGATTTACGTTTGCACTTTAAAATTGTTTTTTGTCTTCTTCTACATTATAGAAATAATCAAAAGCGTACGTTTGTTATAAGTTCATGCAAATTTAGGGATATTTTTATTGTATTGCCAATTCGAGTTAATCGTTGGTTAGTTAATCAGTTAAAAAATTTGTCAAGAAGTATTCATTCCTATTTAATCATGATTAAAAGATGTAATTAATTTAACAGTAGATTATCTAATCAGTCTTTTAATCAGAAGCAAAAGTACCGGCCCTGAATGTTTTGTTTTGAAATTGAAAGTAAAAAAAATATAAATTAATGAATAATGGGACCGATGGATGGAATTTTTAAAACTTTTAATTTTCACAGGCAAACTTCTAAATTATATAATACCTATATGGTAATTATTATTTGCTATATTCGCACATAACAAAGAGGTAGGAAGAATATTTTTTCAAATAAATTTTCAGTGCTCAGAAAAAAAGGAAAGTCTTGATTTGAAATATACAGACAAGTAATAGTTGGTGATCCAGCAAACCTTAATTTATTTTCTGCGCTTCTTACATTCCTTACTACATCTTTCTCCAAAATATCTTTAATCCAAAATACTCAAATTTTAAATCGTTTATCCATAAAACGTTCCTCCACTTATTCCAATGTTATTATATCATTTTTTTCACTACTAGAAATTAAATGCCACAATCCCAGTCTTACTTAAAAAATTATATTAGGCGAATTTTGAAATCAACATAAATCCATGAATTCAGGGATTTGTTTCCAAAAAATGACCTCACAAATTTGTGCAGACATATGTTTCCAAAATAGCGCTAGAATGGATTTACTTGATTCTTAATATTCACAAAAATAAACTAGGCTGTCTTTGTTTTTATATTTGACGTTTCAGTTTGTCAACCTCACTTTTGATTTTTAATTTAGTTTAGTTTGATTTACGTATTTCAATTACATGGCAAATTTAAATAGTGAGTCCATACTTCACACTTTTCTTGAATTAAATGAATAATCAATATTTGAATTTGGAGATTTGAATTTCTTTTAAAGGTTTTTATTATCGACCATGGTTGATAATAATTTATTTTGACCTAGGTGACCATGGTACCAAGTAAGCGGTAGTAAAGAACAATTTCTCGTGTCAAATAAAGGTTATTAATAGTGGGTGCCTAAGCTAGTAGTGAAATAAGTGATTTATTTCCCATCAAGAGAATAGTATATTGTGTTATTAAGAGTAAAAGTGATACTTTGTGTGGCGAGCATGGAAGTTTGCACGACGAGCGAAGCGAGTCGGACAATTACATGCAAGGCACACAAAGACACTTTTACTCTGAATAACACATGCTATTTTTTCTTCAAATGTAGAAATTTTAAAAAATAAATTACTATTTGACGTTTAATATGTAGGTTACCTGTCAGTTATTCATAATTTTTAGTAATTTTATTCTTAGGCTATCTAGTTTTTATAGTGACATTTAGGGCGATATTACAGATTTCTATTGAACAAGTTACTTCTTATTGGCTGATTCTACATATGGCGGCGATAATATTATACGGCGGCTAGAATAAAAATTATATTACGGAGGCATAGAAATTAAACTTCAACCTTGTCAATCACGTCACAGAAGATGTCACTTTTGTGACGTTTGAAGAAAATAATAATTTATTTTGACCTAGGTGACCATGGTACCAAGTAAGCGGTAGTGAAGAACAATTTCTCATGTCAAATAAAGATTATTAATAGTGGGTGCCTAAACTAGTAGTGAAATAAGTGATTTATTCCCGATCAAGAGAAAAGTAATTTAAAACCTGCCTCAATTTTTGTGTAGCAATGTAGATTTTACAGATCTTTAATACGAAGCTTATATGTACATAAAGCAAATATAAAATTAATAAACAGAACAAAAAGTCGGGGTGAAATAGCTTTTGTACAAAAGCACTAAGTTTTAAGCCTTTGTGTGTTCTACTCGTCAGCATTACAATTCTCCCACATTGCGATACAATGTGCTGAACAAGTTTCATTAAAGCTTCTGTATAAAAGAAATATGGTTCACTTTAAGTATCAATACCCCTAAAAGCCGATTTGATGCGAAGAAAAGTGGCTCATCTGTATACTTTTTCGCGGCGTAGTTTGATTTATTTCCCGCAAAATCCAGTTTCCCTATCTAGATCGTGTAACTGTTGTACATACAAATGCAGCCGATTCTTCGGTAATGTGTATTCATAGCGAGGCGGTTGTGGAACGCCATAAAGGCGCGTTTTCAATATCCCGCGACGAGGCGTTGGCGTCGACGAAGAACTCCTACCGACGCTTGCGGATGGATGAGCCGTCATCAATCACTTTAACTTAGATAAGATTATGATTTGACTCAGGTCAAACGTGTGAAAAGGCTCTATAGCAGTTTTTGTTGTGCGTTTCTTGTAAAGGACTTTCAAATGAGTTTTGTTGTTATGATAATGAATAGCTTGCTTCAAGGATTGCTTATTTCTTTTTACGTTATTTTGAGATATTGGTGAAGTTCTTATGCTACTCAACACAAATCATTCTTTCATGAACTTTTCCAAGTAGGTATATTGATTTTATGGATTTCTTTATAAATAATTTTAATACATATTGTCATTAGAATGATTTCAATTTTGTTACTTGATTCATATCCTTTATTTAATATAAACTTGTCTGGAAACTAAAATCCTAAAACTCTACTTTGTTCCCCATAAATTTTTAATTCGTAATGCACTAAAGAAAAAAGTAACATACCAGATGAAACAAAAGAGTGATTAATTTAGAGGATTTAATGCCGGGTCGATGAATAGGATAGAGTAATAACTTCTAGAATTTAGTCAATATTCCGAAAGCTTTATTTCTGCTCCGATCAGTTTCGACCCCACATAGGTCTTCCTCAGAAACTAAAAGTCAAAAATAAAAATGTGTCGGACTATAAAAAATAGTGAATCATGGATAAACTTATGCCAAGTGTTATTCATTATAATTTCTCGGTTGAAGAAAAAGTTTAGTGCGGCACTCAAGCAGAATTACTTTTTTCCCATCTTGTGTGATTCCAGTACTCAACTTTGTCTCGTGCCGAAACTTTCACACCTCATGGAAAATACACATTTTCCTACACTTATTGCACAATATACTATTTTGTGCTCTTACAATAAAATCTGTTGATTTGTGTCACCTAAGCATCGTCGGGAATCTCAACTTCGCATGTCTTCCTGATTTAATTTAGAATAATACATTTAGTGTATTTGTTATACAATAATGTTGGCAACAATTGACAGTTTGATAGTACTTGGCAGTATTGAAACACGTAACCACAAAACAAGGCGTGTATATAATAAATAAAAATATTTGTAGAAAAATAAAAAATAATGATTGATTTTATATTTTCCGTACAAAAATATTGCACAAACCTATTGCATGAACTTTTCTCCCGGATTCGTTCTATTACTGTGCTCGCAAGATCGAGCCACAAAATACTCATCCGGGAAAATTGCGCTCTCACACTTGATAAGTAAATAACTATTTCCTACGTACATTAGGATTGTGTAAAAATATGCTTTATATAAATTGAACGTAGCAATTGGTATTTCAATTTGATTATTTACTCCAGTTTTATTCAAAATAAAATAGATTGTAAACATAAAAGTACCTATATTTGTTACAATGGTAACAAAAGTAATAAAAATTCCATTTTTTTATATTGAAATAAAATTTTGAAAACCTACCCATACCATAACCTGCATTGATATTAACAAAACACTAGCAAATTAATTGATAAAAAATGCGCAGAGAAAACAAAAAAAGATCTATTGTATAAACTCATCCAATTTTCCGAACTGTCAACAGCAAAAATCGTAAAAATTCGCCTGATCGACCGTAGCACGTATGGGCTTTTGTTGTTTTTACCGCGCGCGTATAAACATCCAGTGTTGACGCTATCGGGATGAAATCTATATAAAAACAATTCGTACGCGATTGAGTATTTGAGTCATGAAATATTCATGCCTCTGTTTATCTGTCTAATCGGACCGTGTAGCGGATGGCGGTTTTCAATCGTTCGCTGCGGGAAATGTAACGTGGAAAAAATGCCACACTGTGAATACCTGCCTTGACCGACCGATATCTTGCACAAATCATTCTGTTTTCATTTCGTTACTTCTCCGGCTTCTCATGTTGTTCAAAGCTCAATTTTTATTTTTCAAATAGTCGCAACTAAAATATTATTCTTCTATATAATCATTAACGACAACGGCAGGTCCTTTCTACCTTCAGAGTTATAAAAAAGGAGGTATGCATGTTTTTACTCAAAACTTTGCACCAGAGAAGAGTAACTTTATTTATTCGTTTCTTGTACAGTGAGAGATGACACCTAGGGCTTGCTTGCCTACCCTGAAAACAGTTTTGCCCACATTTGTAACAATGAATTCAGACAAAATACATTAAAAAAACGTACCGAAAAATGTTAGATATACACATAAATCAATAATGTATGATCTTTTCTTGCTTATGTTTTGGTTCACTTGTTGCGCGTTTTCTATTGTTTTGGAAAACATATATGAAGTTACTTCTTCATTCCCAATTTATAAAAATTCAAAAACATTTTAATCCAAAGCTGTTTAGCGAATAAAGTACAAAATAAAAAAATTAATAAAAGTATTATAGAGACCCATTTAACTTTAATCGATAACAAAGTTAAAATAAAGAAATAAGTCTTCTCCACATTAGTTCCGTCGAGAGATTAAAGGTTCCTAACAGCATATATTTTCAATTTAATCCTTCATTCGTCTTGATTTTTTACCAACTCGTACTAAATAATGCAAAGATTAGTAAAGGAAATCTCTTAATGAGAATGTTTACACTTCTACAAATTTTAGGGTGTACATCTAATTTTTTTACAATATATGCGATGGAGAGAATAAATAATTGTAATTGTAAAAATAAATAATTTCAGTTCTACGCTACCTTTAATTATTAACGTTGTAATCTTCGCAAAACAGAAATTGATTATAAAATTTTTCTACACTACAGAAAATCAAATAAGAGACAAATAATCAGTTTTTTTTTATATTGTGATGCCACCTTAAAAATGTCGGATTGGCATATGTCCACTCATATAAAAGTAACTAGCGACGTCACTGGTGGCATCCATTAATTTCTATCATAGAATAAATTTAATAGTTATACGAGTATAAGCTACAAGGAAGGTACTCGTATATGCATTACCTATATCTTTAGAGAGGGTATGAACAAGAACTGAGGTGGGGCTTGTGAAGTTGAAGTTCATGTTTACTATTTACCGTACGAGAATAGTTATATTATAGCTATAGGTACTTACATTTCGAGTCGATTATTATATTATTCGCGCCACCAGAAACATTTAACTTCAAATAATGTTAAAGTATTTGTGAAATGTAGGCCACTTCACAGTTCAGATTACTAAATTTATATTAAATTAAAATGAATTTACCCTGCTAGTAGAACAGAAACATAAGAAAATTAATGTTTGTTACTTCAGCAAGATTATGAATATGAATGGTACATCAAATTATAAATTAGTGATTTTAGTGGTCACATTCTCGGTAGGGAAGGTAATAGAACTTAGGGCCGGATTTATGTTGGTGGGAATAAAAATTGAAAATCTAATTTTTATGATTTTTTATTTAATAAATTATTAATTCAACAAATACTTGCATAATTTTATTAAATGACTGTTACTCCAAAAGTTAAAACCAATTTTATATTGATAAATATAAATTTTAGGTTTGGCACTTGTCTTGCTTTCTTCTTTGTAAAATATTCTATAATGTCCTCATATGGTAATTCTCTTTTAAAATATCATTGTTGATGCTCAGAAGTATTAGATGATATTTTAGGCGTTTTTAGATCATAACAGTTTTCAGCCTATTTTTTAATATTGTTAATTTTGAGAATGATCTTTTTGCGGCACAATTCGTTATCATAAACTCAAAATGTCTTCCATGTTTGGGAAAGGATCCTGCACTTTTATTGTATTATTAAATTATGGATAAATAGTTCTCGACTAAAGATATTATTATTTTCTTCTTTTAAAAATTAAGTCATTCCGTTGTACATTAGTAAAGTTAAAAGTACATAAATTTAGGGTATTTTCCGAGCTGGTTCTTTCTTATTTACTAGTAATGTAAATTGTTGACAAAATTGTGAATTTGGTAGGGGGCTCCACCAAAAGGGGGCCCCTCGGCTGCAACTCAGTCTGCCCATCCTTAAATCCAGACCTATTAGAACTATTTATTCATACGTAAAAATATTAGTATGGCACAACATTCCTATATGGACTGAATCTCATTTACCTAACATACTTGCTCTTTGTCAAGTTTTATTTGCTTGTCAGCCCACAACCTCTGCAGTAGACTTGCAGGGTATACTGGATTCCGAATCACTCGAACACAGTGGCATTTTTATTTAGATAAAAATTAGCGACGCGGTAGTTTAAACGTTAAGTACTATATGCTATTGCAATATTTACCTTAAGTTATTGTACATCTTTATATAGTATGTGAAGAATAAAATTCATGTTGGGTCGAAACCGGTAGGAGACGTAGTTTTCCACACAATAAATTTTGACTGATTTCCAAAAATTTTATTCTTCACATTCCATCCACCAGTCAAGAAGCTTCATCCTCATTTATATAGTATATTAGTTTTTTGTTTGTAGAAGGATGCAAGCCAAGTGAGTTGAGTGAATAAGGACAGATGAGATGGAGGAAAACCTTCTCTTTTTTTAATCCTAATTTAACGTGATTCTTATCTCAATGTTATATCGATTACTTTTTATTTTTAACCATCATTCCCAAAAATGGGATTAATTATATACGATTTACGAATTTGCATGTTGATAAGTTAATTTCATACAATTCTGTAAAATATAAGAACGTTGAAAAATAAAAATATTCTATACTTCCTTTCCTGCAGAATATTTCCCAGGACTAATTACATTTCATAACTGTTTTAATTTTTTACGAATTTTACTTGAATCATCTATTTTTATCATCATGTAAATTATAACCTTGAAAGTTGACTGTATACGCGTATTGCTAATTACACAAACACAACTGTAGTTCTTCTTTCTATACACCAATTAGACATGAAAATTACTTCTCTTAATTTTGATGAAGATTAAAAATGCAAAGTGGATAGGAAGGTACGTTTTTCAAATTATTATAGAACATTGTTGCTATGCGATTTTATAAAACTGATAATTACATATCGGATTTTTATTATTACGAATGTTTTGTTTGAATTTAGTGCTTTTGTGTTATTTTATCCTATCATATTTTTTTGTAAAAAAAACAAGTTCATACGATATTCAATATTTTAATTAATTAATAAAAAAATTTAAATTACAAACATTGTTTTGAATATGTACGACCTGATTACTCGTATTTATAGCTCTTGGGAAAAATATGACATTCTGTCAAAATACGTAACTATAAAATTAAAATAATATCTTTTATATTAAATCAATACAATTCATTTAAATAGTTTTTTATTTTTTTTATGAAATCTTTTTTGTTGCATTAAATTTTATACTCTGTAAATATTTTAACAATTTTTTATTGTTTTTAGAAAATATTTTGTAAATTTATGGAAACTTACTTTTCTTGATTTACATCTATAGAAAACTTGAATTAAAGAATAATAATTTTTCTATAAAACATATCAATATCTAGTTAGGTTATATGTAATTTATAATATAATAAAAAAATATTTCACAAATAATTTATGTATGTTTTTTACTATAAGTATAACAAAACGAACTTATTGTATATCTATACATTTTTTGTTAGATTCTAAAAATAACCTCTGATATTATTATCATTATTTTTATTGTGCTATTTATATATTTATGCTTCTTCTTTAGTAAAAATGACATTCATATTATTGTAGAAAATTATTAATTATTTCCATTAAGCTTGATATTATCAGTACAGGATTCCATATCTATATTACTTCTACTTTATTGTAGTTAAAATTAGCTTTCCTTTTAGAATTTATTCTATACAAAAATTCCTTTAGCGTACGTCAATGTAATAGACGCAAAGATATAAATCTTCGAATAAAAAGTAATATGCAAGTCATAGGCACTGACTTTTCAAAATTTCCTTGGGGAGAAAATTTCTTATAATAATAAAAATAAAATCAAAAAATAAAATTTCAAGAAAAAATAAACACTCTAATTCTTGGCCCATCGTGCCAGAGCACAATCTAGAGCAGCCAAAACTGCTCCAGAATCAGAATGTGTTCTGGTTTTAGTAGCCCAAGAATTAGAGCAAACATTTAAAAATGTTCTAATTCCTAACTCACTGATACCAGAGCAGTCAAATCTGTTCCAGAATGTGCTCTAGTTTCAGCAGGCCAAGAATTAGAGCAAACTTTTCTGAGTGCTCTAATTCTTAATCCACTTAAACAAAGCACAATCTATAGCAGCCAGAACTGGTTTCCGTAGGCCAAGAATTAGAGCAAACAATAAAAAGGCTCTTATTCCTGACCACTTGATACCAGAGCATAATTCAGAGCAACCGAAACTGCTACAGAATGTGCTCTGGTTTCAGAAGCCCAAGAATCAAAGCACACCCTGAAACGTGCTCCAATTTCCGGCCAGGTAAACTAGATCACCTTCAGGGAATCAGATGTCCTAGAAGGTGGTCTACCCAGACCACAAGGCGAGGCAAAGGCCCGAAAGCCCACTGCCGCCTCTGGTATATCCTGAAACGCGCATTATTACCGGTCATATGGTTTCCTATTGGCTGATATTCAATTTGTAATTATGGCAATACTTATAAAAATTTCAAAATGAAAATTTTTATACGTTGGTTTTTCGATGCGAGTGATTGACAGGGAATATTTTTAAGGGTGTAACTCATACCTATTTTAGTATAATAAATCTAAGTCGTGCTAACTAGTTTCACCAATAATGTATATTAGTAGGTCAATTGATGTAATTCATAAGTAGTATTAAGTACAGGTAAAACTAATATTTGTTTACTTAGTACTTGTGTCAATAGTATTTATATATAGCTTAAGGTAATGGTTTTAGAGGCAGGCAGAGAGAAAGAATTAGTCAAGAAGAGTAGAAGTAGAGTATGTATCATTAGAGAAGCAAACAAATGTAAACCATCATTAATTATACTTATTTATATTTCTATACAAAGAGCTCATTTATATATTTTATAATGCCTAACCTAATCGAAGAGAGGGTCACAAATTAGTAGCAGTGTTCCTGTAAGAGTGTTACAAATTGGTAGTAACGGTAGTCTTTGAAAGATGTGCTACAATTTGGTGGCGCCAGTCTTTTCGAAAACGGTATTACATTATGGTAGAAGTCAGTTACTTAAAAATGTAAGGAAGTATAATAATTTTTTAAAATAATAAAAATTCAGGGCTGTATTAATGATACCGTTGATTGAAAAATATATATAATTCTCAATTGTCAATCAAGGCTGATACTGATATTACCTCCAGGAAAATTTTCCTTTGGGGCATGATATTATTTTAATTAATATTATAATTAAAATATAATTAAAAAGTATTACGCAACCAAAGACATAGTTTTTTACTTTCCTATTTAACTATAACCTTTTACAGTACTTTAAATACGAATGTTTGAATATTTAAACTTAAATCACCTGTTACATAAATAATACATGGATAAATAATAAATTAATTTCCAATTCCTTTATGAGTTTCCTTTCCTGATATTTGTTAATGAAATGAGGAGGAGTAGATTGTGTGAGATATGTCCACGCCGCGGTTGAATGCGTAATATTCGCTAGTATGACGTCGATAAGTGTAAATTTGGTGTATGGAGGAGATATCCGGTAGCGATAAGGCGGTAAATTTGACGTAAGCGACGAGGCCGGGAACGTTAGCGTCGTGAACGCGTTGACGTATGTATATAGAACCATTGTTTCCCGCTTTCATTGTCTTGATACCGCAAACAGAAGCGTCGACGTTGGCAGCGCCGCTCATCAGTGCTCTCTGGCGGCCACTCAACGAACCCTTGCGGTGAACAGCGCCCACTACGATACGTACAATTTGCTGGCCGCAACAAAAGAAACCACTGTGAGGATTACTACTCGCTCTTCAACTCGTGCGTCTTGTTTCCTTTTCCGCCGACGCTGCCGACGCCGACGCGCCCCCGGCGCCGTCAAGGGCCTCGCACTTGTCCTGCACACACTTCATCCAGACTTGCTTGTACGCGTACTTGTGTTCACAACAAGACCTAATTGACACACTATGTTTCAAAACCAGATATATCATATTCTCCACTACTGCTGCTTTGTGCTACCTACTTGTTTCATCATATATGTTAACTAAACTTCTACTTATACGCGCCACTAAATGCTTCTATTTCACTTCACAGAAATAACACCTTACTACAAAAGCTACTCACTTTTTCTATTTTTGTTTTCTATGACGTTATAGCTATTTTTACACGATCGGGTTTATTAATTGTGTTTCTAAAGCTGTAAGTAATGATAACTGGATGCTACTTTTATCAAAACGATAAGTACACACTGATTGAAGGTGGACGATGGGGCGATTTCTCTCTCCTACATGGGCCAGGTTCTAAATTTCGAAAATAATAATAAATAAATCTGGAGCTCAAAGTTGTCTTATATAAACAGATATTATTAAGATTTGTTTGATTTGGAGCAAAATTGTCAAGAACTACAACTATTTGCCGAAATATTGTTGTGGAAACACACATGCGTAACTTATATTGGATCTGATATTTCCGTCAGTGCGAATGAAGTTCTGAAACAATTTAGTGCTGATATTTATTTATTAGTAAATAAATTATTTAGAACATTACATGCTACCTGCAAGTATGACGCCTTTTTTATATTAAGAAAATTAAAAAAAAGAGTGGCATCAAAAGAAAGTTTGGATCCGTTTCGCATCGACGAAAAAATGTGATTAAAAATTTAGTTATTCGTTTGTAAGTATTTTTTTTTCAATTCAATGATTTTGTGTGGACTAATATTTTTTTTTGGTTAATATTATTATGTATTTTATTATTTTTACTAAAAAATGGTAAATCGCGCCTCCCTAGGAAAATTTTTGGATCCGCCAGTGCGACTCAGTGTACGATAAGTAATTCATGATTAGAACAAATGCACAGTAATGATTCAGTACATTCATTTATTGCTATTAAAATTAAAAGAACAGTTCCTAATACTACAATAATTGATATATAATGGCACCTTACAAATTAACTACGTAGTTAAGCTTCGCTCCTTCTCTAGGCAATTGTCTTCGATCGGTAAAAAGCTATTACCGTTCGTTATATTTAACACGTTGAGAGCCACGGGAAAAAGTCGAAAAGTTACAAAAAATATTTTTTTTTATTTATGTATTTCTGAATAGTATCTGTCACTACAAGAATACAATTGACCTACTGCCATTAATTGCTTAGTAACGACGTTTTGCTTAATTTTAAGTAGGGTTGGAAAAAATCTGATTTTTCATTAACATTTTTCACTTAATCGCTCTAAAGAACGTATATACGGAGAAAACATTTCGTCACATAACTTTTCCCGTAGAGTTGACTGGTATAAGCGTTGAGATTGTATTTCAACCCATTTTAGAAATAAATCCAAAAAACACACTTTGCAAATATCTCAGTAACGAAAAGCGATAATTAAATTCCGTTCAAAAATTTGAAATCAGAAAGCCGAAATCTACCAACTTACACTATTTCCCAAAATCAATATTTTGGGTACAGAAATGATTATTTTTACATAACTTTGTTATGGAGTTATAGGTTTTGAAAATAAATAAAAGTTAGTTAATAAAGCAACAGAAAGAAAATGCGTTATAGGATTGCAGTCTAGAAAATGAAATGTTTTTGAGAAAAAAAAGTTTTTCACCTAATCGTTCCAAAGAACGTATATGCGGAGAAAACATTTCTATATAATAGTGACCTTACTGACAATCAATTTTAATTGTCTTTACAATTTAGTTAGAAGCATATATATTTTTTTTTAATAAAACAGTTCGAATTACATACAAAATACCTGTTATTTATTCAGAATGGTAATTACCTATTAAGATTATATGTAATTTAGAGCGAGAATAAACATGTATGTTTTTAGTCTGAGGAAAAAATTTAATGTAAAATTTGTATTTAACTTTTTATTTTTTCCTTATTTCCAGAATAAGCCCGAACAAATAAAAATATATCAGACGATATCTTGTAGAAGTCGGTAAAAATGGTCTTGCAGATTGAGAAAAACATGATGAAAATTTCTTTTGAAAATTTTAGCAATAAATTATGAAAAGTATCATTGAAGTTGTAAATGAAATTAAAAAAAATCAAGAAGTTGTAAAAAAGACGAACAAGTTATATTGTGGGAGGCGTAGCGAGGAGTTTTTCGCTAGTTTTATATTTTTATCCCACTTACGAGAGCAGTTATATCGGCCCCCAGCCACATATAAACGACGTTACAAACCATTCCAATAAACTCACTATCAGAAGTTTTCAAAACTTTTTATTGTTATCGTTTCATATCTCCTTAAATGTTTTCTTCCTCCCTGAAACATTCCGGCTCGGACAGGCAGCCACGCGTTGTCGTTGATATTTAACACCGATCTCAGATAGCAGCGAACTGATCTTATTGGCTGGTAATTACACATAAGAGCTGCTCTACACCAAAACAAAATAAATACTATTCTTTTAGTTCCAAGCAATCCGATCCGATTTTTACTAACAATCTAAACTATTTTTAATTGAAACTGAAGGTACTTTACCGGGAACTAAAACTAGAACAAGTACTATTAGCACAATACAGAATTTTGAAACTTTGTAAGCGTTGCTACAAATGCTCTTTTTTCATAACTCTGGATCGAAATATTTATTTACTATCATTGATAAATTGTTGCTGAAAGTAAATTAATTTTACGTTCTACAGTCCCTTTAATCTGAACTAAAAAGCAACAGTGTGTCTTAAGATGTTGAGCTGTGATAAATAATTATTTACTGTCGCAATGATAAATATTAACCTATTAATATTTGGTGAACAAATAAAATAAACTGTCTAAAACTAATGAGAAAAACTTTCTTTTTTTTTTATTCATGACTAGATTGACATAACATACATTTAAGGATTTCAATGGGATCCTCGACCATAGTAGCAAATTAGGAAATTAATCACTTAAAGTTAATACGGACTTTAATTCTGTATGATAGTAACCTATATTTTATATAATATTTTTGTATACTATACATGCGAAACTGCAATAATATCAATTGGGACTGCTTTCAGCGCCACTCGGTGTTTGCTTCCCCAACTAATTTATATACAGGCAACTGAGCAATTTATATTATATGCAGCCATTTATGCTTTCAAGTAATTTATTATATTAATACATAATTTATTAAACATTAATTTTACATTTCCATTTATATGTTAAATGTTCTTACTGCTTCTCTCATTTTGATTTCTGATGATATGAGTCTATAAGTCAATGTTCTGTGATCTACATCACAATAGTTCTATCTTAAATTAATTATACATTTTTTTTCGTTGAAAAAGAGCAGTTTATGAACGTCTGTAATTTATAATGATTTACGACTTTTTTAATCTAAGGGAATATAAAAACGATATAGTGATTACAAATATTCATTTTTAATTTTAAATCTAATATTGCATAGTCGCAGTAAAATCTTATTTTTTAAATAAAAGCAGCGCATGTAACCGAAAAATATACTGGTTAACGGTTAACCCTTATAGAGAACGTTATAATAATAACGGTTTTAGTTCGAAAACCGGTTTTTGAAAATTGGAAACCGGTTTAAACCGGTTAATATATCGGTTAAAAAAATAATTAAAATTAATTAAAACAAATTAATTATAAAAATTTGATTAAAAAAATAGAGAATAATTAATTAAAAAAATTTTTTTTTAAATATCATATGAGAAAAATATCACAATTAAAAAAAAGCAATTTAATTAATGAATATTTACAAAAATTCCCGTAATATATTCAGAAAAACGCAGGTCACTTTTCAATTTTAAACTTGCCTGTGTTGACAAAGGCCGTATTTATTTGGGACTTTTTAAGTAACCTTAACGGCCAAAGAAACTACCTACATTTATGACTCTCCAATAAAATGTTAATTGTAAAAACTATGATGACTCATATTCAAATACAAATAGAAAACACAGATATAAAAAAAATATATTAAAATTTTTCCTCGCTAAATGATATTAAAATAAAGGTTAATGTTCGCTAAAACCGGTTTATTTTTTTTGTTAACTGTTACCGGTATTTTCGACCTGAAAAATATCGGTTAAAATTACGGTTAAAGTTCGCAATTTTCGTTAAAAATATCGGTTACCGGTTTTTATTAACCGGTTTTTTTAACCGGTTACATGCCCTGAATAAAAGGTAACATTTCGCTTTCCATGCACATGAAATTTCTATAAATTTTCGGTCTTTATCTTCCCTATTATTCATCTATATAAATATCTAATTGTTCGGTTATAAATCTTTACATGTTTCATCATTTCAATTTCCATTCGTTTCATATCTTGAAACTTCCGTTCCAAATGGGGTATACGAGTATTTTGCAAAATTTTATTAAATTGTATTACACAAAATTATTATTATCGCTCAAAAACTTGCAAAGAAATAGTTATTGCTACATATTTCCCCACGAAATATATTTTGACGTTGTCAATTTTATCAATTGTACTTAATTAATTAACGAGAAATCAAATGTTTTGAAAAAAATTATAACCAACTAAATAATCATTTCTATTAAGCTTCTGGCGAGCAACTAAAAGATGGCAGGGCAAAAGAAGCCTAATGTCACCCATTTAAGTTACACGAACCTGATAGGAACTATCAAAGTTTAAAAAAAGTTATTCGTTTTAAGTTATTTAAGTTTTTAGTGCTCCTAACATCTACGTCACAATATTTCACCTTTCTCTATCACACATCTAGCCAATGAGGTCTTGCACGATTTTTTATTTTTAGCTTTAATTAATAGAATAATAAATAATATTAGATCCGTATTTTTAATTTTTCCCCAGATTTTCCCATATTCTTCAAAACGCGGCGAAATGACCCCACTTCCCCCCTTTCCTAGTGACCTATCAAGGTTCTTACCCAACTTCTCTTCGTTTCAAACGTCAAACATAATGTTTTAACTTCCAAACTGACAAATAATCCTCTGCAAATATAGTGGTACAAAATCCTGACAATGCTTTAAATCATTGACTGTCCACTTTACCAACTTTCCAACGTTGCCAAACCACAATATTTGGGATCTGGCATCCACAAGTGGATATCTTCCCACCAAAACCTACGGCCGTCATAATTTTTACGACTTTTTTTAGTACGATACTTTAAAATGATATTATATAACATAAAATGTAAATAGAAAAGAATTACATTATACAGAGCAACAAATTAGATACTGTAGGGTCGATATAAACTAAAAAAGATTCACTTAATTTTTTTGCAAGACCTCATTAGCTTACTTTAATTAAAGAATATTACGTAGCGAACTATAAACATCATTTGATTATTTCAACATTTACAATTATTATTATTAAATTTCTCATAGTTTACCCATTTATAACATTACGCGATTAATCAAAGAACCATATCAAAATATGTAGGTACTTCTATTACATATACATATTCATATTTGCAATAATCTAAAATGAATATGTTTGCAATAGTTTATAAATTGCAATTAATGTAAATTACGAAATTATATCAATATTACAAATGTTGGACCGTTTGATATAAGATCAAAGCAAACCTATAAATTTACATTAACATATACAAATATGTACATAATTATTATATTTAAAGTAAATTAAAATATATTTAATTGAAATGATATATTTTACCTGTTATTAATTTTGTTTGCCCCAGTTATCGAAGAATTGTCCCAATTTTCATATCCGATTCGAAAGTTAGTACTTCTGTCGTAATATCGTCTTTTGTGTCAACCATTTCAGTTGTATGGTCGTGGCGAGTTTTTTCTGATCGTGTAGATAAGCAACATACGCTGCCTGTTTAATTTGATGGGATACCGCAAACAGCTCGAAATACGCTATGCTTGCAAAACTTCAGCTGTTCCATGGCAATTTTTACCTGAATTTTGAAAGAGAAGTTTGGCAACCAAGTAGCGGCTCGTGAACTATAATTTTGGTGAGGCAAGCGACAGGAACTGAATAAAAACAATGAAGTGCATACCAGAAGAAGCTGCTGCAATTTTTAAAAGTACACTTAAATTTAAAATCCAAAGATATCCGTTATCCACGTCCACTCACTTATGCTACATTTGAACACCTGCCAAAATTTTAAAAGCATTCATTTCGGTCGCATGTTTGCTTCGTTCACGTGCAAACAGCCAATCATAATGCACTGAGGCATGCCTCAAGACTCACTTTTCGTTTTCTAAAGCAGATATTGCAGCTAGAGAAAAATCGATAAACGCTGTAAGCATTGTAAAAACAGCACAATCGTACACACAAATTGAATAAGTTTTGAGGCAGGATAATTATTGCCTCTGCTTTTCTGAATTCGGCATTACATTGGGCATACGAATGTTTTATTCGACATTATAAAGGATAGGAAAACAGTGAGAATTTGAAAAATAAATCTTATAGACATGCTGCATGCTAAATTTATAATTTCTAGATGATTCAAATTTTAAAATACAATGAAAAAATCTCTTCTTCTCATTCTGTATGTACGGTGAGGCGGGGCCTCCCCTGACGAGCTACCACTGCTAAAACCAGGCAAGACAATAAATAGGCGATGCTGGGATAAAAACCCCCAGACCTAAATGGAGTGCTCAGTTCGAGTCAAAATGCTCTAATTAGGTGGGTCACAACTGCCCATGATTTATAAATGTGGTCACGTAATTTTACCACAAAGAAATTGATAAAAATCAAAGAATTGAAAAATTCATAAACCGAACAAAATATTACAATTAAGGGTGCTTGTATAGCAGCATTGTTTTGTTCGTGCGTACAGAATATAAATAATATCTGTAAAGGAAATTGTGTTTCTCTCACAATGCAGGCTTAAAATACATTGGAACTTTTACAGCACGCATTCGGAGCAGAAAAAACAAATCCCATTGTTTCGATAGTGGTCTCGTTCTAAATCCTGTATCCTGTGCGCTCTCTGCTGAAAGAATCAAAGGTTTGCACATTTCCGGACTCAAAGACAAAGTTTATATACAATCGAGCAGCATGCTGCGATGTTTGCTCAGCGATCGCACGCTGTTTGCACATCTACATGGCCTACTGCTATCGGTATGCATAGGTAAGGCGGCAACTGGCTGCGACCTCCGGCCAGCCTCAACTGTTTGCATAGAGCAGCATCGCCTCCGCCGTTCCGTCTAGAGCTTTCATGTGGATATTCAATAGAACATGTAAATATTTAGAGGATCAACGATCTTCACTACAGCCGCATTAAAGGATATTGCTATAAACACACTAAATACAAATATTTACATTCGCTTTTTCCATTATTTTTCATCCTTACTAGCAATGACGAAACCTGAAAATTTTGGTACTCGGGTGACATGAATACCGGATAGTACCGGTTACCCGATAACTACCCGATACTCGATTATTACCCGATACCGATTTTTAATTCAAATTTTTGTTCTTTGTATATAAATTTATGAAATCAACAAGTAATCTCTAAAATAACATTACATTTTTTGTTCTAGTATGAGAATAAAAAAAATGTTATTTTATTATTATTAACCATGTGATTCAAATCGTTGGGGGAGAAGGGGGATTCATGTTGTCGGGTAAAATCGTGTGATTTTCGAAATCCTATATACTAAAAGGCATGTGTCCCAATCTATATTTATTTTCATCACGACGATCGCCAAATTTTCGGACAAACCTACAGCCTTAACCATTTATGAAATTGATATGTATAATAATATCAAATTGTAGAGAATGATGCGTAGGTGTGCCTTTTTGGTGTTTCATATTTTTACGTCGAGCAGTTTTTGCGTAAATTAATAAAAACCACACATTTTTTTCATTTTGAAACAAAAAATTGTTTAAGGATCCTAGTAGCCATGTCTAAATTTAAAAAGAAACAAGCTGTTATCTGTCACTTATGACAATCAGTCTATGAACTTTAAATGATTGTATTTTCAAATAGAACATTGATATTAAAGAAGTGAATACAGTATCATGAATAATAATCTTGAGCAAAGGTGTTACAATTAATTTAAGTTTAAAACATATCGTATTTATGTGTTGTGATGTTTATTTTCATCACGACGATCGCCAAATGTTGTCACAAGCCAAACTGCCTGAACCATCAAAGGGATTGTTGTAATTTTTTTTTTAGATTGCAGGGAATAATGTGTAGTTGTGCCTTTTGGGGGTCTCATATTTTTACTGTGAGTGGTTCTTGTGTAAAAAAATAAAAACTGTGCAAAATTAATAACTTGAAACAATGGATCCTAGTAGCCATGTCTAAATTTAAAAAGAGTCACGAGGTCATCTGTCACTTTTGACAATCTGTCTATGAACTTTAAACGATTATAACTTTGTTTAGAACATTGATATTAAAGAAGTAAATACAGTATCAAGTATATTAGTCTTGAGCAAAGGTGTTACAACTAATTTAAGTTTAAAACATAACGTATTTAATTAATATAAATTTTGACGTTTCCAATGTCAAAAGTCAATGTTGCCAAATGTGTGATGAAGTAACTAAATTTAAATCGAATATTCCTAAACACTCTGCTGTGTTTGATATCAAAAGAAAAAAAACCATAAGGGGGACAAAAAAAAAATATGTCACGTCGATCTGCATTTGTTTTGCACAAAAAGTTGTTACAAGTAGGTCGTCCTTGGATTTTAATGAAACGACACAATGTGGATTGGAGTGCACGAATGACAAAAATATTCTACGTCGATTAGAATTTGTTTTTTGCAAAATGTTATCAGAAATATGTGTTTTGTATCGAATGAAATGTCTCGGTGAGGGCTGGTGTACAAAAAAGAAAATTTTCCTTGTTGATCGGCTTTTGTTTTATGCAAACAGATAATAGAAGTATGTCGTGTTTGGTATCTAATGAAAGGTTTCGTAGAGGGCTGAAATGCAAAATTGACAAAAATGTTCCATGTCGATCGGCCTTTGTTTTTTTGCAAAAATTTGTCAGAAATATGTCGTGTTCGGTATCGAATGAAAGGTCTTGGCGAGGGCTCGCGTAGAGAATTGACAAAAATGATCTATGTCGATCTGCTTTTGTTTTATGCAAAAAATTGTCAAAAGTATGTCGAGTTTGGTCTCAAATGAAAGGTCTCGTTGAAGGCCAGCGTGCAGAATTTAAAGAATTGTTCCATTTCGATCAGCTTTTGTTTTCTGCAAAAAGTTCTTAAAAGTATGTCGAGTTTGGTCTCAAATGAAACGTCTTGTAGAGGGACAGCGTGCAGAATTGACAAAAATGTTCCATGTCGATCGGCTTTTGTTTTTTTGCAAAAAGTTGTCAGAAATATGTCGTGTTTGGTATCGAATGAAAGGTCTTAGCGAGGGCTCGCGTAGAGAATTGACAAAAATGATCTATGTCGATCTGCTTTTGTTTGATGCAAAAAATTGTCAAAAGTATGTCGAGTTTGGTCTCAAATGAAAGGTCTCGTTGAGGGCTAGCGTGTGGAATTGACAGAAATGTTCTATTTCGATCGGCTTTTGTTTTCTGCAAAAAGTTCTTAAAAGTATGTCGAGTTTGGTCTCAAATGAAACGTCTTGTAGAGGGATAGCGTGCAGAATTGACAAAAATGTTCCATGTCGATCGGCTTTTGTTTTTTGCAAAAATTGTCAGAAATATGTCGTGTTTGGTATCGAATGAAAGGTCTTGGCGAGGGCTCGCGTAGAGAATTGACAAAAATGATCTATGTCGATCGGCTTTTGTTTTATGCAAAAATTTCTCAAAAGTATGCCGAGTTTGGTCTCAAATGAAACGTCTTGTTGAGGGCTAGCGTGCAGAATTGACAAAAATGTTCCATTCTGATCAACTTTTGTTTTCTGCAAAAAGTTCTCAAAGGTATGTCGAGTTTGGTCTCAAATAAAACGTCTTGTTGAGGGCTAGCGTGCAGAATTGACAAAAATGTGCTATGTCGATCGGTTTTTGTTTTTTGCAAAAAGTTGTCAGAAGTGTATGGTGTTTGGTATCAAATGAAAGGTTTCAATGAGGGCTGGTGTGCAGAATTAACAAAAATTGTCAATGTCGATCGGCTATTGTTGTTTTGCAAAACGTTGTCAGAAGTATAGAGTGTTTGGTATCAAATAAAAAGTCTAAAAATAAAAATAAAAACTGTTCAAAATTAATAACTTGAAACAATGGATCCCAGTAGCCATGTCTAAATTTAAGAAAAGTCACGAGGTCATCCGTCACTTTTGACAATCTGTCTATGAACTTTAAACGATTATAACTTTTTATAGAACATTGATATTAAAGAAGTAAATATAGTATCATGTATAATAGTCTTGAGCAAAGGTGTTACAATTAATTTAAGTTTGAAACATAACGTATTTAATTAATATAAATTTTGACGTTTCCAATGTCAAAAGTCAATGTTGCCAAATGTGTGATGAAGTAACTAAATTAAAACCGAATATTCCTAAACTAACTTCAGTGAAGACGGTGGCAGTTGTATTAGGATTGACAATATTAATTTATAAATTTAAGAATTAACTACTACTTTTTAACACAAACAGTGTTGCCAAATTATGAAGTAGGTAACTAAATAAAAATAAAATATTCGTAAATAAAATAAATTGTACACTTTGTTGTGTTTGATATCAAAAGAAAAAAAACCATATGGGCCGGTTTTGAAATGACAAAAAAATATGTCACGTCGATCTGCATTTGTTTTGCGCAAAAAATTGTTACAAGTAGGTCGTCCTTGGATTTTAATGAAACGACACAATGTGGATTGGTGTGCACGAATGACAAAAATATTCTACGTCGATTAGAATTTGTTTTTTGCAAAATGTTATCAGAAATATGTTGTGTTTTGTATCGAATGAAAAGTCTCGGTGAGGGCTGGTGTACAAAAAAAAAATTTTCCATGTTGATCGGCTTTTGTTTTATGCAAAAAGTTAATAGACATATGTCGTGTTTGGTATCTAATGAAAGGTCTCGGCGAGGGTTCGCGTAGAAATTTGACAAAAATGATCTATGTCGATCGGCTTTTGTTTTTTGCAAAAAGTTGTATAAAGTATATCATGTTTGGTCTCAAATAAAAGATCTTGTTGAGGGCTCGCGTGCAGAACTGACAAAATCGGTCTATGTTGATCGGCTTTTGTTTTATGCAAAAAGTTAATCGAAGGATGTCGTGTTTGGTATCTAATGAAAGGTCTCATTGAGTGCTGATGTCGAGAATTAACAAAAATGTTTCATGTCGATCGGCTTTTCTTTTTTGCAGAAAGTTGTCAGAAGTATATCGTGTTTGGTATAAAATGAAAGGTCTTGATGAAAGCTGACATGTAAAATTAACAGAAATGGTTCATGTTGACCCGTTTTTGTTTTTTGGAAAAAGCTGTTAAAATATGTCGTGTTTGGTATCAAATTAAATGTCTTGATGAGGGCTGATGTGCAGAAGTGACAAAAAATTGCCAAGTTGTTCCGCATTTGTTTTTTTACAATTACTTGCCGGAAGTACACCGTATTTGATATTAAATGAAAACATTCGACAAGACCTGCCTTGCAGAAATAAAATTAGCTTTCAAATGTTAATATTTCACTGACGCCGGAGGCCTAGGGAACGCTCAGCGTAGCTGAGCATTCGCTAGTCACTATACTAAACGATTAGATTCACTATATATCTATATATCTATCTATCTATAGATTCATCACGAGCATCGAGTAACTTTTGTAATCGCCTACAGCCTGAACCATGCAAGTGATTGTTATAATTTTTTTTTTAATATGTGAGGGCTAATGAGATCTGGTGCCTTTTGGGTGTCTCATATTTTTACTATTAGTAGTTTTCGTGTAAAAAATTAAAACTTTGCACAAATGCTGCCTTGAAACAATGGATCCCAGAGGCCATGTCTAACTTTAAGAAGAATCACGCCGTCATCCGTCACTTTTGACAATCTGCCTATGAACTTTAAATGATTATATCTTTTAATAAAACATTGATATCAAAGATTTAAAAACAGTATCATGAATAATAGACTTGAGCAAATGTGTTACAACTAATTTAAGTTTAAAACATAACGTATTTAATTAATATAAATTTTGACGTTTCCAATGTCAAAAGTCAATGTTGCCAAATGCGTGATGAAGTAACTAAATTAAAACCAAATACTCCTAAACTAACTTAACTGAAGACGGTGGCAGTTGCATTAGGGTTGAAAATATTAATTTATAAATTTAAAAATTAACTACTATTTTTTAATACAAACAGTGTTGCCAAATTATAAAGTAACTAAATAAAAATCAAATATTCCTAAATAAAATAAATTGAATACTTTGCTGTGTTTCTTATCAAAAGAAAGGAAACCATAAGGGCCAGTTTTAAAATGACAAAAAAAATGTGTCATGTTGATCTGCATTTGTTTTCCGTAGAAAGTTGTTAAAAGTAGGTCGTCCTTGGGTTTTAAGGAAACGACACAATACGAACTGGTGTGCACGAATGACAAAAATGTTCTATGTAGATTAGAAATTGTTTTTTGCATAATGTTGTCAGAAAAATGTCGTATTTGGGTATTTTCAAATTGCAAAAGTCAATGTTGCCAAATGTTTAATAAAGTAACTAAACAAAGAACAAATATTCCCAAATGAAAGGTTACTGAGGACAGTGAATGTTATATTAGGCTAGGTCACGATGAGGGCTAGCGTGCAGAATGAACAAAAATGTTCTATATCGAACGGCTTTTGTTTTTTGTAAAAAGTTGTGAGAAGTATGTGGTGTTTGGTATCAAATGAAAAGGCTCGATAAAGCTGGCGTGTAGAATTAAAAAAAAAGGTTAATGTTGATCGGCTTTTGTTTTTGCAAAAATTTCTTAAAGATATGTCGAGTTTGGTCTCAAATGAAAGGTCTCGTTGAGGGCTAGCGTGCAGAATTGACAAAAATGTTCCATGTCGATCGGCTTTTGTTTTGTGCAAAAAGTTGTCAGAAGTATGTCGTGTTTGGTATCAAATGAAAGGTCTCGGAGAGGGCCAGCGTGCAGAATTGACAAAAATGTACTATGTCGTTTGGTTTTTGTTTTTTGCAAAAAGTTGTCAGAAGTATGTCGTGTTTGATATCAAATGAAAGGTCTCGGAGAGGGCTAGCGTGCAGAATTGATAAAAATGTTCCATGTCGATCGGCTTTTGTTTTATGCAAAAAGTTGTCAGATGTATGTCGTGTTTGGTATCAAATGAAAGGTCTCGTTGAGGGCTAGCCTGCAGAATTAACAAAAATGTACTATGTCGATCGGTTTTTGTTTTTTGCAAAAAGTTGTCAGAAGTATATGGTGTTTGATATCAAATGAAAGGTCTCGGAGAGGGCTAGCGTGCAGAATTGATAAAAATGTGCCATGTCGATCGGTATTTGTTTTTTGCAAAAAGTTGTCAGAAATGTGTGGTGTTTGGTATCAAATGAAAAGTCTCGTTGAGGGCTAGCGTGCAGAATTGACAAAAATGTTCCATGTCGATCGGCTTTTGTTTTATGCAAAAAGTTGTCAGAAGTATGTCGTGTTTGGTATCAAATGAAAGGTCTCGGAGAGGGCTAGCGTGCAGAATTGACAAAAAATGTGCTATGTCGATCGGCTTTTGTTTTTTGCAAAAGGTTGTCACAAGTATATAGTGTTTGGTATCAAATGAAAAGTCTGGGTGTGGGCTAGCGTGTAGATATGATAAAAATGTTTCATGTCGATCGACTTTTGTTTAATGCAGAAAGTTGTCAGAAGTATGTCGTGTATGGTATCAAATGAAAGATCTCGGTGAGAGTTGAGGTACATAAATGACAAAAATGTTTCATGTCGACCGGCTTTTGTTTTTTGCAAAATATTATTAGAAGTATATCGTGTTTGCAATCTAATGAAAGGTCTCAGTGAGGCCTGACGTGGAAATATGAAATAATTGTTTCATGTCGATCGGCATTTGTTTTTTGCACTGACAGCGGAGCTCTAGGGAATGCTCGGCGTAGCCGAGAATTCGCTAGTAAATAAATGCTAAAACTGGCAGTACAATATCCAAATATAAAAATGGATGAAACATACGCAAAGAGTTGTAAAACAAACTAACGAAACTACCAACACACAATGATGCAAAAACTATTCACGGCAAAATCACCGTCATCAATAACAGGAATGTCATGAATGATATATTCAAGTTTTTTAAATATTTGAAAATATCCATTACACTACTGTTCCTATTTTTGTCGTTGGGTAGACGCAGATAGCCTACATACCCCTCTGTAACTCGTATGATAATGAGATAAAAGTGTCATCCTATACGACAGAGATGCAAGATACTGTGGAAAATAGAGAATATACGGGTAATGAACGAATAACGAGTAGATTTCGAGTAACGGGTACATTTCGGGTAATCAAGTACTATTTTTGATATCCGAGTACATTATTATCGGGTAGGATCCGGGAACCCGGGTACCCATCGTCATTCCTTATTCCTTACAGTGCTGCAGAATTGCAGAACCACTAAAAATTTAAAATAAAAATGCCCATTATTAATTAATTATATAAGCATATTATTAAAATATAGATACAAATCAAATGACAAAATTACTTCCTTATTTTGTTGCGTAATAAGCAGGTCCGGATTTAAAAGTGGGCAAACTGGGCTGCGGTTTTTTTAAATCTATGTACTTTAAATCTGATTTAAATCAAGTAATTTAAAACAATGCAACCCTACTTGTCTCTTATAAAAGTTGTTCATTAATAAAATTAATGGATCACGTTTGAAGCAAGTAAAACTTATAAAGTAATCCTGAATTTCATGTCCTAGATTTCGTCTTAGGCGACTTGTTACCTCTTTGGTGGCAGCGGTTGGATAAATTAAGTTAACTTCTTCCTACTTATTAAATATCCAAAGGAGAAAGCAGAAAAAAATCATAACTGAACTGGTTGCCACGTTACTAAATAACGTTTCATTCGGAAAATCACAAGCTTTAATTTTATACACAGTCTGAACTTCCTGATTCTAGCTATCAGTAATAGTTGATTTATAATACACGGGTTGAACCGGCAGTTTTCGTTACACCAGCCTAGGTAGTAAATTATAACAGGAAAAATACAAAATGGATAGCATTCTGAATGTGTTTTCAGGTAACGGTATCCAATGACATGACGATATTTTTAGGTTCAACTTAATTTTACAGTGCAGAAAGCGCATATTTGCATTTCATCAAAAATTATAAGAAATTGTCGACTAAGCGAAACTGTCTTCCCTTCATCTATCATCAATTACAAGACCCTCTGCTTTACTACACACGTTTAGTGAACTTTTTGACTACGTGTATTTGTAAATAATATTTCTACTAAATAATAAAGGCCAGTATGCCACATTAAATTAAAAATGTATTTTAAATGTAATATTTATTACTAATATTTGATGAATATAATTAAAATTATTTTTCGTACTTACCTAAATATGATTTTGGTTTTCGCAGGTTATTTCAGTGGCCACGGGTCCTGAAACAATTTTTTGTTTTAATTAAATATGTGTATGTATAAGTTCATTTTAACCGCATTTATTAATTTCATAATGTTATCGACACAACTTTTTTAATAAAAACAAATAATAACATAGATAGAAAGACATAATTTATACTACGATACAAACACATTTAGGGATATTGCTGCCTATTATTTTTATATAGGTAATTCATTTTAAATTTCTTTTTTAGGGACCAATACCTAACTATCAGTACAATAGTTGAAAGTGAAGAAGTAGTGATGTCATCTTTTAAGGTGGGAAATCCATTATAGGATTCTCAAATTAAAATACAACTTTCACTAAAACATTTGGAATATTGATTAATAATTAAAAGAATATGTTACTACAGAATACGACCTAAATTAAGTACAATTCAAATATCATCATCTTTAAAAGATGTTCTTTTAACTGTCTAAATACATTCATTTACTCCAAAAGCAGAATAATTATCTATAAATTCGAAACTTTCATCAGAATTTTCTAAGGGAAATCGATAATTAGGTGTATTGTTATTGCATTTTTAAGTTAAATAAAATGTTGTGTTATATTTCATTTTATTGAATATTGTGAATGAAAAAATATACTTAATTGATTAAAAACTAATAAGAAAAGAAAAATATTATAGGATTACATACATAAGAACAATATGTTACACAGGTACCTATTACTAAATTTAGAGAAAGTCAAATAGTGGTCATATATATTACATTACATTTACAGTACAAAAACTATTCTACTATATTTTTCAACCGCAAATCGGTCAATTATTATATCTTCAGGATAAAATTAAAAAGTAATGTTATCGTTGAAAACTTAGGAGGGGTACGATCTTCGCAATAGTAGAGGCATGTCATCAGGATGGCCTTGTAAGAAAATTTGGAAAACCAGAATGACTGGAAAGGAAAGCAGAGGAAACTTGCAACCAATAGAAAATAATGGAAAATAATCATTGAAGAGAAACCAAAAAAAAAACCCTCGGCACCCAGCGGGTGCAAGAGAACACCGTTTATATAATCCAAAAGATTAAATTGTATATTTCATGAAAAGTACAACCACTTCATGAAATGGCTTCTCTTAGTGTAATATCACAGTTCTCCGCCACCTGGACAAAAATTTCCTTCATTTAATGAAGTTGATTCTATCCTCTTCCAAATAGTGAAATTTGGATAAGAAATCATTCATTTCATGAAAAGGTGAGATAGAAAACAATATTTTGTGCAATAATCATTGCGTTCCAAGTAAAATTAATTAGCTGATAGATACTTGGTAGTAATACAAATGAATATTCGTATGTTGCGTATGTGATGATGATGAAATGTTGTTAGCATTGATCCCTTTGTAGACATATTTTGCAGGGTAGGTAGATTAATTAGCGCAGTCGTCCGTCGCAAGCAAAGCCGGCTGAGATCCGCTTTTCTCCCGATACAATTCCTTTGTCCATTCAGCGCATACATAAATAATAGCAAGCAGAGTGCGGAGTGCGTCAAGACAAGCAAGGAGAATGCGAGATGAAGCCGATGTTGAGCTAGTGAAGCGCTCTACGCTTGCGAATGCTAAATGAGTTCAGGCGCGTTCCGGTAAACGCACACTTCTATGCTCGGTCACAACTATTCTTTCATTATCTTCGTGCTAATTACATGCTTTTCATTTACAGGATATTTATTTTTTAATTATTTGTAGCATTTCTTTTACTCATCTGCCTCATTTCATTTTTATATAGTCAAACAATGGGGTATCAACACAATAACAATATTTTAAACTCAATAATAAAACAATGTTGTTGAATGACAGCAAAACAACCAATTATTGAAAAAACTCAACGAGTACAAACCTTTCGAGGTGACTAAACTACTAAACACCGGCAAGGTTTTTTCATCATTTATCTCAGACGAAAAAAATGATCAAAGTAAGAAAGCCAACTGAGGTGAGCAACAATACACTGAGATTTTGTTTAGAATAAGTGGGGGAGAGATGGACCGGTCTTAAAAGTACATTAGAGTGATATCTCTCATAGGGAATGTTAATTTTGTTGTTTAGAGACAGTGTAAGCAGCCGCTTGAAAATTAATGCAGTCAACTCTGAATAATCTGACATTTACTTAAAAAATTGTACCTTATATACACAATTAGTTAATTACTACTTCCGTACGTTTAAACAAATTATTCATGTACATTTATTTATCCTGCTTTGAGGACAGATGGACCCCATATTCTGAAGGGAGATGGACTAAATAATTTTTATTGTTAAAATGATCATTTGAATTGGTAAATAGGAAAAAAATCATTCGCGCATAGAAAGGTAAATGATCTAGTTGCTATTCCAAGAATTAACTGTTGTTAAATAGTTAATCAGAGGGTGATGGTAACGAAAAAGCGATAAAGAAAGATGATTGGATAAAATATGAAATTTGTTGTCGCTGTTTGCTCGAAGAGTAGACCACATATGACAAATGACAATGACAACAATCTGTTAACCAGTTCATCTCCTCATAGCCTTGGTCCGTCTCACCTATATAATGGAAGAGAATTGGAGTGATCTCGAATAAAATATTATTTTATAGTTTTCAGAACATAGACTATACAGTTCTATAAAAAAATATTTTTAAAATATTATTCAATATTATAAGAATAATTTCATTTTTCCAAAATTAGATCCATATCATCCCCAATTACCCTAAAAAGAATGTGAATTATGTAAACATCAGTTTAGTCGCGAGTATATCGAAAAAGAATTATAAACGAATCATGTAAGTATTATATTGTTCTATAGGTTAATACAATAGAAACATAGATTAATTTTTTTTATCGTATGTAAGCCACAATCAGCGTAGGATCAAGGTTTTTGCCGCCCCTAGGCCTGTTTAAAATTGCCATACTATTGTCAATGACATAGCCAAGATAAATAATAATACGTACAGAAACAGCTAGACAAGCATTGTTAATTGAAATGTATTTCTATATATAGTTTATAACTTACAAATGACACGTGATAATCAATACATTTTCTTTACAGGGATCACCATTCTTGCATAATTATCCCTTGTCCTATTCCTATTCACAAGCATTTCTTGCCATGATCTTGACCATCTCTTACTACAGTTGCAGCAGAAGCCGGTTTCTTGAAAAATATTTAAAGTTTTGCCGTTTCTTTAAAGGCAGTATTTTGTTTCTCTTTTTTGGCAAATTATTTGACTTAGGGACTTGATACTGGATACTTGATAATTATTTTGAGAAAATATCAGTGTTGTTTGGACGGCACAATTGCCACATGAGTGTATATGATATATAACTCACTAGATGCCGCCACCCACTTTAAATCGACTCTGGATACTGTTTAATACAATCTGACTGCAAAATTTACCATAAGTTTTCTAATTTTAATTAGATTTTAAATCATTTTTGTCGCTTTATTCTTTCATCCCGGCTTAGTTTAAGCTCATTTTGAGAGGCGTGTGTTAGTTAGCATGTTAGGAATGTTACAATTGAGTAAATTAACGAACCTGTATACAGTTTTTTTGTATTCCTTCTGTCTCCATTTGCAGCCATTGGCGAAGTGTAGTAAGTATATTATTCGTTTATAAACTTTCAGATTAGTTTTTCTATGGATAACTCTGTTTAGAGCTTAACTGTTAAATTGAATAATTTGACATGAATTTAGACTTTACTTTATGTTTCCTGAGAACAATGTTCCTAATTCTAAATAGAGTATATTTAAATTTTTTGTCCAACAAAATCTCTCTTTAGTCTATGTGGAAATATAAAATATATATAATGACAATAAAATAAAACGATCTATCATAACTCATGTTAGAGTATCCATTGCAGGAACAATGTACTCGGATATACGTATTTGTGTTTCGTTATTTGTTAATAGATACAATGTAATCTTGGTTTAATAGAATACAAAAGAGAGATTTATGTAAACACACGATGTATTGTGTTCAAAAAACTATATATCATAATATTGAACAGGATGTTTTTGAAAAATCAGAATTTGTTTATGATATGGATAATACATGTAAAACGTAAGTTACTAATAATTTATCAAGAGGGGATTACTATAGCTACGATGATAGTAGAGACCTTTTTTATCTGACTGACACATCAGAAACAGATGAACACGGGAACTGGTAGCACATTACATTACGATTGAACTGAACAAAAACTAAATTAGAGATAAATTAAGACTAAACTGCAATTAAACTGACTATATTACGATTAAAACTTCGACTATGACCAAGCTACAATAAAGTCTATGCTCTACAATCTTGATTAAGAGCAGAAATATAACCTTTTAATGTCTCGAAATACACAACCTGTCTGTTTCTGTAACATATCTGAATTATCTGATTAGTTGCTAATACTATCGAAATAATTACAAGAAAGTATGCCCGAATTGTGACTAGTTTGAACTGATCAACAATCAAGAGAAGAACCATGTTATTTGTAACGTTTTAAAATTATATGTAGACATAACACATTTTGAATATGTTTCTTGATAATTCAATTTAAATGTTTTATAGTCTATTTATAATTTTCCTGACGACCAGTAAACTGGTCAGTGGACGGAACAGAAAAGTTTTTAGTCAGGGATTGTTCACAACCGCTGTTGAAACACCTAAAATTAAAGTACATAGTCTTCGAACTGTTATCTATTATCTTAATGGCATCTGGCCCGATAATTTTAAATTTTTAATTATTTTAGATGCCGATAACAAAATTTATAGTACACAGAAGAAATGCAGAAATGCAAACAAGATGAAAAATAAGGCCGTAATTTTGTAATAAAATAAAATGTTACCTGGGCGATAAGATTAAAATTTATCGCCGAGTGTCTAAAAAAAGAAAAGTTTTTACTAAATATGTTAAGGAAGGCAGGGAATCATTTCCGCTCAGCCCTAGAAAACTTGCTATATTTAGAAGACTCGCGATTCGCGTTTCAACTTCTGCAACATGCAGACGCAAGTCTACTGCAAAATAATAAGCTCTGATTGCGTTATGAACAATCAGACGGGTTGTTAATATAATATTTAGCCCAAGGGTTAAACAATATCGTTGTATTTAGGGCCGGATTAATACTGTTGGGGACTCTAAACATTATTCATTCGACCAATAAGTTTATCAAATAAATCGTTCTAAAAAAAAATCGGTGCTCGTTTGTTGTCGTACAATTTTTTTTCGATAGGACCGACAAAAGTGAATCTGTCTTGCTACATGCTGCTCCTTAGCTGATGTTTTATCAGTTATAATTGCGAAAACGATCGTTATCCGTTGCAATTCGTAATCATTAAAGTCAAAAAAATTCGAAAGGCTATCTCACTGTTTGGGAATACAGACTGCATTGAATCTTTTCGATTTACATCGTAGCAAGCAACTCATTTGAATAAAGTGCCACTAAATTTGTAACTTTAAGTAAACATTCATATCTAGATAAACCCAGATCCACCGAAAAAGATAATCTTTCCAGAATATTCGATGGAAATTCTCGGGGGCTCTTATTTAGCTGGGGCCCTAAGCAAATGCTTAGTTTGCTTATGGTTGTACTAAAATACAAAATGTAATTAATTAACTTTAAGTGAATAGTGTGTATGATTGTCCCTTCTTGGGTTGTACATCATCATCATCATCAAGGTAATCATAGCATCATTCTACTCATCCCTCCCCTGTTACAATATACATGTTGTTACAATAACAAGCTGAATTTGTTTATGATGTTAACACAAGTTAGTAATAATAATCAAATATTCTCATGCACCATATATATGTTAGTTTCCCTTACGTTAGGTATATTTGAAGATGGCGAGGATGATAAAACTAGGCCCTAAACTCGTGCTTAGTTTGATTATAGTTGTACTAAATTATAAAAGTAATTAATTAACTTTAAGTAAATCGTGAATGTTCGTCCCATCTTGTGTTGTACCTCATCATCGTCATCAAGGTAATCATAACATCATTCTATTCATCCCTCCCCTTGTTACAATATCCATGTTGTTGCAATAATAAGCTGAATTTGTTTATGATATGTTAACAAAAGTTAGTAATAATAATCACATATCCTCTTGTACCTTGTGTTAGTTTCCCTTATGTTAGGCATGTTGGAAGATGGGAGCATGATAAAACTAATAAAGTAAGTAAGTAATGAAGTGGCTGGTGACCCAACATTCCCTGCAGATGAAATCATTTGAATTAAGTGCCACTAAATTTTTAACTTTAAATAAACATTTATATCTAAATAAACCCGGGTCCACCAAAAACGAGAATCTTTCGAGAATATTTGATATTCTCGGGAGCTCTTATTTAGCTGGGGCCCTAAGCATGTGCTTAGTGTGCTTATGGTTGTACTAAAATACAACATGTAATTAATTAACTTTAAGTAATTCGTATGTATGTTTGTCCCACCTTGAGTTGTACATCATCAACATCGTCATCAAAATAATCATAGCATCATTCTACTCATCCCTCCTTTTGTTACTATAACCTTGTTACAATAATAAGCAGAATTTGTTTATAATATGTTAACACAAGTTAGTAATAATAATCAAATATCCTCTTGTACGATACACATGTTAGTTTCCCTTACGTTAGGCAAGTTGGATAATAAAACTAGGCCATAAACTCGTGCTTAGTTTTCTTATGGTTATACTAAAATACAAAATATAATTAATTAATTTTAAGTAAATCGTGTGTAAGATCGTCCCATGTTGTGTTGTACACCATTATCATCGTCATCAATCTATTCATCCCTCCCCCTGTTACAATATCCATGTTACAATAATAAGCTGAATTTGTTTATGATATGTTAACACAAGTTAGTAATAATAATCACATATCCTCCTGCACCTTGTGCTAGTTTCCCTTATGTTAGGCATGTTGGAAGATGGCGAGAATGATAAAACTAGGCCCTTAACTCGTGCTTGGTTTGCTTATGGTTGTACTAAAATATAAAATGTAATTAATTATCTTTAAGTAAATAGTGTGTATGTTCGTCCCATCTTGAGTTGTACAAGTTATATATAACCTTTTATACTTAAATGTCCTTTATTTGGTTATAGCAGATTAGTGTTCTCTTCTCTACATATGTTAATAGGAAACAGATTACTATAAACAATTATATAAATAGGGTGATTAGATTAGATGAGTCAGTTGTAGTCTCGACTTGTAGATGTTAGCATGAAATAAATCTTTTTAAAAACAAACATCCATCATATCATAACTTATTTTAAATCATCATCATCGTCATCAAGATAATCATAGCATTATTCTACTCATCCCTCCCCCAGTTACAATATGTTGTTAGAATAATAAGCTGAATTTGTTTGTGATATGTTAACACAAGGTAGTAATAATAATCACATATCCTCCTGCTCCTTGTGCTAGTTTACCTTATGTTAGGCATGTTGGAAGATGGGAGGATGATAAAACTAATAAAGTAAGTAAGTAATGAAGTGGCTGGTGACGCAACATTCCCTGCAGATGAAATCATTTGAATTAATTGCCACTAAATTTTTAATTTTAAATAAACATTCATATCTAGATAAACCCGGGTCCACCAAAAACGAGAATCTTGTGAGAATATTTGATGAAAATTCTCGAGAGCTCTTATTTAGCTGGGGCCCTAAACTCGTGCTTAGTTTGCTTATGGTTGTACTAAAATACAAAATGTAATTAATTAACATCATCATCGTCATCAACGTAATCATAGCATCATTCTACTCATTCCTCCCCCTGTTACAATATCCATGTTACAATAATAAGCTGAATTTGTTTATGATATGTTAACACAAGTTAATAATAATAATCACATATCCTCTTGTACCCTGTGTTAGTTTCCCTTATGTTAGGCATGTTGGAGGATGATAAAACTAATAAAGTAAGTAAGTAGTGAAGTGGCTGGTGAGGCAACATTCCCTGCAGATGCTGTGCTTCATGGTGCGTATCCCGGAGGAAGGAGAACAAAGAGCGGCAACGGACCGCGGAGCGGCGGCGATGATACGGGGAATTGTTTTACCGCCAGGAATTCAAAACATAACACGCGATAATTAAGCCCCTCGCCACCTCACCGCACAAAGGGCCAGACAGAGATGGAGCCAGCTACGCTGGGGGAGCTAAACAAACTGATCGCGCTAATTTTGCCAACTGCCTATTGTATCACAACCTGACACGATTGTTCACTGTTGCTTAGATATATCGACTAAACCCCTACAAAAACTTCTCTAACCATATTTATAAGTACATGATAACCCGTTATGCAGGGGACACACGGTATAAATAATGATCATTAAGTAAATTCTCAATTGAAGTTAATGTTCATTAGAAAAATATGCAGACACACGAACATTACTTGAAATTTCCTGCACATGCGCAAATGCAATGTACCCTTGACAAAAAAGAAGATAGCGAGATATTATACACCGTAGAGTATTATCCATGGTACTATACTTCACTGTCAATCGTGAATCCAAATAAGAATAATTTAACTAGATATCAACATTAACCTCAACATCAACAACCTCAACTGTCTTTCGACTTGCGATGACATGACATGACGATCATCGGTTTTTATACATCATCGGCACTTTCCACGTTTTGAAGTTTGAAATGATCATTACCTAAATGGTCATATGACACATGGCAACTAAATTAAGTATTAACTGTTAATGATTATTAACTTTCGTCGTGTGTCCCGGGTATTATACTGTTGCCAATAAAAAATATCATTGTGAAAACATTGTAGTTCATTTATCAATGGACCTACTATACAACCCTAAGAAATGTAACACGGTCGCTTGGTGGCTGTGTATTTTTGTAAATTTTTGTATATATCGACTAAATCCCTACAAAAACTTATCTAACCATATTTATAAGTACATGATAACCCGTTACTGTTGCCAATAAAAAGTATCATTGTGAAAACATTGTAGTTCATTTATCAATAGACCTAATATACTACTCTGAGGAATGTAACATGCTTGTTTGGCGGCTGTGTATTTTTATAAATTTTTGGTATTGTAACACTCCAGATGTTACGAGATGGACAGATTTGTGGTGATGGACGCATATTTTTGCGCCTTCAAGCTTGTTTTCGAAGAAATAACTGTCCATGTCCGGTATTTAGTATTCTCGGTGAACATCAAAAGTTGAGATATTTTTAGCATACTTCATACTAAGGGCATGAGAAGAGCCAGTTAAATATAGAGTGAGAATTTCTGGATGTTTACCATTAAATGGAGCCTTAAAGTTCGAAAACTCACTCTCTTGTGGATACTTTCTTGTTGCATACTCTCTTGTTGAGATTCTTGTTGCAGTCTTCGACTGTTGTAGATATCTTGACAATGACAGATATACTTTGGTATTGCTTAGTGAAATAGTCAATCAGTTTTTTTACTGTTTGTAAATGCTCTTTCATCGTGCTGTAAATTTGTAAGTTGTTTTAATTATTATATTCTTTGTCAATCCGAATTATTTTACATCGATGTATAAATATTTTCCAAATTGATTGTAAATTAGGTAATACGAGTATACAGTTTATATAGAGTCAAGTTACGCGTTGTGGTTTATATTAATTATATAAATGTTTTTGATCGGAGTTGATTATTAAAATTTATATAATTTTGTTATTGTTGGAATATCGTGTCTAATTCAGCCCATCCTATTCCAACCCCTGTCTTTGTGACGTGGTAGTACATCACGTAGGTGAAACTCTACTGTTTTAATAACATAACCTTGCATCAATTTGATCATATAGTTAACCGCGTCTGCTACCGTTATTAACATTCCCCTGTCTGCTTCTATCACGGCAAACTTCTAAATAAAGTGATAGTGGTGGCAGCAACTACTGTTATCCTTGTCTCGTAAAGTATTGTTCATTAATATAATTCGTGGATTATTTTTGAGACAAGTAAAAATCATAAATTAAAACCCATAAGTCAAGTACAAGATTTAGTCTTAGGGGACAGTACCTGTTATAGGAACATAGCAAAAATTAACACGATCGACTAAAGTCGGTTTCCCTTAAGGTGGATTTATGCAGCCAAACTAAAACTTACATTAAAATTAACATTAGCATTTTCACTAACATTAAAATTAAAATTAAGAAGTGGTATTTATGCAGACGTGCAAATACTTGAATTACGCCTGCGCAATTGAAACATTTTAAAATGACACATCTGTAGGTTAACCTATGTTTTTGTGTTCGTGATTGGTTTTTGTATTTATTGTTTCTCATATTTGTTTGTCTATTACTTATTTGTCTAATGAATGACAAGAAGAAGACCAGATACACAATTAAATTTAATGTATCCTCAAACCTCTTCAAGTGACATACGTTGCGTTTGCGCAGTAGTGTAATCAACTAACATTAACATTAAAAAGTTGGAAGTTGGTCATCTTTCTAGTTAAGTTTTAATGTTAATTTAATATTAGTTGATTGCGTAAATCACTCCATACATTATTGTGTATTCAACTTCTTAGTGATAATGTAAATGTTAATCTTAATTTTAATTTTGTCTGCATAAATCCACCTTTACTTGATCACACGCCATTAGTTTCTATTGCTAGAATTATTAAACTTTATCTTGCATTTTTGTCATGTACAATTCATGGCATATATAAGAATTTTATTCGCTAATCCATTAACGTACGTGTTACAGAAAGCTAAAAATGAAATAGAAACAGTAGTGAAACCACAGTAACGGATATTTTTAAATATTTGTTATTTATGTCATTTATGAAGGTGCTTCATTGTGTGTAAGTAGTTACATTAGTTTAATCTACTATTAAACTAACTATTTTTATTGACTTTTTTTTTACTTCGGAAATCACACGATTTTACCTGACAACATGATATCATCAATTCCCCTTTTCATCTTGGCAATTTGAATTACATGGTTACGATTGATGGCGTAAGGATCAACTAAGTTAAACTAAGGTTACTCAAATCATTAACGAAACTTATAACCTTATAAGTATATAAATCATTATTGTTGCCAATTAGAAAATTCATTAAAAAACATAAAATATTTACAATTCCTGAAGCATACTTTCCATAGGGGTCCTAAAACATTACCTTGAAGAACGTAACACAAAATACTACAATAAATTATAAATTCATATTCGAGGTTTATCAAGTCAAAAATCTTGTTTTTTATGAATTACTTGATTTGCCTTGGAAATCAAGGTTTTCTCAAATTAAATTGACTTGTATCAAACAATTTAAAGCTACTTGATATTTCTTGTTAAACAAATCATATTTCAAATTTATTAATAAAACTGAAGCGAAGGAAAAATGGAAAATAACTGATGTTAAGTGCGCAAGAGACAGATCAGCTCTCTCAGTTATCTAGAATTATTTTAATACATTATGGTTATCAGATACGTAGATACTCCATTTCTAGGCACACAAACAAAAAGTGGGATTACTTAAACTCCGCTATTTTGACCCATTATCCTTTAAATAGTTATAAGTATGAAAAATAATTCCAAACAATATTTAGTTCAAATAATTTTATAAGATTAACTTCAATATGAAGCGCTTGATAAAATTTTACATTTTATTGAAACATTCAAAGTAAAGCATTATTGAATTTACAAATATTCCATTAGAAAAGTGATGACGCCCTAACACCCTTTGACATTTGAAATTGAGACTGATGTGTTGACAGTCGACACTCGTATTCTGCTTTAACGTCACTTGTCATGTGTTTACATGTAACAGTTGCATGTAATAGCAGTATAATTTGAAATATGCAAACAGATTTTGGGAAATCCACATTTGTTACGTACATTCAAAATGTATTTTCATTAATTGATTTTTCACAGGAAATGCAATTTTATCATGATTTTAATATTCTCTCCGTATTATAAGGCTTCTTCTATCCAAAAGGAAAATATTGAGATTACTCTCAAATTATATTAAAATGAAACCTTTTTCGTACTCGTATCAGATGGATGCAAAAATAAGGATCATATTGTAACGTTTTATTTATTTAGGTGAAGTGTAAAATTGATTAAAACACTAATATTTATATAACTAAGTTTAATTAAAGAAATATGAATTATAAAGAATAAATAAAAATAACTAACACTAGGAATTAACAAATATAAACACTAATTTAAGAACTAATTATTATTACTAAAGACTTAAACACTAAGATAATTTATTTAAACTATTAAAACTACGCAATATTTATTTCAACACTATTTATATCACTGTCTATTTATTTATATCACCATCTGTACACTACACGTATTAACACAAGACTGTCCTCGCGATCTTTTGGTCGGGGTATTTATATTAAAATACATCATTCTAGAAGATTCTTTGATTCCTTGAAATCAGAACAATGGGGACCGAACGGACGTGTTCTGACCTGCACGCTAGCGGTCGCCGCCCGCGCCGCCGCCCGCGCCGCGACCCAAGGTTCGCTACATTGCCCCCTCCTTAAGACTGTTTCGTCCCGGAACAGTTCGTTATGACGAAATCTGCATGCATCACCCTTGGTGCATCTGGAAGTCTTGAAGAAGTAACAGTCGACGGTCCGTTTGAGCTCCTCTTGCCCGGTAGAGTTGAAGCTGCAAACTAGAATTTGCACTCCGGTAAAGCGGAAGACTGTTTCTAACATGCTTCTAACAATCCTCCAATCCAAACCATCTAGTCCACAGCCTATCTTCGGTACTGCCAGTTTCATGATGTCGTTTTCCAACAGATGGTCCTTCATGTCGCACAGCGAGTCCCATAAATTGCGGTATGACGGTTTCTGATGTGAGTATTGTTTCGTAACGAGATAGTAAATGTACCGCTTGTGTTCTACGTTATCATCCTTCAGTTGTAGCGTTTTCCCGACAGTTGGACGTTGGTTGGCCAGTTCTTGTACTCGTCCAAATTTTCTTTTAAAAACTGAAGCGATGCCGCGGGACATTTTAATGTCTTTCGCTACACAGTGAGCGAGGGAATATTCTGGGGACACGGTGAACAGATCTCGTTGTTCTTCTCGTGTAACGCCATACCGTGCTTTGTGACCAGTGGAATGGCTTTCCATAAAGTCTTCAAATGTAGGTTCCTCAGGTACAACCCGGCGAACCGTCGCTCCACGATGATCGTCAAAGTTATCACCAGCAAAAGGGGCTAACCGATTGAAGTGGACTACCCTCGGCTTTCCATTAGGTGTTTTCCTAATTCTGTAGACCACATCATTTATTCTTTTGATGATCTCGTAAGGACCTTCCCAATTCCTTTGCAGCTTGGGCGATAAGCCGCGACGTCTTTGTGGATTATAAAGCCACACCAAATTTCCAGGTTGATAACCACCTTTCTCAGCCTTGACGTCATACTGGTCCTTCATCCGATCGCTTGCACCTTGAATGGTTGTACGGACTTGATCATGGATGTCATTCATTCTTCTCCGTAAGTCCGTCACATAGTCCTCCCCGGCAAGATCTTCACCGGGTTTACTGCCAAATATCAGGTCGCATGGTAAGCGCAACTCCCGCCCAAATAAGATGTTTGCTGGTGTCTGCCCTGTTGTCTCATGCACGGATGAACGGTAAGCCAACAAGAACAGATGAAGATGCCGGTCCCAGTCTCGTTGATGGTTAGAGACTACCTTTGACAAATACCGATTTATTGTTCTATTCATCCGTTCAACCATGCCATCAGACTGCGGGTGTAATGCAGTAGTTCTGGTTTTCTTTATTCCTAATATCTTACAGATATTTTGGAACAGAGCAGACTCGAAATTCCTTCCTTGGTCGGAATGTATCTCTCGCGGTACTCCAAATCGGCAGATGCATTCTTTTACCAAGACTTCAGCAACCGTTACGGCTTCCTGGTTGGGTAATGGATAGGCTTCGACCCACTTAGTAAAGTAGTCCATTACTACTACTATGTATTTATTTCCATCATCAGTTTCGGGGAATGGTCCGGCCACATCAATCGCAATGCGTTCAAAGGGACTTCCAACGTTATATTGGCGCATTGGAGCTCTTCTTTTTCTATGTGGCCCGTTACTTCCCGCGCAGATCACACATTTCTTGCACCACTCTTTAACATCCTCCTTGCAATTTACCCAGTAAAATCGTTGGCGCACTCTCTCAAGGGTTTTATTCACTCCAAAATGTCCAGATCCGTCGTGGATCTCCTCCAATACTTCCGGTACTCTATTCCTAGGAATTATCAGCTGGGTCCTACTCACAGTACCGTCAGTATTCTCTATGACACGTTTCAGGAGGCCCTCTTCAATCACAATAGAGTCCCACTGCGCCCAGTAAGATTTTACACTTTGTGAGTGTCGTGCAACATCTTCCCAAACTGGTCTACTGTCGTCACGTTTCCAATCCCGTATAATTTTCAAGTTCGAGTCGTTCTCTTGGTCCTTGCAAAGGTCTTCCGTTTGCCAACTATCATTCACTACTGTTGTTCTGGCGATGGTCGAGAGTTTTTCTTCTAGACGACTGCAATGGTTGCATTCGTCCTGGCAAGGTCTTCTTGATAATGCGTCAGCATTACGATGGCTTGTACCTGCTCGATGCTCAATAACGAAGTTATATTCTTGCAATCTTTCAATCCACCTAGCTGCCTGACCTTCAGGATTCTTAAATTGTAGCAGCCATTTGAGAGCAGCGTGGTCAGTTCTTATAAGAAATCTTCTACCGTACAAATATTTGTAGAAGTGCTCCACGGATTTCACGACAGCCAAAAGTTCTTTTCTGGTGACGCAATAATTCCTCTCTGGTTTTGACAAGGTCTTACTAAAATAGGCAATAACCTTCTCTTGTCCTTCTTGTATCTGGGAAAGAACGCCACCAATTCCAACGTTGCTGGCATCTGTATCTAGAACGAATTCTCCTTCTGGTAAAGGATAACTTAGGACAGGTGCGCTTGTCAAGGAATATTTAAGTTGTTTGAACGCAGCTTGACAGTCCATCTCCCAGATAAATTTTCTGCCTTCTTCAGTAAGCCTTGTCAATGGCTTCGCTATGTTGGCAAATCCAGGTACATAACGTCGGTAGTATGTACAGAGACCAAGGAAACTTCTCAACTCATGTTTATCTCTCGGTACTGGCCAGTCACTCACAGCCCTTATTTTCTCCGGGTCAACTGCAATGCCCTTACCAGAAACTACGTGTCCAAGATAATGCACTTCTTTTTGAAATAAGTGACACTTCTTTGGACTGAGTTTCAGGTTAGCCTTTCTCAATCTTTGGAAAACCTCTTCCAAGTTCTTCATGTGGTCCTCGAACGTTTTTCCTACCACAATAATATCGTCGAGGTAAACCAAACATGTTTTCCACGACAGTCCAGCCAACACGGTTTCCATAAGTCGTTCAAACGTTGCTGGGGCATTGCAGAGCCCAAATGGCATAACAGTAAATTGCCACAGACCTGTACCGATGGTAAAAGCTGTCTTTTCTTTGTCTTTTGGATCTAAATCCACTTGCCAGTATCCGCTCTTTAAATCAAGAGTAGAGAAAATCTTTGATCCTGCCAATGTGTCCAGAGTATCGTCTATTCGGGGTAGCGGGTAGCTATCCTTCTTCGTCACGTTGTTAAGTTGACGATAATCGACGCAAAATCTTGTAGAGCCATCCTTCTTCTTCACTAGCACCACTGGTGAAGCCCATGGACTGCTTGAAGGTTCAATTACACCTTCCATTCTCATGTCCTCTATAATTTCTTCCGCTTCTTCCCGCTTAGCCAGTGGTAGTCTTCTTGCTGTTTGGCGGATGGGTCTTGCGTCTCCGGTGTCTATTTTATGATGGACTACATTGGTTCGTCCTTTGTCCTTCTTGTCAAATTGGAACACATCTTGAAATGTCCCAATTAAGTTCGTAGCCTTGGTTTTCTGGTCGGCAGTCAAGTCCTGGAACGATGATGACAGCTCCTTGATTAGAATATCTGGAACTTCACAGGATGTGTTGTCTTTGGCCTTTACAGTTCGAATAATTGATGATACCGCTGAACATTCACCTACTACGGTCCCTTTTTTTAGTATAACTGGATAAAAATTAATGTTCATTACTCGAACTGGGATTATCTTGTCAGTTTTAAGCAAGGCTTTCCCAATTACAACTCCAGTCCCAGTTTTAGCATCATCATTTTTTGGCTGAAGCATGACAATGTTTCCCTCACAGAAGCTACCCTCTATCTGTGCTTCCACGATTGATTCACTCCGTTCTGGGAGGGTTACATCTTCCGTTATTAATACTCGCATGGCATTGTCGTCTCGTGGATTTAATACCAGTTCTTCATCATTGACCATCATCACTCCATTCTTCAGGTCAAGTTTAAATCCATGCTTTTTCATAATGTCCATGCCGAGAATGAATTCATCTTCTACGTCAGCTACCAGCACACGATGTTTAATGCAAGTTTTTCCAACAGCGATGCTCAAATCGATTTCTCCAGATGCGGTAGCTTGTTCTCCGGTGGCTGTGCGTATCTGCCACTTTGTTGGAAGTAGATGTTTTCTGCACAGTTTTCTTGCTAAGTCGGGTCTGATTATTGTTTTTGTCGCACCCGTATCCAGTAACATTTTAAGCGGCCTGCTGTCGATAGAGCCGTCTACATAGACACTGTTAGCTTGATGATGAAGGGATGCGACATAACTAATGGATTCTGGGGCTACTGGAATACGGGTCGACGATTGCCCCTTCACATCTACCCGACTTAAGTTTCCCGACTCTTTTTCTTCTTTTCTTGCTTCTGCTTTCCTCTGTTGTTTTCTGCAGAGCCTTTGCGGGTGACCTAATTCACCGCAATTCCAACAGCGGAGTTTCTTTCTTCCCGCGCCATGAATTTCAGATGAAATTCGTCTTATCCTTTCATCTAGATCCTCAGTGTCTTCATTCCTCTCAGCATCGATAATTCGCACTCGCGATTGGTTGCGTGAAGCTTGTTTTGCAGCTTCATGATCTAAGGCATATGAAAGTGCATCAACCAGAGTTTTAGGTCGAGCCAATCGTAGTGCCTGCTGAGTTTCATTGTCTCGGACCCCATAGATAAATGCTTGTGTGGCTAGGCATTCCAAAACGCTGTCAGGGGCTGTAGGATGTGCGAGACGAACCAAACGAGCTATATCCGCTTCAAATTCTTGAAGGTTCTCTTTTGAACTCTGATATCGGTTCCTCAGTTGCGTCTGGTACACCTGCTCCAGATGCGCATTGCCATATCGCATATCCAATCTCTTAACAAGTTGTTCGTAATCTTCTTGTTCATCTTCTTTTAGCGTTTGTAGGATATCTATGGCTTCTCCACGCAGCGAAACTGTCAGCGCAGTAGCTTTTTCTTTGGAAGTCCAGCCATTTGCTTTGGCAGCAGCTTCAAACTGTTTTAAATAATTCGGCCACGATGTCTTGCCGTCAAATTCTGGTGTTTTTATATGAATTCTGGAACTATTTTCTGTTTTCTTTTCCTGAATTTCATCAGTCTTAGCTGTATTTGAATTTAAAACCGCTGGTGACGTAATTTTGGAGACATTTTTCTGTAATTCTGCAATCCTGCTATCGTATTCATCTTTCAAATTTTTCAATTTATCTTCTAAATTTCTAGAACTTTCTTTCAGTTGTTCGTTTAGTTTTTCTTCCAAACCTCTAGAATTTTCCATTAGTTTCTCTTCCCATATTCTAGAATTTTCTGTTAGTTTCTCTTCTAATTTTTTTTCTAAACTGTTAGAATTTTCTATTAATTTGTCTTCTAAAGTTCTAGTATTTTCTTCTAGAATTTTAACAAAATCGGTGAAACCACCCGCAATTTCGAATACAAACTCATCTGGATTTTCACCAGCTTCTACTAAAGCTTGCCGTAGACGAAGTTGCAGAACAGCCTTGGATCCCGATGTCTCTAACTCTCGGTCTTCCAGCTCCCTCTTGAGATCGGTTACTTTTAATTCATTTAATTTTACTTGTTTACTCGCCATTTTATTTATTTTTATTTTACACTTCACAGTTTTTAATAACCCCACACCTGACACCAATTGTAACGTTTTATTTATTTAGGTGAAGTGTAAAATTGATTAAAACACTAATATTTATATAACTAAGTTTAATTAAAGAAATATGAATTATAAAGAATAAATAAAAATAACTAACACTAGGAATTAACAAATATAAACACTAATTTAAGAACTAATTATTATTACTAAAGACTTAAACACTAAGATAATTTATTTAAACTATTAAAACTACGCAATATTTATTTCAACACTATTTATATCACTGTCTATTTATTTATATCACCATCTGTACACTACACGTATTAACACAAGACTGTCCTCGCGATCTTTTGGTCGGGGTATTTATATTAAAATACATCATTCTAGAAGATTCTTTGATTCCTTGAAATCAGAACAATGGGGACCGAACGGACGTGTTCTGACCTGCACGCTAGCGGTCGCCGCCCGCGCCGCCGCCCGCGCCGCGACCCAAGGTTCGCTACAATATAGTTATTAACTTCGACATTACTACCTGGCCTTGGAAATAAAAAAATAAAACTACTTGAATAATATTATTAGGGTTTCATATGTAATTTAATGCTTTTGGATATGATCTACTTCTGATTATTAAAATGGTTTGTAAAACTTTATTTGTTCCAAGAATATTATTACAAAAAAAAACTACTAGCAGTATGTTTGCAATATTATTAAATTTATTGAAAATAGAAGACAAATACTTCAATGCATTACATCGTTCTCATTTTAATTTTGCTAATTGCGTTCATGTCGTTAAAAGCAAAAGTACATGGTTTTAGAAAAAATATCGAGTTTCATAGGAACGAAGACGAGTGATTTCGTTCGTTAGTTGCTTGATGTGTACTTACTTCCAATAATTATTGGTGAAACCCTACTCTGTTATAATTATACCCGCAGGCGAAGTTGCGTTTTTGTTCGAAAGCGGATTACATGTCCCGTGGATGCTACAGCACTCTTTGATCCTTTCCTTCAGTTTCAAACGCATTTCACTCTTGCATTTGTTTTCTTTTTTAATATTGTCTTCCTAACGAGTTCGACTCGAGGTGGAAGAAGTTACATTATTAAAGATAATGAGTATATTGATACATTTTCTATTTGCGAATGCAAAGGTCTAACAAAAGTAAGTAGAAGAAAAAGAGAAGAGGAGAAGACTCTCCATAAACGATTCGTGTCACCCAAAATGACTTGGTGTGTCATCTTTTACATTGTGTCACGGGTTCGCCATGAGTAGTGTATTCTATAACGCAAATTTAATTAAAAGTCTCATGCCCTTCTGCAACTAATAAAATGGTTCCCCTTTTTAGACTTTTTTATAATCCTGGTTCTTATTTCAAATATTTTTATTAAAAGAGAAAAAATGTTTTGAATAGTTAACATTTATTTAACTGAAGATAGATGATTCTATCTTGAGAAATGGTTGATGGTTTTTTTGTAATTTTTAATCATGAAAATGGTCTTTTGACACTGCACACTTGCTACACTATCAGGAAATGTTAATAATATTCTTAAAGCAATACAAAAATTTGGAAAACACAAATCATTGGACTCCATAAATTCCAAAGTGTCATGAGAAGAATGCAATTAACTTAAATCAGATGCGAAAATATTCGGGAGCGCCGAAATAATATATATTCATAAAAACAGGTGTAAATTTAAAAAGGTGTCATAAATAATACGCCCCGCATGCGTTAATTGTACAAAAATCGCTCATCTAGAAATTATTTTAATGAATTCTCGTTATTTGAAAAAAAATCCATGCGCGAAATAAATTAATATAGACGAAAATGTCAAATATACAGTTTTTCATTTTCACTAATAATTTCAATTTATTATTATTTTTTAATTATTTATTTTGGTGGCTCGTTGCCCTTCACATCTTTGCACCCCTCTGCCACGCTAATCTTGTTTGCCGTATAGGGCCGGCCCTATTCAACAAACAAGCCCTATATTTCATTAAAAATATAGAGTAGTAGAAATCTAAACTTACGTTTTATCCATTTCTAGACAATTTTATTTGTATTTGAGCGGTGTATGTTGCAAACCTAAATGACCTACAACTTGTAGATTCCTAATCAGTCAGACAAAATGGTATTTAAACTCTAGATCTGTCACTACACTCACTTCGAGTCGGAGCTCGCTAACTAAATGAACCACCGGTATTCGTGATTGTACATTATTAGTTTAACAATTAAAAATTTAACATTAAAGAGAAATTATGTAGAACTAAATATCTGATGTATTTAAGTAATATCATGTGAAACAAGCAAAAAAAGAAATAGTGTCCCAATATTCCACTAAGAAATAAAGAGTAGCGGTAATCTAGGCCTTCGTTCTATCTATTTCTAGAAAATTTTATTAGTATTTTAGCGGTGTATGTTGCAAATTTAAACGACCTACAAGTTGTAGTAGATTCCTAACCAATCGGACATAATAGTATTTAAACCCTAGATCTGACACTATACTCATTTCAAGCTCGCTAATCAAATGAACCATTATTGTACATTATTAGTTTAACAATTAAAGATTTAACATTAAAGAGAAATTGTGTAGAACTAAGTACATGATGCATTTAAGTAATATCATGTGATTAGAAAGAACGTAAATGGATCGAAGCCATGTCGAGTCTAGTAATCTGTAATGATGATTATAGGACGAGAAGAAGAAAAAACGAAATAACAGCCACTGCCATTACGTTTAACTAAGAAAATTGAATAGAACGAAGTCCCATAGAATGGTAACAAGTTCTCGTATTGTTCTAAAGGGTGCCTTTCAGCACTTGACGAGCCGTTCTCGCGGGACCTTCATTATCGATTATCAAATAAGCAGTGGTACAAGCACTGAGCACTGTACATAATGGCTAGAGTTACGATGTCGCCGCGTAAAAAGGTGAAGGAGCTCTTGAAGATAAGTGCCGGTGCCTAACGCCACGGGGAGGATCGTTTTCAGCGGCTTGATGGGAGCAGCCCGCAACCCACTACGTCCTGCGCCCAATCTCACTGCGCTACGTACGTTATTAAACAAATTGATCCACTTATACCTAATGTACCTTCTTTTTCTTTTCTCTCTAATCATTGTTATTGCTTTTCCGAGTGCTTTCTAAAATGTGCTTACTGCAAATGTATCGTGATTTTACCGCGAGTTATTACCAACCAACGCTTTTAATTGCTCTTTCTTCAATTGTTTCCTTACTGCCAACAACATCCACTTCTTTATTCAATTTTTATTTAATAGAATTATTGCGAAAAAACTTTATTTTATGGCTATTATATTTTTCTGTTTCACAGCAAAAATGTAAAAATTCAAAATTATTATTACATCAAAAAACATTAAAATATAATATAATTACTTGAATGTAGTCCGAGGTACAAACTATGTTAAAATTAAAATATAAAATTTCAATGTAAGCTGATTATTATTTTAATGCTATTTTTTAAACTTATTTAAATTTTCTATTTAATACACTTTAAAACCATTGTAAGAGTTAGTCAATATTCGAAATTTTTTACATCCCAATAACAAAATATTTTAATAATAAAAATATAAAACACCATTGGAAATAATATTAATTTAATTTTTTTTCGCGCCACCGTTCACGTAACTCTGACTTACTTCCTTAGCAACATAAGTCTTAAGTTCCTGATAATTTCCGTTATTTGGTTACCATTTTCAACAGGAAGTTAAAGAAATAAATTTCCTTCTAGCAGGGTAATTATGAAACATAAATAAATAAAAAATTGCAAAAAAATAAATCTGAGCCGTAAGATTCATAACATCCGTGGTTTGTTCAACAGTTTACCAGTTTCAGAAATGAAGATATTATAAATAAATATTTCTTGCCAAACGTTTTCCTGGTCAAGTCTGAATGGGTTGATATTGTAACTTTTATTTATTTGGGTGTAGTGTAAAAATAATTGAAACAGGAATATTTATATAACTAAGTTTAATGTACGAATAATAAATTATAAAAAGATAATAAAAATAAGTATCCCTATGAATAAACAAAAATAAATACTAATTTAAGAGTAATAATTATGAATAAAGATTTATACACTAAGGATATTTATTTAAATACTTAATACTACGCACTATTTATTTACATAATATTTATAACAACAATTATTTATGTTCATCACTCATATTAATATCACACTGTCCTCATGATCTTTTCTGCTTGGGTTTGTATACCCAAGAAATTAAACTCACGAATATTCAGGCATTTTCGATGCGTCAGTACAATAGAAGGGTCTCGACATGTCTCATATACCTTCGGCAGTCGCCCGTGTTGTAACTTTGTAATCGCTACAATATGACGCCATGGTTACAGTTGCGTTATCCAATTGTTCGATGTCATTTTGACAAATCTATATAGTAATTTTATTACAATTATGTTTATGAAAACAAAGGCTTAATATTCTGAAATCGATCAATTCAAATAAATTACGGTTTATAAGTGAGTAACAAATATAAAAATTTTTGTAAAAAAATAAATAAAAATATTTGATAGCAGTGGCGGATCTAGCATTTTGGGGGTCCTGAAACTAAATTTTTTTGCGGGGCCCCTGAAAAATATAAATTGCAAAAATTACTTTAAATTGAAATGTAGTTACATAGTATTTTAAATAAAAATTATTTACTCTCCTGTTCTACACAATATGCTCCTTTTGGCACTTTTTCATTGTACATTCTTCTATTGTCTCAACATTATCTATTGATTGTGTGTTATTATTTTCCGTTGCCAATATTAAAATAAAATTTAAGAAGTAATATTTTTTTTGTTTCTAATCGAAATTTTTCGCGTCCAGTCAATAAATTCTTTGCTTGTCGCATTATCCGAAAATTTCCTTATTTTTATTCGTTTGTTTACATTACAATACTTTTTATTTGTACATTCGTATATATTTTGCGCTTTAGCTTCATAATCACTAATTTTAGATCTAAATGTTTTTTTGTTGTCTTTATAAAGGAATTCAACATTATTGTAAGATTTGGCTAATATCATATTTAAAAAATGTGAATTGACAAAATGAAGGTACATATTTGACATAGCCATTCAATTTGCCCATTTTATGCGCTTCGATTTTTATATTCCCACCCTATACTCTAACCTGTTCAATACAATTTATAAAAAATATATTTAATGAAATAATGGCTTCGAATACTTGTGTATATCATATTTTATATTACAGTTTTATTAATTTTCAATTAAAAAAAAATCTTTATGCCCAGTTCGGGGGCCCTTTAGCGTTGGGGGCCTGAAGCTTCAGCTTCATTAGCTTCCCGGTAGATTCGCCACTGTTTGATAGATACTTTTTTTGTACGAGGATACTTTATACACTTGTAAAAGCTGACGTCACTACCGATATACGATATCAGTATCCAGGTTTTATAACTGAAACTCAATATCTGTGCAATTTTTTACTGATTAAAACAAGATATCCGCTCATTAGTGAAGTTTGTAAACTTGAAGATATTTTATATAAGTTCGTAATGATGTGTTACTTTTTTCTCCGGCGCAGTAAACAAGCGGCGGCCGTTTCAAATATCGTCCAGGTTGTTATATCCGGTGACGCTGATGACGCTACCTGAACCACTAGTTAGGGAGCGTGTCGCGTTGCACGCAGTGACGCTGTCGCCGCCCTTTCATCCTGGGATGCACAGCGTCCATAGAAATACGATACCCGCCTATTTCCTTTATTTCTAGTTTTTAGTGGAATTGTACAGCATGCGGTAAGCATTTCTATTATATGAATTTGTATACATTTCAGTATTAAAAAAATATAATTTTTTCACGATTTGACATAAGATACTTAGGGTTCTTGACTTGACTTACCTTGATCAATCAAGTTAAATATTAATAGATGAATGTCAATTCAAATCAAGGGCTACTTTTTTATTTATGGTATGTGCATGACTCAATGAAATATTTTATGTATTACAATAAAAATATATTTTCTTTTATATAGATACTCATTAAGAAAAATATTGTACTAATTAATTAACTTTTAAGTTTTTTAAAACTGCAAACTACTTTCCCTATATGTATTCAAAATTGGTTTATGGCACACATTGTGATTAACTGATGGGTAAATAAAAAATTTAAAATTCACATACCAATTAAAAATTAAAATCTTTTATATCTCCAAGTTATTTCCAATCACTGTTAAACTTGAAAACTTACAATTTTTAAGTTTTACCCTCTGAAATGTATTTATTGCCGTCGATGCGCTGATTTCAAATTTATAAACAAAATTTAATTAAATATCTATTTTCATTCATCAGTTGTCCCTCAAAAATATGTTTTTGGGTACCTACATTTCTAAAATGTGTAGAAATTGATCATTACATCAGTCAACACCACTTGGTGAGTCGTGAACTTAAAATTTCACAGGCAAAGTTACATAAAAATTGTTTTCTCTTTAAAATTTTTCATTTTCTGAACTATAGTAAATATCGATGCGCTGATCCCAATTTTCTTTTTACAGAATTAGCTTTTACTATTCGAGATATTTACATTCAAAGTTAAACTTATATAAAAAAGAGGTTTTATTTTAGATTTTTAGTGGAACGGATATAATTTTTAGAAAGGAATAACCGACAATAGCCGATGTGGAAAAACTGCCTCATGTAACCCTTATGATTTTCTCGATTTCGGCCAATTTCAGTTTTTCCTTTCTAAAAATTATATTCGTAAAATTAAACGTCTCAAAATTTGTACACTTATGTAATTTTGCCTGTAGAATCGATTGATAAGAAGAATGTCTGAATTTTTAATTATTTTGTGTTGGTAATAAAAAGATAAGAAAAATGAACCGCTCACAATATCTTGCAAATCTTTAAGGTTGACATAAATAGTATATTTTTTCCAATTGTAATTCAAAAAGTGTGATATGTAATTCAGATTAATATATTTTATTTCAGAAGCTACACAGTAATTCAGAAAGCCTCAAATGTAATTTGGGTTATTCATTCTAAATTTGGTGTGGTGCCCATTAAATTACAAATGAGAAATCTGAAAGATAAATAGAACTTTATTTTGTGCTCGTGCAAAATCGAAAATTACAAATTTATATATATATATATATATATATATATATATATATATGTATATATATATACAGGGTGAATACTGAAAACCTTGACATAGGGAAATAACATGGGAAAACAGTTTTTTGCTGTTTCCATCTGTCCCGCTATATAAAATCGGGTGTATATGGTATCGTTAGTTAGATTAATTAATTTTGCATCTAATAAAACCAAAAGTTGTGTAATATGGCCTTTTCTAACTGAAATATTTGATAAAATAAATTGTATTTTGAAGGTTATCCTTCATATTTTCGAATAAGAAACGTCAAAAACAAAATGCTCCATAGCCGAGTGGATACGAGGGCTGATTCATAACATAAATAATCTGCAAGACCTGGTTCGAGACCACCTCGGCCCTATTTTTTTTTTTAATTAAATTATACTTAAAATATCATGTTTCGAAACATGAAATATAAAATTATACACCAAAAACTAAATTCGAATTAATTGTTAAGTTTGACAGACAGCAAATAATAATTCTATTAAATATTTGGATTTTTTTTATTTATAAAAATATGAATATTGCTATTTTATTAAAATAGTCTGATATAATAAAGATATTTTAAGCATAATTTAATTAAAAAAAAAGTAGGGCCGAGGTGGTCTCGAACCAGGTCTTGCAGATTATTTATGTTATGAATCAGCCCTCGTATCCACTCGGCTATGGAGCATTTTGTTTTTGACGTTTCTTATTCGAAAATATGAAGGATAACCTTCAAAATACAATTTATTTTATCAAATATTTCAGTTAGAAAAGGCCATATTACACAACTTTTGGTTTTATTAGATGCAAAATTAATTAATCTAACTAACGATACCATATACACCCGATTTTATATAGCGGGACAGATGGAAACAGCAAAAAACTGTTTTCCCATGTTATTTCCCTATGTCAAGGTTTTCAGTATTCACCCTGTATATATATATATATATATATATATATATATATATATATATATATATATATATATATATATATATATATATATATATATTATATTTATAATCAATTTACGTCCAACCGATACTAGGAAATTCAATTAATTAGTTTTAAAAGAAAAGTTGTTGTTGAATATTGATATCTATTAAAAGTTATAGGTAATTCTAAGAATTAATAAATGTAATATGAAAGAAAAGTGCATTGTTAACATGGCTATAAAAGTATAATGGTCGTGTTCCTAGTAAATGACTGAAACTCATAATTTCCATAGCGTCACATAAAGGGGAAAATGTCACCAGTAAATATCAAACGATTTCGTCACCCTGCAGATATAAACAAGGCGAAAATTGTAACAGAAACACCGCATAACAATTTATGTGAAATGCCACAAATCGCCTCGTTTGACATTTCTAAATCACTTTTATAATTTATTTCTTGGAAACAAACGGGTGTGTTACGCACGTTATTACAAAAGAGAAACAGCGCAAATACGTTGGATGAATACGGTGCCAAATCGGTAACACGAGTAGAATTGTTTAAATCTTTGAACAACGCACAATCGTATAGTATGTAACAAGTTTTATAAACGCAATTTTTGTTTGAGAATGCATATATTGCTGAAACAGGGGGTGGGACATTTTCAAATGCAGCGATGATTTTTAATTTGAATGGTAAAATGATGAAGTGATGACGATGACGGTTTACCATGGTACACAACAAAATACACAACAGCGCGAACGAACGAGAATGAACACACGAGTTTACTTTAGATTAATGTTTAAATATATACTCATATTTACAAATTAACAAAAATTATTTTAAACTAAACAAAATTAATGGCGAGACGTGACTTACAAAATATGTTAAGTTTTTTAGAAATGAACGGAAATCATCCCCTGCCGTCCTTACCATATTTTGTAAAAAATAATCTTTTTTTAACACTTTCACATAAATTCAAAATGACTGTTTGGCGATAAATTTTAAACTTACCAAAAACAAACACGTGTCAATTCTAGATTCAAAACCAAAAATTTTTTGATATTCATATAAAATAGGTATCATACCGTACTTATATAACAAAAAAATATAATTGTATTAATTACTTAGGTATTACATACTTATAAATTAAGTTTTTGTCTTTGAAGTGGTCATCTGATGTTCTGTGACAGATGATATTTATTATCTGCTATAACAACGGACTCAAATAACGCAACCAATTGTTATTTGAGTACATTATGTAGTTACAGAATCCCACACCAGGTCTGCTGTAACATATGGAAACCATTCCATAATGCTACAATAGTTATAACAGAATATGGAGAAATATTATATTAGTTATTTTTATACTATAACAGCTACTTTCCTTCAGTAACTGTAAAAAAAATCCTATTGTTAGACAAAAAGGTTTTATTGATAAAAATCAAACAAAAAACAAAATGAAATAATGAAGTATAAAATAAAATATGTCTCTTTTATATGAAAAAGAATAGAATATATTGGTTAGCATTGTTTCGTATATAGCACAAATTGAACGAGAATTGACGTTTTTTGTGTAGCAGAGGAGAAAAAATAAATGATGAATATGATTGTTGAGTCGGGCACGAAAAATGGCGTAATTAAACAAGTTATGGAATAACACAAAAGAACTGATTTGAAAACAAAAAAGTGATAAAGGATAAAAATACCAATAAATCACAAATAAATAGATTTATAAAAATCTGTGTGTATTTATTTTAACTAACTTACTAATATTACTTCTAATATAACTCTTAACAGTTGATAAATAATTATACTAGGCATATTGTACGAGAAATAATGTTACATGCAACAAGTGCAGAAAATCGCCTATTTTTCAAGAAGTGTAAAAATTTTGGCACGAAACGAAGTTGAGTGTTGGAATCACAGAAGGTGGGAAATAGGTGATTCTGCACGAGTGGGACACTATATTTTTTCTACGATCACACTGCTAAATGTTACAGAACAAAAACAATATAGCGCAAAAAGTAGACCCTCACGCATGCGCAGTGTTAGAAATTAATGTGAGAAATGACATTTCCTACATTGTTTATGCGCAGTGTTGGCAAATACTGTGAGAAATTCTCACACTAAGTTGATATTTGCAATAGATATCATAACAAGTCCAAATGATAGCAACCGAAGATATGGAATCCCACCCCATGTCTGTTTCTTGCTTAATGTGGTAGCAAAACATGTTTTACAATTACTGTATGTGAATAATATTTGTGTGAACTGGATTTTATATTATGTATATTATTTTTTCTCTAGTAAAACTTGCGTTTTTTATCACCACAATAAATTTGAAATCAACCACATTAATATCCATTGCATTTGTATTAATAATTTATAATAACAGATTCACAGCTAGTGTTTCTTGACAGCTACCTTGCTACTAGATGTCTACTGTCCCTTCTCAGCGAGCAAGAATAGAGTCATTCCCTCGTCCTCAGCGAACAAGAAGACTATCTAATTATTTAAAGGATTATGATCTCAATGAATAATCGATGAAATAAGGTTGCTGGTTGTGCAGCTGCTTTTATCATTTTGAGAGGTGACTATTTAAAAAAACAACAGACTAAAAGAATTGATGGTGGATGACAAATATTCTCGTTTCCAGCCGTTCGCCAACCACTCTGTATTCAATTTTAGCTACTTCAAAACTTCTAATAATAATAATAATAATAATAACATAATAAGATGTAGATCAACGAAATATAGTTTAGCTGAGGTAGTTTAAAATAATGCGGAAAAATAAGTAAATACCTGATATATAATATGTGTATAATAAAATATACAGAGATAATATACCACGATGTCAAACACTAATGAAACAGAATTGTACAAAACATAAGCTGCAAGTTTTATTTTCAAACAATGAGCCTGTTGGAACGTTGGAAAGAACATAACGAGCCGAGCTTAGGCGAGCGGCGCATTTCCTTTAACTTGTGTCAAATTTACCAACTACTGACGGGAAGCCCTAGCCGAGCCACGATTCGCCCCATTCCCATGGCGCGAAGCTCACCAAAAGGAGGTAAAAATTCGCCGAGCCCCGCCGTAGGAAGCCGGCTTAACATACAGAAGCGACACTCTGTGTCGGTACCTTTCATGTTACCTTATTCAGTTCTTTGACCTTAGCGCATTGTCTAGACCTTTATATTTGTTGACTTCCCCTATCTCTCCCTAAGATGTGACGAAACTTTCAGATTTTAAACAATGAGAACTCTAAATTTGTTGACTTTCCCCATGTCTCTCTAATTTTCGTTTCTCTGTCTTACTGTTGCTTCTGTATAAACCTATTCTGTGGTATAACCACAGAATAGTTACACACAGAAACGACACTCCGTGTCGGTACTTTTCATGTTACCCTATTCAGTTCTATGTCCTTGAATCATTGTGTAGACCTTTAAATTTGTGCCCTTCCCCAATTTTGTCTCTAAGATGTGAGGAAACTTTCCGATTTTAAACAATGAGCCCTTTAAATTTGTTAACTTTCCCCATCTCTCTCTAATTTTCATTTCCCTGTCTTACTGTCGAATCTGTATAAACCTAGTCTGTGGTTATAGCACAGAATAGGTTTATACAGAAGCGACAGTAAGACAGAGAAACGAAAATTAGAGAGATATAGGGGAAGGCACAAATTTAAAGGTCTACACAATGCTCCAAGGCCATAGAACTGAATAGGGTAACACGAAAGGTAACGACACGGAGTGTCGCTTCTGTATGTTACTATTCTGTGGTTATAGTGTTTGCTCAGTACCCCAGAGTAGGTTTCTGAACGTACCCTAGAAGGCTCGTGATGAACAGATTGAGAGTATTTAACGTATAGCTTAAACTCCTAAATTAGACTAATGAAAATAATTGAGAATAAATTTAGTTGAAAATGAAATGATTGGCTGGTGTTGCTTGAACAATAACCACAATTGAAATCCCTAATGTATGGCACAATACTTTGAATGAAGGCTGGTCTAATTGCAACAAATCGTTGAATTTGACATTTGAATTTCCCTGGAGAGTTTGTAAAATTAGTGGCATATAAATTGGTCCGCAGCGCCAATGATTAGCGCTCTGTCGGCGGCGCTCTAGAGAGCTTGATTATTGTTAATCGCACAATGGACGTGGCGGTGGCAGCACCGGCAGCTGATCTCTGGTGCCTGCATGTCATGTCGAGCGCGCCGATAAGGGCGGCGCGGGCGACGAAGGCGCACAATGCGTAGCTCGACCACTCGCAAAGGGATTGTTGCGAACATAAAGGAGTGTGTTTGAAGATACCTACTCTGGGAGTGAGAGTGATTGACGCTCATGTACGTAACCTAATTAAACCATGCATGTTTCTTAGGGATTCTGAAAGGATAAAAATAAGCACGTGGAAGTTGCGTCTGGTTACTTTAATCTTGACGGTCACATTAGGTTCCCCAAAGTTGTCCCACAATAAAAGGTTTTATTTAGAATTAGGAGGTTTCTTGATCAAATAGACGTTAATTTCTGGATTTCAACGAACTTTATTCTTTCAACCTCGACAGTTTCGACCCCACTTGGGTCTTCTTCAGGAGATTGACATTTATAAAAGTGTGACCCATGTGGAGTAGAAACCATCGAGGTTGAAAGAATTATGTTAGCTGAACTGCAGAAACTAATCTACTTAAAAAATATTTTTTTATCCTACACATATTGAAAGTAAGATTTTCCTGCGTGTGCGTGCGCAAGAAAGTAGACATTTGCCGGTCTAGACCTACAAAATCTCACTATTCCCTAGGGAAGAAAAAAGAACAGTTCGTGTGCGGACAAACAGATGGCGTTTAATGTGTTAGAACTAATAATCAGAATGAAATATGTGAACATGCTTTTAAAATATTGTAACTTTAGATAATTTTGATACTTACGTTAGATTCAAGGTATTTTTATTATATATTCTGTAAATAATAGAACATAGTAGTTAACCTTATTTATATGTCAAAATAAAATGTTTGTTTTTTGTTCTTATTATGTTGGTATTCAATTTCAGAAATTTCTTTGAGGTTAAGTTAAATGTCAAATTACATAGTATTCGTAAGATATTTATATTATTTTATTATGTTGTGTTGTTGCTTAGGATAAAAAATAGTGTGTGCTACATGGCAGTAAAGTTGTTTTCTGGTCCTCAAGAAGTATCCAGCCTCGACTGTGTCTCGGCCGTATACATATCCTTCGGACCAGAAAAGAACAACTTTCCTACCTAGCAGCACAAATAACTATTTCTACTCCTGCTTTGAAAATACAATTTTCTGGTTTGTTTTTCATGCTGAAAGTGACTCTTTGCAGCACTAATAAATGTTTGTTGCATTGTTGCTGCCATGGATACGCCTTACTTGCGCATCACAAATACAAATTTTGCAATAAATGTCAAATTATGTTTAAAAAATAATTTTTTATTTCCTTATTTTTTATCTTGCAGGAGTAGAAAAAATAGTGTATATAACACGTGTTGAAAGTCCTTTGTCGAACACAAACGATTGCAACCTTCGCTTCGCTCAGGCTGCAACTTTCGTTTTGGTTCGACAAAGATAGACTTTCAGCACTTGATATACAAATAACTATTACCTATATTACTAGTCAGCCAGTACGGTTGTGTGGTCGTGGCGTGTCTTGTCTGATCGTGTAGATAAGCAACATAGCCCGCCCTGTCCAATTGGATGGGTTGCCGCACAACGGCTCGGTGTGTGCTGGCCTTGCAGAGACTGTAGGCTGACAACCTGCATCTCTAAAATGCAAGTAAAACATGTCACGAAACAAGTACTTTAGGTACTTGAGGCCTTGTTCCACATAGGAATGTTGTGCCATTGATGATGATATTACTAGTGGCGTAAAGTCTATATGTGCAATGTTTGCAATGCACACTCTGCAAAAATAAAAATTATATTACTTACTCTTGTTTACATTTTTTTTAATTTAATTTTGTTATAAAAATATGATTATTATATTGTAGGAGAAATATTAGGGCGCTGAGTATGCTGATGCAAACTCGTTCGTACAGACAGACACTTAAGAAATCTAATTGCTACGTCTCTGTCCCTCGCGTGCACTGGAAATTGTACACTTTCAAAGAGTTAATGTTTCTGGCTACCGTATTCTAATTTATATCTATATTTTATTATCAGTTTTAGATAAAATTTACATTTTTATATAAAAATAAAGATTTTAATACTTCTAATTTGTATTTCAGACAATTCTATTACTAGTGACTAAATAATTATTATTTATTTAATGCTTTTACTGATTTATTGTTTATTTATGAGCTTTGAGGCCAACCTCTATGATTGATTTGTCACGAAAAATAAAAAACAAGAATTTGTACGTCATTTTCAAAGTTCTATGTACGAAAAATTTAAATGGTTGTGTTTTATCATTCATTATAATTGACAAAGATAAGTAGGTATATTTGGGTTCTATATTGCTATGATGATAAATTTAGGAGAGAAAATATAGTAATGCTTAATACATTACACACACCAATCCTATAATCAGTGCACACCTATAACAAAATACCACCGCACGCCACTGAATCAGTGATTTCCACTTTTCGTTCTTGTTAAAATTTGTATCTTTTTATTTGTTGTCCTTCTTTTTTCTTATATTTAGTTTTTTGCAAAACGAAGCTACTTTTTAATATTATGGAATATTGCAAATGACATGTTTTTAATTAAGGTAAATTAATTTCGTCCTCAAGCCTCAAAAAATCTATTTGCGAGTGGAAAACTGACATTTGCGAGTAAGCTAATAAGAATCATATTTTAGTTTATGATTTTATTATTTATTGATATTTTATTTCTTACCAAATTAAAAATATCTTACTTATTTAAATTTATTTATAAAGATGTGCCGCCATTTTTTTTTATTTAGTTAAAGTATGCTCCCAAATTTGCAAAATTATATAATGCATTAATTCAAATTTTTTTTTCGGTAGATATTCCATATCCTTTTATGTGCCACGAGTTATAGCGAATTGTGAATTGGGCCAACCTACAATTTTCGAGGGTTGATCGTACTTGTAACTTATCACACAGGGTGAATAGGTGAAAATAATTTATTGCTGTTTCCATCTCTCTTGCTAAATATAATGAGATGCATTTGGTAACGTTAATTAGATTACTTAATTTTGCATTTTATTTAAATTTCAATATTTATTTTCATCTTGAGCTAAATTTTTAAAAGAAAAATTGTTTCACATGATACTTTCTACACTCGTTGCTTAATATTATTTCAAATGAATATAAATTACACAATATTACAATAATTATTGTAAAAATAAGTACTGTTGTAATTTGTGAACAGTTCCGTTCCATTACTGAGGTACTCGTAAAATAATAGTATATTGTACAGCAAGAATGGAATGGTACTCATTTCTTACGAGTATGACAGTTAGTAGCATGAGCCGAAGTATAAAATGGACATTACAAGCGAGTTGTACACTATACTTTGTCTTCATTTCACTAAAACTAAAATTAAACAATTCGATTTTTATAGAACTGTGAGACATTAATTTATACCTTAACGTTGTCTCTGATTACCGTGGGAAATGAAAATGTGTTTACAATATACTATGTATCCGTAGCAATAACAAACATACAACAAGCAAATATCTTAGTAGTCGTAGAAAAACAATTTAAAAAATACCTACATATAATAAATACGTATGTATTTCAATATTAGAATTAAATATTTATATAATACTTTTTATAGGATTTCATAAATTTATACAAACATTTACATTATCTGACAGATGTATTAAAAAGTAAAAAAAATATTAAAAAATACATTATTAACCACGATTACCTCTGTTTCATAAAATATCTCAATAGTCGTAGAAAAAAAATTAAATACCTATAATGAATAAGTATGTATTTCAATATTAGAATTAAATGTTTATGAAATACTTTTTATAGGATTTCATAAATTTATACAAACATTTACTTTATCTGACAGATGTATTAAAATGAAAAAAATATATATTTAAAAATACATTATTAACCACGATTACCTCTGTTTGATAAAATTTCCAATTTATATCGTGAGGAAATAATTTAGTTAATTAAAAACATCGATTGTAAGCACAGACATAGGGTAGAAGCACGCGTGAAACAAAAGGCAAAAAATGATATGATAGAAAAACATGAGGTGGAAATCCCCTCGGCGTATGCGTGCGCGTGCGCATGCAGAGCACGTAGCGGGCAGGGGCGCGTGTGCGCGAGTGCTTTATGTTACCCCAGGGTGTGAAGATCTCATCTCTCATGTAATACATATTAAATGTTTACAGGCGGTAGCCCAATGCAAACTTAATTAGAAAGCGGGCGACTTAAAAATCAAATCAGAATTGGGAGAACAAGCCGTGTGTGAACTGTCCAAATTAAATGTAATAAATTATACGATGGCAGCACTGGGAGCCCCTAAACCCAGCTGTCGTAAAACTGAAGACTTTCCTAAATTACCGGCGTATGTATTAACCGCACGCATTCGCACGTACTTGTGCTAACATGTTCGTTATGAAACACCGGACCTTCCTACGGTGTAACTTGTTTCATTACAACTTTTATGAAATTACCAAATTAATTTTGTTTTTAATTAGTGTAGATTTTTGGAAAGAATTGACTTTTTCAAATTTGCAAACTTCGATATACTAAGGGTTGGTTTCTTCACCTTAGAGATTTTCGAGAGAAAAAGAAACCATTAAAATAATAATTAACATATTGTAGCGATTCCAGCGCTAGCGGACATGTTTTCGAGAGGGGTGGCGAACATTCCAGAACTTAATTGTTTCACTATAAATATCCCGAGCAGTATATCGCGAGGACAGCCTAATATTGATACGTGTAATGATAGTTGGTAATATAAATGAATTGTTGGTAATATAAATATTGTGGAAATAAATATTGCGTAGTTTAAAGTGTTTAAATAAATTATCTTAGTGTTTAAGTCTTTATTAATAATTGTTAGTCTTCAATTAGTGTTTATGTTTGTTTATTCATAGTGTTAGTTATTTTAATTATCCTTTATAATTCTTATTTAGTTTATTAAACTTTGTTGTATAAATATTAGTGATTTATTCAATTTTACACTTCACCTAAATAAATAAACGGTACAATTTATTTTTAATTATCAGTACAAAATTGCAAAGTAATTCTTAGACTTATCCCATAAAATCGGAGCCCGGAAATTTGCATTGAAAACCACGGTCCTGAAAAGTGCCTGGTGTTTACTATATCTCTGTTTAATTAATTCTCATGACAACCACGAATTTTAGTTTTTCAATAATTTGTTACGTCGGAGACATACGGTACAAATAATGATCATTAAGTAAATTCTCAATTGAAGTTAATGTTCATTAGAAAAATATGCGCACACAAGGACATTACTTGAAATTTCTTGCAAATGCGCAAATGCAATACACCCTTGTCAAACAAGAAGATAGAGGGTCATTAAAGACACAGTAGTACGTAATAGATTCTATGCCACTATACTGCATTGTCAATCATCAATCCAACTTAAATTATTCTTATTCTCAAATTAACGTTAACCGCAATATGAACAACCTCAACTGTCATTCGACTTGAGATGACAATCGAACGCTTCCGATCATTGATTTCTAAACTTCAACGGCACTTTCCACATTATGAAGTTTGAAGTGATTATTAACTAAATGATCATATGACACATCGCAACTAAATTAAGTATTAACAGTTAATGATCATTAAATTTTGTTGTGTGCTCTGGGTATGACCTTTACCAGCAACTAGCAGGATAAGTCGTAGGTAGATAGAGTAGACGCAAAATCTCGTGGCCCTGCGCGCAAAGCGAAATTCATCATTGTAGGCCGGCCACTGACTATTGTACTACACAAAAACATTGACTTGTAAAATTTCTCATTTATCTTGTAGCGTTCGTACGGTGCAGGTCTCTAGAGTTGTTATTGATGTATTTTTTTTAAATTTTGTATCTGACAAGTTATTCAACTTAATAGATAAATAAAATAAATTGACCAACGTTTTTAAGTTAGTTAATAAAATATGCCTCCCACCACTTTTTGTATCTAAAATAACCCCGCCCATGCGCGGAGTTGTGCCACGAGATTTTGCGTTTACTCTAGTAAGATAATATTCTATAAGTTATTTTGTTCTGCCGATAAAATTTTACCGTTTGGATCAATTTACGAAGTTGATTCGAATGTTATTCTATAGCATTTGACAAAATAAAGCTGGTGAAGAAGACTAGAGTAAGGGATAATTATGTAATGTAAGTGTGGTGATCCCTTAAAAAATATGTCCATACGTTTAAAAACGTTTTGATTACCTTGTGTCTTTCATAAAGTATAAGTTACACATTGAACAGCATTACAAATAACAATGCTTTTCTAGCCAAATCCAGCCAAATCATTGTCACAGGGCAGCAATTTTAAACATACCTAGGGGCGGGAAAAATCTTAATTCGGCGCTGTACACCACGAAGGCACAGAATAGGTTTATACAGAATCGACTGTAACAGAGAAACGAGAATTAGAGAGAGATGGGGAATGTGCACAAATTTAAAGGGCTCATTGTTTAAAATCGGAAAGTTTCCTCACATCTTAGGGAGAGATAGGGGAAGGGTACAAATTTAAAGGTCTACACAATGCTTCACGGTCATAGAACTGAATAGGGGAACATGAAAGGTACCGACACGGAGTATCGCTTCTGTATATAACTATTCTGTGACGAAGGTAAGACAAGACATATGATATTGTTTTATCAGTTTTTATTAGTTTCAGAATATTAAGCTTTTATTTACGTAGACAGAAGTAAATTGGTAAGTCATATGTATTTGTGTAGTAGTATTATTATAACTCATAGACTTGATCACGAAATCGTATTGACAAGAGAATTTTATAAAATAATACTTATTAATTACGTTTTCATTTTCCGGTAAACTATTGAACAAACCAAGGATATTATGAGTCGTACCAGCCCTTAAATGTTTAAAAAATTTCGCTCTACGAGGTCAGATTTCAAATTAACTTTTGCGGCAATTATGATACTCATAATAATTCGAAGTATGCTAATGGGTGTTATTTTTGTACTTCATACTATAACAGATTTAATTTTGAATATAATTAATAACTTATACGCATATGCAACTTTAATTATGCAAAGTTTGTTGTTTAAATGAACCTTTAATAATTAACATTGTTTATTGCATACATGAAATAATTTCACAAGTTCAGTAAATTTTCAAAATATTATGCTTGGTAATAATTTATATTTCATTCAATTACAAGTGAACGATTTTTTTTAATATTAATTAAAAGTTACGTAAGCACTATACTCGTAAGATTTACAACATGAAATATATCATTGAGATAATAGTAAAAAAACAAGAATCCATTTCCAAATGAATACACAATTTCCAGAACATAAATCAGCAACGAAACTCTAAAATCTAATAAAAATATAACTTGTATTTCATAGTGTGATACGTCCATGGTGCAATGCGAAGGCAACAAAAAACTAGATTAAATTTGCGAGTAGAAAAATGGCGAAAACAATATCCTCCTGTTCATGCATTCTAAAAACGCCAAATCCCGCTTGCCGTAAACACACACAGCGGACTCTCGCGGCGTTGATACATGGCGACGCGCGTCTGTGTGTGTGCAACAACATTATTTTATATTTATGTGACCACACGTACAAACAGTAAATTCAAGTTTTAATTCATAGATATGTCGCTGTGTGATACTGAACATAACTCAAATGGAGCCGGGCAGGTTCGAAAACCAATACACTGTATTCACCGCTGTACAGTGGCGGAGATGGAAAAATCATAGGGGGTTCTTCTTTTTTGTGTGTAATATTTAAGTTGTTTATTAACTACATTATTTTATTAATATAAATATATTGTTTGCGATTTTAATTAAAATAATTAATATAAAAAGATAAATGTTTGTCGATCAGTGCACATTGGTAATTTTTTTATTTATTCTGATAGTGATAACTTTACAAGTGTTTTCCTATGTTTTTAAGATAAATTCAATTTACGCGTCAAAATTATACCAAAAATACATATTATTATTATTATTTATTATTATGCACTGATTTAAAAGAAGACTAATTAAATTATGTTTGTTTTTATTCCTGTGATATTTGCCATAAAAATTGTTGTATAAATTTTTGCGTATAGGTACTTCATAATTTAGATTTTTCTTGATATTCGTTTCTTTTTCTAAAAATTTTATCTGCTGAGGCGGTCGTCGAAATTGTACATCTTACAATTTAAGGGGTATTTCTAAATATCATAAATATAGACAGATATCTACAAAATGAAAAGAGGTAATTAATTTCTCTTTGAAATTATTAATGAATTTAACATTTTTAATGTACCTACATCCACTATGATGTAATGCGAAAAACGGATAAATCCAATCTAAATAATTCTAATTCCATGATATTTAAACAATGAATAATATATCCATTTTGTAATGCTAACACATTAGGCAAGAAAATCATTAATTATTTAATTTTTTTTGACCACTACAAAAAATGGCACTTTTCGCACACTATATAAAGCTTCAAAGTTGCATATTACCCACAATCGTGGATTAAAGTGTAAGACATCATTTTTCATAGTATTTACCAACACTGCGCATGCCTGAAGGTACTGTTTGTGAGTTTACCGACGCCATATTGTTCTATAGTGTACCACTCATCATAGGCGTGCGAATGGTGGGTGCCGTGGCACCCCCTAATTTATTACTAATAATTAAAAGTTTATATATGTTAAAATAAAGTTTTCAGGCGAGAACTAGACAAACATATTTATTATTCTTTCATTATTCACAGTATTAAACCAAAAATTATGTTGACAAACGGGAAATATCCCAAAAATAGGTACTCATTTTGTGCCAGAAATTTTGATTTTGGAAAATAATGTACGTTGATAGATCTCGTCGCGCTGATTTTAAATTTTCAAACAAAACTTAATTATCTCTTCTGGAGATATTTGCTGTCAAAATTGCACCTCAAAAAAGTGTGTTTTTTGGCCTTTTCTCTAAAATGGGTAGAGATACAATCTCAACTATTATACCAGTCGATTATACGGGAAAAGTTACATAAAGAAATGTTTTCTCCGTATATACCTTCTTTGGAATGATCAGGTGAAAAATGAGAAAATCGAAAAAACCTAAATTTCAAAATTTTTCCGAGCAACTTTTTTCCTCCAAAACTTTTCATTTTCTAGACTTAAGTAAATATGAATACGCTGATTTCAAATTTTCAAACCGAATTGAAGCATCTCTTACCGTTCTCGAGATATTCGTGTTCAAATTTGAATTTTGGCTATACCTAAAAAAACAGGTTTCTTAGGTATACCCCTGTAATGGTTAGGTTTACGACTTCGGTGACCTCACCTATTGATTCTACGGGCACATATACATACATAAGTATACCATTTTTTAGATTTTTACTGCAAAGGATACAATTTGTAGAAAGGGAAAACGAAATCGGTGAAAATCGAAAAAATGGCAAGGGGTATACCTTAGATTTTTTTTCGATTTTTGGCCATTTTCAGTTTTTTCCTTGTAGAACTTCTATATGTTGAGATAAAACTTTGAAAAATTGATACACTTATGTAATTTTGCCCGTAGAATCGAATGGTGAGGTCGTTGAAGTCGTAAACCTAGCAATTTAAGAGATATACCTTAAAAACCTTTTTAGGTATAACCAGGGCATGTAACCGAAAAAAATACTGGTTAACGGTTAACCCTTATAGAGAACGTTATAATAATAACGGTTTTAGTTCGAAAACCGGTTTTTGAAAATTGGAAACCGGTTTAAACCGGTTAATATATCGGTTAAAAAAATAATTAAAATTAATTAAAACAAATTAATTATAAAAATTTGATTAAAAAAATAGAGAATAATTAATTAAATTTTTTTATTAAATATCATCTGAGAAAAATATCACAATTAAAAAAAAGCAATTTAATTAATGAATATTTACAAAAATTCCCGTAATATATTCAGAAAAACGCAGGTCACTTTTCAATTTTAAACTTGCCTGTGTTGACAAAGGCCGGATTTATTTGGGACTTTTTAAGTAACCTTAACGGCCAAAGAAACTACCTACATTTATGACTCTCCAATAAAATGTTAATTGTAAAAACTGTCATGACTCATGTTCAAATACAAATAGAAAACACAGATATAAAAAAAATATATTAAAATTTTTCCTCGCTAAATGATATTAAAATAAAGGTTAATGTTCGCTAAAACCGGTTTTTTTTTTTGGTTAACGGTTACCGGTATTTTTGACCTGAAAAATATCGGTTAAAATTACGGTTAAAGTTCGCAATTTTTGTTCAAAATATCGGTTACCGGTTTTTATTAACCGGTTTTTTTAACCGGTTACATGCCCTGCATACTTTTTGCCAAAACAAAAGCTGATTGACATGGTAATTATTTGTAATTTTTTATTTACATTTAATACCAAATACGACGTACTTCTGACAACTTTTCTCCAGAAACAAAAGCCTGTTGACATGATTTTTGACATTTTTGCACGCCAAACATAGTCGAGTACTTACATTTGATACCAAGCACGACTTACTTTTGAAATATTTTAGCTGAAAACAAAAGACATTCGACAAGGAATTTTTTGTCATTTCTACACGCCAGCCCTCATCAAATAATCCTTTCATTTGATACCAAACACGAGTTACTTCTAAAATATTTTAGCAGAAAACAAAAGATAATCGACATGGAACATTTTGAAGAATACAACGGGCGTGATCTTGAGTAATAGTACACTTAAGTTGTGTACTTTTAAAGTGCTATTAGTTTGTGTCTTATATATTAACTTTTATTATTCCTTTTACATCTGTGACTGTATTATTTATGAGATTATAAAAGTATATTATCCTATTATTTCGGCCCTCTACGTTACTGGAAAAATACTGATATTCGATTTTGTCATTTGTTTAAGCCTACTTGATTGCAATTTTAAACACCTGATAAAATTTGTTTTAAACGATATTTCTCTGGAACTAATGATCGGATTTGAAAAATAAAAAAACTGTTGAGAAGAGAATCGAAAGGCCTTTCGAACTGTGTCATGTTTGACACTCTTTTCCATTTAAAATTTTTGAGGTGCAGTCCACCCCCATTTTAGGGTTGAAGTTATGCCATTGGAACTAATCCATTCAGGTGTTCCCCCTTTATACTAAAAATGACGTGTTCGAGCGTTTTTTGCAAAATTGATGTTAAGTGGCCAAAAATTGCGCTGATAATTTTCATTGAGCCACCCTGTATATAGAAGGTGGAAATAATAATATAAGAAACAGTTAATAAACAAATAATTAGGACAAATGAACTTTATCTAAACAAAAGGATGTCTGTAAAACAACTGATAGTAGTTAATTGGACCACGAACCTTGGCCTACAACGGAAATGATGACCGGAAGTACTTATATTTGGAAATTTTGTTTTGATAATTGTTATCTATATTCGCAAATATATTCCAAACCGTATCCAAATAAAAATTAATATCTTTTCTTATCTCCAAGTAATTTACAATCATAGTTAATCATGAAAACTAACAATATTTAGATTTGCACATTAAAAATTTTGATTTTACAGCCGAAAAAATCCAAAATGACCCATTTTTCGGTCAAAAATTTTGCTTTTTTAAAATAGTCCAAATTGATAGTCGCCGATGAGCTGATTCTAAATTTTCAAACCGAATTTAATTATCTCTTCCCATTCCTGAGATATTAGGCTTCAAAGTTGCACCTCAAAAAAGTGTGTTTTTTGACTATATCTCTAAAATGAGTAGAGATACAGTCTCAACGATTATACCAGTCGATTCTACGCACAAAGTTACATAAAGAAATGTTTTCTTCGCATATATGTTCTTTGGAACGATTTGGTGTAAAATGAAAAAAAAAGAAAAAAACCGGAATTTCAGTTTTTCGCTGGAGAACTTTTTGGATCCAAATCTTTTCATTTTTCAGACTTAAGTAAATACGGATGCGATGATTTCAAATTTTCAAACCGATTTCAATTATCTCTTACCGTTCTCGAGATATTTGGGTTCAAAGTTGGAACTGAAAAAAATCGTTTTTCAGGAATATCCCTGAAATGGGTCAAGATACGATCTCGACGACTTCACCAATCGATTCTACGGGCAAAATTACATAAGTGTACCAATTTTCAGATTAATATTTCAATGGATACAATTTTTAGAGCAAAAAAAACGAAAATCGCGAAAATCGAAAAATCGCCTGATGAACCCCTTGCGATTTTTTTCGATTTTTGACGATTTTCGTTTTTCCTCTATAAAATTTGTATCCATTGGAATAAAAATCTGAAAATTGGTACAAAAATGTAATTTTGCCCGTAGAATCGATTGGTGAGGTCGTTAAAGTCGTATCTGAACCCATTTCAGAATTATTCCTGAAAAACTGATTTTTTCAGGTCTAACTTTGAACACAAATATCTCGAGAACGGTAAAAGATAATTGAAATCGGTTTGAAAATTTGGAATCAGCGTATCTGTATTTACTTAAGTCCAGAATATAAAAAATTTTGATGACAAAAAGTTTCCAAGCGAAAAATTGAAATTCAGGTTTTTTTCGTTTTTCTCATTTTTCACCAAATCGTTCCAAAGATCGTATATGCGGAGAAAACATTTCTTTATGTAACTTTGCGCGTAGAATCGACTGGTGTAATCGTTGATACTGTATCTCTACCCATTTTAGAGATATGTTCAAAAAACACACTTTTTTGAGGTGCAACTTTGAGGCCAAATATCTCAGGAATGGGAAGAGATAATTAAATTCGGTTTGAAAATTTGAAATCACCGCATCGGCGACTATCAATTTGGTTTTTTCCAAAAAATCAATAAATTTTACCTAAAAATGGGTTTATTTGGATTATTTCTCACCCTGGAATGGGTTTAAAGTGCTTAACAATGATTTAGGTGTTCATAATTAAAAATATAAGTTTAACACGATTATGTGTTGGATTTTATACCCAAAAATGAGTTGAAAAGTGTCTAAACATAATGTATAGTACATTTGGAAATTTGTCACACCTTAAAATGGGTAAAAAGGAACCCAAACCTGACCTAAAATTGGGTTTAAAGGGTGTCAACTATCAAAAACCAAAATTTTGGACTCATACGTGGGTATTTTTGGAATATTTCAGCTGTATATTAAAAATTTTACAGTAAAAACCTAAAAATTGTAACTTTTTATATTCAACTGTAATTAGAAATTATTAAAAGTTAGTTACAAACAGGGAATGTAACCGAAAGAAATACTGGTTAACGGTTAACCCTTATAGAGAACGTTATAATAATAAAGGTTTTAGTTCGAAAACCGGTTTTTAAAAATTGGAAACCGGTTTAAACTCGTTAATATATCGGTTTAAAAAATTATTAACATTAATTTAAAAAAAAGTAATTATAAATATTTGATTAAAAAAAATTATAGAATAAATAATTTAGAAAAATAATAAAAAATTACCATCTGAGAAAATATAACAATTAAAAAAAAACAATTTAATTAATAAATATTCACAAAAATTCCCGTAATTTATTCAGAAAAACGCAGGTCACTTTTCAATTTTTAACTTGCCTGTGTTGACAAAGGCCGTATTTATTTGGACTTTTTAAGTAACCTTAACGGCCAAAGAAACTATAGTACAAGACAAGATATTTGGTTAATCCCTTAAGCTTGGTAATGGATGCGGCTAACCCTCACAACGGGTGATGAGTCGAAAATATGTAGGGGCGGTATTAATAAAAATTTCATATTCTTATAACTGTGATGAGGATCAAAAATGGAAAGAAAATAAACCATTCCCCATTAGGCTGGATTAGTGTTTACATAAATAAAATAAAAATTTGTTTGTTTTAGTACGTATAACCCTAACATTTTTACCTGTATTATATATACCTATTTAAAAATTTAAAATCAGTCCCTGCATTTCTGTACCATAAATTTAGGGATAATCCCATGTTTATGGTATGCTAGTAGGGGGTGATGTAATCCAATTCTCAATTATGTTGTCCAGCACTATACCTACAAATAGAAAACACAGATATAAAAAAAAATATTTTTTTTTTTCTCGCTAAATGATATTAAAATAAAGGTTAATGTTCGCTAAAACCGGTTTATTTTTTTTTGGTTAACGGTTACCGGTATTTTCGGCCTGAAAAATATCGGTTAAAATTACGGTTAAAGTTCGCAATTTTCGTTAAAAATATCGGTTACCGGATTTTATTAACCGGTTACATGCCCTGGGTATAACTTTGAATTGAAATATCTCGAGAACGGGAAAAGATAATTGAATTCTATTTGAAAATTTGGAATCAGCGCATCGATATCTACTTAAGATCAAAAAATGAAAAATTTTGGATACAAAAAGTTTCAAGGCGAAAAATTGAAATTTAGGTATTTTCCACCTAATCGTTCCAACGAATGTATATGTGGGTAAAACATTTCTTTGTATGTTTCCCGTAGAATGTAAAATTTCAAAATTTTCGAACTAAAAATTCGATATTTTCAAATATTTTCAGGCTGAGAAAAAAAGTGTAAAATAAATAAAAAACATAAGTATGTATATGTGGAGAAAATATATCTGCCTTCACAATTTTTGTTTGAAACATAGGAATTTTTATAATTTTTTAATTGTAGAAATACAATTCTAAGTAAATTAAATCTAATATTTACAATATGAATTTTTGATTAATCTAAATAAAATCTTGGCATTTTTAGTATATTTTTTGTAGAAAATATATAATTAGCTGTATTATAAAAAAAAGCAATAGTAAATGATATTAATTTAATCTAGTTCCATATTTGTTGAAGATATTAGTGCATAATCCAGTGGAATTGAATTTTGAGTAGTGTTCAATTTGCTGATGCATTACAGTTTAATCCTTATTATTGCTGTTATTTTTGTAGCAAAATTCAATTAGCGAAATGAATAGAAGCAAGCATAACACAGACAAATTGATGTTATAGAATAACAGCTGAGTGTTTGCGGGCGCGCGACATCGGCAAACACGCCGGCCGCGTCGTGTGGATATAAAGTATTGGTGGACGTGCATGACACATTATCCATATGCAATTACGTATTAATTCGATTTAGGCTGGCCGCGCGCCGCTGCATGTCAAATTTCACACGGCGATAAGCGTCGGGCGACCGGGACGCCCGTCGGCGTCTTTCCAAACCCTCCTTTACCACAGACCAGTATAGTAGAAGTTTAGTTACATGAAACTGACTTTAACGGGTTTTACAACCTTTTATGGACGGGTAAGAAGCTTTGTGGTCAGGTGTTATAAATTACCCCAACTCAAAGTTATCACTTGAAAAGTAAGAACCGGTCCGTATTAAATATATTCATACTGTACTTACTTTGTATAAATAAATAACTCTTAATGGAGTTCTTAGAATTTGGAATTGGAAATCCAAAGATCACTCAATGAATAGAAAAATCTTAAGAATGAACAACTTGACTTAGTAAAATCTCCATTGATCTCTCCGCTTTAACCCGTTTTAGATATTCTACCATTGAAAAGGTGGTTAATACTTAGTTTTTGTCTTTGTTATTCTATGTATAAATACTAAAACTTTTCTGTGAAATATATTTATTAGTACTTATTTCTTGTTAATGGCCTTAAAAGTTGAAATATGAATAAAAATAAAACTCATTTTTTTTAAACAACCAAGTATTTCTTATATTTATTTAATAACTGTTTGTAATTAAAATTTAAGGTTGAATTTATTTTAATAATTTAATCCCTTCTCAATATACAAATTGAAATTAGAAGACGGCATTTAAAATGCATTATTATTTGAATATTTTGCCCTAGATTTAAAAGTATATAATTAGGAAACATTTTGAAAGAAAATTACATACGACAGAAAAATCTACATGCCTAAAAGTACCAATACCGCAAGTCCCATAAACCTTTATAAGGGCCAATCGGCTTATCCGAAAGTGAATTTCATGTATCTAAACTTCTACTATACTGGGACTCTGCTGTATTGCCCTCGCATGACGTAAAAATGACGTCACTCCAGCATTTCGGTACTTGGTGTACTGGTACAGAATAATTATATACAGAAGCGACACTCCGTGTCGGTACCTTTGATGTTACCCTATTCATTTTTATGACCTTGGATCATTGTGTAGACCTTTAAATTTGTTGGCTTCCCCTATCTCTCTCTAATTTTCGTTTCTCTGACTTACTGTCGCTTCTTTGTATACCTATTCTGTGACCCGATGTTGCATCAATAAAATAATTTTTAGAATGTAAAAATACTAAAATTATAAATTTAACAATATAATAAAAGCAAATTAAATGAAATAAATAGGTACATAATTATGTTTGCAAACATTTTTATTAAACAAAATGTCTGTATTTTGCAAGTTCATCAATAAGCACAATTTTTCTTTTTGATTATATTTAAAATTCATATTACTTATTTCATAGCATAAATTATTCTGTGTCTTACATATAATTTTCTTAATAATCTAGTGGAGAATACACCTTTAATTAATATAAATCAATTTTTCAATATTTATATATTTTCTGAACAAAATATGTAATTATAAAAATATTCGTGTGTTGTTTAAAAATTTACAAACTCAGAATTCGCCATATTATGATTTTTATAATGTATAAATAAATATGTTGTCCAATTCAAAATTTTATTGAAAAAACGTCTCACAAGCTTCACATTTGCGTATTTTCAAACAATTATTTAACAAGTACAACTTTGAATCAGCCAGTATCACCGTATACATGGACGTCGACAAAGTGTGGAAAGCTGATATAGCTTCTTCCACTTTGGAGAATGGAAATATAATAATTTCTTTTTGATAATTATTTTTCCTAATTTTTATCTTTTGTTGCTTCTTAGAAATCGATTTCTGTATTTAGGTATATATTTTTATTATTGTCCCCTTATTGAAAATTCTCTAGGCGCGTTAATGATTGATTAACAGAGAAACTCGAGCCATGACCATGTGACGAAACTTTCCAATTTTAAACGATGAGCCCTTTAAATTTATTAGCTTTCCCCATCTCTCTCTAATTTTCGATTCTCTGTCTTACTGCCGCTTCTGTATGTACCTATTCTGTGGTACTGGGTTGGGATTCTATAACACATTATTTATTATTCATTTATAACATAGTTACCTATATAAATATTCGTATTTCAATTATTTTTACACTTCACCGAAATAATAAACGGTAAAATAATATACAAAAAATAAAAAATACAAAAATGGAATCACATGTAAAATGAACACACAAAAAATTGCAAATAAAATAAAATTCTGTCATGAAACAATGAATGTTCAACATTATGAAAAAAAATATTTCCTTCTAGTATTATTTTCAGCTGTTGATATTAATATCTCAATCGCGATTTATACACAATACTGCTAAGCCTCTTAAAAGATAACCTCGCTATTCTAGTAGATATTAATTTGGAATAGCTTTTCTCCGACTTCTTATATACCATTATATTATATACCAAATGAAAAGTCCCAAAACCAAAAACACTTGATCTTTTTTTCTTGACATACCTATGTGATTTTGAAATTTTCATTATTTAGATTACTTCATACTTATTTATTCATTTTTTGATTAATTGCAATACTACTTTTCTACCTATATTTACCATTGTTAGTAAGTAAGCTAATATGAAGAGAAATAGAGTTCTGAGCTAAATAAACTCTTGGAAAACAGCCGCCGTGCTGTTAGAGAGTTAACCGACAGAGGCGCTACTGGCATAATTCCTGCTCACTGCACTTGATGTACAGTATCAGGATAAGATAATACTTTATTATTAATTCAAGTATTCTTAAAAAACTTTATAATTTCTAAAACACTAGTAATTCATTAAGTATAATTTAATTATCAATAAATGTAGTATTAGTAACTGCACTTTTGATTTTAATAGCAATAAATGAATGTAATAAATAATTGTTGTGCATTTTTCTAAAAAGAAGCTCCACGTCAAAAAATGGTAAATTAAGTAACTAAGTTTGTACTAAATATTTATTTACTTACCGGTACCAATCGTAAAAACAACTTTCTCCGAAAAATTATTAAAAGTTTAAATAAAATAATATAACACTATGTGATTCACTCTCCATATCAGCTTTGAATGCCCATGAAAAACTAATTATTTTGTGTAAAATTGTATAACGTTATTCAGTACACCTGTTTGAACAACTGCCTTGTTAATTAATAATTATTGCTTGATATATATTACACAACTCCCCCTTCTATTAAGTTTTGTTAAACAGAATCTAACATGGCGTCAGCAGTCATTCCCGTTTCGATCTCCGGGGATATCAGACGTGTGGTAAGTGATTTTTGACAGTTTTTTTGACAACTTGAAATTAAACAAAGAGTGATCTATATTTTTAGTTGTAAGTTGTAGACAACATTAATTACTTCATTATCGAGTGCATGTATGAAATTATATATCATATTATTTTTTATTGTGTATTATCATAGTCTTTCTAAAGAGTAAAGTTACTGACGAAAAATAATAGCAATAATTATAATAATGCAGTACAGAATTTGAGAAAGATTCAATATCCACTTTTTAATTTTAAAAATGAAAGGCAGAACTCTTCCTAGTACATATTATTCGCTGTTAATAAATTCAGTCCTTAGTTTTTTTTAACGATATAGGTACTCTTTTAAAGTATCTCATAGTATCTTCAACCGCTATAAGATTGTTTTCTCTTTCAATGAATTATTAATTGTTGACTTTTAAACTTGAACTTACATAGTATGAACTTTAATTCTTTTTAACTAAACTTTCTTATTCACAACTGAATATAACGTGACACATTAGATGTAGGTGTGGTGTGTGAGTGTGTAAGCGAAATCTTTTCTGCAAAATTACTCGAGAAATTTTGCAGATGCGACTAGCTTTTAGATATAAGTTAGCTTAGGTTAAGTGGTGTCACGTTTGTTCAGCTATTTCATAATAAATAGAGTTCCTTTTAATTGATTTTAAGGATTCCATTCAATACAGTCAACATGAAATAATTCACGCGGTATATACATAGTTCATTTTTAATTAATCTTTTAATAGGCTGCCGATGTCAATTACTAACTTTAATAAATTTTAATTTTATTTTAACATAGTTTTCCTTACATTTATTGCAAAATGAAAATGAATTCAGCAATGATTCGCTGACAATTGAAAAAATTACTAATTCCAACTCCTAAATTTGTTTCAATTATTTAGTCTATTCTTTCTCACTGTACTGGATTAAGCATGCATGAAGTAAATAATTTGCTAAAAATAAATATTTATCGCAAAGCATGAGCATGATAATAATTATATTCATTTTCAGGAATATTTATATTTATTTTCAGGAATGCACCTGGATACAACTGTTACTTCCTGAAGACTGTTTTTGTAATATGGAAATTCCCTAAAATTGTAAATGGCAACAAATTTAGGGCTTTGTTTTTTATATAAATTTATTTTGAAAAAACCTTCATATGTAATATGGCAACACATTTTAAATCTTCCCTGTAGATATAGTTATAGGTTAGATGATTATTACGATTTAAAGCTCAGTTATATGTATTTATAAGCCTAGGTGGCTATTCCCCTTTTCTTCATTAGTTGCATTCTTGCCTTTATGTTGCACCGCTCTTGTTCATCCGATTTCAGGAAGCGTCCTTCTATTTACGGGGCGGATTCCCTGGGCTTCTTCTCTGGTATAGCTCGCTTCGGCCACTTGCCCGGTGTGGCTCATTGTATGAAGTTCTGTACTTGGTTGGAAGTGGAATGTTATTTGGGTGAGCTTGAGATGACTTCTTACTCTTTTGGTGCCCCCTTTGTTCGTTTGACTTCCTGCCCGGCAGGGTTGGTGGGGGGCTGACGGTGCTTAGGTGGTGTTCTTAAGGGTTTGATATGTGTTAGTGAAGGTTGAGCGTGTGCTAATGAAGCCCTTCTGGCCAAGTCAGTCTCGACGACTGTTCAGCAACACTAGTACTTCCCCTGATTATGTGCAACAGTCTAGATGGCTGTTTCTTCTTTGAATTGAGCTTGTACTAGTAAAGTTTTACTTTCAACAATATAGCCTGTATGGCTATTCAAAATACCACTAGCATTATTCCCTTATTTTGTACAATAGTCTAGATGGCTATTCCTTTGTTTTGATTGAATTGAGTGTGAGCTAGTGAAGTTATAAATTTAAGACATTTTGGCCGATGTCAAAAACACTAGTATTTATTAATTCCCTAATTATGTGCAATAGTCTAGATGGCTATTCCATCATTTCTATTGAGATGAATGTGAACTAGTGAAAATACCCGACCCATCCTAGTTATAAGTTTGACAGATCCCTAATTATGTGCAATAGTCTAGATGGCTATTTCTTATTTCTATTGAAGTATAGTCTCGGTGACTACTTCAAATCACTAGTACTTCCCCTTATTATGTGCAATAGTCTAGATGGCTATTCCTTTTTTTAAATTGAGCTTCTTGTACTAGTGAATTTTTTAAACAACATTTTGGCCAATTTAAGGATCGCTAGTATCTACTTATACCCTTATTATGTGCAATAGTCTAGATGACTATTCCTTTTAAGTATTTTTCGTTAGATGTAAACTAGTGAAAAATAAAATCCATCCTAGTTTGGAATTGAAAGATTTACGGCCAATTTCAGGATAGTAGACCATATGATTATTCAACACAAGTATCTGTTCCCTAATTATGTGCAATAGTCTAGATGGCTATTCCTTATTTATATTTATTTGAATGTGAACTAGTGAACAACAGGATCTACCATGAGTTTTAGCATTTTGACCAATTGCGTATAGTCTATATGGCTATTTAACTCTACTACAAATTTATTCCCTAATTATGTGAAATAGTCTAGATGGCTATTCCTTTTTATATTTCTAGTATTAATGTGCAGCCCATATGGCTATTTATTTTGTAGCTTGTCCGATATGAAATGGCAACATAATCCAATAATTTTTCCTATTTTAAAATATAACAATCCTTTTTTTTTGGCCTCGAAGGTCCTGAGTCATTGTCCACCCTGATTGCAATGGTTCTATATTTCCGTTCCTATTAAATTTAATTTAATAAAATTGAATATGACGTGACATTAAACGTAATGTGTGGTGTGTGAATGAATAAGCGAAATCTCTTTTGCAAAATTGCCCGGGAAGTTTTGCAAATGGGACTAGCTTTAGATATAAGTTAGTTTAGGTTAAGTAGGTGTCACGTTTTATTCAGTTTTTACTTTTTGCTCTTCCTCGCGAATAAATTAAAATTTACCATAACAAAAACGGTAACCACTAGAACTATTGCAGTATATATTTTTAATTATTGTAATTTTCAACTCATCTCAAAGAAAGTCAAATGTTGTCAGATCATATCCATTTCCCCCAGAAAATACTAATTTTTATTTTTTAGGTTAGGCCAAAGAAGCCAACATACACAGGAAACAACATTTAGTTTTTTGGTTTCTTTTAAAATTGTATTAAGTATCAATCCACCCTTAGTTTTTAAGTTTTGTCCAGATAGTTTAAGTGTTGCCGTACCCTCCCTTATATTTAAGTAACGTTAGAAAGTGTTGCCATACCTCTACAACTTTAATAAAAAATACAACATACTAGAGTACCGAAACACGCTAATCAATAAAATTTTATGTTTTTTTAGGATCATGTCAGTACGAGTTTAAAGTTGCACAAAGGAATCAGAGCTACTATTTATAACCATGGTTTTGGAGTCGTAATGTTGTAAGAGTAGCTACGTTTTGGTTTGTTGCTTTGGTTTAGGTTTAAGTTGCGTCTTTGGTTCCGCAGTGTTATAAGAACCTGCGTTTAGCTATAAGTTGCTTCCAAGATTATTGCGCCGAGTAGATCTACTCTATTTACGAGTACTCGTACCCCTGCCCCTGTTATTTTTAAGTTGCGTCCAATTTGGTTTTGAGGTTTCTTAGTTTTAAGTTGCGTCCAAAGGTTTGCAATTTTCTTAGTTATAAGTTGCGCTAATTTTTTTTTCTTTTCAGGTGATAATTATGTTTTCTTTCTTCTAGGTAGGCCTAGATAACATAGTGATAGCTTCACTATTATTACTACCCTCTCATCCCGGGGGTGATGTAATACCGGGATGGCTCTATCCTTCTTTCCTTGCGGGAGTAGGCAGGCAGGATCGGGCCCCTGCCCAAGTGGAGAGACCTTGTCGTGGTGGCAGGGCTTAACCATCTTCTATCATTTGCATTATTAAAATTTTTTATATTTTTTTAATAAATTGTTGTCGAAATTTTTATTGTAAATAAAAAGAATCATAGAGGATGGAACTAACGTCTCCACATTAAAATAATTATTTATATAAATTAATTATGAAAAAACATTCAAAAAAATATAATAATCTAAATTTGTTAAAATATGTCAAAGAAAACCTTATAATTATTCTCAAGTTTATATATAATATATTATTTTTTTTAATTAGTTAAAAAATAAACACTTTTCTTGATTTTCCACAAAATTTAATTTAAACTTAAACGTTACAATTGTTTCGACTTTACAGTCATCATCAGACATGAATGTCACACATACTCTCTCAATTATTATTTTTTTTTTAATTAAAAATGTTTGCATTTATTTTGAATTTATACAATTTTCCAGTTATTTATTTTTCATATTGCGTATATTACTATATTTATTCTTTTGAATTTGTTCTGTAGTTTTAATTTTCATTAATTTTTGTTGATTTCGCGAAATGTCAACAGAGATTTTGAAATATTTATAGCTAGCGCCGAATAGAGCAATCTCACTAATGGACCAGAATTTTATAGGTTGCATTTTACATTACAATTTTAAATGCATTATAATGCGGTTGAAATGCTTATTAAATTAATTGAATATTTTATATCCATTTAAATTGTTACAGAAACGCAATAATTATTATTGGTAAAATGCACTTTGTGATATTAAAATAGCAGTGAAAAATCTAATTACTTCATGAATATATCGCTACAAATATATTATTTATTGTTTGTATATATTTGTATCAACAAATATGCACACAGATATAATAATAATCAATTCTATTTTATTAATATTTAATGTGAAATTAAGAATTAAATTCTAAAGTGCATATACATACGAATTATATTTAATTGAAATTTCATATTATTATGAAGTTTAAAAGCATTTTATAATTTTGTTCTCATATATTTTGTGTAAAACAGATATTATATTTATTTTTTATTATATTTATGCGTTTTTTAGCTCTAACCCTATGTATATTACTATAACATAATTTTAAATCAAAAAATTTTAATTGTCACGGATCCACATTTGGTGAGTTTATATTGTAAGGGGTTTAAAAACAGTAAAAAAGGAATTTGGTTGAATCTGTATCAAAAAGTAGAAAGGTTTCAAAATTCGAAAATTTGATTTTAAGATTTTTGAACTACTGATTACATATTTTACATTATTTTTATTGTAATGTACCTATTATATATAAAATTTTAATTGTTTTATTTTAAAAGAAATATTCAATGCCAGTTTAATTAAACTTTTACCCCTGCTGATTACATTTAATTTTAAAGATTTTAGACTTTGTATTTTAGTTTATTTTATTGGCAGAAAAAGAACATTTTTCGTAAACTTATTTACATATATTGTATTTATATTTTCTTCGCCCATTTTCAGTAAAAATTGTAAAAACAGAAATTAAGCAATAATAAAACATGGGGAACGAATTCAGCGAATATGACATTTGCAACAACCATTTTAAGAATCATTAACAACTTTAGAGGAAATGGTGGAATAGTTGAATGGTTGACGAGATCTTTTGATCATATGCATCTAGATTCTTTTTATTGATAATCTTCAAAATCAGAAATTTGTACCGGGGAAAATCTTCAAATTAATATCAATTAAAAGTTCAAATTCAAAACATTGCTCAAAATATTACAATTGTCCAAATAATACAAAAATTTTATAACGGATTGAGTCGTTTCTCAGCAGTTAATGTTTAATTGTTCGTTAGTAATACTGTTACTATTTTACCATTTCCACCAAAGTTATGTATGATTTCTAAAATTGATGTTACAGTTGGTGTAGGCCTGTCAGAAAATTTTATAACCCAAAAAGCAATCGTCAAATTCGTTCCTGATGTTTAATTTTAAATGAGACAAGCAAGTTTACATTGCTGTCAATCAAATATTAAGTAGTAATCATGGATATTATAAATCCCCTTGTTTCACGTTAAAAAATAATCACGGTATTAAAACTTCTATAAACCATTTTAAAATAGTTATTTGTTTATCAAGAGCGTAAAGTGAATCTTTATTGCTCGTTACGCCGCTACAATCGAGCTAAAGCAATAAAGATACTTTACGTTAAAAATGCACACATAATTTTTTCTACGACTATACTAACGAAATAAAAAAATAATAATACCTATTTAGTAAGTTCAATTCAATCTTAACCAATTTCCTGTTTTGTGATGCTGTAACCATGACGATATGAGTAAATAAATAATTCCTATGCCAACAATCATTGTTATGTATTTTTTCAGACGATCATACATTAAAGTAGCCATATTTACACTGTAATTAACACCAGAAAATGTAACATAGCACACGGCGTGTGTTATAATAACACACTAATGTGTTTTATAACCGGATATGACGATTAGTGGTCAATAGATGGAACTTTGATAATGAAATGTAATAAAATTAATGAAAATTTGTTTAAAACTACGATTTTAAAATTGGTAGTGAATTAATAACAAAAATAGAGTCAAAATGTACTGATAGTTTTATTAATTGTTCAAATAATACGTACTAGACTTCCAAGTCAGTTTCCGGTTAACTAGTGATACTTAATCTCAAAACCAATCGTCAATGCTTTCGTGAGTTGTGTTTGACATTGACAATTTTGTATAAACCCTGTTTTTATTATAATATTTTATGGTCATCTGAAAAATAGTGTACATAACTCGCTTGAAAGTGCATAGCAACACTCGTGTATTAAATCACTCGGCGCTACACGCCTCGTTCTTCAATCTCTACACACGCTTGCTATTTACCACTTTCCACGCTTGTTATGTAAATAACTAATCTAGGCAAGCAAATTAAGTACTTTACCGCTCGTTGCTATGGAGACGGGCCGTAAAGTTTTTTTTTGCTGGTTCCTCAGTTATCATTAACTTTACGATGACAAAAGAGAGCATAAATATCAACTTTTCATGGTGGTCGTAGAAAATAGTTATTTGTGTATCAAGGTTCTAAAAGTAATCTTTATGGGCCGAAACCGAAGTTTGCAGCCGAGGCAAAGCCGAGGCTACAAATCAGATGAGGCCCGAAAAGAACTTTTAGCCGAGGAGCACACAACATTTTTTAGGCGATTACAACAAGAAATTATGAATTTTCATTCAAAATCAATTTTTGACATTTGTCAAAATTTACTTTACGGCCGCGTTTACTTTACGGCCGCGTTTTCCTTACGGCCGCATTTACTTTACGGCCGCTATTTTTACTCGCAAATTCATTACTTTTTCATTAATATTTGTAAAGGAATAGATAAAATTTTACTTACATTTGTTATTATATTCTAAAATAATTAATCACATTAATATGAACTATGTAAATCAATAATGAACAAACTAGCGGCCAAAAATTTTGACTTTGACAGATGTCAAATAAAAATTGATACTTTAAGGTTGCCAGCAAATACGAAAAACAACAATTTATGTACCAGCCGCCTAAAATAGTATATTGTGTTATTAAGAGTAAAAGTGATACTTTGTGTGGCAAGCATGGAAGTTTGCACGACGAGCGAAGCGAGTCGGACAATTGCATGCGAGGCACACAAAGACACTTTTACTCTGAATAACACATGCTATTTTTTCTTCAAACTTAGAAATTTTAAAAAATAAATTACTATTTGACGTTTAATATGTAGGTTACCTGTCAGTTATTCATAATTTTTAGTAACTTTATTCTTAGGTTATCTAGTTTCTATAGTGACATTTAGGGCGATATTACAAATTTCTATTGTACAAGTTACTTCTTATTGGCTATACGGCGGCGACAATATTATAAGTTACTTCTTATTGGCTATACGGCGGCGACAATATTATACAGCGGCGACAATATTATACGGCGGCTAGAATAAAAAATTATATTACGTTGGCTTAGAAATTAAACTTTAACCTTGTCAATCACGTCACAGAAGATGTCACTTTTATGACGTTTGAAGAAAAAATATATTTTTGAATCGTCATCAGCACAGCATATGTCAGTTTTTTATCCCAAAGCTGTGAAACACCCTGTAAATAGTTTGACACGTGAGTCATATCAGGAAGTGTAGCTCCTGAGGCAATATGGGTGCAATTCAATATCACTCCGTTGACATTTGCAGCACCTAATAAAACAGCAGATATAAGGAGGTTTAGTGTCAATTACTTCGCACCCTCGTTCTGTGCGCAGCTCCCTACAATTCTTTCATTGCGTATTTCTAATCCAAGCGACCAAACGCAAACACACCGCGCAGTCATCACCCTCAAATGACACTACTAAGCCGGGGAACTGCAACCATCTAGAATTATTGGTTATATAACGACCCTGCATTGCGTTTTAATATTTGTACTTCGATTTGTGATGCACCCTCCGCCTCAGGAAATATTTTAGGGCATTACAGGGAATTTTATTTTTCACTTCACTAATGGAACTTGGTTATTGAATATAAATTCTCATTTTATTACCCACTACCTCAAGGTATAAAATTAATGAATGATTTTGGTTACATTAATATTTACATAAAAAATAAATTACATCATATTACTTTTTTAATATTACTTGAAACGAAACTTAATTTCCATAATTTTTCGTTACACTTGTATAGATAAATAACCTTGGTTATCAAAATGAAATGACATGTATTTAAATTGACTGTAAAATATATGTAAGACATACAGTATGTGCAACAAAACGCGGAACATAAGACTTTAACATGGGATTTAAAAAAATGCTGATAATCTCTCTCCTGATAGATTTAGAGCAAAAATACAAGAGTACAAAGTTGTTCAAAATTAAATTCTATATCAAATAAGTAATTGATGTAACAGCACATCTGCAGTACGAGATTTATTAACTATAAAATGTAACATTTTCATTAAAAATCAGACAGCAATGGAAATAAAAAAAATAACTATAAGTAATAGTTATAACGGTTCATTACAGATAATTTTATATTTTTGTAATATACGTATATTATTAAAAAAAAAAGAATCTAAATGAAATATAAATAATATTAAAATACAGATAATTTAACAATGGTACTGAGTGTCTTTATAAAATAACTATATTTGGTTACTTTATAAAGGAAAACATAAATATTATTTAAAGTCAAAATAAAATTAAATTTTAATGTCACATAACAATATATATTACTGTACTAAAATACATATGCTGTGTATTATTTTTTTTAATACTTCATTTTAAATATTTCGTGCTACCAAATTAATAGCCAGTTTCACAAGTTGATAAGTAGTAGTAATATTTTAAAGTAAATAAAGATATTTTGAAAGCTGAAAGGTATTTTCTAACTGTTTGTCATGTCCTTTCGAAAAAACATTTCAGCTTTCAAAATATATTTATTTAATTTAAAATTCAATTTTGAAAAATTGAATTTTTACTATTCACAATCTAACATTATTAATTAATTTTCGGTTTGTATGAAAAAAATCTTTGTCATAAGTATTTTATCGTTCCATAACGATGCTTCATACCAAGATGAATATAACCTTTATTAAAATTTATAGAAATATTGTTTGGGGTGCTAATTTAAAATTTAGAGGTGCTCTTATCACCCGCAAGTAACTCCCTAATAAAAATATTGATACACTTTTCAGTGATTTCAATGCTGCCTGTTTTTCAAACCTTGCTTTTCTCAGAATAATATTTCAATTTCAAAATAAAATTAATAAAATCTTATATAACAATAATTCTGCTTTATAATGAAAAAATAATATTTGTCATATATATGGTATACTTTCAAAATCACAAATTTTAATGAATCCTTGATGTTTGTTTTTATAAAACAAATAATCCCTTAAAATTACATTAATAGTTATGATGTCTAAATTTATTTTTGAAAACAAATAAACATGTTTAAACTAAACGTGGATTTAACAATCATGACGCTCGGTATTATCTCCAATGAAATCACTTAGAATTGACGGTGTTTGAAATTTGCTGGTATTCCTGGTAAATCATTAAACAGAAGATAAGCATCGAGGAAATATTACAAACAATTAGTGACAAGCGACAAAGTTCCCGCATTAAACTAACCAAAGCACACGTCGCAATGGAGCGGCCACAGTATGAATAGAGATGGAGACCACAAATCAATTCTACCCTGTGCTTCTCTACAGCCATTGCTCAACTTTACAGCTGATAGTTAAACTTACTAGGTTATTCAAGACAAATGATAATTTATTATATAACTACCTCTATACACTGTACGAGACTTGTCTGGACATGTTGCCATTCTGTCTCACTACAACAATATATGTGTATACATAATTATTTATTGTTATCTCTGTTTCACAAAAATACAAGTGAGCTATTAAATAAGATTTAATTTTTAGGAAAAACTGCATTGGAAATCCAATAATTGAGACAATTGTTTGCATCATATTACACAGTCTTTATTGGACATTTCAAGGATGAAATTGTCCTCATCATCAGCGTGATTAAAAGCTGTTACATTGATAATTGATGTTACATTTTAAATTTAATAAAAATATGCATAGGCATTAATTCAGATCGCATCAACATAGAAACATTAATCAGCTATGTTTCAATATACGCGAACTGAATTAATGTCTTTGTATATTTTTGTGAAATTTAAAATGTAACATCAATTATCAATGTATTACATTTTTAGCCGACATATGTATTTTCTCAAAAATTATTGTAGATTTAAATCAGATTTTTTTAAAAAGTTATTGTATAATTTGAAAAACGTTTCACAAAATACATATTGGAAAGGATAAGTAAAACAATAAAAAAAAATACAGAAAAATCCTTATATAATGATACCGCTTATAGTGACAAATTGGTTATAACGTTGAAATTGTGAGCACTTGTTTGAATCCCACATAAGCTAACATTATTTTGCTTTTATCGGTTATAGTGAAATATAGAATTTTTTGGGATCTCTTTGATATCGTTATAATCAGATTGAACTGTAAATTTAATAAAAATTCACATATATGGCAAAAAATTTCTGCGTTATAAATTCAAAATAATATTCCAGTAAAGTCGATTTAGCGACGAAATTAAACAGATTTAGTAGTTCTTGAAACTATTGTCACAAGGTAACATTACCCATACGCTTTTTCCCAAATTTTTGTAAATCTGTAATGTTAAATAATAATTGCAGAACAAAACATTTAAATCAATGATTTTGTAAAAAATATGATTTAAATCAATACAACCCTGTGAAAACTTGATTGAAACGTCAATATCTGTCAAAATTATCAAAAAATGCGGTAGGTAGCATTTTTATAGGCATTTTTATTATTACAAATTATGTTTCTTTTTTAATAATCTCAAAAAGCCCAAAAAACTTATTTTACCTAAAAGATGTGTGATTGTTATTAGTTAAAAATAATTACTTTTAAGAATACAGTAGTCAAAATAGTAAGTATATATAATCTTTATGGTATTTAAATAAAAACTGTAATATACTTTTCTATTAATTTCATGTTACAAATTTGTTTTGCAGTTTGCTCATGTTTGGCAATTTGCGAGATAAACGATATAGTAATACTCAATATTTGAGATTTGTAATTGAAAGATAAATAGAAATAATTTCGAATCTTGTGGCCAGCCGTTGCATGAAAATATATTGTACTTTTTTATAATACTCGTGTCATGTAATAAAAATACAAAAATAAGTTTTATTTGTCTGTTTTTCATTCTTTTTTAAATTAAATGTTTTAACATCAATAGTAAAATATTGATTCATCCTTTCGAGGCAGACTTCCTATCTTGGTCTATGAAACAACCTACTAATGAACAAAATAAATAAAATTAGTTTCACGCAGTTATGTACAATAGCATAGTTAAATATTTATTGTAATATTTGAACTAGTAGATTAATGAACAAATCTTCCTGTCTATTGGTTCGAAAAATCAAACTTGAATTATCCAATTTGCTATAATTTCATACTATTAAAATGATTACATTCAGTGTCAAAAACAGGAATGTACGGAATAATTCAATATTACACTTGCATTATAATACGCATTTCAAAACTATTTCATTTATGTAATTATGTTTATAATTAGAATTAAAATCCAAAATATAACTATAACTATGAACCATTCAACACGACTGAAACTGAAGTATTAATTGTACAAATTAGTAAATATTAATTAAAAACATGGTAAAAACAAACGTTTTTTCACTACTATCCTAAACACTCACCATTATGTAACTTTAAATCATGATACAAATAATAAATTATTATTAACCCAGGTCTTTTATAGATACTGTCACTTTTTAAAATTCGAAATTCATCCCAGCGCCCCTCAGAGTGGGACCAAATGGTAGCGTTTCAGGATCCCCGGTATATCCTGAGACGCGCATTATTACCAGTCATATGGATTCTTATTGGCTGATATTCAATCTGTAACTTTGGCTGTTACTAGTAGGAATTTTTAAATGAAAATTTTTAGACGTATTTACATTTTACATTTATCCGAAAAAATTTTAATATTTTTGTGGGAGTTAAAATAATAACAATTCAGGGCTTTATTACTGATGTCAAAAAAATTCTGCGCTAAGGAAAATTTTCTTTGAGGGCATGAGCCCTGCCCCATGTAATCGGCGCACATGACAGAACCAAAACAATTTTGAATGTATGTCTATTCTAGTATAATAAACTTGTCTGTCAAATATTGTAATTATTTCAAGAATTGATATTATAATCTTAATTGATTTTGGGACTGACATTTACAATTTTAGGTTGAGAACTATATCCGTATTAATTTCATGAAGTAAATGACAGCATCCAACAGAAACAAGTTTATGATCACAACATGGCCTAATGGAGATGTAACTTCCTCCATTGCTGAAATATCCCGGCTAATCTCGGTGCCCGGTCATCTTTGGATTATTTGTGGATACGCTTCAATTTACACTAATTTAATAACCCGCGGACGTTTTCTGTACACAACTGACTATCCGAGATATATGGAGATACATTTATAATAGAATGTTAAATTAACTACAAGCTGATGAAAATGTTACGTTCAACGAAGTATGATTAATAAATGACCATAACGGGTTGATTCATTTTAGTTTAAAAGTTCAGTAGATATTTCATTTGATGAGCACATAAATTTATCTCTCTGTCAAATACTATTGTTAATAACACCTGCCGATGTTAAATTAGGCAACAGGTACAAATTTATTGATGTTCAGTTGTTTTATTAAAATAGTTACCTACATTAAATCATTACAGGTACGCGTATGTATTGGTTTGAGAAATTGAATTTAGTTCTTATAAAATTTTATCTACAAGATTAATGGGTTATATATATCGTTGAAAAGAGAAAAATAACTATATCTAACGATCTCATAGCCTATTTTGGAGTCTATATAGAAATTGCTATCAATTTCTCGAAAAGAGAAATAAAAATTTTAAATACTGCAGTGAATTCATGGTTAAAAAGTGGATGAATAATGTGCAAGTTAAAATATTTTTTGTGTTAAAATAAAAAAGTTATAAGCAAAAAACTAAAATTGAGAAATTTACATTTTTGTTTGTATCTAGTCACTTATGCATTTTTTGGGTAAAACAAAAACAACTTTTATCTAATTTAACCGACTTCGTATCTCTTATAGTTCTCGAGATCCCCATGCTTAAATAGTTTTATTGATCATTCTGCATACTTATCAATAATTTGTAAAATATTTTAAAATAACCTAATTCGTTATTTATGTAGATAGATAATCCTACAATGATGTTTTAACATATTTGTTGTCAATATTATTAAATATTTTACTAAGTATTAAATCATTATTCCAGACTGGGAATCTGGGTAAATATGTACATATTTCTAAAAATAAAATATATTCCACAATAAGAACATTGTATATATTCGCTTTAATTTTAATTTTAATTTTAAATGCGGCTACCTACTCAGGTATATATGTTAATTAGTTTGACATTTTAATTAAATTAAATTGCGAGGCAATACCGTAAAGCAATTAATTTGATTAGTCTGTTAGTGACCAATATCTAGATGTTTCGTATATGTCTACTCCAGCACTACCCAATAAGCTATATGGAATTGACATTGCTTAGTTAAATTATCTCACACCAGGTAATACGCACAACCATTTAAATCAGTTTAATTGTAGTTGTGTAACAACACACATGATTATTTTAGTGTTTTAGTCATTCGGACATCATCACTCATTTGACGTTAAAAAGAGCGAGATCATAGGAATAAACAATAGTCAAAGTAAAATATTAAACTTTTCAATTAGTTGATTCTCGTTGACCAATTATCTAGAAATATATAATAGATGTTCACAAGGTATCATAAATTTATTTGGAAATATGAATTTTATGAAAAATTATAAATAAGTAAATAATATTGATACTAATATTTTTTTATCTTTTCATGAAAACAAATTTTCGGCAGCATTTTTGTATTTTTTGCCATTTGTAAACGACAGATAACAAATAAATAAAATTATAAAAAAAAACAATATTTTACTTGTTATTAATCCATTTTTTTTTTAATTCTAATCATCATATTTGTATATTTTTTTCGTAAGTATTATAATAAGAGCCATAAATTTGAGGGTTAAATTATATGATGGATGTTTCATATAGAACAGATAGACGAGTGTCAAAATTGACATTTATATCGCGACAGCGAAGCTAGAGTGATTAAAATTAAATTTTAACTTACATACCTGGAAAACATTTTTGTAACATATCAATTATCTGTAAAAATATTGTTTTTTAAACCTCATTCAAAAAATAGTATAATAATAATAATAACCTTTATGAAGAAAGACTTACATTGAGCACATGTATTATAAACTACTATTATTAATTTACAGTTTTCTAATTTATAACATTTCCAAATGATATGCTTGAGTGTATTTTATAATATACTGACTGTAACCCTTCCTCTTCGCTAGAGAAGATTATAAAATATTAGCATTCAGTGTACAGGCCCTTGTAAGAGGAATATGATTAATACGAGTGTATGAAAAGTCTTGAGGGTGAGTACACGTATACACGACCCGGACAAGAACGAATAGCTGCGAGAAATGAACCGCGCAGAGGCTAACTGCGGCAGACATGATGCATGCGCTGGCCGCAGCCTCACTACATCACTCATTCAAATGAACGCGCGTTATTTATACTTGTCCTGCCTACTAAATAAACACCTACCCATGCCATTGTTCAGCTGCCGTGCTGCTACTTCCGCGATTAAACCAACCCCACACTCATCATTTCAACCTCACTAATCAAAATTTATAACCGTCCAACGGTGTATCGCGCTGGGATAGTTGCTAATGAGTAACACTTTTAAATTACCAAACTTGTTACTGCCTCAATCATTTTGTTTCACACGTGTTTAATTGATGGGGCAGACACTTTTAAGTGGGGTAAGGCCACTTGTTTGAAGATCTTCTAGAGTGTGATGTTATCCATGAGTAACAGTAAGTAATAAAGACGACCTTCGACTGGACAGTGGATTAAAATATTAAGGAAAATAAGAAATCAAACAGCAGTCTTGTGAATTGAATGTTTATTTAAAAAACCAACGTTTCGACTACTCAATAGTCTTCGTCAGAGTTCTGGTATATGATAGTGTGGTAATAGTAAGTAAAATTATTCTTATTGTTTCTGTTGCTGATATTTCTTCATTTCTTCCATCTTTTCTTATTTTATGTTTTCTCTTTCCATTTTGTTGTTCTTATTCTTTTAAAATACGCTTCTTAGACTTGTATTCATTTAGATCTAGGTCTCTCTCGTCTTATTTTCGTTTCTGGTTTCCACAACAATATTTAATTTTATTATATCTGTTTCTTTTGATCTTCATGCATGTCCTAGTAATTTGACTCTCTGTTACTTTATTTCCGGAAATTTTTGCAGGTCTTACGGCTGAATTCACAATTCCTTAATCAATGCTTGATCCACTGATCAATTTACTATTAAAACAATCAATGATCAACTGATCCATCGTATTCTATATCTATACAAATCTATCCATTATCTGCTAAACAATGAATCAATCTGCTATAAAACTTTATTACATACGATGGTGCTTGTTATATACTGAGAAATAATTTGAATTTGAACTTTTAGTAAGATCATTTTTGAAATTTTTCCCCAGTAAAAAATTATGATTTTGATGGGTACCAACAAAATCTAAAAGAACCTTTCTACTATTCTACATTTCCTCTCGAGTTATTAATGATTCTTAAAATGTTTGTTGCACTTGAGTTAGACCTGTCAGAAAATTTTATAACCCAAAAATCAAATATCAAATTCATTCAACGAGACAAGTAAGTATACATTGCAGTCAATGAAATATCAAGTAGTAACCATACATGATAAAACCCATAGTTCACGTTAAAAAATACTCACGGTTTCAACAAAACATGGCATAGAGTTTAATTTACACTCTTAAAATTATATGAACTGTCAAAAACATAAACAAAACTGTGAATCAAGTTGGTGAATTAGAACAAATGTTGATCTACGGATCAGATTGTTTCTTGAATCACTAATGGTGTTGTTCGAAGTATTTTTTTCTGCTATTCATAGCCTCCCTACCAAACAACATATGGGTGGTAGTATAAACATAAAAATTTTAACGGATGTCTACAAAATAAGAATGTTTTGAACATTATTTAGCGTTATGTCGTAATCAATATGAATTTATGTGTGTAATGAATTAGTCATGTACAGCAAATTCAGCAGAATGGATTTTAATAAAAACATTCATTCAAACTTCTAACATGAATGGCATAAATTGATTAACTTTTAATAAAAATCGGTCAACTGGTTTTGTGCTGGGGTGGTCAAGTAAATTACTAAAAATTGTATTCGAAATTTTCTAGTTTCCGTTTTTTTACACAACCAAAATCTATAGAAATAAAGGAAAATATATACGATGAATTACACAATTATTGTTTCTGGTCGAGATTGGAAAACATTATTGCTCAAGTAAATTAACCAAAGGCAAATTAGCACCTGCGATTGTTTGAGTTAAATGGAAATAAATGGTTATTGAAGTAATTATTCTCTCATCATCAACTGACAAATGATACACTAGCCACTAGCACACTAGTTGATAAATTGTAACCACGAATCCAATCCCTTTGAATGAAATAACCTAAATGGCAAAATTGTGGACGATATATCTTACTGAAAGGATAATTTGATTTAAACTAACATCCGCATTATATATAGGAAATCTAACAACCGCATTACATATAGAAAATATCTAAAGGGCTTCTCGAGAAAAAAATTAATTTTCGAATTAAATAGAAAAAAGTGTTACTTGCATTTTAATGATACAGCTTATAGTTGACACAGCAATATTTTTTTGTAAATATTGGCAAAGCTAAGATCTAGTCACCTTTACTGTTAAATTTAATCAGTGGCAGATTTTCGCACAAGCGGTGGAAGAAATAGTTCATTTCATCAACGCAATAGACTGCATAAAGGCAAATATTTAGGATGATAGGGAAAATTTTGTATTCGGGTTTTCTCTCTCCATTCTTAAACGTGTATTTTTTAAGAAATAGTCTTGGATATAGTCAATTATATTAGCAAGTTTAAACAATTTTTACTGCGAGTAGGAGAAAAGAACAACTCGTCAGTTGGTCTTCGTATGTTTTTTTCTGAGATGGTTCTTTATTCGCTTTAAAATTATATTGATTTTTCTCCGAACCTAACAGAAATGAGTATGGTCAAATCAAAATTCTTAAAGAAAATTTCTAACCCAATTTTTGCATTTTGATGGGTAGATACTATTATACGGGTATAATGGAATAATATGGTGAAAATAAAAGGTAAATATTATTTAATTATAACTGCGTTAAGCTGAAACCAGCCACCTTTTTGTTAGGATTTTTTTGATAAAAAATAAAAGATATACAAGTTGTAGTTATCAATTTATTTTATGGTGCCTCAAAAATTTGTAACGCTTCAGGGCCTTGACATGTTACATCCGCCACTGACTTTCATATGGATATAGTATTTTTAAAAATGTATTTTTATAATATTTTCGCTTTTAGAAATATTTTACTCCAACCTCCTACTCTGTTTTACTTCTGCAAGATTAACTGAACATCAACGATCGATTAGATTGAAATTTTGACAGAGTCTGTAAAGTTTTACTAGCTACTACTTTGGCTAACTTCGCGGAGTGATATCGTGTATTTCAGTACCGATTTAAAAAAAAAGTTGTTTTATTCAATTACTATGAGTTCTAAAAAAATATTTTATTAATTTGCGAATAAGAATATTTTTTATGAAATAAAGTAAAATAGATTCAACTAAATAATATACGAAGCATGTGGAACATACAGCAGCACGACTAGCAATAGATTAAATATTTATTCCATCAAAACATGTAGGATTATTTTAACGTCGATTTAACGGGCTGTTAGCGGTAACTAAAGTCGGTGGAATTGAAACTGACCAATAGCTGAAATATATTCTACAGATAAATTTAATCTACAGAATAAAATATTAAACCGTGGTTGGTGAAAACGGCCCTAAATTTTATAAATACTTTGTCAGTATTTAAATATTTTATTGTTGAAATTTAAGTGTTGCATTGTTTTCCATAATAGTGCATTGTTAATAACATAATGTGTGTTGCAGGAATTAACAGAGTTATACGAGACAAATAGAGTATTAACGGGCAATGTAAACATTTGGCCGCGTAATTTATGAACAAGTGCTAAGTGTGTTATATTGAAATCCATTAGTATAATTCAAGTAGTTTATACATTCTTCCCTTATCAAAGCAATGGCGACGGGCGAGTCCCTGAGGATCTCCAGTGCGTATCCCGAGTATTGTTTCAATACAGTTCGTCGACGGAGTAATCAATCAAACGTGTAGTCGCCCCCGGGTAATTAGCTCGGACAGGTGGCGCGAGGGAGCCGAGCCCTACATATCTACATCTACACAACCTCCGCCTAGATAAACAATGATCATTATTTACGCTCCGGTGTAAGTACCCACTACAAGTCTCAAGTGTTGTCCATTCCAACTCATTGCCTTCCCAAAACAAACAAGCCCAAACTTGTTTAACCACCAGAAATAAATATTTCACTTACGTTCTACAATGTTATTCGATTCAATACAATAAAATGCTAGATGTCAATTGCAATGTATATATCATAAAATAGTTACAGATGAACAAAAATCAATTTCATTGTATAATGTTATTGGATTCATTTTTAAAAATGATGTATAAGCACAGAATAGTTACATACAGAAGCGACACTCCGTGTCGATACCTTTCATGTTACCCTATTCAGTTCTATGACCTTGGAGCATTGTGTAGACCTTTAAATTTGTTTCCTTCACCTAACTCTCAGTAAGATGTGAGGAAACTTTCCGATTTTAAACAATGAGCCCTTTAAACTTGTTCACTTTCCCCATTTCTCTCTAATTTTCGTTTCTCTGTCTTACTGTCGCTTCTGTATAAACCTATTCTGTGGTTTAAGTATAAAGTGCATGATGTCAACCAGAATGATGCACAAATCATAAAATTTAATACATTTTATATAATCATAAATAAGAGCCATGAATTTATTGAAAAAATTTACGAATAGTTGTTGCATAGTAGCAGACAAACGAGTGTGAAAAATGATATTTAGATTACGACAGCGAACCTGGAGTGATTTAAGAGTCATTTATGACCCAGGTTTCACGAATGATAACAGTTCGAACATAAAATCTATCTACGGCCATCAAGAAAAAATTCGGATTGAGTGAAAATGACGTGAGTGGAATAATCTGGTATATACATATATTTGATAATATACTCATACATATATACATCTTCAATTTTTTTTGATAACCTTTTTTATACAATTTAATGTAAGATATCTAATATTTTCAAATTTTAATGGATTCATGAAATATCTCAGGTCAAAAACGATATCCGCATTAATTATCATTTTATTTTGTGTTAATATAAATACACCGTTTTGTCTATTTTGAAGCATATTATCACATAAAAAATAAATCAAAAAATCTAATTAATTTTAAAGCCGTAAACGACCATATTACAAGATATCAATTGTTTTTCAATTTAACAATAATACCTACATCTTTTTCAATAATCTGAAAATTAAGGATAATTATTCCATACACTTCATTTTTCCTCAATCTAAATGCGTCATTTGATAAAAGAAGACACTTTTTCAGCGAAAAAGTTTGATATAACCTTTTTATTGTTATAAAAAAAATTAAGTTTGAATGATCCTTGAATTACTTTAGCTTCGCTATTGCGATTTAAATTTAATTTTTAACAGCGAAGAGACGTCATTAATATTTGTTACTTGATCATGAGTTTACGAAATATAACATTTATAAGTTCATTAATTTATTCCAAATCGACTGCTCTATACAAATGCATAATTAATTGAAATTTTAATAACTGAAAATATATATTATAACATACTTCTAGGAAAGCTTTTAACACGAAAACGAACAAAAAAATATGTTTGATGTATTGAAGCCTACGTATTTTGAAAAAAATACAACGCAATTATTTTAAATAAATTGAAATGTCATGAAAAATATTACGTTCCACTTTATTATTCGTTATTAAACATCATTCGGTTATTTTTTGCGATGTTTGCAAATTTTACTTATAAATTCCTGGCTCTTATTATATAGCTGATAAAAAAGAATACGGATGATTTATATTAAAATTATAGCTCTCATTAGGGATAGTATAAAATTTTGAGTAGTTAATGTGAAATTATAAATAAACAAATACTTTCACTTATTATAGTTTCAAATTGGTAAACAACAACAATATTGAAGTAATATTACTATAATAATATATTACTTATAAATGTATAATGTATAAACATAAATTACTATAACCTAAACAAAACGAGTATAATGACAAATAATAAGGTTCATATTTAGTATGTGAAAAAATGAACTTGCTAATTGCATTCTAAAAGCGTATGGGACTATATGATAGGATTAATATTGCTCTTCGTAATCCGATTCGAATGTACGTGATTTAAAGCTCATTAATCGAACTTATGATTACAGTATAAATAATCCAAATGGGATGTAACTAGATAACAAAGTGTCTTTATCAACCTAATCTGTTCACGAATTCGATTTACCTGTTAATTGTCACATTTGCATTTAGTTTGCGGTAGTATGGACGAGATATCAAACCTAACATTAAATATGTCCACCCATCAATAATAGATTTTACAAATTTATTCATCGGCTTTGATCAAAGTAGTTTTCTTCAGATTATTCAAGATTAGAGAGCTAAAAGACCTGCCCTATTTTTAGTTTTGCAAGTAGGATAAAATTCCTTTGAACTCAATTTATTATGCATGAGAAAATTCGAATTCTATTACGGGAATCTTTGATTTTCATTTCAATAAAAACGCAAATTGATTAGGTCATCATGTAAAGTAGGTGAATGTTTTATTCCTTCCGGGCTGTATTTAGCATTCAGCTGTTTCGTAACTCACAAATTTGTCCCTTCGTCAATATATTCTATCACTTTTTTCATTCTCTATATAGCTATGTTACAAAAAAGTAATAGAGCTAAATCAGGAATTTAGATTAAATAGAAAATTTAGATTAGGTATGTTGTATACTAATTCTACTCAAAAATTTATTAAACACAAATATATACTTTTAAATACATATATTCTACTTAAACGATATTACTAGGATAATTCCACTCATAATCCGTCAACCAATTAAATCACATTATTTTCGTAATTTTCAAATTAGACTAGAAAATTTTCAATAATTATACTACAAAATAGGCGTTTCTTAGATTCAACGACTGTTCAAAAATATTGACTCACAAGTAATTAATTGAAAAGAGATGATCATGATTTATGGAAAGTTTTAAAACTTACCGGTAGTATTTTTGTCCATACGAAAAAAACGTAAGTATTTATTTCTGGTGACTGTAAGACAATTACAGATTATTAATATCAATAACATTTAATTAAAATTACATTCTTGAAATCTAAAAAATTTTTCGTGCTCTTCGCAGAATCGACAGATATCATTGTCAGCTTTACCAATTTTGTACATAAGGCATTTTAAAGGACAATGGCCAATTAGGTTTTCTGTCATTATTCTAAGATCCTTTTTCAGAGTGGTAGATCATTCGCATTTTTCGTAGCTAGAAAAATTAATTTTCTTGTTTAATTGAGGCCTGGAGTGCTTTTCCAAAATGAAGATATGGCAGATTCCTCCCAGTTTTTCACCACAATTTGGTTCCGGTCCGTAGTATGAAAGTTTAGCCGCTTTTTTGCAAGTTCATCAGCTTTCTTGTTTTCTAGTATTCCTTCGTGCCCTGGTACCTACCAAAGGGTGATATGTTTTGCATTAGATAGATTGAAGGGTGTCTCTGCAATTTCAGGCTAGGTTTGATTTACAAGTGAAGGTATTTAGTGCCTTTAATGGTGCCTGGTTGTCTGTCATTATATCTCTAGATTTAGGTGAGCACAGAGGTTTGTTGCATAAATTTTAGCTTGAAAAAAATGATTACGGTAACCGGCACTTTAACCAGAGTTGAACAAATCGGCCCTATGAATTATAATGTATTGATGACTGGTTGCACCAATATTACTTCAAATGAACCACTTAACATTATTGTCAAAGCAGGAATTGTTTGATCGACTGGATGTTAATAAAAGGAAAATACTTTATTGGAGTTGCAGTCATTTAATAAAATCCACTAATACGCCGACGTTTCGATTGTAAATCAATCTTCATCAGGGTGATAAATGGTATTAAAATATTATCAAAAATGAAAATTATTTTACAAAAATCTTTCGTTAAACATAGATAAAACATAAAACACACACACGTATATGTTACTTAACCGTTAGGTGATTACATGTACATGTGTGTTTTATCTATGTTTAACGTAATATTTCTGTAAAATAATTTACATTTTACATTTTACATGTTTTACTTGATAATATTTAATCACCCTGATGACGACAAAATGTCTGCAACTCCATTAAAGTGTTTTCATTTTATTACTATCAAAATTTCTATCACCAAATTTTTTTATGTGCAGCTTCAAATTTAAGCCTTGTTGGTGCAACTGGGCATGAGGGAACAATTGAAGTAAGAGTTTATATTAAGTTTTGATCTGATTTCACGTAGTTCAGCACTACGCAGCATAATGTGGAGGATTTTAGACAAATTGCTGCATAGGCAAGTACAAATCCGTGCAGCGCAAATTGTGTGCAAGTCCGGCTTATCTCGTGCAGTAAATATCTAGGTCCGCTGACAGCAAGGTCAGACGGCCACGCTTAGGAATTATTCTCATTCGCATCTCATTACGCGGCCAGCGCCGGAACGCCGCAGACGCCGTTCATTTTTTCCTCCCAACGCCTGCGACGCTCGCACCTTATCGCCAAATTACCATCTGCGGTCGCCGCCTCAAAACAATGCGATCCCTCTTACGTTATTTATTGCAAATGAGCTGCATTGTTACAGTCACGTGTGCATTTCGACGCCTAATTTACTCCAAATTTGCTTATGAGCTGCAACCAACTTCCTCTACTCATTATACAAACTTACAATATCAAACATCTAATTGCACTTTAACTACTTTTTTCTAACTCTGTTCATAATAAATGCCAAGCACACGGAAGCACTTTATTATTTCAATTGTTTTAAAAAGAACAAGTTTTGTAACAAATCAAAACTTAACTACTTATTGATTCTACATCAATATTTACAAAATAACAAAACTATTTGTCCTTCTTTTGTTACTTTGTTACAAAATTCATAATACAAATCATTTTAAAAAAATATTTCAAAGTTATAATTAAATTACCTATAAGTGAAAAATATATATGCCTAAACTTGGCTTTAGCCGAAACTACGCTTTTCTTAAAGAGCACAAAAAATATTTGCAGGACTTATTCTATAATAGTTTTTTTTTTTAGTGCGTAGGACGTTACTTTTTTGACTAGGTTTCCCAAGTCAAAAAGACAATCGAACGCATTAAAAACAATTTCGCGCACAAAATACAAGCAATATTTTTTCTGCAACTAATTTGTATCATCAATTATAATATTTTTATCTATCTATATAAATTGAGTGAAGAAATGTTCTTTTTCACCGTAAAAAATGTTTTCCAAAACCGTGAAATAGTTATTTACATACCAAATGCGGGAACGACTGGTTTCCGGAGGAGTGTTTGGCGGCGCGAGCTCGCGAGCGCTGCCATAGAACGATTCCGGAAACCCAGTTCACGCAAGAGGTTTGTACAATATTTTTCGTACGAATTTATACAACTAATAATTAGTTATTTTTGAACAAATAAAATTATTTATTACAAATTATACATGATTTGTGGTTATGTGTTTCAGTACTAACAAGTGCTGTCAATCTGTCAACATGACAGCAGTTGTTGCCAACATTGTATATCAAATGCACTAAATTTACTTTTTCTACATTAAATTTCGTTCAATAATCCCCTATTTTCTTTTAATATTATTAGGTAAAAGAATGTTTAAAACATTATACTATTTTATTATAAATATAGTTTTTTAATAAATGCTGTAGAAGTAGGAGTGTTTTTTCCAAAATTTCCCGGTCACCTATCTGGTGGAGACCTGGGAAATTGACGTTCCAGGCGTTGTTTCGCGTTGCCTAAGCAACGCCTGGAACGTCAATTTCCCAGGTCTCCACCAGATAGGTGACCGGGAAATTTTGGAAAAAACACTCCTACTTCTATTATCTATCTATCATTTATTAAAAAACTATATTTATAATAAAATAGTATAATGTTTTAAACATTCTTTTACCTAATAATATTAAAAGAAAATAGGGGATTATTGAACGAAATTTAATGTAGAAAATGTAAATTTAGTGCATTTGATATACAATGTTGGCAACAACTGCTGTCATGTTGACAGATTGACAGCACTTGTTAGTACTGAAACACATAACCACAAATCATGTATAATTTGTAATAAATAATTTTATTTGTTCAAAAATAACTTATTATTAGTATAAATTCGTACGAAAAATATTGTACAAACCTCTTGCGTGAACTGGGTTTCCGGAATCGTTCTATGGCAGCGCTCGCGAGCTCGCGCCGCCAAACACTCCTCCGGAAACCAGTCGTTCCCGCATTTGGTATGTAAATAACTATTTCGTACTCATGCATTGTAATGTGATGTTTCGCGTTGCCTAAGCAACGCCTGGAACGTCAATTTCCCAGGTCTCCACCAGATAGGTGACCGGGAAATTTTGGAAAAAACACTGCTACTTCTACAGCACTTATTAAAAAACTATATTTATAATAAAATAGTATAATGTTTTAAACATTATTTTACCTAATAATATTAAAAGAAAATAGGGGATTATTGAACGAAATTTAATGTAGAAAAAGTAAATTTAGTGCATTTGATATACAATGTTGGCAACAACTGCTGTCATGTTGACAGATTGACAGCACTTGGTAGTACTGAAACACATAACCACAAATCATTTTGTGTATACAATAAATAAAAATATTTGTACAAATAGAAAATTAATTATTGATTTTATGATTTTCGTACGAAAAATATTGTACAAACCTCTTGCGTGAACTGGGTTTCCGGAATCGTTCTATGGCAGCGCTCGCGAGCTCGCGCCGCCAAACACTCCTCCGGAAACCAGTCGTTCCCGCATTTGGTATGTAAATAACTATTTCCCAGATACTTCGCGCACGGTGTAAAGATAATCTAACAATTGTGAAAAATCGTCTAATTTATGCATTGGTATTATTATTAAAGAAAATAGTATATTATGTAATTAGTAGGAAAAGTGAACTTATTTTCATTGAGTCGTTTCAAAAACGTATATATGGAGAAAGCATTTATTTATGTAACTATGCCTGTAGAATGAACTGGTAGTTTGTATCTCTCTCTATTTTTGAGATATACCCAAAAAACACTTTCTTTTTAAGTGTGACTTCGAGAGCAAATATCTATGGAACAATAGATAGTTGACGATCAACAATAAAGACTATTTTCAAAAATCAAAATTTTGGAATTAGAAATGTTTATTTTTGTAAAATTTCTGCATATATGATACCTATATGTGAAAGATAGACTTATTATTGCTTTCAAATATGTTCAGTTAACAAGTGATTTACGATCTATTTACAATCAATAGTTGCAAATAAATTTGCACAAAACAAACAGACATATCCTCAATGACATAATTTTGTAAATTATAATGTTTTGGTACTAAATTCCTAATACAAATATTCTGAATTGTTTCTGGGTCCTAAAATAACATCGCTTTCAATTATTACATCCCTGATTACATGTTTTAGTATTCGTTCTTGGTTTACAATCCCACAGGCATTTTCCTATAAACTAAACAAGTGTAGGCGTAGAGTAATTTTGTTGTCGTTTCTCTGTCTCATACATTCATATTTTATTAATATTAATATGTACTGTCAACGGGGAAGTTTTGAAATTAATTTACAGGCACAGACATTTCAAACAAATGAGTCCCTATTGAAAGGATTTATACGGTAAATAAAATGATAGACAAATATTTTTTTTATATATTTATAGTAAAAAATATTTGTAAAGCCATATTATATAGTGTGTGCAACGAAACGCAGAACAAAAAAAAGACAAAACGCAAAATTACATGAATACGAAGCTGTTCAAAATTAAATTCTACATCAGACAACTGAACGTTTGCAGTAAGAGATATATTAAATATAAAATATTATACTTTTGGGTAAAAATCAGACAGCCATGAAAATAAAAAAAAATATTCATGTGACAGTTTAGTGAAGTTTTATTGATTATAATTCTTATTGACTGTATTTTAATATAATACATATTATTAACTGTCACAACTGAGACAAAGATATTTTCTTGTGTTTCCATGGCTGTCTGATTTCTAATGAAAATATAACATTTTATATTTAATAAATCTCGTACTGGAGACGTGCTGTTGAATCAATTACGAATTCTGATGTAGAATTTAATTTTGAATAACTTTGTACTTTTGTAGTTTGGTCTAAATATATCAAGAGAGAGAGTACCCGCAATTTTTTGAAATCCCATGATAAAGTTCCGTTTCATTGCACACACTGTATATGGAATCGGGGTTTCAAAATTAATGCAAAAAAAAAATTGTACCCATACAGATGTTCGATTTATGAAGCTAACCATTTGGATCTCGGGAACCGTAAGATATACGAAGTCTGTTAAATTGAGACCGCATTAGTTGACCTTTTGATTGATGTATTAGTTTTACCGAAAAAAATGCATAGTTCATATGAGCAAATTTTAGCAAATTTACTTTTTGACATAACTTTCAATTCATTCGTTTTTAGTTTGCACATTCTAGACACTTTTTTAAGAAGAATTGAAAGCGGTCTTCATATGGGGCTCAATTTTTTTTATTAGTACTGTTAAATACAGATTTTTTTCTCATTTCAATATTATAAAACGCATGTACATTACAAAGAAAATAAACTAAGAATTTACAAAATTATTTATATTATTTATTTCGGAAACAAAATCGAAAATGTTTTGTTACAAACAAAAATTGAAATAAGCATTTTACTTTAGACATATATCTTCAGCGTTATCCAGAAAAACTACAACAGCAACCGATAAATTTGCTTCTGTTTTGTAGAAATTTAGGCGAATATTGAATTGAACTGTTAAAATTTGTTTGAAACAAAAGATTTTAGATTTTGTTTTCAAAGCACACTTGACCAAAATTGAATAAAATCAATAATTCTCTAATTTCTTAACTTATTTTCGGAAATGTGTAAAACTACTTACACATTACTTAAAGCTAAGATTTTTTGTGCCACATATCTAATAGAAAATAAAATATTATTAAAAGAACTATTACATAACTCCAGTATGTAAGAGAAGTAGAGAAGTGCATCTATTTTGAGACCTTAAATTCCTATGAGTATGTTGGACAATCAACTTCAGAATTTAAAAATTCGAGTAAACTAGATTTTTACGATACCATAATATAACAGAAAATAAATCGAAGTTATTTTGTTCATTGGAATAAAATTTTAGTTTATGAGCGAAAAATATATGCTTCTTGTAAGTACTCATAAAATCTAGAATTTATATTTTTAAGCCAATACACATACTTGAAATATTGTCTAATAAATCATTAATTCTATTTGTCGGTAAATACTTGAACCGTAAAATATGTTTTTGCATATCTGAAATATGTTTGTAATTAGTAACTAAAATTTGGCTTTGAATCTAAATTCAATATTAATTATGTAAATTAGTTTACATTATGGAATTTTGTATATAATATATAATTTCAATGTCATTCCTATTGCAACTACAAAATAGATCATAATTTTGCAAAAATGCCAAATTTTGCTTCAATTATGATAACGACAATATTTGAATTATTATTTTTTCTTAAAATCAGGTAAGTTTGAGTATATAAGGTTGGAAAAATTATTAACAAACCAGTTAAGCATTCAGTTTGCAACAGACAAAATGAAATTTATTATTGTTATTCTTTTCATTGCAGTATTTGGATTTGAAATTCTGGTAAGTTCATATTATTATTACATATACCGGGAGTTTATTTTATCAGTAAACATAGAGTATATTATTATTATTACAATAGTTACGGTGTAAATTGATTGACAGCAATGTATTAAAGCGTTTTTTTATGAGTAAACATAAGGATAATTAATATAGACTAAAAAATATTAAATATTAATTAAAGAAATTATAAATTATTTATTCATGGTTGAACACTTACATCCAGATTCATAAAAAAAGATTAGCCCCTAACCTTGATTAGATAATCCAAAAGTTATAAGCCTTGATAAAATTCTAAATTCATATTATTTAGTTTCAAAAATAACTCCACTAGTTTGGGGGAATTGGAAATATATGCTAATTCTTAACAGCATTTCTAAATGATACAGAGGAAGATTTGTGGTGATATTTGATAACGTAGAAGTAAAATACTTTGATTACACGCACACGCAAAGCATTTATTCAAGTATGGTTATAATCATTTTTTCATTAAATTCGTATTAATAATATAGATTTTTTTTATTTTTAACGTTTATCTCGATCTTCCACTGGATATTGTAAAAATCAAATCATTTCGAACTGAAATAAATACATAAATATATCATGCCCACACTTTTTGAAGTCGTTGTGTCCGATTGATTTTGACATGTGACAAGTATTCCCTAAGTTTACTCATAAAATAAACGCTTCAATACATTGTTGCCAATCTGTAACTGTGGAAATGAAACTACTCTGTTTACTGAAAAAATAAACTCTGTGTATTTATGCGATGGATATTTATTAGAATACTAGTTACAAACTTACAATATAAATAAAGATGATAAAGCAATTAAAAATTATATTTTTTTCTTCATAAATATGAATCAGTCAACATATATTACTCATGGTTGTTCTCTGCTAATTTTTGGTTTTATTTTTCAGGAGGCTTGGAATCTGACAGCAGAACTTCTGGATATAGAGTATTTTCTCGCTGAAGTTATAGCAGCAAAGGAAACCTTCGTAAACGATGCAGTTCAATACAAAATTCAATTAATTAACAATACTTTGAGAAATTTATTCGGATAATAATAAAATGTTAATTTTTATTTTGTAAAATGTTACAATAAAATAAATTTACCCACATATATACTTTGTTTTCCACTTCCATTGCAGAATGACAAAATTCTAAGTTGAATTTTAAATCATTTATTTATAGTTCTGTTAAAATTATTTGGTGGTAATATGCTTTAAAATTTAATGAAACGTATAAAAAAATATTCACTTTTTTACAAGTAATTTAAATTAATACCAAAAATAATATAAAACCTGAGCATTCTGATAATTTTATTCTGTAAAATATTTCCCGGAATAAAATATTATAAACATTTCACGAATAAAACAGATTACACTGTATATTTACTAGAAACTCTTAAGGCGATTAGAATTATATTATTATTATTAAATGAGTGCTGCATTACAGAAAATGCTCTGCGTATTACTGTTTTTATTTAAGTTGCCATAATTTTCATTATTATTTACAGTTGTTTCTATAATTTATATAAATAAATATTTTCATCTCCTTGTATATATAAAATATAAATTCAGTTAAATATATGTATAACATCGTATTAAAATAATACATAAAATAAATTGTATAACTTAGCAGCTTGTAAATTAGTCTATAGTGTACAAAATATTCAGTGACTTTCAAAAAACCAATGGCGGATTTGAGGGCAGAATGCCCCCTCCCCCTTAAACAAGCAAGGTATTTGAATTTCAAAAATAAATAAATCTGATGCACAAATGCGTCACATATATACAAATAATTATTATCAAGAAAACAGCAATTGGTTCCTTAAAAATTAAATATATATATATATATATATATATATATATATATATATATATATATATATCCCGGATATTTTGAACATCCGGAACCTGGAGTTACGATCTGAAACCCGCAGCCTTTGAGTGGAACCCGGAGATGTAGCAACCCTAAGTAATTATTATCGATATCAACTAGGAGATTAGCATTACTTAAACATCCATTAATTCGGTAAATTATATTATTTATTATTTTATTTTAATTTTTTGGATTTTTAATGAAGAATGGAAAACGTAACGTAACGGTAACCGATAACTTTGTAATAATGTTTCATTTGCTAATTTAACTGCATGACAAAAGCACACTGTTGAGTTTTTTAAACATTCCATAAGCGCACGAAAAAAGCATAGCAAAAGTGCATCAATAAAATTTAGGAATTAATGTATATGCATATGTGTATTCCAGGTCTTCCTCTTTCGCCCTGAATCTAATTTAACCTAACCTAATATAATCTAATATAACATAACCTAAACTAACAGAACCTGACTTAACCTAGCCTAATCTAATCAAACCTAACCTAATCTAATCTTACCTAACCTTATTTTATTCCATCATTGAATAAATAGTTACATCAAATTTATTAATATATGAACATTTTAATTATACAGACACTGGTGCACTTATGGAACATACTTTGGTGCACTTTTGCAATGTTTATTTGGTGCGCTTTTATAATAAAAAATACAATTTGGTGCGTACGCCGCATTCAATAAATGATATTATTTATTATATTATTTTCATTTTTTGGATTTTTAATAATTAATAATAAATAATTAGTACTGCTTGTCTTAAAGCATGTAATTACCAATTACAGAATAAGATATTAATATTTGAAATTTATTTTTATAATTTTTTTTTTTAATTTTTATTACAAATTTGAGAAAAAATTAAGTTGTTTTAATGTAACGAAATAAAAGTAACGTCATATAATATTATGTTGTTGATTTTTTTAAAGTTATATAACGTTATATAACGAATTATTTCTTTTATGACGTTATGAAATAATGTAACCTTATTGTTATCGCATCCCTGTTTTTAATAAGAATCTGTTATTTTTCATGTTGACATGTGGTGTCGGAATCAGTTTCACCTCAATCGATATTTGTGTTTGCGCTTTGAGTAAGAATTTAATACTGCGACATAGTATTTAATATTTTATAGTCGATAATCACGGAATTTCAATATCATCCGTCACACATACCGAGCGTTCTTGGCAGAGTGAACCCATAGACGGCGGGAAGAGGGGGCTTTTGACAGCGCCACCCGACCCGCTGGCAAGGCACTGTATCATCATGTGTGTAACTACGCCATTTTTATTGCTTTCCATTTCGGGGTTTTTCATATCACGAAATGAAAAATGTTATAATTTCACGCCGAATTGAATTCCGGTAGATGAAAGAACGGTTCTATTGAACCGTGTTTCTGAATACGGAATAAAAATCGTTCTATTATTATGTAAGTAACTGGAAAATCGAAAATTTCAGAGAAATGTCAGGAAAATATGGACATATGTTTAAAGAAAACTGTTCACTATTTTAATGTTAGTGACTTATTGTAATTCAAAGCTTTTGTATTCTCACAAACAACTGTAAAGAACAAAAATAGGAACATAAAAATGAAATTTCTCGCCTGTTCTCTTTACATTTTTTTTATATTTATATTTTATATATATATATATATATATATATATATATATATATATATATATATATAAGTATCCGTATGTTGAGTGCTGACACGGTAAAATGAATTATTAAAATAATTAGTACTTACAGGATTAGTACAATTCTTTTTAGAGTATTCGATAATTATTTTTATACTTTCACTGTCATTTATAATAATTGTCACTGTCAAATATATAACATTTATTTCCATAGGTTAACAGATTAACCGCAATTGCAACAAAATTACCGAATAATTAATAACTTGTAATAGTTAAATGGGTCTAGGTAGATATAAATTTGAACTACAATATTTTAGCTAATGAGATAATATTAAATTATTATTTATAAATATTCTCATATATTCATAATTAATTAAAATATTTCAGAAAAACACTTTAAGAAAACACCAGTTCCGGTTGTACGATTAATACCAAAATCTAATCTGACATAATCAAGGGTTTCATAATTTAATATCCAAAATTTATTTTTATTTACTAGTATTTGAGTAATCGTCAACATCCATCCATTTATCCATCCATTCACACACAGATACGGACAGACAACATCGTAAAAATATTAAAATTATTAAAAACGTGCTTATCCATTGAGAATTTATTTTCAGATTTTAATATAATTCCAACAATTCTCTTACTGAGTGGCGAGAGATAAAAATTACTGAGAAAATAAAATTCTTTCAGTTATACAACAATAAATAAGAGGTTTCGTATTTTGATATCCAAATTCCAAATAATCTAAATAATCTTTTTTGTTACCTTATTTTAGATGAAGTTATATATTAATACCCACTCTATTAATATTTTATTTCTTTAGATAAATAATTCGGAATCTCGATTACAATACTTCCTTTACTTCGTAAAAGGAATTACTCTTTCTATAACTGCCAAAGAATGTTAACATTAGTACCTGGAAAACGAACTTCGCGTACTTAATATAAAATCACTATTTTATAAAAAAAAAATGTTAATATAATAATTAGTTTTGCAATATTATTATTAACCATTAATACAAAATTAAATTTTTTATTACACTAATAATTTTATAAATACTCTATGCAATATATTCAAATTTTAATGGTAATAAACTGTCATTATCAAAGCTATTTTCATTACACTGAGCCTATTGTTTTCCAGCAGAGTAAGTATAATCATACAGCTTTATTATGTTGTTAATAAATAAATTTATATTTAACAAAAGTATAATATGGCAATTAAATATGAAAATATAACCATGGTACATGGTACCTGTAAAATGTACCTATACTTGATATAATTCAATATTATTTTGTACATATAATATTATTAATTAATAAATATTGATACTAGATATTTCGTCAATAAACATAATTATTTCGTTTATAACTATAAATAGAGACATTCCTAAATAATTTAATGAGGTAGGTAGGTGCTGTTATTATTAATTAAAGCACATGATACACCACTGAACAATTCGTCGAGTTTATAAATATAAGTTAGATGAGAGTATATTAATAGTCTGAATAATTTAATAGGAAACTAAATTTAGAGTATGATTTTCATTATATGTAACTGATATTACTTACATATTAAATTATATATAGGCCAAGTTCATAGCATTTAGTTTCAATTAAATATCATTTATGAGAAATGCCCACATTGGCAAAATGTTGCAAATTAAATTTAATGCTAAATTCAATCATAGAATATATAGTAAAAAATAAATACGATCTGTTATTGAAATTATTAATCAAATTACAATGTACTTGAAATTTCCTATTAAATATATACACAATTATGATGAGCTATGGTAATATGCAGGTATATAAGCCAACTAAAAATTTCTACAATCAGTACAATATCAAATCAGTTACTGTAATATCAACTCAAAATGAAAACTGTAATAGTGTGTTTCATCCTTGTTGTTTCCAGCTTCGAAATTTTGGTAAGTACGTTTCAATTTCAGTTCGGTAGTTTTTGGTTTACAGTTCTAAAATTAAGACAGTGCAATAATGGTTTATTTTCGGTTTGAAATTTGATTTTTAAATGGATAATAAAAAACCTGGGTTTACAAATTGAAAAAATGTTAAAACTGTAAAAATAAAGTTCCAAAACATAAAAACAGCAGATAACGTAGGGTTATAAATAACAATTTTGTTGTTTCCGGAAAAGGTTTTGTTTTCGGATCACTTTCTTACAAATTTTAATTCTGATATTAATGTTTATATTCTATTTTTATTTTTCAGGATGCCTGGAACTTAACAGCAGAACTTTCAGATATAGAGTATTTTCTTGCTGAATGTCTGGCAGCCAAGGAAACTTTTATAAATGATACAATATATTATAAAATACAATTAATTAATAACACTTTACAAAATCTGTTTGGTTGAATTTGTTGTGTATTTATATATAATTTTATAGAACAATAAAATGTAATTATTTATATAATAGTAATGTTTTATTTTCCTTTTTCACCTTTTGTCATGCAACTTTTTTAATCAGATCTAAAATATTGTATATATTTTCATCACTAAATATTGTATTTACCAAATCTTATTAGGCTAGGCTTATCAAAGTGAGTTTAAGAAACTGTATGCGTATCATTTCCCTGTATTTCTCATTTGTAAAAGGTTTCTTTCTTGCAGTTCTATCTTTCTTACATTATTGACAGTAGTGACAGTAGCTACTATATTTTCGTTTTTTGTTAATTAGTTGTACAGTTTTTTTATTGAGATTTATACCAAAATACATTGTGTATGTTTTTTTTTATCTAATATAAACTAATAATATATAAAGTATTAGTTTTAGTAATAAAAACGATACAGACATTTTACCGATCGACGACATTTGTATGGATTATTAAAATTAGTGACAATTAGACAATATTAAATTATTATTTACTAAAATCCTCATATATTCATAATGAATTAAGATATTTCAGAAAAATATATCATCTCTTCATGAAAGCACGACTTCCGGTTGCACGATTAACACCAAAATCTAATCAGATCTAATCTAGGGTGTCAGAAAGTTATATATAAAATTTAAACTTTTTTCATTCATTAGTATGTGAGTAATCATTTCAACACATCTATCCATTCATTCATCCATCTATCCACACACACGGACAGACAACATCGTAAAAATATTAAAATCGTGTCATAGGTATTTCAAAAGGTTCTTATCCATTAAAAACTAATTATCCGATTTTTAGCAGTCCAATACCTATCTTACTGAGTGGAGAGATAAAAAGAAATATAAATGAGGTATATTAAAAAAAATTCAAAGTTTTTTAAATTTTATTATTTTTTTTTTGTGTAAGAAATAACTACGAAAATAATTCGTTAGATACCGTTATTTATAAATGATTGTATCTTGTTAACTACAATTGTAATTTTAGCAATACATGAATGTAATAAATTTACTTTTACCTTTGGAAACCTATTCAATAAACCCTTTTTTAATGCTCGATCGTGCAAAAATATTTTTTGTGCTCCTATGTATTGAATTATACATGTTGAAAAAACCTAGAGTGCATTTTATCCAATATTTTATTAGCTTGATTTCACAATATCGTTGTTAAAGCTTTTTTATTGTTATATAGTTGATAGATATGCAAGAAAATAATAGCCCTTATTTTCAAATCACGGATTTAAAAAACGATTAAACAGTGAAGTAAAAAATAAAATACAATGCAATTTCCTCAACCACGGGGAGTCGAGGTCGAGAGCAGTGACGCGTGGAATGGAAATGGCATGGAGAAATTTAATACGGTACGGGCCTGATATTCAAGTGACCAATAGTCCGTCAAATATGCTCATTTCAACGACGCGTGGGATTCAAATCTCCAGCTCCCTCCGTCTCCGACTCCTTCTAGCGGAAAATAACGATCAACAACTCAAACTGCAATTTTAAATTGCGTTCGAAATTACGTTTCGGTGAGAAGCGCAGATTTTTACTTACAAAATAAAAGATTATGTGTTTACTGCTTTTGGAATATGGAAATGTCGCTTAATCTAATAATAGACCGCATGGCAAGTTGGGAGCTTTTATTTTCCCACTCCTATATGTACATACATTCGCAGCGGCATCTTTAATTGGTACACGTAATTAATTACACGTTTTTACACCGATAGTCCCTGTAATCTGAATTCTCGGAAATTCTGTTAATTACTTGTTTACAGACTAATTTTCTTGGAAAAGACTTCGCATCAATTTTTTTTTTAAAGCAGTGAAAAGCTTCAACATCTTTTTTCTCTAAAATTGTTTTAATTATTAATTTTATATTTTATATTTCATTAACAGTATATTCCATAACGCTTAACGAAATTGAGAAATAACGTGTGAGTCATATACGAAAATTATTATGCAGTGTTTCTATACTTACAGTGGTTCACAGAATTATTCGTACACCTAAGTTTTCTATTTAAAAAGTGAAAAATAGGGTACTTTAAAAAATAATATTAACATATTACATACGGCATCATATTCTCTCATATTCCAGAAATAAAATGCAATAGCCAATTATGAAAAAAATATTATTTGTCGTATGTAAATTAAATAAAAACAAAATGTATACAAAAAATAGGTACACAAAATTATTCGTACACTTATGAAATGTTGCATATAACGAGTCAATATTTATATTTATAAATATGAAACATCTGTGATTGCATAATTATTATTTGTCTGAATATTTTGTATAAGGTTTTTTCAAAAATAGGTTACAAAAACAATAAATTACGGTAGTTGAAAGGCGAATCTACTTGAAATTACTTTGCCAGTGTAATTCTTTAAGGGAGGTTGTCAAAATTAAACGAAGATCGCACTAAATGTTAAGCACCTTATATAAGTAAATATAAAAATGAGAACCAATAGAAAAATATATCCCGTGGAGGCCTTAAATTTTTTTGAAGTCAGCAGAATAAACTATATATTGAGCGTTAAGTGAAATTAAATCCTAAAAATCCCTTGAATAAATTAACATTAAGAATAACTAAAAAATTTTACGGACCTATTGGAATACAGACTATTCAAAGAACTTTAAGAAATTTTGGTTTTGATGGTCTTATAGTAAAGAGTGGGTCCTATAATTCCAAACAAAATAAAATAAAGAGACTCGCATTTGCAAATAGTACATTAGCACGGATTGTGTTTTTTGGAAATTGGTAATTTTGTGGATGAAAGTTAATCGTACCTATTTCAGTGGAATGGCAAATCTTTTGATTGGAGAAATCCAAATTCTGAGCTTAATAACTGCAATTTTTGTAGTATATTGAAACACGGCGGCAGGAACATAATAGTTTGGGAATATATAGGGCATTCTTATGACTATACGGCCATAAAAAAATAATTTCTTAGAGTTCTTCGAATAGTCTATGTTTCAATAGATCCTCCAAAAATTTGAGATATATTTTTTGTTAATTTATTCAGGGGTTTTTAGAATATAATTTCATTTAATGCTCAATAAATCGTTCATTCTCTTGATTTAAAATTTTCTTGTGGTCCCCACGGTAAATATTTTTCAACTACTCGTCATTTTTATATTTACTTCTAATGTTCTTAACAATTGAGAGCAATATTCATACAATTTTTACAACCTCCCTTAAAGATTTACACTAGTAATGTCATTTCAAGCAGATTCGTCTGTCAACTACCGTAATTTCTTGTTTTCTGCGACCTAATTTGGAAAAAACCTTTTACAAAATACTCAAACAAATAGTAGTTACGTAATCACAGATATTTTATATTTATAAATATAAATATTGACTCGTTTTATGTAAGATTTCATAAGTGTACGAATAATTTTGTGTACCTATTTTTTGTATACATCTTGTTTTTATTTAATTTACATAAGACAATTAATATTTTCTTCATAATTGGCTATTGCATTTTATTTCTGGAATATGAGAGAATATGATCTCGTCAGTAATATGTCAATAATATTTTTAAAAGTACTATATTTTTCACTTTTTAAATAGAAAACTTAGGTGTACGAATAATTCTGTGAGCCACTGTATCACTATTCCTTATTGCATTACAACACAAAATGATTTTAATCGCTCAAAACCTTGCAAAGAGATATTGTTTTCATTTACTTCGAACATATTTCTCACGAAATACATTTTGACAGTTGTCAATGTCAATTTATTATTTAATGTTTCCTCCAAAAATTAAAAACTAAATAAATAATTATTTTTAATGTTTCTGCCAAAAGTAAACTGTCCTTTTGAAAAGACCGATTGGAACCAAAAATGGAAATGTATAACTAAATGTTATATTTCAACATTCTACGGCTAATCATTTTTGAATTATGCGAGATACGTAGATATAGACGTAATGCCAAAACTAGTTAAAATGGATTCAGGGATGGTCAAAATGGATATTTCCGTGGAAAACTGAAAACCGAATTATTTCGCGATTACAATACTTCCTTTACTTATGAGCAAATAATTATTTTAAATTAACATTCTATTTTTAAAATAATAATTATAATATAGGTACGAACATACCCTAATTATGCTGCATTTTTTTATCTATTTCTTAACCCCTAAATGCAGATTTTTTTTTTAAATTTAACAATGTACTCTAATTATTACTACTACTACTACTACTACTACTACTACTACAACTACTACTACTACTACTGATTTACTCTTTTGATTTACCTATTAACCAGGTTTTAAATTTTAATATCCGTAGAAACTATTTGTTACAGCACTAATATTAATTAATATAGTATAATTTCAACATCCAGCTAATTTAAATCCCTTTACTAATGTTATTTTGGGGAATTTTAATCCCACAACACAAATTCTTGTATTGAAACTGCGTGAAGCTCTCGTTGAACAAAGCGCAGATATTTCTTTAACTATAATGATCGCGAAGTGGAACTACACCCTTAAGTGTAATTTGAAAGATGCTGTGTTGTAAGCGAGCCACACTTCAGTGTTCCGTCCCGTGTTTATTTGTCCCAGCTTCAAACTACCACTCGTGTTACTGCAAATACAAATAGAATCATAAAAATTTCAAAGGGTATCTTTAGCTGAAGTCGCACGTTCTCAAACCCCTTGCTTCTTTAATTCAAGTTGTTGAAATTTCATTTGGTGAAATCGTACTGCCTGAGATCTTTCGCCTTCTTATTAAATATTAATTTATGTATTTATGAAAAGCTTGAATTAAATATTAAATGTTTTATATAATCAATGATATTTAACAACGACAATTTAATAACTTAAATTTAGAGAGAGATATGATTTTTTTCGAGTTAGTCAGTAAATTAAAAATAAATTTTAATGAAAACCTAAAACAAACGTAATTCTTCCAAAATAATATTCTTACTATTTTAGTAAATCGATGGATTTTCGTCGATGCGAATATGATTCAATTCTAAAACTTTCTTCGGATTTAGTTACTAATATTGTAAATAATTTATTTACTAAAAATAAGTATCAGCATCAATATGTTTCAGAACATCAATTGCGTTGGAATATCATTTTTATTATAAGTTAACCATTTTTGTTTCTACAACAATATTTCCCCAAATAGTATAGTTCGTCAATTTTTCTGTTGTCTCGAGGGTAAGAGAACATTCTCGAACTCAATTGCTCTACTATTTAAGCCTGAGTAGAAAAGACCGTGAAGTCAGTCTGGCATTAATACGCGTAGTGAAAATAAATAATTGGTGGAAATAAATATCGTGTAAATAAATAGTGCGTAGTGTTAAATTTTTAAATAAATAATCTTAGTATTTAAGTTTTTATTAATAATTGATATTCTTAAATTAGGGTTTATATTTGTTTATTCATAGTGTTACTTGTTTTTATTATCTTTTATTATACATATTTCGTTTATTAAACTTAGTTATATAAATATTGGTGTTTCAATGTTCAATGTTTCAATTATTTTTAAACTTCACCTAAATATATAAACGTTATAGTCTGATAAAAAAATATATATAGTTACTGTTCTATATATAAGCAAACGACGAACAATCAAACCAACATTTATAGTGAATGCAATTATGATGTGTAACAAAACGTTTGATCGAGTTAAATAAATACATTTTTTTGTTTTGTTATTTAGCTTCGCTGTTGATTAGTTTCAAATTCATACTGGTAATAAAAGTTCAAAGTTGTACACGATTTCGAAATTCTCTTTGCCTTTTAAGTTTATTGTTATATTGCTTTTAAAAGTTTACTTGAAACGGGAATAAACCATCAACCCTTGAAAAAAGGGGGTTCTTTAATTCTTGGCAAAGCCGCATCTTTTTCTTTGTCATGAAATCTTATAGTCTGTTAGAATCTTTCAATTTGTGTCCTAACAGTATCTACATACATGCCCAAGGAAAAGGTAACCAGTAAAATTAAGAAGATTTTAAATCGAGGATGAATTTTGAAGTAACAACGGTCAGAGTCATGCAGAGGCTATAGCTATTAACATACCTAGGATAGTTATGAGTATCATAACCGCCGCAGATGTCAATTGAATTCCGAGCTCGGAGAGGGAGGATTTTAAGACATATAAGGCCTGATATGATTCATAACATCCGTGGTTTGTTCAATAGTTTACTGGTTGCAGATAATTAGTAAATATTATTATATAAAATTCTCTTGTGAGTCTGTATGAGGTGATAGGCTGTATTATCCAATTGTCCTACGTTATTTTGACAAATTTGTAGGGTAATACTTTTAACATACTGATTTATCAAAATTACATGGGATATAATTACGACTTAGTTACCCTTCTTACTTTTGTCTATGTAAATAAAGGCTTAATATCCTAATACCGGTAAAATCAATTTTCTCACCTGTAACTCTATTCTGTAATATTATCAAGTCTCATCCAAACTGCAATTTCATTTTAATATATTTTGTTGTTAAGTTGGTTATTATAGTTTTGTTTATCCCGTCTATTTAATATTTTACTAAATTTAATTAGGTTAAAAAATAACCGTCCTTTAAATAATAATAATAATCATTTCAAAATTATATGTAATATTTTATTCATTTTGGAATCAAACTTGTTTATACGCTCGATGAAAGTGGAAGAAATATTTTCTCAGCGAAATTTGCAGAAGAGATATTCTTCCGAAGAATTTTGTAGAACAGATGTTCTCGGAGAAATTTATAAGATGTGCTATGCGTGGAGGAGATGTTCTTCCGCGAAAGTTATACAAGAGATATTCTTTCGGCGAAATTTCTAGAAGCTATGTTTTTTCTGTGAAATTTGTAGAAAATGTTTCCTGCTCTCTTAGTGAAATTTGTGGAACAGACGTTCTCTTGGCGGAATTTATGCGAGATATTTTTTCTTGACAAAATTTTTAATATTACAATTTACAATGTTAGGGAAAAGAGAGTTTCTTTACATAGGCTTGTCACCTCCATAATGACCGTAAGACTAGTGTAAACCAGAAAATTTTCTCGTGCTATAATCTTCTACTATTACTAAACAATGATCCAAAATACATAGTTTCAACCAATTGTTACGGATACATAGTTTTATCTCATTGTTACGGATGAAATATAAATTTTAGCAGCAGGATCTATAATTTCGAGACATGTACTGCAGGTTCAAAATATATTAGTCTATTGTGACGGCGGGACGAAGACTTCGGGTACGAAAGCAGCAAGAAGAATTTTTAGAAACCAACTTGTGCTGTACAGCCTCAAATTCCCTTAATATTTCGCCAGAATAATCAGTAAGTGACGTTCCATATATATTTGACAGTGACAGTAACACATTGATTGTGTTAAATTTGTTTAAAAACAAAGAATATAATAATGCCAACTATCTATAAATATACCACAGCATGGAATATATACCTACAGATTTCTTTTCATTTCAAGTATCAAAATTAAATAAAACGTTGTATGTACCACAGGGGCATAATTAAGATTATAGCTCTCAAGAAATTTAAAGCTCTTCACTCTGCGTCGAGCTTTTAACATTCCCTCGAGCTATAACCTTTTACTATTATTAAACAAAGATCCAAAATACGTAGTTTCAACTCATTGTTACGGATACATGGTTTCAACTCATTGTTACGGATGAAATTTATATTTCGCGCCTCCGTTCCATTATGACTAGTATTACTGAACTCAAACTCGTCCAGAAATTCTCTGTTTGTAGGCCTAGGCCGGCAAAATGTAGGGATACCAACTTAAATATTTTAGCATTACATTCTGACAAAACTTTTAATTATATTTTATTGGAAATGTAAAATGTTAATTAAAACAACTATTTTTGATTTATTATTCATATTATACTCGTTTTGTATAATTATGATTACATTAGTTGTTGAAAAACATCAATTCACATTCATTTTATTTTTTAGGTTAGAACAAATATCACTAAAATTTATGAATAAAATAAGAGAATTTTTTATATATCCATGTGAACCGAGAATGTTTCTGCCCTAATATTTCTTTACTAAATTAAAACTGTCATCGGCGCAAAAAATCTTGTATATCACACGTTCAGAAACCCTTTTGCGAGGTCTCGCATTATTTGCAGGCCATAAACTCGCTCTCGCAAAATTTAGTTTCTGGACTAGTGATACAAATAACTATTTTAGCAGCAGGATCTATAACTCCGATATACTGCATGTTCGAAATATAGTACAGTCTATTGTGCGGGACGAAGACTTCGGGTACGAAATCTTCAGGAAGAAAGTCCGCCCCTTGCCGTTTCCTGAAGTAACAATTGGATCAGCGTTTGCAGGCACATTTGCTATAATAACCGTTAGGCTAGGCTAGGACATGTGCCGATGCCGGCCGATTGTTATCCGATGCCGCCACTCTTGTAATGTAAATGGCCATTCGGCCCCATTGTCATGCTGCAGAATAGACCCTCCACAATACACGTCTAAATAATAATACTTTCCGGTCTACAATGAGAATTCTGATTAGGACACTGCATCACGTACAGTTGTTAGTGTTTGCTGAATTATGATAATATTATGCAGATAACTGCATAATAATCTATATTATATTGTATTCAAATCATATAATTTGCTATGTTCAATTAATTCATTCGCGATGAAATTTGAATTTGAATTCTGTTTGGTCGATCGATCAGCCTAAAAGTGGCCAAAAAGCCGTGAATAGTATATTTATTTATTTTTACTTTTTATCTCCTTTCAAATTGAATTTAATGTTTAGGCTATTGACGTCGCAATCCTAACTGTTTAAAAGATAGCTATAAAAAACTTAATATTTGTTGGTATAGCTTTGAAGGCAAATATCTCAAAAACAAAAAGAGACCATTGATTTCTGTTTTAAATTTTGAAATTAGCGCGTCAATATTTACAACGTTACTTTCAACGTATAAAGACTTTGGAGGAAAAAGTTCCCAAGCGAGAAATGGTAAAATAATTGAGTTTGTATTTTTACCGGTTTCAGGATAGTAAGCAACTGTTAAATATACAAAAGAAAGTTGTTCTGGTAAGTTGGTAACTAAGTCATAATTGTATCTGTCCAGTAATATTGTCATACTGAATTGTCAAAATTACTTAAGGACATTATAACTGTAGTCAGGAAATTTTTATAAAGTAATATTTCTTAATAACGTCTTCATTTTCTGAAACCGGTAGACTGTTGAACAAACCACGAACGTTATGAATCATACCAAGCCTTAGATTTCATAAAAATCGTCGTTCTTCGAGATTTTAAGTCCGCAAAGTAGTTCATTGAATCACGAACTAGAAGGCTCTGTCGAATCAGATTCCATAACAGAGCTCCGTAAAAATATATAGACTTACACATTTTTGAGGTTCAGATTTTAAGCCAAATATCTGAAGAAAAAAAGAAATATTTCAATTCTCTTCGAAAATTTGAAAGTGCATGAGGATGTATACAAATTATTAATTTCCAAAATCAAAATTATCGACCTAAAATTAGGTTTTGTTGGAATATTTCGGGCGTGTAACTTCAATTTTATTTTATAAACTTAAAATTGTAATTAATAAGGCTCTATTGTGATTGGAATGATCCCAAAAAATATTCACATTTCCGAAAATGAAAATTTTTTATTTCTTATTATTCCATCCGTCCACCCATCAATGGACATTTACATGTTAGAATGCAATGGAAGAATAATAATAAATAATAAGAGTGATTGCTTAATTTGATATTTCAATCTTTTTAGTTTCTAGGGCCGTACTAAGTTTAGGTTTGGTTTTTGTCCCCTTTTATATTTCATTGTTTCTACACAGTGGAACAAAGAAGCATAGAATATTTAGTAAGAAGAAGCAAGTAGTAATAAAGTGGGTTTTGAAGTGGCTGGCAGGGTAGCATGTTAACTAGAACGCACTATAAATATATCTAGAGTTAAGTTTATGCGGCACAGTGGCCAGTTTTTGCAACATCCCGTATAAAAGTTCGCGAGCGTATGTTAGTGAGATTTATGAAGTCGCAACCGTGGAGACAAACGTTCGTTTTTATAATTTCTAGTTTTAAATTCCGTAGGCGTCGCTGTAGTCGCTAGTAGCGCCGTTCGCCGCTTTGTTTATTTAGCGCTGGTGTCGGTGTGAAGCCGCGACGCGCCGAACACGCAATAAAAGACTGCGGAAGTCAACGCCAACTACGATGGCCGCACGCGGCGAATACAAATAAGAGTCGCCACCTACATTTTTCATATGCACTGGAACCTCACACCACCGAGCGAGGACGTCACCGCCTCCGGTTCGTTTACTGGCAATATTTCAGTCGTTACGATTTTCGGAACTAAATGTAAAAAGTGTTTTATTAACCCGAGCGTCGTTACCGCTTTTTCAATCTGGCAGGATTACAAACCAAAGAGCTCCACTTTGTATGCAAACATGCTATGAGCATAGCACTTGATAATAAAACCTAATCAATTACATGCTGTGATACTCCCATTTCGCTTTATATTGCATTACTAAACGAAATCATTCCTCTCTGTATATTTCCTTTCAATATTTATTTTATCGTGACAAATTAAACACTATACTTATTCTCTCCTTCTACTACTTTTTACTTTACTCAGAACATTCTGAGGTGTTCTAATCCCTGAGGGCCGATTTTTCATCTCTGGTTAAAATGTCGGGTACGTTATCTATCGATTAATATTGTATTGAAATTAATTTGACCATATTTTTTTCTTCTTTTTTATGATTCTGTACAAAAAATAATATAAATAGCTCAATTGCTGATAATTCAGGAGAAAAACAGTAATAAAGTTTTGTAGAGGGGATATGTGACGTCACATAGGATTGTTAAGTAGAGAATTTGAATTCATTCGATAAAAATCAACATCATTATAGAATAATCTGCATTTGGCAGATATCCAGGATTCATTTTTAAAACGATGTACGTAAACACTAAACAACCTTCGACAATCATGACAATGACAATGTTGATAGTTGATATTTCAATGCCAACCAAATATTCATCAAAACAATATGCTGTGAAATATTAAAATAATTTAATTTTATTATGAATTGCCAATTTTGATATCTTATATATTTTTTCATTAATAGTTATGACTAATTAGTAAAAAAATTATTATTGGTAGTCATAATGGTTAATTTTTAATTTCTATACTTTTCTCCTTCAATTCGACAGTGGTCTTGTAGCCCATTAAGCAAACCATTACAGTTTGAAGAGTTATACACACTTTTCGTAAAATTGAAAATACTATATTAAATAACTTCTACTGTGTCACAAAATAATAAGTTATGGGTATATGTCCACTGAATTTACATTAAAGAAAAATATGCTACACAATGGTATTGTGACCCGGAATAAAAAAAAATGTATTCATCTATTTTCAATATATCTAAATATAGTCGCAGTTCTTCAAATTCTTTGTTCATTTTCATTATGAATCGAGTACGGCGGGGGGTCGAAATAAATCACAAAAAATAACAATTGACACAATTTTAAATAAAATGCAATTACCTAAATGCGGAATAAAAAGACGCTCCCATTATATGAGGCCTGAACTAATTAATGTTATAAACCCGATTAAAGTCAGTTTCAAATATCGCTTCATACTTCATATTGTATCTAGAAACATTAAGGATAATTAAGGTTAAAAGATTTGTGATATATATTTTCTATTTGATTTAATTTGTTATACAGCAGGTCTTATTATTATTTCTTAATTAATTACATCTTTAGTCTGTTATATAAAAATAACAAAAACTACTAGCAAGATTGAAGCGACTCAAAAATTGATGCTTTTATTCCATATACGGAGTAAAACATTATAGGTACGGCATTGTATATTTTATTATATTATTCTTTTCTTTCATATTTTTGTTTTGCTACATATAACAATAACAATAATTGTAGTGTTTATGTAATTATAATAAAAATAAGAATAAGTACAATTATTGGTAGTGGGCAGAGAAACATCTACGTCATTATAAGAATTCGAAAGAGTACTTTTTCCATTGTCTCAATAGAACGTTAAAAGAAATAATATATATAGTAGAGCACACACACAAATTACAGTAGAACGTGGTAAACAAAAAAATAAGGTTGACAATAACGAATCACCAATCTACTTAATAGGAGATACAAACTTCGGTCTCTATTTAACAAAGATCACAAAATAAAAGCGGAGATACGATATTGAAGACGACTTGTTTAATGACGGTGGTTTGTGACTTGTTACTTAATGAGAAAAATGAAGGAACGGATGCAACCTAGGGGAAATTCAATCAAATTGAAACTCACAGTAGAAACACTGCATGTCTTATTATTTTTACTTACACTCCAATTAATTTTAATTATTTTTTTTCAAAATGTTGTGGAACTACTAACGAGCTTCTGACAAATGTGGTAGACTACTTTTAGTTTTATTTAATTATCACGAAGTAAATATACAAGGATACTTTTTATCCTTTGATTTGAATAATGCAATCACGATTTAAACCAAGTGTTTTTGTTTTTAATCATTGATTTAAATTTTATAAAATAATACGTCCGTATACAAAGTAAAGCAAGTATTGTAATCATGAAAAATTTCGGTTTTCAGATTATGACGAACATATCCATTTTGACCATCCCTGAATCCATTTTGACTAATTTCGAAGTGCGTTTGTACGTACCTATCTCGCATAACTCAAAAGTGATTAGCTGTAGATTGTTGAAATTTTGTTAATGGGACTACTATAACATCTTGTTGTGCCCTTCCTTTTTTTATTGCAATCGGAAATGCCAAAAGGACACTTTGCTCGTAATGTTTCTTTTAATTTTTACGCATAACTCAAAAAAGATTAAAATAAAACTGAAAGGACTCGAATGGGAGTTATTTCTCGCATGTTATTTTAATTATTCATATTTGCTTGTTGCTTTTTTCTTAACTAGTTGTAAATAATAATTTATATAAATAAATAAAAATTCCTTGGGAATAAAATAGTCTAGTATGTAACAATTGCCAAAAATGATTTTCGTCAATAATTACCTCATTATTGCAAAAAAATCAATTATTTTTTAAAATCCTGTTTAAACATGTAGTATGTTATACACGTAGGTTGAGAACACTGTAATTATTGACCCAGCGTCAAATTGTGTCAAATTTTTTCACTACAAACATTTAAATCCCAATCCTGCTTAAAAAAATAAATTGAGAATAGTAAAGATTTCATCATAATTATTTACTTGTTTCTAAATATTCACAAAAATGAAGTAGGCTGAATTTATTTTTATATCTGACATTTCAGTTTGTTAACCTTACTTTTAATTCTTGTCTTGTTTATATTTGATTTGTTCATTTAAATTAGATGGCAAATTTAAATTGAACACCCACAACTTACAAGTTTCGTGAGTTTAATAAGTCATACCATAATTCGATTTGGAGACTTGAGTTCCTTTAAAAAGTGACAATTTTCATTATCGTTATAATAATAATAATTTATTATTGATCTACCAAAAAAGCGGTAGTAAAAATAATTTCTCATGTCAAATAAAGGTTAATAATGGTGGTGTCTATGCTAGTAGTGAAAAAATATATTTTTTATAATCGGTCTGAAAGATCTACTTTCTAGCCTTCATTATTGATAGAAAGGTGATGTTTTCAGGTCACACATATTTTCAGACCATTGCAACAGTCTGTAAATGTTTGCAGATAAAGTTAAATTATTGACTGTCTCATTTGAAAATGTTATTCACAATTTAGTGGTAGGTACAATTAAGAAAAAGGTAATATTCTGCAACAATTACAATTAATGAATAATGAAAGGCGATTTGAACAAGATCGGCATGTATTTACAGCAACATTTTAATCCGTTGGAAATCCAATAACCAAGAGCTGGTTTATAATTGAGTGTAAATGAAGCTTAAGAATGATTGGCGAGTGGTGCGAACGCAGCCCTACTTTGATTTCCGTTGCGGGAGTCATATCCATGTATTTTCAGCACTCGAGGGGATGAATTCACAAATTTCGATTTAGCGGCGCTGCGCTCTGATAATTGTGTAAAAATGGGATTCAGTATCGGCGCGCGGGATCTGCAGCTTTATGGATGCACAAATTCCCACCACCGCCGCCACTGCCGGGGGCAAGGGGCGGGAAACAAATGAAAGCGGAACGAGCGCGGGCGAATGTTTTGTGGGTATAATAGCAATTGCTGCAATTATTTCTCCCATGCCAACTACTAAAAATTCTAACTACATTTCATTTCATTGCAGTTATTTTTTATACTTAATTTTATTTGCACGTGTTAAATTGCACAAATTATGTTTTTTTACTGTTACATGATGCCAAGTGTAAAATATATTATATTTTTTTGTTTATTTACGATGTATGCTTATTAGCATCAACAGCATATTTATACAGTCAGGGGTAATTATAAAACATTAACATACTCATCTAAAAATAAATAATTTTATACAAGACTATAAAAAAATTATCATTATGCACAAAAATCGTTTTTTTTTTCTATTAATATATTAAATAGAAAAATTAAATTATTATTCAAATAGTTATGTTTGATTCTAGATTGCGAAATGTCACTTTTGCATTCGGCAATGAATTTGTTAAGTTAAAAAAAAAACTTTCGAGAATGCTAAAGTATTTCGCAATCAAGTATCAAACAACATTTTTTGAAAACTATGTTGCAAAATTATTAAAAATTTAAAAAGATAATTGGCATGTCAATATTAAGTTCTTATGATATGTTTTGAATAAATTGTTTTATTTTAGTATTTGTTGTGGAAATGTATTTTTATTAAATAAAAATGTAGGAACTAGCTTTATTGTTAAAATATGAATTTATCTACCTTTGCGATTAAAATGTAACCCTTTTGATAAGAAAAAATAATACTTTTATTTTAAATCGTGCAGTAACAATTTAAATTTTTTATTGACTACTTTGTTTATAGTAAGTACTAATTATTAACGCGCAAACAATGATCAAGAAACATACAATGTAAAAACATATTTGTTTTTAAAAAAAGTAGATCAAATTTTATCATTCAAACGAATATTTCAATATTCATAATTAATGATGAATTATATATTTTATTAAAGAAAAGAAGACCTGATATTATAAAGAAATCATTTCCATTAAATTTACTTCAATACATGTTTATCACACTTATATAACATTTATAGAAATGTGGGAGCAAAATTAAAATATTTCAATTCATAATATTTTTAACAATAAATGTATGTATAATAATAAAATCTACACAACATCGTTCTTATTAGGATCTATCAGTATTATGAAATTATATCAGAAAAATTTTATATTCACTTACCATTAAATTTTGTGTTGGAAACAATAGATTCTATACTGGACAGTTATTTCAGCACAGGGAAACAAAATGTATTTATTAAATAATTCACTAACTACACAAAAATGTCCTCACTTCACCAAACTTCACAAACAACTAAACTAAAGTAAAAATTCATTAAATCAAATATGATTCACAATGTTTTAACATGTTTCGTTGAATCTGGTTGGACCAAGTCGGTTAGTGTTCTGTTAAGTCTGCAGTCGTGCGCGTATATTTGCAACAGGCGTATGTTTTAATTTCTTGCAATAAATCATTATGGACTATTTAGTTTATCTTGTGTGCAGTTAATTGTAATTCAATGAATTCTATTACTGTCAACAATATTACTCGTGAAAGGTAATAATTAAAATTATTCCATGAAGTACTCTTTATTAAACAAAGGTTAATATTGATTCAAATTATAATTTTGTATTTATTTATAGTCAAATTGCTCCCAAAGTTACATTTTATTAAATGGAGTGTATTGAATTTCACTAATTAATTGGAGTTGCAAATAACCCACCTATCAGGTGAAATATGCTATATTTTCATATAATATATTAAAATATCATTATGATATTGTGATCCATTACCAGGAATATTTGTTTCTAAATGCACATAGTAATAATACATTTAATGAGGTAATTATAAGCAAATATCTTTTCGAGATATTATACCATAAATAATATAAGTGAAAAACATTTGCATGATTCCACTCTTAAGAAAACAATTGCAGTAATTTCAGACTACTGCTTTCAAGTGTAAAAATGAAAAGCACTCACAAATAATTTCCTAATTTTATTAATTTTTTTCTCAAATTTATGACTATTTTTTTATGAAATGTTAGAAAAACAAGACAACGAATTTTGGAAACCCGGTTCAAATTATCTATTAAATATACATTAAGCGAGATACGATTTTCTAAAAGAGCATCATTTATCGCTGTAACAGTATCACATTTTCAGGGTTGGATTAAATAGTTATTATTTCGAATTTGTTTTCTCAAAAACGAAATTTATTGCAAATTATTTTAAATTATTGTAATACCAATAAGTACCTATACAGACACATACAAATCTACAAAAATAAACGTTGAAATTAAAATTATTGTAAAGTAAGCTAAGATAGATATAACAAAAATACAAACGTATTTTATAAATAATGGTTTGATTTCCATTATTATGTTGTTTTGGAATATTTTTTTATCGATAGCCTACTGTACATTAATAATAAAAATTGATATTTACTTAAATTTAAATTGAATTAAATTAATTAAATTACAAATTATTGTCTAGAAGGTACATGAATTAGGAACTAATAGTAATTAAAAATATAAAATCTATTTTTGCAGTCGGTTTTTCAATTACTTTTTAATTCTTATAATATTTTTAAAATACTTAATGCATCAAATTTCAAGCAAAAAATAATAATCATAATTTTATTATATTAATATTTATTACAAAAAAAATATGCAATAACATATATGTATAAAAAAACCTATTATTATAGTTACTATCTGCCGAAGACATATCTTTTTTTCGTTACTTGTTAACATATCTTACTAAGTAAAACATAAATTTACATCCTATCAACAGCTCGATTAGAAATATTTACCTCGTCAGACATCAAATATTCTCATAACTTTTATTGTAAAACTGACACTGACTTTAATAAAACACTATAACCCAGTTGCATAAAGCATGGTTAACTTTAATTACTGGTTAAATTTTTGACTGCAATACATTTTTAATACGTTACCATGGTAAAAAACGTCAAGTTAATCATTTGATTAGTTAATCATGCTTTATGCAACCAGGCTTGTAACTTGCAACTCCTTACAGAATATAATGATAATAATACATAATTTAACTTTGGAAATAATTATATTATATTACTGAAAGTAATTGAAATATTAGTAATTGTTACAAACAAGTACTTATTTCAATTACAATTACAATACTGAAGTAAATCACTACCTAGCCATTTAATTCAGCCCCTTTTTTTCTACGAATATTTATATTTATTTTAATATTAAATTAACTCTCTGAATCTATATATCATTTTATATTCATCATGATTGTGGAACATAAAAATAATTGAGAAGAAAAAATGATATTATTCCCATATGAAATTGTAATTAACTTATAAATTTTAAATACCCTTAATATTATTATTATATTTATACATAATAAAATCATTTGAAACACCCGTGAACTGTTTTTGTTGACGTGGAAGCAAGAATAAGAATCTGTTTGAAAATGGCGTTTTCAATAAGAGGATATATGGCACCCGCATTGTAATCTATTATAATCAAAGTTGAGGTCGGCTCGCCCGGAGAATCCAATATAGGGCGCGTTACATGTTTCACCTGTAAGATGGTGAAATCTTGAAATAAAACTTTTGAAGCTGCGCATTGATTCTGTTCGCAGTGAGTCTATAAATCTGTAAGTATCTCACCTGCTGCATCGGTCGTATTTCAGGCCTCGATGCGATATAAATTCTAATTGTGGGGGAGCGACACGTACTCCGTATCCCCAAATAGGATAAACCCGGGGCTTAAGCCCGCGCCGCACAAAGCCAACACGAATAAATCCTCATATTCGGCTTCTGCGCACGCGTGTTTCGCTTGTCAAATGCCCCACATGGATACTTCATTATCCAACGCTTGCCCATTGCCTCCCAGAAGAATTCATCCGTTCAAAAACACTCAATCATTTATACTTTTCCCCTAATTTTAAAATCCGATGTGTACATTCTAATTGTTGCCAATTTTGACGTTTGTACAAAATTCAACTAGAAGCAGGGTTGGTCTGATTAAAATCATAATTTTAATCAAGTGATTTTTTTAGAAATCATTGATTTTCTATCAATAATAAAAATTATAATAAAAATTTAAATATTTGTCACAAAACTATTAATGATAAGCAAAATCTGTTCTGTATACAATAATATCTTAAAATTATATGATATTTTGTCACTTTATTTGTCATTCACAGAAGAAAAAGATAAGTATTTAAATGTGTAAAGTAAAAATGATTTGTTGCTCTTCCTAGTCTTATTCAGATTAATCATTTGGATTTATTAAAGATATTGTTTTCGTTTATGAAATAAAATATTTATATTGCTTTTAAAACATTTAAAAAGTGCACTAACAATTAAATATCTTAAAATATTAAAAAATTCAATAATTTTTTATTTTTTTAAATAAATTATGATTTTACCAACCCTGACTACGAGTACAGTCATTATTTCAATTACAATATAAGATTCTTAAAAATTATATCATGTTGATGACTGTTATGTAACATTGAGTCGTTTGTCTAAATTTGGCGAAAGATTTTTGTGTAGTAATTTACATGTTATTCTTGCATATTTTTAAACATTCAGCTGAAAATCCAACGAGTTTTAAAAGCAGGATTAAAATATTAATTTTGTTATTGTCTGCCAACTATGGTAAAGTAGTATATATATACCTGTAAATATATTTTCATCAAATTACATATGTATGTTATTTGTTATTTTTTTGAACTGAGCCTAAATTTTGAGCTCAACTTGAAATAGGAACAAGATTATGCGCTTTCGAAATAACAACAAGTCACAACTCTTAGCTTTAAACTAGGCAAAAGCTCAATATTCCTTGTAGAAGCATTCGAGCATATACATTGATAAAAGAATGTCAACTGAGTCAAGTATAAATCATCTTGGATTAAACCAATATTTATTTAAACCTCGTTCGATCATTTTTCTTTACTGTTGCTTACAAGCAGTTTACTGTCTTTTATTAATTATTAATTGAAAAACAAATGAAATTGTTAGTTCGCAGATTATATTGTGTATTGTATAATATACTTAGCTTTTATTAGCTTTAACTATTACTATTCTCGCCTTCTTTTGACTTCCATTGAACAAAAAACCACCCTAAAATACATTAGTTACAGCACTATGATACATACATTAAATTTATGAAACGAGTTCCTTAATAATAATAACGTACCTACATATCCACATTAACTTAAGTACAGCAAAAACTAGAACATTAACGTGCGGAGCTAAGAGAATAAAGTAATCCCGAAATCTCGGGCCACAAAAACGAGTGAATATCAGCGGGGTAGGCGAGTATGTGGTTAGAAAATTCACACCTGTCTAATCCGTTTGAGAGAGCTCGGGCAAGAATATGAGGTCCGGGGCGGCGTCGTGATCTACGGCCGTCGCGGGGATTCCCGAATTAGCCGGTTATCCCGAACACGGACTGCTAATGGACACCAGGGACCATCGACAAAAACATTTAAATACTCGAGGAGCGAAAAACACCGCGCAATTCGACTTCTCCCAGTTCGCACTCAATCTAATTCCCACCAGTTTATTAAATGTGTTTTTCAAACATGCAGACATTCGGAATATTTATAGTTGATCCCACGTAATTAAGATACGTTAAGAGGCTACCCAATTAAGTAAATAAAAAATAAATTCTTCAGTAAAATTGTAAAGAACTATAATCTTGTTTAATGTAATTATATCATATTATGAGAGGTATGCCCACTCATTCTGAAGTACTCTAATTCTTATCCTAAGAAAATTGGATCAAAATCACATACCGTAAAATACTGCCACCGTAATTTTTTACCTGGGGCTTGTTTTACAAAACTACAAGTCTTATAATGCAAGTGTATCACTTGGCAACGCTTGTCAAGTTATAGATTCTATTGGCACATATTGAAAATTTGACAAGCGTTGCCAAGTGATACACTTGTATTACAAGACCTGTAGTTTTGTGAAACAGGCCCCTGATATGGATGCTCAATAGTTGTGAATTACTCTAATTATTGTCCTAATGTAATTATACCAAAAAACCGTGATGTTTACTACCAAAGAAGGGTGTTCATTCATGTAAAGTACTCTAATTCTTACCCTAATGTAATTACACGAAAATCACACTCCTGTCATTAGTATTTTTACTACTTGTTAGCTGTGCTCATTAATTCTGAAGTACTCTAATTCTTGCCCTAATGTATTTAGATTAATATGAACCAATCACCTTAATCACTCTTCGTAAAAACCATTACTTTCCCAATTAAGTGCAAAGTATTCTCAGTTAAACATTCAAATTTTATATTTGTTTATTAATTTTGTTTCGTTCGTTGAAATTTGTAACCTATGTAAAATCTTAACTTATCTAGAGATATCAAGACAATACTTAACTTTAGTCTAAGTCTAGATTAAAATGTCTTGTCTAGATACCAAGACTCTAGATTGTTTCAGGACTCTACATTAACTTGCACATATGCTGCAAAAAAGGACAGATAATTCTTCAGTAGCGTTCTTTTTCTATTTTACAATCAGTTTCAGTTCGAAAAGAAAAGGCTTCATTTAAATTTCGAAAATTTAAATTTTTTAATTAATCTAGATGAGTGTGCCAAACTGTGCTAAACCATATACCCGATAAATATCTGTTGCGTTCTGGACCCCCATCATTATTAACATTATTAAGATACATTCATAAAACAATGTTATTTTATGTTACTATAAGATTTTTTATTGTTATTCGTACTAATAAAGTATATTTAATTTTAATTAATCTTGATCTAGTATAAGAATGTTTTGTCTTGTATTTTCAATTCAAGACAAGTGTTTTGTCAGTCTTCTCTTGATAATCTAGAGAAGACAAAAGTCTAGAAAGTCTAGATCTAGACGACAACACTAGTAATTTGGCCCGAAAAAGTGTTTGCCTCAATAAAACGGTGATCTAACTACACGGAATTGACAGTATAATAATATTATATAAATTATAAAATATTTATTAAATTGATAACATGTAGGAAGACAATTCAATTAAAATTAAACTAAAAAAAAATCCATGAATAACGTAATGTGCAGAATTCATAAAATTTACAGAGAGGACTATTACTCATTATCATTAATAACATTAATAAAATATTAAGCTGTAATATATATTTTGTGTCATATATAGAAATACATTCTAGGGGTAATTTGATGTGAGCAGAAAGATCTGATGAACTCTGGTTTAATTTTAATGACACAAGAAATCTGTTACACAACTTCGTTTGTCCTGAACTAGGAACCGCTCTTGAATTATTTCGTTCTTCGTTCACCAAGTTTGCTTCAAGTTCCTTTCTGTTCCAGGTCGTCGGAAAGTCGGACTTTAACAGTTGCAGCACTTAGGTAATTTTCCATTAAACGTTATACTTTTATAGTAATTTATAGTAATTCTATTAATATCATTATTATTAATATTAAATCAACAATTTATAAAAAAAAAACAAATATTTATAGAAATTATAGATTCATTATAATTAAAATTTCCTATGAAGATTTTATAATTAATAGCGAAAAATTAATGAATAATGAATGATAATAAAAAGCCTTTTTGTTGTCGTTGGAATGGGGTCAATGTAAGTGGTACGAAATAAAATAAAGCTTTGCGAAAATTGTTTTTCAAATGGAATGATTATGAGAACAATACAATACTTTAGCGAATGTAGGTAGTTGTTTGATTGGTCGCGGCTTAAATTAGTAGATAATTAACATGAACCCGGGGTAGTGCCTTTGTAGTAGAAGCTTTACAGGTGGGAGATGCTATCGCGATTCTATAGAGCACACGTTTAGTCCATTATCGGGCGATACAATCTCTCATTTTTATTTTAATGGCATATTGGAAACATTATTCACTGCGGGGTAGGAAATAAAAATGTGATTTTCGTTTATTTTGCCCTCTCACGTTCGGTTATATGTATCTGAATTCTAATTCATTCTATGTAAATATTTATTGGAAATTTTGTCGAAAAATACGAGCGACCAAACGATTGTAAATGGCATTTAAATTTATTCGAAATTTTAACTAAGTTCTCTTCAGTGATATGTCAGTCTCCGTTGACGCAGTAATTTTTGTTGATATTAGCAAAATTTTCTCATTTTTATGGATTATTCACTCATTAATATTTATACTTGTCTCGAATGTAACTGGAACCATGCTTTTGATAACTTATTTTACTTTTTAAGAATCACGTTCGTTAATTTAGTCCATCAGGGTCTTTAAAAAAAGATAATTCCGTAATACATTGCGATGTAAATAAACGTTTCATCATTTTAATAACAACAAAGTGACATTTCCTAAATAGAAGATCAAAAGGTGATGAGACTGAATCTCTAAAACCTTTTATTTTCTTTACATTTTTGCTCCGACAATGAACAATGTTTTCCTCATGCTATCTCATGTTTATTGTATTGTTAAAATTCTAAAAACTTCCACTAAAGAGAACACGACAGATTCTACCTGCTATATTTTTTATAAAAACTGTTACTTTACAAAATTAAAATTTTAAAAAATTCCTGCACCTTCGACATAGTACCAAAAAGGTGTATTATTAAGGATTGTAGACATACACTAAACTTTACAAAATACAAAGTTATTACATATACATAGAATAAAAAAAATTAATTTAAATTTATATTAGATCAGAAAAATAATTCTTCTCTAATTTTAGATATTGAAATATATTAAAACTTAAATTGAATACTGCTTTTTACTAAACTTTCCTATATACATATTTACACAGTTTTTTTTTTATAAAATAGAATTAAGTTCACAATTAATACATCACGTAAAATTAATAAAATATACTATAGGCATCAGGTGAAAGATGTTGAAAAAAGTTAATATTTGTGAAAAATACAGCAAAATTTGTGGATTATAATGAGAAATAGTAAATAAGATAGTGAAATCCACCAAAATTTGAACAAAAAAATGGAACAACCATGCCAGTAGAGTACAAAAAGAATAATTAGTAAAAATAAATAGTGATTAAATGTCTAGGCAAAAACATCAGAAGAAATAAACAGAAGAATAATATGGTAATAAACAAGCTTCTTCTTAATTGAAGAAAAAGAAAAAGAAGGAATTATTTGAAATAATGTTTCATGAGACAATTTTAATAATTTAATTTTTTTATTACCTACATAAATAGAAATTAAAATGTAGTATATTCACTAGTATGAATTGCCCACTGAACCCAAAAATTAGGGTACATACAGACATAAGTACATAGGAACATGCGTACATACTGTAGCGAATCGAGACAAGTTTAAGCACCCTTCTATTGTACTGACGCATCGAAGCTACCAGAATATTTCGGAACTTTATTGCTCTAATACGTAAGACGTCACAGGACAGTCTGATATTAACACGAGTGGTGAACATAAATAGTTAGTGATATAAATATCGCGTAAATAAATAGTGCGTAGTACTGAGTGTTTAAATAAATATTCTTAGTGTTTAAATATTTATTAATAATTATTACTCTTAATTTAGTGTCTATATTTTTTATTCATACTGATAGTTATTTTTATTGTCTTATATTATTCATATTTCGTTTATTAAACCTATTTATATAAATACTTGTATTTCAATTATTTCAAAACAATAGTATATTGTGTTATTAAGAGTAAAAGTGATACTTTGTGTGGCGAGCATGGAAGTTTACACGACGAGCGAAGCGAGTCGGACAATGGGGTATTCCAAGTTTTTTTCATTTTTTAATATGTTATTCTATGCATAAAAATATTAGACCCGTATTTTTTCTTTTCGCCGAAAGGTTTCAAACACGCCAGAAATAAATTTTTAAAGTTTCAATAAATTACACCCTAGAAAATCGGCCGTGCGTGTGACGTCACAGGCACTGAGAATCAGCTGAGAACATCATTCGTAGGTCTGAGTCAGAGGCGTGGCGCATTCGAACAAGAGCCAATAGGCTGACGCGAGTGCCTTCTTTGTCACAACAAGGCTGATACTGAATTTTACGTACTCGATTCAAATGCATTACAATTTCATTTTGATATTATGGTATTAAAAATCAGAAAAATAATGATTATATTCACTTTAATATTACTTATATATGGTAAACAATGATATCCAATAAGAATTTCTTTAAAAGCCGTAGGCTTGGAATACCCCATTACATGCGAGGCACATAAAGACACTTTTACTCTGAATAACACATTCTATTTTTTCTTCAAACGAAGAAATTTTAAAAATTAATTACTATTTGACGTTTAATATGTAGGTTACCTGTCAGTTATTCATAATTTTTAGTAACTTTATTCTTAGGTTATCTAGTTTTTATAGTGATATTTTGGGCGATATTACAGATTTCTATTATACAAGTAACTTCTTATTGGCTGATTCTACATACGGCGGCGAAAAAATTAAACGGCGGCTGGAATAAAAAATTATATTACGGCGGCATAGAAATTAAACTTCAACCTTGTCAGTCACGTCACAGAAGATGTCACTTTTATGACTTTTGAAGAAAAATAAAATTATAGTACAGAGGACACGCTGAAACTAGTCAAAATGAACTCAGGGATGCTCAAAATGGATATTTCCTTTGAAATCTGAAAGCCAAAATTTTTCTCGATTATGATAGATACTTCATTTATTTCGTAGGAAGTAAAAAACAAACTAAACATTTCGATTGTTCATCTAGCATCTAGCGAAAAGCATTGCTTTGATTTGATATCAACACGTGAATCGATGGTTGATCCCGAATCTTCGCCCGAAGACAAGGATGTCATAGAGCGCATTTAGTGAAAGAAAACAAATTGAACACTTATACCGCCATCAGTCTCCATCGCTGTCAGTGGCGGGACAAGACAATGTAGCTGAGTTGCGCGGACGTCAGGCGGGATCCAGCGCGTGACGCGTGATACATCACGCTGCAAACCGCGCGTGATGCCCGGATATTATCATAAACACGCTCGCGGTGACATGTGCGCCCAACATACATCTGCGGATCCACACCGTGGAAGGATATGCGTTATAGATTACCCTACCTGCAAACATCTTACTGCATGCTATTGTCTTCTTTATATTGTCTTCAATATCCTTCATAAAACCAAACTGGTTATTACAAGAAAAGTATTTATATATTGAAAAAATTAAATATACTTGTATTGCAAAGTTGTTTTAAATTTTGTAAATAATAATAAATAAATTTGGAGTATAGATTTACTTGATTTGAAAAATAATAATTCAAGAACAAAAACTATTGGCTGAAATTTAGTTATGGAAATACAAATTAAAAACTGTAAATTTTACATTTTCTTCTATATCTATCGATTTTAACTGATCATGTATATATAATTACCTATGTCTATTTTAGTCTAAATTGTTTGAGCAAGTTGAATTATTTATAAAACCAGTTCAAGAGTTCACTTATTATACATATTTATATTATTTCGGAGCCCCCGAATTTATAAGCTTTACCAACAATAAATTAAATTTACCAATAAAACTGAAAAGTTTTGCAAAAATATACATTACTTGAAAAAATAGTTTACGTATGCAGTAACAGGGGAAGTAATTCCTAAAGTCGCTCATGCCGTATTTTAGCATAAACCCAAAAATATTTTAAAATATTGTATTTTTAGTTCAAAAATTCTCAAATTTTACAAAAAAAATATTTGTAATATTTTTTTGAAGAATTAGCTACGCTGGTACCAAATTAACAAACAGAATTTAATTATCTCTCTTAGTTTCGGATATTTGCTGTCATAATTGCATCTCAAAAAAGTGTGTTTTTTTATTATATTTCAAAAATGAGTAGAGTTACAATCTCAACTAGTTTATCATTCGATTCTACGATAAAAAATATATAAAGAAATGTTTTAACCACATATACGTTCTTTGGAACGATTAGATGAAAACTAAGACAAACGAAAAAAAGGCTAAATTTTTGGATTTGATATTGATGCACTGATTCCAAATTTAGAAACAGAATTCAAATACCTCTTTCTGTTGTCGAGATATTTGATTTCAAATTTATACCTAAAAAACAGGTTTTTAGGTAAACCTCTCAAAAGGTTAAGTTTATAGTTTTGGCGTCCTCGCCATTCGGTTCTATTTTCTATGGGCAAAATTACATTAAGTGTACCAATAATTAATAATTGTTATATAATAGCGACCTTATTGACAACCAAATTTAAATGTATTTAAATTTAGTTAAATAAATGTTTAATATTCGAAGCACACATTTTTTCCTTTTAATAAAAATGTTCAAAATAGGAAAGAAGATTTAAAAAAAGTAGCGTCTTATTATAAGTTGATATTATATATTTTATTATTTATGATTACCTAAACATAAGGTATTTCGCTCCTCCCTAAGAGTATTTTTGGATCCGTCACTATATAGAAATCCAAGTTCATTGGTTTATCTATAAAATTAAGAGAGAAAGAGTTTAAATTACTCAACATATAAACCATGACCATAATTGACAAAGTCGTTTAAATCTCTAGCACGAGAAAAACTATGAAGTATACCAAGTTTCTGAAATTTTTCTCAACAGACACAATTACAATTGGAGAAAAACGCATCAAAAATCGAAAAAAAAAAATAGTTTAGGTTTACATAATTTATATTTTATTATTTACAAATTGTTTTCCTTTCTAAAACAGTAACTTTTTCTTGAACTAAAATATAAATTTCTACAAAAGTTTTGGATTCGTAATGGAATAAATGCTTTCCTAAATTTGATAGACGACTCTTTTATTTTTTTATTTATTATTTTGTCTCATGAAGCAGTTTAAACTTAATATATATTTCAAAATAATTGATATGTTTATGAAATTTTACAAACGATTAAACTATTTTATAAATCTGTCTACTAAACACGTGAACAATTTCTTATAAAACTTTCAACTAAAAACATATCCTTAACATCTTGTTTTTCCAGAAATTAATTTACTGTATTATATTTCCCTAAAACTTTATACATTATTCGTAATAAAATTTATTTGCACCATTGAATTATTTATTGCTAATAATCTGTCAAAAAATAAAAAAAATATAGGAAATAAAAACACATTATGTGAAACCGTTGTATGTATATTTTATAAAATAATAAATTAATTATAACATTGCATACTGGATTCATTTTTGAACAGAAGGACATTTGCATATAAAATATAACACACAACTAATACATTTTAGTGCATATATTATAAAATAAATAATAAATTGTCACAGTAATAATTAATGTTTGTAATATCTAATGCGATCAGTAAAGGTTGGCTGGTTAACGTGATTTCAGGTCTAACAATGGTAAATGTGGAAATAAAAAATATTCATCCTTAACGGTTTCAAAAACCTTTCTTTCTATTATATTACTACTAAGAGAAAAAATATTTATTGTTCATAGAAATATAACTTACTATTAATGAAATATTTTAGTCTATAATATTGTTTTTACCTCCCGCCTATCAATATATAGGATAAGGCAGGTATTGTTTTTAGTCATAATTCTTTATTGTTAGTTACTATACTATATACTATATTATAATGTCTACGTATGTGAAACACCTTTACATTTCAGATTTATTTATCATTTTTTTTCGAAATTCAAAAATCATGCCTGCCTGAGGAGTAGAGGGAACGGACGATCGATGGTCTCGGAAATTATTTTTTCTTGAACGTTGATGTTCATAACTAGATAAAATTTCATTTCTTGTGTTCCTACCTATTTTTCTGCGCTATTTGATTGCAACCTATGGGCTGTCGGGACGCTCTAGATAGTTACATCGATTTTAAATCGGGAGAATTTCCTAATCTCAAGCGGTGGTCGACTCGACGCGCTGACTAAGAAATTCATAAATGCAATATCTCCTTCTTTGCAATTTTTTAAGTGAATAAAGCAAATTTGTGTAATGCAATAAGGAATAGTGATAGACATTTTAATAAAATTTTAAAAAAGATGATCCATTTCGAAGGGAAGATCGAAGATATAAATCGAATGGAAGTTGAAGAACGATTAGCCATAGAATGATCTTACTTTCAAGTGAAATATGTTTAAATGGCGTGAAGAAAACAAATGTATAATTTAGCGTACAAGGAAGTCATCTGGTGTCCACATCAGATTTTTTAATCTTTATTGAGATTTGGATTGCCTCAGGAAACCAAGCTCGTGGCTGCATTGTGACGTCATTGATTTCCCCTATATGTGGTGGTCGGTAAAAATAAAAGAAATACCAATTTTTTATAAACCTTATTGTCATTATAAATTCCAGATGCTCCTTACGATTCACGAATTAATATATTTTATCCGAGCAAGAGACTTTATTGTGAGTAGTTGCACGATGACGGCAATTCCTTGTCGTCCTTTGAAAGTGGCTGGAGTGCATGTAGCAAGTGGGGAGGATGCGTGGCGTGTTGAACCGGGCGAATTTGCAGCTGTTGTCACTCCCCACGTGAAAACGCCGGATAATGAGAGGTACCAAGCCACGGCCCCGCGTCTCATTAAGTCGAGGACCCTCGGTCCTTGGATCTGACTTCTGTCTATTAACTGCGTCCCTCAGAAATCATGCTAATTGGCCTGCACTCTCAGATCCTTCTATAACAGCCATTTGCTTTAATGCTTGTTTTTATCTACGGAACATTTCATTTTCATTCGATTACTAAGGACTTTCATTTGCAATTATAATTAAATAGCGGATATTTTTAAAAAGTTATCACTTATTTGACAATAAATTTTTCAGTAACAGTACAATATACAGAAATACATAAAGGAATATAATTTTGATTATTTTTTCTTACTATCCATAGTATCAGAGCCGGAACGGTAATAAATATCGTTCCGGTTCCTGGAATCAGCGTTCAAATTTAAAGGATATTCAAGTTTCAATTCTGCCCATTTTCGATTTAACTTGTTTTGATTTTTGCCGTGTACATATGAACTAATGTCATTAAGTATGTGTGTTATGTAAATATTTAGTTTATTTGTTTTGTTTTTTTAAATAATTATTCTTTTCGAACTATACAAATGAATTTTCACTTTTCTAAAAATTAAAAAAAAAACACATAGGTATCTTAATAAGCAGAGGAACGTTGAGAACTAGAAGAGGCCAAATAATAGCTTAGGCTGACAATATAGTTTTAGTAACAAAATACAGTAATATAATGATAGAAATTATAAAGGAGACCGTATCAGAAGATGATAAAAAAGGACTAAAAATAAACTTACGAGAGTTGGGAAAGACACAGAGAACAGAAGAATCAAAATAGGAGACTACTCTTTTGAAGAAGAAATAAGAGAGAAAATAATAGCATAAAACAGAGTATTTAATGCAAATAAAAACGTATTAAAACATAAATTAATTTCAAAGAAAACAAATAAAAATTCATAAAACAATATTAATTGATATACAGGGTGTTCCATTTAAGAGTGCCACCATTGCTATATCGAGAACTATAAGAGCTACGAGGTTGGTTAAATTAGCAAAGAACCACCATTTTACAAGACTATTACAGTGAGCAAAAAAAATATTTTTTTCGACCAGTGGTTCTCAAAATACGGGACACAACTTTATTATTTTAAATGAGAACATATGTTTATTTTTAGATTATTCGATAGAGTATTTTTTTCTGAATTCAACGATATAAACAAATCATATACTTATATAACAAAATAACTAAGAAAAATACATGTTAGATTTATATGTATTTTATTTACATATCTGTCTGAAACAAGTGTGCTTTGGATTGAAAACAATTCATTTTCTTCTTAAAACTGACAGTTTAAAAACATAAAATTTAACAAAAAATAATCAAACAATGTTAGACAGAACAATATGTTTTCTATCCATAGCACTCTTATTTCACCCAGATATAAATAAAATACACATAAATCTAACATGCATTTTTCTCAATTATTTTGTTATATGTATTAGTATACGATATGTTTATATCGCTGAATTCAGAAAAAAATACTCTACCGAATAACCTAAAAATAAACATATGTTCCCATTTAAAATAAGAAAGTTGTGCCCCGTATTTTGAGAACCACTGGTCGAAAAAAAATTTTTTTTTGCTCATTGTAATAATCTTGTAAAATGGTGGTTCTTTGCTATTTTAACCAACCTCGTAGCTCTTATAGTTCTCGAGATAACAATAGTGGCACGCTTAAATGGAACACCCTGTATACTTGTAAAAACAAAAATCTTATAAGACAAAAAGTAAATTTGCCAAAATCAGTTTCTTGCTCACATCTAGTGACCTATGCATTTCAGGAAAATAAAAACATAATTAAAATGACCAACTAAGGCGGCAATTTTACCCAAAATTAATCGCCTTCACGTATCTTACGGTTCTCTAAATTCTCATAGTTAACCTCTTAAAACGGACAAAATATAAAACGTGTAAAAGTAATTGGAGTTGCTCATTAGTAATTCCTTTTTTACAGATTATATAAAATATTACATTTTATTAGCAGCTTTGTTGCTAGTTGTTTAACCTTTTGCTATATCTTTTAATTTAATTTAAGTATTTTTCAATTTCATCTTTTGCATATTTTATTTCTAGATCTGAGTGTAGGATGTTGTTCCGTACATAGCAGGGTTGCAATGAAAATGTAATTAAAAATTGAAGGCAGCTTCAAATTAAATAAGCAATTAATATGATTTCCTAGAATGTTTCCATAGCAATGCGTAAGAAACTAAATGAAAAGTAATTAGTTCATTAGTGGAGTTCGATAATACCTTTTGATAATCTTCTGTTTGTATTCGCGCTGCGAAAAAGCAATTAAATTATTTAATTGGTACACATTAAATCTGTTCAGAAGGTTCAAAACTTGAAATTAGTTTTCCACCTTGTTTCCCTGTAAAATATTACTGCAAATCTTTAGTTAGTTAGCTGCAAATTACATACGCGCTAAATTCATTAGACTCTTAATTAGAGTTGGCGCTGTCAACAAGTGCAGAATAAAATATTTGTTTTTCTTGCAGGATGCATTATTTTCATTATTATACGCTGTACTTTCGGTCCAGTTGTAATCAGATAGTTTTACAAACCAACAAATTCTAAATATTATGATGTTAGCTAGTTAGCACTTTCAGCCAGGTAGAAAATTTATTTCTCCAATTACGTTAGTGTGGAATGGAATATATGTTACTATTTCTGCAAATTTAATTAATGCAGAAAATGGAAGTTTTACATTTATAAAATTTGAAATTTCTAACTGGTAGAGAAACCATTATTTCATGTTGCTAGTTCTAATCATAAATTAAACAATTTTCCCTCAATAGAGGCAATAAAACAAAAATAGAGTATATATTATTTCGTGCAGCTCAATTGTTTATAAGAAAACTGCAGGAAAACACAAAAAAGCTTTCTACTCCGAATAGCATACTATTTTTTCTCCAACAATTTTAAAGTAAATTTCATGTAACATTACTAATGAAAATACGGACAACACAACTGTTTTCAATGTTGGTGTTGCCATGGTGATAAAAATACAAGCTTCTTTTTAAAGTATTGTAATAAGAACCATGAATTTATCGGTAAAATTTGTGAATCTGTTGTTTTTTCATAAAACCATCATTGTGATGGTTACATTTTGTTGATATCAAATATTTTATGTTTGAACTATTGTTGTTGTTATTATGAAATAATCAATCAAATATAATTCGAGCTATGAATTTATTAAAAAAAATAGTAACGACAACTCAGGTAAATAATGACTAATAAATCACTCCTACTTCGCTGTCGCGATCTAAATGTCATTTTTTACTGTTACTACGCAACAATTATTCGTAAATTTTTCCAATAATTTTATGGCTCTTATATTTTACAAATGAGAAACTACAAACAGAATATTTTTCATATCAATAACCATGACAATACAACTGTGGTTTTTATCAATTTTCTTTACTAGAAAACTGCCTATTTTTATCAAATAAAGCATTATGATTGAAATGAAAAGTTATTAAATTAATGTTATCTTTATCTATTATCTATTCTGTATAAAACAGAACATGAGTAGCTTTATCAGAATGTAAAAAAAGATTACTTATATTCATTAGGTACTTTAAAAAATATGTTATCATTAATATATTATCCCTATGAAATATATACTTTTTAAAGTCTACGTGGAGAACAATTGATTGGACGACCTTAAATTTGGTTGTACAACTTGATATGATATACAACTACTATATAAAAGATCTTTTTATTGTAAAAATGTGCGGTACGTAGATTAATAGCACATCATTTAAGTAAAAAGTAAAAGTAAAAAAAACTTTACGCCACTGTCTTAATCTCTTATAGTTCTCGAAATACTAATAGTGTATCACTTAAAATGAAAACTCAGTATTTGAAAAAAGCCTCTGAAAATAATATCTGACGTCCAAAAGATTTTTAAAAATTTCTAAAATGAAAGGTAGTTACTTAAGAATTGAAATAAAATATTTAATCAAATGACTTAGAAATGTTTGCTTGAAAAAATTTGTTGTTTGTAGATATTATTTTTAAATAATAAATATTATACTTATAGAATTAGTTTCATATAGGAATTCTTTTGAATAAAATATTAACGTAAAATTTGGATCTATAATATAAATTAGATTCCATAAGGCAATTAAGATAAAAAGTTCATTTAAAGAAAATACTTGGGCAAGACTAATTCAGTCTTAATTCAGACAACAGACAAAGATATGGAATAAAGTTTGTTCGGAAAAATGATGTTTAGATTGTTGGCTAGATTAAAAGACATTTTGGATGTTTGTTGTGGTTGTTGGCTCTGCGAAATAAATAAAGAAAAAGCATTTTTCATCTGATAAACGTTCAGTGTACGACGAGTTAATAAGTCCGAACTATAAAAATGTATTTGCTGACGTAGCGGGCAGATAAGAAAAATGGCGCCGTCAACAAAAGCAACAAAACTTTTTTAATTACGGGCGGTGCGCAAGTTCTAAAACAAACACGAGACGTCGACGGCCGCGTCTGCGATAGAGACGCCGCTCCGCCATGCGCTTGACCACAATTTAACTTCGGTAATGAGAGCGCAACTTATCAGCCCATCAGCTCTGTTTGACTGCGGACCATTATGGCCTCCATTTAAACTAACTTTTTCACAATCTTCGCATCGATCGCGTGCTGCTATCATATAAACGGCACGCGCCCAATCCCGTCTTCTTATACCATCTCTTCCTTTCGACTACTCATAATTCGACCTGCATACTCAATACACAGAGTGTCTCTAAAGTATCGTGATTTTATTTTCTTAGTTTATACAATTATGTACGAAAAAAAAAAATACATGCAGACTCTATTACTAGAGCCATGCGACATTCAGAATAACTTCTCTGAAGCGGCAGGGTTTTACCTACTGGAGGACAATAAACACCATGGGTGATAGCGAGCGGTTACGGTACGCAAAGACCAAATTGTGATCTTTCCTGTACTCCAGATAACTAAACACAATAGTTATTTACGTTTTCGAGCGAAGCAAAATAAATGTCTTACTTCCCAAGAAAATTTAAAAAGGATAACGCTGTCATCTTCCACTTTTGACATTGCTTTACATGTCAATTTCAATATTTTATTAGAAATATATTAAAATAAGGTCAGATTTAATAAATTTAAGTTATGAACTACAAAATATAGGAATGTAGAAATAGCTATTAACATACCTAGAATACTTTCATGTATCATAACCTCCGTAGATGTCAATTGAATTCCGATCTCGAAGAGACATTTAAGGCGTGGTATGATTCATAACATCTGTGGTTTGTTCAATAGTTTACCGGTTTCACTTTATTAATAAATATTATTTTATAAAATTTTCCTGTGAATAACGTTTTTGTGATTAAGTCTGTTTGGGTTGATTATGATATGATAATTGTCCCACGTTATTTTGACAAATCTTTACTGTAATTACTAATTACCATACCGACTTGTCAAATTACATGGTATACAATTATGACTTTGTTACTTTGCTTACTTTTGTTTATGTAAACAAAAGCTTAATATCCTGAAATTTTGACAATGGACCTGTTTAGTAATGAAGTAGCCCATGTTTCCAAACTATGGCATTTAAAATTGACCGAGTAAAAACAGAGGTGGGGCATATTTTATCTTAAATTGTAGGCACTAAGAACAAGAAATGAAAAAAAAGTAAATGTTCTCACTTCTCAGTATATTTTATGTTTTGCAGATCGTACCGTTTTGAAATTTTATTTTTAATTTGTTCCATCATAGTTGTGTTGTACGACAAATTGCAATTAATATAGCGAATGAGGTACTGGTAATTGTTTTAGTTTTCAAAAAAAAAATATTTGAGTCATTTCAGAACTAAATAATCACAAGATTATAATAATTGTCAAAATGAACCGTGCGGTTTAGTATAGCAACCACCAACCACCTTAACAAAGAGCACGCCATTCTTTGTTTGCAAACATTCACACAAAACAGGTCCATTCTTATCGTGATATAACTTGTTAAGGGTTAAAAACAGTTGATGAAATAAATAGAATGCGGTTGAACCAGAGGTAGACGCCGCGAGTTGTAACTGTGATTTGCTACACGTGGTGACGTCGGCGTCGTGGCGTACTTGTAGCCCATACAGCCAACTACGAATTGACTGCTCCGTGACTTTCCGTATAACTGGTTAAGTTTTTATGTTTATGCTGCTACCAAAACTTTTCACTCCTTTTGAATTTATTTTTTACGATTGCTGTAGCTACAAGTAACATTCGAGGAAATGCGAATTTATGTAACGAGAAACGTCAAAACTGGAATTGTTATTATTTAACAGAATATCATAAACGCACGAACGCAAATAAATGTCAGAAGTTTTACACGACATATCGCTTCAAATAAAATATCAATTTTCTATTCTATCACATCACCGAAATTTGTAACTCAATATGTTTGATGTATATGTATTTGTGTATGTCTCTCTGCCTTTTCTTTATTTAGGGCTGCTCCAAGCGGGAGTGTTAGAGGTTCTTACAACTCCGGTGACAGACTTTAAGGAGCAGCAAATAATATAGAATAATTTTACTATTTATTTTTGATGGTGTAATAAAAAAATAATTTATCTCTCTTATTATAATTTAGACAAAATATATAGTTCTATATCGTTCTATTACATTCCAAAAACAGTTTTTATTGTGCCGCAGTTTGGAATGGGTCCTTCTTATCGTCGGTCACCAATTATATGATACTCTTCTGTTTTATCAGTCGGTGGAACTTTATCGTCCACATATTATATTATAGCAAGTAATACGTATACATTATTTTGCAATTTTTTCCTCTAAAACTAAAAAATCACGATTTTATTTATTTTCTTTTTTAATTTTTAAAGATTTCTGAGTATTATTACACTTTTAATTGTTTTAAAAAACAATATAAATATTTTATTTCATAAACGCAAAAGAAATCTGTAATAAAATAAAAACGATTCATCTAAATAAAAATAGAAAAAGTAACAAAGAATTTTTACTTTTAATTACATATTTAAATACTATAGTCTACTTTTGTCATATGACAATTAAAATGATAAAATATTATTTAATTTTAAGATATTATTATATACAGAATATATTTTTTACTTATTTTAATAATTTCATAGCAAATAATTAAATTTTTATTATAATTAGTACTGTTTTTTAATTTTGATAAAAATCAATGATATTATTTATAAATCAGTTGATTTAAATCAGGCCAACCGTGATGATTACATAAAATTCTTATTAAGGAAAAACTATTTTATTTTTTATATTTTACCTTATATTGTTATAAACAATAAAAAAACTTTAGGGGACAGCAAATTTTATTTGGCACCCCGACGTCAATGCACTTAGGAACGGCCCTGCATTTATTATACCGCATATCAAAAATATGATACATGTACAAAATGAAAACAATTTTGTTACTTACTATGGTATGCATAATATGAGAATGCTATTATTAATTTAATTATTTCCGTATTATTAAATATTTATATTAAATTAAATTGCTCTCGGTAAAATATAAAACAAAATTTATTAGTTTTCATGCGAATGAATTATAATATTATAATGAAAATATTTAATTACATAAAAACCAACTATTTCTATATGTGACCCAGATGATATTGCCATTCGAACTTGAAATTATTACGTAATGTAATTGTTATTTAATCAATCTTTTAACTTCTACTAACAATCAACATTTTATTCTTATAGTTAGAACTAAATAATTACTAAATGATTGTGAATAAAATAGCATACAAATCTCCTAAACCTACCCGTGGTGGTACCAAATAAACAATAAAATTTTATTCTAGATGAAAGTTTTAAGCAGTAAATTTCAGTTATTTATTAAAATTATTTAGTTTTAGTTATTCTGATAGGTATAGAAAGAGAAAAAAATATGTAAACAAAGATAGAAGAAAGGTTCAATTCACCAACCCAGCAAAATAGCTGGATGTGTTGGATCAGTTGGAGATTGGTTCTGGGTTACTTCAAAGTTCAAACGTATCAAATAAACAGAATTATAGGCCAATTCTGAACAAATCTGGAAGACTTACAGATCTGTAAATTTGTAAGTAATGAACAATATCGCAACGAAAGAAGCCACTCTTATATATAATTTTATATTAATCAACAAAAATAGATGCGTTTTTGTCACTTTTTTACAGATTTACAGTTCTGTAACACATTCAGATTTGTTCAGAATTGGCCTATAAATCTACCAGAACTACCAGGTTAGTTAAAACATCCCAATCCCAAATAAATACGGCCATGATCTCCGTTATTATACCATGAATACTTTTTATCGTGAAACATAGGATTTATCATTTCCATGGATACGACTTGATAGTTGATTGATGGGGAATGTATATGACATTTGCTTTTTGGGTTATAAAATAATCTGCTAGATCACTCGATTTTATATATTCCTTTTATTGATGACCTTCAAAATTTAGATGAATTAAAAATACCTCGAAAAATACTAAACTTTTCTCAAAATATAACAATTGCCCAAATATCTTCGTATATAATTCAAAAGTTTTATAGCAGATTGAGTCATTGCTTAGCAGATAATAGATGGATTTTTGAATATTATTGCAATTATTGTTTAATTGTTTATTATTATATTTACTTGTTGAGTAACAAACCATTCTACTATTCTACCATTTCCTCTAAAGTTAATAATGATGTTTAAAATTGTTGTTGCACTTAGTGTAGGCATATCAGAAAATTTTATCAACCAAAAAGCAAATATCAAATTTGTTCTCTATGTTTCATTTTAAATGAGACAAACAAATATACCTTTCCTGTCAATCAAGTATCAAATCGTATTCCTAACATTGGATATGCAAAAATGTCGTTCGTATTATATTAATAGACCAGTTTTGGTACATATTACAGAAAAATTTTATTAGAAAAAAGTTTTTAAAATAATATTCCTAGCATCGAACTGTATTTCAAACTTTGATTTTTCAATATGCATTTAGTAACTGTCCGATGATAAGATAAAATGTAGAAATATGTGTGATTTATTTTTGGAATGAAAATCCTTTACATAAAAGATCTAAGAGAAAAGTATGATTTTTGATCATTAAAAATTTAATGAAAAATCTAAATTTGAAAAACAATTCGATGTTAGCAATATGATTTCAAAAACATTTTTCTCTAAAATGAACGCAAAAATGAAATTTTAAAAAAGTTCGAACGAAACTTTTCAGCAAGTAGACTATCCCCTTAAAAATACTCACGATATGTAGCGGTCGATCCATGAATCTATATAATTTCAACGTTGTTCCCGATTTGATATCGTGGGATATTCGCAAATTTGTGTAGCTCATTATTTTGAAAGTTGATCCCAGTATCTGGGATGGGGATAATAGTATCACAAATAAGAAAGGGGAAGAAAAAGTAAATCTCACGAGACAAATTGTCAGATTCCAAACCGCAATTGATCTGTTAGATAAGAGCGTTCCGCAGTAGAAAACTATCCCCATGTCCGCACGCCGTTCCATATGGAGATAAGTAAAGCCATTTGTTCGGGCTGGCGCGACCTGCTGATAATAAAGTTCTTCATCTTGCAATCTCGCTCGCCGATGCCAACGCCAGCCTCGCCCCAAATTGGGGGCAGCGCGCCAGGTTCCCGAGAAATGATTTGCAACGGGTCCCCAGGGCACGGAGTTTGCATCCCCCTAACAAAGCTGTAAATGTGACATGCACAATCGTAAAATTTTACCATTCCCAAAATGCGCACTTAGTACGAATATGTTCTAAGTCTAATTCATATTACCTATTTCATTATTTTACAAGACGTATACAGGGTAGAAATGAACATAATGTTAAAAATTTAAGGGTTAGTTGTATGACATGTGTAGATTACGAAAGTGAAAGAATTTTTTAAATATCCGAAAAACGAAATTTTGACTTTTTTTCTGCTGTTTAAATTCATTCATTAAAAATATGTTTACCAAAAATACATTCAAAATTACTTGTATAAGATATTATTATTAACAATTAAATTAAATATAATAGTATTTTTAACGAAAATAACGTTTTTATTTACAGAATAATGCAAATGCATTGCCAGTGGTCCAGTGTTACCAAAAATCTTAGTTGCATGAAAACTACTCTTAAATATGCGAATTTTTAAAAATTTCTTTCACTTTCGTAATCTACCCATGTCATATTACTCACTCTTAAATTTATGACATTAAGTTCATTTCCACCCTGTTACTACTGTTACTACTGGTAAAGTTGCAAGTATATAAAATTGTTAATTAATAAAATAATGTTTCCTCTGATTTCTCGATGGAATATGGCAGGAATTATATTAATAATTCATGTTGTTAATTTTTATTTAAATCCAATATTTCGTATTTTCATATTCATTTCATATTTTGTTACTTTCATCAGGGATAAAATAAGATTTAACTTTGAATTTTAAATTGACAAAATTTGACAGAAACATAACATTAAGGCCGTTTTAGACTAGCCTATATATTGTACAAGATCTTGCTCCATTTGTGGTACAATTTATATTGGCTATTATCAAACAACAAATTCAATGAAATATTGTATACCATCGTAAATGTGTTGAAAAACAGAACACGTTTTATTTTTCATATAATCTGTCACTCAGTTTGGCTGAGAGCATGCGCATGTATGAATTTTGTGATCACACGCGATGTAGTGTAGTTATAGAAAACTTAATGTTACTACTGGTAAAGTTGCAAGTATTGCAAACTTTAAAGGTAAATGAATTTATAGTTAATTTTGCTTGTCGATTTGACATATTCAAGGAAAGTGTGCAGAATCAGAGCCAACATAACATATATTGTACAAAAAATTGCGTTAGAAACAGAGACAATTTCTTCAAAATCTAGTAATTTTTGGTATGTAAAATATACTAAATTTATTTTTTCTAAAATAAATATCCTTCAATAATTCACTACTTTTTATTATTTTTAGGTAAGGGAATGTACAAAATCAGTTTAAAATAGACCTGTTCTTAATATTTATATATTGTTATCAAATCTTTCTTCGTCTTCTAACTCTAATAACTTGTTGAACACGTTCAACTGTTCAATTCTGTCTAATACATGTCATGTTTAAAAAAAAAATTATTTAAGCATGGCTGTTGTTAATATAAAAAATTAATTTTAAATAACAAAAGGTAAAATTTATCTGTCAGATCTGCCTGTGCAAACTTTATTACCTTAAGGTATAAAACAGCCCAAGCTCTGTTTTAAGAAAGTGTATTAATTACGATAGCAACAAATACAAGAGTAATAAAATATTTGTCAAAAACAGCTTAAAACAACCCACTGAATTGAATATTTAATACAAGTCTTAATACAGACCTTAAAACACACTAATGCAACGCAATGAATATTGAATATCACTTTGTTTTTACAAATATCTCGTGTACTATTGGGGTTTTTTAATAAAATCAACATACTTTTGTAAATATTATTATTTATTTCAAAATTTGCGATGTTTTCATAAATAATAATGCAATATATATTTTTATTCTTCACAAGAAGAAATTAGAAAATATCTGCTAAACTACATAATGTAATGAACACGAATGACAAGATAAGTTAATCCGATGTAGAGTATAATTATCTTGATTACTATAACAGCCTAATGCCGTAATGTCACATACGGTAAACAGGAACAAACAATATCGCATTACCCACACATTGATGCATACATAGAATTACGCCTTGTGCCAGCAAGAGGCGGAACGGCGCTGGGACCCAATACGTAATTAACCTATAATCAATTTACGGCTAACCACTACTGGCTAAATATAGTCACTATCTCATTACCGGTACTCATCATTAAAAATCTGATGTGCACATCGTATGGCTTCCTTGTACGCTAAATTAAGCCGATGTCACTCTATATCATTCATTTGAATGATGGTAAATGAGAAAGAAGAAGAGATTTTAGCCATGAATGATGAAACAATCAATTTATATGTATTTATACAGGGTGCTGCAGCATAACTTCATTTTTTCAAAACTCAATAAAAACTATTGTGTGCATCGGAAAATATTTATTTATTTTTTATAATGTAGGTACATGTCTAAAGTTTTTATTTACATTGTTTTGAAGATCAAATCTGTTAGGTGTTGCGAAGAATTTTCCCCTTTACCACTTTGCTAAATAATCAAAAGGACAGGAGCTGTGATTTTTTAAAAAAATGTCCACTACTGCTAAAAAAAATAATTATTTATTTCTCATTTCTTTTCTAGCCTATGTTGTAGACAGTCAAATTGCGAAGAATTTTCTTCTTTACCACTTTGCTAAATAATCAACAGGACAGGAGCTGTGATTTTTAAAAAAAATGTCCACTACTTCGAAAAAAAAATATTATTTATTTCTCATTTCTTTTCTAGCCTATGTTGTAGACAGCCAAATTGCGAAGAATTTTCCCTTTTACCACTTTGCTAAATAATCAACAGGACAGGAGCTGTGTTGCAATAACCGAACATCCGCTTGAAAAGTAGGCCTCAACGGCAAAGGCACGCTCCTCACTATTCCAACGCATATGGCGACTGAACCGTGTCGGGACAAAACTTTACAGTACCCCCTCTTGAACGAGACCACTAGCGCTCCGCTATGACATCAACTAACTGAATGGCGCGCATTTTAAAAAAGGAAGTTATGCTGCCGCACCCTGTATTTATATACACTGTTTGATGTAAAAACTGATGAAACTGATTTCTTCTTTTTACAATTTAAAATTTAAAAAATGGAAATGTGGGTAGTACTAGCAATAGTATTATAAGAAATGTTGTTATAATTGCCTGTATTTCAGAGTTTTTAATATAAACGTGATTCACGGCTATAAGCAACTATGAAAACCAAAATTCATCTCTCGTCCACATTTGCAACAATTAAAACAAATAGTAATATTTATGTAGAAAAAATAAAAAGCATAGCAAATAAATAATGCCAAACAACAAAGTGAAGTTGAGTACAGTAATGGTCTCACGAGTGACATTAGCTATGAGCCGTGACTGATTGAGAATGACGAAAAAATCGCGGCCGGCAAAAATTTCATCATTCACAGATCACTTCTTTCTCATTCACAGTCATTCATATGAATGATAGGTGACATCGGTTTTATACTCATGTTTTGCTGCACTTCATGTATACATATTTCGCTTGAAATTGAGATCATACTATAGATAATCATTCTTCAACTTCCATTCGTTTCATATCTTCGAACTTAAAAATGGATTAGGTATATTTTGAAAATTTTATTAAAATGTGTATCATTATTCCTTATTACATTACACAAAAAGAAATATTGTTTTCATATATTTCGTATACATATATTTATCAGGAATATATTCTGAAAGTGGACAATGTCAATTTATTAACACGAAATCAAATGTTTCCTACAATTATTAAAAGCCAACTAATTTATTATTTTGAATAAGATTCTACCAAAATTATAGTGCCCTTTTGAAGAGTCCGATTAAAACAAAAATGGACGTGATTTTACTATAGTTTCATAAACAAATTTTCAACGTTCTACGGTCAATTGTTATTGAGTTATACGAAAAGTTAGAAAAAATACGAGCAAAGTCCCCTTTAACACTGCCTGTTGCAATAAGAAAGGGAGGCGCACAACTACCTTAAATATTATAGCAGTCCCTTATTCAAAACTGTAACAGTCAATGGCTAATCATTTTTGAGTTATGCGAGTTATTACGTAGGTACTATATTTTTTTCATTTCAGTTTTCAAAATGGATTCAGGGATGGATATTTTCGTTGAAACTTGAAAACCGAAATTTTTCGCGATTACAATGCTTCCTTTCCTTAGGTAGTAAAAAGATTTTATTAATAGGTATAGCTAATAGGTATTCTAAGTATGATCTTCTCAGTAGTTTTGTTCATAATGTTAAATTGAAAAGAAGGTAATATCCTTGCGGTAAATTCTATATAACTGAAAGTTTAATAAATTTGTGACAATGGAAAGTTAATTTGTTTCTGGAAGTCGTATGTGGAACACTAAGAGGTAGGAGGCCAAGAATACAGGAATCGGTGATAGTATTAATATGAAAAGGAAATTTGTTGTTAGAGTTGCAATCATTTAATAAAATCCACTAATACACTCCAACAACAAATTTCCTTTTATTAATATCCAGTCAATAAAACCAATTCTGCTGTAACAATATTGTTTATTATTTTATGAAGAAACAAGCTGGATTGTATTCTATTGTATTGTATTATCGTACAAAATTGACACCCTGCCCGTATATTTTCGGACTAGAAAGTGCATTATTCCCGGTATTTTAGTGAGGTTGCTATGCTACGGAATATAAAAGTACGAGAATATGACAAGGTCCGTACAGTACGCTGTTCATTGTTTTCCGTAAATAAAAGTACAATCATATTTATTCTATAATTATTAAATGGGCATGTAACCGGTTAAAAAAACCGGTTAATAAAAACCGGTAACCGATATTTTTAACGAAAATTGCGAACTTTAACCGTAATTTTAACCGATATTTTTCAGGCCGAAAATACCGGTAACCGTTAACCAAAAAAAAAATAAACCGGTTTTAGCGAACATTAACCTTTATTTTAATATCATTTAGCGAGAAAAAAAATTAATATTTTTTTTTATATCTGTGTTTTCTATTTGTATTTGAACATGAGTCATGACAGTTTTTACAATTAACATTTTATTGGAGAGTCATAAATGTAGGTCTCTTTGGCCGTTAAGGTTACTTAAAAAGTCCAAATAAATACGGCCTTTGTCAACACAGGCAAGTTTAAAATTGAGAAGTGACCTGCGTTTTTCTGAATAAATTACGGGAATTTTTGTGATATTTATTAATTAAATTGTTTTTTTAAATTATTTATTCTATAATTTTTTTTAATCAAATATTTATAATTACTTTTTTTTTAATTAATGTTAATAATTTTTTAAACCGATATATTAACCGGTTTAAACCGGTTTCCAATTTTTAAAAACCGGTTTTCGAACTAAAACCTTTATTATTATAACGTTCTCTATAAGGGTTAACCGTTAACCAGTATTTATTAACTTTTAGTAATTTCTAATTACAGTTCAATATAAAAAGTTACAATTTTTAGGTTTTTACTGTAAAATTTTTCATATACAGCTGAAATATTCCAAAAATACCCATGTATGAGTCCAAAATTTTGGTTTTTGATTGTTGACACCCTTTAAACTCAATTTTAGGTCAGGTTTGGGTTCCTTTTTACCCATTTTAAGGTGTGACAAATTTCCAAATGTACTATACAATATGTTTAGAAACTGTTCAACTCATTTTTGGGTATAAAATGCAACACATAATCGTGTTAAACTTATTTTTTTAATTATGAACACCTAAATCATTGTTAAGCACTTTAAACCCATTCCAGGGTGTGAAATAACCCAAATAAACCCATTTTTAGGTAAAATTTATTGATTTTTTTGAAAAAACCAAATTGATAGTCGCCGATGCGCTGATTTCAAATTTTCAAACCGAATTTAATTATCTCTTCCCATTCCTGAGATATTTGGCCTCAAAGTTGCACCTCAAAAAAGTGTGTTTTTTGAACATATCTCTAAAATGGGTAGAGATACAGTATCAACGATTACACCAGTCGATTCTACGCGCAAAGTTACACAAAGAAATGTTTTCTCCGCATATACGATCTTTGGAACGATTTGGTGAAAAATGAGAAAAACGAAAAAACCTGAATTTCAATTTTTCGCTTGGAAATTTTTTGTCTTTTTATATTCTGGACTTAAGTAAATACAGATGCGCTGATTCCAAAGTTTCAAACCGATTTCAATTATCTTTTACCGTTCTCGAGATATTTGTGTTCAAAGTTAGACCTGAAAAAATCAGTTTTTCAGGAATAATTCTGAAATGGGTTCAGATACGACTTTGGCGACCTCACCAATCGATTCTACGGGCAAAATTACATTTTTGTACCAATTTTCAGATTTTTATTCCAATGGATACAAATTTTATAGAGGAAAAAACGAAAATCGTCAAAAATCGAAAAAAATCGCCAGGGGTTCATTAGGCGATTTTTCGATTTTCGCGATTTTCGTTTTTTCGCTCTAAAAATTGTATCCATTCGAATATTAATCTGAAAATTGGTACACTTATGTAATTTTGCCCGTAGAATCGATTGGTGAAGTCGTCGAGATCGTAACTTGGCCCATTTCAGGGATATTCCTGAAAAACGATTTTTTTCAGTTCCAACTTTGAACCCAAATATCTCCAGAACGGTGAGAGATAATTGAAATCGGTTTGAAAATTTGAAATCAGCGCATCTGTATTTACTTAAGTCTGAAAAATGAAAAGATTTGGAGCCAAAAAGTTCTCCAGCGAAAAACTGAAATTCCGGTTTTTTTCTTTTTTCTCATTTTACACCAAATCGTTCCAAAGAACATATATGCGAAGAAAACATTTCTTTATGTAACTTCGTGCGTAGAATCGACTGGTATAATCGTTGAGACTGTATCTCTACCCATTTTAGAGATATAGTCAAAAAACACACTTTTTTGAGGTGCAACTTTGAAGCCTAATATCTCAGGAATGGGAAGAGATAATTAAATTCGGTTTGAAAATTTAAAATCAGCTCATCGGCGACTATCAATTTGGACTGTTTTAAAAAACCAAAATTTTTGACCGAAAAATGGGTTATTTTGGATTTTTTCAGTTGTAAAATCAAAATTTTAAGGTGCAAATCTAAATATTGTTAGTTTTCATGATTAACTATGATTGTAAATTACTTGGAGATGAGAAAAGATATTAATTTTTATTTGGATATGGTTTGGAATATATTTGCGAATATAGATAACAATTATCAAAACAAAATTTCCAAATATAAGTACTTCCGGTCATCATTTCCGTTGTAGGCCACGGTTTGTGGTCCAATTAATAACTATCAATTGTTTTACAGACATCCTTTTGTTTAGATAAAGTTCATTTGTCCTAATTATTTGTTTATTAACTGTTTCTTATATTATTATTTCCACCTTCTATATACACGTGGCTCAATGAAAATTATCAGCGCAATTTTTGGCCACTTAACATCAATTTTGCAAAAAACGCTCGAACACGTCATTTTTAGTATAAAGGGGTAACACCTGAATGGATTAGTTCCAATGGCATAACTTCAACCCTAAAATGGGGGTGGACTGCACCTCAAAAATTTTAAATGGAAAAGAGTGTCAAACATGACACAGTTCGAAAGGCCTTTCAATTCTCTTCGCAACAGTTTTTTTATTTTTCAAACCCGATCATTAGTTCCGGAGAAATATCGTTTAAAACAAATTTTATCAGGTGTTTAAAATTGCAATCAAGTAGGCTTAAACAAATGACAAAATCGAATATCAGTATTTTTTCCGTAACGTAGAGGGCCGAAATAATAGGATAATATACTTTTATAATCTCGTAAATAATACAGTCACAGATGTAAAAGGAATAATAAAAGTTAATATATAAGACACAAACTAATAGCACTTTAAAAGTACACAATTTAAGTGTACTATTACTCAAGATCACGCCCGTTGTATTCTTCAAAATGTTCCATGTCGATTATCTTTTGTTTTCTTCTAAAATATTTTAGGAGTAACTTGTGTTTGGTATCAAATGAAAGGATTATTTGTTGAGGGCTGGCGTGTAGAAATGACAAAAAAATTCCTTGTTGAATGTCTTTTGTTTTCAGCTAAAATATTTCAAAAGTAAGTCGTGCTAGGTATCAAATGTAAGTACTCGACTATGTTTGGCGTGCAAAAATGTCAAAAATCATGTCAACAGGCTTTTGTTTCTGGAGAAAAGTTGTCAGAAGTACGTCGTATTTGGTATTAAATGTAAATAAAAAATGACAAATAATTACCATGTCAATCAGCTTTTGTTTTTGGCAAAAAGTTGTCAGAAGTATGCAGGGCATGTAACCGGTTAAAAAAACCGGTTAATAAAAACCGGTAACCGATATTTTGAACAAAAATTGCGAACTTTAACCGTAATTTTAACCGATATTTTTTAGGTCGAAAATACCGGTAACCGTTAACCAAAAAAAAATAAACCGGTTTTAGCGAACATTAACCTTTATTTTAATATCATTTAGCGAGAAAAAAATTTAATATTTTTTTTTATATCTGTGTTTTCTATTTGTATTTGAACATGAGTCATCACAGTTTTTACAATTAACATTTTATTGGAGAGTCATAAATGTAGGTAGTTTCTTTGGCCGTTAAGGTTACTTAAAAAGTCCCAAATAAATACGGCCTTTGTCAACACAGGCAAGTTTAAAATTGAAAATTGACCTGCGTTTTTCTGAATATATTACGGGAACTTTTGTAAATATTCATTAATTAAATTGCTTTTTTTTAATTGTGATATTTTTCTCAGATTATATTTAAAAAAAAAATTTAATTAATTATTCTCTATTTTTTTAATCAAATTTTTATAATTAATTTGTTTTAATTAATTTTAATTATTTTTTTAACCGATATATTAACCGGTTTAAACCGGTTTCCAATTTTCAAAAACCGGTTTTCGAACGAAAACCGTTATTATTATAACGTTCTCTATAAGGGTTAACCGTTAACCAGTATTTTTTTCGGTTACATGCCCTGATACCAAGTAAGAAACGTGTTTTTCCGGGCTGTATCACTTTTCCTACTAGATATACAATGTACTATTATTTCCAAAAATTTTATTCTTCACATTCCATCCACCAGTCAAGAAGCTTCATTCATTAATTTTAATCTTGGTACACATTACAAAAATATTTTTTCTTTAAAACATAGTAAGGTATGGTATATCTTCCGCTTGCCTTGGCAATTTATTTCTCGTCGATGTTCATGTAACTAGTCAAAATGCCGTACCCTTTTATCTGTGCAATTACATTGCAAATTATTGGCTGTCGACACGCTTATAAATCGGGAGGATTGCATAATCTCAAACAGCGGCAGACTCGACGCGCTGTCTTTTCAATGATGTATATGGTCCGTTTATGAAATATGTGACGATTGAACAAGTCAGCCGCCTCGTGGATTCACGTGGCTGTCTTCCGATCTTAGTCGAACGACTGCTTGTTATTTTGTTATAGATTCATTAAAAACTTTTTTATATAGATTCTTACATTTTTGTGAATAATAATTCTGGCCAAAATGTTTTTTCTTGCGATGGTATTTGATATAAAAACATGTTGAACTGCATTAAAGATTCAAGTAAAACTTAAATTATGAATGTGTCACCTAAAATATATACCTAGTTATTATCTGTTTATATCCAGTGCATTAAGGTAATTGAAATGAACGTAAAATTTCTTAACCTAATATTCGCTAATAAACGACACGGTTCCAGCATGTGGTAATAATGATATAGTAATCAGTGAAGTCGATTCTTGTACACACATAATGCGCCATTATAATCGCGTGACTCGAGATGTATTCATGTCAGCTATCTTTTTCATGAATATCTATTCAGGGTTGGTAATTATATATCCAAGCTTGCTTGGCATTATTATAATTTTATTATAAGTTTTATAAGAGAAATATATCAATTTAATGTATACTTTTATATTATCCAATATTATCAATTTCGTGTTTATTTTTGACGTTGATATTAATTACGAAGAAGAACAAGAAAAAGAAACTATCATATTTCAATATTTCAAGAAAATATTCTATTTTATAAAGAAATATTTCCTTCATTATTTTATAAATATTAAAATGCAACTAATTTAAAACTATTCCTTATATCTATTATCATTAGAGGTAACAAATTATTAAAATGCTCACAGTTTTCTTCGTTGTACGGAGTAAAGGAAGTAATGTAATCGCGAAAAATTTTGGTTTTCAATGGGAATATCCATTTTGACCATCCCGAAATCCAGTTTGGCTATACATAAGCACGTATTTCCTTTTCTTTTTAATAAATTGAGAATATGATTGACAACATTGACAATTCTCAGAATATATTTCGTTAGAAATATGTAGCAAATAAATGAGTTCTTTCTTTGCATTTTTTTAGAGATTATTGTTATTTTTATTCCAGATTTTAGATTGCAAAATTCGTGAATGCAAAAGCATATCGCAATCAAGTATCAAACAACATTTTTTCGAAAACTTTGTCCTAAAAATTTTTGCATCCTATAAACAAAATCATTTTGTTTGTTGAAAAATTTCAGGTAAATATTTAACTTTTCACGACAGTTTTCGAAAAAAATAATTTTTTGTATTGCAGGGAGAAATAGTAATAAACATTTTAATAAAATTTTGCAAAAATATGAAACGAATCGAAGTTGAAGAACGATTAGCCATAGAATTTTCAAGTTTAAATAAAGGGAAGCCAAAAATGTGTATAATTTAGCGTACAAGAAAGTTATGTGGTGGCCACATCATATTTTTTTTGTGCAACCGGACGCAAAATAAGCATTTCGTAGACGCAATACAATCTCGAGGATTTGCTATACAAATAACTATTATTTATTTGTATTGATTTTTATATTTCACTGGTACCGTACAAGTAATGAGATCGGAAATGTGACTCCAGGAGTTGTAGCAAGCTTCATCAAAAGTCTGGAACTGCTTCTAGAAAAAAGTAACGGTTGTTACAGTAGAGCAAAAAAGTGCAGTAATAAAAACGATGCAACATTTAATATAAAAATAACAATAATAATATTAATATAAGGTTGTATTCGCACCTATAGTTAATTACTATTAGATCGAATTGAAAAATGAAATGAATTAAAGTTATGCTAGTAATTATCGGAACGCATCAATGGAATACAGTAATCCTATATTCAAATTATTGAACAATAATTCCACAATACCTGAATATACACATAGCCGTATTAAATTTCATTGGGATGCAACAAATTTAATATGATTCCAAAATGTCTTTTAGCTAATCAAATTCTGTGTACATGGGCCATTAAATCGGAACAAAATGTTATTCATGTTTTTAATAGTTAAAATCATGAATCACTGAATGTTGGACTGTCGCGTCCTAATTTAAATGCAAATACAATTTAAACGTAATGGCATTATACTTATTTGATTTAATGCATTCCACTTTGAAAACAAATGATATGAAATAATTTGTTTGTTCATTAGTCATTACAAATGCGTTGCAGCAGTGGCATAGCCAACCTAGATTATTCATCTTCATGCTGAACAACTCGTTACCGTATTTTTATTCGGGATTTACTGCCAACTAATGGAAAAATAATTTCGCAAGCGCAATAAATACATAGTTCACTTAATAATTTGCCAAATGGCGCGCAAAATAACAAATCATATGTTTATAGGATTAATTAACTCTGTTTACCAGACTATGTTATTATCCCCATTGTAAATACGAGTACATTTTACGTATGTAGTTCCATTTGTTTCTACATTTTTAAATACTGATACTACATGAATTATGCAATCGGCCAATTATACCTGTCTCAAATCAACGTAATCCATTTCCTACTTTATGTGAAACAGGCATAATGCAATTAATTCGTTTTACATTGCTTGGCATAATGCTCTCTATTAATCGATTTTCATAAATTATAAATGATATACAATTCTAGTTTTATTACTTTTGAATATTATACATAAACAGGAAGTTTAAAAAGAGCACAATTTTTATGGCATATAACTATATAGGGTATTTTATACTTTTCATTTTTCATTTGGACCTTAGGAACTAAAAAATACTCGATTTTAGTGAAATATATATATATATATATATATATATATATATATATATATATATATATTATTTTTTAAATTTCCTGAAAAAATGCATAGATGAAAAAATAACTAGAGAGAAAAAAAATTCAAATAGTACTATGAGTTCATAAAGCCCTCTTTACACCGTGGAACAATTAAAATTTTGTCTAATTTTAAAGATATGACAAATTTGAATATTTTTTAAACGGTACCGATAGTTGAAAATAATGGTCCGTAAGCAGTTCTTGTCTTTATCTTCTGTAAACTTTCATTAGCTAGAAACGGTCTCTATGTTTAATGAAGGTGTTATTTATAACAATATTCAGTAACTTTCTCTAAGCTTTCTTTAACCAAAGATGGTCTTTTTCGAAATTGCATTTGGTAACAAATATTTCTTATTTGCTTGTTATTAACACCAAATAATTCCCGAATATTTACTACGTCATCAATATCATGCACAAATTCTACCATTTTTTGACGAAACAAGAGTTTAAAGACAGTCCCTGTTATCTCTAAATAACTAACTTAAAAAATATGGTACATTATTGCTAATCATGACAGGTGAATATGAAATCTTAGTGAAACGTCTTTAAGTTATAAATAAATATTACTTTATAAAATTCTCTTGTTAACAAGTAATAATAATACCGTACAGACACAGTTTTTTGTCTGTATGTAAACAAAAGCTTAATATACTAAAACCAAAACCGGTAAATAACGTTTTCATGATTAAGTTTGTATGATTTGATATATCGCCATGGTTACAGTTATTTTCACAAGTCAGTGTGGTAGTAGTATTACAGTATAGGGACAACAGATATTACTTAGTACAAAAATAAGGAATAAGCAAAAGCATAATTTTAAGTGAAATGATAGAGGTGTTTAGCTGCTAGTTTTAAGGAATAAAAGTAGTTATTTAATATTTTTAGGTTAGTCAAAAGTTGTTGTATTTATTATTTAGGTATTGTTACCGACTTTTATAATTGACAGTTAGGTTTTTTATATGAAGAGTTTGTATTGTTATTCCGTAATTTGTCAGCGTAATATATATTTATAAGTTTTGTCTGACTTTAACGTTTGTCACACATGTGCATTTCGCTAACAGTTTTAAGAATAAGGCGTAAAGTTAAAAGTTGACCAACTTTTGCTTATTCCTTATTCTTATTCCTGTAGCATAAACTCATATGTTATAACTGTTTTAACTTTAACACAATAGTTATTCTTATTATTCTTCTTTCTTATACTTAAATCTGGTGCGCATAAACGCACCTTTACTTTTGTATAAGTAAACAAAGACTTAATATCCTCAAACCGGTAAAGGTTTTCATCAGATAGAACGTAGGAGTGTTTATAAATGATGTTGAGAAGTGAGTGAAAGTGAAAATATTAATGTATGAAAAAGGAAAGTGATTTTGAAATAATTTTAAATAATAGACGCTGTTCGATCGGTATAGCAAACACGCGTTTAAACATTTATTGGGAAAATAAAGCGGCCGCAGCGCTGCGCTCTAGCGGCGGGCGCTGAATAAATAAACCCACCGCAAAGTCGGGCCGAATCCTCGGATTCCTTGTCCTATCGCTTGTTGTGTTGTTAGTGAATTATTTATCGGTTTGTACTTGTGTTCGGGCGACAGGCAGCGGAACAAGGGAGAGCCCGTATCGCGTTGGATTCACAGAGTATTGGAAAATCGTTACGAAGAAATGCTTCAGTCAAGACTCCAATCGCCCTTTGTCTATCTATTAATCAATCTGCTACTTGCAGCTTCCAGACGGATTATCACGCTCGGAAACACCTTAGCTTCACTTTTACCTATTATAACTATCAACTCTACTATTACTGCAGCACTTACCTTCATGCTTGTCAATACCACTTGTTCGCTAACTCCAACCAGAAACCTCATTGCTTCTATTGTTTCTGACTAATTTTTACTCTTCACATCACTTACAACCTACATTATACGAAAAACATCCAAGAATGACAAAAGATAAAAAAAAATTAAGAAGACATCGTCACAGAAATAAATGTTGTAAATCTATTCAGTTTTTAATTTATTTGAAATAATCATACTCACTAGTGTTGGATCTACCGTGAAACTAATGAACCTTAAACTTTAGGGCCCTCAATGCTAAGGAGCACAGGAACTAGGCCAAAAGATATTTTTTTAATTGAAAATTAATAAAACTCTATATATCTACATTGAGTAAGTAACATAACATGTAATTAAATACTCACTAATATCTATCAAATAAATTGTCCTAAAAAAATCGGTGTGTGTTTCTTGTTGTACAAAATATTTTCGTTAGCAGTAAAGAAAGTTAATCAATCTGTCTTGCTGCATGCTGCTTCTTAGTTGATTTTTTTTATCCGTTTTCATTGCAAAAACGATCGTTCTCCGAAGCAATTCGTAACCATTAGGGCTATTTCGCACCAATCCAGTCCAATCCTGTCCCATCCAGTCAAATAAGTCCAGTCAAATCATGTTAAATCATTGGGTTTCGCATTAAACTTTAATGTTGAGAAATTGTATCAGTCTGTGAAAGAATCGATTGAGAATGGACTTGTTTCTTCAAGAAATAATTTTATATAAAATTTAAAAAGAGAAGAAGGCGAGGAAGAAAAATAATATTGGATACATTCCATAAATACAAGAAGATATGTTTTGGATCATTTAGTCATTTGTTTTCTGACCTACTGGACGATCCAAAAAAAAAAAAATATTTAAAATGAGCAAAAAAATTTTTTTTTATTTAAGGAATGTAACAACTGACGAAATTCTGTATGGCATTGTTATCTTGTACTGAAAGTATCATTTTTTCCATATTCATGTTTCGTAGCAAAAGTGGTACAAAAATTCGGCCGGTTGAGTCAATACCAGTCATGACTTGACTCGACGCGATTGGACTTGACGTGACGCGATCGGTGAGAAACCAAATTGTTTACCTTTGCTTTATTTTAATAATAAACTACTCTGTTGGACTTGATTAGAATAGACTGGCTTGGTACGAAATGGCCCTTAAAGTTTGGGAATACAGACTGTATGTTATCTTTTCGAATCACATCATAGCAATCATCCAGTCATTTTTGAAATCATACTTTTTTTCATCTTTGTATTCTGTCTATTAGAATCAATATTCAAATCATTTAAATAAAATGCCACTAAATAACTTGAAGTAAACATTCATCTCTAGATAAACCCGGGTCCACCAGCAAAGAGAATCTGTTCGTATGGCATTGTATTTTTTATCGGTGCTGGAAACTTGGATCAACAAATGACTTTTTAAAGATAAATTTTGATTATGAATTGTTTTAGTTAACACAGTATTTATTAATGGTTATTTTGATGCGATTACATTAGAAAATAACGATCTATTTGAACTTGTACACCTGTTGAGGTCCTAAGCATGTGCATAGTTTGCTTCTGTATAAGTCTAGCTCTGATATGAAGCCATATTTTTTTTTCATATTTTATACATTATATTGCCTAAATAAAGGGTGCAGTGCAGTGTTAAGAAATAAAAATGATCGTAGCATGAAGATGAATTGGGTAAATTGAGTGGCTCTGTCAAATATGTGCCTTCATTTTGTCAATTCGTCGTTTTCTTTTTTAATATTATATTATTGCTAATCTAACAATATGTTGAATGTTGAACTTCTCATGACAAATAAAGATTAGTAATAGTCTAATAGTGGAAGTCTATAGGCTCGTAGCAAAAAAACATACTTTTATTATGTGAATTTCAAAACAATTGCAAATACAAATTAATATATTATAAAAAATGTAATAATTTTGTTTGTATTTACAATATCTATATTATTAATTAAATGATTAAATTCGGAAAACAAATAGTAATAACAAATGATAATATTGTTTTTGTTTTCATATTTTTATATAAATTAATAGAATTTTATACATTGAATACCGGGATTATAATAATCTACTTTATCATAAAAACAAAAATGTGAATAACAAAATGTTTACACAAAATTAATAAATTTATTCAAATAAAAGCAGGAAATTTATATTTTTGTTGCAAAACAGCACATATTTATGACGCTATGTAAACATTTTACATTAATTAAAACAAGCAGCTCCGGTAAATACCGATAGATTTTATTTATAACTTTATAAACAAAGCTAATAAAACTAGGTAGTATATATTAATTTCGCGCAAAGCCTCTGGCATAAACTAACAGAGAACTAATACCAGGAGCACATATTTTTCCATAACCTAGAGCCGAGGTTGGGGCAGAAACTATTGAGCTCGGTATTCTAATAACACGATATGAAGACGCGCGTGTACATAATTCATTGCTAGCGTAGCGCAACAGTTGCCACTACCACTACCGCTGTATGTGGTTCAGGTGAACTTGCTTCTCAATTTGCCCTGCGACAACTTGTCCTACTGAACTGAATCATAGTATTTTAAAGATCGATTTTAACATTACAAGTTTTTTTAACACGTGTCAAAATTTGGATAATGACAAGTGCGAGACATGCTTATAAAAGGAGCCTTTTATAGTATTTATTTATACCGGGTGTTTCCTTTTCAATATGTACATGAAAGATTAACATGGGAAATCAGTTTTTTGCAGGCTGTTGCCCCCGTTCCAACTGACAATAATGATTGTAGTATTAAATTCTGCATCAGATGGTACCAAATACATTATAACGTATTTTAAATGTATAAATTAATTTTGACGTAGAGGAAGATCTAAAGACCATGGAAATTAAGAATTGGAAAAGAGTTGTCAACGATAGGACAGCATGGCGTAGGATAGTTGAGGAGGCCAAAACCCAACCAGGGTTGTAGTGCCAAAGGAAGAAGAAGAAATTCATTTTTAAATATGGATATTAAATGATTTATTATTACATTTTCTGTTCAAATGCCATGGCTGTCGCTATTAGGGTAAGAGGGGGAGAATGGACCGGTAGGAGACATGGACTTTTAGTTTTAAAAGTACATTAGAGTGATATCTCTCATAAGGAATGTTAATTTTGTTGTTTAGAGACATTGTAAGTAGCCGTTTGAAAGTTAATGCCGTGAACACCAAGAATTATTAAAAAAATTGTTAAAAGATTTTGTACCTTATATACACAATTAGTTTATTACTAATTCGCTAAGTTTAAACTAATTATTTATACACATACTTTATAAACATGTTCATAAGACTTAACGTAACCAAAAAATGTAGTTCTATTTGTACATTGTCATAAGTAATTTAGTGATCCATGTAACCTACTAATTCTGCTTTGAGGATAGATGGAACACAGAAATAGACAAGAGGATTTTTTTTTAAAAATCAATACAACGGTAAACAGAAAAAAAAATATTGACATAGAAAGGTATAAACGATTTAATTGCTATTCCAAGAGATGAAGAATTGCAGTTCATTGATTAATCAAAGAATGATAATAATGAAGTAGCTGAAAATTATGAAAATGTACAATATACGGGATGCAAGGAAAATTATTTTAAAGAAAACGATAAAGAAGTATGATTGAATAAAATGTGTAATTTGTGGTCGCTGTTTGTACGACAAGTGTATCACATATGACAAATGGTAACAATAAGTTAACCAGTTCTCCTCAGGAGAAGAGTTGGACTTTTATGAACCCGAATAAAATATTTTTTGTAGCTTTCATTATATGTTATTATAAAAATATTTTGTTTTTTATATATTATATAATATTATAGAGTAATAATTATTTTTCCAAAATGTGGTCAATTATATTAAGAAATTTAATAAATTTTAAAAATTTTAAAAAAGTAAAAGATTTTGTAAAAACTGGTGGAAGTCTGTTGAACATATGAAGGGCAAAGTGACCATTAAAGAACTAACTGCATTTCAAAAAACATATTATAAAATTTTGAATTGATAATTAGTAGACGTTTTAAGTACTTACCTGTGTTAACTTTAAAATAAATTTTTGTAATGTAATCAATACTTCATTGGGTCATGTAGATTCCATTTGTAATAAAAAAAATAGGTGTCACGTAAAAAGAGTAAGTAAAAATTTAAAATTAATGTAATCTTCCCCAATAATTTGCTCTTGTAGTCCAAACATAAAATTATAAAATGAATTAAAACTGTATAAAAGTTTTTAAACCACTAATGCCTTTAAATAAATAATGATTATGGATTCATTTAAAGTTTTTCTGTAATTTAAAATATAACTTTGTTGTTCTAGTAGTTTGAGAGGTCCATTAAAATTACGTTGTTAAGATTTCTAACTTGAGATAAAGTTCTAAATGTCATTTGGCACTCTTTTAGGTTCAATGTAAGCAGTGAGAAAAAGTTTAACACTCATTAAAGCCTACCCGCATGGGATTGTCAGTTACATACAGATTAGCTCACTTCCACTTGTTTCACTGTATTTCAGGGCACGAAAGAGATTTTCATTAAAGAAATGTGCAGACTTTAATTAAATGAATAATAATATTTCTACCTACATTATTAAAACTAACAAACATTTTTTTAGATAAATACTTGTGGTATACATTAAATTGTCTTATTTTAAATTTAGGTGTACAATTCAAAGTTGTAAAAACTGATTCAGATCTTTTGTCTACAAGTTTACCTTAGGCCGACGAATGATGGAGAATGACAAATCATAAGTGACAAATGAATGATAAATTTTTCGGGTCGCAATTTTTCTATCATTCACAAACAGTTACGGTTAATTTCACTCGAAAGTTCATTGTAGTATAATCAACTTCTCTTTATTGTTTTGAATTGACATTTGTTTGTTACCTTTTTAATTTTTTTTATAAATATTATTATTTGTGTCAATTGTGTTTCGATAGTAGAGGAGAAAGAAATTTTGGTTCTCATATGTTTATGGACGAACTATGTTTATATAATTACATTTTCTGTAGTACTGTAATAATAAAAGACAAAATTAAATTGTAATTTGGTTTTATTCAACTTAAAAATATATTATATACACTGTAATACTGACGTTTACTAGAAATCGATTCTTATTTTTGATCGATCAGAAAAAATATCCTGCTTGATTAGATTGATCTGATCGATCTCAACTACATATCGATCTGTATTAATAAAACTGTAATCGAAGTTCAATATTCCTATTTGAAAAAATATGAGAAATATGAAATAAGAGTTGAAAGTATTCTACCCAGGCCCAAATGCAGATTAGGCATACTAACACGTTAACCGTATCGTGCTCAATCAAGATCGATCTGATCATTTAATACCAATTTGATCAGTGAAGATCGATCTGATCAATCGGAATCAAACGATCACATAAATACATCGATTGACCAAATAATAAGATCTATCAAGCAATGAGATCGATCAGATCGATATTTTTATTACTGAGATAATTTCGATCGATCGTTCGTTCTTTCGATTCAATCAATCTGATCGAACTTTTTTCGCTGTCCTAACCAGAACTAACTAACTACACAAATATACGGGGTGGTGACTCGAACACCCGAACAATCTGATTTAACATGTATAACCATATTTTCGAAATTTCCTGCTTCTCTAATTGTTTTAGGTTCAAAAACTACAAATAAAAAAAATATTTTACGTACCTTGTAAGCTCAGAAGTTAGATATAAAAATGGCGTAAATCACCCCAAAAAAGAGTGGTAATCTTGGAATTGAGACAAAAATGAACAAATGTTTAACGGTTTACTTCTCAAGTTAGTTGCTTTTGCTTTTGCTTATTGATTCAGATGCAGAATATTATGCTCTACAACTATTATTTGAACCTCTTTTACTTAAAATAATTAAGAAAGCAAGAAATTAGGAAAACATGATTTTACAAGTTAAATCCCTATGTTCGGGTGTCCGAATCACCTCTCTGTATACAAGCTGTAATGGAAACAACGTTCTGGGGCGATTTGGCAGAGACCGATGCGGGAACTGATTGTTTCCACGAGCAGTGCTGGAGATGAGGATTGGTGAGGTTTTAATCCCCCGAGCTGTCCACGGACGCGAGTGTGTGGGAGGCAGGGGATTTGTTGTTTGTACCGCTGCACTATATCAACACGCTAATTGAATATATGAAGCTAGCTATACGAAGGGAGAATTATAAATCTCGGATAATTACAACACCGGAAGACTTCTATGAGGTTTTGTTGTACATAAAAAATTACCTACCTGAATTTCCAGTATTGTTCATTAAGCTTTAATAAGATTAGAAGGAAAACGTAGAGGTTTTACATTATGTCAAAATATACAAAATATTATTTCACTGCGAAAGCAGGATTTCACCAAATAAAAAGAGCGAAGTTTATGTTTTTAGTGCGTGAGATACCTATTACTTGGTAATCGAATACATTAAAATATTTCGTGAACAAAATATAAACAATATTTTTTCTGCAACTAATTTGCATAATTAATTATAATTTTTTTTATTTATCTATACAAATTAAAAAAATGTTTCCCATCACCGTGATAAAACGAACCAAACAACTGTGAAAAAATTGCTTACTTTGTGCATTGTTATTAGAATAAGAATGTTACCATTATTTGACAGTTGTAGAAAAATGAAATTGTACTCTTTAGGGACGTAAAATTAAATCTCATTTAGTACCACAAAAGGGTGACTTTCACTAGTTAATTGGACAGGAATAACCTTGCTCAGTAACTCTAGCAATTAAAATACTATCAAAAATTTTACTCGATATAATAAAGAAAATGTTGAGCGTAAATGAATTTACAGAATAAAGTTTTCGAGCAGGACACTAACACAATCAGGATAACTATTGAGGAGATGATACAATTCCAAGAAACTCTTTATTTAATTAATTAAATCTTTCAGGTCACCTAATTCTAAAATCCTTAAAAATACTTACTGTAAATCTTTCCTAAATGAACTTGGTAAATTCTTAAAATTCTAAAGAAAAATGGCACGCCTGTCGTTGGTTACCGACCGCTGTACTAGACCATAATTTTTCTAAAACTCCTTTAAATAATTATACTATAAATGTTTATAAATTAAACTAAAGTAAAACAATAAGTCATAAATCGTAGTTATTTGATGATGCAAGTATTCAAAATTAGTAGAAAATAAATCATTATCATTTATATATAGCTACACCAAATTTTATTCTACATTTATTTTTTTAAATATGATAAATTGTTTGTTTACAACTTTTCGGTCTGTCATATCTGTCATTACCAACAATGTGTATAATTAGCATAACTAAATGTATAATAATCATATAAATTATATGAAAATGAGGTAATTAATATAATGACTTTTTTTAACATAAATAACTTGTTGTCATGGAATGTTCAAATATTAAAACACCAGTACAGTATTCCCTTATTACAATTAAAATAAGAACTTAATAATTGGTAATTTTTTTCTGATTTGTGACACTTACATTTTATAAGAACATTTTCTTAGCGAATATTCATTCTTTAACCTACTATAATATCCATCATAGTGTTTCAAACTAAAATAATTATTTTTTGTTGTTAGCTTTTTCTCTCGTTTTCTACTCTTTAACATCAACATTTGCTGTTCTGCTTTTATCCAGTTGGGTAGTTTTTGTTTTTTCTTCTTTTATAAATACATCTCTGCTCTGAAGTACAGTCTATTTCAACTTGTCTTTTCTACAGATACCTTTCAGAGTAAACTATGTATTTATTTATTTTTTCGAAATGCCAGCTACTATAAAGACTTTTTTATTTCAAACGTAATATATAAAAAATATATATGAAAAACCCTGTTCAAAGGTCACGTTACCTAATACAAATTTAATTATTGTGACAAAGGGTTATGTCCTAAATTTCTCTATATACACATTGATTTTCCCATACTATTTCTCATATTATTTTTTTCTTATTTTTATGTATTTGCTATACAGTGAACATGTATTGCCATTTAGCAAATTTATGGTATATTGGAAATTCCATAAATGGGAAATTCCAGATTCCAATTATCCATTTTATAAAAGTGTAATAGATTGTAAAAAAACTAACAAAATTACAAACACATAAATTGTCGACGCCAAAATCGCCTTAATAAACGACAGGAATGAAATGAATGACATGTTCATTTTCTATAGGATTTAAACTTCTTGACTGGTGAATGGATAACAGAGTATAAAAATTTATGGAGTTCTGGTTTCGACCCCTCTTAAGTTTGACCTACTCTCCCTGAGGAAGACCCAACAGGGTTCGAAACCGATGGGAGACATAATTTTCCAAAATAAACTGAGTGAATTTCAAAAATTTTTGCACAAAAGTCTATTGCGGCGATGAAATGAACTATTTCATATTTCACTCTTCGCACGACAAAGTGAGTGGACCTGAGCAGAGGACCTCTGTGGGCCACCCTGGTTTATGGGACCTGAAGCGACCGCTTCCACCGGTTGTGCATATATCCGTTACTGGTTTTGTTATTCTTTGCTCCCTATAAATAATATTTGCTGTTTCATCTAATATAGAAATTTTCTAAATTAAATTTAAATTTAATAACAAGTAATAAAAACACTAATATTGAAAGGCAAATAATTACAATAGAAAAATCGTAAATCTTTTAGGTGCATTGTTCTGGAACATTTTGTAATTAGCGTTTGAGAAAAGCGAAACAATATATTCCTTTGAGCTTTGTGAAAATATTGAATTTTGATATTAATTGGTGGATATAAAGGAGAAATTTTGCGAAGCCATTCAATTAGGCGTTATCAGACGGCGTCGTCTCCGCTGACGTTTGCCGACATTTCCCAGGACACCTCGTGAGATTGATGAAGGATCTGCCGTAAGACACCGTTAATATACTCTAATTGACTACCTACGTTTTACGTCCGCCTCTAATTGTTTCATTCTGTCCTTTATTTTACCTGTTTTTATACACCCGATACCGGCCGTTCAATTTCTTTTGATTGATGGGAAATATCGTCAAACAAAAAACAAAAAATCAAATTAGTCCTTCGTAAATTGGAAAGCTGTATTGATAGTATATCTTCCTCACATCAAAACAGTCAATATTTTACTTTCATGCTATTATTTTTTTATTTATTGAATATTACTTTTTTTATAACGCCCTAATTACATTATTGTCAGATGGTACGGTATGTAATGATTCTGATGCAAAGATTATGGTCTGACAACTTAAAATAAAATGGAAATAAAACTTCTGTAATAGGTACTTAAATAAATAGATGTCAATATCAGATACGGAATTAACACGATAAATATTATGAGCACATTGTTTATCAAAGAACTGCTTGTGTTGCAGTGCCGAATTACGCTTCTCAGTGCAAGTGTAAATGCTTGCACGTGCATCGATTTAAGCTATCGTACTATTCAATATGACACAAACTAACTAACTTATTTATTTTTCTCATGCTTCTTAATTCTTTTAACTATCAGTTGTTGTCTTTCGTTATCATCCAATAATATAATCATCATCTAAAATTCGAAAGAATCAAATCCTCTATCACGTCCTTGCTAATTTCGCAGATCACCTGTATTACTAAATTACTGATTTATTGAGGTATAAGATATCGCCTATTTAAAAAATCTCTGTGTAAGACGACTTGCAGCAGCCTAAATTTGATGAATCCATAAAGAAACATCATATCAACTAATTCAATTGGAATACCAATAGTTTATCGTTCATTTTTTACACAACTAATACAACTAATACAACTAATAACCAAATAAAAATTGACAGTTGAATTTAACTATAATGAACTACAGCTGATAGATAAACAAATTAAAAAACAAAGGAAAAGTTAGATCACCGTTTAGACACAGAATAGTTACACTCCGTGTCGGCACCTTTCATGTTCCCCTAGTCAGTTCTATGACCTTGAAGCATTGTGTAGACCATTAAATTTGTGCTCTTCCCCTATCTCTCTCTCAGATGTGAATAAACTTTCCGATTTTAAACAATGGGCCCTTTAAATTCACACCTTCCCCATCTCTCTCTAATTTTCGCTTCTCTGTCTTACTGTCGCTTCTGTATAAACCTATTCTGTGGTTTAGGGGAAAAGTGTCTAAAATGATTCCTCGAAGTAAAATGATCCTTTGCTCTTTCAACTGAGGACAGCCCTCCACCTAGTAGTTCTACTTAGAATCATTCTCCTCGCTATGTATTTAATCACTAGTTTGAGTTTCAAGAGAATGTTAGCGCTGCTTTGTACAAGGAAAATAAAAATTTGTTGTGGATAATGATAGCAAAAGTCTTTTTCAATGTTGTATATATGTTTTGTCTAAACCCGTTTTAGGTGAAAATAATTTTATCCGCGAATTTAATGACAATTCACAATTCATAATGAGGTAAGTAACATTCGGACGTAAATTGTATCTTTGGGATGAAACGATTCCTCTTTAGGGAAACAGAATGATCCCAGTGATCGTTTTATCCACACAATTTTTATTTTATTTTTAGCGACAATAATATTCAATGCCCCGCTTATATAAAAGAAAAACAACACGTAAAAAGGTGTTGTCATATTATTTTGAATAAAAGTTTATATATTAACGTGCTAGTTAAATTTTTTTTGGAGATCACTTTGTAAATATTCTGGAGATCATTTTATATACATACAGGTGTACAGTAAGATCCTTCACGCAGCATGTAAAAAATATAAAATAATATTAATTTATGCCAATTTGAAGGTAGACGAACTAGCTTATGAAAACTAGTTTAAATTTATCGAAATTAATGGAGGTTATTATTTTATCAATTCTCCCTTAAAGAGATCGTTTCATGGCCGGTTGCACCAATATTCCTTAAATTTTAAGTTTCCTTTAAATGGACAATAATATCACATCGGAATAAAATGTCAAATGGACTAAACGTTGCTTAAAATTTAAGTCTTTTTGGTGCAACTGGGCATTAGACAAATGTCCCCTGCTGAAAATTCAGCTAACATGAATTTAACGCCACTTTATAAAAACTAAAAAATTTAAATCTCTCTCGAGTATTTATTATTTAGCTTACTATTATAATGTTTCACCTAGTGCTAAAGACGGATTCAATCAAGTATATTAAAATCTCTTTTTTTAAAAACTTTTACTAAGGTGTTTTAACATTAAGAAATAAATAAAAGACCACAAAGTCCATACGGCGTATGGGGTAACTTTTATTATTTTATAAATTAGTTCAAAAGTTTTGATAATGAGAAATTTGGAGGTGTTGTAAGTGTAGTTGAAACTTAAAGAGCGAAATTGAAACAAACTCCTTCCTCGCAGGAAAACCAAATACAAAGACACATTTCAAATAGAACTAAGCTCGCAAAATAAACATCTCTTAACACGACAGTTTACCCACATAGCGCCGAACTAACGTATGTACGACTACTAAACTCGTTCCCAACTAAGAATATTTAGCACCATGTGCGGTTAGTCACACACCGCAGTCGCAGGTAACTTAACCAACTTAGTTTCCTGCAGCTGATACTGCAGGTGATAATGAATTCTCGCTTCTTGCCACGCTCAACCAATCGGACCTTGTTTGTCATGTGAATTTGCGCAGACGCACGCCAGCCCAGGAGTGCTTTTAGGTTATGTTTGCTCTATCTACGTTAAATATTTGATGCCGGATTATTTCGCACCTGAATAGCTATACCGCTAATGCTACGTACATAACAGAATGAGAGTATTTAGATTTTAACTCGTGTTTCACTTTGTTATTTAGAATTCAATATTGTTTTAAATTTCAATCAAAATTAAATAAATGAAATTACTTTTACGAAAGTAATGAGCAGAATTTAATAGTGTCCAAGCTTTCATAATAGTAAAAATTTTTGTCGGGGAATGGACAGTATGCTTCATTCAAGTATTATTATGTATTAAATTTTGATTGGCTAGCGGTAGGTTTTTACAATTTTCGACAGGTACTAAACTAAAAACTTCTTGTATAAGTCAGTTGGTTGATAACTGTTAAGTAACATGTTTGTTTTATCTATGTTTGACGAAATATTTCTGTAAAATAATTTACATGATTTACTTGATATTTTAATACCATTTATGTAAGTCTGTTACCTTAGTTCAATGTATGTCTGTATATCAGCACCATGATGAAGACTGGTTTACAGTCGAAACGTTGATTTATTAGTGGATTTTATTAAATGACTGCAACTCTTTTATTAACATACAGTCGATAAAACCAATCCTACGTTAAATATCTTATATACAGTGGCGTGCGGTAATATTTTGTGATGGATGTGCAGTCATTTAAACATTTTCTCTCGTAAATATATCATATAGATCTAAAATGTAAAAATATATAAACATAGCCAATTAAATAACTTATTTTATGGAAACATTTACACAACCCTTTAAATTTTTCGTAAGTAGTACACAGTTCCTGATTTTTTATTTCTTATTTTTTGTGACAAATTAAACCTCATAGCTGGAATAATTAATTTTTTTAAAGAAATGCCGCATCTACAAAACGGAAATTTCAATAAATCATTAATAGCATTGAATAAACAATAATCAAATACTCAAGGTAATAACATTGCTTGAAGTTCAAATTAAAAGTATTACATACTTCATTGTTATATAAAGATTATACTTAGCTAAATTTAGTATTGATAATAAAATGTAGATGTAAATTAGAATACGCAAGCCAGTATCATTTAACTTTACAAGATTGCATAATTTCTAATGAACGACGGACAGAGACGCTACGATTAGATTTCTAAGTTTCTGTAGTAATTTTATCCCTCTCTGAGCAATGTGATATGTTGGTTCCTTGCCCGTGCGAATGAGCTGTGATAAACGTGCACAAAGGATGAGTGCACTTGAACTACGCGTAGGTTCAGCGTATTCAACGCGCTAGTATTTCTTCCGTAATAGAGTAATTAATAAATAGAATTTAAAAAAAAAATAGAGTAAGTACATATTGGAAGACCAAAATGGTAGGTAGATAACTATTTGTTGTTAAAATTTTGAAACTTAATGTTGTTAAGATTGTAGAATTGTAATAAATGTTTCGCTTCTTTTCAGCTCGAAAAAAGATTTTATAACAAATAGAAACGTTAGCGGTACTTAAACTTTTTTGATATATCCGACAAAAATTTATAATATAAATTCTAATTTTTGGGTTGAAAATTTAGACATTCGGAATTAATATCTATTTTAAAAAATCCCATGTACTGATATTAAATTTTCAAACCATTTTTTTTCTTGAAAAGTATGAGGATTCAAAAATGAATTTCGATTATAGATTGGGCTGTAATCCAAATGATTTCATCGTCAAATCATAAATATACATAAGACATTTCGGATATTCCAAACACATCCATTATCAATTGAAAAAACTATTATATTAGTTAAAGTAGAATTTTATATTATTTCCATACAAATAATTCTCAATATTTTAATGAAAGGAATATAGAAAATTGAAATCAAATGCCCTCCTTCCGATCTGCCATGAGAATATCGTAATAGATGACATTTAAACGAAAAATTTGACTTTTGACTTTTTACGTCCTTTTAATAATTCATAATAGATAGAAATTGTTTGAAAAAAATAAATTTATTAATTTATTACATAATAAAATTCACATAGATAGTACTAAATAGACTAATAAAAGTTATAATAAATATTAAAAGGCAGTGCCCTTTTCCGCAAAAAAATCGTATCTATCAAACTTTGACATATAAAAGGTCAAACGTCAAACATTTTTTTGCTATTATAAAGGTATTAAGTAAATTTAAAAATTAATTGATTCCATTAAAAAACAACATAATGTACATGTGTATTTATATTAATTTCTAAAATAAAAATTATAAATTTGACGTGCTGAAGGCGCCCTTATGAATAGGATATATGCACACATAATTTAAAATTTACGCATACCAAATTGGGTAAAAATTTCATTTGAGGAATTGAGGTTTAGTAAAGTCCAATCCGAATAAAACTTTAAAAAAACTAATTGCAATTTGACAACGAAAACTTACATAAAATATGATTTTTTATAATAAAAATTGTCTATTTCTTTTCTTATTCACTCTGCCAAATTTTTGGCTCCTTGTTCAAGGCAACAAATCGAGCACCCCTGGAATCGGCACTGTACAAATGTTTGACTAAAAACGTATGAAAATTAGAAAATACTAAAAAGTGAACAGCGGAAGACATGAGATGTTTTGTTACATAGCTAGAGTCTTAAAAGTAAAGAACTAGTGTTGAACATTTAATGATAAGTTAACTTGATTTCTCGCTAAAGGAAGCAAGTCATTTAGAATGCAGTTAGTAGCGCATTCGTATTAAGACCCTGTGCTAATTAGTGTTAATTCAAAACTCGTGCATGTGATAAATATGCGAGTTAAAGTTTCAGGAAAATCCATTTAAATCCCTATACTCAAGACGCCGTGCTTAGAGTTATTTTTGCGAAATTTCTTTGGCATCCTTATGAAGTTGTTATGACCTTCATTATAATGCGGAAAACGTATCTTGAACATAGAAAGGAATTATCTAGTTATGTGTCAAAATTAATACCAGACTTGGCAACGTCGCAGGAACGTGTGCGCGCATATTTCACTAACCGCCAACGTTGGCATCTGGTAAATTGCTTATATAATAATTAAACTTTTGACGATATCTTAAATTTATGCATTGATTTATGAGATAAGAAACTTAATTAGAATTATCTTTCACAACCAGCATAGAATATTTTCACATTCATTACATAATATAATGGAATTACTAACTTTTTCACTAAAAATCTTCTAGAATCTAAACTGTGCTTAATTTTTATTTTTAACAAATAAATTAGTATTAGTAGAATTAATTTACATATATTCGAAGAACACTAAAAATATAATCCTAATAATATATATATATATATATATATATATATATATATATATATATATATATATATATATATATATGACATTGATCTAGTTATATTATAATTATAATATAAATTAATCTTGCCAAACAAAAAGAAAAAAGATATAATATAATATTTCATCCAATAATATATTTCAATAGAAAAATAGTACCTATAATCTGCAACTAGTGCAGAAAGTCGCCTATTTCCTACGAGGTGTGAAAGTTTCTGCACGAGACGAAGTCATGAGCTGGAATCACACAAGGTGGGAAATAGGTGATTTTGTAGGAGTGTTATACTATACTTTTTCTACGACCATACTGCTAAACGTTATAAAATATGGCTCAGATATCCTTACAAAGTGTACCTTCACGTATGCGCAGTGTAATATCATTTCTCACAGTAATTGCCATTACTGTGAGAAATGATATTTCTCTAACTGCACATACGCAGTGTTGACAATTACTTTGAGGAATAAATTCTCACACTTTTACCCACGATTGTGGGAAATAAGCAACTTTTGTACAGTGTGAAAAAAATGCCAATTTCCATAGTGATCGTATAAAAATCATTTTCCTGCTGTATTGAAATACGTAAGTCATTCTGTTTATCCACATAAAGAATAGACAAGAGTGAAAATTTTACAAAATAACCCAAGAACACTTAGTTTTAAAATATTTTTTCCTTGTAGTAAATGATTAAAATTGGTATTTATTTTACCTACAATTTATATCGTCTATCATCAGACTTTTAACGAATTAGATAATTACTTTTATTGTTAATATCTAAAACATATTAAAACATTTAAAACCAGGGGCACTAAAAAGGTTTGTTTCAAGTAAACCAGTCTTAATTTTACAAATTTTGAAAAAAATCTTCCTTGATTAGAACTATATGTCATTCTATATACCTCAACTTTATTAGGTACATCTGTATTGAAATAAAAATTTAATATTTATAGTTCACAGGGAAAAATATTTAAATTTTTGAGAAAAAACACTTACTGTAAGTGGTTTGATACAGTTATGGAAAGGAAGCCGACATATTTAAATGACAGCTGTCGCAATTGGTTTAGGAATGGTAAATACATTTTACAAATTTTCAGATACGCATACATATGATATCTAAATCCAAGCTTTCAAATTGTTATTTTTACATTTTCAGCTCATAGATATACATATGTATATACCTACTTGAGGAAAATAAAATACAATACTGGGTTTTTAATTAAAAAAAATTATAACACCTCGACAGGTACAATATAATTATCTGCTCCATCTACATTTTGTCTTTACGCACCAGACAATCAGATAAAATCACATTAAAATGATGAAAATTTAGATTATGTTTTTAATGGTATACACTTGATACTACTATTTGCATTCAAGACACACAAAGGCATTTTACTTCGAATGACACATACTACATTCTTCAAACGTAGATATTTTAGAAAATAATTAACTAACTATTTCAGGTTTCAATCTTTATGTTATCAATTTAAATATATCAGTTATTGATGGTTTTTAGTAACTTCATTCTTAGGTTATCTTGTTTTGTAGTTATATTTAAGACGATATTGCAGGTTTTATTGTACAAGTTATTTCTTATTCCCTGATTCTATATAGTTCCTACGGCTACTTGTTTATTTTTCTTATACGCCGAGAATTAGCTATATTTCAACATCGGCGACGTACAAATTTAATTTCTACCTTGTGAATCAAATCACAAAATGTGTCCCATTTATGACGTTTGAAGAAAAATAATTTTAAAACCTCGAGAAATCTCAGTGAAATTATTGACATTCGAAAATCTCGATTTTATTTCCTCACTAACCTCGACGCTAAACATATTCACCACAACTTAGAATTTTTGGACATTTTTAAAATTCTAGCAATAGCAATTTTCTCGCGACTAAAATTAAGGATAATTTACTAACGACCAAAAATTTAGTGGTAGTAGTAAACATTTATTTATTGTAAAAGAATTAAAATTATTTGTTTCGCAATATTAAGTCTTGTGTAATTCATAATTTGCATTCTTAAAATTTAAATATAATATCCAAATATCCTATCCAACAGTGACAAAAAATTTTGAATTTTCGAAAATTTCACTTTGATTCAAATTTAGACTGTTAAAATATATATAAATTTATGCCCCTCTTTTTAACACATTGTATATTTATTATCGCGAGTATATATTATTACTGAAAAAAAACTTAACAACAGAACAAATATGAAGGGATGATTTGAACGTTAAAACAAAGCAAAAATCTGACAGTGTAGTAGAAAATAACATTTTATCATTCTGTGTGTAGCGAAAAAATATTTGGAGCTACATCCGTGAACAAAACAAATGACAACAACAAATAGCCGTTATGAAACCCGTTAGGCCTGCGAGTCAGCCAGTGAGGGCTGCACAGCTGAGAAAGATCTATGGAGGCTTGGAAGGAATTAAAACAAAGTGTGATTTAGTGGTGCGGTGCGGAGCGCGGTATTATTTATAATTTGTTGTGTAATTCAAGGTGGCGTTATTGTATCGCGAAACAGGCTCGGCGCAGTCGATGTTATCTCTGTATTAAATTTGATTTATGTTTTAATTTCTGCTGTATTTATGGCAGGCATTTTTGTCGAGCGCCCGCCAACCGCTACAGCAGTAAAAAGTTTATTTAGAAGTAGCTAATTGTAATGGAAAATTTAAACGGTATTTTTATGGTCGTTTACAGCTCGATTATACAGTTTGCAGATCATTTTGTTTCACATTTGCATGGAAAGGTCTTTATTTTCGTTTTGTTTGTTAATAAAATTATATGACGGTATAGACCCTTTTCCGAGGAATTCATATTTAGGAATTCAGACCGGGCTATGTTGTTGAAAATAAAATAACCCTGGCTTCTCTTCAATCAGATTAACGAAATTGAAATTACTGATTTATTAGAAATAAATTTAAATACATTTTAAAGTATATTTAAAAACAAAAATAATTATTGTTCTACTCTACCTCATGTCTTTAGTGAACAGTGCCGTAACTGGGGTGTGGCATAGGCGCAAAAATCTTAGGGGCACAAAATTTTAATCATTATATGATTTTAAATCAAATAGTTCTAATATCCATTTTTAAATTTTAACAAATATTTATCTACAAATCTCTGCAGTAGTATTAACAATTATTACAGTCTCTTTTAGCAAATTGGGAATGGTCAAGCTTACCTTCTCTCATCCAAGACTGTCAAATAGGGCTACAATAAAACATGAAAAGATATAGCCAAATATAGCCATTAGTCTATTCATTTGCATCATTCGAGAAACCGATTTATGTGATACGTCAAACTTCTGTCCTAGTCCTGCAATAATTCCAACTTTCTTCCACCAATACTGCTACTTGCACACATTCATTTTGTATTAAATTTAGAGTTTTGCGTTGCATATTGATCAATAGAAAATAAGATATCAACAATTTTGATCCTGAAGACATAGGAAAAGTCGGTCCGTAAGTGTTGATGCGCATTGACTTCTATTTGAAATACGGTATGACTTGATTTCTATCCGTAGGACGTAGGAAAAATCGGTCCGCATTCAACGCATTAAATCAGAACTTCAATTAAATTTTACCTGTTAAATTCATAGCTCAAATTATATTTGTTTGTTTATTTCACTAATGACAACAGTTTAAACAGAAAATTTTTCATATCAATAAAATGTAACTATGGTGATGATACTGTGGTTTTATCAATTTTTTTCACTGAAAATGAAGAAAAAAAAATCTGTTTTTCTGAAACCGGCGCGAAAGTACTATTTTCGCTCCTAAAATGCGGCACGAAAGTTTAATTTCCCTGACTAGTCATGAAAATATTTAAACATTTTTGTTGTACCTCATTTTTATTTTTTGGGTAGTAAATCTGCTACAACCTCTGCTGCCGCTTCTTTTATATCTACAGGAACCTTGTCGCTTTGATTAGTTTCGCAAAACATAGCAAATTACTACACTCGCACGCATCAAAAATTCAAAACTGACAGCACTGACAGTTTGATTTTTGTTTATTTCCAATTTTTGTCTGTTACCCAAGCACACTACTAAATACTTATAGACAATCTGATTTGAATTTAAAATTATTTTTTATTATTATCGAAGGTTTCAGAAAAAAATTAATACATGATTCGTCAGAAAAATGGATGTACTTGATTCGGAGCCGTAAAATACTCGGCACGAAGTGCCTCGTATTTCAATGTGGCTCCTCGACAGTAATGTATCATTTTCCTGACTCTTATGTAAATAACTATTTTACACCATGAAAATTTTTTCCACTAACTTCAGCTTTTTCAGGTAATGAAAAACAGTTCAATAAGCTATATTTTTACAGTAGAAACAGAAAAACTATTTAATTTACAATAAATCTGTTTTCATTGTATTTCCTGTCTCTCGGATACCCTTCCGAAGAAGTGATTAGATTTAAATAAAAAAAATCCAGTTTTTTCAACAAGAACAACAATTTCACGAAACACTAATATTACGTAGAACAACAACTTTTTAATAGAAGATAAATAAGAGATTCTTAAAAATAAGTGTGCATTCAAACAGTGAGCTATGCAGCCAAGCTTGTTATTTCGCAACTGCATTGTTTTTAAATAATAACAAGCAATTTAGACGAAATGAGCGCGACGTCTTGTTATTTCTCCAGCCAGAGACGTCGCCCACCAACCTTCGTTCTACGATCTATTTGTCCTGTTATATCGGGTAGATGACTACGAATTCTCTCTATTGTCGGAATCATTTCTTATTTCCTGAGGAAAAATTATTGTTCTGTTTACGACAAGGTAAAATAAAAATACTTAGATACGTATCTCCAGGGATATTTTAAGAACATATTACATGTCCCAAAGTTAATGGCTTTGTCTCATGTAGTTGTAAACATTTTTGAAGGAATTGCTTTGCCGTTATTTCATTTTCAAAATGACATTGAAATCCAGGAATTACTCTACAACAGGTAGCTTCATTTTTCTGTAAATGCGATGTAGCAGCATAGCGTAATGGCAGCACAATCGCACAGGAAATGGACAGGCGGAAGTTCTACGTACTGAAAAAAAATTAAAACAAAAAATATTCTCGTGCGTCAGCTGCATAATCCATTAAATGTCAAAAATTCAATCCAAACAAATTGCTGCCAATATACTTATAATCGTGAAATACAATATATATATATATATATATATATATATATATATATATATATATATATATTTACAACATATTTAAAAGCTAAATTAAATTAATTATGATATTATAACAAAATTTATAACAGTGACTCAGTAGACACCTATATTATGTCTTGTCGTATCAAATAATTCGTTACAGTACTAAAGAGAAATAAAGAAAGATTCTTGAAAGTAAAGTAATTTGATATAATGCAAAAATAATATTATCCTTCTACTAAATTTTTAATTAAAAAAAAATTAACAAACATCTTCTCAATATACCAAGATAAAACCTTGACAAGATGAAAAGAAGTACAACAAGAAACAAGACAAGTCAGTTCTATCTCATCTCGTCTCGTCTTGACCCTATCTCGAAAATATCGAGAAAAAAATTCTTCGAAACAAGATAAACTATAGGCGAGACGAAACGAGACAAAACACACAATTTGCTATTTACTAGCGCTATCCAAGTAAACCGCTGCACGTAGTATATTGAAATATAGTAATATGCTAATGTATCCTATAGTTTAATATACAAATATTTTTTTCGTTCTAACGTATTTGTTCCGAATTGGTGTCCAAGAAATCTGGCTACTCTAACCACATCGTAGATAAAGATACGAGGGGTATAAATTAAGTAATAAGCCTGTTTTTTTTTATTTGTTCGAATAGATTTACAATTCAATATTGTCTCCCCCAAAATAACTTCCTGGGGAAGCCACATAGTGCTGGAGACGATCCTTCCTATCCTTCCTCATGGCAGTGCTGGAACTCGGATACTGAAATCACCTTCAGCTGGTCGATTACAACTGTTTAATATATTATATAATATAATATTTTGAAGTGTCCGAAAATGAAGTTACCTTGGGATCAGGAAAAGGCCACAAAAGCTCAAACCAGGCACATGAATGTTTTTACTGGACAAAATCTCTTTTTTTAAATCCATTTTTACACAGATTTTCCTCATCCCCAATGAATTAGTCAAAATCTCATAAACGGTGGTAAATCAAATTTAACTCTTTCTCAATCATTCAGTACTGTCAACCGACGATCTGGACGCACAAGATTTCAGATTCTGTCGACATGTTCATCTGCCTCCTTCCCATGTGTTACTAGATCGAACGCTATGTTGCCAGTCTATGTCGAGGCTATACAGACTATACTAGACTTTCTGTTCGCTGAGTACGCGATGTTCGTTGTGACCCGTGTTACGTATAGTTTGTTTTCAGTTTTCTTTTATGATATCAATGAGGTTGCCGAGGAGAGTGATACTGATAGTGACGAGGATGAATTATTTTCATTGATATTATTGTGCAAAAATGATGTCAACATGATGAGGAATGATTCTGGCGAATTTAATTGTCTCATAGACCTGTTGCGAAAAGATAACGTCACATTTAAAGAGTACCTTTGGAAGAGCCCAGAGAAGTTTGATTAACTAAAATTATATTGAAAATCTGCACAAGCAGTACCTACCGACTTTAGCTACGTTATAAAAATATAGCCGACAATCAAAAACAATGTGACGTGGCTTACATCGCGAACATAGTGACCATAGCGTACTGTAATTATGAGGCTGGATATTTTGAAAATACCGAGAGCTATTTTTAATGCATTGAGAACATAGCAATCAAAGCGAACATAGTGCTCTGTGTGGCCTCCACATTATTATTTAATTTACACATCTCATACGAATATATATGAACTTTATAAACTTATAACTTTATAACTTTATAATATTTAGCAATTCAGAAGTGCGCAGTGATGACAATTCCGGTGACTTGGATCGACATGGCAGCAGTGGGTAATTGTTCCGGGGTGGTCGTATTTCATATTCGACAGTGATCAAGTAATCCGATATCGCTCGTCGTGCGGGTGACGCAGACCGATAGTGTACATCAATCTCGCGGATGTTTCTGCATGAAGTAACTTATTAGTAATTAACCAGCAGCGGTAATCTAATCCCGCGTGGTTGCTACACGCTCACGCGCACGCACAGCGCGAGTCGTCGTGCGTGACGCGCCGGATCCATCCACGCACACCGCTCATGCGACAATTCACCAATGCTATGTTCGCCAAATATATTACTTCATCTAGCGCTACACCTACAGGCCTCAACGTTATTGTTTTCCACCAACAATACCCACTACAGCTACAGAATCAACATGATTTACGCCTGCCTATAATTAACTTTACATTAGATAAGCTTTTTCTTACATTGTAACAACGGAAAGCACGACCCTGTTTTCCGTATGGTATGTTTGCAATTGATAGCTTTGAAATGAACATAAACAAGGTGCTTCCCTTCAGCGGCGGCTCGTCAGGGGAGGCAATTGAGGCAGTACCTCACCATATGTTTCCTATCCAATATATGCTGTCGAATAAAGCATTCTTACGCCCAGCGCACTTCCGACTACAGAAGTGCAGAGGCGAGAATTCTCCTGCCTCAAACTTTGTCAATGTATGTGTACGAGTATGACTGTGCTGTGCTGTAGCTGCACTATCTGCTTCAGAAAAGGGAGTCTTGTCTCAAATACTTTCTGATTGGTCTATTTCCACATGGACTAAGTGAACATGCTTTCGAAATTTTTGCTCAGTGGCGGCATAAGACATAAGCCATTTAGACACTGGGTTAAGGCGCCTGTATCCTTGGGAGACCCAAAAAATCTGAAAACAAAAGATATAAAAATACTCCTATTTTAGCTACTACCTACCTTACTTATTATAAATCAAATAGACACACAAGTGCAATTTTTATGTAGAGCTTCTACAGGAACTGCTTAGAAGTAATGGTTGTTATACAAATATTACAAACCAATGATTTTGGCTCTTGAAAAAGAATAGAATATATTGGTTAAGTAAGCAAAATAACTGATACCGAAGTACTTTTAAATTTGTAACAAAATTCATGTCTATTACTTTGTTTCTCTTTTATTAGGTAGAAACTTGCTAAAATGGGGAGTGCATGAAAAAGTATCGAAAAAATAAACTCTGTGGATAAGAAAATCAAAAAAGGAAAGAAAAGTATAAAGACAGACTAACAGTATTTTTTTAAACGAAATTTAAAGATTCTACATTGTCTACTCAATTTCGAAAATAACGAAAAATAATCTTTCTTTTGTAAATTCGACGCCCATATACGAGAGTAATTTGTAAAAAGAAATTAATTAATAATAAGTTGTTGCACAAATTCACAATGCACAAGTTTAATAAATTATTAGCAAAATAATACTTCATCATATTTTAGACTAAGACGCAGTTTATTAGGCTATTTAGCAAAAGACCGGCAAGAACCACAGACACGTGTTTCGGCCTGATTGAGCTTATCAGTATGGTACAATACTGCCCAGTGTCATCGCTCATCCCTAACACAGTGTTGTTATCTAGAAGGGTAGTTAAACCCGAAGCGCTGGTATTTAGTCTGCAGAGGTAGTTCTACCAATCGTGCCAAATCCTTCTATATTGAATATTTATATTTAAATTATTTGGCAAGCTTCCAGCTGTTTCTAATAGATAACTCTGTTGATAGAAATTACCTCTGTAGGTCAGTTACTAGCGTAGATAATAATTTTTCTACGGAATCAGCTATGACAATCTTGCACCACGATGATGAACCCCACAAGAGTTAGTTTGATCGATCTTTCACGATATTTCCACAAATTGTACATTCTTGGTTAGGGTTTCACGTCTTATATAGCGATATTTAAGGTACTTGACTTGACTTGATTTCAAATCAAGTCTATCTCAAGTCAAGTAGTAGTTACCGAATTTAAAGTTGTCAAGTAGTAATATATCAAGTACTTGAAAAATCAAGTAGTTCTTTATAACTTTTTGTTTTTTCATCAATTTTTTTAAGTTGTTAATAGAAAACACAATGAGATATTCAATAAAGGCTTTAATCTGCAATTTGTTAATAACTTATAATAGAAAGGAAAGAAAAAACAAATAAACATGAGGCTTCTAATAAAGTTATCATCTAAACCATTTAGGGTTTTTGATGTAGTAGTTAGATTAGGCCCAGAAAATTGACTCTCAAGAGGAGCTAAGGATGTTGGTAGTAATAAAAATGGGCAGTTACATTAATTTCGTTAAAAAATACGTTACCCTTTGTCGACTATGATTGCTGTTGTAAAACAATAAAATAAGCCATTAATAATATGATTTATGTCACAACTTATTTTCCATTTTCCTCTCACTTGATTGTAGTTCTAGTGATAAATTTAAAATGCAATTTTTTTTGTCAAGTAATATCAAGTAGCTTAAAATTGCTTGATATCAAGTCAAGTAGGTAAAATAGAAAATCAAATCAAGTCAAGCAAGGAATTTAAGAAAAGCTTGATTTTCAGGTGAAGTCAAGTAATTTACAAAAACTCAAGTTACTTGATTTGATGAAACTCTATTCCTGGTGCTTGTAGTAGATGGCTCTATTGGTAAGAACTATTTCTGCAGGCCAGATACCAGCGCTTCGAGAATAATTACCCTGCCAAATAATAACCATGTACCATATCAGCGATGAAACTGAGAAGTTTAACAGTACCCTGATGAGTTAATCAAAGAAAAACACTTATCTGTGTTTACTCTGGTCGATCTTTTACGAAGATTGAAATTATTGTGAAACATGACCAAGTGTTATTTGCTGAAATACACTTGAGAGAAACTGTAACATACGTGTAGAATAGTAAATCGGTACTGAGGATGTAACATTTTTGGCAATGCTCCTGCATGGTATTTACCATGGCTGGCTTAGAGGGCAGCACAGTGGCGTCCGCTAATGTGCCGCAGAGTGATTAAACGTGTTCGACCTGGAATCAGATCCGTTATCGCAGCGCTCAGGCTGATTACACGAATCTGGCGTGTACAGCATCTCAAATTGAAATTCAAACCAGGGTTGCGGCTGATACGCTACCTGAAAACACGCCTGCTACAGCCATGCGTTATTATTCCGACCGATGGAGCGAACCAAACGCTTGTTTGGATGTTGATTGCTCCTACATGCCTCTCTTACTACCAATTGCTAGTTTTTCAATTATATTTCCTATACCTGCTCGTACAGGGAGACGCTGTTGTATTTTACATTATTAGCAAGGTAAAACAGTTTTTATTGCTAATTAGATTAAAGGACTAGTAAGTCGTCCAATCGGGCCTGTTACCTTGATACTGTAATAGAATATTACTAATCGAGGTGGAAAGTGTTTCATTACCGTCGAGGGCGAAGATAGCATCGTGGTTTGTACACTATTTTATTCTAAAATTAATAATCTCACATGAATAAATGAATGCTTTGGTTTGGTGTTCATCATCTATCACATGAACTGTCACTTTGATTTCTAACCTTAAGTATCGATTTCATCGAGCTTGAAAAGTTTGAAGTGAGTATAGCTGGGGTTGGGAAGTTGTCACTTTCCTACCCTAACTTTTTAAAAGTCAGAAATCGTTATATTAATAGCCATTTGTGAATAACACTATTACCTTGCATAAATTGTACAATAGTACTCGTAAAAAAATTAAAAATAACAAAATCCTGTCAGTTACTAATGTTGTGTAAAAACAATAAAACATAACTTCCAACAGTGAAACAATGCAACTACAACTTGTAAACTTTTTTTTCAGTTTATCTGTCAGTTTTATAGGATAGTATCGTGTAAAGGTTAATTTTCAAATTTAATAAATGACGTTTTACAAATGAGTAATAAACTCTTTTATTCCCCTCTGATTAATTATTACATTTTGATCGGTGAGATGTAATTATTCGGCGAATAAAATAAATGTGTTCTATCAATGCTAATTATTAGTACAAAATTTAATTATAAAAGTAGTAAACCACATTAAAATAGCTTATAATAATGTAGTTGCAAGATTCGTATCGTATAGTCTCTACGTACGTAAGTAGCTCGCATAACTCAAAAATGTTTAGCCGTAAAATTTTGAAATTATAACATCTAGTTGTGCTCCTCTCTTTTTCATTGGAATTGGCAGTGCCAGAAGGACATTTTGTTCATAGTTTTTTTTTAATTTTTCGTTTAACTTAAAAACGATTACCGTAGAATGTTGAAATTTTATTTATATAACTATTTTAACCAAGTTATGCACTTCCATTTATGGTTTCAATCGACCATTTCAAAAGGGCAATCTGCTTTTGCCGGGAACTTAATAAAAATAATAATTTAGTTATCTTTTAATTTTTGTAGAAAACATTTAATAATAAATTGATACTAACAACTATCAATATATTTCTTGAAAAATTTGTAAGAATGATAAAATATATATATATTTTTTTCATATTTTTAAGTGTTAAAAATAATTTTGTATAATGCAATAAGGAATAGTGATAAATATTTTAATATAAATTTCAAAAGATGATCCATTTTGAAGCGAAATTAGAAGTTACGAAACGAATGAATAGCCGTAGAAATATCTTACTTTCAAGTGAAATAAGTTTAAATGAAGTAGGTACAGCAAAAATGTGTATAATTTAGCGTACAAGGAAGTCATGTCTTCTTTTTTATTTTCTTCTTTCATGTTGTTGCTTCTACTCATTTTAAACCATCTTCTACTTCTTGTACCCATTTAGAACACTCTCTTGTACTTCTTGTAGACATTTAGATCTAAATCTCCCTCGTCTTCTTTTCTTAGTTCTCAGTCATTTGACTGTATTGATTTATTTTTCATTTCTTCTAATTATTGTTCTATTATTCATTTTAAGTCTATATTCTTTTTCTAAGATTTTTACTAGTCATAGTTTAGTTCATAGTATCTTTTTTTTGATATTCTTATTTTTAATCTATTTCATCTTTTTTATTATTATTTTTATGAAGTCCAGTACAATAGGTGTTAATAATGTTTCTATTAATTTAATTTTTGAATTTATTTTGTAGTAACTTTTTATTTATTTAGCGCCAGTATGTTTTGCTTTATTTTTATTATACAGAATTATATAGGCAAAGCAAAACTGAAACTTGTAAGTTTCTGCTAAGATTTAGTAGATTTTTGCAGATAGCTCGGGATTTAGGTAATGTGCGGTAGATCGATTACTCCGGGCAAACAAACATGTGTAGATTAGAGCATGCGGTAGGTGGTGTGCTCCAAGGTGATAGCACGATCTCGGCGACGATATAATTAAATTATTAACGGCAGCATTGTGCGGATTTGTGGATGTGTTCGGTGGCGAGATCGCTACACTGCGACGTCAACTCATTATGGGAACTCTATAGCTATTTAATGAAGGTGCGCCATAATTACATGCAGATGAGATTTACCCGGAAATAAATACACGCCCGGGAAATGCGACTCGACACCATATTAATATATAAATAATATCACATCGTAACTATCATATTAGATTCATGAATTTGATATCAGTGTTGAATTTCAGTAAGTTCAATAATTACAATTTCATGATTCTCTTAAAATTTTATGGTTAATAATAGTCTGGTTTCATTATGTATAATTTAATTACCTTATATTGAATTTGAAGTAAATAATACTGTAATGAAGAAAGATTTTCAGTTAATATTTCATTATTCTCCTTCATTTTTCTTGACCTATAATTGTTTAACTTTAACCTAAACTGGTATTCTTTTCTCTCCCTATTACTGCTTTTCATATATAATAACTTTACATGCGAGTAATATTTTTGTACGTGAGAACGACGTGAGTACTATTTTTATGTTACAGAACAAAATCTGTTTTGAAGAAAATGTTGTCATTTGAACCCAAAATGATTTTACGTATTTTCCTTAAAAACGTGTTTTTTTGAAAGTCGGACATAATTTACCATATTTAACACTTAAATCATCGTTCGAAATTACCTACGTATATTATACTGGATTTCTATGTAAAATATATATGAGGAGGACAAAGAATTGTCTGAAAGTTTACATACGTAGGATGCAAACAACTTTCAATATGCTCTCGTAACATCTTGTGACGTAGAGGGTTCATTTTCTCTTTAAAAAATATTATAACAGGTAAGCATACGATTTCAGTGTAGAAAATGTTGAAAAAAATATAAATTTGATAATAATTGTTTAATTTTTAATAATTTATGAAGTAAATTTTCATTATTTTTCTGTACCTAATTCCAGATATTTCTTAACTAACATAAGAATTTTTAAACCTAGTTAGGTACCTATTTTGGCATATTTTCCAACCTAAAATCTCATTTCTAAACTTCATTTACATATTCTATGGGAACAATATTTTAAGGATTTAACCTTCGGAATTTATGATAAATGATGTTGATACTTTTTTTGAATGGAAACGAATACGAGAGGAGTCTGGGATTTAAACGTTGAAGTTTAGATATATAACAGATACATAAAATAAATACAGAATTGGAATATAAGTATATATAAGAAAAAACTTAAAAACTATTTTGCATTAATTACTAAATAACCATAAAAATGTACATCTAGTAACGTGGGTACACGACAAATTTTGGATAAAGATAATCGTCGACTGGATAGTGGATGTCAAGGAAGGATATACCTATATCTAATTTTATTCAACCATCATTATATACACTTGTAATTTGTGACAATATTTTCGCTCTGTGAATTAGTGTTATTATCATTTATTTTTAACCCTGAAGACAACTACAGATTAGTCGAAACGTTGGTTGTGAAATAAATTCTCAATATTAACACTGCCGTCCAATTTTTACTTCCTTGACATTCAAATTTTTATCTGTACCATGTGTAAAATACCAATTTCGTACAACCAAGTGAAAACAAAATACATTGTAAGAGAAATGTAAAGTAATCGGAAAGAGATAGTAACATAAGCAATTTGTATCTCGCATTCTTCATCCGTATAATCCCTAGAAAACAGTAAATTCAAAAGTGAGATTACAAGCGATATGAACCGAACGAACGCGGAGCACTCGTTCATATTATAAACGTCGAAATAAATGTTGATTAATAGGTCTGCAAGGGCTACTCGAGCTGGCGGCCAGAGATATGTAAATTTAATATCCGCGCATGCAGAGAGCCTCTTCACGAGAAACACAAAAGTCGCCATCGCCGGCCAAATCCAAGCAGATTATAATCGATGTAATTTGTTTCCGCAATGGACAGCGCTGCGCCGTTTGAATGCGGACCGCGGGAAATGAGACTGGCGTGGCATCACAATAAGAACAGCCCGTACAGGACGGCCCTAACATCCCGCATTTACTACCTCTAATCCCCCATTCATTACTATGCATTTCTTCTGCCTCCCACCAACTACCAAGACAAATTTCCTTCTTCCAAAAACAATACCAGGCTTTACGATTTTTTTATTATTTTATTTTATTGGGGTATGTGATGTGTCACTTTATCCCAACTATATCTCAAAATAACATTTCCAAATATTCCAGTCTTTTCAGGAAACGTCTATCGTAAAATGGCAATCGGTTCTATCTTACTTTTTTGCCATTTTTGACTAAAGTTGTCTTGGTTTAAATCAGGATTATCTGATCTAATTATTGAATCGTAATAACAGGATATCCCAGATTTATAATTTTCGGGTTTCACAATACTATTTTTAAATATTTCCCAGGTACATACGCTTTAAATATTTGATTTTTTGAATGTTAATGTTTTTAAAACTTTTATTATTAATAATAACTCATTTTTGCAAAAAAAAAAACAATTATTTTTTATTAGTGTTGTGACGAATAGCAGTTCAGTCGAATAACGAATATACGGTTTTAGCAAATAGTGTATTTTTATACAATCTGAAAACATAATTTCAGTTAAAAGAAAAATTAATTTATTCTCCTCCAAAAAATGTAAATAAACAAATTCATTTGTTTAAAATGATTTATCTATAATTTTACATACAGATTTATAAAACTATCACCGATTAGTTAGGCACATAGTTATACCCCTTGAAATGTCAAACTAACTACAATCCCAATTCATAAAAAGGATTAAGGTGTAGTGAAATGTAAGGATTTACAAAATTCTAATTGTCTTATATAGGTATGTACAAATATTGATGAATTTAATTTTAATTTAAAGATAAAAGTTTATTCTATGGGGCTTGTTACTTTTTTTTGTTTAAATTAATATTTTTTATACGAAAAGAGCTCTTGAAAAACATTAATTCACTTTTTATAATATAATTTGGACAGAAGTATGTCTTATATTATTTACTTCCAAAGATAACTCCACTAGTTTGGTAGAATTATCAATATTTGTTGATGATTATTAGCATTTCTAAATGATACAGAGGAATATTTGTGGTGATATTTGATAACCTAGAAATAATATACTTTGATTACATGGAAGCGCAACGCGTTCATTGAAGTATGGTTATAATATTTTTTTTTGAAATTCGTATTACCTACATAGAATAGAAACATTAAAGTTAATCTTTTTTATTTTATAATGTAGTAATTAAATGTATCTATTAATTTATTTCCGTTCCCGTGACGTGAAAGATTGTGATTAACTTTAAAAATTTGAAAAAAATATAATTACTACATTATACAAAAAAGATTATCGTTTTTGTTCCATATAATTCGAATTTATAAAAAAATATTTAAAAAAAATATTATAACCATACTTCAATTAATGCTTTGCGCATACATGTAATCAAAGTATTTTACTTCTAGGTTGTCAAATATCACCATAAATATACATCTGTATATTTATTAAGGCCGATAATAATCTAAAAATACTACTATTTCTTCTAAACTACTGGAGTTATCTTTGGAACTAAAAATATACTTAATACTTTATATGAATTGGGATTGGAGTTAGTTCGACATTTCGGGATGTTAACAAAGGGCATAACTTTGGGATTAACTAATCGGGGTAGTGGGTAACCCCATGAATCTGGGTATCAAGGTTTTTATATAAGTATTTTGTTAATATCTTTAGAAACTGTTAATAAAAATATCCTTCACGAAGTTTAAGATAATTAAATACCTATCATATACAAATTCTCACCATATGTTGATTTTGCAATATATTTCGGTAAATTGTAAATATCTTCGACCATAGTTATTTATTTTTTAACGGTAATAATTAATACTCCTCTGAAAATCAACTTTGTGCTTTGATCAACATATTATCGAAAGGCAAAAATATTAAAAATAGAGCTTCAAGTACATATCCTTTGAAGAAAAGTTTATTTTATTCTTTTTATGTATTTATAATACTGTATGTTATTCGTTATACTGTCATTCTGTGTATCAACTTTTAATAAACCAAATAAGTATTTTTTTTTAAGTTTACAATCTCATACAATTACTGTTTGTTGTGCACATAACCAAAGTAGGTATAATATTCTATATCTGAAATTCAAAACTACCTTTGATATATAAAACAGATGATGTCGATGAATAAATATCTCTCTGTAAAGCATACATAGCAACATGAATTGAAACATGCTTCAATGAGCTTGTTAAAAATAAACAAATAATGGCCATTTTTAAATCAACATTTTTGTTTCATTTTAATTAAGGGCACATATACACTTTCTCTGATATATGTACATACGTACATGCATACATGTTCTTGTATTACAGCCCATATTCATTTAAAATTTTGTATAAAAAATGTAGGCTGTAAACATTATATGTATATAGTGTATCTAGTAGTATACATATACATCTTTTTAATTTTAATTTCACATTCTGTAAAGTTTATTTAATTGGGTGAAATGTAAAAATAATTGAAAAACGTATAATTATATAATTAAGTTTAATGAATGAATAATAAATTATAAAAAGGTATTAAAAGTAAGTAACACTACGAACAAAGAAATATAAACACTAATTTAAGAGTAATAATTATTAATAAATACTTAAACACTAAGAATATTTCTTTAAACACTTAATACTACGCACTAATTATTTACACGAAAACAGATTGTCCTCGCCGAGGTCCTCGTGGTCTTTTCTACTTTGTTTTATATACCCGACAAATTAAACTCTCGAATATTCTGGCAGCTTCGATACGTAAGTATAATGGATTGTGATTAAACGCGTCTCAACCTGTCTCATATATCTGCGGCCGGTGCCCGCAGCTTGACCTTGCAATAGATACAATACCTAGATGTAGTTTCTTTTTAAATAATTATTTGGAATATTTTAATTTTATTAATCTAACTTATTTGTAAGATATAACTAGTACAGGAAAATATGTATCTATGTATATTTTATTTAAGAACTTAATATAAATACATTCAGAATAAAAATTTTTAAATAAAAACCTTGTTCAAGGAATCGAAGTTCTTCAGTTCAATTCCAATTATGGCAGTTTATGTGTAATTCTGAGAGTACCTAGTAATTGATGTACTTGGATATCATGAGCTATTGTTGCTGTACGTGGAAATTTCATTTAATTTCTTTCCACCATTCCAGTAAATCTTCATCTTTTGTGGCTATCTCAGATTATAAATTTCTATTTAATTCTCGTTTCCAGAATTCATCAGTTCCTGATTTGCGAAAGCGTACATAGACATTTCTAGGTATAGTAAATTTAACGTTTTCATCATTAAAATAATAATTGTGTTTATTATATTTGACAAGTCTTATATTTTATTATCGAGTATTGAGACTAGTTTATGCATTTATTTAATATAAGCTTAAATATCCAAGTTATGTAGTTAAACAATATATCGAGACGAGATGAGATAGTTGATTATCTCGTCTCGTTTCCTCTCGGAGAAAAACTATAAAGCTCAGCTGATAGCGTTCTAAACTATTATTTTTTTTAAAAGAACAGAATGAAATATGAATATTAGAGAAAACACGACTGAAGAATGTTTCTTAATAAGCGAAATATCAATTTTTATACTGAAAATTTTGGCCTGTGATTTGATGTCTTCGCCAATGATGAACAAATGCTAGATGTACAGGATATTGGTTATTTTTACATTCGTATAACTAATATATATATTACCTATAAGTGAATGAAAAAATTAATAATAGAAAAATAAAATTATTTTATCTACAACTATTGAAATATGGGTACATTATACGTGTGATACTACATATAATATACTACTCATATTACACAAGTGTTATATGAAATGTCATGATACACGCTACACTTTTCTGTAATAAATAGGGCATATAATTTAACACATAATATTTTATTAAACTGTTAATTTATTAATAACATATTTTTTATTATAAATATCAATATATATGCTTATAAAAGTATAATAAATACAATTTGAAAAGTTATTTTGACATTTAAGTGCTACTGCGGCGCCATCTGTTAAGCTATATATGAACTACTCACACCTAACTGAATATTTAACAAATAATATCAGATTTTTTATATGCCTGATAGTTGTAGATAAAGTATAGTATTTGACTCGCATAATATGGCTACATTACACGCGGATGATTAAAAATACTCGCTACCGCTCGTATTTTTAATTACATCCTCGTGTAATATAGCCTACATATTATGCTTGTTAAATAATATACTATTTTTCTACAACTGTCAAAAACATTATTTTCTAATAACAATGCATAAAGAAGGCATTTTTTTCACAGTTGTTATATTACCTTGACACCGTGCGCGAAATTCCTTTTCACATTGATAGAAAGCATTTATTCACACAATTTATACTAATATAATGAAATAATATTATAATTATTGATGTAAATTAGTTGTATATCCCACCTTGTGTGATTCCAGCAGTTGTCTTTTGCCCAAACTTTCACACCTCGTGGGAAATAGGCAACTTTCTGCACTTGCTGCACAATATTCTATTTCTTAATAAAAACAAGAACATATAACTACATATTGACATTGCCAGGCCGCATGCATCTCTCCCTTCCGTAAGTTCAAAGAAATGCATGTACGCAATTATCTTTTTAAAATCAGACAACCAATGAAATTTCTCAGCATTTATCACGACACAGCACATCGCAATAAAATTTAATCTCGTATAGCTTGCGATTGAAATTATATTTAAATAAAATATTTTTAATAATATGCTAATTAATTAATGCATGTTTTCATATTATCTTGCAAAATGGTAATATTTCGACAATTTTAATGATTAATAAAATTAAATAGAATAAGTGAACTTATGTAGAATAGGTCTCATACATCACAATTTGTTATTCTCTTAAAACTCCAAATGTAAATTCAAAATCCATTCCATCAAAATTTGTAGAAATCAGGTTCTGTGTGGAGCAAATTCGCAGCTCTTTGGTAGTCAGATATTACGGGGCCATCAGTCACCGCTCGCGATCTATTTGTCAGATAAAAGTCTGACCATTTCGCAGCAACAATTCCGCTATTTATAAATCAGAGATTATCTGTCGCAGCGCAGATAGCAGCGATAAGGGTGAGTGGCGTCCCCACGAGTCGATGTCTCTTGCCTTCTTTCCTTTCATGCCGTCTCCCGCACAATATCTCTCATTCATCACATTTATTTCTCGTTTTAGATAATTACTTTTATTTGTGCTTGTTCTTCTACCAGTTCCGTGTTTACAAACCAATCAAATTTTATAATCATGTAAAAACGGAATGTAAACCTACGTAAACAATTATGTTTATTCTAATTATTAATAAGGAATAACTATTAACATACATAGGATAGATATGGGTATCAACCGCAGTAGATTTTAATTGAATTCCGACCTCGGAGAGCGGTGATTTTAAAATACCTAAGGTTTGGTATGATTCATAACATTCGTGATCAAGTCTTTATGGTTAGATATGATATGACAATTGACTTTGTTGCCCTACTTACTTTTGTCTATGCAAAGAAAAGCTTAATATCATGAAACCGGTAATAGCTATTTTAATACCTAGAATTTTTATGAGTATCAAAACCGGATCGTATTATTATTAATAAATATCATTATATAAAATTCTCTTGTTGACGAAATTCACCCTTCTAGCTAGCGGCCCATCAGTCTTCTTCCGAACTTTTTAATACCGCCTCACCAGTTCGGATTCCGCTCTAACCATTCAATATAACATTAATTACTCACTGAGATTATCGTTAAAGGATTCGAGAAACAACAACACACAACTAGTCTTCCTAGACATCGTACAGGTCTTCAACCGATTTTTGGCACAAAGGAATAAAATAAAATTAAGAAAACTAAACAATCCGTCGTATATTATAAATCAGTGGCGTGCACTCCATGGATGCATCCCTTTTATTTTACTAAGAACATGTATTTTGTCAATAGACCTTTATATTAATTTCTATTCAAAATATTATTTTAAATAAACTTTTATTATTTTAAAACTAATCAATTTCTAAAGCGATTGCTTGTATTTCATTAACAATATCTTAGATTTCATACATGAAATACACTAAAAGCTTTCTTAATAAGAGAATAATCAATAGAGATGCGGCCAGGTATAATATAATATAAAACACATCCGCGGTAGCCACTGATTGCCACATAATACAGTATGCGCTGGAGATGCGGAGACAAAATAATTATATTAATGTATCCACGTAGAAAACTATTACTTTAGTGAACCGAGAGCGCGTTGGTTTATTAAATTGGGATTGATTTTATATAGTTCACTACCTTATTATTACATTTTAAAGGTTGATTTTTTCTCATTTAAATATTGTTTTTATATTATCTTTGTAGTCTCTCCTAAACTCTCGTAGTGAACGGACGTGCTAGCTTCTGGAGCCTGTGTATAATAATAATTATTCTGTTGAATTATATAATAATAATTCCATCAAATTAATATTAATTAATTAATTACTAATAGCTACAACAACATATAACCAGTGCTAAAATATTAAAATATTACTATAATCCAAGTTTCGCGACCAACGAATGTGTATCACAATCAACCAACAAGTTATACAGAACTAGAACAACACTTAGTGCCACAAGAAATGCAGCAACAATCTCAACCATATTGTCAACATCAATCCCAACACCCCTCACCGTGTGAATGGCAAATAGTCAAAAACCAAAGAAAGAGAGGAAGTTCTACCCGCATAGTATTGAGAAGAATAAGACAAATGGATAAAGACTACTGGTTAAAGGAAACAGCCACATCAACAGAAAATCATTTTAGGCCTCTTCTCGATAAAGGGATACACTCAAAAGGTAATAACCAGCCCAAACCAATAAAAACTCCCAAACCACCTGCGATATATGTTGCTGGAGTAGCTAACATATCCGCACTAATAAACCTACTGCAAACAGTAGTAAAAGATCAATATTTAGTCAAAACCCAAGAAAATAACACTGTAAGGATTCAACCTAAAAACACAGAAGCATACTCCATAGCAACAAAAGCATTAGAACAAAAGCATACCGAATTCTTTACACATCAACCAAGACAAGAGAGAAATTCTAAAGTTGTTAAACAATATTCTCAACATCAATCCCAACACCCCTCACAGGGTGAATGGCAAATAATAAAAAACCAAAGAAAGAGAAAAAATTTTAGCCCCATAGTATTGAGAAAAGTAAGAAAAATGGATAAAGACTACTGGTTAAAGGAAACAGCCACATCAACAGAAAATCGTGGAGGCAATCATACAGCGAACTATACGGGATGCACAATATATAAGGACATCCAAAGAAGAAAATACCCACCACTAAAACAAAAAGTGCTACAACAAAATCGAAATACAGAAACAAATACAAAAACGTACCAACATGTTCAACCTGGAACATCATACGTCCAAATTACTAATATTAATAGCCCGCGAGCAGAGTACGCTAATAATCAAGGCCAAACGCAGAATCCAAACCCAAGCCAGCAAATGAACGACATGAAAGATATAAAAATAAAGATGAAAGGCCTCATGGGACAAATGGGAACCATCTTAAATCTTCTAAGCGCCCTGCTTAACAAAAAGAACTAATGGCTACCAATATTAAAATTGCATTATGGAATGTCAATGGCCTAACACAACATGCCGACGAGGTGAAAGCATTTTTAGACATCATGCTAATATCTGAATCCCATTTTACTAGCCGCAGCCACATAAGAATTCCAAACTACGTAGTATATGACACCAAACATCCGGACGGTAATGCTCAAGGTGGTACAGCGATAATTATAAAGAACAAAAGCAGACACCATGAAGCTTGCAAGTATAATAAAGACTTCCTACAGGCCATCAGTATCATTGTAGACGACTGGAAAGGCCCTTTAAAGATCACAGCCATCTATAGCCCACCTAAGCATGCCATAAACAAAGAACAATATGTACAATTATTTCAAACACTAGGTAACCAATTCATTGCAGGCGGCGATTACAACGCCAAACACATACTATGCGGCTCTAGATTAATAACAACAAAGGTAGAGAATTAAAAAAACAATGGATAACTACAACTTAAATTTCATCTCCACAGGGCAACCAACGTACTGGCCAACCGATAGAAATAAAATTCCCGACCTAGTCGACTTCGGTGTAACTAAAGGAATTCCTTATAACAATATCAAAGCTGAATCCTGTCTTGGCCTCTCCTCAAATCACTCCCCCGTTCTAATCACTCTACTAGTAGTAAAACTAGTAAAAAAAACCAACTGGAACGATTATAAAAAACACATAGATAGAAACCTGGTATTAAAGATACCACTAAAAACAGAAAAAGACATAGAAGAGGCAGTAGAACATTTCAATCTTGTTGTTCAACAAGCAGCCTGGAGCTCAACACTTAATCAAACTGCAAAAGAAATAGCACAAAACTGCCCTATTTCTATAAAGCAAAAAATAGCTGAAAAATGAAAATTAAGAAGACTTTGGCAAAACGAGAGAACTGCAGAAAATAAAAGAAGACTAAATAGAGTCACCAATGAATTAAAAGAAATACTTAGAAAAGACAAAAATAAAAAAGTGCAAGATTATCTAGAACAACTAATGCCAACGGAAGCCACAGAGTATTCACTCTGGAAGGGTAGGAGAAAATTCAAGCAAACATTTCAATCGAATCCGCCTCTCAGGACAAACTTAGGTGACTGGGCCAAAAGCAACGTAGAGAAGGTAAGTGCTTTCGCTAAACATCTCGCTGAAGTGTTTTCACCGTACCCTTCAGAGATCGACCTTGAAGAAGAGGAAAATATCCAACTGTACCTACACTCACCGTATCAACTAGAACTGCCCTTGAAAAACTTTAAAACCTCCGACATCAAAAATGCCGTCAAATGTAAAATAAACCCCAAAAAAGCTCCAGGATATGATTTGATAACAGGGAAAACATTACAACAACTTCCTGAGAATGACTTAATTTTCATTACACAATTATGTAATGCAATCTTGCGCACAGGTTACTTTCCGGATCAGTGGAAAGTTGCCCAAATAATTCTAATCCCAAAACCTGGAAAGCCACCAGAAGAACTGAAGTCCTACAGTCCCATTAGCCTTCTACCAATTCTCTCAAAATTATTCGAAAAGTTATTATACGAAAAACTTAAGCCAACCCTGGAAAATAAGAATCTGATCCCAGACCACCATTTGGGTTCAGGCAACAACATAGTATCATAGAACAAGTGCATAGAGTAGTAAACAATATTAAACAAAATTTAGAAGACAAGAGATATTGTTCAACAGCATTTATACACATAACACAAGCCTTTGGACACACTGGTCTCCTATTCAAACTATAAGGAAAACAATCCCTATACAATATTATACCATCCTAAAGTCCTACCTAAAAGATAGAAAATTCTATGTAAAATACCAAGACGCTCACACAAAATTATACCTGATAACATCTGGTGTACCCCAAGGCAGTGTACTAGGATCACTTCTGTACACACTATACACCGCAGAACTACCAACAAGTTAAGATGTGTTGATAACCACATTTGCAGACGGCACTGCAGTACTAGCTTCACATGAAGATCCCGCTACAGCATCTCTAAAACTGCAACACAGCCTTGATGATATTCAAAAGTGGTTGAAAAAATGGCGAATTAGAGCAAATGAAACAAAATCGACACATATCACATTCACTACAAGAAAAGAGACTTGTCCCCCAGTGCAATTAAACAATCACCAATTGCCGCAAGAACCGACAGTTAAATATTTAGGCATGCACCTGGACAGGAGACAAACTTGGCACGAACACATTAAGAAAAAACGTAAACAACTAGGACATCTTCTTTCTAAAACCTACTGGATAATTGGTCGAAAAACCAAATTAACATTAAAAAATAAACTATAGTAGAAATTTTTTAGTAGTAGAGAGACGTCATCAATATTTGTAACTAGATTATGACGTCACGAATTACAAAGTTTATATGTGTATTAGTTTAGAAAATGTGTTGCGTGTTGCATATGACAATGCCAAATTTAATAACAACAAATAAAATGATAACATACCTCTCGAACTGCTTTTAACGGCAGTAATGGTCCACCGTGTGCCAGTTCTTTTTCAAAATATGCAATCGCATTTGCAGTTAGCACTTGCGACTACTTCGATAATGCTTTAGGCATTATTACTTACGCTAACAAAATAAACGTGTCACAAGAAACAAAGAACACGAATACGAACAATAATAAGGAACAATACAACTTAAACGAATTAACAAAGATTTTATATTATATTATTTGACAACTCAATCAACCGGCGTGACAAGAAACAAATATTTGTAAACATATTTTATTTGAGTCGTAGCCCACGTGTGTTAAAAAAATACACTGCAATTATTATAAATAAATTGAAATGTCATTAAACACCTTATATTTTAACTTGAAATAATAGTAAATATCATAAATAAATAATTTTTTATGATATTTTTTTTTACTACTCGGTTTTCTAAATAAAAACATCTTTCGAAAATTTCTACAAGTTTTATTTCATTTTGTAACTTTTTTTCAGGTCTATGAAGTCTCTCTACTGCTTAAAAAAATTTCTATTATATTAGTATACAAATGTATACTAAAACCAGTATGGACATACGGGGTTCAATTATTGGGCTCAGCGTCAAACTCTAACATTGAAATCCTAGAACGATTTCAATCGAAAGTACTACGCATGTTAGTAGATGCACCCTGGTATGTGACTAACAACATAATTCGAAAGGATCTTCAACTCCCAACAGTGAGAGAAGTTATAACCGCCTACAGTACAAAATATAATACAAGGATAGATCTACACTCGAACAATCTGGCCACCAACCTTATGAGCCAACAAGCAAGTAGGAGACTGAGACGATTCATGCCAAGCAATCTGCCTGCCAGATTCTAATCTAAACAATTTAACTATTGCATTTATGTAAATATTGTAATGTAAATACATATCAAATAATCTTAGCGAATAAATATGTAAAGGTTTTCGCTAATGAGTGAATATCTACACGACAATAATATACTACCTGACTTTTACTTATTGTAATATGTACAGATTGTAAAATTAAAATGTTGCTTAATAATAAAAAATATATTATCTTTATTTCAAATCCTTTTATAATGGATAATAATGATAAAACAGTAATTGTAATATAGAGAATTTAGTTAAGAAAAATTTCAGTTTCAAAAGTTGTAATGATAATGAAAGAAATACGTTAAATATTAATAGTAAAAAAAACACATGTAATGAGAATATATCTTCCCATTTCCGATGTGCAAAATTACAAAAAAAAATTGATGGCGACATTTATTTTCAAATTAAATGTGTGTGTTTATTTGGAAACCGCTTCCCTATTGAAAAATGTCACCCTACACCACTGATGTAAACAAAAGCTTAATATCATGAAACCGATAGCTATTAACGTATCTAGAATTGTGAGTATCAAAACCGCCCTATATTATTATTAATAAATGATATTATATAAAATTCTTTTGTTAAAGAAAATCACCCTTCTAGCTCAGTCTTCTTCCGAACTTATCTAAAAATAGACAAAATACTGCATAAAAACAATTTAATACCGCCTAACCAGTTCGAATTTCGCACTAACCATTCAACATAACACTAATTACCATAGGCTTCCTAAACATCGCACAGTCCTTAAACCGACAACAGTTTACAAATCAGGGATGATAATTCTACAATCAGAAAAATTCAGACAGGAGTTCCCCAAGGTTCTATACTTGGACAGATTATTTTCAATCTTTATTTGACAGACATAGGAGTTTCTAACCAAATATCAATTTCAATGTACGGAGATGACACTGCATTTTCCCTCAACACACAAATATCGAACGAGATGTGAAAAATCTTCAAACCGCAGTAAATTAAATATGTACTCGGCGTAAAAAATGGAAACTAAATATAAATAAATGCATCAAAATGCGCAACCAAAATTTTCAATTTAAATAGTAATTTGTATCACTAGTCCTGAAACTAAACTTTGGCGAGAGCGAGCTTATTTTGACATACCAAGCTGAAAAGGTCTGATACACAAGATTTTTGCGCCGATGACACTTTTAATTTAATAAAAAAATATTATGACTACTTAAAATTTTATATACTATAGGTTTTTATGTTAGTAATATTTTCGATTGACATGGATATATGTATAAACAATTCACTACAACAGGATTATAATATGAATAATAAATCAAAAATAGTTGTTTTAATTAACATTTCACGTTATCAATACAATAAAATTTAAAATTATGAAAGAATGTAATGTTAAAATATTTAAGTTAACATATAATAATAAATCAAAAACAGTTGTTTTAATTAACGATTTACATTTCCAATAACATAAAATTATAAATTTTGACAGAATTCCATTAATGTCACTCAATGTAATCAAATAATCTTAAATCATAAAACAATACCATACCGTGAGTATTTTTTAAAGTGAAACAAGAGGATTTATATTACCCATGGTTACGACTTGATATTTGAATGACAGCAATGTTTACTTGCTTGTCTCATTTAAAATGAAACATAGGGAACGAATTTAACATTTGCTTTTTGGGTTATAAAATTTTTTGACAAGCCTACGCCCAAGTGCAACAACATTATTAAGAATTAATTTTATAGGATACTCTGACTGATTGATATAGAAAAAGATAGAATAGCAGAATGGTCTGCTATTTGTCTCGATCTTACACATCCAAATTCTTTTTATTGGTTACCTGAAATTCAGAAGTTTGTACTGGGGGAAATCCAATTGTCACATGTTATTTAGTACGATAGTAATGTTGCTGTACAGATATAATTATAACCAGCTTACTTTTATCTATATAATAAACAAAGGCTTAATATCCTAAAACCGGTAAAATTTATTTTTTAATAAATACCAGTGAAATACATTTTTATAAATATTTCTTAAATTTACCTTTTCAAACAATTTGAAATTAAAAATTCAAAATGTTTTTGTAATTATTAAACAAATAAACAAAATTTTCACAAATACAAATGATTTCATTTTAGCATCAAAATTATTTGTAAGCAAAATTTCAAAACAATAAAAACGTTTTAACTACTGTAGGGAAAAATAAAAAAACCAACATAAATTGTTGAAACAACCTTTCTGATAAATTTATTTTTACCGACTACCTTTTAGAAAAGGGATTTATTCCTGTCACATATACATACAGGTTGTTAAAAAAGTATCACAATATTTTTTAAGTTTACTCAAAAATAAATTATGACATTTATATAATCTGCTTTGGTTGTTTGCTTTAAGCAAAATAAAATCTGGACAACCAAGATTTTTTTGCTAATGCAACGACAAATTTAATAATGATAGCACTAGAACAGAAAAAGAAGATACGAAAAAAAAAATATATAAAGATACGTGTTTAATTTTAAATATATTAACAATGTTAAATAATAAACAACTGGTACAAGATAGAGTTTCACATAAAGACATTTTACTGGTTTCGTCGTTTCCAATAATTGTTTTGAAAAATGCCTGCCTGCCTCCCTGCCTGACACAAATTGATATATCGCGGTCACAATCTTAAAAATATAAGCAATAAAACAAAATTATTTGACGCAAATAAAACAAGTTCTATTATTTTATTGACATCAGAAATTGAAGTAAACCTTGAAGAAAATGAAGTAAATGATAGGTTCAATAAATTACTATACTAAAAATTGACAATGAAAAATGTACAAAAAAATTGAGCGTATCATACGAGTTTTTGAAAGTACGTAATATTGTAAAACATTTAAATTATTTTTTAATACCCTGAATATATTTTTAGAAGTTTCATTTTAAAACAGAGAGCATTCGAGTAGCTATGGGTGGGAAATGGGTGGTAGCGAACGGGCCTGTCGCCCCGGGCGATACAGTTTAGGGGGCGTCAAAATTAGATTTGAATGATTAGACCAAATAGTATATTTTATAACAAGGGCGCAAAGAGCTTATTGACGAATACGAAAATTGCATTGTGCACGTAATAAAAGTAAAAAGTTGTTTTTTTTTTCCTGCCAAATTTCTTTAGAATATTTTAGATACAGTTTGTTTTATCTAAAATGAATTTTTTAAATTGAAAATTAATAATCATTACTTTAAAGTACAAGTACTCTGAAGTATAATATTAAAAACTCAAAGAATCAAATTACCTATGGATCTATAATGTCACAAGATAGATTAACAAACGTAGCAATTCTTTCAAAAGGATCGGAAATTTCTTCGTCTATAGATTACGTCGATATAATCACTGACTTTGCAACAGTTCAGTCTATAAAAATTAAATTATCGATGAATATATTCATGTATTATTTCAAAGTTTCAATGTATATTTCTTTAGTAAAAGTGCTACTTATTTTTTATAAGAAAACATTTTTTTATTTTGATTGGCAGGGAGTGGACAACAATTTTTTTGCCCTGGCCGCTAAAAATGCTAGTTGCGTCACGGACAGGGAGTGACATATTTAACAAATAAATTTCTGTATTAACCATATTTGAATGAACTGTAAAATTATATGTGTGAATTCATGCTATTATTATATTACTTGTGTTGCACAGAAAATAATTTATTTCTAAATGAATAGATTGATATATTGCAATTAGAAATTAATTATAAGTGAACAACGGGTATAGGTGCCAATGGGAATACTGGTATTATAACATATAATAATTCATTATAGGTATACAAGTAAATAACAGCCATGTATGATTCCAGCTGTGAAATGAATACATCCGGCATCAATATTAATTAGCGCTTCTAGGTAAACAGCTAATCATTTAGTCTATTAAAAACTACTCTGATTAATCATTCCCTCATTTTGCGATGCAATGAGCCGAGCATTCCCTAATGAAAAAGCGAGCCGGCGCCACTGATGCATTAGCGACCGATGAACATTATATGCAAAACACACTTCAATTTTTATATTGCGTACTGGAAATTCAACTCGGAAACTACAGGGTCTTTGGCGAAAAGTCGTCAACCGAGAATATTTCGTTTATTTTGAGACACAAAAAATGTTAAGGGGCAACATTAAACTGGAAAAAAGGGCTCGTAAAATGATCGTAGTAAGAATTTTGTTACTTCCGATTTTAACGGAAATGTGTACAACTTAATTCTAGCACAGGGAATCCACATTTTTATTTTTGACTTCCTTGTACAAAGTAAAAAATGTATTGTAATCGCGAAAATTTTCATTTTTTTTTTTTTTAGATTTCAACGGAAATATCCATTTTGACTATCCTTGAATCTATTTTGACTAGTTAGTTTCGACGTGACGTCTCTACGAACATACCTATCTCGCATACCTCAAATTTGATTAGCCATATAAGTTTTGAAATTTTGTATATGAAATTGCTTTAACATCTAGTTGTACATCTCCTTTTTTTATAGAAATCGGCAGTGCCAAAAGGGCACTTTGGTAGTGAAGTTTTTTTAAATTTTTCATATCAGTCAAAAATGATTAGCTGTAGAATGTTGCAATTTTGTTTATAATATTGCTATAACATCTAATTATGCTCTTCCATTTTTTGTTCCAATCGGCATTTTCAAAAGGGTAGTTTACTTTTGGCAGAAAATAAAAAGAATAATTTAGTTGGCTTTTAATTTTTTTTAATAAAATTATATTGTCAACTGTTATAATATATTCCTGAGAAATATGTACTAAATATATGAAAACAATAGCTCTTTCTTTGCTTTGCAAGATTTTGAGCAATTAATAGTATATTATATACCAAGGAACTAAAGTGCATGATATAATCTTGAGTGAAGAGAGGATATAATTAGTTGAGGTATTAAAGGCACTTTAGTCCTGTGGTATATACACTGTTTTTTGCACTTCTGTATATATATTTTAAAATAATAATTTGCTTATACTTATATAACCATCAAATACATGACAGCTACAAAAAAAGCATTATGCACATTTTTCTGGTAAGCTAGGCAAGGTTTCTTACATACACCTATTTTTTTCTATGGTTTCAGGGATTAAATTCATATTTAATTTCTTAGGGATTAAAAGTGCTAGTTTTCTAAAATGAAGAGTAAAGTAGGCTTTTACTCCCGGAAGAGCAAAAAATATTTTTTTTTCTATAGCAGATGTTAAAGTGCAATTTTATCAACTCAAAATAGTGGATAAAGTAGCACTTTAACCGCAAGGGTAGATAAAGTAACACTTTAACAGCAAGGGTAGATAAAGTACTTTAACTTTTGTTTATTAGAAGTACATTTCCATAACAACGCACACTACTGACATTTTAAAATTGTTCTTAAATAATAATTTATTTTTTCTAATTCTTTTCTCTTCAAAACCTGCTATAGAAAAAAATAGAATTTTATACACGACGATAAAATTAAATTATCGACTCGCGAAAAATAATTCACTCGCGATTATATCGCTCGTGAATTAATAATTTCCGCTTGTCGATAAAATATATTTTATCGTCTTGTATAAAAAATAACTATGTGTAGTGCAACAAGGAATAATGATAAATATTTCAATAATATTTTCTAAAGATGATCCATTTCCAATGGAAGTTCGAAGATAAGAAACGAATGAAAGTTGAAGAATAATTAGTCGTACAATGATCGCACTTTCAAGGATATAAGTTTAAAATAAGTGCAGTAAAAATGTGTATAATTTAGCGTAAATGGAAATCATATGGTGGTCACATCAGATTTTTGTAATGTGCATAAAATTAGCTTCACAATTATATCAAAATATCATTATTATATAGTTGCATGTGGTGCATGTATTCAGCAAGATAATAAATTAGTAAATACACAACAGTATTATGGTAAACTTGAAGCTGCAAATAAATTTAATAATCAATATGGATTAATGTACTTCACGTGTAATTTGGCCGAGAATGGAGTACTTAATGTAGTTATTTGGAACGTTTAGTACTCTGTTAATATAAGATGATATTTAACCTCTATAGAATTGCTATATTTGACAACTGAATAAGCCAAATAAACAACGTATTACATCATAAGCACTTCATCCAGTTTCTAGTCCCATATTGAAATGCGATATCCCTGTGAAACTAAATTCGTAAACCAAGATTCACAAAATTTGTTATTCAGTTTAAACATTGATGAAACTAAATACTATTATTCTATTTATATTTTGTACAGAAACTTCAAATAATTTACATTCTATGACACTACGGCATGGAGGTTAATCGTGCAATAACAAATCACTGATTAATATTTGTATTTATACATAATTTATTTATATTTTACTATAGTATAGTATAGTATCAAATAGAAGTGGACCTGTCTATTATTGATTTAAATCAACTGATTTTTTATATAAAAATCATTGATTTTTATTAAAGTAAAAAAAATACAAAAACCAAAAAAAAAAAGAATTTATTTGCTACAAAAATATTGATAGTAACCAAAATATGTTCTGTATAAAATAATATCTTAAAATTAAATGATATATACTTGTCATATAACAAAATAAACAATAAGTATTTAAATATAAATTCCAATTTCCCCGCCTTTTTGTTTTATTACAGATTTCGTTTTCGTTTATGAAATAAAATATTGCTTTGAAATAATGCAGTACTAATAGATAACTTTAAAAAGGAAAAATTTAAAAAATCATTTATTTAATTAAAAAAAAAAAAAACATAATTTTTGCCAACCTTGATTTGAAATACGTTAAAATATGAAAATACTATGTAGAACATACAAAGGAAGCGGCATTTCCAAAGTTTCCATGGACGCCACTGCTTTATGATAATTCATATATTTTACATATTGCTTGTAACAATATAAAACTCTTTTATTTACAGGTACCTATAAATAATTGGAATGAAAATGGCTGCCTATTTCCATATTTCAACCAAGAGGTAAGTTTTCCTTCTTTTATATTCTCACAAGCAAACAAGTTTATTGTACAGATAGTTGTTATGATGCACTACATATTGTGAGGAGTTGTTATACAATTTCTCTAACTTTAACAATAGATTGAAATTTCAAAAATATTATAGTTTCGCACAAAGAAAACTTAGAATTTAAAATTTAAATTGTTATGTAGATACAACGTGGATGCGGTATTTGAATTCTTTTATCTTTGCCAGGGATGGAAAATTTTCTAAAGGTATTAATTTTTACTCTTTTTGTGAATCATTGAATCTGAAACTAGTTTGGTTTTATTTACATATATGTTTATTTTTAAAAAAATATTTATGAGTTAGAATCTGTTTTTTTTTATACACAATAAAAGGGTAAAATGATTAATATTCCTCGGTGATATATACTCGTAGTATTTATTTATTACCTGTTCATAATTTTTCATAAATTAATTATTCATAAAAATAAAATATCTGATGTGTACGCATTTATATTATACATTTTATGCTGCACTTCATTTAAACTTATTTCACTTGAAAATGAGATTATTCTAGGGGTAATCATTCTTCAACTTCCATTTTTTTTATTAGAATGTTTATCACTAGTTCCTATCACATTATACAAAATCATTTTAATCGCTCAAAAACTTGCTGAGAAAGAGATGGAGCTGTATGCTCACATCTTAGATCATATATCACTAGATACGTAAGACAGGCCAGATTTTTGATCAAATATAGAACATTCCCCTCTTTATTATATGAGGTGGAAATATTCACTGCACATGCCTAAATTGCTTGCATTACCAACTTAAACATAAATATATTTTACTGCAAGTGTTGACACTGCATGTCGAACATTTTTTTATGTCATCGTCTTATATGTACATGTCAGAAATTATTTTGTGAAAATGATTAGCAGTTGCATGGTTTGTTTGAGTAAATGTACAAAAGAATCAAAATTATCATTTTATATTTTATAAATACTTTTATTATTTAATGTTTAATGTAGCACGTTTTTGAAGTTCATAATTCCTCTAGAGTGTCTAGAGTATGTTTAAAGCATTTTAACAATTGTGTACAATGTCAGATACGTAATGATTGGTTTTAAGTTTGATGTATAATTCATACTTCCGCCTCCAAAAAGAGATGGAAATGGAGTATCCATTCTTCTATGTTCGGCCAAAAATTTAACACATACGATATAGGCAAATCTATATCTAGTGAAGGCAAATTGGAATACAAAATGAAGGTGCATTAACTAGATGTTACATAGTAACTACTTAATAAACATTCTACAGCTAATCGTTTTTGAGTTACGCGAAATATTCAAAGCAAAAGCAAAGTGCTCTTTTGACATTGTCAATTGCAATGAAAAAGGGAGATGCACAAGTAGATGTTAAAATTTCAAAATTTTATGGCTAATTCTTTTTTGAATTATACGACATACGTACGTACAGACATCACGTCGTAATTAGGCAAAAAGAAAATTTCCGTTAAAATCTGAAAACGGATTATTTTCTCGATTACAATACTTCCTTTAATTCGTACAAGGAAGTAAAAATACTGAAAATTTATTTTTTAATATTAGTACAATGAACTCTTTCATTATATTTCATAATAAATGAAAATGGAGAACTTTATTGAAAGGATTTTTGTGTTATATTATTAAATATGTAAGTAAAATCCCTTGTAGAGCAGCAATTTGGAAATATTAATTCGCGTAAGCAAATTTTAAAAGCTTGGAATAATGTTAATATCAACGTTGTGTTGTAATTAGCAAACAATATCTAAATCCAAATATTGATTGTATTTAAAATGATGTTTGCAGTAGAAAATAGCCGCACATTACAGTGCGATGTTATTAATTTACATTTGCCGCAAGCGTGAACAACAACTAATGAAATATTAATTCATTCAATGATTAAAAAGCGAGCAAACAGGTGCATTTGATACAATGTTGCTTCGGTAACGAACTGGATTAATTTATTATTTCTCTGTCTCTAAGCTCACTCATACTGAACTTATATGTAGGTCATATTAAAAATATTGTTACAAAATCATAAAACCAATTTATGTGTTAATAATTACTCATTTTCTCAAAATATTATAGAATGTAGTAGGAATATCATATAGACATACAAATAACTTGTGTCCAAGATAAATGTTGTTATAGTTTTTTGTGAATAACTGTCAGGCTAATATCTAAGTCACTACAAAATTATTTGGACTTTATTCATTAAAAATTATTTTTTTAAATATAAATAATATAACAATAGAAACATATTGGTAAAATAATTGTAATAACATGACAATAACAAAAAATAATTAAGTTTATTGGATAATAAAACAAATTGTAGGTTAAGTCCGAGAGAGTTAGCCAACATTTCGGAAAATTGTTCTAATTTATTAATGCCTGAAAAATATTTTATTAATTTAATATAGTTATACAATTTCAAATATCTATATAGAAAAAATCTGTTCTCTTTATACTTCCATTGTACCTAATGAGGATCGTTTTACAGTTTTTTACTTCGCAGATTTTTTCTTGGTTCTCAATTTTGCAATATCTATAAATTGTAATATATGAATAACCGTGCTTTCATTTCAGACACGGTAAAATGAAGTATTAAAATAATTAGTACTTACATTATTGGTAAAATTGCTTTTAGATTATTCGATACTTTATTTATAATATTTTCACTGTAATGATAATAATTGTCACTCTCCAATGTAAAACATTTATTTCCATAGATAAATAGATAAACCTCAATAGTAACAAATTTACCAAATCATGAATTACTTGTAATAACAATGGCGCTAGGTAAAACAATTTTGAACTAGACAAGCCAGATTCACAAAACAGGATTAGCGTTTAAACCGGTTTTATTATGTCGAATATAGCTTGAAATTGACATATTTATAAAATATTTAAGAGCTAATCCTGTTTTGTGAATCGGGTCGTAAAATTTTAGCTACAACAATTCTCATATTATTCATAATTATTAATAACTTAGCAATAACTCAATCTGCTATAAAAATTTATTTACTTTGCTCATTTGTGATTCAATATGCTACTTTGCTCACTGTTTTAAGTTGAATAATGATGTATTTTGCTAACGATTTTGGAAAAACACATTTATTTCCTACTACTATTTTAACTTTCGCAAAATGAATTAAAATGATTACAAATAGACATTCTTGTTCTTTTTGTATTCTCTGGAACACTTTGATCAATATTGGTATTAATTTCATCGATAGAAATGTCTCCGAATCTCATTCTCAATCAATTTCTTCACGCATATTTTTTGACGATTCAAACGTAAAAAATTTCATATCAACAAAATGTAACCATGGCGACGCTAGTGTGATTTTATCAAATTTCTTCACTAAAATTCAGCCTACCTCATCAAATGAAGCATTCTGATTGGCTGAAAACGACTTGTGTGAAATAATCACGGTATAATATTTATAATAGAAAACTAATGATTTTAAGAAAAGAAGTAGTAGTTGTTAAGATTTTGCTGTTCACAGCACACTGGAGACTGCAGTACGTAGTAAAATTCCGGGTTGGGTTCGTTCCGCTGGAGATTTTTCCCAGTGCTGCGCTCCGGTTTGTTTTGCTCGGGAGCCCCGGAGCCAAATATATTACGAGTATCCGCGCGAGTATGTGTTGTTCTGCGCGCTACATGCTTTTACCATTATTGGTAAGCTGTTGATAGGGAAATAACCCAGCTGTTCACCCTGACCCACCAAGCCCCCTACGTCAAAAACATCAAGATTACATTTTCACAAATTCATATTTTATATTTTTTGTTCTATCTATAACTTTACTGGACAAAGGTCCTACAACGTCTGGCAGCAGTAATCAAAAGTTATCTATAGATATTGTACAACTCAAGATGTCTACAGTCATGGGCGTAGCGAAAATGGACACAGGGTGAACTGTTAAATGTAATTTATCGTGCTCATTTCTACTTGTCACAATCACAGTAACAAGACAACAATAGTATTGTAAATAATATTTGTATGCTCTGTTTTTAAACTATAGACAGTAACTAGAAATTCTAGTGAGAAAATCAAAGCCTGTGATTGGCTGCTGCGCCATTTCATGAAGCCGCATTTAACCAGAAAAAAATTCAAGTTACCTTCTGAAACGTAATTGAAACGTCAAACTCTCAGTAATTGTCAAATCACTTGTTGTATTTGCACGTGTTTTCTATTTCATTTCTCTTTTTGTGATATTTCAGGATTAAAACCAGTTTTTTTCAGAACTACTAGTATTTCACTAACGCTGTGGTGTAAAGTGACTTAGTCTAGTTTAAAAACGGAGTATAGTAACTTATAAAATATGTTTTTGTTAATGATATACATAGTGATAAAAAAAACAATTTTGTAATTGGTTCCATATTAAAGCTGTGTACCTTTTCCTCTATATGTTTTAATTGTATTTCGCAACATCTAGATAATAAAATTCAACATGAACTTTACTTAATTAACATTTAACAACGAATAATTGTTTCTACTTCCATACATTGATTCTGCTTTATAATTTACAAAAAGTAAAATAGAAACTGTGATTCTGATATTCACTAGTAGAGTAAGTGGGGGAGAAATGGACCGATAGGAAAGATAGACTTTTGGTTTTAAAAGTACAGTAGAGTGCTATCTCTCATTGGGAATGTTAATATTGTTGTTCAGAAACAGTGTAAGTAGCCGCTTGAAAATTAATGCAGTCAACACTAAATAACCGAAGATTTACTTAAAAAATTACCAAAAAAATATTGTACCTTCTGTACACAATTACTTGATTACTAGTTCGGTAGGTTTAAACAAATTATTTATGTAGGTACATACTTTCTAAAAATGTACGTAGGGCTTAACTTAATCTAACAATGTGGTACTATCTCTACACAGTCATAAATAATTTAGTGATCCATTTAACCTCTGCTCTGAAGACAGATGGACCACTTATGCAGAGGAAAGATGAACTAGAGGGTTGTTATTGAAAAAGGATCAATTCAACCGGTAAACAAAAAAAAAACATTGGCACATAGAAAGGTAGACGATCGAGTTGCTATTCCATGAGTTCTGAAAAACTGTTAAAAACTTAATCAGAGGGCTATGATAATGAAGAGGTTGAAGATTATAAAAATGACTGAGGGATGCAAGAAAAATTATTAAAACAAACGATAAAAAAGAATAATTGGATAAAATATTTTGTGGTTGCACGAAGAGTGTACCACATATGACAAATTACAAAAATCTGTTAACCAGTTCATCTCCTCACATCCGTGGTCCGTCTCAACTACATAGTGAGAAGAGAATTGTACTTTTGTGAACACGAATAATTTATTATTGCAGTTTTCAGAACTTCCTTAAAAAAATTTCTTATCCTTATAATTAAGCATAGAATATATGTTATTAAAAAAACCGAAAAAACTATAATTATACATATTTATGGGTATTGAAAAAGAAGAAAATTCACTGGTCTAGAAAATACCGTTTTTTTTTGGGTCGTAAAGTTCTTTACCCGAAATGGTATCCAAAAAACCTGGTGCAAGCCAGGGACCTTTCTAAAATAAAATTTTTAAATGAACAAAATAAAATTAGAAAGAAACAGTTATATTGAAATACATTTAAGGTTATTGAAACTATTTATTGATTAAGAAAGAAATCCAGCCTCTGAATCGATCAAGATAAGAAGTTATTTTTAAAAATAATCAATTTATTAACAATAATATACATTTTTAATTAATAAAAATAACGTTTGATTTATTATTATAAAATGGAAAATTCATTATATAAAATTTCGGAAATTCGCTTTAATAAATCAATCTAAATAAAATTGTTTTTAACTGACCCCGGTATTTAAACAATTTAATTATTCCATTAACTTAAACCAGATTTAGAAAAATCCTGACTGAATTTTTATAAATTAAATTAAAAAGATAATCTGCTTTCACCAATATTTTTAATGGAGAAATAATTATAAGCGACCTGTATTTTCGTAGAGAAGAGATTTGAATACATTTAATTGAAAACAAAAAATATCTTTTTATATAATAATTAAATTGAAATTGTATTATATTTATATAACCTAAATTTAATATGGAAGAAGGGACAAATTAAACTGAAAGCACGAGATAAACCAACAATTCGTCCCGTCTCACATGTAATGTATTTGTCAAACAAGAGTATATACTTGACAAACTTGGTGGGTGTTAAAATAAATTATGCAAGAAGGTAAGTATTTAACGAAGGATGAATTTAGTGCGTGAGGGTTCGGCTTTTGTACTTGTGGCTTAGTTGAAAGTGCACGGTTGTGGATAACCCTTAAGCAACTAAAACATTCATTTATTATTTATAAAAGACTAAAAACAATTGATGTAAACGCTTAAGATTCTGCTGAATATTTGTACAATTTTTAGTGTTTAACAAGAAATAAATTTCTTAATAATGAAAATATAACAATACGAAACCACCGGCTAAGACAAAAGCGTACCAAATATTATTTTAGTTACAAAAGCGCACCAAATGAACATTACAAAAGCGCACCAAAATATATAACATAAGCGCACCAGTGTTTATAATTCAAACGTTTGTGTATTAATTAATTTGATGTATCTATTTTACAATGATAAAAAATATAGGTTAGGTCAGTTAGGTTTGGTTAGGTTAGTTTAGTTCAGATTAGTTTAGGTTTGGTGACATTAGGTTAGGTTAGGTCAGATTATGTTAGGTTAGATTATGTTAGGTTAAGTCAGGTTATGTTAGGTTAGGGTAGGTTATATTACATTAGATTATATTAGAAGAGGTTTTTATATTTGACGTTTCAGTTTGCCAACCTCACTTTTGATTTTAATTTACTTTATTTGATTTACTTATTTAATTTAGACGGCATATTTAAATTATGAATCCATTCTGTTAAATGTTTGAAACTATATATGGATTTGAAGACTTGAGTATTTTAAAAAGGATGAATAATATATAATAATATCATGACCTAGTTGATCATGGTTACCAAGTAAGTGGAAGTGAAAAACAATTTCTCATGTCAAATAAAGGTTAATAATAGTGGGTGTCTAGGCAAGTAGTGAAAAAAATCCAATTACTTGCTTCCTTTATCACCTTTTGGCCAAATTTTCTGTGGAGGATTATATAAGCTTTCAATAATATATTGTCAACTAATAATTTATTTTCGTACTCGTAAAAGTTATTATCTTTATTGCATGATTCATATTTTATGGGTTGCAAACAATTTCAAATGAATGGAAATTTGCTATTGCACTGAATTCATAAATGTCAATAAATTCATCCACGTTTATAAGCACCTCACCTATATTTGTTTTACGCTTTTCAAACAATGCTCAATATGAATAAAATTATACCTACATGAATTTCATATTTTTTATTTCATTTCACCTCTAAATAATGAGTCAACAGTTCGAATATTAATTATAAATATGGATATGTTCGAATGAGTTGCTCCTGTTTGCTATCGAAATCAATTAAAAATATGCAGTTTAATTGGAATATACTTAACAGAGAATAAAATATAACGCAATGCAATCAAAAAAATTGTTTGTTATTATTATCTGCTGCTGTGCTTGTTTATATTTCATATTTATTTAGTTGCTTTGGGATATTGATATACCCATAAGTATTTTTCTACTACCTACACATAAATAACATTCATATAATTACTTTTTTTTAAATTAAATTTGATGTACCTAGATACATATGTACACACAAACAATATGAAAATAATGAAAAATTATATATCACCAGTTCTTCTCAAATTTAAATCTATAATAATTGTAAGAACAACTTGTCTAACTGGAGTATTGCTAAATTTGTAGTTATTAAAGGAGCTGGAATATTCCGATACTAGTACCACAGTATAGAAAACAAAACAAAAAATTAGTTATCTATACTGTGCTAGTACTATGATACTAATATCAATTCTTTTCTTTCTATATCGGTATTTTACCAGCAAAATCGTCTATATATATTTAATCAAATATAATATAATAATTATTTATGGTACAAATGTGTTACTTTACAAACAAGTCACGTGAGAAATGCTTATTTTTTTTAAAATGACATACTATATTGTATCTAAAACCTTTAATCATTGATATAAAATATATAAAAGTTTTTTTGACAGTTGACTTTTAATAGAAAAATAGAGTAGAGACGGTTTTATAGCGTTGTTACTATGATACGAACCACCAAACAGTGAGTTGTAATTTCTAACCCATATGTGTTTTATGACCAACTATTTATCCAAAAACAACGTAGTTATAGCGTTATAATAACACTATGTTGAATGAATATAATAAATGTATCTTTCTGAGTAAAATTTTTTGGTTATCTAACAATCTTTTTTATTACTTTTAGGAAAAAGGGTTAGTAATTTGCTTCTTCTTCATGCTTGCAATGAACAAAAGGGGAACATCTACTTATACAGGACCGAAAAAGAAGGTTACATTTTACTAAATGTACTAATACTAATAGTAGGTATATTGTGTTATTGTGTAACAAGTGCTGAGAGTCGCTTATTTCCCACGAAGTGTGATAGTTGGAATCTTGGAATCACACAAGGTGAGAAATAGGTGATTCTGCAGGAGTGGCATACTATACTTTTTCTACGACCACACTACTAAACGTTATGGAACAAAAATACAAGCATGAAATCTATTTAACATAAAGATCAATGGCGCACGTAACCTCACAAAGAGGACATTCACACATGCGCAGTCTTGTCAATTACTGTGAGAAACGATATTTACCACACTACACATGTGCAGTGTTCGTAAATACTGTGAAAAACTATTTCTCCGACTTTAAACCACGATTGTGGGAAATACACAATTTTGAAGCTTTATATGTAAATGTATAGTGTGAGAAAAGTGCCACTTTCCATAGTGGACATAAAAAAATATTTACTTTACTTTTTCCCATTAGTTCCCAAATCTTTCTTTCAAAACTTGAAAATATCGATAATTTTCTTTCGATTTAATACTGATGTCGATCATTTTTATTTGATATTTTTGTTATCCAAGTATTAATACTTTCTCAGTATCGCATATCCCTAGTGGTTGTTGGTTTTCTAAGCTAATTATTTACTTTGGTATGTAATAGTTTGTATCTCATTCCCACTACGTAATTACCAATAATACCAAAGTCAAATTCATTTATATTTTATATCTTTATGTGGGTTTCATTTAATAAATTTACATATTTTGGCATATTTTTGCAATATTTCATCATATTTCTGCATATTGTTAACACATTTTGTGTTTATATTGTTGTTTTTGTGTGCAGTAGTTACTTTAAAAATTTATACATTTTTTAATTTTTGCGGATTATATTTTAAAATTGATAATCTTGAAACTTTCCGCTCTGTCCGCCTGAGTGTATGAAAATGAAAATAGAGGATCAAACCAAACAGAAGAACGGAAAAATGAATTTAGCGATAGCATCAAAACGAAAACAGAAAAACAGGAAAGATGATAAAACATAGTTCGGATTAGCGCTAAGCGTTGCGAAAATGAACAAAATATAGCCGGAGAGATGAAACTCATCAAATAGATTGAAATCAACATTAAAAGTTGTCGGTGAATTTGCTGGCGGCCTCGGCCTCGTCTGCAGAGCGAAACAGATCTGAAATGAAATCTTGGCGCAGGCGGCCGAACAATATGTCCGTCTTATCTCGTCGTGTTAACAAGCCGCTCGGCTGGCCGGCTACCCTCTACAACGACAAAACCAGCTTCCTTCAACTTCATTTGTTAATAAACTTCCTTTAAATCACACGAAAAATACTCGATATAATAGTTTCCCTAATATCACCGTATGGAAGTTATATTAATTTTCAAAAAAAAATTAATAGGATTTATTTTTTTCTTTAGTGTTTCATTTTCGTGATCGACACAACATAGGAAAAAGATAGAAGAAATGGTGCCGCTTTCTAGGCAAGAATTCGATATTACAAGGACTTTTTAATATTTTACTTATTTGTTTATAAATGTTAAACACTCTATTTATTCTTGGTTGCAGTTTAATGGAATCCTCAACTACTATTTGTATTTAATTTTATGAAAGTATAGAATGAAATAGACATAGCAGTAAAACGCGATTGTACAAGGTTTGTTCAAAAGTTCAAAGGAGTTCAGAACGTGATTCAGAACTGCCTAGAATCCATGCGCGAAATTATAGTTCTAGAATCAACTTGACTAGTGTTGGAACGACTTAGAACCGATTAAGAATTTTATTTGTGTATTCTACCCTATAAAATCACAAAATAAAAAACACCTGTTAGGAAAACTCGTGCCTTTTATTATATTTTAACATAAGAAATGGAAGGTAGGATAATAATCGCTGTCTTCTTCCATTATGAATTTATTTTAATAAAAACAAAATAAGTGAGGTTAGGTAGGATGTTGAATTGAGTTAGAATTAGAAATTCTTGAAAAATTCTAGAAATTTTAGAACGGTTCAGAACCAGTCCGAAATAAAATTCATTCGCTCCTGGAACACTGCATTATAAGTTCTAAATTTTTAAATCGGCTTGTTGGAAAGACAAAATGGCTTTACGAAAACTCAGTATAGTTCTAAACGGTTCTGGACTTTTGTTGGAACAAACCTTATATGTTGTGGTAAGCGAGAAATAAATTTTTAAAGAGAAAATTTTGGCCTCGACGTCGTCTTTTTTTGCCATTGATAAACAAACTATCTGTTTCACAGGGTATTGGTTATTTTCATATCCGTATAGCTAAATGCTAAACTATGTTTTTATACAAATTTTACGTATATGAATGAAAAAAATATTGTAAGGTATAAATAAAATTTGTTTTTCGGAACAAAAATAAGAACAAGCAGAAAAATGCACTGCCATGTCGCATGCATGTCTCTCCTCCGCAAGTTCTGAGAAATGCGGCAACCAATGAAATTGCTAAAGACAGATGACAAGACGGGACATCGCAACAAAATTTAATCTCTTATAGCTCGCGAATGAAATAATATTTAAATGAAATATTGTCACTAATATTCATTAAATGTTGTAAATTTTCATATTCTTCTGCAAAACGGTACTATTTCGACAATGCTTCAGAACTCTCTTATAGTTAGAGATCGGATTTGTTATCTTTGTGCTTACACACAAAATTAAAAGCAAATACAAATTGTTTTCAATTCTGCTCGAATCAAACAAAAATATGATATTTGACGCCCATCATTACATGCTTTTTTTGTTTATTTTTTGTGATTTTGTGCTTTTTTAAATATCAAACTTAATTTTAGCTTATTTTTCATTTTACAGCTTTCAATAACATATGTTATCTGTGATATACTGATATACATTAACCTTCTTATTTTTAGTAACTTCTTTCATTCAGTGTTGACTTGACCCCAAATCGTCTAATAGAACGTCTTCTCCTCTTGTTTCTCTCCGAAATTTCCTACACGATGTCCTCATATGCCTTAGTGATTCCTCTTTTCTTACGCAATGCTGAAAGCCTACACCTTGATAGTACTTGTTAAGTCTCTCTTCATTACCACATCTAAATCTAGCAATTAACTTGTTTTTATTTTCGTCCAGTAGATACCGTAATAGGTATTTACATTATTTGAATTAGTTTGTATCTGTTATTAATTTTTTTTATAACTTTGCTGTTCTTGTATGTCCAAATATCTTTGATGCTATTCAATGTTTCTATTTTTACCATTGAATACCCCTTTCTTTCATAGTATTCTTTTCTTTCTTGTCCCCATTTTGTTAATTTGTTTTTTGTCGTTCGGAGGAAAACTGACACCTTTTCAGTGTATTTTCAAACCGAAAAGTGTATTATTCCGTTATTTCAGTGAAGTTGCTAGGCTGCGAAAAATAACAGTCCGGGATTTTTTTTCCGGCCGGTGACAAAGAATTCCCGTACAGTATGCAGTCCATTGTTTTCCTTAAATAAAAATACAATCATATTTATTTTATAATTATGGAATACCTATAAACCGATTGGAGAAAAATAGTATGTGTACCACGTAGGAAAAGCGACTACCCAGACTCTTGGTGTTGCTGGCCTCGCCTATGGTTCTTCCCGCAATTTCCACCACCGTCCAAGAATGTATTACTTTTCCTACTAGATCCGCAATATACTATTTCTTTCCCTTATCTTATTACTCGCCATCATTCTTGCAGAATTCAGTTTTGGGTTTCTTACTCGTTCCTCATATTTTATTACATCGTTATTATATTCTATTTAAATCAATTTCTGCAAAAAATATTTTCTGGAATATTTCAAATGAGTCGGAAGCAAAATTGTAAACCTTTTTTCTAATAGAATGTTTTTATAAATCGTTGCAAATATGAAAGTAAACAGAAAGTGTTGTCTGTTTGAAAAAGTAAAATACAGGCATAATGAACGAAGCTCGCAAGTGCCTATGCGAGTTTGTATTTTTGAATGGAAATAGCCACTAGAGTGAATTTTTATTTGATTAGCCTCTTTTTGAAAACATACCGTTCGTTACTGGTTTGTAACTCCCGAGTCAATATTTAGGTATTTGCGAAAACAATATTTAACCAGAAGTGATACTCGTGGTGAAATATCTGAATTTAATTCCGCGCTGAGTGGCCACTTGCTCTGTCGTGACTGTTTGGCTTTTACGGACACGCACGCTTAGAGAAGAAATATGCGTTGAATTCATAAATTCGCGCCATGTTTTATACAAGTCACAGTCAGCAGTTTCAAGTGTTACACATAAAACAAGTGAGTGTCTACATGCCAGCGGTGGTGGCAGCGCAGCCGAAACAAATGACGGCGCGTGCATGTGACACGTATCTACGTACTCAGCACTCTGTTACTTGAGCTTGCCCTCTCATCTTTGAAGCTTCATCAACCCCTCAGCTCCACTGGAGTGTTAGTTGTTTAAAGGGGTTATCCATTCTAAGCATTTGGGACTGATTTGTATTGCGCCATCGCGAGTGCAGTATACAGAACAGTCGACGTTCTCCATTGCGGAGTCTTAGTGTCAGATACGTCACCATTGTACTACTGATTTCACTGTTAGTGTTCAGCTTTCCACGAATGTCATTTACATACATTAATAATAGTCTAATGCAGTGATGAGCAACCTTCTTTTTCTCAGACTTCATAATACATAAAGAGTAGAAGACAAATTTATACTACTAAATAAAAAAAATATATTGAAGTAGAAGCTTTTATCCAAAACCCAAAACCGAACAAGCTGGAGAAGTTTCATTGAATCCCTATGCTTCTTTTTCACTCTTTCTTTTATAAAACACTATTTCAGAATTAAAATTACTGAAAAAAGTGGTCATATTTATTATTTTTATATAGTTAAACTGTCAGCCAGTACGGTTGTGTGGTCGTGGCGTGTCTTGTCTGATCGTGTAGATAAGCAACATAGCCCGCCCTGTCCAATTGGATGGGTTACCGCACAACGGCTCGGTGTGTGCTGACCTTGCAGAGACTGTAGGCTGACAACCTGCATCACTAAAATGCAAGTAAAACTGTCATGAAACAAGTACCTCAGGTACTTGAGGCCCTATTCCTCAGAGGAATGTTGTGCCATAGAGAGAGAGATATAGTTAAACTACAGTGACTATTTCATTCATCAAGTTATATCCAATAAGAATGCCTCATTTTCCTTAGTTACCACCTATTACAGCGGTTATAGTAGAAAATTTTAAGCAGTAGAGAGACGTCATCAATATTTGTAACTAGATTATGACGTCACGAATTACAAAGTTTATATTTGCATTAGTTTAGAAAATGTGTTGCATGTTGCATATGGCAATGCCAAATTAAATAACAACAAATAAAATGATAACATACCTTTCGAACTGCTTTTAACGGCAGTAATGGTCCACCGTGTGCCAGTTCTTTTTCAAAATATGCAATCGCATTTGCAGTTAGCACTTGCGACTGCTTCGATAATGCTTTAGGCATTATTACTTACGCTAATAAAATAAACGTATAACAAAGAACACGAATACGAACAATAATAAGGAACAATACAACTTAAACGAACAAACAAAGATTTTATATTATATTATTTGACAACTCAATCGATCGGCGTGACCGTGGCAAGAAACAAATATATGTAAACATATTTTATTTGAGTCGTAGCCAACGTGTGTTCAAAAAAATACACTGCAATTATTATATATAAATTGAAATGTCATTAAATATCTTATATTTTAATTTGAAATAATAGTAAATATCATAAATAAGTAATTTTTTATGATACCTTTTTTTACTACTCGGTTTTCTAAATAAAAACACCTTTCGAAAATTTCTACAAGTTTTAATTCATTTTGTAACGTTTTTTTCAGGTCTATGACGTCTCTCTACTGCTTAAAAATTTCAACTATATTATTATGTAATCATGATGAACGAACGTTTGTGTATTCGAATTTCGAATATCCAATATTCGTATATTCACTTTAGGTCCATTTGATTATTTTGTTCTAATATACTCAGTAAGTATAAAAGTAAGTAGACAAACCAAATGACACTGACAGTGACAGCTCCAAGTACACCGAATCGCATAATTGAACGTACGTAATTTAAACCTCATAAACTGTAAGGCAGTACGTATTGAAATAAAAAAATGACTAATAAACATATAATTATTTACGCGGTTTGACGTTTTGTTTCTTGTGTTACTTTTTATTATAATTTTTATTCATGTATACAATTGAAAATTCTCGACATGCTCGACGAGTTGCCTTTAGGAAAAAAGTCCCATATAATCGAGAATTTTCAATCGTCTTATTGTACAATGTATAATAGAGCAGAAATATTTACTTTATATTTGTATCCCAGTTTCTGTTGTATAATTGCGAAGTCCCTTATTTGTATGAAACATTCTAATTTCTCAACAATTTTTATGTGTTTTGGCTGCTGACTTCTCTGAAAAACTCTTATTAGTGCCTTAATTAGATCCAAATACTCCTTGTTAAAATTCAGTCACTATAATGTTTACTACTTGTGAAATAAGTACCCAACCAAAAAAGCCATGTCTTAGGGCGCCAAATTTTAGGGGAGCTATATTTATTTCTAGTTATTTCTTACTCGCTGATTCTACATACTTGGATACTTGTTTATTTTTCTTCTATGCCGGCGTAGATGTAGCTATATTTGTACTTCGGCTGCGTAGAAATTTAATTTCTACCTTGTGAATCAAATCACAAAATATGTTACATTGTTGACGTTTGAATAAAAATTATTTAAAACCTGGATAAATATCGGCGAAATTATTGTAATTTGAGAATCTCCATTTTATTTTCTAGTTTGGAATCTTTGTTTTTAAAATCGTTAACGTCTTATGTCGTCTCACACGAATCACTAATAGTTCAGTAAAAAAATGCTTTTTATAATCAAAAATTATAACTGACATTTTCGGTACTGGCTTTAGGACGCTAAATATGGTAATCAGGCTCTAATTATCTTATCACCGTAATTTATATTACCTGAACCTGAGAAAGAGGTGCTCACTCAAAGAATTTATTTAATTGTTATAGTTAAGAATAACATAAAATGTTTATTTATATTTATTTCTCTTTTGTGTAAAAAACTGAGTAGAGTTATAAAACTCAAGTCTAGTTTTAACTAGATACTTAAAAACCTATTATCTACATTATTGTACCTCTTTGAATAACAGTAGATAATTTAAATGTATTGGAATTGGTATAAACTGATCCGGCTCATATGAAATCCAGCGCACGCATGATAATAGAAGTAACTAAATTCACAGCATACGCGCCAATGCAATATTCTAAGTTCGTGTTGGCATTTAGTTAATCTAAAGCCCGACCGTAATGTACACACCACACACACACAGTGTACAGGTAGGCTGTCTGCTCCCAGCACAACATAACGTTATCGCATAACATAAGCTACGCATCCCAAAATTACCATAACTGACAGAAAATTACATTTCCCACTGAATTAATATCATCATTGTTACCGAATGAATAGAACTTTTCAATTTCCAGAAGAGAATATTTTTGACGGCTGGTTTTTTTCTGCCGTTTTTTTGAACATTTCATTACATGTTCGTGGAATGATATTTGGAAAACAAAATATTTTTTGTTTGTAATTACTGTTATTTCTGCTATGTTGAATATATTTTTTAATATTATATATCAAAAACTACACACATGGCATTATTTTTTATTTCACTATTTTCACTCCAACAACTCTGTAATTTGTACAATATATGAGTTTGTATATATCCATGACAATATTAAAAACGTAAAATGACTACAATTATTTTTTTATAAATTAATATTTTTTTGCTGTCTACAGTATTTATTTAAAATAAATTTTAATTATATATTTTTAATGTTACCAACGAATGCTAATAAAATATTTATTTAATTGCATCAATTAAATAAATATTCACCGTAATAGTATAACTTAAATTTAATGATATATTAAATAAATAAGAAAGTATTTAAATAAGAAACAAAATGTAAAAGTTCTTTGTTATTTTTCCTTGTTTTATTCAGACGAATCATTATGAGTTTTGATTATATTTGTATATACAAATAATTAGTTCTAACCCTGAAAATTTCTCATTATTAAGACTGCCTTCCAATTTTTACTTCCTTCACATGTACTATCCAGTCGACTATCATCTTTATCATTACCATTATTTTCAAAGCCAAAAATGTGAAATGTCCGAACATCGATAACAGAATTAAATATCTGAAAACACTACATAAAATAATCACCTTTTTTCTGCTGATTAATGAGAGAATAATTATTTTTTTAATGACCCACTCTGCTAATAGGTTTAAATGATTAACATATAGAGAATAAATTTGCAATATACCGCAGCGGTGGACATAATTAAAGTTGATAAAGTGCGGGGGACAGACATACGCACTAGGTGAACAAAAAGCGGGTAGAATTAGCGCAGAAGAAACAAACAGCAGCTTCGGGTTGTTGGCGGCCGGGATGTTGTTGTTGTTAATTGTGTCTGCATTTAATGACTCTTCATGAATTATTCAGCGGGTTTGCAGTTAAACGTGTTGCTACGGACACCTCGCTAAAATACTACTCTTGCCTTAAAAAAATACACTTGAGCACGGCCCAACACTTCATTTAAGAATCTCTATTACGTTCTTTTTAATTGTATGTAAGCTGCAGCAAATCCATTCGGATCTAAATAACGGAAAATCAGCCCTATTTTCTAACGAAGTGGTTATCGATAACAACAAATTTTCGGTTGCTATTTTGACGGTCAGTTGTTAAGAAAATATTTCCTATTTTCTAACGTAAAAGAGTTGTTAAGTTATAACGACAGTTGATAAAATTAATTGTTATCATAAACACTGCATTTTCTTGGTTGATTTATATATAACAACTTTCCTGTGTCAAATCATTTAAGAAAAATATAGCATTTTTTGAAAATTTTAAGCATCATCAAGAATTTATGGTAGCCATTGATGCTCAGAAAGACAGGTAACATAAATTATAATCGAGATTATATTATAAGTATGTATCTCTATAGATATTTATCCGTTTAATATTCCTGAATTTCGATTTAGATATTTTTTTAGGTTAAGTCGGGAGTTAGCCTACAATGTATATTCAAAACTAAACCTAAATTTGCCACAAGGCAGCAGAGTATTATATAGTATTATATCAAATAGCGATTTAATGGTTTTTGATGAACGTTTCTTTTCACTCATTTTACAAAATAGCGATGAATTATGTTTGAAACAATATCAAACGTCAAAACTTTGAATTTAAAAATCTTCTTTTTTAAAAAAAACGTCAAAAGGAAGTATATAGCGTAAGTTACGACGTATCATACGACCAACTTCACAGTGAATACAAACGACGGTGGCTCTTTCCAGGTTGAATAACCACGTTGTTAAAAACAAACTTGTTATTAAAAATAGTAGTTATTTATTAGATCTTATATGGCAACCACTATAACAACTTTTTTAGAAAATAGGGCTGTATATCTATCTAAAATGTTAGACATTCTTATCAACTACGATATAAGATACAATAGTATATTTTTATATAAGGGATTATAATAGTCATTATTCGCGAAGATGATAATGCAAATCATACTTTTTCTACTCCTGTAAATTTGGAAAAACACATAAATATTTTAGAAAATGACAACATAAAAATACACAACGACAAATAACTATAGCTGTCAGACAGCCGTAGAAAGGGTGATCCACAGCATGGCAGATTTAAAATACATAATTGATTTCTGGTTCTATAATTGGCCGAGAAGAAATATGGTACTACAATTAATCGAAAAAATTTATATAATTGGCCTATATTTATACAGAAGTAGAAAAAAGAAATATTTCCAAATTTTTTAATATTTCAGAATGGAGGACAGTTATTCATTTTTAGCCAATTTTAATTTTTTGTCAATTTGTTTATTCGTTTGGAAATTCTTAGATATATGGAGATGTAAATTCAACTAATGAAAAAGTTTTTCGGTATTTCGTACCTAAATATGAATTATAGGTAAAAGAATTTAATTTTGAAAAAAATATCTACCAACAGTAGAGCTAATAATATATCTAGGACTGTTATGAGTATCATAACTGCTGCAAATGCAAGTTTAAATTAAAATTAGGATTTTAAGACATCTAAGGCCTGGAAATTCATAACGGTGTGTTCAATAGTTTATCAATTAAAATTAGTATTACCGTCTAGATCTAGATTTTCTAGTCTCTTATCTGGTCTAGTGTATCAAAATTAAACTGGCAAAATTCTTGTTTTGAAATTTTACTCTCTTATTTTGGATAATGATGGGAAAATTCTAGACAATTTTCAAAAGTCTAGAATAATTAAAAATTTGAAATTGTGATTTTACAATAGAAAAAAAACGCTGTGGAAGAATTATTTTTCCTTGTTTAAAGCATATGTGCAGATTAATGTAGAGTGTTGAAACTATCTAGAGTATTGATATCTAGACAAGACTTAATCTAGACTTAGACCTCGTCAAATTGTCTAGACGACAACAACACAATAATTTCACATCAATGTTTTTACGATCAAGTCAAGTCTTTTTGTTGTACTTTTGTTTGACTGAATTTTGAGAAATTTGTTATCCTAATATTAATTTAATTTAGAGGTATCGAGTTCGAATATTTGTGTGCGTCTTTAATATTTTATCTCTATCAATAATAACGAATGGAATGGGAAATTATAAGGAAATCTTCGTCGCCATAAGATGAAGTTAGTAATACTACTCACGTCAATGCACAGAATTACGAGTAGATTTAGCATTTGATAAAATTGTATCAGTAACTGTGCAATTATTTTTAACTACATAAATATATCTACAACCAGCTCTATCTAATAATATTCCTGATGTAACTGAATTTGTAGCAATCTGTATATAATCGCATTAAAGGTTTAACAATAGCCACTGATGAAATTTTGACTGGAAAATTTATTGACACAGGAAAATGAATTAGTCCAACACATTTATCGGTATTTTTAAAGACTTCCATGGAATCCGATAAAAGCATTAGTGGCTGTATATAGCCATTATAATTTACATCGAAATAAAACCTCATACCTACTCCAAAATTATCAATACTGTTTTTAACCATAAAACAGATGTATGTCCAAACTTTCTGATAAATATTAATGTTATTTTCATTTATTTTGTTTATGTAAACAAAATTTTAATTTAGCATATAAAGCCAATTTGTTAAAAGGATTTTAATTTGTTTTAATGAAACAAATGGATTTTCAAATAATATGCATGTTTCTAAAAACATTTTTGATATTAAAAATTTCAAAATTATAAATGATATATGTAAATTTTGTTGTCAAATTTGAAAATCAATGTTGCCAATAATGCACAGTTAATAGTAGTACTTCATTTGCCACTGTCACCAGATTATATTTACACTTTTGAATTCAAATCACTCATAATAATTACTAAAATAAGTACTAAAACCTAGAAAACACAATAAAATAGATATATTACAAAGAACAAAACGTTAAATGACTAGCAGTTTAGAATTATCGCCTAGCAAGGGCTACAGACTACAGAAAACATGGGGGCCCATGCCCTAAGGAAAAATTTCGTAATGGCGATGCCTGCAAGGAGACATTTCCCTTAGCGCAGTATTTTTCACATCAATAATAAAGACCTGAATTAATAGAATTAGTGTATATCCTTCCATTTTTTAGTAACTGACTACTAGCCTAAAATAGGTATGCGTTACATCCTTAAAAATATTACCAGTGTATTTCTCACATCACAGAACCTATGTATATGAATGTCAGCCAATAGAATCCATATGACTGGTAATAATGCGCGTCACAGGATATACCGGGGATCCTGATATGCTAGCGGGGCGGCCCCTTCCTCGCCTGGTGGTCTGGCCAGACCACCTTCTAGGGCATACGATACCCTAAAGGAGATCTAGTTCAACCGGCCGGGAATTATAGCACGCTTATGCTCTAATTCTTGGCCTGCTGAAACCAGAGCACATTCTGGAGCAGATTTGGCTGCTTTGGATTGTGCTCTGTTTTCAGTTGGTGAAGAATTAGAGCACTCAGAATTGTTTTCTCTTATTCTAGGTCTGTTGAAACCGGAACACATTCTGGAGCAGATTTAGCTGCTTTGAATTCAGTGGGTCAGGAATTAGAGCATTCTAAAGCGTTTGCTCTAATTTTAGGTCTGCTGAAACCAAGGTACATTCTGGAGCAGATTTGGCTACTTTGGATAGTGCTCCAATAGGTCAGGAATTAGAGCATTTTAAAGCATTTGCTCTATTTTTTGACCTAGGGAAAACAGAGCACACTAAGCAGCTAATTTGGCTGCTCCGGATTGTGCTCTGGTTTCAATGAATCATGAATTAGACCATTCTAAAGTATTTTTTTTTTGAGTAATTCATCGACAGTATTTAATTATTTTTAGAATAGAATACTCTGATTCTTAACTTGTTTAAATCAGAACGCATTCTGTAGCACTAATGTTCTAGATATTGCTGTGGTTTCAGTATAGTTTAAAAAATAGACCAAATACTTCAGAATGTGCTGATTCTTGACCAGAGAAAATTCTAAAGCTATGATTTATGTCAAATTCGTTCCTTATGTTTCATTTTAAATGAGACAAGCAAATATACATTGCTGTCAATCGAATATCGAGTCGTCGCCATGGATATGATAAATACCCATGTTTCACCTTAAAAAATATTTACGGTATATCCATTTCTATAAAGACTCTGTTACGCACAGCTAAATAGCGGTAAAAATTATAATAAATAAATAAAATAGAATATGCAGAAAGAGCTCATTACTGGTTGCTTTTGATCATCTGTATTGTATTACAAAAACGTACATACAAAAGAATTAATGGCCCGTATTACGAGCTCACTTTTATAATAAAATCGCGATTTTAACGCTCAGTTTTATATCAAAATCTTTTGTAAAAACGAACGTTAAATCGCGATTTTATTATAAAAGCGAACTAGCTCACTTTTATAATAATATCGTGATTTTAATTTTCAATTTTACATAAGATTATGATGTAAAAGTGGGCGTTAAAATCGCGATTTTATTATAAAAGTGAGCTCGTAATACAAGCCATTATCTTTGTTTCAATTTTAAAATGTTTGCAAGGTAGGATGTAGAAAAATAAACAGTAGAATGAGAAGATTCTATAGTAATTAGAGTAGTGAAGCGTGAGTGACATGAAAGTATCGGAAATGTAATAAATCCAAAGCAGTTGAGCTGGTAAGTGCATAGTGGCATGGTTAGTGAAGCTGGCGAGCCAGTAGCTGCACTACCCCATGTCTGACCCGAATAGCAGATATGCAAATGGCCGTTGTATGTTTTATAAAGGTGCGAGAGTGTGCTTCGCGCGTGATGCTGTACAAAAGAACCCCAACAGGGATTCTGAATAGTTATTTGCGAAATTGAACTTGCTTATTTAGGTTTCAGGCTATAGATGGAATACTTCACTTCTATACAACTACCGACAATATACATCTTTATTAAACTTTCAAAGACTCGCCTGTTTTACTTTATATAGAAAGAATATTTTGTTGCTCTTCTAAACTTCAACAGGAAAAACATTGTAAACAACAAATATAATATAACGTGTAATGTCTCTAGGAGATGCTTGCTCTTACATCTAATGAAATAAAATAAATACAGTAGTACATTGAAATGTTAAATGTCACGTGCAAGGTGGAGTCCTTTTTTTAACACCGAATAAACATTTACCTATAGTATATGAATTTTTTTAATAAATGATAAAATTTCTTTATTTCTTTTGTGCAAAATCTTCTGTAATATCTTCAAATGATAATATATATACTCTAAAAATTGAATTGTTGATTCTCAGAGAAGTTTTAGATGTTTTAGGCGTTTTTCGGTCATAACAATTCTCAGCCTATTTTGTAATAATTTTCATTTTGAAAACGATCTTTCTGCAGTACAGTTTAATATCATGACAACTATTATTTTCTTATATTAAAAATTATTTTGGAATTCAGTAAAGTTACAAGTAATTAAATTTTTGTGTTTTTTAGGGTTACTCTTTATTATTTTTCAGTAGTGCTACAGTCTAGTCTACAAGTTTGTGATGACAGGTTGAGAACTTTTTTCTTCTTAAAATTTTCAGTGACAATTAATAAGATTTTTATTTGCTTTCTTAATAATTTTTAAAGTAACAAAATTAAACCTTTAATTTAAATTGAAAAATAAGATACTGTACGAAATAAAATGTTGTACGTCATTCGTCCGGACTTAAACATAAATTACTATTACAGGTTAATAGCTTGTTAATGTTAGTTTCCCTGGCGAAAAACATTATATAAATATTATAAATCTTATGGAAACGGGGTAAATTGAGATTTCATCCACTGCTTACGTAACATGAAACAACAGATTTTATTGTAGGAGTATAAAACTTCAAGTAAAGTGCCACTTTCGGTTGCCTATATAAAACCATTTAAAATTGAAAACAGAGCTATGCCAAAGTTTAGAGTTTAAAGTATGCCGTTTGTCCAGGCCCACCTCCAATACAAAGCAAGAATAATAGTGACAAATGTTTGTATGATTTATTGACAGATGTAAAGTGTGTGTCCATTTCGGAGTGTTTGGGGATCGCTGATTTCGTTTGTCACAGGTAGCTTAGCAAACGTAGCGACTGGCAAGCGTTTGATTGTGTGTGCCAGAGAGCCAGGACGTCGGAGTATGTCACTCTGGGACATTTCCCATGGGACCCCACTCTGTGTTCTGCACCTTGTATTACAAAGAGGCGGATTCCAACAATGACAACCTCTAACTTACAATTTGCTTAACTCTTCTTTTACATTCATTACACAAGCACTTACGACTATGTAATCTCATGTTTTTACTATGTAAATACTTAGAATAACCAGATTTGGGTACCAATCCATTATAAAACTGTTTAGAGCCCAAAAACATTTACATTTTAATAAATATTTTACATTTCTTATTATTTATAATATAAATATTTTTTGTCAAAAAATTATATAACCATTAATTTTATTCTGCATTATTCTCTTATTATTTATTGCACCAATTAAATAAAATTGATAGTATTTTTCCGAACCAGGAATCTGCTTTCAAAATTTCTCAATATATTTTATTGATTTGTATAAATTTTTATTTAGATTTAATAGAAAATGAATAAAAATTAAGGAGACATATAGTGAAAGATTACTTTAAGAGGATTTCCGGTGTATATTGGTATATGGTAAAATATTTAAAGTGACATATCTCATATATTTTAAAATTGCGTAAAATGCCTCACGACCAGAGCCGGACTAATAAATAATAATAAATCGTCCTAAACAGAAAAAAACCGGTGTGTGTTTGTTGTTGTAAAGAAGAACAAAATAAAATTGCTATATTTTTTTAGCGTAACTTGGTGAAACAGTAATTACAAATGTGAATAAGAATAAACTAAAGCAGCTAACCTGACAGATAAACCATTAAACTTTTGTTATTTTTGTATGAATTCCATGTCTATTGCTGTTTTTGGGGTAATTTACGTCATTTTCGTAAATAATTTCTGAACTTACAACGCACGTACAATTAATTTTGTTTATTGATTCATATGTCGAATTTTATGCTCTACAACTGTTATTTCTAGCTCTTTTGCCGAAAATAATTAGGGAAGCAGGAAATTGCGAAAATATTATTTTACATATTAAGTCCCTAGGTGTTCGAATCAATTGCTCGTAATTCTCCCGATATCATGGGCGTGGACATTTTCAACAAAATATCACCTACCATCAAATCATGTAAGAATATCACAAATTTTAAAATTAAGTTTAAAAATTTTCTCATTGATAAATGTTTTTATAGCTTAGACGAATATTTATCAATGTGACCTAATGTATTATATTTCTGAGAATTTTCATATGTATTTCTGTACATCTCGAAAAATAAAGTATTATTCTTATTAATTCAGAACGAATAGGTGAATAGTTTATAAAAATAAAATTTAAATAATAAAACACATCACATTTGGAAGAAATGATTTAAAACATTTTCCTTCTTCATTTCTAGGCTGCTATTTGATCATTTCTTTGAAAATAATTTTTTGCAAAATAAAATATTTTATTTTTATATTAATTATATTTTATTTTTATATTGATTATATGAGCACTAACCACAAATAAACAGTCCGTAAGAAGTGTTTAAAAAGTTAATTTTGTAACAATTTCATTGACTATATGTAAATCTTGTTCAACTTCAGGTAGTTCTATAAAAATGACAAGATAACCACAGATATCTAACGATAAATTTAAACAATGAACAGAGAATTTTTATTAGGATGACAGGAGGGAATATCAACAATCAAATAGGTACAGTATTTAAAAAAAATCTTAATTGATTTACGTCAAATCCAGGACAAATCGCGAGAAATTGGTGTATTTTCGAAACATCGGGACACACCATATCAGGACAGCGTACGAAAATTCGGTACGTTTGGTAACCCTATAAATATAGTTCAACTTTTGATCAGCTTCTACTCTTATTTGTTTTTCTTGATTTCACACATTTCTTCCTCTCATTTGACAAATAAAAATACTCTGAAATTAGTGTAGATAAACTTATCAAAATAAATTTCTGAACCATATGAAATCGTTTTAAAATTCATTGCGAATAGAAAATATTGTTTAAAAGTCATTTTCAATTAAGCTATTACTCGTAATAAGATTCTTTAAAGCTATAAGAATTGAGGATGTTCATATATGAGATTACTAACCAATAAGCTTGATTAGTAATGGTAATGTTAACCACTAGACCAATTGGGATTACGTTCTCGTAATATAAATGTTATTGTGGATATAGTGGTCGAACTAAGCTAACACAGAATTCCTCTAATACATGGCCTGACCCATAATATATGTTCACGACTAATAACTTTATCATTAACCATTATTAAACTTAATTTATATGTCTTGTTGCTCTAACTTCTATCTAACTTGTTTATACGTCGCTTATTGGACTGCAACACAACTCATTAAATATTTTAATTTTGAGTGGAGAATGTAGTTCTTTCGTTATTTAGTTATTTCGTATTAGGGGACAGAGAGAAAAGTTTTGTTTAGAATTAGCGACAAATTTACTTGTTTAACGACAGTGTATACATATATACGCAGAGTGTAGGGTGGTTAAATTAGCAACATTTTCTGTTTTACAAGGCTCTTTCAATGAGAATAAAATTATTCTTCTTTTGACCAGTGATTTTCAAACTATGGTGTACTTTCTTTTTTAAATGAGATCCTCTTTACGTTTGTAAACAATCTTTTACATATTTTAGGGCAAGTATTTACATATGTGTTTGTACTTTCATAACTTGTCTTTTTCAAGTACCTAAGTTTAATTCATGCTTTTCGTTTATCAACTAGTTCCAAATTTATTGCACAAGAGGACCTTCCCTTTTTTTTGGAAACAAAATGGAAACTGATAAACAACTTTTTGCTGTCTTTAGAGTGGCAGACATACACACAGCAATTTCTGTTTTGATACTTTACTTTTACTTTGCTTGTCATAATAAAAGAAAACAATTCAGGATAGGAAGATAAAATTATAAAAAAATTCTATAAAATAGACTTCATAAAGATTGATTTTTAGAGAAGATTTAAGTTGAATTTTTGTAAAATGTGGATATGCTAAACTTCTATCCTACGATTATTTCAACGTTCTTCTATTGCTGCTTTTTTTAGCTTTGCATTTGACTTCTATTTGAAGTACAATGTGGCTTGACTACTATCAGTATGTATTAAATCAGAACTTCTACTAAATATATTTACTATGCAACATATTTCACATTTTTAGTAAAAGCAAACAAAGTAAAACGAAGGCAAGTGAGATATTATATATTTTGCAACGTCCATTCAAAATAAAATTAAATGTCTGAAATATCAATGAAAATAATCGAGAATTTTAAATTTTAATATCTGGTGTTTTGGCTCTGCTTATTCGTTAGAGGATTTTATACTAATAAATTATTTTGTTAGTTTATCTCTACAAATATATGTAATAAGGAATATAACAGAAAAGTTGAGAATATTTATCAATGTTAAAAAAAGGGATTATATTTTTATGTCTAGGATATACCTACACCAACAATTTCATTTTAAAATGATACAATATACATTGTAAGCCACTTGTTGAGTACATATTTAAGATTGCATAAGTTATTTATTGTACAATACTTAATAATATTAATATTATAATACATAATATAATATATACGACAAATCCAACGGTCTCAAACACTTAAGCTTTTTAAACTATTTTAATAACATATAACATGAAATTATACATGGTTCATCATTTTTACATGCTGATACATGGACTCACTCCATAAGGAAGACCAATGTGAAGTCGAAATTGGTCGGAACAGAAATATGAACTAAATACTAAAAATTATTCCTCTATAATATTCATCGACCCGTCAAGAAAATCCTCTAATCATATAAATATATAATTTCATTACGTATTCCGTCTTTTACTAGAAATAATCAGAAAACTGAAAATAATTAAATACGACGAAGTTTCCCGTAACCTCGAATAAATTAGATAGCACTGAGGTTTTTAAAACAATGACATTACGGGATGTACATGAAGTTCCACTTAACTTTTTCCGCGGCACAAATCTGAATAAGTGTGTGATACAATGAGCGGTGGCTGGCGGTCGCAGCTTAGCGCACCTCGACGCCGCCGCCGCATTGTGCGCCGCTGAATGCGACGCCGACGCCGGCCGCCGAACACCGGACATTATGCCGCGCGGGCTAATTGGAAAACTTGCCCCGTTAACCACGCCGCCGTTCATGTCGGCTGTGTTCGCGCCGTGTGTGAACAAAAACCAACCAAACACAAAGCAAACCCCGCCATTCAAACCAGAACAGATGTTATAAATTAAAACCCCGTTCAATGCAAGCTCTCAACACTTACACACAAAGTGATAAGATGTTTCCAGCCTTAATACAACATTAAACAAAGTGCTTTATCAAACAATACCTATTTACGAGACAAATTTTACATTTTAGTTTTAAACAACTAAACAGTGTTTCTTTCAGGCATCACCCCTCCGGAAGGAATTACAGATAATTAAAAATCCCATCAAAAACGTAAAATGTAGGTACAAAAATGCAAGTCCATAGCAAAAAGTTGTGACATCGCATGTAAAACCAAGTAGTGTTTCACGAGACTTGCAAAAATGCAAGACAAGAGCTACAAATTTCAAAACAAGACAAGGCAAGAAATTGTCTTGCAAGAAATGTGCAAAAATATCAAGATTCGTGGGTAGATGTTATTATTTTGTTGTGTGTTGCCAGTTAGGGCGATTTTTCGCCATTTAGGCTACTATAGCCAACGATTTGACGCCTAAGAAGGGTTCCTAATTTGTTTCTACAGTTTAATTATAATAAATAGATATACACATTCATACAACATATCTTATAAAGATATATGAACCTTTCTCTACTTCTTCTTAATAACTTGTTTCATCCAGTCTTGTCCTGACGTTAATCAGAACCTCTTCTTCTTTTTCAGATTCCTCTTCTCTTCCTTAAAACCTCCACCATTCTCGTTACTTGATAGCTAGTACTTGTTTTTCTCTGCATTGCCACACATTACATTATTTCAAGAACATAGGAACATTATTAAATTATTTTTTTTTATATACTAATTTGATATAAAAGAAACTTTCTGATAATACAAATAGATATTTATTATATAAGGGGTAAAAGTAACAGATTTTAGCGCATGGTGTGACATTTGTATCCCGACGCGCAGCGGAGGGTTACAATCACACAGAGAAAAAAAAATATTAATACATTTGTTATAATTTTTTAAACAGTAATAAAGGCCTGAACAAATATATTTCATAATAAATAAATATCTCTTTGAAACTGAAATATGTATTTTAATTTAACAAAAAAAGGTAAACAAATTATATTTATTAATTTATAATTCAATATATTTAATTTTAAAATTTAATATGTGAATACGTATAAGTACGAATTTTATTAATAATTGTAGTGAAATTTAGTAATATAATTAATTTCATTAAAATTTTCAGTGACGTGGCAACATTTAGTTACACAATAATATAACAATTCATTTGTAATATACATCTCTTTCATATGAATATTAAAATTTAAATTAAATATTCTCCGTATTTACAATAGCTCATAAGCATTGGAAACAATAATTAACAAATTTATTATTAAATATAAATTAATAAGTGCACAATATTGCGAGATAATGAATAAACCGAATGACTAGCATATATACAAGGAACATATTAAAAATATGTGTACATCTGATATTCCAAATTAAAATTTGATTGGTATAATTAGTTTCCTCACAAAAATAACCGAGAAGAATTAAATTAAAGATTAAATCGTATATTTTTCGTTGAAAATTGTAAATGGCTTATTGGTAGAACCATATAATTGAATATGCACTATACCCATATGTTTTTATTAAAAGCATTGTTTATTATCCATTAAAAGCTTTCAAGATTTGATAGTGTTTTATTCGATCAATATGAACTATTTGTAATGTCATTACCAGCGACATCCTTCCGTTTCCTTATACCGAGAGCAGAGAAATGAAACATATTTCTAGAAGTACGTTTCTTGGAAACATCTTATTCTATCTTTCACCAAATGTCAGATAACCTTTACAATATTTGTTATTTACTAAATTAAATGTCTTTCGCACACTCCAAGATCTGTTGTTTTCTTTTTGAGATGAGAAATAAATTATTTATTTTATGTGGGATAAAATTTATAATTCTTTATTTTTATTAGTGTATAGCAATAGGAAACAAAGAAAGTTATTCGTTTGTGACACTATTGAAGGTATAGTAAATCTGAGTAATATATTACTGTACAAGAATAGGTAGATAAAAAATAATAATCTATTTTCATTTTGTCCTACGTAAATAGTTAATGTATGATCTTACAAATATTTTACATTATAATAATTATGGGCACTTCCTTGATGCAATAATAATTGTTACTTACCTTGCGTATATTGAATAATAATTTATTTATTGTTCACTAGTAAATTAAATTAAAATTATAATCAAATACTAATGATATGCCTAAACAAGAACAAAACCCAATTTTCAATAATGTAAACAATGCAACTACTAATAAGTAAAAGTTGGCTGTTTTATTAGTTGTACAGATTAGTAGCTTATCGTTAAGATTAATTTTCAAATTTAATAAACAGTACAAGGGTTACAAGTGAGTAACAAATAAATATACATAAAGTTTCTTAAATCATTCAGTAAACTATCACATTGCTGCTGCAAAATCGGCATTGAAATTCATATTTTAGCCTAGGCTATAATAAAATACAGATATTATTCAGTGGTTGTAAATTCATGTACGATTTAAAAAAAATACTTACCTTATCAGGAAGGTTTATTTTCATAATTCATTCATGGTTATTGTCAATCCTAATATTCGCCATGAAAAGATCACTTTCTTGCTATGTTAAATAAGTAACAAAATAAATATTATAATGATATCTAAATTAGGTTATGTTACCATTTTAATATGGCCTGTATTTGGGTAAATGAATGAAAACATATTAGGTAAGAAATCCTCAAGGCAGTCTTTTTATTCTGCAAAACAAAAGATTCTTGATTTAGTAGAACTTCTAATATTATTATTTTAATTTTTAATTAATATTTAATAGCATATAGACCTACTTAAGGATATACTTTATCAGTATTGATGTTACATTTTTTTGGGAATTACGTGCATCTTCAAAAGAAATGTCCTATGTATTACATCACATTTTAAGTCTTTCATAAAATAAAACAATAAAAATATATCGTTAAACTTCCCCATTTTACCGAAACCTTGACATTTTAAAAAATAATTGGATAGAGGTAGGAAAATCTGAAATATTTCACGTGGGTGCTTCTGGAAAATATATAAAAATCATATGTTGCATTATCTCGTCATGTTACGGTCCACGTGACCCAGCAGCAGAGGGGGGGGATGACACGAAGGGCCTAGGCCGCCGGCTCCTCCAACATTACCGACTCGATGAGATATGAAATTGGTCGCAGTCAACCAATATGGAACAAATGGCTTGGAAAAATGCCCTTTTCAAAAAAGAACAAATTTCTAAGTGCCGATAACAATACAAATGAAAGTAATGAAATTGAGCCCGGGGCCTGCTTCCAATCTAATAAAACACGACCTTGACATTCGCTAATCAACCCTATAAACAAACTTCAGCAATATTCATAACAACGCCAAAACAAAATTTCCATTTAGAAGGGGGAGTTTTTGTTGAAAAACAGTAATTAATTATAAAGATTATTCAATTTATTCAACGAGAACTTATTTCTCCTTCAACTAATTTAGGTCAATTCTGCTTCATTACAAATTTATATACCCTACCATATAAGTGTATTTTAATTAAATTACAATCTGATATCTTACATAATTTCATATATTTTATTTGTCCTTGTATGTAAATAACTTTAAATGAATATTTAATCTTTATATTTCTGCTGATATTAATTTATTAACCATAAACTATCACATTTTAATCATTTATGATCCCAAATTCATTATGCCTATAATATTTATTAATACTATAAAATATAAATATTAAAATTTATGTAAAAATATCATTTCAATGGTATTTTTACGTTAGGCTATAAACATAAAATTGTACAAATATTTTATTAATAGAAAACTAACAAAAATAGTAAGACATAAATATATATTTAGTATTGTAGCTATCCCAACGACACGCTGCGGCGATGGCCACAGATACATAGCACACAGTCACCCTTCTATTATGACCCATCAAAATTGCCAGAATATTCCAGAGTTTAATTGCTCGAGTATATAAACTAAAGCAGAAAATACCAGGAGGACAGTCTAATATTAATATTAATACGAGTGGTGAACATAAATAGATGGTGATATTAAAATCGGGTATATAAATAACATAACTATAATAAATTCGTATAGCAACATAAGTGCTAAGTTTCTGATAATATTTATTATAAGGTTATACAAAAATACAACAGTCCTACTAATAGGGTGATTTCTATAAACAAAATTAGCTATAAAAAATTGCAGACAAATAAATCTGAACATTCAAGCGGTCCACATTTTAAAAATACTTTAACATTATTTGAAATTAAATAACTATTATTAAAAAAAAAACAAAACCTACTCGAATATTACATATTGACACCGCAGGGTATATTTATCAAAAAAAAAAGTTTACCTAAGAAACTTTTTTGATTCGGCGATAATGGTTTATTGATACCTATACTACAATTATGGTAAATTAATAAATTTTTATTGAAGCTTTTAATAGAAATGTTTGTGATGAATTATAACAATAGATAATTATTTTTGTTTTTCAATAAAACTTTTTTATAGATGATTTCAATTTTGAAATGCAAATATTTTTACTTTTGAAAATGATACACTAGAGAAGTAAAAATCTGTGTTCGAGTAGATAGAAAATATTCATGATTTGCGGGAGATATTAAAATTAATTTTTCCAATCATGATACACCAGTAGTTGATTATCATATTTCAATAAAATTTTCATACAAAGCGGAATCTCTGAAATCGTTATATCCGTCAAGGTTCCACAACAAAAAGAAATTCGTTTTCAATTTAACGAGATGAATATTAAAATTCTCACCTGATATCCGCGCTAGAGTCCTTCCGAAATGGATTAAATTTCAATTAACATCTTAAACCGGTTACCGAGAAAAATGTTCCAGGGATAAGTAGAAGCGCCTACTCAAGGCCTGCTTCGCAACTGCAAATCTCTTCGCGGAAATTTTAAATTTGCCTCTCCCTGCACCTTGTTTGCATGATTTTGCGCTACTGTATATATTTGCTCGTATAATTAATTTCCACTGTAATTCTCTAATCAATGTTTTACTTGTTTTTTATTCTGTTTCCATGTATTTTGAAAACACACTCCAAACTTAAATATACAGGGTGTTTGGCGAAAGGCCGACACTTAGAATATTTCGTTTATTTTGAGAGATACAAGAAAATGTTAAGAGGAAAGACCACTGCTAGCGCGCAGTAGAAGAATACAAATTTCAACACTGTAGAGACCCGTAGATTAAACATTTATTTTTTAAATAAAAAAAAATGATCAAAAACAATTTAGGTCCGATTTTAATGGGAGAACGAAATTTTCCCATTAAAATCGAACCTAAATATTAATTGTTTTTGATAATTTATTTTTATTTTAAAAATAATAGTTTAATCTACGGGTCTTTAGTGTTGAAATTTGTATTATTTGTTTTACGTGATATTTACAGAACTTTATTTGTTCTACTACGCGCTAGCAGTGGTCTTTCCTCTTAATAAGAAAAATGTAACTAGACAAGGGGCTCATAAAATGATCGTAAGAATAATATTGTGTCACTTCCGATTTAGCGGAAATGTGTACAACTTTAATTCTATAGCATAGAGAATCGGTATTTTTATATTTTTTTTCGAAATGTACATAAAATTAGCTTTACAATGATACCAAAATATCAGTGATCATTGACTGATTATCACATCTCAGTACTATTAAGTATTAAGGAACAATATAATGTAAAATATAAAGATGTAATTTTGTTATTTGATTTTTACATGTATTTTAACAATGTATACTTATATGAGTAATTAATGATGGGTATTTTCATTTTACATATTTGGTTCTTCTGCATCTCTGCAGCACTTAAGGAAGAGGTGCTACTGATTTATGAGATACAATTATCCATCTTATTCTGGTGATTCAGCTTTTTATGTTCTTCATATTTCGACATTGATAATAGAAATTTTTAATTACTTACATACTTAGAGTTATCATGTATTGTAATGCTCTTTACTCCGTTTTAAGTTATTTTATAATTTGATGTGGGCTGAAGACAGATATTATTCCGAATCAGATTCCTAAATAATAATCATGATTTCATTATATTTATTAAACCACCGTTTGTCCCTATTTCTAAACAAAACTAACCAAGAACCAGTGGCGTAACTAGAATTCACAGCTATCTATCTCACATGGAACTTATTATATCGTAGGTATGTAATTTTCCATGATTTTTATTTTTTCGAAAGTTCGCTCAGCTTGAAAATATTCTTTTTGAACTCATGGAATATGTGTGATACGTGTTCAGAAATAAAATAAGTATAATTGACTTATTCAAACACAACGTACATCCAATATCAATAATACAATTGGCAAGAAATATTTTTTACTTATTTCCGTATTACTTTTAATTATTAATGAATTATCTATGATTCCGACATAGTGTCGCTACTTCTTATTTACCTATTTATTTTTGTTTAGTTTTGTAGAAGCAAAGTGAGGCCCTCTTACCTGTGACGTCCACCCGCGTTGCAGGCGTGTGCTCAGGGCCATTATAACCCTATGGGCGCCGTAACTTAAGGGGCGCCACGAACGTGAAGATAAGGATTTTTTAAATATACTTAAAAAAATAAAAATTAATATATTGCTATTTCTTCTTCATTTCTTATCATAAAAAAATATAAGGAATTGTCATCACTATTCTTGTCATCCTTAAGCTCCGTGTATTTTAACTAAAAATGAAATGTAGATTAACGGGAACTTCATTTAACAAAATAATTTTATTTATAACTGCAATGAAATATTAAAAAATCATATTTAAGAATTTTAATGCCTAGGTCCTAGGGCGCTAATTGGTTTATAGCCCAGGGCGCCAAAATTGATAAGAACGGCCATGCGTGGTCTCCCCGTAGTTACGCCACTGCTAAGAACAAACAAGAACATTTTAAATATTTGAAAATCAATTGAACTGTTTTATTTTCGCAGAAATTAAATAAGATTTGAGAAAAACAAAATGAAAATAACGAAGGAGACGTTTGAGTAGCACTGTTTAAGAATGTAATTTGAGCAGTGTACACCAAAGCAATTCCACCAAGTGTATTCAATTACATTTCCTGAGACACAATTACACTACAAGACGACATTGTCATATGCTTGAATAAACATAATTAAATATTTCATTTCTTCTGAGGCCCGTGCACTTTGTGCTCTGTACGAATTTCCACTGCCACTGCTGAAACCGAGTTTCATTTCACTCTCGCATTCCCAGCCGGCCTGCACTAGTGTTACTTCTGTCCACTCCCCAATCTAATTTTAAACTCTACGTTAAACCTTTCATTCCATTTATACATTACTCTCAAAGTAGTACCTCACTAATTATTTCTATTTACAATTTTAATCAATAATTCTATAAAGCCGAATGTTGTTACCAAAATAAACTGAAAACCATGATTATACATAAAATTAATTCAACTGTAGTCAGACAATGATATTATACAACAAAAATATAAAACATTGTGGTACAAATTTTTCCGTTTTCATGTTATTTCCCAATGGAAACGTTTTCCTGGTATATATATTTATGTTTTACAAATGGAAAAAGTAATTTGTTTCAGGACAAAAAATGCAAGTTTTCGGATTGAGTGAAAAATATAAATATTCCGAGATTTGAAATAGTATTTTTTTATATTTGTTATATAGTATATTGTACAACTAGGGTGGATATGAGCATTCCACTCGAGTTGTACTGCTGTACAGTATACTTTTTCTACGACCAACACAAGGGGAAAACAATAAGATATAGGTAATTACAGGCACATTTAAACTATTTGTGTAGCGAGCTAGCGAGTAAAGAATTGTGGGAAATGTCAACTGTCAAACAGATTAACATTTTATGAAATAAATATTGTAAGGTGTAATACGAGTTTAGATAATATTTTATGACACTAAGGTGTAGATTTAATTAGGTATTTTGTTTTTTTTTTTTCATTTTCGAAATAATAAAACATATTCTAACATTGACAACAAGTCAGATGTTTTTCATATCCACTCTAGGATAGATATAAAGCTATGAATCCATTCTGTTAACCGAGCAAAAAACATCATACGTATACAACAAGGTGTAGAAAAAAGATTTTTCTGTTTCCCTTATTTTCAAAACCAAATATTTATTTTTAGTCGTTTAAAATGAAATATGTTATATGTTTTATTTGTTTTTTTGGTTAAATTGCTACAATTTAAAATAAACAATAGGTAAAATATATAACCTTATAAAACAAAAGAAAACAACAAATATTATTATGCAAATACGCATACTTAATTAAATATCTTTTATAATACAAACAAAATTAATTAAAATAAAATGAAGGTATTTTGCAACAGAGAAAATTAACTCAATTTATAAATTATGTATTTCTATACTCTATTTCCCAAGTAATTAAATGTATTATATACAAGTATAAAAATGGATGAAACATATGAAATGAGTTGTAGAATATATAAAAGAAACTACTAACACACAATGAAGCACAAATTGTTGATACCAAAATCATCTTCATAAATGACATTTACTGGTTTTAGGATATTAAGCTATTGTTTATATAGAGAAAATTTTATAATTATAAACCATGTAATTTGGCAAGTCAGTATGGTAATTAATAATTACCGTACAGAGATGTCAAAATAACACGGGACGATTGTCATATCATATCAACCCATACAAACCTGATCACGAAAACGTTATTTACAAAAGAATTTTATAAAATAATATTTATTAATAACGTGAAACAGGCAAACTATTGAACAAACTACGTTATGAATCATACCAGGAATTCAATTGACATTGCGACATTTCATAAGCGCAGCAAAAAAAAAAACGTAGCAAAAGCGCACCAGTAAAATTTAGGAATTTAATGTTTATATGCCAATGTGTGCATCTGATTAGAAACACGAGTAAATTCGTTCTGCTCGCGGATAGTATTTTTAAGTAGATACTCGCAGAGGTATGCCTCTTTTGTTCCGAATCTAACCTAACCTAACCTAACCTAACTTGACCTAATCTAACTTAGGACCGGTTTTATCACCTCTGGTTAAAGTGCCGGTTACCTAAACCATAGGTTAAAAGAAAAATATCGCATCGAATAATTGACGTAAGTTGTCAAAAATATACCTTATTTACTATTTCGATGCGATATTATTCTATTAATCGATGGTTAAGGTAACCGGCACTTTAACCAGAGATGGTAAAACTGGCCCTTAATCTAACCAAACCAGTAAGTCTATTAAACCCATTTTAGTAACATCTACAATGTTTTTATATTTATTAAATTAAGTAAAATATTTTTTCAGATATTAAAAGAGATTTTTTTGTAATATAGCTCATATTTAACACTGTGACACAATTGTGACTCTTATCTTCAAACCATTGTACATAAATGTTAAACTAAATGTAAAATTATGAATTAAGCGTGGAAAAGAGAATTACTTAAGGCTATATAAAAGATTACAAAAACTAACAAATGTTCGTGATTGTCGTGCTTGAGTATTGTATTAGCAGCAACATTAGTGTAATTGCTTTTTATTTAAATAGAAGCGCGAAATGCAGGCGGGAAGGCGGTCTCAGGAAAATGCAACTCATTATATGCTAACCAGCGTTCTCAACTCCTTTCCTTGCAAAGAAGAATTATTCATGTCAATAACAAGATGGAAGTATGCTTTTATCACTAACTGCATTTCTAAAAAACAACTATTTTCCTTTTTATTTAAAATCTCTCATGTAAAATGTTTTACTTAATATGAATAAAACATATTAATCTAAAGTGTTTTATATTTTCGTAAAATATAAAATTGTTAAAAACAGCTATGTTTATGGGATTTTCCGAGATAAAATTGGTTTTAAAATTAAATAGACTAATAAAAAATATTTGATGTGTCCAACACATTATCTCTCGCCACTGTAGTAATATGTTCCATATAAGTTTTAAAGTACACTCAGTTTGTAGTTTTATAATTAGTTTGTTATTGCAGGTCCAAATATTTTTAATTCGTTTCATACTTAAAATTTCCTTTATAAAATTTGTATGACCAAAAAAGCAGCTACTTTTAGTGTTACTAAAAGCGGAACTGAACTTACATTTCTTAATATTTTTGTCATTTTCATGGCTACTGCTACTTTTGGGATGATTTACGACATTTTCAAACCTAATTTCTGAGTCCCGAGGCTAAGTAAAATTAATAATGCTTATTGATATACATGCATAATTTTATGGTCTGCAACTTTTATTTGAAGCTTTTTACCCAAAATAATAAAAAATAAATCTATTCAGTTCCTATTACCTGCCTCACCAAAATTTTAGTTCACGAGCCGTCACCAATTTGAAAAATTTCAAGCGACAAAATAGGATACATTATTTAGCAATGGACAATTCTTATCCCGAAATTAGGACTTTGATTTGTGGCACATCAATCCTAAATGGAACATAAGCATAAAATATATTGAGTATATAATAAATCATACAAGTAAATGGAATGTTCTTTGAATCACAGTATTAGACCAAATCTACTTAATATAGTTAGAGTCGTCGTCATTCGTGTAGCTTGCCATTATATCATTGTAACCAAACAAACCAAAGCATCAAGTGGTTAGTTCACAGTGTCCAAGTTGAAGACAACATTCGATGCTTTTAACCTTTTCCTTTATAGACTAACATATTTTTAAGTTTTTAACGTAAAACTTTGTTTTTACAAATTGTATATTATGATACATTTCGATGCGCTGGTTACAGATTTTTAAATCGAATTGAATTATCTGTTTTCGTTCCTGAAATATTGTTCACAAAGTTTTTACAAATTAAAATAAACGTTCTGTTAACTAATTGGAATCAAACATGTAATAAACTCTTCCAGGTAGGTATAACAAAACCTATAAATTATTTTTTTGGTTTGATAGAAATTGGGGACGATCAATAAAACTAACATAATTCGTAAATTTTTATCTGTTACACCCGTTATACGTAAAAAGTTTCTGTAGACCCAAAAAAATCTTCATCTGTGATAATAACAGTGCAAAAAATCATTGGATCAAGCCTTAATTAAGAAATGGTGATTTTTTTTAATTACCAATTATTCATTTGAATAAAACCAATTAAGTATTCATAAACAAAAAAATTTAGTTTTGGCACATTTCTTGCTTTCTTCTCTGTAAAATATTCTGTAATATCTTCTTATGATAATCTGAGAATCATGTATTAGATTATATTTTAGGCGTTATTCCTTCATAACAGTTCTCAGCCTATTAATAATATAACAAGATAAATTCTCAAGATGACTTCCAGGTTTGGGAAAGTATCCTGCACTTTTTTTATATTATTAAATTATATATTAACGTATAGTCCTCGACTAAAGACACTATTATTTTCTATTAAAAATTAAGTCCAGGTTGGCTTTTTCTTATTTTCCAGTAATCTAATTTGTTTTTTGTTTTGGTGGGGGCCCCTGGGCTGCGGCCTAATCTACCCACCCTTAAATCCGGGCCTGTAGGCCAATAGTAAAAACAAGTAATTAAGTAAAAAAAAATGAAAGATTAGTTAACCATATTTACAATTTTTACTGTAATTTGAGATTTTAGAGGCCAATGGCATTTCAGTAGGTACAATATTCGCTGTAAATTTCTGAAAAAATTTACCTATGCAATATGTGCTATAAATATTATTCTAATTGGTCTATAAGAATATAAATAAAGCGAATTTTAGACTTATAACGTGTTTATTCATTAAAATTCATTAAAACCTGAGTGGGAGAATATAATTAAAAACGTCAAAATTTAAGGTAAAAAATCTAACCGTACCTGTATTGAAAACAGAATGCTTGATGTAATAGGCGTGTTGTTAATTTCCTATTGATGTTGTTATTATTTGAATTTACGGTGCATGTACACTACTAACAAGGAGCTTGGTTGACAATGCATGGAATTTCCCATGAACCTCCACATTCCGTCGATAACCAAACTGAATTTTTCATCTTGCCAAATGCGTTGACATTTTAACTAGCGGGAGTATAAAATTGCCGCATGCTGGTGTTTTTTCCATGCGTGACTTTTAATTCGTTTAAAGCTGTGAATACTGTTTTGTAATTTATTTCATTTTCAGAGGTGGACGAGTTAAAAATTTATAAAGTAAATGAATATTGCATGTGACAACGAAAATCTGTATGAAGCGTATCAATGTTGTTGATAAAACATAAATATTGTTCTATGGATCGACATACCTACTCATAAATCAGTTTTACTGTTTTCATGCAAAACACCAGAATCATTGTTAAAATTGAAACTAATATAAATTTGAAAATGTAAGTATTTTCCTTTTTCCATTCTTAATAATATCTTTTGATGATTGGAAATAATACATTGATAACACGTGAAATTGCAAAAAGATAAAAAAGCAAGAAATTAGACATAAAGTAGTAGTGTTATACACTTCAGGTTTATTTCTATAAACGATTCATGTCCTGTAAGTAGACACTAGCTATAATTTGCTAAAAATCTTGAAACTTTTATTGCCTATGATTATGATATATTAGTAATATTTTTACCAATTTTTACTGGATTATATTTCATTTATTTCAATTTCAATTTCAAAGATTATAGCACAAGAAAATGTTTAAACCTCGAAGCTGTTTAAATTTCCTGAGAGGTATAATCTTGATTATGCCTGTGGTATATACTTTTTAATACATTTTGGTACTGGAAATGAAAAAAAATCAAATCGAAGTGTCACTGACACTATTATTATTATTATTATTTTGATTTAATAACGCCGAAATTTTTGCACAAATGTGTAATTTTTTTGTTAAATTTACTTTGAAATGTGTTACAGTAAAATCCGGTTATGACGACATCGAAGGGAACACATAAAGTTCGTCACTAGAACCGGTAGTCGCTGTAACTGGTAAAAGTACAATAATGTTATCGTATTTCGATATTATAACCAGATTGTAAACCGATTTAACTATAGTTTTTTTATTGTTTCTTTAAATTTTTTCAATAGTTTTTTCTCATAATAAATACTATTTTATGAAACAAGTTTTTGTAATTGTAATATACATTTTTAAAAAAATAAAAAATCTTTTTTAAATAAATAAAAGAAAACCTGTTTTTTTTTAATCGATTTTTTATGCAACTCTAATGAAAATTAAAATTTATTGTATTTATTGTGTTGTTTGACATCTATTCATTAACAACAATTTCAATCATTTCTTATATACATTAAATAAGTAAAATAAGATTTAATATTTCCGTTGCATTTAGTTATTAACATATCTAGGAATTTTCACAGTATCATAACTGTCTCAGATGTCTCAGCTAATTTTGATGATTAAATTAAATGTGTGAACATATATGTGACAGAACTAGTAGAACGGTGATAAATGATAACTAATGTATAATAAAACAACAAAACAATTGTGGAAATCATTAAATTATTGATACTATGCGAACAAGTAAGTTACTAAATTTAAATTTTGTGTGTAATATTCAACTCGTGCAGCCATACAAGTGCAAACAAACAAAAAGTACATACCTAATTCATTAGACACACATCAAAAACATAGTATTCTGTTAGTTATAGTTAGGTGTAACAAGGAATACGTGTCCACCAGGTCCTTTAATGTCCAGAAGAAGGCCTGAAGGCTGAAAGTTTGTGTAGCAAAGCCGTATCCGTGGGGAAATTGTATTATTCCATTTGCAAATTAGCCGCTTGCTTCATCACCTCAGCGTCTGGCTCAGTGAAAGCGAACACACAAACCCTTTGAAATCGTTTCCCTCTTTATTATCAAACGTACTCGTTAAATTAATAACACAATTATCAAGACTCGGCAGAGACGGCGAGTCGCGACACGTCCGCACTAGACCCGAATCGATCGGGTCCCGCGTACGTCGTAATCAAATCATGAGCCCGCACACTCGTACTGCCTAAATCTTACACTGATTTTATTAATCATTCCCAAAGTTCTATTGCAAACACTTCTCTCAATCCCAAAATCTCACGGGCCTCTCTCGCCAACCCACCAATAACAATCAAAAATTCTGGGGCGTATACATTTTATCCTCCACACATGTTGTATTGCTCGATATTGTATCTTTCAAACATTTAATTTTGCACACCTTTTATCGTGCACACTTTTATTCCGCTAAAAAGCACACACATTTTATCTTGCGCACATTTTATCATCCACACATTTTATCTTCGTCATTGTTTCATCTTTAATACATTGTAATTATACCTTTCATTCATTTTATTGCCCATGCAAAATTCAGTATCAAATTTTTCTGAAGATAAAATGTGTGGATGATAAAATGATTTGGAAGATAAAATGTATGCAAGATAACTTTTTTCTCGGATTAAAAGTGTGCACGATAAAAGGTGTGCAAGAATGTATGCAACTTCGATGACAAGCAATATAACATGTGTGGAGAAAAAAAAAGTATACGCCCCAAAATTCTCTCACATCTTCAACAGACACTGGTGTACTTAAACATTCAACTCATACCGTAGTAAGTAGTAAACGTAATTACTTGATGTCAATTTAGGGAAGGTGTACTGGATGTTAAAAGAAATTAAAAATTATCTCTGAAAATAATCTAGTCCTGTAGAAAACAATTTTAAAACCAATATGGACTTTTGGAATAAGTCGCGTAACTAGAATTCAAAATCTTTTTGACATGAACTTTAATTTGCTTCTAAATATTGACAAAAATAAAGTCGGCTATCTTTGTTTTTATATTTGACATTTCAGTTTGTCAACTGCACTTTTGATTTTTAATACGGTTTTATTTAATTTATTTATATGATTCAAACAACATTTGGATTTGGAAACTCGAGTTTTTTTAAAATTGACAGTTTTCATTATCTACCAAGGTTAATAATAATTTATTATTGACCTTGGTGAAAAACAATTTCTCATGTAAAACAAAGGTTAATAATAGTGGATGTCTAGGTTAGCAGTTAAAAAAAAATATTATTTATTCATATAGTGATTGTTATTTGCATAGTTAAAAATAACTTTCCGAAATATTTATCTGTCATTAAATATTCGTAAAAAATATATAAATGATTATTCTACACATGTCATATTTCATTTCACGGAAATAGGTAGTTAATTAGTTAAAAAAAAAATATCATCGTCATGGTTATATTTTCTTAATATAAAAAAATTATGAAAAAATAAATAAACAGGACTGCAGTCGAAAATAATTTATTTTATTATTTTTTCTACCACCAAGTGTAATAGTCTAAGGAATGACGTGTGCAATTTATTTAAAAAAAATCTTTATTCATCGACGATAACTACATGGTTAAACTATTTTATTTATACATAGTGACACACTACGTATACTTTTAGCCACGTCAAACCATTAGGGTAAGTGAGGATGAGGTGCATTATATATTGGAAAAATTACTGTTATTCTATAATATTAAATTATATTTAAAAAAAAATATTATTTGTAACAACATAAAGTCTAGGCTTACTTATAAGAATAAGAAAAAAATTTCTTTTTTTTTCTAAAAACCAGAAAACATATTTTATTCGGATTCACAAAGGTTCAACTCTCCTCCACTAAATGGTGAAACAGACCAAGGCTATGAGGAGATGAACTAGTTAACAGATTGTTGTCATTTGTCATATGTGGTACACTCTTCGTGCAAACAGCAAACACCAATTACACATTTTATCCAACATCCTTCTTTATCGTTTTTTTTAAATAATCTTCTTTGCATCCCTCACATTCGTTTTCATAATCTTCTGATTCTTCATTATCACCATTCTCTGATTAAACATTTAACAACAGTTTTTCAGAATCGTCTACCTTTCTAATGTGCGAATGTTTTTTCTGTTTACCGGTTGGATTGATCCTCTTAATAATAATCCTCTGGTCTATCTCTCCTCAGCATAGGTGGTCCATTTGTCCTCAGAGCAGAGGTTAAATGGACCTCTAAATTACTTATGAATGTCTGTGTACAGACAGAACCACATTTTTAGTTTACATTAGGTCTTATGCATGTGTTTATAAAGTATGTACATAAATTAGTAGTTTAAACCTACCTAACTAGTAATTAACTAATTGGGTATTAAAGGTACATCTTGGGTTATTCAGTGTCGACTGCATTAATTTCTAAGCGGCTACTTACATTGTTTCTAAACAACAAAAATAACATTCCTTATGAAAGATGTGACTCTAATTTACTTTTAAAACTAAAAGTCCATCTCTTTTAGCGGTCCATCTTTCCCCTACTTATTCTACGTTAAAAAATAATAAAAGGACATTAATTCGTAGAAATTATAAAATCTCTGAACGACAAAATCGGTATTATTAGTATACTTCCCTTTTTTTACGGATATATCTAAACTTGTGTAATAAAATTTAAGGGTATGTATAGTATTCGAAGTATTGATCGAAAATCAAAAATAATTTTATCATTTGTAATTTTGAAATGATACAATATGTTATAAATAAAGTATACTGTTTATATTTTCAGGCATTCAACCGACTATGGTGAAGGTGATATGCAAGACAAACCGAATAGGTAAATAACAATTATTTTCTTTACATATTAATATAAAATGGTACCTTATATCCATCTTATATATGAAAGAGCAATCCTCCATTTATAGCGACAGATTTTTATCGTCGTAACTGTAACTATATCTGTTCTGAATTTCGGTTTTTACCTCCCGCCTATCAATATATAGATGAGGGAGGTATTGTTTTTGGTCAAATTTCTCGAGTGTGAGTTATCAACATATGAGCACGAATTAGGGACCCTAGAATACGATTTTACTACTTTTACCGTGATGTCTGTATGTCTGCATAATTACGATTTTACACAACTTTTAGCTAGACAGAAAAAGAAATAAATTATAATAATTAAATATGTAGCAATATTGTTCTAAAATTAAAAATGGTGGAAGAAATATATAGGAATATATTTGAATCCGTGAATCAATGTAAGTTTGATTCCGGTTTTAGTAACGTCAAAAATAGCTGTCATATTGGTGATACAAATTTTATGAAGGAAATTTTAGGTATGAAATGAATTAAAAATATTCTGAACTGCAATAACAAACTAATTTTAAAACTACAAATTGAATGTACTGAAAATCTTATATAGAATGTATTACTACAGTGGCAGGAGGTAATATGTTGGACACATCAGATTTTTGTTATTATTTTGGGATGTGGGACTCGGTTCTAGTTTCCACTATCAATTTTGATTACAAGTCAGTGTAATTCACACCATCCAAGACAAGCATGTTGCTAATTAAATATAGCAGGTAATTTCTCACCATTTGAGTAACGAGTAAGGTATTCAATAAAATTGAGCAGAGCATGTTAGTGGTGGCGAAACAGTAGAAGAGCGTTATTGATTATGCAAATGTAACACCTCTGTTGTTGTGACAACACCACATAACGGATATTAGTCTATAACAAGCTTTCAACCGCTGGTCTGCAGGCCGGATGATTTCGGTTATCAATTTCTCTAATTAGATTCCATACTAAACAAGAGACAAAGGGTGCGTGTGCGTAGACGGCCGGCCACAGTCGGATTGCCATTGGCTGTCCGGAATTGCAGACTCCGGCGGCCCCAACTCCGGACGTGGAAGTGCTACGTTATTGGAACATAAAGCCAACTCCAGAGATAATTGTTTTTGTTTGACAAACAAATTTACTTTTCTTCCTGCAAAATCATGTTACAACATTAATATACTCTAATTTTATCCTTTTATTTTAACTAACACTTTGCGAGGATTATTAAAATATATGTAATATTAATAGATCCTACGTAAATCACAGATTAAATTTCACTTTTCTATTATACTATAAAAAAACACTATTAATTACAAATCACTAATATAGTCGCCGCCAGCCTATATGTATAGGAGTGACGTCACTCGATCGTCATGTGAATATTATATTTTGTAGATTGGTGAAACTCAAGTGTGTTGTATAATAGAATGGATGGGAAGAAAGGTAGAACCTTACGTCACAGAATATGTTTATACAGATGCGACAGTAGACAGAGAAACGATAATTAGAGAGAAATGGAGAATGTGCACAAATTTAAAGGGCTCATTGTTTAAAATCGGAAAGTTTCCTCACATCTTAGTGAGAGATACACGGGTACAAATTTAAAGGTCTACACAATGCTTCAAGGTATATAACTATTCTGTGTTTAAGACGTAAGATTCTACCTTTCTTCCCCATCCATTCTATAATTATATTTCATTCTAAATATTTAAATTTTAATAATTATTAGTAGTAAGAAGTAACAGAAATATAAATTCATTTAAAAATCTATAAAATAGAATATTAAAAAAATATACAATGTAAAACAAAATAAATAACTGAACTGTCACATTGACAAATATATAAAAATTCAAAAATATTTAAAATTAACTGCTGACACGTGTTGTTAATAATATTTCTCGGCATTTTTACTAAAATAAAAATTAGTATATTTTAGGTATAAATATTGTTATTAATTAAAAGAAATAGACTTAACCTTAAAAACAAATAAGTCCCGCTAGACAAACTTCAAGTCATAAACTTATACGATTGTAATGAGTAAGACAAAGACAAATAATACTTTGAATGTGCATGATAAAAATCTTCGAAGTGACGTCACTCCTATTACGAGCTGGCGGCGACTATATTTGGAAGTATCTAAGATTATTTATATTATGAATCCGCCCTCTTATCCACTCGGCTATGGAGCATTTTGTTTTAGACGTTTCTTATTCGAAAATATGAAGGATAACCTTCAAAATACAATTTATTTTATCAAATATTTCAGTTAGAAAATGCCATATTACACAACATTTGGTTTTATTAGATGCAAAATTAAATAATCTAACTAACGATACCATATACACCCGATTTTATTTAGCGGGACAGATGGAAATAGCAAAAAACTGTTTTCCCATGTTATTTCCCTATGTCAAGGTTTTCAGTATTCACCCTGTATACCTGTGCACGAAACATATAATTTAATATATAGATTATAGAAAAAAAATTAAATTTTTCTTTAAACGCCATAAAAGTGACATTTTTGCGACGATATTGACAAGGTTGAAATTTATTTTTTATTTCTACGCCGCCGGCAGTGAAAGTATCAATAGAAACTATGTAGAATCAGCCAATAAGAAATAACTTGTACAATAGAAACCTGTAATACCGGCCTAAATGTCTCTATAAGACTAAATAATCTAAGAATAAAGTTACTAAAAATTATCAACAACCTACAAATTGATCGTCAAGTAGTCGCTTCGCTCGTCGTGAATTGAAAACTTTAAGAGCGTTAGTCTCAAATTTTATTAAAACAGATTTACCTGATATTATCGATAAACTACAAATATATCTTTTTGGAAGTCTCTAATTTTACATAACTTTATTTTTAATTTTATAATTTTTTTAAGTGTTCTTCAATATTCTCTTGGCTTGAATTAGAATTACCTTTCATTATAAATTTGGTATGTCGATGTAACACCTGATTTAAAAATCATTAAAAATGTATGTTCCAATAACGAAACTTCTAACTTACTAACATAGGTAGAGAATTTAAAAGAATAATGGATAGCACATAAAATGTAAATGATAGGGAGGAACTAAAGTAGTGATGTTGATTTATTTCACAATAAATGTGCTATTAATTCCACAGAATAGATCTAAAAGTCAACGACAAAGTAGCATCGGCGTCCACATAGATGTCGTATTTAAAACCTAAGTCATTTAAAGACGAATTGAAAGTAAGGAATGTTGCAACGTTGAGGGGATTGTTGGTTGTTTGAGGAGGATCAAGCTAGACAGAAGTTTCCTTTCGTTTCGTTTCGTTTCATTGGAATGAAGGATCAGGAGTGTTCTCGTATGTAAACTCCGGATAAAGATAAACCCCATAAGACCGAAAAACCGTCCTTTGTCGAGGCTTAAGGCGCACGAAGACAGAGACGTATGTCTTTACTCAAATCGTACAAATTACACTTTTATGTAGAACGAAACAAAATTTTCAGCGTCTGTCTGGCAGAAGAACGCAGCTCTGCTAAATGGATTGCTATGAATGGGAATTGGGATTTTTTGTTGAGAGAATTCCGAACGTCGATACGGATAATCACTACATGGTTGGAAATTTATTTTTATACAATGGAACATATGTTTTTACTTGTTAACATTATTCAAGTTCTGCACATTTTACTACAAAATTTATTGTTTTGGTATTTATAAACGTTGCCATTAGTTTGAATTAAATCCTGGTATTGTTATAATAAAAAAACTAGGTCTGCGAATTCGGATTTGGAAATTTCTAAAACAGTAATCAGTAGTGGTAATATACTGCATTAAATAAAAAACCGATATTAAGATTTGTATCGTAACTTTATAATGACCGTGAGGTCGAAACTATCGTCGTTAAAATAAAAATTTATGAAGAAACCAAGTATTTTTTTTAAGTGTCTAATATGTTTAACCACGTGCAAACAATTAACTCAATCAAAGTTATAATGATATTTAGACTTCAATATCTAAATGCAAAAGCGGATATAAGTAGTGAATATCAATTAATTAAAATATTATTTGAAATTGAACTATACTCCGAAATAGGGTGATCAGGTTATTGGAGTAAATTCCTGGTTATCAAAAAGTCATTTTTTATCAAACTCCTTATTACATCATTGTACGAAGTAAAGTATTTCGGTTTTTCATATTTCAACGGACAAATATATTTTGACTATCCCTGAATCCATTTTATCTAGTATCGGCGTGACGTCTGTACATACATGTAAATACGTACATCCCATAACTCAAAAACTATCGCAATCGGCAGTACCTATAGGGCACTTTGCTCGTAGTGTTTTTTGAATTTGTCGCATAATTCAAAAACGATTAATCTTAGAATGTTGATTTATTTTATGGAATTGTCTGTATTTTGCAAGTTCATCAATGAGCACAATTTTCTCTTTCTTTCTTTTTGATTATATTTAAAACCCATATTACTTATTTCAAAGCATAAAATATTCTGTGTCTTACATATAATTTTCTTAATAATCTAGTGCAGAATTTCACGTGTAGAAACACAATTTTTTACTAACCCATATAAGCAATATCCTACACCTTTAATTAATATAAATCAATTTTTCAATATTCATATAAAAAGTATTTTCTGAACAAAATATGTAATTATAAAAATATTTGTATGTTGTTTTAAAATTTACAAACTCAAAATTCGTCATATTATGATTTTTATAATGTGTAAATATGTTGTTGTTTAATTCGAAATTTTCTTGAAAAAACCGTCTCACAAACTTAATATTTTGTGTATTTTTAAACAATTATTTAACAAGTACTACTTTGAATCAACCAATATCATCGTATACATGAACGTTGACAAAGTTTTGAAAGCTGATACAGCTTCTTCCATTTTGGTGTATGTGAAATATAATAATTTCGTATTGATAATTATTTTTCCTAATATTTGTTGCTTCTTAGAAATCGATTTCTGTATTTTTATATTTTTATTATTGTCCCCTTATTGAAAATTTTCTAGGCACGTTAATGATTGATAAACAGAGAAACCAGAGGCACGAAAATGTGACGAAACTTTCAGATTTGAAACAATGGGCCCTTTAAATTTGTTGACTTTCCCGATCTCTCTCTAATTTTCGTTTCTCTGTCTTACTGTTGCTTCTGTATATAACTATTCTGTGACCCTACATTAAATAACTCGTAACAAAACGACGAATATTAAATGAATAGAGGTTTACGTAGAAAGCAGCGCAAAGTCGTAATGAAATAATCATAATGAAAGTATTTGATAACTTCTCGTTTTATGGAAGCCAACCACATTCACACGGGTAAAATCCTTTACATGTGTGTTGGTTGATTCGGCGTTGACCACGGCTGAGCTGGCGATGACTGTTGCTATGTGTGGAGGGAACGAATGCTGTCGCCAACTCACTAATGGCAAATGTATGTTTTGACTGATGTACACGTTTTAGACATTTAACTCTTTGGAAAGATTTGCCGCCACATTTGATGAATGCAAAATCAATTTTCTATTTAACTAGAGGCCACAACACGATTCGAGTTCGCTGAGAGAAAATACGTTTTGCACCACCGGGAAAGTTCCTAAAATAAAACAATTATAAGCTATATTTCGTATTTCCTCTATACTCGTATTAAATATCAAATTTAAAATAATGAATAACCTGTCTTAAAAGTGACGTTTGCTAAAAATTTCAAACTAGATCAAGGATGAATAAAATTTCGGTAATTTCGAATTTTTGTTTTGGGTTCACTTTCAGTTCTCGGCGGTCCCTGGATTAAAGTTTCATTCTTTCGATAACTCATTTGTTAATTCACTTACTATAACAATTCTAATTATCACTTCTCTCATTGAAGAAATTAAGTACAAATTAAAAATAAAAAAAATCTGATGTGTCTAACACATTACCTCCCACCACTATAATAATAAAGTTTTTCTGTATATGTAATTTGTAGTTTTTGAATTACTTTAACATTGTAGTTCAGAATATTTTTAATTCATTTCATATCTAAATTTTACTTTATAAAATTTGTATGACTAAAAAAAACTATCTTTGCCGTTACTAAAACCGGAACTGAACTTACCTTGATTCACGCAAGCATGCAAATATATTCCTTTTTACAATAAAACTACTTCATATTTACTTATTTGTCTTTTCAACTTACTACAAATAATTAATTAAACGTATAATTAATATTCAAAAATTAATGTGAACTATAATATTTAAAATAATTCAAATTAAATATATATATAAATAATATATTTTGACATTTCCAATAAAATATAATAAAACTCGGATTATTTTTTAAAAAACCCAGCTGGGTTCGATTTTTTTTGATACCCTGAAAATAATCAGAATAAAATCCAGTTTATGTAAAGATATTAAATAAATATATTGTTAATATGAAAAGTAATGCTTATGTCAAAATTTTTATTTTGTAGCTTATTTTTATTTTATAGTTAAACGATTTATCGTTAAGTAACGCGATGTTTTAATTTGGTCGTGAAGTATAATCACAGATCATGAGTAGGTAGTGGTGGTAATTTTTATGAAAGAACATCACATTTTATGGTTTATTTTATAGCCGTAAATTCAAGGGACACAAAGTAGAGTAATCAAGCCACGAACGCGACAGCTAGTACAATGTACACTAATTAAATAAACCAGCAGAGATACAAAGCTCAGAACTAGATCCTTTGCTATTTTCGCCATTTAATTCTGTTAATTCACAGTCTCATTTGGCCGCATCATAAAAAATTCAATTTCATTACGTAGTGACAATAAAATTCAGTGGCAGCGACCACGATTCGCGCCAGCGCTACATAATTTCAATTAATATTAACGTAACCCGGTATGTCTTATTTAGGCGCTCGGGGCCGGCGCTGCAGTCCAATAACCGCGTCGCCAGTGGCGGCTCGTTTGCGAGGGGGCTCGCAATAACTTTTGCCCTACGACGCCGACGCCACTTCGGCACAGATTGCAACTAGTCTTATTAACCCACAAATTGCACTAATTTCATTAAAAATGCAGTATCTCATAACATCATTATTCAAATTGAGTATGTCAATCTCAAAATTGAAAATTAATAATAAAGTTTGAATATACGAGTACATTTTTAATATTTATATGTTGATTATAAAAACTCACGATTTAAATAATTATTGCACATGCAAATGCAAATTACTTTTTTATAAACTAGAATAATTGACATCTGTCTTTCTTTTCCATATTTTATTTTCTGCTATTATAGTTCAAATCCTTAATACAATATTTGTTCCAATTAGTATTTCACAAGACAAGATTTCTTGTTTTGTTTAGTAATTTCTTTAAATATATCTTGTCTTTTATTACTCATTTATATAAAAAATACTGTCTTGATCATCACTTTCTTGAATATTTCTTGTCTTGCATGTTAAAATTCGCAAATGATCTAAATAAACTATCACACATACATTTATTTTGTTTAGATAATATTATTGTCAATTATCAAATATATTTCTTATAATACAATTATATATTATTATTAAATAAATATTATAAAAACGACATCTGTACACGCAGAAAAGCTTTTTTCAGAGCATTCCTGGTTATAGGAAAGCATATTGTGTTAACTCTTTGTTACATGAATTCGAAGAATAATTATGTTATTAGGCAATAATTATTACTATTTATATTTTTTATAGGTAGGTTATTACAATAAATTTAGATTTAAAATTAGCAAAAAAAAATGCGAATGTACAAGAATTGAAGAAATTCTTGTTATTCTTGCACATTTTTTGCAAGACAAATTCTTGCATTGTCTTGCTTTGAAATTTGTAGCTCTTGTCTTGTTCTTGTTTTGCATTTTTTTGCAAGACTGAAGCAAGACCAAGAAAAATACAAGAGTCTCGTGAAACACTAGTTCCAATTTTAATCTGTAATTTCCGGATTTTCATGCTGCATAGTCCAGTGTTCAATAAAACACTTGCTTTACGTAATGCATCGTCTAATTTCCGAAAATGTTATGATTGTTGATATTCTAAGTGCATAATAAATAATAATTAAATATTTAATAATAAATATACATACATACACTCGTGTAAGACAGTGACAGCAGATATTACGGTTGTTGATTATCATTTCGGAAAACAATTAGCATTGATATAGCGAGGCGGCTATATGTACATAGTTGTATTTTCTTTATGAAGCATAAAAGTTAGTTTGTGAGTCGATTCTAAACGCTTTCGATTCAAATGGAAATTCTAATTACATATGTAGTTTACAGAAAATCAGTAAATCCTTACAGATCCTTTATATTCTTACGGTGATAAAAATCTGTAAGCTTACAGATTGACTTTTTGTCAAAAATGAAACAGTAATGTTGAAATTTATATGGAATTTTGTTTGAACAGAATGACAATAGATAATTTTTCATAATAATATAGTAACTTTGCTAGTTTTATTACAAAAATAATAATGAATTATGTGACGTGTGTGATTATTTCATAGGAATCTAACAAGTACTTCAAACTTCAAACCCATTTGAAATTTCTGATTTTTTAGGAAATGTTTAGAAATACAACTACAACATTACAAGTCATTGAAAATTTGGATATATTTATTAATTTATTTCCTTTCTAAGAGATCAATGTAAATTTCGTAGTGATTACTATATTAGTTGTGTTTCTTGTAAGATTTCGTATACCCTTTTTTTCAGATCTGTATAAAAATTATTTATAATTCTAAATTTCATTTTTATAACAATATAGGTAATCATAAATTCCAGCATCATAAGTGTAAATGTTAAAAATTTTCTAAAGCGACAATGATCATTATTTCAACATTCCTTAATACCAAAATATTAATCATGGTTTACTTTGAAACGCAACTAATTAAAAGGGAACGTTTCTTACCGCAACTTTGATCAGACGATTCTTATTACTATAATGTAAGAACATTATAACATTCGAGAAGGTATGAATTGAGGTGGAGCTTGCAGAGCCAAAGTTCTTATTACCGTACGAGAATATTTACGAAGTACTTACATTCGCTTATTAAATTCAAACAATATTATAGTATTTGTAAAAAGTGGGTTATTTGACAGTTCATATTTATATATTTGCAACTTTTTATATTTTATGTGGCCCGTTGCTAGACGACCAAATGTATATGAAATTTGTTTAATTTTAATAATTATCCTACTAGTAGTTATTTTCCATAACACTCCATAACAATGGTAACCAAAGAGGAAATGTTATCAGAAACTTACAGCTAATGTTTCCATGGACGTAAGTTACAATTACGTGTACGGTGGCATGAAAAATTATTAGCAACACGTTGGTTTTATGCTACTTCGTAAAGTTTTACAACTTAAGCAAACAATTAAGTTTTATGACCGTTTTGAAATAGTTTGAACCGGTAAATGTATATGATATATTGAAATAATACATAATCTCATTTTAAAGGATGATGGAGACAATCTTTTTTGATTAGTATTATGTAAAATGTTAAATTTACACAAAATTTAATTTTGTTTGGAAGCAAATATTCAGTCTTGTTAGTCGTAATTTACGCGTTAAATTACAAAATTAATCCGTAATTTACAATTTTAAATTACCTTTATTACCAAATCACATATTTTGGAAATATTCATAACAAAAAACAAAAGATCTGCAATGTTTATATTTGTATATTGCAATTTAAAATTATGCGAACCCAAAATTATTTTGCAAAATGACGACTTTGGACATTTGGTTCTAAGGAACGAAATGGCTTAGAGCGATTTGGAAATTATAGGTTACTTTTTTTAACTGTATTTTCTTGTTTTTAATAATAGCTATTTATGTAATAAGTACATAATGTAGGTCTTTATTGGCGAGTCCTACAGTTTATGGCAGAGTGAGCGAAACGAACGAGGTTAATAAATAGGGCGAGTCTATAAAGCCTAATTATGTAAGAATTGCATACAAAACTTTATGTACGAATGCGAAAATCGGTTTCTCTTAGAAAAAAAGAAAATGATTTTAGAAGAATTAATCAAGTGTGCTTTTCTGTTGTCTGAATACGAATTTATTTAGTCCGATATCAATGTTAAAATTTTGTTTGAAGCAAGATGTAAGCGTGACGCTCTCAGAGTTCTAATAATAAAAAAATAATAAAGATTCACTATTCCCTCAAGCAAGCATATATACGAAAAGACATACAATGCGAATCGGAAATGGTGTTCTAGTAAGAATGTTGAAAGAACTTCTGAAAATTTATTTATTTTACTAGTACTATGGTACTTTATGGCCGCAAAACTATGATATAAATAAAACTTTAACGTGCAGTCGTACATAAAAGTTTTTTTAATTCTTCATTTTAATTTTTAGTTCTTACATTATATAAACACAACTTAAAAAAAAATAGTACTAAAGAACGGTAAATTACGGTAGTAGTTTACCAAAATTATAAAATAATAGAGAATTTAAAATGGTAATAAATAATGGTAAAAAAATATAAATTACGGTAATTTAACATCACTGTAAATATTACAATTTTTGAAACTATACCCACATTTTGGCGAAACATAAAAGGAAGAAAACACTTTAGCTTTAATTTCTACTCTTTCTGTGTTTCTATACGAAATAAATTTGTTAGTTTACAGAAGACAGTGAGACGGAAGTCATGTATGATATGAAAGTTCAGATGCGCCACCTGTAGTCCCAACTCCGTCGCCGTTCCAAGTTTCTTAATTTACGCGAGTCGCCGATGGTACTAAACTGTTGTGGTTTATAGTGCTGCCCGCGATTTAACGGCCACTGGGAACGACTTTTATACCCGACACAGATTTACTGCACGCCACTGATTGTTATTAATAATGGTTACAGCGTCATCGTAAAATTCCTTACACTTTCAAATTGGTTCTAGAATAATAATCATTTGATAAATACGCTATGATATTCATCCACCATGTCATTATTAAACACACCATAAAGCTATTGTAGCGATCCCAGGGTCGCGGCGCGGGCGGCGGCCGCTAACCGACAGGTTACAACAAGTCCGTCCGCTCCCAATTGTTCTGTTTTTCAGAGAACTGGCGAATATTCTAGAATGAAGCGTTTTAATATAAATACCCCGAGTAAAAGATCGCGAGGGCAGTCATATATTGAGACGGGTAGTAAACACATGGTGATATGAATAAATAGAGGGTGATATAAATAGTTGGTAATATAAATATTGTGGAAATAAATATCGCGTAGTTTTAATTGTTTAAATAAATTATCTTAGTGTTTAAGTCTTTATTAATAATTGTTAGTCTTAAATTAGTGTTTATATTTGTTAATTCTTAGTGTTACTTATTTTTAATTATTCTTTATATTCACATTTCTTTTATTAAACTTGGTTATATAAATATTAGTGTTTTAATCAATTTTACACTTCACCTAAATAAATAAAACGTTACACTATCATTTTACATTACTCCTACTTATAGGAATAATTTATTCAGAACTCAGATACATGTACAAATAAGGATTCGAGGTTCATATATTTTTTTATTCAATATTGTTCAATCATCGTGCTGTTTTAAATGTTAGTTTATTACAATATTTACTGCGTTATTATTACAGATATAATATTTACGTACTTAATTATTTATTATCACCAAATTCTTGCCCTAATGTAATTTGATCAGTCACCTCTGAGTGGGACGTTCACTCATTGTAAATTACTGTAATTTCCTCTGTAAAAACAAATGCCAGTAATGTTTACTACCTGTAAGAGGGGTGCTCTCTCACTGTGAACTCTCTTAATTAGATCAAAATCAACCTCCAAAATAATGCTGTAGTTTTTGGGACTATAATTTAAAGAAAAAAAGGGTTTGTTCTTGGAGTAGCATTATTTTAACGAATCCTATATAGAGTGAAAATACACTATGAATAATGTTTCAATTTCAAATTTAATGAATAGTATTTGTAAACTTTAACAATAAAACAACAATATTAATTATACTTTTATTTATTTTTATATAAAATGTTGTTACAAATGATTAACCTAAATCTTAACCGAAAATAGTTTGTAAAGTATTATTAATTAACTGTATTTTATAATAAATGGTGTCATTTATAAAAGTTTCCTTCGCAGCCAGGCATTCAGCGAGAAAATATTCTATCTCCAACAATTCTGCTGTCAAGTTCCAAGCTTCCTGAAACAAACAACGTACGTTCCTAATGTGTTGTATCCAATAAAACTTTTTACGACAGAAGCAATAATTTCAAATAAATATTATATACTTACCAACACTTCAAAACTGAATATAGCTAGGAAGAAGAATACTACAAAGTTTTTCATTTTGTTTATTGAAACTGAATTGCCTTTTAAATCTTTAGCAGTGCTTATATACCAGTCTGATTTAAAAAAAAGTGTAAATCAATTTTATTTAATAATTTAATAATAATTTGTGAATTTACTTGATTGACATTGATACAAGTAAATTCACAAAATAAAAAATAACATTGACTATAGAATTGCATATTATTGTACATAAACTTAATTACTCTAAGTTGAAACTGATTTTGTATAATTTAATATTTTGCATTTAAACTTGACCTGTACTTGGCCTATTTACTTTTTTAGGTTAATTATAATCAGGCAAATAAGTATTTCCCTAATTTTTGTATATAAATTATAAAATAACTACATATTATAATAAGTATTTTCCGTTTGCAACAAATTGTAAATTAACTATCAACAAAATTAATGTTACGGTGTTGAATTAATCAGTTAACAATAATAACTATTGTGACGAAGCGTCACGAGGCAGTTTTATTTTTAACTGTGTTTTTGAACGTAAATTTGTAGTCAAATTTAAAAAAAGCTTTACCTTCCAGATATTTTAATAATACTGCCTAGGTATTTTTTTTTAAATCTTACCATATTGACTTTTGTTTTGTACAAATTTCTTTCCAAAGAAGAAGTACTAAAAGTTTAAACAGCTTAATAACTAATATGAAATTATTTACAAATCACAATATTTTTTAATAAATTGTATTTTTCATTTAAGTCAATAATATATACTCGTACGTTCAAATTTAGTTGTTATTTACTTTTAATGTATAGGTTAAGTAAATAATATATTTCAAAGCACTTACTAAACAGATTATTCTTTAGCAATAAGTATTTATTATGTACTTTACTACTTACCCGTGATAGGAAAAATTTAAAATTTCGTTTTTGCCGCAATACAAGCAGGCATAAACCATTTTGAATGCAAGAAATGAAATGTACAGGTGCGATATTGTAATTGTCAACCATATTGGATTTGCCCAAAAACCTGCAATATGGCGGCTCACATAAAGCCATAAAGGCGCCACTTTCTGCGCGCTATTGCCTATCCAGTAATATACAGGCTGTTTGGCGAAAGGCCGGTACCCAGAATATTTCGTTTATTATGAGAGATACAGAAAAATGTAACGGAACAAAATTAAACTAGTCAAAGGGACTCATAAAATGATCTTAGTAAGAGTTTTGTGTCACTTCCGGTTTCAGCGGAAGTGTGTACAACTTTGATTCTAGCATAGGGAATCGGTATAATTATATATTTTTTCGGAATGTTCATAAAATTAGCTCTACGATGATACCAAAATGTCATTGTTTTACTTCAACCATTTCAAAATAGCAACACTTTATTTTTTAAATATTTACTAATAAAAATTCATAAAAAAAACACCATAGCCAGCTATTTGAGATTTTGTTACATGAAACCAAACAAATAATGTCAAAAAATATTAGATCTACCTTTCCTGACGAAGTAATGGCAGAATTTGTTATATTTGACAAATTGTGCAGAAAATGACAGCGGCCATTTTGAGTACTTTTAATTTTAATTTTGTTTATTGTATGTAGTAAGAGTTATTGTATTGTGTTGATTGTTATAAGCTTTTATTAAACATAATTTTTTTCGTTAATTACCTGTAGTTGTAAATACATAAATTTGAAAATAAATTGTCACCATTTTGAAATGGTTGAAGTAGAACTATAATATTTTGATATCATTGTACAGCTAATTTTATGTACATTCCGAAAAAAAATATAATAATACCGATTCCCTATGCTATAATCAAAGTTGTACACACTTCCGCTAAAACCGGAAGTGACACAAAATTCTTACTAAGATCATTTTATGAGTCCCTTTGACTAGTTTAATTTTGTTCCGTAACATTTTTCTGAATCTCTCATAATAAACGAAATATTCTGAGTGCCGGCCTTTCGCCAAACACCCTGTATACAAATCAGTGCTCTATATATGTTATTAAATACTAGTGAAGGTGTTAATTGTGTTATTGATATTCTGTTACGATGTTGATAGGTACTGGTATCGCCTATCACTTATCCACTTACATGGGCCTAGAGCATCTGGCGCGACGGTTGATAACCAGCGGCTGGAGCCCTGAGTCCGGCGTCTGGCTGATTCCGCCCAGCCCCAGGCCTTATCGGGCTTCCTCTAGCGCCGTGTTAATCACACACTAACGGCCCCCAGGCCTTATCGCCGACCTGCAGCCCCGACGCATAAACTCGCGTCGTTTACACGGGATACTACGGATACTAGTTTGCAAGGGTGACAGCCAACGAAAAACTCATTATTGACAGCGGCTGTGGAAACCTGCATGCATTTCTAACTTATAGGGCCATGGGCGCCCATAAGGGGGGGCAAGAGGGGGCACTTGCCCTCCCCTGGCTTTTCGCAAATTTTAAAAAGACGGCATTTTTTAAAATTATTTCACCACCTTTATGTTCTATAAGAAATTTATTAAGATTTGCTATATCTTAGGGCTTAGCCTTTTTATGTGTGGGACAAATAATTGTGTTAGTATTTGTGGTTAGTTATTTTAACTGTCATTAAAAAGTAGATTTATAAACTTCATTTCATCGAAGAGGTTTCTAATGATTTATTCAAAAAAATTACATTATGTGTGTTTATTTATTTTTTGAACAATTCTATTTTTTACTAGTAAATAGGTAGGTATATGTTTACAGTCTATCTCTATAATATATAAATTTCCTCTTGAATGGACAATATCACATCGGAATAGAATATCAAATGAACTATTCAACAATGCTATCAAAATTTCTATTAGCATTTTTTTTAAATGTTGCTTAAAATTTAAGCCTTGTTGGTACAATTAGACAATTATTGTTTTTTTTATTTTGCCCTCCTTTGAAAAATACTTTATGGGCGCCCATGTATAGGGCTCATTGATTTCTCTCATCTGAGCTAAATTTCTAGGATTTAGTAAAATGTCAGATCAGTTGCTTTAAGTTTACGAAACATTAATATAAGGAGAAGCGTAACTCAATGAATCAAGTAATGTCATTTGTTTAAGCCTATTTGATTGCAATTTTAAACACCTGTTAATTTTTTTAAAAAAAGATATATCTCTGGAACTAATGATTGGATTTGAAAAATAAAAAACTGTTGGATAGAGAATTGAAAGGCCTTTCGAACTGTATCATGTTTGACACCCTTTTCTATTTAAATTTTTTGAGGTGCAGTCTACCCCCATTTTAGAGTTAAAGTTATGCCATTGGTACTAATTCATTCAGGTGTCCCCCTTTATACTAAAATTGACCGGTTCGAGCGTTTTTTGCAAAATTAATGTTAAGTGGCCAAAAAGTGCACTGATAATTTTCACTGGGCCACCCTGTATAATTTTTTCCATACATTTAATGTATAGTTTTAAAATTAGTTCGTTATTGCTGTTTAGAATATTTTTAATTCATTTCATACCTAAAATTTCCTTCATAAAATTTGTATGACCAATACGACAGCTATTTTTGAAGTTACGAAAACCGGAACCAAACTTACTTTGATTCATGCATGCAAATATATTTCTAATATATTTCTTCCATCTCTATTTATCTAGGTTAGCCCTTACCGATTTCTTTCATTTGAGACCAAACACAACATACTTCTGACAACTTTTTGCAAAAAACAAAAGCCGATCAACAAGGGACATTTTAGTCAATTCTGCATGCCAGCCCTCATCGAGACCTTTCATTTGATGCTAAACACCATATACTTTTACGAAAAACAAATGCCTATCGACATGGTACATTTCTAAACGCCTGTCCTTATCGATTACTTTCTTTTCATACCATACACAGCAAAGTATTGAATTTATTTTATTTAGGAATATTTGATTTTCATTTAGGTACTTCATGACACATTTGGAAACACTCTTTGGAATAAAATCGTAGAAAATTTCTAAATTCGTACATTATTATTGGAATCCTAATATAATAGCCACAATCTTTAGTGAAGTTTATTTAGGAAAATTTATTTTTTGTTTAGTTATTTCATCACACATTGGGCAACATTGCCTACGTTATTCAAAAGGTCAAAATTTAAAATAATTAAATACGTTGTGTTATAAACTTTTAAAAAAAAGTTGAAACCAACTTATATACTATAACTATAAATTTTTGAGAATATTTTCTTAATGGTTCATAATAAAATTATAAAAAATACTACATTTACGTAGAATTACATGCTGCATCTAATGGTAACATCAAAAATACTACATTTATTATTATATTTTGTTTTCCTTGTTTTGGCCAAGGTAAACAAGTTCATAAATTAATTTAGCAAATGAAACAAGAAAGTTGTCAGAATTATAATATATAAATAAAAGCTGAAAGAAAAAAAATTAGTTGTTGAAACATTTCGATAGTGTAAACATGCATATAAAAGTGTTTATGATATTTGCGCTTTTAAAGTGCATTCTGGGTTTATCAAGTGATACAACTGAGTTGGATATATATAATCAACCTTTATATAAAATATCAAAAGAAAACTTTATTATATTTGATGTTGGAAATATGACACAAATACAATTAAGAATTTGCAGCATAAAAGAAATTGATAAAAACGCATTTGAAAATATGAATAAACTCATAACCATAAATTTATATTCCAACGAGATAAGAAACTTGGATATAAGTGTGTTTCAAAATACCCCGAATTTAAAACAATTGCTACTATCTCAAAATAAATTAGAAAGAATTGAAAACGGACTATTTGCAAATTTAATTAATTTAGAATATTTGAATTTATTTGCTAACAATATAGAATACATTGGAAACAACGCGTTCACAGATTTACAATCACTGACAGAATTACGTTTACATAACAACAGAATTACTACATTAGATGCTGGTATATTTTCTGCAAATCTAAAATTACAGAAATTAATATTAAATACAAACAAAATACAAGTTGTACCGAAAACAATATTTTCAAATTTATTATCATTAAGTCAACTCCACTTATATAAAAATCCAATTGAAGAACTTGACCGAGACTTATTTTCCAATTTAACACATCTACAAAATATTTACATGCAACACTGCTTCTTAAGGAATATTGAAAAAGGAACCTTCGACAAGAATTTGAAACTTCAAATTATATGGCTTGAAGGAAACACTATACAAAAGCTCGAAGATGAATTATTTAAAAAATTAACTGATCTAAATGAACTTGATTTATCTAATAATAAAATTTCAAATATTGGTACGAATGTATTTCCAAAAACTACAAATCCGTTGAAACTAAACATTTCTGATAATACGTTAATTTGCGATTGTAATATGAAACCAGTGTTTGATATTTGGTCAAATTTTAAAATTGGAAATCCAAAGTGCAGTCAACCAACACACCTAAGGGACTTAGATTGGACTACATTAAATTCAACCAACTTCAATTGTGGTAAGTTATTACAACTTCTAATAAATTCAATTTTTTATCGTTTGATTTTTTTTGCAGAAACAGAAACATCAGTTTGAACTTACTAATAAAACCAATGTAAAAGTTAAATAATAGAGAGAGAGAGAGCATTTAAAATAAAAATATATAGTTCTTAAATCAGATTACATATTTATTTATTCCTTAATAAACAAAAAAAAAGATATTTAATAATAAATTTTGGATTGATTTTTTTCGGAAAAATGTTATGTTCGAGTATATTTTGTTTACATAGCTAAACAAGCAGAGCTGGCTCAAGACATTTAACGCCCGGAGCCAAATTATATTGAGCGACCCCCCCCCCCTCATTACAAAAAATATTTTTGATTCTTTTTGGATATGAAATTGAGTAGACGATGTAAAAGCTTCATAATTTGGTGATGTTTAAAAAAAAATGTTAGGTTGTCTTTATAGCTTCCATCTTTTCAGCTCTCCTTTTTCCATTTTCTTATCCACGTGTTTTTTTTCCATATATATATATATATATATATATATATATATATATATATATATTTATTTATTTATTTATATATCGTAAAAACAAGTTTCTACCTAATAAAAGAGAAAAAAAGTAATAAGCATATGAATTTTGTTACAAAAAGTACTTCAGTATCAGTAATATTGCTAATTTACCTAACCTATTTTATTTTATTTCAAAATTATTGATTTGTAATATTTGTAATACCGCAACTCGTAACTGCAACAACCATTACTGCTTAACAGTTCCTCTAGAGGCGCTATGTAAAAATGGCACTTTTGTAAGCGTCTATCGTAGTACGTTAGGTAGGTGGTAATATGATTTATTTATACAAAATTAACTTTGAAGTGTCTCCTCAAAATACCCCGAATTTAAAACTATTTTTAATAATGTACAACAACATAAAATACATCGGTAACAACGCGTTCGAAGATTTACAATCACTGACAATACTTTATTTAAATTACAACAGAATTACTACTCTAGATGCTGGTATATTTTCTACAAATCAAAAATTACAGGATTTAGCATTAAATACCTACAAAATACAAGTTTAACAAAAACTGTATTTTCAAATTTATTATCACTAAGCTCTACTTACATGAAAATCCAATTGGGGAACTTGACCGAGACTTTTCGAATTTAACACAGCTACAAGATATTTACGTGTCTGACTGCTTTTTAAGAAAACCATTCTTCTATTCTACCATTTCCTCTAAAGTTAAGTTATTAATAATTCTTAAAATTATTGTTATACTTGGGACAGCCCTGTCATTTTAAAACTCAATAAGCAAATGTCATATTCGTTCCCTATGTTTCATTTTAAATGAGAGAAGCAAATATACATTACTGCCAATCGTAATATCAAGCAGTAACGTTAAAAAAAACTCACTGTATTTATGTTACCATTATTCTTCATTTGATAAAGTTTTCCTTATAACAACGGGAAACAAATATTCATTTCGCTTATAAATATAAATCGATCAACATCAAAATTTATAAATAAATTTATATTGTCGATTATATTTTATACTTTTTACAATTTAAATATTTCTAATTATTTTTACAACATTGTAACGGCTGATCCTGTTACAAGTTCATTAGCTCGTCTGTACCAAGGAAAACCAGTGTATAATAATATTCGTATACGCAAAAATAATTCACAAGGTCAACAAGTTAGAGAATCACATATATAAAGATTAAGACTATAGAAAATATTTCAGTTATAAGCAATATTGACAGTGAGAACATGTATTTGAGAGTGTTTGTTATATGTGTATTTTTAAAATGCATTCATTGTCAATTCGAGGACACAGAAGTAGTTATACGTAATCGACCAATATACAATATTTCAAACGAAACATTCGCACTATTGAATGTGAACAAATTTAAAAAAATCGTTTTGGAATCTTCTGGGGTACATCATATTGATAAAAATACATTTGAGAAAATGAAAAGCATTGTCATATTAAGTTTAGCTAAAAATGATGTTGAATGGCTTGATGTTAATTTATTTCAAAATATTCCAACATTGGAAAAATTATTTCTTCAAAACAATAGATTAGAAAGAATAGAAAATGAGTTATTTGCAAATTTAATAAATTTAAAATTGGTAAATTTAAATAATAATAATATAGATTTTATTGCTACTTTTGCCTTTAACGATTTACAATCTCTCGAAGAAATCTATTTGAATAACAACAGAATTACAAATTTAGAACCTTATATATTTACTTCAAATCAAAATCTAAAGACATTGGAAATGGGAAATAATAAAATAAAAACTTTACCAATCACAATATTTGCGAATTTACAATCTCTCAACAAACTTATTCTTCTTAATAATGCAATGGAACAAATAGACAAACAATTGTTTTTGAATTTACAATACTTAACTGAACTGTCTATATCCAATTGCTTCCTTAGTAACATTGAAAAGGGAACTTTCGACAACAATAAAAGACTAAACTATTTATGGCTAAATAACAATAACATATACAAGCTAGAAGATGGATTATTTGAAAATTTAACTAAACTAAAGGGACTTTATCTACACGAGAATGAAATTTCAAAAATTGGCAACAACGTGTTCCCGAAAACATTATTCCCATTTGAGTTAAATATGCAGCAAAATAATCTGGAAAATCTAAATGTATCTGATTTGAATCTAAAATATTTGGATATCGGTCAGAATCCGTTAATTTGCGACTGTAAAATGAAATCAGTGTTTGAAATTTGGTCAAAAGTTAGAGGTTTTTATGGGGCGCCAAGATGCAACCAACCAATTCATTTACTCGATGTTTCCTGGTTAGATTTAAACTCAACTAGTTTTAATTGTGGTAAGTTATTATACATGTGAAGACCATACTGCAATAATGGGGAATGTCATGGTAAAATGATAAAATTTTTTGTAAAAAATTCCAACGCAATTTTGTAGTTTCAGTATTATTTAGCTTTGAAATTTAGGCATACAACCAGGGGCGGCGGGACTGCAGGAACCCCACGTTTTCTCGATATATAAGTATATTTACTAATTAATTTATAATTGCTTATAATTAATTTTATCATGAACAATTGTATATACATAGTTCTCTTGTTTTATATAAAAGATTTTAAAAATCTAGCAACAGTAAAAAGGGCGAAGAATGTTAGCAGTTTTATAAATATTTTTTTTTGAAATGTGTGTGATTTTAAATGAAAAAAATATTTTTGCTTCCTTACACCCCTATTTTTTGGGATTATTTTTATGTAATATAAGTGCTAACAGTCTCAGCAGATACCCTTTAAACGACAAATGGCTCAAAAACATATGTGTCTTTTCTAAATATTTGTTTTGAAAATGTCGGATTTTAAATATTTTTTTGCTTCCTTACGCCTCTATTTATTGGAAATATTTTTGTGTAATACAAGTTCTAACAGCATGCTATCCTCTAAGATATAAAATGGCTCAAAATCGCCTTTGAGTTTTATAAATATTTTTCTTGAAAAGTGTGTGATTTTAAATGAAAAATATATTTTTTGCATCCTTAAACCCCTATTTTTTAAAATTATTTTTATCTAATTCAAGTACTAATCGTCTCTGTATGATACTTTCTAAGCGACAAAGTGGGTCAAAAATCTCTCTGGGTTTTATAAATATTTTTTTTGAAAAGTGTCTGAAATATTATTTTTTGCTTCTTTACACTTCTTTTTTTGGGATTATTTTTGTTTAATACTATTACTTCCACTCCTAGCCTACTAGTCTTTGAGAGAAAATATTGCCCAAGAACACCGAAAATTCCATTACAATAACTTGTATGCCGCCTTCATGATATAGTGATCACAATCATTTCTGTTAATAAAAGATTGTTGCTAACTTTACTCCGGTGTGTTTATCGCAGTGCCATATCAAATAACAAGATAGCTTATATCGATGCGCGCGCAAGAATTTACCCTCACAGTGAGAAGCGTAATTCGGCACTGTAAAACAAACAGTTAGTTTGCTAAATCAGTATCGTAGTAGTGTGCTCATAATATTGAACATATTTATTCCGTATTTTCCCGTATTACAGAAAAATTAAATAATATAATTAGAAATATTACTTCCCTACACAGAAATAAATCTGTACAGATTCATTAATTTTAGAGAAACACTGAAAATAATACACCTACAAATAATGCCTAATAACATAGACTTAATATTTCAAATATCATTTTCAGTCGATTTAGAATAGATTTTAAGGATGAGTTTTTGTAAATTTGAAGCAATTATGGAATACATGCGCAACCTTTAAAAATACACAGGTCAACCGTCGCCGCTGCTGAAAACTTGTTTTCTTAATTTATTGAAAATTATATACAATAATGACATTCATTTTTTTGCAGTGTGGTCTTCATATACGTGTGTTATATATTTTTTACATTGTTATCTTCTTTTCAGAACTGGAAAAATAAACAAAAATTCTGCAAACCTTTTTTATTTGATATAATATAATTGTTGTTAATTTGTTATTAAAATCACAATAAATTGTTATTAAAACATTTCAAATAAGAAATACATTTATTTATTTAAAGACCTCAATAATATGTAATTTGTACCAATTGTCTTATGGTGAATTAGACCCATTTCTCAGGACATATTTATACTGATTGCACACACATAACCATAAATATATTTTTAATATCTTGTACGTAAGCTTAAACATAAAATAATACAAATAGTGGTAAAGTTAAAATTTATTATTGGAGGAAGACATTTTTATTGCAGTATTATATGTGTTTGGAGTTGAACAGCAGTTTACAGAGGCCACTATAAACAAAAATGTTGCCAAACGAGTGTGAGAAAGAAGTGTGGTATGTTTTCCCATTTGTTTAGTGTACGACCCTTTTTAATCTCTGACCACATTATACCGGGTGTTAAAAAAGGGCCACAAATTTTGAGGATCCCACATCTTTAATTCTTATAAAATATGGAAATATATAAAAAAAAAACTATTCTTTAATTAAACTAGTCTTAATTTTATATAAAATATTTATGGTTACGACATATAAATTTCATTGACAGCAATGTATATTTCCTTGTCTCATTTAAAATGAAACATAAGGAACGAATTTGAAATTTTCTTTTTGGGTTATAAAATTTTCTGACAGGCCTACACTAAGTGCAATAACAATTTTAAGAATCATTAATATCTTTAGAGGAAATGGTATTATAGTAGAATGGTCTGCTAGATCACTGGAAATTTAGGTTGAATTAAAAATTCAAATTCAAAACATTTCTCAAAATATTACAATTGCTCAAATGTCATCGTATGTAATTAAAAAGTTTTATAGCAGATTGAGTTATTGTTTTTGCTTAGCAGGCTTAGTAGTTAAGGGCGTTCCGGAGTCAGATAAAATATCGGTTTTACGCCTAGATTTTATACAACCCCGTATATTCAAGAAGCAAGTTGAAATGCCTACTCAGTAAACTACCACTGAGTCAACCAATGTTTACGTATAACTGCGATAAACCCTGTTTCCCAGAATATGCCCACCCCTTATAAATTAATATGTCAGTCTCAGTGATGATCCCTCTGTCATACAATATTCTTTCTTTTTACTGTTGTCTAATCGCAATGTATTACCTGATATATTAAGTTTTCATATTAAAACAATAATTACGGAGAAATGTAAATTGGAAAAATTATTTTGTAACAATAAAGAAAAATTACAAAAGTCAGGTCATAATGGGAATACAAGAGATAAAAGGATATGAACAGTGGTATCACAGTATAAGAATTCTTCTTATAGGTATTCTTATACTGTGGTGGTATTAAGAAGGTATCGAAACCGGTACCTACATCTTTAATTAGGGTGATTGTTTTCTGGTTAAGGTATTAATTTGACGTTTGAAGAAATGAAAAAAGTTGGCGAAGAGGAACATGCTTTAGCAATTGCCGAAGGAAATGTAAATAGTGACGGTATTCCTATGATATCTGTAGTAGTTGATGGTGCCTGGAGCAAAAGATCCTACAGATCAAACTACAATTCTTTGTCCGGAGTTGCTTGCATAATTGGGGCACGAACTAAAAAAGTTTTGTACATAGGCGTTAAAAATAAATATTGTTTCACATGTGCCAGGCTGAAATATAATAACGTGGAAAACAATGGGAAGAATCATATTTGCTTTAAAAATTGGACGGGTCCTTCTACGGGTATGGAGAGCAACATAATTTTAGAAGGTTTTAAATGTTCCGTTGAAACCCATAAACTGATTTACAATAAAATGATTGGAGACGGTGATAGTAGTACGTACAGAAAAATTATTGATTCTATGCCATACGGACCTCAATTACTAATTAAAAAAATAGGTTGCAAAAATCATATTTTACGTTTGTATGTAAATAAATTAAAAGATATTATGAATACGCACAAAGAAGTACGACAACATATTAAAAATAATTTGCTACGATTTTATGGATGTGTAACGAAAGCAATAGAATATAGAAGAACACTACATGAAAAAATAGTAGAATTAAGTAAAGATATCCTGAATGGACCTCGTCATATATTCGGAGGCCACCAAAATTGTTCGGAAAGGGGTTATTTTTGCAAGAGGTCTGAAAATGAACTAAATTTGGTACCTTCAATACCCACACATGTTTTTTCGAAAATATTACAGGCTGCTCAAAATGTATCTATAAAAGCTGACAGTTTGATAGAGAATGTAAACAATAATATACTCTATAGTAGCAAAATTCGTAGGAGGAAAAAGAGTAAATTTTTCATTAAAAAATTCATATGAAACGCGATGTGACATGACAGTCATATCAATGAATTTGAAGGACAAATTTCACGAAACTGTTCAATTAGGGTAAGGGAGGAAAGTTGGTAAATATACACTAAAGCATGGTGAAAAAATAAAAAGGAAATTAAGCAACAGACGCAACAAATGTTATGCAAAAAAAATATCGCACTATTACCCATGTAGATAGTAATTATGGCCCGTACGCTGAAAATCCAGAACCTGACATGAGTAGTGACATTTTTGAAAAAGAAAAGAATAAATATATGCAAAATTTTCAAAATGTGGACCGAAATTATATTTTGCAAAACACCATTGGTCAATTTACAGAACAACTTTGGAAAGAAGAAAGACGTAAACGGGTGACGGCTTCTAATTTTGGGAAAGTTTGTAAAAAACGGAAAGGTACGTCAACAGAAAATTTAATAAAAAATATGTTATATAGTTCATTTACTGGATGCAAGATAATGCATTATCAATACTGCAAAGTAAAATTAATAAAAATATTCATAAGTGTGGGCTTTATATTAATGAAAACATACCATTTCTCGGAGTATCGCCTGATGGGTTAATCGGCGATGATGCAATTTGCGAAATTAAATGTCTATATAATGTACAGAATATGAGTGTCAAAGATGCAGTTGAAAAAAATAATAATAAAATTCTTGGATATACGAAATGATGAAATTTATTTAAAAGAAAATCACGATTATATGTATCAAGTGCAAGGGCAGCTAAGTATTTGTAAAAGAAAAATATGCTATTTTGTTGTATATACCAATATTGATATATTCGTACAAGAAATTCAACGAGACAATTTATTTTGGGAAAACAAAATTCTTCCGCAAGTTACAAACTTTTTTTATAATTCATTGTTGCCTGAAATAATTGATTCTAGGTACAGTAGAGGCTTGCCTATTCGTGATATTTTTTAAATTAGGAATTTTTATACATGTATCAATATTATTTTTGTAAACATTGTGTTCTATAAATGTTTCCTAATTTACTGTATACCTGTTCTTGTATTGTCTGTGTAATATTTACAGGATGTAATTATATTATTACATATATTTACATCTTTAAATTATTTATTGACCATCCAAATATTTCATTTTCATATAATATTATTTGGTAAGATACAAATATAAGAATTTTTAAATATTATACTCTTACAAACACTTGCTGTTATGATTTATGAAGGGTAATACTAGTGAGTGTGCTATTCTTAGAACCGTTGTTCAGAACTCCACCCTTCATTGTAGCAGGTAGTCGATGTTACTTTGGTTGCGTCGATTTTTGCAAAAGGCGTTAAAAATTGAAAATTTTTAGTGATTTACAGAAAATATATTTGCACTTTTCTCTGAAACCCGAAATTTAATTAAAAAAGTGGCCCGACAAATTTCTTCGTTTTTTGATTATCTTTCATTTCGTTCCTAGATTGTACTTCAAAGTGTTCTCTATTCCATAAAAATCGTGAATATGTTAAAACATATTTATCTATATATCTGCCTTATTATAAGGTTTAACAAAAAAAGCCTCGACAAATGTTATTATTTTAGTGTTGTCATCATTCATAGAAAATTTGAATGCTCCAACTTATCAAGTTCAGGAAAAACATGGTAATGTATTTTAAGCGATTTTACACGCACTCCGGAGCGCCCTTAATGGCACAAATTTTGAGGATCCCACATCTTTAATTCTTATAAAAGAAGGAAATATATAAAAAAAATATTCCTTAATTAAACTAGTCTTAATTTTATTTATATTTTTGATACAAATTCAAAATTGTTAATCATCATTATTTGTGACACTTTTTAATTAATCTGTTTTCAGATATCATGAAAGCAGACATCTCCTAGGAATATTACAAAAGAAAATACAATTTGACGGTTGAATAGCTAAAAAATATTTATATTATATTATCTTAGAAGGAATTAGATATTAAAAATTCTGTTCAAAAAAGGTCAAACCAAATCTTATGGCCCGTATTACGAGCTCACTTTTATAATAAAATCGCGATTTTAACGCTCACTTTTACATCAAAATCTTTTGTAAAAACGAACGTTAAAATCGCGATTTTATTATAAAAGCGAACTAGCTCACTTTTATAATAATATCGTGATTTTAACTTTCAATTTTACATAAGATTTTGATGTAAAAGTGAACGTTAAAAGCGCGATTTTATTATAAAAGTGAGCTCGTAATACGAGCCTATGTCTTTAAATCCACTATTCTGGTTATAAATGATATGACAAGATTTTCACGCGAAGAAAAGCTTCCGTTATTACTTCAAATGGTTTATCGGACAAGATGTGAATTTCTTTTATATTTTTTGGTTGTAATGCAATACTTAGCACAAATTCAATTGCTTGGGATATTCGAAAATTATAACTGCTATAAACAATACATTTTCGATTATACGAGTACTTTATACATTCTTTTATTGGAAGATAATACGTTCTTTTTCTCTGCGACATTACTTATTGAATATTGCAATACAATTCAAACAGTTATTGTATAGAAAGAACTGATACTTTTACTTTAATGAATCTTATATTTACATTGAATGTAGTTTGGAAGACAGGCCAGGATTTAAGGGTAGGCAGACTGGGAAAACTCCAAATTTATTTACTTATCACTGTACTAAATGTACATTGGAATGACTTAATTTTAAATAGAAGAAAATAGAGTGTTTAGTCGAGAACTATTTTTTTTTCGTAATAACAAATTGCACTGCAGAAAGATCATTCTCAAAATTAACAATATTAAAAAATGGGATAAGAATCAAACAACGCCTAAAACATCGTCTTATAATTCTGAGCATCAACAATGATATTTTAAAAGTATTATAAAAAGATATAAAATATATTACAAAGAAGAAAGAAAAAAAAGTGCCAAAACTAAATTTTATGCTTATCTACACAGAATAGGTTTTATTCAACTGGATAATTTGTATTTAGGAAAAAACTTTTGGAGTAGCAGTTATTTGATAAAATCCACTAATACACCAACCACCAACGACACTGTAAATCAGTCTTCATCAGGGTGATAAATGGTATTAAAAATCATTCAGTATTTGTTAAATTAACAATTTATTTTTAAAAAATCATAAAATATTCCCTCCCATCAACATAAATCCGGCCCTAATCGAAGAAAAGTATATTCTATAACATGTTTAGAATGAGGAATATCAGAACGAGTGGTAAGTTTGTCACATGAACCGTAGAGATATCCACGAGTACGAAGTAACTTTTCCAAACATGTTGCAGACTGTTTTCTATATGACTATAAATTAAGTTGAATTTAAGAAAACGTAACCAAGAAAAAACATTTTTCAATAAATTATTTGAATACTTACAGATATATTTATATTATTATATTAAAATAATGAAATTTATTACAAAATTAAAATTATCCAATAGCTATAACCACTTATCCAATTTCTGGGGGGCAAAGGATTCACTCATTTTATAATTATGAAAACTTTTAGTGTCAAGCTGTCAAGGACGAATAACAAATACAAACATATATATATATATATATATATATATATATATATATATATATATATATATATACAGGGTGAATACTGAAAACCTTGACATAGGGAAATAACATGGGAAAACAGTTTTTTGCTGTTTCCATCTGTCCCGCTAAATAAAATCGGGTGTATATGGTATCGTTAGTTAGATTACTTAATTTTGCATCTAATAAAACTAAATGTTGTGTAATAAGGCCTTTTCTAACTGAAATATTTGATAAAATAAATTGTATTTTGAAGGTTATCCTCATATTTTCGAATAAGAAACGTCAAAAACAAAATGCTCCATAGCCGAGTGGATACGAGGGCTGTTTCATAACATAAATAATCTACAAGACCTGGTTCGAGACCACCTCAGCCCTCCTTTTTTTAAATTAAATTATGCTTAAAATATCTTTATTATATCAGACTATTTTAATAAAATAGCAATATTCATATTTTTATAAATAAAAAAATCCAAATATTTAATAGAATTAATATTTGCTGTCTGTCAAACTTAACAATTAATTCGAATTTAGTTTTTGGTGTATAATTTTGTATTTCATGTTTCGAAACATGATATTTTAAGTATAATTTAATTTTAAAAAAAATAGGGCCGAGGTGGTCTCGAACCAGGTCTTGTAGATTATTTATGTTATGAAACAGCCCTCGTATCCACTCGGCTATGGAGCATTTTGTTTTTGACGTTTCTTATTCGAAAATATGAAGGATAACCTTCAAAATACAATTTATTTTATCAAATATTTCAGTTAGAAAAGGCCTTATTACACAACATTTAGTTTTATTAGATGCAAAATTAAGTAATCTAACTAACGATACCATATACACCCGATTTTATTTAGCGGGACAGATGGAAACAGCAAAAAACTGTTTTCCCATGTTATTTCCCTATGTCAAGGTTTTCAGTATTCACCCTGTATATATATATATATATATATATATATATTTGAAATTCTTTCTATGCCACCCATATGATGCGTAATGCAACAATGCCAATTTTTTTGTTTTGAGTTTTGATAAAAAATATAACTTTCTTTTCATGATTTTAAACAAACCAGATAGAGAAATATCTTCGTTTTATTTTTAAAAAATCTGTAAATGTTTCTTTTATAATTATAATACTTTTTTAGATGTTTATCTAATTGAAAAATATCGCAAATATTATTATATATGAGTTGCTGAAGTCTTTGTCGTATTTTCCCATGTTAAAAGGTGAATTTTTAAAGCCATATCTTCAAACTAGCCAGTGGAATCTCTTCAAACTTCGTGGAAAAATTGCTTATTTTAAGATATTTGATTTATGTAAATTTTGTCAGTCCATCTAATTTTTGATATAAGGTTTGAACCTCCTTAATCGCTTACTAATATTTTTGTCGATTCTATGCTGTGATTTCAAGTAAAGCAAATTATTTTGTTGTTATAATTGTTATGTTTTTATGGTGTCTATGGACACTTAGCAGCAATTTTATAGTAATCGAGTTGAGAAAGTACGAAACAGGAAGTCCTCATTCATCGCTGCTCGTGCTGCCACAAACGGCCGTTGGCGCACTACACCAGCACATGACAGTGTTCAACTTCCCGCAGTTTTGGAACTCGGATCGTTTTTAATCTCCTTAAATTTCTCACACAACTCTGTCGTTCCTCGAGAAATTTAAATGCTACTTGATTTATGTTGTTTTGTAACTATATTCTTCCGATAGAGCTCTCTTATACACTTAAAAACTACAACAGCTTACGTCTTAAGTTCTAAGTTATTTTGAAAAACAAAGGATAATTTATATTACACAGCATATCTCCGTTTCCATGTTTTTTCATAAGTAATATAATAAGAGCCAAGAATTTATTGGAAAAATTTACGAATAGATGTTGCGTAGGAATAGACAAACGAGTGTCAAAAATGACATTTAGATCACGACTGCGAAGCTGGAGTGATTTAAGAGTCATTTTTGACCCGAGTTGTCGTTACTTCGCAGGAATTTCGAGTAAATTTTACCTATTAAATTCTTAGCTCGAATTATATTTGCTTGATTATTTAACGATTGACAAAAAATAGAAATAAACACATTTATTTTCTAATTATATTTTTATATAATCTTCTTCATTTTTCTTCCGTATATTAAATGCCTAATCCTTTAAAATGTTTGCAATATCTTTTTCTGTAGTCGTTGCCGTTAACTGATATTTACGACTTTCGCAAACTGAATTAAAATAGACATTCTTGTTCTTTAATATTGGTATTAATTTCTTCGATAGAAATGTCTCCGAATCTCATTCTCAATCAATTTCTTTACGTATATCAGTGTATTTTTTGAAGTTTGAAACGTAAAAATTTTCATATCAACAAAATATAACCATGACGACGCTAGTGTGATTTTATCAAATTTCTTCACTAAAATACGACCTACCCCCATCAAATGAAGAATTCTGATTTGGTGAAAATGACATGTGTGAAATAATAATTTTTATATACATTAATTTTCTAAGAAAATATTACAAACATATTATTTTATTCAAAAGTAATATTAGATGAGCCATGAATTTATCGGTAAAATTTACGAATAGTTATTGTTGCATACTAACAAACAAGTATCAAATAACAGTTCAAAAATAAAAAATTTTCATATAAACAAAATATAACTATGCCCGATTCTAGTATGGTTTTATCTTTTATCATTTCAGATATAATATCATAAGTGATTATTTTTTTCTGAAATTTTTTTAGATTGCTACGATAGCTGGTTGTCTAGCAATTTATTGAATGGCATTTTCAAAAAAAATCACGAGCTTTCAAGAGAATTTCGAGTGGAGCAATCGGAAAATTTGTCAGGATAAAATTTAACCACGAATGGTATTCGAATGACTATTTCCAAAATAAAAATAAGTGAACAAAGATAAACTTTGACGGCTGTTTAAACAATATGTTTCTAAATTCTAAGCATACTTAAAACGTCAAAAAATTTTCGTTTAACAAAACTCACTTGGAAAATATAGCATCTTATTGGCTTAATGGATTCGAAATTTTCTTTGTTACTATGTTTTGTCAAAATAAATAGTCATTAAAAAACTGTCATCTTCCATCAAATGAAGCATTCTGATAGGGTGAAAATATGTCGGGAATAATCAATAAAAAAACAATAGAGGATGTGTAGTAAATTAATTAAATTTTCATGACATATTTTTTTAGTGTAATGTATCATAAGCTCTCTAGCAGAGTATTTCACATTACAGGGTGTAACAAACCTGTACACACCATGTATAAATTGTTTTTGTATTTTTGTTATTTTGGAAATTGTAATTGGGGTAAGTTGGCTGAGGTTTTGACAGAAGAGAAAAACAACGGTAGTCAAGGGTTGTTGATAGAAAAAGAAGATAAAGATACAATGAGGTCTTGCACGGTTTTTTTTTTAGCTTTAATATATTTATTATATTAATATATATTATTATATATATATTTTTTATTTTTCTCCAAATTACTTTTTAATAATGAAAAAACTGTAATTAAAAATGATGTGCGTGAAAACGCGGCTGAATTACCCCACTTCCCCTCTTGTCTAGTGATTTATCAGGGTTCTTGCCCAACTTCACTTCGTTTCAAACGTCAAAGTAGCAAGGTTATTTAAAATATATTTCCAAAAATTAAATTGTCTTATATTATTACTTTTAATATATATTTTTCACATATATATTTGTATAAACATTTGATATGAAATTTTAGTTTACATATTTTTTTCTTTTCTAATTTTTATGTCTTATCAAAAAACAAATATGTCTTCCAAAACAACCTACACACGTCACAACATGGCTGACTTTTTTCAACTTTTTAAAAGTATGATACCTTAAATCGATTTTATGTAACATAAAATGTAAATAAAAATGAATTAGAGCGATAAATTAGACTTTGTAGGTTCGATTTAAACAATAAAAAGGTTCACTTAATTTTTTTGCAAGACCTCATTGTTTAAATGCATAATTTCATAAAATATCAAACTTGTAGCATCCGGTAATAAACCAAATTTAAAAGCAAAGCGCATGTTTTGGCTCGCGTGGTCGGTGAAGGAAATGTAATGTCAGTTTGGTTTCGGAATCGGCCGCAACGCACAATTTGTTACGCGGGTTAATGGCGCTTATTAACATAAATGTATGTGCGTTGTGGCGCCACTGTCGACGCCCAGAACTCGCGTCTGTTGTGACAGACGCCACTGACTATTCACTTTAATGCCCAGATCATTCCAGAGATGCAACCAATAAATGCATTTAAATTTGTTTAAATATGTCGTTATCTGCATCATCAATATTCTTTTTCTTCCAACATGAAATACATTGAATATATTGTGGCAATGAACAAATACTCAAATGAAACCTAGTACAAAAATAAATAATAATAATAATACAAATAAGCAAATTATGAACTTTAAATATAATAAATCTCACTTGATTGGAACAAGTTGGGACTTTTTTGGTCAAATGACTGCTCCCATTATACAAAATAAAAAAATCTGATTTAAAATTAGTTTGTTATTGTAGTTCAGAATATTTTTGATTCATTACATACCTAAATATCCTTCATAAAATTTGTATGACCAAAAAAAAAAACAACTATTTTAGCGTTACTAAAACCGGAACCGAACTTACCTTAATTCACGCGTGCAAATATATTCCTTATATATTTCTTCCACCTTTTCTAATTTTACAATAAAACTACTTCATATTTATTTATTTTATCTTTTAAACTTACTTACATCAAATTTCACACCATACGTCAAATTTTGTGAACGTAACATTGCAATTTTGAGCACCTGATAAAATTTGTTTGAAATGATATTTCTCTGGAACTAATAATCGGATTTGAAAAATAAAAAAAAACTATTGAAAAGAGAATTGAAAGACCTTTCGAATTGTCATATTTGACACCTTTTTTTATTTAAAATTTTTGAGATGCAGTCCATCTCCATTTTAGGGTTGAAGTTATGCCATTGGTATTCTAATCCATTTAAGTGTTCCCCTTCATACTAAAATTGATGTGTTCGAGCATTTTTTGCAAAAGTGGGCTAATAATTTTCATTGGGCCACTCTGTATTTGTTAGGATGGTAGACGGTTACGTGCGCCTATGGGTAAATCTTGGCAGTTTCTTGGGGAACGACGCAACAAAGTGATATGATGATTAAGTTAAATGGTGAAGAATAATACCTCGTTAGGCATTCATTGAAAACTTTTAAAACTTGGGTTTTCATTCTGCAGTGGAGCGATTTGAGCCCCTCTAATTTAATGTTCGACCATTTTCCGCCAAACGCCAAACCGAGATCCTTGCTGGAGTCTTGTACTGCATTCAACAGCGTAACTTCAACACACTTTGATTGTTTTCGGAAATTTTACGACAATTTCAAGATTCTCTGCAGTAAATATGCAAATTTTATGGGGAATTTTACAACTGCAGTAATTAATTACACTTCAAGTGAAGTTATAAATAAACTTTTGTCATTTAGGAAATAAAATCCGCATTTTAAATTTAGAGTAAAATATTTGGTTTTGGAATATTATTAATTACATTCAAATATATTATATTATATTACATTTTGTCTTTAATATTAATTTAATGTTGATCATAAATTGTATTGGAATATTTCTTATTTTAATAAAACTTAATTTTTTATATTTAAAACAAATTAATAAGTATAAATCAAGCTCCAATAAATAGATATTATAAATATCTACATACACTTTGAAAAGTAAAGAATTCCATATAAATTGAAATTACATTTTTTTGTGCTCTTATAATATTTTATTACTTATTTTTTGTCGTATATGAAGTTTTAGTTTCGTCTTTTCACTTTTGAATGTGAATTTTAGAGTATAGAGTAAATATAGAAGTGAGAAAAGTATTATCACATTTTCATAATTGTATTAAGTTCACATATTGCATTTTATTTACTGTGAAATTAATGCACCGACGAGAAAGACAATAAATTTTCCTCATGCATAAAAATGAAAATAATATAAATTTATAATATTTCTAATATTTACTTCAAATTTTAATTAACGAACATAATACATAAAATATAGCTTATTTAAATATGTAAAATCATTATTCAAAAACTGAATATTAAAATGAACATAGTTAAAATGAATATGATAAAATTCAAAATATATTGGAAAATAAAAAATCATGAAAAGCTTGATTATTATTAAATTAAACAATAAAGAATAAATCAAGGTTATATAAAAAAAAGATTTTTTAAAATAAGTCTTTTTTATTTAAATACATACATTTTTATACAAATATACAAAATCTATTTATAAAGAAACTGCTTATGGCGACTAACAAACTGGTAGGGCAGTTTTTTTATTTAAAAAAATAAAAATCATTGAAGTTTTTTAAAAAAATATCATTATTTTTTTTCCAATTTTTATACCTAAGTGTTATTGTATCTTTTTAACTATTTTAAAAGCAATCTAATGCTTATATTCATAAAACGTTCTTTATAGTTATTACGCTTCGTTAAACTTTTTGACAAATTATAAAACAGTAGACAAACTAAATATTTTATTTTTCTTCAAAGTCGACTTGTGTTATTGGAGAAAATATTTAACGAAGCTTTATAACTATAACGATCGTTTTATGAATACGGGCATTGATATTATTTATATATATATTTCATAAACAAAAACGAAATCTGTAAAACCAAAATGATTCATTTGAATAAAACTTGAAAGAGTAAGAAAGGATTTTTACTTTTAGTTACACATTAAAATGCTTATATATTATTCTTTTGCTTTAAGATTGCATCATTTAATTTTAAGATATTATTATATACAGAATATATTTTGATTATTATTAATAATTTTGTAGCCTATAATTAACTTTTTATTATAATTTGTATATTTTTAGTTTTGATAAACATAAATTATTTTTATTAAAATAATCAGTCGTTTTAAATTAGACCAACCCTGCTTATAGGTATTATCGTTTGAAATCCTATATACATATAAGCTAACGTTGTTATATTTTCATCTCTTATAGCGACTTCCCGTTATAGGGCCAAATTTTTTGAGATTCCTTTGATGTCTTTATAGCCGAATTTTGTTATATCACATTTAAAGGTAAATTAAACAAAAAATCGCACATTATTGTAAATAATCAGAAAGTTGTTTTATCGGTTAAATAGATATAAATAGTTCTTGAATGTGTTGCCATATACATGGGATATAATATATTAATTGCAGAAAAACGGGTTTAAATCAGGGTTGGCCTGATTTAAATCGTGATTTAAATCATCTGATTTTTTTAATAAAATCATTGATTTTTATCGAAGATAAAAAATATAAATTGTAATGAAAATTGTTTTAATTTGCTACAAAATTATTAATAAAAACCAAAATAAGTTCTGTATTTTAATAATGTCTTAAAGTCAAATGATATTTTTTCATTTTAATTGTTATAAAAGAAGAGAGAAAAATAAGTATTTAAATGAGTAACAAAAAGTAAAAATTCTTTGTTACTCTTCCTAGTTTTATTCAAATGAATAGTTTAGTTTATTACAGATTTCGATTTTGTTTATGAAATAAAATATTAATATTGCTTTAAAACATTTAAAAACATGCCGTAGCACTTAGATATTTTTAGAAATAAAAAAAAAAATCATGATTTTTGCCAAACCTGGTTTAAATAAATATTTCAAATAAAAAAAAATGTTATCTGAAAAAATGCAACCCCGGAATAAATTATTAAAATGTTATAATCCCTTCTGCCAAGTACGCCTATGTGTGCCAAGTCCCTCCCACTTTGTAGCTCCGCCCTCCGAAGACGCTGGAGCTTGTAAGATTCGGCGTACGCGAGCCACACGTTCCAAGAAATCCGAAATTCTCCTCGGAGACGCCAAACATCCCGGCACACGGAACACAACTTTATTTCATACCGACGTAAAACTAAAGCTTGAAATAATATCACCCTTCTCCGTTCATTAAAATAATTATTTCAATAAAAATAAATGAAGTATAAAAATGTCTTACTCCTAAATTAATTGTTAATTTCTTCTGTCACGTTTACTATTCTGGGTAGGATAAAATGTTACTGTTAATTGTTTTTGCAGAAAAAATATTGCTAACTAAATTCAAAATAAAAGAAAGCATTTTTGTATTGGTTTATGAACCTCATTTGTTAATTTAATCGAATGCTAAAGTAGTTGAGATAATATCTCCCCTCATTTTTGAAATATACTCAAAAATTACACTTTTTTGAGGTTCAAATTTGAGAGCAAATATCTTCGAACCGAAAAGAGATAATTGAATTCTGTTTGTAAGTTTGGTATGAGCATAGCTAATTTTTTAAAAAATATTACAAAGAAAATTTTGTAAAATTTGAAAATTTTCCAGTTAAAAATTAGATATTTTCAAATAATTTCGGGTTTACTCAAAAATACAGCATCAGCGGCTTTTGAAATTACTTCCCTTGTTATTACTACATGTTTTTCCAAGTAGTATTCATCTCACAGTTCTAAAAATCCTAACCCGTACGTGAGTGATAAAATTTTTGCTTTACGTACTCGTATAGGTATGTATCGTAAATAACTATTTAAGTTTTACCGGCTTATTGAAAGATTAATTTTGTTCAATAAGTATTCACGTACATATTTTAAATGAAACATTTTGCTCCTTCACATTTTCGAAAGGTGAATTTCAAACCAATTAAAAAAAAATTTCGTTCTTATAGAGTCAGAAAAAGAGGAAAAATACAGAAATTCACTAAATATGCAGGAATATGCACTAAAACTCAAAATAAACAAGATGTCGTAAAATATGCAAAATATGCACTTTTAAATTCAAAATATAAGCTTCAAAGTACACGAATTGCACACAAATACACAGATTTTGAAAATATACCTAGCAAAAAAGATATACATTTGCATAAAATTATCAGCTTAATTATTACCATATTGACTTGTCAAAATTACATGGTATTAAATACAATTATGAATTTTTTAGACTGCTTACTTACGTCTATGTAAACAAATAATATTCTGAAACCATTAAATACAGTTTAATAATAATTTCTCATTAAAATGTTTTTACCATTTAAAAAATAAATAAGTAAAAAACAATAGAAATATAATATGAAATAGTAAAAAGAATGTAAATAAATAAATATATAACAAAAATTACGTTGTTGGCCATATCATATTTTTGAGTTTTGGACAATGTATCTATTATCCGAAAAAAAATTTTTTTTCAATGAATTTTAAATATTTTGATTTTTTTTGAATGAGTACTTGCGTAAATATTTTACTTGAAATGATTATTTTAATGTGGAGACGTTGGTTCCATCCTCTATTATTATTTTTCTTTATTAACAATATAAATTTAGATAATTGTGCAATAAACAATTGATACGTAAAATAAAAATTTTGAATAATGCAAATCATAGAAGATGGTTAAGCCCTGCCACCACGGCAAGGTCTCTCCACTTGGGCAGGGGCCCGATCCTGCCTGCCTACTCACGCAAGGAAAGAAGGATAGAGCCATCCCGGTATTACATCACCCCCGGGATGAGAGGGTAGTAATAATAGTGAAGCTATCACTATGTTATCTAGGCATACCTAAAAGAAAGAAAACATAATTATCACCTGAAAAGAAAAAAAAATAGCGCAACTTATAACTAAGAAAATTGCAAACCTTTGGACGCAACTTAAAACTAAGAAACCTCAAAACCAAATTGGACGCAACTTAAAAATATTGGGGGCAGGGGTACGAGTACTCGTAAATGGAATCTTAAAGTTAAGAGTAGATCTACTCGGCGCAATCACCTTGGAAGCAACTTAAATTTAAACGCAGGTTCTTATAACACTGCGGAACCAAAGACGCAACTTAACCTAAACGCAGGTTCTTTTAACTCTGCGGAGCCAAAGCAACTGAAACCTAAACGCTGCTACTCTTACAACACTGCGACTCCTGAACCATGGTTATAAATAGTAGTTCTGGTTCCTTTCTAAACTTCAAATTTGTACTGATACGATCCTAAAAAAACAAATTATTTTATTGATTAGCGTGGTTCGGTATTGATGTATGTTGTGTGTTTTGTTAAAATTCTAGAGGTATGGCAACACTTTCTAACGTTACTTAAATATAAGGGAGGGTACGGCAACACTTTAAACTATCTGGACAAAACTTAAAAACTAAGGGAGGATTGACACTTTATACAATTTTAAAAGAAACCTAAAAACTAAATGTTGGTTTCTGTGTATGTTGTTTTCTTCGGATTAATCTGAAAAATAAAGATTAGTATTTTCTGGGGTATAGATATGATCTGACAACATTTGACTTTCTTTGAAGTGAGTTGAAATCTACAATTAATTAAAAATATATACTGCAATAGTCCTAACTGTAGTAGCTTTGTTATGGTAAATCTTAATTTATTCGCGAGGAAGAGCAAAAAGCAAAAACTGAATAAAACGTGACACCTACTTAACCTAAGCTAACTTATACCTAAAGCTAGACCCCTCTGCAAAACTTCCCGGGCAATTTTGCAAAAGAGATTTCGCGTATTCACTCACACACCACACCTTATGTCTAATGTCACGTCATATTCAATTTTATTAAGTTAAATTTAATTGAAAAAAAAATAGAACCATTGCAGTGTGGGTGGACATTGACTTGGGTCCTTTAAGGCCACAAAACAAGGACTTTGAAATTGAAAAATAGCAAAGATTATGTAGATATGTTGCCATTTCATATCGAATGAGCTACAAAAGAAATAGCCATATGGGCTGCACATAAATGTAGTATCTAAATATAAAAAGGAATAGCCATCTAGACTATTTCACATAATTAGGGAATAAATATTGCGTAATGTTGAATAGCCATATAGACTATACTAAATTGGCCAAACTGTTAAATCTTATGGTCGATCCTGTCGTTCACTAGTTCACATTCAAATAAATATAAATAAGGAATAGCCATCTAGACTATTGCACATAATTAGGGAATATATACTAGTGTTGAATAATCATATGGACTACTATCCTGAAATTGGCCATAAATCTTTCAATTATAAACTAGGGGATGTATTTTTCACTAATTCACATCCAACGAAAAAAACTTAAAAGGAATAGCCATCTAGACTATTGCACATAATAAGGGGAAGTGCTAGTGCTGTGAAGTAGTCACCCAGACTATACTTCAATAGAAATAAGAAATAGCCGTCTAGACTATTGCACATAATTAGGGATCTATCAAACTTATATCTAGGATGGGTCGGGTATTTTCACTAGTTCACATTTATCTCAATAGAAATCATGGAATAGCCATCTAGACTATTGCACATAATTAGGGAATTAATAAATACTAGTGTTTTTGACATCGGCCAAAATGTCTTTTAAATTTATAACTTCACTAGTTCACATTCTGTTCAATCAAAATAAAGGAATAGCCATCTAGACTATTGTACAAAATAAGGGAATAAATGCTAGTGGTATTTTGAATAGCCATACAGACTATATTGTTAAAATTAAAACTTCACTAGTACAAGCTCAATTCAAAAAAAGAAACAGCCATCTAGACTGTTGCACATATAAAGGGGAAGTACTAGTGTTGTTGAACAGTCACCGAGACTGACTTGGCCAAAAGGGCTTCATTAGCACACGCTCAACCTTCACTAACACATATCAAACCCTTAAGAACACCACCTAAGCACCGTCAGCCCCCCACCAACCCTGCCGGGCAGGAAGTCAAACGAACAAAGGGGGCACCAAAAGAGTAAGAAGTCATCCCAAGCTCACCCAAATAACATTCCACTTCCAACCAAGTACAGAACTTCATACAATGAGCCACACCGGGCAAGTGGCCGAAGCGAGCTATACCAGAGAAGAAGCCCAGGGAATCCGCCCCGTAAATAGAAGGACGCTTCCTGAAACTGGATGAACAAGAGCGGTGCAACATAAAGGCAAGAATGCAACTAATGAAGAAAAAGGGGAATAGCCATATAGGCGTATAAATACATGTATCTGAGCTTTAAATCGTTATAATCATCTAGCCTACGTACTTATGTCAATAGGGGAGATTTAAAATCTAGTATGTTGCCATATTACATATAAAGGTATAAAATTTATATAAAAATAACAAATCATGTGTTGCCATTTAATTTAGGGAATTCTTATAGTAAAAAATAGTCTTCAGGAAATAACAAGTTGTATCCATTCCTGAAAAAAAAAACATAATTATTCCTGAAAATGAATGTAATTATGAACATGCTCATGCTTTATGACAAATATTTATTTTTAAAAATTTCTTTAATTCATGCATGCTAGCATGCTTAATCTAATACAGTGAGAAACTACAGAATAGGGACTAATTGAAACAAATTTAAGGGTTTCCATCTTTTAGTTAATAATTGGTAAACCTTATCATTGGCAGCAGATCGCAAATATTATATTAATAAATTTAAAATAAAGTGTGATAATGATATTTTGTTTAACAATATAAAAGTTAAAAAGTTATGTTAACACAAAATATATAATACTTATATAAAAAGTAAATGAAAAAAAATATTAAATGAAAATAAACTATGTTTGTACTACGTGAATCATTTCATGTTGACCATTTTTAGAATAGAATTCTAAAAACAATTAAAAAGAACTTCACTTATTATAAAATAACTGAATAAAACATGACACCACTTAACCTAAGCTAACTTATATCTAAAAATTAGTCCTATTTGCAAAACTTACCAGGCAGTTTTGCAAAAAAGACTTGACTTATCCATTCACACACCACACCATACCCTTAACTAATGTGTCACGTTATATTCAGTTAGTAAAAAGGGTTGAATTTAGACCTGTGCAAAGTCAAGTTAAAAAAGTCAACAATTAATGAATCATTAAAGATTAATGGATTGGCTTATGATTATTTTATATTGTAAAAATTAAAGCTGCCATTTTAAAAAACATTAAATAGTTTTTACTACATCTTTCTCATATACTATAAATGTTATTATTTATTATTATTTTTTTCACTATTTATTTATACACTATGATAATGCACAAAAAAAATAAGAAAAATAGTATGGAATATAATTCCACACATGCAGTAAATAATTAAATAATTTATAAAAAGTAAAGATGTAGATCACTATTTTTTAATTTCAAGTTGACAAAAAATAATTTCAAACACTTACCTCACACGTCTGATGTCTTCGGAGGTAGAAATGCAAATGACGGTGACCGCCATATTAGTTTCTGTTTGAAAAAATGAATAGAAGGGGGAATTTGCGTAATGTCTAATAGGTATTAATTATTAATTATCAAGCCAAATCTTGCACAAAGAGGTGTATAGGACTTTATAATATATTTTTTATACAAGTTAAGTTGTTAGTATCTTCCAGTTATCAAAAGCTGAAGCATGAATATTGAAGAGTTATATAAAAAATTGTAACTGTGTTTAAATTTCGAACCAGAGCGCGGTAAGTAAATGAACCTCCGCTGCTCGTATCGAGCTGGGAATATGTTACAATACAAAATACTCAATAGTATTTAACATACAATAAGTATATAAGATAAAGTATCTTAGATGCTTTCTATTTTATGAAAAATATATCTATTATTTAAATACTTCTTAATAGAACCTGTATCTTTTATCTTAAAAAAGTATCTTTTACCTTAAAAAGTATATTTTATATTAAAAATGTATCTTTCATCTTAAAAAAGTATCTTATTTAGCTATATTTAAAATATTTTAAAACTAGTCACTGTGATTTCTGTTCATTTTGTTTGACTGAATTATTTTCAGTGTTCTTGCTGTTTATTGAGTTGATTTGTTATTATTGTAATTCTAACATAAGAAAAGAGAAGCTTGAAAATACAAATAAGCTATTTGCTGCCGTAGCATTTAACCGAAGCCCATTGGGGGTTTCCAAGAGGAAGTATTGGAATGGAATGTAATAATATTTAAAATTATTTTAAAATGTTATATATATACAAGAAAAATTCGAAAATTAGAAAAGGGGGCGTATCTCTTAACTTACAATTATTAAGTATACCTGCCAACCTGTCTATTTATAAATATGTAATATATTTGGAAGTATGCAAGATATTTAAAAGTATCTAAGATACTTTCTTGTATCTTAAGTAGTTGTATTAGATACTTTTAGCAAGTTTTCAGGCCCTCGGCCAAAAAATGTTTTCAGGCACCTCTTCCTTTTTTATAAAATTGTATACATGTTTATATATTTACTATGAGTTTATTAATAAAATTTACGGGAAATCGACGTTTCATTCATACAATGATGATCGAAAACTATCTGATATATATACACAAGACAATTGGGTTATTGATTGAACTGTGTAATTTACAGTTTTTCTTAGAATTTTTATTAGGGCGAATGGTATGGTTCATCTAGTCATTAAGTGGGAATACTTTGTTTTTCTTGTTTCTATATTTCCCGGTAGATTTAGTTTGGGTTTTTATGTATGTTTATCGACGGCGTTAATTATAAAGGTTTCCTATTATCTCCAACTACAGGTTATGCTGGATAATTATACATTATTTCACTTTAATTATTACCACTTATAATGACAACGAAATCGAATGAATTATTACAAAATACATAATGCTGAATAAATTTTATTTGAAAAACTTTTCTCTAATATTTTTAATTTAGGAAATATCGCCTGGTCACTCAAAAGTAAAGCCTGTATATTTTTAACATAGTACAGAGATGAAAATGATGATAAAACATTTAATACATTTTAGTCCACTTTATTCAAAACATAATACAATAAAAAATGAGATTTGAAGAAGGCACATTATATTCATTAGAAAATGTAAACTGTACAGTGAAAACAACTTACATACAAAATAAATATCACATTGTTTATAAAAATAAATTAAAATTAAACAATTCCCTGCACATAAATCTTCATTAACCCTTTATGTTGCTTGAGGACAAGAGGTACATCTGCCCCAACCGTCACAGACACGCAGGGATCCAACATGAAGGCTGCATGAGCAGCAAAGGCGTCGGGACGCCTGGTGTCCACAGTCATGTGTTCGGAGAAGCATACTTCAAACCAGTAGAAAACGGCGTTAGCTCGACCAGCTACGACAGCAGTTGATTGAGCGGTCACCTCTACGACGGCGGTCACTTCGTCTACGATCGGACCCAGGTTGACAGGGTTGGTAAGGGCAGTGTGTGGAATGGTAGAGAAATTCATGTCTCGCTGTTCCGTACTCTACAAATACAACGTTAATAAGAAAAGCAATAAATCCAAGCAGATGTATCATTTATTTGATTTGAGTTTGCGCCTCTTATTTTGAACATTTGAGGCAATTTTAAGAAATACTGAAGGCGAATTCGTCAAGACATTTTCATTCAAATTTAATTTAAATTTAAAATATAACTATGTTGAATGCGTACACATCCGAACGTTAAATTTATATTTTAATTTATTTTTCATCTTTATTTCAAATGAAAATATAAATGGAAAATTTATAGCGCATGCCTATTAGAATAGCTTTGTATGCCAGTGTGTAAAGTAGGTGTTTTTTAGTCGAGTCCCACGATTAACATGATGTGTAACCGAATGCGAAAATTATAGCACGAGATAAAAAAATATACACATGTTGCATACAATATTTTTCTACAACCGAAATATTAAATAATAATATTTCTTAAAAAATATATTATTTTCATTATTACTTGGTACGTAAATTAACGCCTATTTACTTTTTACTCGCTAGTGATTGAAATAGTTATTTATGCAACTAGTATGTAAATTAAGTGTTTTTTAGTCAAGTGCTGTTTAACGCATGAGGCGCAACCAAATGCGGAAATTATAGCATGAGAAAAAAACACTATGTTACATACGTATTGCATGCAAAATTTTTTTCCTACAAGCGATATAGTAATAAAAATTTATTTCAAATGTAAATAAAACCATTGATAAATGTGTTTAAATTGTCTAGCAACGGCTACTTTTCATGCAGTGGCGTGCTATAATTTCCGCATTTGGCTACGCCTCATGTGTTAAACAACACTACTAAAAACACTAACTTTTCACACTAGTTGCATGAAAAACTATTTTAAATACTAGTACGTGGAAAGTATTTTTTTGCGTGAAATATGTATTTTATGAAACAATATTTTTTTATTTTCTAGTACTTTGTAAGCAAATATTTACAAATTAATTTCCTTTTCAATGAATAACTTTATATGTATTCCTTTCGAAATGCAGAGTTCAAAAGCAGATTTAAAATAATTGTATGATGCAATGCACATCTGCATATAAAGAAGAAAAATGACAATAAGAAAAGAACAACTCTATACAAAATAATGAATTCTAAAAACATTCTTTCAGATAACGATATTAATAAAATAACAACAACAAATATCGATACATAACAAAAATAATAACAAATAATAAAAATAATGCCAAACTAGAAAACTAACAAACAGAAAAAGGAAAAATAACACAGATGTCTAGCAAAACAAAAAAATACAGTTATGAAAAATGTCGATGTTTGTAATGGACGGTAACTGACGGATTTATAAAAAATGCTTTACTCCTATTCTATCCATTCTTACCTTATACTCATTGATAAATTGAGCTATTTTGAATCCGCAACAATTTTTATCATCAACTCTAGTGACATCATCCAACCAGTCACATTGCACCAATTGAGCCCAGACGTCGACTCTTTGCGGAAGATATATTCCTCGATCGGTAAGCGACATTTTCATAACTGCTGTCTGATAAATTTCAGTTTCGCACAGTAACCCACACGAACTCACAACATTTTGGAATACAATGTCCCACGATAGATCCCCGCTCGTAAAATCATTGAAATCACTTTCAGCCACAAATTGAACACGACTACAGTCAATTGAATTCAGCGTGCACATTTCTTCAACAGCAGCTTGAATTGAAGAATCTCGAACGCAGTATGTTAAGTTTGCACCATACCTCGCAAGAAGCAAACCGAGAATAGGAAAAGGAGACATGTCTAATATAGAGAAATCATTACCAAATCGTTGTACTAAAAATTGAGAAATTTGTTCGATGCAATCCATCAGTAAAAAGTCATTAAGGAATAAAACTGTACTTCTGGGAACTATGTAACATGAATTTTCCTTATGGCTAATATTTATTTGAGGACATTCTATTTCTAAGTAACCATCGAAACAAGAGAGTTGAATACTGATTTCTTCATTCTCTTGCACTGGAAGAGGATGACGTAAATGCTGAACTGCTTGATCCCAGCAGCTTTTATTCGGAGCTTTAGGATCGGTGCTTAAAGAGACCGTGTCATTTAAATGCAAGGTGAACCAAACAGCAAACGTGTCTATCCTTCCATTCTTTGTACATTTTAAAGTAGAGCTAGTTTTATGTTCTTCTATTTCATACAACATTTTCAATTGTATGGGATTGTTAAAATTTACAAACAATGTCATATCTGTTTCAGTTACATACGAAACATTGAGAGTTCTTAAATTTTCTGTATCGTATGGATCACTTGTATGCATCATGCAAAACTGGTTTATTTGCAAAATATTATTTTGTCGAGATAGTAACCGAACTTTTTTGGAGATTTCATCACACTGAATACCAGTAATATATATAGAAACTCCAGCAGGTATAACTTTTCCATAAGGAAATGGCGTTAGTAAATGATCCCAAGCATGAATTAAAGTTTCTAATATATTTTCTCCGAATATTCCACTATCTAAAATTTCAGTAACTAACAGTGTAGCTTTCCTTTTAAAATCTTCGGGAATTGAAAGCAAAGTTGAACTTTTTTTAACTAAAGTAACATTATAAACATTATTTGCCTCGAAGACTTTAGTTGCAATTTCAAACATTGTTTCTGAGTAATCACAAGCTACAATACTTCGACACTGCTTGCTTTTGGAAGCAAACAAACTAAGAAGCCCAGTTCCAGTTCCTATATCTAATATATTTGTAAAACCATGAGATATTTCTAAAAATATGGCCTGAGCATAAGATTTGTTTCTTAATACATCGTTCAACATCGGAAAGTGCCATCTCTCAACTAAAGCATATTTCGTTGTTTGAAGATTTTGCTCAGCTGGCAAGAAATTGATGTCGATATTGCGACAATTTTCAAAATATGTTTTAGCGGATTTAAAATTTCGTAATCTGAAAATGTAACACTTTAGTAAATCTTGCAGTTGGAAGTACCGAAAGGAAAAAATGCTTGAGATTGAAATCTTTAACAAATATTGCAACTTATAGAACAAAAATTATTAATAGTTTTAAATCAATAAAATAAAAAGCTTCTATCCCCAGCACATTTTTATCCTTTTTTTGAGAAATTTTAGGTTAGAATACTTACTTCAATGTATGTATGCCTAAATTGTTTATAATTTCTACATTATTAGGAAAATAAGTAATTGCTAAATGGTAACATCTAAATACATCTTCATATTTTTCTCGGCTATGTAACGTACTCCCCCAAAAATGGAGCACATTTGTAAATTCGAGTTCATATTGTTTTCTTGCACTTGGAGTTAATAATTGAAATACTACGAGATAATGAGCAAATGCTCGTCCATAATTCTTTTCTTCTGAATATTGTCTTGCCTTTGATAATGAATCAGCCACAATTTTAAGATTCCCGCCTTCCGCCATAGAGGTTAAGAAACAAATGCAACTCAACACACGATTTATTCACTTTTTTTGATTTCACCTTTTAAAAACAACAATTTTGTATTCATAACGTTAATTTTTTTTATATTTACTTACTCAAAATTACTTCTTTTATTTAAATTTTGATTAGATTATTGATTGTGCACAAAGCATTTAAACAAAATTAATAAATTGAAGTCTAATTTTGTTACGAGTGGTTAACAACAAATTTTATATTACAAAACTAACAAAATTATTATCTAATTTTTCACTTTTGTAATATAAAATAAAACCATATTTTTTTAAAAATGTGACACCTACTTTATTATCGAGAACAAACATGTGAGAACAAGAAAAAATAAAATTGTAAAATAAGATTTATTTAAAATACACAAACAAAGTATAATTAATTTACATTTTTTATATATTTATCTTTTCTTAAGCTTTCCTTTTTGTGCTTTTTTAACTTTCTTTTTTAAAGCTTCTATGTCAACACCACTGTTACTACTCGAAGGCTTTTCATCGTGTCTATCTTCTTGAGGAGGAACAAATGCTTTACTTCTTTTTTCTTCACGTTTCTTTGCAGCTTCAATATGTTTCTCATCTTTTTCTTTACGTTGTTTCGCTAATTTTTGTTCTTTATTAAGGAAATATTCTCCAGATGCTAATTGCTTATCAATCTGAAAAAGAAATGTAAATATAATAATTTTTTAAGACATTGTTTTTTGGGATAAAAGAAGTAGAATACCTTGCTCTCTGTCTGAGCCGGAGGGAATGGAGTATATGGCTTCTTAGCAACCTTCTTCTTAGGTTGTTTACGTTTACTAACGTTTTGATTAGTAAATTTAGGTAAGAATCTCTCCCAATTTTCATTTTTTAATTTTGGATTTTTTGCTAATTCCTTCTTAATCATTAATGCTTTAATATTATAAATTGGATGAATATTTTTCATAGTATCTTCAACAATCCTACGCACTTGTTGTAGTCCTTTATATGGTCCTAAAGCTGACACTGTTTGCCCTTGCACTAATACATAACAGTTTGTTAGAAGTTCTATTGATTTTAAAGTACATCCATTAGGCCCTATCAGCCTCTGACGTCGTTTAATTAATTTTTCTTTATTTCTTACAAGATTTCCTATTTTAATTATGTCACACCCGATTTCATCGTCCAATACACGAACAGCTTGTTCGTAAGGAACACTTCGAGACATAAGTTTAATCATGTCACGAGCTTTAATTATTATATACGGATCCCAAGTTTTACGTGTTGTTTTGACAGTCATACTCCCTAAAAAAATAATTATAAACAAAATACGATTTCCACATTGTTTAAAATTACCTTCTATTAAATCTAATTCAGCTTTAATTCCATGTTCATTTAAAGACTTCTGAACTAATGGCCAACACTGTTTCAAGTAATGTTCTCGATATCGAGGAAATAAAGTTGCAAAAGAACTTTCCTCTAAAAGTCCATTAGGATTGTCTTCTGGTTTAAATTCTGGAATTTTCATTTCCCATGCATTGTCCACCGGCCCTGTTCCACCTGTATGTTGCTCATCCTCTTCTAAATTACTCATTTTTTCCAATCATAAACAGTTTCAACACGTGTTAAACTTATAACCTAAAATGCTTCTGACAGAAATGTCAAATAAAGTGCTCACCAGCGCTATCAACTTGTACGGTGCTTTTGATAATCAAATTTAACAAAAATATTTGGTGATTGTGAACATCTAAATAATTCGTAATCATTTTCCAATGTCAGCAATATTAAATATGTTTCAATAAGTTTTATTAATATGATTCAATAAGTTCTACAAAATTTACATATTATTTAAATTGAATAATCACATGTTCAATTTTTTTGAAATAAATATCCCCATATTCTCAGTTTCTAACCAATAAATAATGGATTAAATTCTAAATATGTCGTAATTACATATAAATATTAAAAATTAAATCAAATAAGAATAGAACTAGACTTACACAGGTATATAATTTGTTTTTATTATGAAGCTTTTATATGGTCTTTGTTTATTATTATACTTGTCTTTGTGTTGGTTTATAGCAAATATTTAAGCACATACAAATTTTTAAACACCAAATATTAAAAAATGGGTAACGCTGGAAGTAGTGGCCCTCCCAGAGAAAGACAAAAATCTGGCGATACTGCGCCTTCATCGCCGATGCGAGAAGGGCAAGCATTTGTTTTCGACAAAAAAATTGAACGAGAATTACATAGCTTACATGGATCTCAAGAGGAGGAAGAACCATTTGGTACTGCAGGTCAAGCCCCAGAAATAGAGTTTGAAATATCTAGACTAAGAGCAAATACTGTGTCTGAAGGAACCAAAGTCAGTAGCAGCAAAGTATTGCCTACTGTATTTCGCTGGGAGGGTGGAGGCAAACAAGTATACATCAGTGGGACATTTTCCGAATGGAAAGTTCTACCAATGGTTAAAAGTCATGGAGACTTTGTAACTATCATTGACCTTCCGGAAGGAGAATATCAATACAAATTTTATGTAGATGGAGAATGGCGCCATGATCCGGCTTTGAAAATAATTGACAATGGAATGGGTTCTAAAAATAATTTAGTAGCTGTAAAAAAATCAGACTTTGAAGTTTTTCAAGCATTGGATAAAGATAGTGAGAACAAAACGAATGATGCTGCTAAAGAATATTCGCAGGATATTCCTGCCAACAAACCCTGGGAGAAAGTTTCTGGACCCCCAGTACTGCCTCCGCATTTATTACAAGTTATATTAAACAAGGATACACCTCTCTCGGTATGTGACGTTCTTTTATTTATTACAAAAAAATTTGATACTATACAACACATACTTCTTACTATTATACAAAAAGAAAATTTAATAATAATAATATTTTTATTAATACGCCTTTTTGATACATTGCATGTGTATAAAGTGGTGTCTACAGTCTAGTTTTTGTAAGAATGAAGTGTAGAGAAGATAGGAGCAAACCTTGTTTCTTGATTGGATAATACCCAATCAAAAACAAGATTACACTGCTCCTATATTCTCCATACTTCGTTCTTAGAAAAAATAGAATATATATCATTTTTGATGGAGATGAGATAGTGATGTCATCGTATATACACATGGCAATATTGAAACTCTTATGCAAGGTATTGTTAATTATTTATTACTCATGATTTTGTTAAAATGTATATAGAGTAGTGATTCGAACATCCGAACATAGGGATTTAACATGTAAAATCAAATATTCCTAATTTTCTGCTTCCCTATTTATTTTAGGTAAAAAAAAACTTCAAATAACAACTTTAGAGCATAAAATTCTGCATTTGAATAAAGCAAAATTATTTTACATGCCTTGTAACTTCAGAAATTAGATATGAAAATGACATGGAATTGAGATAAAAATGAGCAAATGTTACTGCTATTTTTGGGGTCATTTAAATTATTCTCATATCTTTTTTGAGCTTACAAGGCATTTAAAATTAATTTTGATTATTGATTCAGACGCAGAATTTTATACTCTACAACTGTTATTTTACACTTTTTTACCTAAAATAATTAGGGAAGCAAGAAATTACGAAAATAAGATTTTACATGTTAAACACCTATGTTCGAGTGTTCGAGTCACCTACCTGTATAGAGGTGTTCAAAACAAGCACAAAATTATTTTTAACTTCAAATATATATAGTAAACGTTCACAAACCTGCTCTCGATCCATGGAAAACATACAGCAATATCCGGAATTAAGGTTCAAAATGTTACCGCTAGATAGAGAGCCCTTGGCTGGCATCGTCCCTATCATAATGTGCTGGCTAGATCAGATTTTTTTGTATTTTTTTAACTGTATAATTTTTTGTAATGAATAAATAATCCCTTAGTGTGAGCCAACTTTGTTACCTGAACCCAACCATGTAATGCTGAATCACCTGTATGCCTTGTCTATCAAAGATGGCGTGATGGTGCTGAGTGCTACACACCGTTACCGGAAGAAATATGTAACTACGCTGTTGTACAAACCAATATGATTATGTATCCTCATATTCATACACAACGACATAACATAGTTGTTTCAATTATCTTGCACTTAACTGTAAAATATTGGTAAATATGCTAATAAATATAATATTTCCACAAATTCAAGTAGCTTCCGTAGATAGTACATTGTGATTTTTAAATAGTTATTAATATATTTTATTATTTGTGAAATAAGTGTAAATATTTAACAAAGTAGATATATTTTATAATAATAATAAATTTATCATATACGGCAAGTATATGAAAATTGTATTCTAAATGCATGTAACCGTATACAAAATAAAAGGTATGACTACATTGACATTTTTTATTTAAATGAAATGCACTTAAACGCGGAAAGTGGACTTAAACGATAATACGATAAAAAGATATTAGACGTATGAAATATCTCAGGCTGTTGCGCAGTACATAAATTTGACACAAGTTAGTTACTGATTCTTCTACAAACATCGACTCTATCTCTAATTTGTTTGTTCTTTACTACTTTGATATTGTTACAAATTGTTATTGTTATTATTAGTAAAAATATTTGATTTAAATATTATTTCGTTCGCGAGCTATGAAAGATAAGAATTTTATTGCGACGTGTTGTTACGTGATGTCTTGAGCAATTTCATTGGCTGCTTGATTTTAAAGAGACAATCGACAATCGAGCGCCTCCATTTCATAGAACTTGCAGAAGGGAAAAATGCATGCGGCGTGGTACTCTCAAAATGTTATATATGTTTTTGTAACAAAAAATAAATTTCATTTATGTCTAAAAATATTTTTTTTGGTTCATACACATATAAATTTATATAAAAACATATTTTAGCTATAAGAATATAAAAATAACCAATAAGTATATTATTTTCACTTTAAAAATTGATATCTCGCTTACCATGAAAGATTTTTTAGTAGCCTTTTCACTAATATTTTTATTTCATTCATACGACTTCATTTTGAAATTAAAAATACCAAGGAAGTTTATTTAAAAGAAGATTAATCAATGAAGAGGCTAGGACAGAAGAATGGAGGATAGGGTTATTTATTAAATAATAAAAATTATAACAAAAGTATCATTATATAATTCCCAAAAAAAAAAAAAACAGCAATGTCATATGACAATTATATTTTATTTTTTAAAGTCCTTAACGTTGAACATACAAATATAAAATTAATTGTCATCTTCTATTGCATCTTCAAAATATACTGGATCTACATAATCACTAGGATCATAAGGCTCAGGCTTTTTTCTACAACTGAATTTATATGGTGGTAAAACTAACATTGAATCATCTTCAATACTGTTTGTATCACAATCCCAATTTTCTGCTACGTAATTGGTAGTATTTTCTTCATTATCATTGGATTCCGACTCATAATCAGTTTCGTAGTCACTTAATGATTTACTATATTTATATGAGCCTTCATCACTCGAGTCTGTCAATCTGCAACCTGCAATTCTATCCATTTTGTCTTTCCAAATATTGTTTCTCATTTCTAAATAATGCGGTTCTTCTTTCATAACAAATGAATTTTGTTCTATATCAAAAGCAACTAAAGATGACAAATTATTTACAATAATTAAGGAATCTTCGATTAAGTCATTATGATAGCAGTCCAATAATTTTAAATGTTGTAAATTAGTTAAACTTTTAGGGAGAGACCCAACCATATTTTGGGCTATATGTAATTCTATTAAATTATTTAATTCGTCAATATCTGATGGTAATGAATATAACTCATTATGTGATATATCAAGTATTTTCAATGATTTTAATTTAATAAAATTTTTAGGTAGCCATGATATGTGATTATAACTTAAATTTATTATTTCCAAATTCGTTAAATTACATATTTCTTCGCTAAGATCAGTTAATCCTAAATACTGCATATTCAACTCGACGAGTGTTCGATTATTATTATTAAAAGGCAAGTCTTTGATGGTATTTAAACAGTAGTTATTTTCATAGTTATTTATTGATAATTTCTTTAAATTTGGTATTATTTCAACAAATTTTTTATTTAAATTAGAATTATTTAATTCTAAAGTTTTGAGGTTTACTAGGCTGCAACCTGGTAAAACTTTTTTAACTTTTAACGGATTTCTACTAAAATTTAAATATTCTAGGGATGTACAACCAGAATGGAAAAGCCATTCAGGAAATTCAGTTAATAAATTACTACTAATATTTAAATGTTTAATATTTTTATAGCATTTTAGTGTTTCATTAAAACTTCCAAGTAGGTTATACGATAAATTTAGTTTTTGTAGATTATAATTACTCTCAAATAAAAATGTTGGAATACTTTTAAATATATTACATGATAAATCTACTTCGATTAAATTGCAAAATTCTAATTGTGGTGGAAGAAATGATAAATTACAATGTGGTAGTATCAGACATGTAACACTTTCTATTGGTATTCCCAACTGAAGTGGTTCTGATATTTCAAGTTGTGTATCTATTTCATAGATTTTGTCATATGCATGGCTATTATTCGTAAGTGCAACTATAGAAAATGTACCATTATCAATTTTTTTTATTCCATATTTCAATTTTATTGCAGATAATCGTGTCATCTCAGGCCCACCTAAAATTAAGATAAATTAGCTACATATTCGTAGAAAACATTAAAATTAATACTTGGCTTATACAATTTACAAAAATAAAAATAAATTATGTATGTCAGAATTAAAGGTTAAATACCACATACATCAACAAGAGAAATGATAAACATGGAAATCACGCTTGCGTGCATCATGGTGCATTTGGTGCATGCGTACAAGGGCTAGATTTTAAATGGAAATCATTGAATTAAAATAAAATAAAATAATTTTGAAATAAAATGTCACATATTTAGTTTTTTAATTAATTACATGTTTATTATTTTCAAGGGGTTTAATTTGTTCTCATAAAAAAGTAATACCGATTTTATTACTGAATATATAATCTGTAAATCTTAATAAATTCATCATTAATTATTGCATATTTTTCTATAAGCACTTCCTATTTAATAAAAGTTAATCACAATTCCTTGAATTATTTATGCAAACTTGATTAATAAATACTTCAAATGAATTTAATGTCTCTATAAGAACGATGAAATGTAATATAATTTTTTTTATTTATGAGTCAATAATCATTCTGTACTCTGTATCTCACAAATACAAACTGATGTAAAATTAAAATGATGTCGTTTTGTTTACTTTTTACGTAAGTATGTTAAAGTATAACATCATAAGATTAAAATATATGTGTATTACTTTTCTTATTTTTCAGTGTAGGTATATCTTAGGCAAAAGATTATTTAAATTGTCAAGATATTTCCAAAAGTTATATTTTTTTATTACCAAATTACCTTTAATTTTAAAAAATACGAGTCCAGTTTTTGGATATTTAATTAATTGTTTCTTTAATAGATAATTTATTTATTTATAATATTAATGTATTAAAATATTATTTGTTAACCATTTTTAATACCCTATAAATTAACATAAATATTTACCGTATATTTTGCAAGTAGACACTTCCTCTTAATAAAAGTTAATTGCTATTGCGTTTATTATTAATGATCAACTATAAAATAATATAAATAAATCAGTAAATAAGAATTTAAATATCTAATAAAATATGTATTTAATGATCCTATAAAACGGTTAAATAAATTTTTATGGTTTTCTTAACAATTTTCATTGTAGCACTAATGTACTTTCTTTTGATACAAATGTAATATAGTTCTAGAAGAAACATGATAATAAATGAAAAAGTACTTTTGTGTTGTTTACTCTTTTTTATGTAAGTACTTAAATTAAATTTCTAAAATTACAATTATCGATGCAAAAATATAAAATATTTTTTGTTTTAGTGAAACAAAATGTTTTCATAGTCCACAATTTTATTCTCAATATTATCAATCCTTCAATCCACAATTCCCTTATAAAAGAGGGATAGCTCAATATCAATTCCCAAGAAACACAAATGTACAGAATTTAATCCAAAATAGACTACCATTGCAAGATTTCACCCAAAATAGACCACCATCGCAGGATTTCACCCAAAATAGACCACCATCGCAGGATTTTAACCAAAATAGACCACCATCGCAGGATTTCACCCAAAATAGACCACCATCGCAGGATTTTAGCCAAAATAGACCACCATTGCAAGATTTCACCCAAAATAGACCACCATCGCAGGATTTCACCCAAAATAGACCACCATCGCAGGATTTCACCCAAAATAGACCACCATCGCAAGATTTTACCCAAAATAGACCACCATCGCAGGATTTTAGCCAAAATAGATCACCCTCGCAGGATTTTAGCCAAAATATACCACAATTGCAGGATTTTGCCCAAAATATACCCCCATCGCAGGATTTTACACAAAATAGACCACCATTGCAGGATTTAACTGAAGATAGACAACCATCGCAGGATTTAAACCAAAACGGACCATTACCGCCTTCACCCAATTCCCCATATCCAAATTATTGGACATATCAGGAAGATCCAGGAGTTCCACCGCCAACTTTTCCTGTTCCAGAAACAACGGAAGTTGTAGGATTAAAAATTATTTTAGAAAGGGAAAAAACTCTCGAGCATATGTCAAATAAATTATTGTTTTACTTCATGCAAATAGCAGTTACAGATTTTCGTACAAAATTGACAGCAGCCTTCAATATGAGTCATTTATATATGGATTCATATGAAGAATATATAATTGCAAAACAATGTTCACAATGCTCATTTGAAGAGCTAAAGAATTATCTCGATAGTCTGCTTATTATTTTGGAAAAATACCCACCCCTTGCTAAAAATGTTACACTGTCTGGTCATGTAGCAACCGAATACGAACGGGCTTGCGATTTTCTTAATAAAAAATTTACACAATTCAAATCTGATCTAGAAGATGTGAATACGGCAGAAGATTTTAATGATTTACGAAATACGTACGTGCGTAAAGAAATAAATGGAGGAATTATGACTCTGTTTTTGAACTGGTATGATTCGTATTCAACAAATGGAATCGAAGATATAGAAGATATACAAAAGAACCTAATAAAACATCTTACAGCACTTAAACGATATTGGTTGATAAAAATAAAAGGATCATTTTTTAGATCTTGAAACTATATTTCATTCTTAAATAAATAAAAATATACCTAGTAAAATAAATGTTAATATTAATTAATAGAAAATAAATATTTATTATATTTTTGCATATAAATTTTAACTTTTTAGGAGTTATAAAATATTTTCACCGCCCCTTGAAAAATGCTCCCGGCATATATATAGTTTTTGCCGTAAACATATTTTACTATTCAATTGGTTTTCAGTTCCTTTACATTTTATTCAATGAAAACACGTATTTCCTAGTTTTTATAATCCTAAATTCCGCATTGTTGTCGGGAATATTCTTAAGTTGATTAGAAAAAATGCTACAATACTATTCTAATTATGGTTTTAAATTGGTTATTTATCTGTAGCTATGCTTTATTTAATTTTAAATATAATAGATATTAAGACTTTTAGCATTTAAAGGAAATCGTACGTTGAAACACAACTGTATTTCTAATATGTTGAGTACGGCTGAACTTTGAATTCCATTTGATGATCACCTGTTTGATAAACGGATACTTGTCATGTGCCAACGTTGAACATATGTTAGTTCAAAAAATGGCGGCAGTAAGTGACACGAGTGCACCTAAGAAAATGTTGAAAATTTGGACTCCTTTATTAATTAATGCTTTGTACTCATTTTGTGCCTATAAATTAACTGTGAAATTAATACCTACACTAAAAGAAATGTTTATTAAAGCGAATTTATTTGGAATTGATATGAGTAAAAGAACAAGTGAAAAAGTGTAGGTTATGTTTATGAACATTATAATAATTCAGTGAAAATAGTTTTATTCTTTTGTTTTTAAGTACTTTCTTGTAGTATAGTCACTATTAAATTCATCAAAATTATTTTTTTAGACCTGAAGCACTTGGTGTGGTATCTGGATGTATTTTTCTAATAACGTTATTTCTGTTTATTCCTGTTCCTTTTGGATCGTTTTTCCTAAGCGAAGGAAATTTTCCCCACGATGAAGTGAGTACATCTATATAGAAAAATGTGCTATGTTAATATATTGTTAGTTTGTAGAACTGATAGCTGCTTTGCTATCAATTTGTTGTATGCTCCTACTTGGATTTGCCGATGATGTGTTGGATCTGCGATGGAGGCATAAACTGCTTTTACCTACAATTGCCTCTTTACCTTTGCTGATGGTTTACTATGTCAATTTTAACTCCACAACGATAATTGTACCAAAACCACTCAGGGAATTTGTCGGGCATTCTGTGAATTTAGGATTTTTCTACTACATATATATGGGAATGTTGGCTGTGTTTTGCACAAATGCTATTAATATTCTTGCGGGAGTCAATGGTTTGGAAGCTGGACAGAGCATTGTTATAGCGATTTCCATTGCTATATTCAACATTGTCGAACTATCTGGAGAACTGTGGGAAGCTCACCAGTTTAGTTTATACTTTATGCTACCATACATAGCAACATCATTCGCATTATTACAACACAATTGGTGAGTTAACATACATTTATTGTGTATAATACAAATTCAAACCTATAAGAAATTCGTTGGAAGTACAAATTCATAATGTTACATTTCCAGTCTATATTTTTATTGTAGTATATTTCATAATTAGTTTCAACGATGTAATATTTCAAGTTATACAATGTAGAAACTTTACATTATATGAGTTAATTAAAAATCATTTTACAGGCATTTCAACATGGAAAATAAGTTTTTCCTACAGCCGGGCATAAAGTACAACTTTATGCCGGCTATAGAGTTTGTAGTCACTTTTCACGCACTAGTGCTTGAAAAATAGCCGTTGCGAAGCAACGTACAACATTTTTCACGCACTGGCGGCACATTTACTAATGGCTTTATTCACTTTTGAAATTAATTTTTATTTCGGTTGTAGGAAAAATGTTTTGTGTAACATAGTGTTTTTTTTTATCTCGTGCTATAATTTTCGTTAAACAACACTCGACTAAAAAACACTTACTTTACACACTAATTGCATATTTTTACATGTTGGCCCGTAATTTTTTGATATACTAGGTGTATCTGCGAATAAAACAACCCTTAACTTTTTTATTATATTTTCAAACAGTATATTTACTTTATATAATAAAACTTTTAAATAACGCAATTTTTCTATTCAGTCTATTCGCAGACACATGCAATATAAATTATTTTTATCTATTTATTTCAAGTAACAAAATTATCATTATTTAGTGACCATTGACCTTTATGCTGATAAATATTTCCTGTATAGTTAGCAAAGACTTACATTGTGATACTTGAAATATTTACACAAAAAAGTTAATAAAAACCTATGACTTATATTAGAGGATGGTAATATCACAGCTTACATAATAAGTTAAATAATAATTAATTCACAAATTAATTGTGCATAATGTCCGTAGAAGGGTGTTAATAGGAATACATGAGTGCTAAAACACATTCTTCCGAAATATTAACATTTAATATTTAATAATAATCTAATTTTGAATATAAGTTAATTAACAGCCAGTCGTATTTCCAACTGTTGTTATTAACAAAAGACGGTGCATAATAATTTTCATTAGATCTATGAGCTCTTATAAGCTCTGTAGTGCCGTCTAAATAAATTCCATTTTCAATTAAATCTTCTAAATATGATACGTCAATTTTTTTCATTACTATTTTTTCTAAAATTGATGAGTTATTGACAAGTTTCAAAGAACTTAAAATCAAAGCTGGTTCCATGCAGAATTCACAGAACCATCCACCAAAATGATTCAGATCTCCTACAATCAGACCCTGTTTGTCTTTTAAATTTTCATTTGATATGAATCTTCCATTTAAATTGTCTACAACATCGTCGAGAGCATCGTACAAGTAATTAATCGTACATGCTCCTGATGTTAAAATAGTCTTCTTAGGATGTTTCCAAAAGAAACCATACACTGACCATCTTAGTCTAAAATTCAATGGTTGTGGCCAGTCATTATATAGTTTTAAAAAGTTCAAGGCTCTATTATTGGGTATTTCAAATGGATTATTTATAAAAAATATATCATCTTCTCTTAAATTTCTAATTACTCGTTTCGCTTTCTTCCATACAGAATTTTTGTTGGCACCAGTTAAATACAAAATCTTATTAAACATATCTTTTAGAAATCCACTATTTAACTTATTTTTAATATTAAGTTCTGCATTATAATCAAATAAAATAAATAAATCAGCAACGTATTTTAATTCACAAATTGATATTTCGACGATTTCTGCAGAAATAATATCAATTTTTGAAAAGTAAATTAGTCTTCTTTGGATCTTCCTCGGTCCAAGAATTTGCTGAGGTTTTTTAGCAGTTAAAAGAGCTCGCCAAATAACTTCGGGTTGTCCGCAATCGTTGCCATGCCACCCAGGAAGACATAAACATTTCCAGTTCAAAATCTTCTGCCTCTTCATTGACTTTAAATCAGTTCCATTTTTATAACATAAACTAGTATTAAAGTCTTCAAACAGATCTTCTACGTAATGAGATTTTAAAATTATTTTACTATTTTCGTTGTAGTAGGATAGTTTAAATTTTGTGACATTTTTATTAGTAGAAATAAAAGTTATAGAGTTTTTTAGGTTAGGTTGGATCACACTTATTGTACTGTCGTTTTGAGTTGTAAAATATATTACAACTAATATAATTTGCATAACTAGAAATATCCATAACGATATACGACGTATATTCCATCGTTTATGCATTTAAACAAATGATATTATCACATATTGTAAATTACGCACTCATCTTATATATTAGAAGCATTTATTAACACTCTTTAGAAATTCAAGTCACTATCAATTAAATTATATTTCTTTTTTTCCTCACATTTATTATTAGTTTTTGCGTATGACTAACCGCGCCGGTTTTGTGACAGCCTAGCCCACATGCGAATAATCGATAAATCAGGTCCGTATTCCCTTCATTTTATGAACTGAAAATTAAATTGCAACATAAAACGTTAATAAAAAAGAATTTCATGTAATTAGAACAAACCAATTTAAAAATATTAGAAATGTAGTAGGCTGAGTAAATATTTTTTAACAAAAAAAAAAATATTTTTTGTTTCAAGTATATGTTCAAGTTGTAACTTACAGCAACTGTTTTTTTTTAATTTTTCTTAATTGTGAAATGTTTAATTGTCTTGAGGAAACTTCCACTACCGTTTAACCGTTTTTTATCAAAAATTGTTCAACTTGCAAATTTGCGTTATAAGTAATCTCTTAAGAGGACAATACTAAAACTTGTGAAATAAATCAAATTTTCACTGCTATTCGGCAGGCTTAGCTGTATGACGTATTAACGCCGTAGAAAAGGACACATTTACTAACAAATAGGAGCACAGAGTGTGTAAGAAAGAGATATATATTCGACATGCGCAATGAATTCTTTACAAGCACGAACACGTGTTTTCAATTGTCAAACGACAAAAATGTTAGTGCAAATTCTATATAGAATTTTATTCCAATTTATTACACGCTTAGTTGCGTTAAAGCATAGCTGGAAATGTTTAAAATATGTAGTTGGTGGAAGAATTATATTTATAATTTGTTTTTTTTTCAGGTATCCATCGAAAGTGTTTGTCGGTGATACATTTTGTTATTTATCAGGAATGACATTTGCCGTCGTAGGTATTTTAGGTCATTTTAGTAAAACTGCCTTATTATTTTTTATTCCTCAAGTCTTTAATTTCTTGTATTCTTTACCTCAATTATTCCATTTCGTGCCATGTCCTAGACACAGACTACCAAAGTTCAATTCTAAAAGTGATAAATTAGAAATTAGCGTAACTAAATTTAGAAAAACAGATTTAAATGTAATAGGTAGAATTATATTATATATTTTTAGAATTTTCAAACTTATATCTTGGTATGAAAAAGATGGATATGTTACAACAAATAATTTCACATTGATTAATCTTACTTTAAGAGTTTGCGGACCGATGCATGAAAAGAAATTAACAGTTGTTTTGATAAGTATTCAAATATTGTGTAGTGTGTTAGCCTTTGTGATTAGATATCCTTTGGCATCCCTATTTTACGATGTGAAAAAGTGATGTGTTGAAGCTTAGAAAATACATTTTCTATATTGTTTTAAAATTTTTAAACATTTATTATTTTAACATATTTATGTAAAATATGTTTTATAGTTGTATATAGCATAAATACAAGAATTTTATTTTATAAATAATGTAAATATTAAAAGTGCACTGAAATAAAATATTTTGTTTTCTTTATTTATTCTGTTTGTAAATATATTGAGTGTTACCAAGAATAATTGAAATAATATACATTTTTCGTTTCTTTTCCTCGTATTTCTGAATTAATACCATTCGTAAAATGGGCGAAGCAGGTGAAGGTGGAGAGCAAGAACAATATCCGTATGGGGTAAGATTTAAAACATTCATCTTTACGTCAAATTATCAAGATTTTTATTTAATTGACAGTTTATAAATAATAATATAGAAAAAATGTCAAATTTTTTATATTTTAGGAATATGAAGGAGAGCGTGATGCTAATCTAAATCGCCATGGCTTTGGAAGTGCTTTACTTCCGAATGGAGATATCTACGAAGGATATTATTACCGTGGGATGAGACATGGGAAAGGAGAATATGTTTTTAAAAATGGGGCGCGTTATGAGGGTTTGTGGCGTAAAAATCTTAAACATGGGCAAGGGACTTTCATATACCCTGATGGTTCAAAGTATGTTGGTGATTGGTGGAAAGACTTTCATCAAGGATTTGGAACATATTATTATCCTAATGGTGATGTATATGAAGGAGCATGGTATAAAAATGAAAGACATGGATTGGGTAGTTATAATTATGCCAGCATTGGTATAAGATTTTTGGGTAAGGTTTTACTCTAAAATAGTATGTATTGTTATCATCAATTAGTAAAATAATAATAGCTTAAAAATTCAAATACTAGTTCTTGAAATTGCAAGTGGTAGCGAAACTTTGGTTTTAAATTAATAATTTTAAAATATGAGACGTATTTTAACATCTTTTGAGCTCTTCAGTGCAATAAAAACAATAAAAATAAGAACACACAAGAGTCGATGTTTGTAGGGCGGTTAGTAACTGACTTGCCTGAAATTTGTGTACTGCGCAACAGCTCATAAGATATTAAAATAGCTAAGTATTATTTAATAATAAATATATTACATAGGAACGTGGAAAATGGGCAGAATGGAAGGTCCGGCGCATGTCATTTATCCAAATTATGTATTTCATGGAAAATTTGAACGAAATCTCCCAATTGGACCTGGTGTATTTTCATTTGATTTAAAAATTCTTTTACACGGTTTCTATGTAAATATGAAAGATCCAAAATTTGATTATATTGGTGTCGAAGATGTGGAACCCAAACTACAATTAGATATAGATAAAACTGAAATTGTAAAAGGAGCGCCGAAAGGAATTGTTCCAATATGGCGAAGTCGTTATACTACTATCTATAAACCCGAACTTATGCCTCCAGAACCAGTTCCGATCCCATTTTGCCAGTCGGAATTATCATTGTTGGATATTATTGAATATTTAGAGCGACAGTATCTTACTGGAGCTTATATGGGTGAAGAGGAAGAGGACGGAGATGAAGAATATTATCAAAGATTAATGAACAGAATTCCAAAAGAATTAGACCCAGCACAACCAAGAAATGTTACAGATCCACCTCCTGTGGTTCCCTAAATAAATATTTTATTTTTAATTAATTTTTCTATTTGTAATATAAAAAATACTTAGAACGCATAATAAAATTTCATTAAAATCAAGTTATCCATCAACTGTCTTTTGTTAAAAAATTGTCATTATTTATAAACAAGTGATCTTGTGCATTTCGCGTATTGCATATTATAACATATTTATTATGCATCGTCGACACAGAATTAGAAGTTTGAGCAGAGATATAAGTGAATCTGGAGGGAGTTCTGAATACATGAGTGATTATAGTCGTTCACGTTCTCGAAGCCCAGATTCTGTATATCGTCTTCATATTGCTGATATAGCCGAAGGTGTTAAAAAGGTTGACATGGAAAGAATTTTTGAAGAATTTGGAGGACTTAAAGAAATATGGATGGCTAATAGTCCTCCTTGCTTTGGATTTGCAGTTTTCAAGTATAAGTCAAATGCTGTAGCTGCTCTAAAGGGAACAGATGGCTTGTAAGTATTACAGTATTATTTTAATTCCGGTTAAATAATTAATAAAAATTTTAGGATGTTATGTGGAAATCGTATACGTGTAACTCATGCTCGACCCAGAACTCGTGGAATGGGTCGTAGATATTATAATCCAAACATGCGCTGCTACGAATGTGGAATTCCGGGACATTTCTATAGAGACTGTCCGGAGCTTTTAGGATATGATTCCAGGTATTTACGTACACTCATTAAATATTTTGTATGTAGTAATTTTTTAACATGTAATTATAGTCTGGTAACATTTGGTTTTTGTGGTTTAAAATGGTTTTATATATAAATGGTGTGATGTGGTTTGTCGTTGGTTTTGGTTTGTTATGGTTGTTGATGGAGATATAAAATGAAATAACACAATTCAGGTTATAGAATTATCCTTTTAAACCACATGCATGGTATTGGTAAAAATTCCTAGAACTTAGGCATTTGTTACACCTTCACAGCAAGCACTCAAGGAATTCTTATCGTCACCACTACTACTCGAAGCAAAGAAGTTACAGTCGAAGAAATGATCGTCGTTATTCAGAAGATCGTTCGCCTGAAGATGATAGGAGACGAAGAAAATGATATGATTTTGATTTATTTTAAAATCATTTAAAAATAAATTATTTTTTCTTTAAAGTTATAAATCTTTTACATTATGGCTAGAACTGGGCTTAGTATCAGCAAAAGTACTTTGTTTACAATACCAAGTACTAACAAAAAATCAAGTACATTTTTGCTGTTGCTGTCAAGCTCCGAGTATAATACTCTTATATGACCCAGTGACATTTATTTACTTGAAAAGCAATGAAGCCTACTTATGAAATTGTAAACATGTTAAAGTACCGTTTTTCGAAACTAGATTGTAAGAAAGGAAATGAAATTAGTAACAAAAAAATATGTATATAAAAATTTATTTGTTTCTTATAAAAATATGTATAAATAAAATAGATTTTATTAATAACATGTACATTATAAAAGGTTAACTATAAACATAGTGCTTAAATACGACAGGTACAAAATTAAATGCCTGTTAATGTTTGTGTAACAGTAGTTAAAATACTAAAATAAATAATCCAACATAACATACAATGACCTTTTCAATAATATTGTAAACTAGTTTCATCTTCTGGGTTGTGGGCCTTCTTCTAGTTTTCTCCAAACAACCTAAACATTTTTAAAATTATAAAATTATTTTAAAAATATGATATATTACTTACGTTACACATTTCTCTGACCAGTGCCTTTTCACCATCATCCATGTCTGGAGATGAAGCTGCGTCAGGAACAATAGTGTCAGTACTTGCAGTGGCTAAAGAACTTTGCCGTTGCTCTAGCTGTTCTCGAACTTCTAAAACTTGCAAAGCTCGCACTACAGCTTCAGGTCGTCCACTTAATACTGGTGGTGATGTTTCGACCGGCACTTGTAGTTTCAGCTGTAGAGCTCGCTTTTCATCTTCCAGTTGTTTTACCCGTTGCTCTAGTTGTCGAACGTACTGCATTGTTTGATCTATATAAAAACATTTTAAGTATTTTATCGGATGGGTGTAAATTAATTTATCTAACCATTAAATGCGCTTCTTTGACGATTAAGATTCTCGTGTAGTAATCGTTCGCGGCTAGCTGATCGGCGAGGTGGAGGTGCGGAAGTTGGTCCTGAATTATTAGTTGCATCTGTTGTTGGGCCGGGTTCGTCTGCATTGGTACTAGAACTGCTGCCATCTCCATCATCCCTCAGTCCACCGCCTGCCGTACTAGCTCCGGAACCTGTACTGCCACCACATGCTGTACATACACCTCCTGCACGTTCCTCATCCAAATATAAACATAATTCTTTTAATTCTAAATTATCTTTAATTAATTCTTGTTGTTTGCTGTCTAATTCCCGCAATTTACTCTGATATGCTGATACTTCCTGCCGCATAACACTGGCTGTGTAACGACCAAATCGTTGCCACTCACGAGCAAGTTTGCGACCTTTTTGCCGATCATCATCCAGAAAGCAACATAAATCTCTCAGCTCTTGATTATCATCAGCAAGTCGCTGATTTGCATCCTTTAGCATGCGGAGCTCATTCATCAAGCCTTGCATGTGGCGACTAGCATCAGCGCCCGATACACCTTCAGACTTTCGCACAAACTTCAGCATCTCGGTTCGATGAAATTCTTCTTCAGCGGTCGGGTAGCGAACCCGATGCGGAGGGATGCGTGATACTAGTTCCTCTCCTGCCACAGGTCCGTCTGATCCTTGTCGGACTGCGTTTACTTGTGCTGATTGAGAGCGTATGTCGTCTCTCACCGGATAAGGCGGGTAACCCAGATATTGTTTGAGGCCTGGTTGTTGTGGTACTGGGTAAAATTTCGAATGATCCACGACAGTAGGTGGATAGGAACCTTTGGTTAACGTGGGATCAGGTCCTGTTTTGACAGTATTTGCCACTGGATACCCCGAAGGTTTGTTAGGAGCATCTTTAGCGGGATGTAAACCCGGATGTGAAGGGTTTATCCCTGATACTTGGACGTGAGGAAGGTGCTGTATTTGATGTGAATTTGGTACTTGATGGGGATGATGCTTCAAAATGCCTCCAGAAGGTGGCTGAGGCGGTGGTTGATATCGGGGAGGAACTGCGCTAGCCGCGTCTGTGCTACTCGCTGATTTTACAATGTATTGTGGTTGTTTCTTATTTGACATGTTCGAAGCGTCATCGAATTACTCTTCATTCACTATCTACACTACTCAAACATTGCCATTCATAACAAAATGATTAAACACTCATATAAATCGCATAATGCGAAAGGTATTTAAATGAATGTGGGTCACTAGAAGTGGCGCATTCTAAACTTTATCACATATTTCTTGTAACGCACTTATCTTTTATTGTTTTACTTCCACTAACATCATTAAATAATAATCACTGCATATAAAAGCATTTCACATATAAATTAAGATGCATGGATGTATAATCGATTTAAAAATCAATAACACAATAGTCATTTTCTTGCTTGCTTCTGTTAAAACTTCAACATGGCTGAATGATGGAACGTCACCTATGGCGGCTGACCGCTGCAGAATTTCTTTCTAGTGACTGGAACTGTGTTGTTATGGGTGGGGGATATAATTTCCATTTATTTTATTGTGTGCTGCTTGTAACACATTCATTAATAATGAAAAATTGTTCCACCTGAACGAACTTTCTCACCAATGCATATTTCTAAAGATTTCTTTTCTCAGAAATGATTAATAATATATTTTCTTCTCATTTACAGATATTAAGTTTATATCACACATTATTTCAATTTTAATGATGTTAAAATTGGTTTGAACACAATATTATAAAGCCTTTTACAGAAAAAAAATGTTTAAAATTGCAGAAAAAGCATAAAATTTAGTAAGTATACATAAAAATAAAAAAATATATGCTCTATTTAATTTTTCAAATTACATCATGCTTTCTTTTCACTTATGCATTGTTCTTAAATTATAAAATTGTTTGAAAAATATGTTTTATGCACGCTTCTTTTTGTACAGCATTAAAGCTCAATATATCCTTTTCTAACATACTTGTTAAATGACGAATTTTAAGAGAAACAAAGACAGAAAATTTTGCCCTTTATCTGGTGCTATCACGCTCTACACATGCGCGACCTCCTTCAAGGTGACCTCTACGCAATCATAATCAGCTAATCAGTCTCATTCGAGACGAAGTGAAAACGGTGTGAGTAGGTGATTGTTGTGTTGTTTCATAGACCGGTCGCGAACATGGCTACACCACAAAGTGATATTGAAAAACGTAAACAAATCAGTGTTCGCGGAATTGCTGAATTAGACGATGTTAACGACATCAAAAAATCTTTTAACCGGCATCTGCACTACACCCTTGTGAAAGATAGAAATGTTGCGAATAGCCGGGATTATTATTTTGCCCTCGCTCACACTGTAAAAGATCATCTTGTCTCCAGGTGGATTCGAACACAACAACATTATTATGAGAAAGATCCAAAGGTAAATAGAGTTCATTTATAAGATTTTAATATAACATTAATTTACCGAATTAACAATATATGTAACCGAAAATTTGACCTTATTTTTTTAAAGGTCACCTTTGTGCTAAAATTGAAAGTGTAAACATTTGTGCCAATTGAATATTGCAATTGCTAAATTTATTTCCAGTTAAATATTCCATAAAACTAAAATAGAATACATGCCAACATCAGAATTGGCAACAAAACACCTTTAATATTTTCCGTATTATACGTTAATAATGCATAAGATGGATTGCAATTAAAAAATATATTCTTTACATTAAAAGGTTAATTACTAATTAGTACATTTTCACAAAACAAAATAAAGTTCAAATATCGCTCTTCCTGCACTTGCGCAATTTAGGTGGTTGCCAAACAGGTGTGTTCTTTTTTTAAAAATATGCTTTATTCTTTACAATGAGTTTTGATTTATTTGTCTGTTTATTTTTGTTATTACATATTTTTCTTATATAATAAATATAAATACTTTTTCGTATTTATACACTAACATTATAAATATTTAAATCGAATAAATTGCTTATGATTATTGCCTGAATCGTTAATTTTTAATATTTTAAAAAATATTATTATTTAATTTTAATTAATTGTATGATAATGTCAATAATTATCTATTTATTATTAAAATATTTTTTTTATAGCGCGTTTACTATCTATCCCTGGAGTATTACATGGGAAGATCATTACAAAATACGATGATCAACTTGGGTATAAACACATCCTGTGATGAAGCAATGTATCAACTTGGTCTTGATATTGAAGAATTGGAAGAAATGGAAGATGATGCTGGTCTGGGAAATGGTGGTTTAGGTCGTCTTGCTGCTTGTTTTCTAGATAGTATGGCCACTTTGGGAATGGCAGCGTACGGATACGGTATTCGTTACGAGTATGGTATCTTTGCGCAGAAAATAAAGAATGGTGAACAACAGGAAGAACCTGATGATTGGCTTAGGTTTGGAAATCCATGGGAAAAGGCACGGCCGGAATTTATGCTCCCTGTTAATTTTTATGGGCGAGTAGAAAACACGCCACAAGGAAAGAAATGGGTAGATACCCAAGTTGTTTTTGCTATGCCATACGATAATCCTATTCCTGGCTATCAAAATAATACTGTTAATACTCTGCGTTTGTGGTCTGCTAAATCACCAGTCGACTTCAATTTGAAATTCTGTTAGTAATATTTTTGTAGTTATGCTTATTTTAGTTACGAAATTTGAATTATCCAAAATAATAGATAAACGTACATACTAAATCACGTGAACTAATTTTATCTTTTTAAGTTGACTAATAATGTAACATTCACTTATCACGCATTGTCATAAGTTTATATAATGGACTCTTTCCGCATATCCAAATTTATCATATTTAAAATGTTTTCAGTAATTTGCTATAAAACAATCTCAACAAATATATAATTTCACTTCCGCTATTTAGAAGTGACGTATGACGGCCTTTATAGAAATGAAGATAGCATATGAGGCATTGTCTTACAATATGGCGAAAAAACTTATAAATATGCAAAAACATTTTGTTTTCATTGTCAACCGTGAGAACTCTGATGTTATTTTCACGTATAATTATAGTTATATTCTTATTCTTAGTATAATACTATTAATATTTCAACAAAATAGTTCTTTTACCCTTGTTTTTTGGTACCGCAGATGTCTAATGAGGCTTTGTCGAAACGTCAAAGGCTGATGTACGTCACGAGCTAATTTAATTTTTTTGGAATTCCTAGCAATTTTTTTCTCTTGTCTTAAAATGGAGATGATAATGTGAAATTGTGGGAAGAGTACATTACATGAACATGTAACTCATAGCTTTTTTTTTTACAGTTAATGATGGAGATTATATTCAAGCGGTTTTGGATAGGAACTTAGCAGAAAATATTTCGAGAGTTTTGTACCCGAATGACAATTTCTTTGAAGGCAAGGAACTTCGTTTGAAACAAGAGTATTTCATGTGTGCTGCTACGTTGCAAGACGTTATTCGTAGATTTAAATCTTCGAAGTTTGGAAGTCGTGAAGAAACTAGAACTAATTTCGAATTAATGCCAGAAAAAGTTGCTGTTCAACTGAATGATACTCATCCGTCTTTAGCTATCCCAGAATTAATGCGAATCCTTGTTGATTTGGAAGGTCTTCCTTGGGAGAAAGCTTGGGACATTACAGTAAGAACTTGTGCGTATACTAACCATACAGTATTACCTGAAGCATTGGAACGGTGGCCTACTTCTATGCTCGAATCTATTTTACCAAGACATATGGAAATTATTTATCATATCAACTTTTTACATTTACAAGACGTGGAGAAAAAGTGGCCTGGAAACATGGATAAATTAAGAAGTTTGTCTTTGATTGAAGAAGAGGGTGTTAAAAGGGTTAACATGGCTCATTTGTCTATTGTTGGATCACATGCTGTTAATGGTGTGGCTGCAATTCACTCTGAAATCATCAAAAAAGATATGTAAGAATTTATTATTTCTCCTTATATTTCAGTACTAACTTATTACTTTCAGTTTCAGAGATTTTTATGAATTAACTCCTGAGAAATTTCAGAATAAAACAAACGGTATTACTCCTAGACGCTGGTTATTATTATGTAACCCGGGTCTTAGTGATTTGATTTGTGACAAAATTGGTGAAGATTGGCCTGTCCATCTTGACCAACTGACTCAGCTAAAAAAATTCGCCACTGATGCTAACTTCCAACGTCAAATCATTAAAGTAAAACAAGAAAATAAATTGAGATTAGCACAGTTGTTGGAAAAAGATTATAAAGTAAAGATTAATCCCTCTTCCATGTTTGATATTCAAGTAAAACGCATTCATGAATACAAACGACAACTTTTGAATTGTTTACATATCATAACTTTATACAACAGAATTAAAAGAAATCCCACAGCTAAATTTACACCTAGGACAATTATGATCGGTGGAAAAGCTGCTCCTGGATATTTCGCTGCCAAAAAGATAATTAAACTCATTTGTTCTGTAGCAAATGTAGTTAACAATGACCCAATTGTTGGTGACAAACTCAAAGTAATTTACCTTGAGAACTATCGCGTAACTCTAGCAGAAAAAATAATGCCCGCCGCTGATCTGAGCGAACAAATATCCACCGCAGGTACCGAAGCTTCTGGAACTGGAAACATGAAGTTCATGCTAAACGGTGCCTTAACTATCGGTACCTTGGATGGCGCTAATGTTGAAATGGCTGAAGAAATGGGAAATGAAAACATTTTCATCTTTGGTATGACCGTCGATGAAGTAGAAGAATTAAAAAAACGAGGCTATAATGCCTACGATTATTATAATTCAAACCCAGAGTTAAAGCAAGTTATTGACCAGATACAAAATGGATTCTTTAGCTCTGGAAATCCAGATGAATTTAAAGATCTTGCTGACATATTACTGAAATATGACAGGTTCTTTACACTCGCGGATTTCGATGCTTATATTAAAGCACAAGACCGCGTCAGCGAGGTGTATCAGGTAAATATTTAATGATAGCAATTTCAATAATGTGAAGAAAATTTTATAAAACTGAACTTTGTTCCATGGTGTATCACCATAATTACAAAACAACTTGCAACATCGAAGTATTTTTTCAAAGTTTGTTTCTAATTACGAAACATTTCAAAAAATAATAAGAATCATATAGCGTCTCCGAAACCGAAACTTATATAGTCAAGTTAGACTTTAGTTAAATTTTTATTAAACACGGAAATCTAGTGTTTTCCTTACCTTTTAAGGTATTATTCGATTATTAAAGTAAATAATATACTTTGGCTTTAGTTTTGTAGAGGTACTATCATTACTAAAGAAGTAAAGACCTCAGTTATCCATCACTACCTCAAAAATATCACAAATAATCATAATCAAATAAATAATCTTTTCAAGAAGTATTTGTAACTAACAGGTTTTTTCAATGTATGCTATTCTCTTACAATAACGTTAATGTTTTTCTAAATTCTACAAGATGCCTACATTTTGTTGTTGGCACCTTTGTACTGTGTCAGAGTAATAATAATAATAATAAAATAATAATTATATTTTCGAAAGGAAGAAAAATTAAATAATGTACAAAACAAAACTATTAACTAACAAAAAAAAATAGGCGAGTGAAACCGTTCTGAACAAACCCGAAAGCACTAGACACGACACGAAAACTAATTTTGGTCACTAGAAATCACGCTAAAAATAGTTAAAACGTACAGGTGTTTTAATATCCCATGGGTTGTTGCGCAGTAGACAATTTTCACAGAAGTCAATTACTAACTGTCCTATAAATATCGTCTCTTGTCAAATTTGATTTTGTTTGTACCTTGCTGCGATTCTGTGTAATTTTTATTATTTTTGTTTGCACTGTGACGCTATTTTTTTCACTTTTTCTCTGTGCACCAAACAGTAAAAGATATATTGAAATATATATTATAAAGACCAAAATTCCTAAGATATCGAAATTGTTACATTTTGCTGTGGCGGTATTTAAAAAAATAATGGTTTTTTTTCGTATAGGATCAAGAAAAGTGGGCTGAAATGGCGATTCACAACATTGCCAGTTCTGGAAAGTTCTCCAGCGACCGAACTATTATCGAATATGGAAAGGATATCTGGGGAGTTGATCCTAGGTATGAAAAATTACCTGCGCCCCATGAACCACGTGAGTGACTCTCTGCAACATAATTTTTTTAAGAAATATATATATTTCATTAAAAATGTGTTCTGTTTCCTAGTTATATGTTGTTAAAATAAAAAATAATTATGAATGTTGAACATAGAGGTTTTAAATGTAAAAGAATAAAATATTTTAATATATTGTTTTAAAATGCCATAAAAATACTATTTTGTAAATAATGTCTTGCCATAATTTCATAACTGTTAAACATAAAACTTAGAAATTTAGACAATTTAGTGTGTAAGGACAGGAGAGGGGAATTTAATTTACAGTTTTGCTTTTGTTGTATAGTGAAACGTGTATCTTAGCAATAATTATTTGTAATAGCGTATTTTTTTTCGCTCCGTGTTAAATGTACAGTTTGCGATGTTAATTTAATTTGTACTGCATTAAACTTGTTGATATTAATTTATTTAAAATAAATATACACAAATAACAACGAAATTTGTAGCAATACTCTTACAATAAAATTATTTAAGCATTAACATTAATAAAATTCAGTATATAAACACTAAAAAACAATATTTGTTCAAACATTTTGGTTTGTAAATTAAAACCATACACAGCCATTATTCATCAAATGAATTTGTAAAATCAGTAAGACTAGTCTTCATAAAAACCTTATAAATAGTGAGATCTCCTTCAATGTACACAGTATCAATATTCTCAGCGTTATATTTATTGCGGATATGAAACTCGCCCTGTAGTTTTCCATTTACCCAAACGATAAATAATTCTCTGTTCAGGTCTAATTGAATAATAAGATGGAAAGGTTTGGAAGGCAAAAAGTAGAATCCCGGTGACCGTTCTTCTGTTCCCCATCCTTTATCCCAATTGTTTCGTATTAGTACGCGATTATTTGTCTCGGCATCTAAAAATCAACAGAAATTAAATTTTATCACATCTTTCAGCAATTTATTGATTTCATAATACTATCAAATTTATAAATTAAAATAGTACTACGAGAAATATTTTTTTCTAATTTAATGGTCTTAGGTATGTTTAATCATTTGTGACTTTTTATTTAATATAATGTTTTTTTTTGTTAGTGGGTATTATTGTCTACTATATTTCACATAGAAATAAATATTTGTAGTTTTGAAAAACAACAGAAGATTTACAGTAAGTAAACATAGTTGGAATAATGATTTTATTTACAAATAAACACTCTCATTTTTGTCAATACTTTGTTTAAACCAAAATATTTTTGACTTTGTTTTCAAAGCACTTTACCGAAATCAATAAAACTATTTTTTTATTTCTTTTTAATGTAGATGTGTTTAAAAGAAACAAAAATTTATTTAATAGTATTAAAAACAACTTTGGCTTAATGAAAAGACAACCTTGACTTAATAACCTACGCATGTTTTCGGAAAAAATAATGGTGTTGGAATTATTTTTTTTTAGCTTTCGTTAATGTGAATTTAATTTAATTATTATAGAATATTAGTAAATAGCCACATATATTATAATTAAATGTGAATATATAAACAGAACTTACTAAATCGTGGATTAAGATGTAATGGAATAATCGGATGAGGCCATAAAAAGCTTCCTTTTTGGAGATTAATATAAAAACTGTGAGGTAGTATTTTCACTTTTCCATATATTTCTAACTGCCAGCCTGTCTGGAAGCCTTTGTCCAGATGCCCTATGAAAGGATTTGGCTGGGGAAAAACATTCTCTCTCTGTTTTCAATTCATGCTTTGTTATATTGTGTATTTTCATGCTCAACAATAAAATTTTATTTATTAATAGCATGCTTTGCAGGATTCAAACCTGCTATCCTTTAATTGAAAAGGACATTGCATTTCTTTATCTGAACACAAAAATACACATTTGATAAAAAAATTTCTTACCAATTCATTTTGTCTTTTATACTCGTCCTCAAATGGTATCGGTTCCGGTAAATTTTCCGTAGGATAACTTGTCATTTCTATAACTTCAACATCATCAATTTCTACGTTTCCTAGAATTTCTATAACGTGAATTTTTAAAATAGGAATTCGATACGCAAAAGTACAAAAATGTTTTTCATTAATAGAGACCATAAATTCTTGGGGTGCAATGAAAATTGAAATAGTGAAAGTTCGATTGCGTTGTATCTTTAATCGTAAGAGTGATTCTGTCTCTTCATTATGCCATTTTCCATTGTGTCTAGAATTTCGTACTACATAATTTTCTGCTAAACGAGGATTAAAGTGAAGTCCGATGTCAGAGTCTTCGTTATTGGAACATTTGAAATTGACTGCAAACCTGTAAATATGAACAAAAACCAATAAAGTATTAAATTATGTATTAATTAAAAATATAATAATCATTACATTTTATTAGCTTAACGATTTTAATTTCTGTTTCTGATAATAATAAAAAAGCTTGAAAGAATGCGGCAATATGGTATAAAATACAAAACAAATATTTTTCTATTATCCAATATAAGTATTCTTTTAATTCGAAATATACTTTATGAATATTAATGAAACATTTTTAATGGTTCATACCTTTCACAATCCTTTAGAGGTTTACCAGTAACTTTGATGCAATGTCCTGGTAATAATGGGTCGGGAAGGTCTCCGATAAATGTAGGTTTCTGTTTTTCATAATAAAGATCTATATTAGTAATTCTAGAGTATGACATTGTTACTGGAAAACTGTTATATACATTCCATAGCGTGATAACTATATCACTAAAATTAAAGTAGCCTAACATAGAGTATCTACGTATTTATTAGCGCTCTCCTTTTAAGTTCGTCCTTATTGATTTTGCAAGGTTTGACGTTGTTATTATTCTTGTTAGGTTATGTTTGCAACTATTTTCAAGGTTTACGATAATTTTTATCCGTATTCTTTAAAAGTAGTAAAATTTCGGAAACAGTTTATAAATATGTTTTATTTATCTATGAATTTGTAAAAAAAATTTTTATCGTGTTATGTAGGTTATAAATTATAAAGGAAAGAAAATACCATTTTTAAACAATGAGTCATTATTATTGCCAACGCATATTTCTTACTTATAACAATATATGTAATTAATATTCAACAACTACATAATTTAAATATACTTATAACTATGATGCAAGGTATGTTATCAACACCAAAAATAACTTGGCAGCAAACGAATTTATTTTCCAACAATTATTTGCTATGAAAATAACAAAAACCTGTTTTTGTCAAATAACTTGCATGTGTCAAGAGCAGTAAACAAAATTCGAGATCTATGTAAACGTAAATTATAAAATTAAAACCATATGAAAATTAGAAAACAAAACTTACTTCTATAATTAATGGGGCTCCAATTGTTGAGGTGGATGTAGGTACTTCTTTCTTCTTTCTCCATTTTATTGGACAACACATTGCACAACATGATGTTGCTTCATTTGTATCTAAGAGTGTAGTTTCCATATCCCCCATTTATTTTAAGAATTTTGATGTTTCCACGGTAACTGTTACTAAACTGCCTCGAGCGATCGTGCGCAGAGATTGAATTCGCGCGACTATTCACAATGGCAAGTCGCGAGGTGAATCACAACGTCGAACGAACAAATTTAGATTCTGATAACACTTTCACGATTGGTATTTGTGTTATTGTTAATTATTACTCATTATGCAGTCTCGTGGTCAGACGTAGTAACGACAATTAGAATCGATATTGTCTAAAAATAATTAAATTTAAAATAAGCATTGAACCAAAACCAAAATCTATTATCGCTCTAATGTTTTTTTTTTCTTTTTCTGATAAGACGACAAATTTTATGAATGAATAACCGTATATCTAAACCAGAATTTAAAGTCTGATCTATAATAAAGGTGCATTCAGATATACACTTGGTTTTAAAGTTTACAATTATGTTTAAGTTTAGAAATAGTCTCACAACACATCATTCACATAATAAGATTTCCATTAGGTGCGCTATTTTGCAAAAAATAAATTAAATAAAATTTGTGGTTATATTTGAAGTGACAGTTTACGAAGAGAGAAAACTACATGACGCTATTGCATGCTACTTGCTTTGCTATTGGTCTATTCCTAAACATAAAGTTTGGAGTTTGCATACTTTACATTTAACGCATGCACTACGGTGCGCAGTGTAAATGTTTTCATTTTGATACATGGCGTCAAACTTTCCTAATATTAAACGCAATTGTAATCCTTAAAACTAAACACTTATGTGAATGCACCTTAATTGTTATATGGTTCGAAATAAAATCAACACATTTAACATTCATATATGTATATTTTCTATTTTACATTGATGGTTTACATACCACTAATGTTTATAAAAGAGGGAATGTGCATTATAATTTGGTTTTATCTCCTTAGTATTCAGTTTGATCAACGACTATATCATTCCTTAACACTTAACATTAATAATTAAATAAATATAATGAAGTATTTGTATAAAGTATAAAATAATACTCATTTATATAACTAATACATTTGGAATTCGTTATCAATAACAATACTGTGAGAACGAATAATTTGGCATTTAAGTAGTTCGTAAATAAATAATATTAGGTCTAACCCAATTCCGTACCAGAATATCATATTACAACTGTACAAGATCAAATGCAATTTACAAAATTGTGGTAACTGATATTATTGTGGATTTTTCCTATATTATCTCAATATTAAAACTTATCAATAAACTATATATACATTTTAACTATAATTTAAAAAATTTTGTTATAAAAATATTTTCTTAATCTTAGAACAAATTTTTGAAAATTTAGAGAAACTTTTAAGCATATATACAGTAATAATACAATCGTTATTCTTTCAACATTTTTATAGAATTAAAGAAAAAAGTTTTTGGATATTAGGTACGTACAAATCAATATTTCTGTTTCGTAATACTTTTTTAACATTAAAAAAAATGAGATCGCGTCAAAATTTTAAAATGATCCGTAATTTTCTTAACAATAATTTATAACAGATACTCACATTAAATAAAAATCTGATAATATATCACTTTGAATATGTCAAAGAGTAAACAGGCCTAAATTTAATTATGAATATTACACAATTTATGAATTAAACAATAATTTTTCAAAAAACATTAAAAACGGTTTACGACGTGTGTACGACAAAACAAAGACCATAAAAAACCTTTTATCGACAGACTTAAAAATAGTTTTAAAAACAAATAACATCCACAACAATTATACGCTTATGTAATAGACTATTGTTTGTCTATAGTTGAAAAAAACCATTCTGTAAATCGTCGTAATTGGTGTGCAGCAGCCTGCGACTCATCTTGTAAGCGACGATTTTCTTCTCTTAGACGCCGAATTTCTTCTTCTAGCGAGCGTCGTCTTTCTTGTTCAAAAGACACGCGGCTTTCTAATTGTGTTACGTGATTTTGTAATTCGGGTACACTTGAACTTGTAGGTCCAGCACTACTTTCCAACCTAAAAATAAATATGGAAACATATGTAGCTTGCCTAATTTTCATAACTTAATCTTTCCAATAAAAATGTATTTATTGTTAGAACATTAAATTATTGCTCTACAATAAAGAACTACATATATTTAGACTCAAATCAACTAGTCTCCGTACACACATTTTGCGATTTGTTTTTCGATATATAAACCATCCTGAAACCATCGGAACTCAATTATTGTTTCAGATGAACCAAAATAAAGGTTTTTGGATCAGTTAGACGAATTATTTTTTGCCCAACAGTGAAATATAGAGAAGGATCTGTGCTTATATGAGTGCAGAAGGAGTGGGAAACATAATTTTTATTGATGGGAAACTGGGTTAATTGATTATTTTAAACGAGAACTTGGAAAAATATGCTGAAAAATTGGGTTCTTATATCTTTCAACAAGATAATGACCCCCAACATACTACAGGTTAACTGCTAGAATAGTTATTGTACAATTATTGTAGACAACAATTAAAAACGCCTCCACAGTCTCCAGATATTAATCTCATTGAACATCTCTATGATTTATTTAAAAAAATATGTAAAACAAGACGTTCAAAGAATTAAAAGAACTATTTCATTTATGGTAGAAAAATGAGGTAAAATTGTCTCCCAAACTCCAAGAAAATTAATGAGAAGTATAAAAAACAGTTTAAGGAAAGTAATTCTAATAAATGGCAGTCCAAAAGATCATTGATTCTACATAATTTACAGGTATACGGAGACTAAATTGACGTACTTAATTGTTATAATACAATATTATTTTATTTATTAATATAGTAAGTATATTATAAAATTTATTTCTTTTATACATATTCAATAAAATTTTTTAAAAATATAGAATAGTTTTTTCCTTTACTGGTGTCAGAAGACTAATTGGTTTGAGTGTAAGTAAATTATAAGAAAACAGTTTATTTTTCTCTTTTTATGAAACAATAACAGTAACGGCTATAGAAATAACGAACATGAAAAATGCAAAATGTCGCAGAAGCTTAGCAAAATATAAACACAATTAAATATTTGACAGGCGATGTTTGTAGGATGGTTAGTAATTAACTAGTCTCAAATTAGTGTACTGCGCAACAACTCATATCAAAAAAAATATTAACACAAAGTTTAATAATGAAACATATAACACTGAATTGCCAATATGTACTTACTTGGAAGGTGTAGTAATTTTGTAGTCGTAATTATCTGTCCAATTCTCACTATGAGCAATTGCTTTTGTAGCCGTATCGACTAGGCTCGTCCAATCCATATCTCCAGCATCAGGTAACGGCAGCGGCAATGTTGTAAGGGGAGGTTGTTCTTCACGACTTAGTATTCCGGGTGCAGGGCTAGATGCAGTACTAGCATTTGATATAACTGTTGCTGGTCGAGCAGTTGTAAATATTACTTCAGGTTGTTCTTGTGACACATTTTCTTTACGTCGATTTTTTTCTTTTGAACGATTGTTAGGGTTGGTTTTATATTCGTGCTATTAACAAACATAATTACAGAATGATAATGTTTGTTTGTAAGTAAATAAATACATATGAACTCAGATGTAACGTATCCCAGATATAACGAACGATCACTTAAAAGAAAAATCTGAAATGTTTCAAAACCTGGTGCGCAGTAGACAAATTTGAGACGAGGCAGTTATTGATCATTCTGCAAACATCTACTTCTATCAAATATATAATTCTGTTTGTGCTTTGCTACGCTTCTGTGTCATTTTCTTTTGTCCTTTTTACTATTGTTCGTTCATGAGATATTGAAATACTTTTTTTTATTTTATTAAATGATTAATTCAGTATGCTGAGGAATACTAATATTTCAAATAAAAAATTATTATGAGGAAGCAATGATTTTATTGTTGCAAAAGTTGAGTGGAGATTTGTTTATAACGAACATTTTTGCGCGTTTTTGAGTTCGTTATATCTGAGTTTATCTGTATTTACTTACCTTATTATGAGTATTATTATTGGTTTGTTCATCATCTGGCATATAATCAGGATTAATAAGTTTCATTAAATCTTGCTGCAAAGTACTTGTACTTAAGTTTGCACTATTTCTATTAGCTCTTGAAGAGACTCCAGGTCGTAGTCGCGCTTCATTTTGATTTGGTCGCGGACTCTGATTCCTACTGCCTCCGTTCGCAGGCGTCAGCTGACCAGAGTTACCACTGCGTGATTTAGACGTGCGCCGCGGAGATGCACTGCCGTTCATTACTGGTGGTTGTTCTGGCTCAACTTGTGCGCTAACGTTGTACATGTTGTGATGTCTTGGCGCTGGTTGATGGTTGTGATGTGACACTAAAGGCAAGGAGTAGTTCGCATGGGGAAGTGGTAACGAGTGACTCACTTGCACACGATTGTGGTTGTGTGACGTAAGAGGTAGTATTTCTGGAGCTGCTATAATGGCACCTCGAACTGGAAGAGGTGGTGGTGTTGTTGCACCTCGAGTTGGGGTTACATCTACTTCTTGGTTTTCTATTACCTCGTACCACCGGTCGTCAATGGATTGCCCGCTTGAAGAACTTGTCATGGTACCCTAAATACACAATAATGTTGAAATATTCTTGTTCGTACAAGTATTATTTATTTTTAACGACTGCTACAATAAGAAAGAATTCTAAAAACATTTACTCTGATAGTAAAAATATTAATCAAATGACAACAAGCAATAAGTATAATAATAATAACAAACTAAAGAAATTTCAAATTCGAAAATGCAAAACGTGTCATTTTGCTTCTTTGCTTGGTAAAGTGAAAACAAAATTATAGATTTGACAAGAGTCGATGTTTGTAGAACAATCTGTAATTGACTTGTCTCAAATTTATGTACTGCGCAACAACTCATTATACAGAAAAATAATTGAAAAAAAAATATTTGTACAAGTTTCTATAAAATATACAAGTAACAAACTTTATTTTAAAAATATAGTGACATTTTATGGTACATTATCGTTTTAGTTAACTAACCTCTGGATTCATAGGAAACCTGTTGTCTGGTCCCAAAAAAGATCGACTGCTGCTTCCTGTGCCATAGCCCGAACTACTGCTATTAGATCTAGGCGGTGAAAAACTTCGTTCATATCTTCTACGATGGTTACCATGCACTGGTTGTTGAAGTTGAGCCAACGTTCGATGCCCATGTTGTCCTTCCATCATGATATTTTCATAATCTCCGTCGAAACAACCCGACATATACCGACAATTTTGTAGCGGGCACCCACGTCTCATTTCCCCGTCTGGTAACGGTGGGATCATACTGATTGTTACAGTTTCCGAAGTTTTTAGTAAATCTATCATTGATTCATGACTTAAAGTTGACAATGCGATTTTACACACCTATAAAATACAAATGATAAATATGAAATATGTATTCGCATTTTGTAAACTTACTTCAACAAGCCGAGCATTTTTCTTTAACCCAGCCAAAGCGGCATTGCTTGTTGGATCTACATGCGTCACAAGTCCATCAGGTTGAACATGAAATCCCAAGCTTCCTGACCGATCTCGAGGTATAATTAACTCTGTAGTAGCTGATCCTGCAACTACAGCTCTGAGTCTCTCGACAATTTCCATAAGTTCATCGCGTTCGTATCCAGTTTCTCTTATGTTCAATGTAAAAACTTCTCCGCGATGGTGAAAGATACGAATGCTGTTTGTTTGTATTGTCCAACCAAGTATGCAAGAGGTAGCTCCTACAAAAATAATCTGCCGACTGAATTCTTCGATTAATACTAAACTGTCGGTAGATATTCCTAAAAAAGCTTCGACTTGTTCGCCCAAACCACTATCTTCGACAAGAACTTGCCAACATAATGCTCCGCGGATTCTAGTGTCGCAAATGATTAATGGTTTGGTTTTTTCTTTCTTTGGTTTGTTAAAGAAACCTAAAAATAAAATACTGTTACTATATCCGTTATATATTGTAATTATTTATAGCTTACCAAATTTCTGATTTGATTCCAATGTGACATTAGTTGAGTGATTATTAATCAAATCTTTAATGTATTCTAATCGAGTTCGTCGAGCCATTGTTGAAAACTTTTCGGACTGATGAGCTGCATTCTCAGCATTGATAACTTTTGCTAATAAGAAATCTGCAAAAGTCTTGCTCTTTGGGTAGACTGCTCCTTCTTTTATTGGTGGACCAAATAAGGGAACTTCTTTGGATCTAGAGACGCCCACTTTATAGTGAGTGTTCTCAGAGCAAGGATTTATAGCTTGGACAACCACAAAAACATGCTGAAATTGTGATCTTATTGCACTCGGAGTAAATGGGTGGGCTCCGGGTTCTTGGAAGACGATGGTAACAATATCATTCCCGATATGTCGTTTGCGTAGAAGTTGCTGACGATTGTTCGCAGAGTACGGTAACATGGTGCTCACATGAAACATTATTTCGTTAGATTCGTACTCAGCGTACACTGAATAAAGGCCCGCGGAATCACCTAAATAAAATTCATACAAATTAGATAATATTTTTATTAGAGAACATTCTTGATTATATGTTATGAACTACCATCAGTATTTAAATATATAATTATCTTTGAAAATATTTTAATGACATGTACAGAGCACTTATTAAAATGCAGTGTAATTATACTCTCATGCAGATTGTATAACAGAAATAACATAATATTAAAAATATTTACCTTTATTATCCAAACCAGCACGATATTTTTTAAAATTTAATAGCCGTACTGTCGTCCCTATACAATCTAAAAACTCGTTAAACGCTGGTCCTGCTTCTTCATTATTATACATCTGTTCTTCAGTGTACTGATCAGCTTTACAATATAAAATTCCTACTTTATATGTCTTAGACAATCCTTGTTCGTCTAAAGTCGCTAGTTTTTCTTCTACGAGAGGACTTTGTACTGCTAGCCTCAGACAAGAGATTTGGATCTCAGGAGCTATCCATTCTAATACTTCCCGAACTCCAGTAGAACCTTTACCACTTGATGTAGCTTTTAAATGGGGTAATGAGTCTTCAAGGATAGTTCCTCTTAATGTAAGAAGTTCCGATGTTCTTAAGATTAATCGGTATTGGTAGTACGTGTTGTCATTTTGCGTTACGCGTTCTCGCCGGATAGAAATAGCTAAAGGACCTAATTGTTCATCTGTTCCGAAGAAATTTTGATGTTCTACAAGGAAATAAATAGATGAACTCCATGTTTGTGTGTATTTTAATTTATATATTTACCTTGCCCGTGGAAGAATTTCCTGTAATAAAGAGCCCCTTTGTCCACAGTTTCAATTGGTCTTGGCAATTTCTGATAAGGACAAACTGCTCCCTTCCAGTGTGTATCATTCGGAGGATGTTCTAAAATAGCAAACCCATACGCTAATCCGGGTTGGTGCATTGGTCTATGCTGTTGTCTATTTGAATGTGAGGTCCTAACATGCATTGTCAAACTAACAGATCTCTCCTGTTCACCTCCTATTTCATTTCTGAAGAAAGGACATGATTGTAGAAGATCGTTGTTAATACCATCTCCTAAATCTGCTCGATCTGAATCGGCAGAATCCGGTCGAGCTGCAGCTGCGGCAGCTGATGCTCCCGTCGTAGTATTTCGTCGATTAGCAAGCAGTTGTTCTCGGAGCCTCGCAGCGTAGCTCAAATTAGCTGTAAGGGACTGGCAGTCATAATGAGCAAAAAAACGACGACGTTGTCGTTCTTCTACGTCAGGGGAAATTACTGATGTAGTAGTACAAATAGAATTTTGCATTTCGTCTGTTTTATTGGTTTGTTTAATGGGTTGTTGAGTTGCGCTGCCACCTAATAATCTGTAAATTTAAAATTGTTGCAAAAGAACTTAAGAGAAGATAAAATATTCAAACCTCTGCAGCTTATGCCTGAGTTTCGGACTGGGCTCCCCTGTGGCATCTCTTGCTGAAGGGTCTTCGTGCGTCGAACGCAAGTACTCCGTAGGGCCGGGTGATCGTTGATCGGCAGCAACGAGAGTGGCTGGTCGATAGCCCTGAAGCATCTCAAAGAATGACTCCGAGGTGCCTAGCACCGGCCCAGGTCGCTCCCGTTCTCGTCCCAAAACGTTAATGCTGCCGTGACTTCCATACTCCCGTCGTAGTACAGGAGACACGGGCTCATTTCGGGTGGTTGATGTTGGGTGGACGTGTTCTTGGAGCTCCAAACTGGAGTTGCTCCTAAATAGACACAAATGTCACAATTTTTCTCAAGAAAAAATTGTAAATAGAGAAGAGGCGATTTATGGGGAAAATATTTGTAAAGCTAAAATTAGTCATGAATTTTTTATATAAAAATCACGCGTTACGATGCAAAAGTTTATCTATAATCTGAAATACTTTTCTTTGAAAAACAATAAATTTTAGTGATGGAAATTATGATAATCATGTCAATTTAGCAGTTTATGATGTTTACCTCTCGTTTTCAAGGAATAAGCACGTTTTGAAGTCCCTAGAACACGATTTTAATATTTTTACGATGATGTCTGTACTTGTGTGTGTGAATGGATGGATGGATGATATCGTAACGATTACTTAAATATTTGTGCATAAAAAACTTGAAATTTTAGATATAACATTCTGATACTCTACATTAGATTTTGATGTTAATCATGCAACAGGAAGTGGTGGTTTCATTACGATCTGAAGTGTTTTTCTCAAATATCTTAATTAATTATGAATATGAGATTTCTTTGTAAATAATAATTTAATATTGTCATTAGCTAAAATTTTATTATTTATTCTATTTTGTTTCTACCTAGTCCCATTTAACTATTACAAGTTATTAATAATTATATAGGTAAATTAGTTACAGTTGCGGTTAATCTGTTTACCTATGGAAATAAATGTTTTATATTTGACAGTGACAATATTATTAAAAAATTATCGAATACTCTAAAAAGAATTGTACTAACACTGTAAGTACTATTTATTTTAATAATTTATTTTACTGCGTCAGCAGTCAACGCACGGATACTCTTATATTACAATTTATAGATGAGGACAGGCGAAATATTATGTGCTGGCCACATCAGATTTTTTTTGCTAATTTCTTTTTAGTGTATACTACGTTTGGTTTAAGATTGGTGGTGAAGTGGTGTCCGGAACTTGATGAGACCTCTTCACCTTGTTTCTTGATTGAATACCAGTACTATCCAAGATCAAATTGCTCCTATTTTCACCATACTTCATTCTTATAAAAAATAGTCTATAGTTTTGGCCCTAGATAAAATTGAGAAGCAATTTTACCTGTCCCATGACTATTTTACTTGCATTATTGGGGAGATGATTGATAGCCTAAAGGGACCTACATCTTTATAGTGGGGTTCCAAACGCAGCGGTATTTTTATTTATTCTATTAAAGTCTCTTGATAGAAGCTCATGTTCGTGTTTGATTATTAGAGTAACCTCAAACACGATCATTTCAATTATTAATTTTAATTTAATCTATCTACTTCGAAAATACACACATATTTCCAATAAAAAAGAAGTGTTGTATAGGATTAAATGGCAAAACAAAATTGCCAAAGCATTAAATGAGTTTGTATAAATACCCATCACTAGAGTTGATGTTAAAGTTAGTTTTAAAGTAAGTTTTAAAAGTATGCTGTATAAATCCAATTTTACACTCCATTAGGTTCGAGTTGGAATGCGCTAACCCACTAACTAATAGTTTGTATATCTATTCGGGGTGGTGAAATATATATAAAAAAAATAATTAAAACCCATATAGTGAAGTATTTCAGAATAGGAATCGTAATCAGTGTTTAAAACGAGTGATAATCAAAGATGACAGTTGGTTAAGGGAGCCTACCTGTAGAGATGATCCTGCGGGGCATGGTGATGATGGTGCAGCCGGCGGTGTACGTGCGAGTGCGGCGGGTGTGCTCCGGGGCTGCTCACGAGGCCGGCGTGGAGCCGAGCGCGCAGCACGTGCTGGTTGTAGAAGTCCACGGCCAGCGCCGTCCGCTCGCGGCTGCTCACCGCCGGCCCCGACGTCTCGCGCAGGCTGGTCATCCCATCACGCTGCAACACACAACACATGAGTTACTACACTCGCCGACAGATGGTGGGACAAACACTTATAGATATGTCATTTCATATATATGTACTATAATGGTTTTAGAAATTATTGTTTAGTAATTAAATTTTTAATTTAAGATCTATAAGTTGAGGAGTAGAGGAAGTAAAATCTATAAAAATAGTATTTCTAAGCCAATTACAACATAAGCACCTTAGCAAAATGCCCACATGGCACGTTTTCCCTATGAATGCTGATGTAGTGCGAATGGGGACAATCGGATTGCTTTGCAATATGCAAAGAGTATTCGATTTGACGTTTAAATGTCTTGAACACAAAGACGTTCCTTTTATTTCGAATTTACAATAAATAAAAATAAATATTAAATAAGAATAAAACTTCTTGACTGAAGCCTGGATGTAGATGAAAATAAAAAGTAGGTTTTGGAATTCAGTCAATTTTTGGAATTTACAACATCTTTTAATCCGACATGGGTTTACTTCATAGACAGCAATACTTATTATTAACAGAATTTCATACATATTTTTTTAGCTTCCAAACATGCACCTGATATGTTGTTAATGACTAATGATATTGACTTTATTGTTATAACAGCATATTTTAAGATAATATTTATATATAAAATAATGTACCTAACTGTAAAACAGAGGGGGCGGAAATGCAAACATAAGAGGGGCGCACTCCCCCACCCCCAAATACAGTCTAAGTCTAAGTAAATAATGTGTTTTGAATTGTTATAAATTAATTTTTTTTTAAAATGTCGGATTTATAAAATATTTTTATATTTATGTAGTCAAATTGATAAAAATATAAATAAATAAATAAGTACGATAAATTATAAACGTAAGTTCTAAAAAGTATACACTGGTCAAAATTATTAAACAAAAAATCATAGTCAAAAATATTGCGGTAACAAATATTAATTTTTTAACAAATACATCGAATATTTAAGATTTTGAAGCAAACATTTTTGGGGCCACTGCATGGTTGTGTATACATTTTTAACAAACGAATTATGTATCAGTAATTAACGTGTTTATTTCATGTTGCAAGAGGAATAAATTAATTTAATTTTGTGTGAAGAATAATATTCAGTTATATTCAGCTGTTTATTGGTGTTGTAGTTCGTGTGTTACATTTGTAAAGTGCTCCAGTTTTCGTACTGACTCCTTCCAGTTTTTGAGAAGTTCTATATGCAGTCTATGTGGATTAGGAGGCAGGATTGAACATCAAAAAGGTATTTATAAAGCAAATATGAATATTTATGTTATAAAATTCTCCAGAATAAAAGTAAATTCAATATTATACCTGGTAATGTATTTTTATGGCTTCAGTTTACAATTTTAATTTAATTTCAGCACACTTTTACACTGTTTTCCATTTACTTCTTTATATATGATTATATGATAACTTTTAACTAGTTAGAATTGCAATATTGAAATTATAACAATAAATACGACATATTTCTGATAAGAGGAATATGGTTTTGAAATTAATAAATGTATAATAGTACTGTTTACTTAGTAAAAAGTTTATTAAGCATTATACTAGTAAAAACTTTCAAATATGCGTAACAAGCAACAAATGCATTTATATGCAGTAAATTATAAAATATTGAAAGTTTTACTACGTCAGTAATGAGGTAAATAGTGACGCTACAAGATCAAAACGTAAAAGTACGTAATATAACATATGCTCAGTAATTCAGCTTTCCCCTCATGTCCTTGAACTTGTCAATTGCAAAATGATTACGTCAGCTTCACCTTCAGCGCAATGTTTACATATCTTGACTTATTTCATTACTCACCTTATTAAAACCAACAACAAATGATTTCATTCATGATAAAGGAAAAACCATATCAAGCTATGATACATAAAATTTAGAATTCAAATTTAAACTGATAGTATGTTAAATAATGTAAAAAATACTCATTCAAGTGGAATGTTAATAGTTTTATTGGTTGAATATCTTAGTTGCTACTTGAATATAAATTTTTACAGGATAACACGTTTATTATTTATCAATAATAATTACAGATTTGTTATTTTTCGAGATATTAAAAAAGATAAAAAATGTAAGATAATATTTTATTTGAATATAATTTTTAAATAACATTTATTACATTTTTATATTTTAATAAATAATTTTGCAAGTGTTTGGGAAATCTGAATATTATAAAACTTTAATGTTTTTGTTATTCTACTATCTTATAAATGAATAATAATATGCAGGATCGGTCTAATAGCATTGAGAGCTCTAAATAAAAAAAAAATCTGATGTGTCCAACACATTACCTCCCGCCACTGTAGAAATATATTCTATAAATAAAATCTGTAGTACATTAAATATTTAGTTTTAAAATTAGTTTGCTCAGAATATTTTTAATTCAATTCATACCTGAAAATTTCTTACTTTTTTCTAATACTTTATCGAAAACCGAAGAAAACAGTTATTTTGGAGTAACTAAATTGTACATTTGCACATTTCTTTCACCATTTTGTATTTTATAATAAAATAAACTTCAAATTTACTTATTTTATCTTTAAAAATTATTTACGTCAAATTTGACAACAGCATATAAGTTAAATTTTGTAAACATATGAATCATAGACAAGATACATATGAATAATTCATTTGTTTTATACAAATTCCTCAGCTTGAACGATGTGTAAAGTTAATATAATTAATATTTATTTCTGTTTACCCAGAAGTTATATATATACATGTAATTTGCGAAAAAAAAAATTAAAGGCGTCTTTTTAGGAAAAACGGTTTAATGCTTCATGTAACGTACTACTTCCGGTTAATTATTTTTAGTCAAAATCTAATCAGTTTATTATATTGAAATATAACTCTTGAATACCAAATATTATATTCTTTACAAGTATCTTATTGGAATTATCGTATACACATACAGATATCGCGGTAAAAATAGTAAAACCTTATTCTAGGGACTCTTAATTTGTGCTCATTATGTTGAAAAGATGACTTACATATTTTGACATATGTTCTACTTTACAACGCGTTAGTACATTCCATTTGTATTGTAGCTCAAATAATTAAGAATGACACGTCTAATTATGTATATATCTTGAACTTTACCCTTTGTATATTACAGTTAAGAAAGTGGGCGGCAAAATTTCTCATTTCTGTAATGGCTCCGACAACAATACTTTGAAGTCAATATTCCAAATTGTTTTATTGCTAAAATGTACAGTAATTACAAAATTCATAAAAACAAAAACTTATTTTTTTATTTATATTATTTTTTTTGTATAATTTCATATTTTCGTGTAAACCTAATTAAAAAATTTATATAACCTTCACCTTCGGTATCATTGCAATTTGTAAAGAAAATTACAATTATAAAAAAAATCTTACAATTATTGAGTAATCAAGATTGCTCATTTCTTTGATATTTATTTGCATGCATTATAAGATGATGCATGTTCATTGTTCAACCTATATAATTTTATCCTTTATGCATCAACTGATGCCTCATTAATAATTAATTAAAAATTAGATCATAATTTTCTATCGTATATTACACATGTGTTCTTAATTATTAGAATGAAAAGATAGATTTATTTTGCAAAGTTGAATTTATTTATATTTATCTACCTACTTCCAGTGAGTCACGAAGTACGTATAAGTACACATAAAATAAATGGAAACATAAATAAGAGTTTTTTAAATTTATGTATTAGCTTTCATTATTTCTTTTTACATTTTACTTTAGTTTAATGTTTAACAGATAAAAGATTATGAATTATATTGGTACGTCAAGTTAAAATGTGAAAATATGACGATAAAAGAAATACAGTAAAATCTGGTTATAACGACATCGAAAGTACCACAAAAATTTCGTTGTTATAACGGATGAAAGTATGATAGCAAGCCAGTAAGTTCTAAAAACCCGCATTTTTCAACTTCAACTCCGGTCTACCAGGGTAATTTTATTGACTTTGTATTAAATAATTAAGAATATTAAACTTTCTTAAAATACAATCCGTACCGCATAAATTGTACATATAAAATTTATGTAGAATTTTTTGAAAATTTTACAAATTACAAAAGTAATTACATGTTTTTCATTTTATATTCAAAAATAAATTATCTAAAATTAAAAAATTAATTTAATTGTGAGATCAATTTATCTCAGTATTCTTGTATATTTCAGTCTTCTATTTTATTTTCATATAGAGATATTTCTGAGAATCAAAACTTATATCTTTAAAACTGAATTAAAAAGTCAACTTCGAAACCAGGAATGCTTCAAAACTCCCGCCCGGACACCCCCCGGATGCCTTTTAAAGTAGGACAAATCCGGGAAAACCCTGACGGATGGCAGCCCTACTGTAAGAAACGGATAATTATACAATTCCACACATATTTTCAGTCGAATGTTTAATATCGGAAAATTACTCGGTTTCTGTTGAAGTTATTAGATGTTCATTTCATTGGATTGTGAGAAATTGAATATCTCATTAAATAATTTTCAACAGCCGAAGCCATAGTCATCGAAGACAATAACATATCTGTTCCCTGGTGAAGAACTGTAGGTAGGGTTACCAGACGTCCTCTTTTTTTGAGTAAATGTCCGGGTCCGGTATCTTTTTTATTTTTAATGTATTTGTATTCTTTCTTTAATTTCAAAATTTTAATACTAATATACATAATACATTTGTATTAACTAGTATTTGTGCAAATAAAATTACATAAAATAAGAACACGCCCCTTAGCTATATTTATTAATAAGTAAGGAAACGAAGGTGATTATTTAACGTATGCGAAATTTACAAAACGAGAGGCTTGTAAGTTTTATAAGAGCAGAAGTTAAATAACTACCTAGTTTGCTTATGTGTTTCATACATTATTTTTTTACGACCATTAAGATATTTTCTTGTATATTGTAAACACATTTTCATTTCCTACGGTAACCTAGACAACGTTAAGGTATAAATTCGTATTTCTCAGATCTGTCAAAAATCGTATTATTTAATTTTTGTTTTGTAGCTACTTGCTAGAAAGACATCTTTATCGAAAGACAATAATATCATGGTATAGTATACAATTCGCTTGGAACGTCCATTTTATACTCGTATGATTTGCAGCATGTGCCGAAGGAGACAAACTGTCATACTCGTATGAAATGATTATGTTCCATTCTATGCTTGTCAAATTAATATTTTTTTTTTAATTTTTAAAGGTATGTGAGTATTACTGCACTTTTTAATTGTTTTGAAAGCAATGTAAATATGTTGTTTCATAAACGAAATCGACATCTATGAAGAATTTTTACTTTTAGTTACATATTTAAATTATTATATTTTTCTTCTGTTATATGATAATTAAAATGATAAAATATCATTTAATTTTAAGATATTATATATAGAATATATTTTGGTTATTATTAAAAATCAATCAGTTGATTTAAATCGAGCTAATCCTGATAAAATGTATTTGAAATTATGAAGTTTTATGCGTTTTTTAGTCACTATAACAAAATGATGGTTGTAAACAGATAAACAATCAAAAATAAAGTTCTTATTTAAGTTTTTTGAATTGGAAAATGTAAATCATTGTGAATCTAATAAATATAACAGTGTTATTTAGACATTTAAAAAGAGAATAAAAACTAAATTTTCTATTTTTGTAGCTGGTAATACCTATTTTTATTTCCATTTTGACATCGAGTGAAATAATGATCTTATAATTTTACTATTGAAATAATGGCGGTAATAACCTATCTGAAATTAGTAAAATAAAGTTTCTTATTAAGCGGAAGTAGAAAAAAATAGTTTTATTTATAGTATTTGCGCTAATAAAATTGGACCATGCCCCCTTTTTTGAAGTAAAAACGCTCAACGTTCTTTTTTCTCAATTATACATCACAGTAACCGTAGCTGTAGGTCATAGACTTTAACAAGCGAATGCAGCAACCCCTACATCCTTTTGCGAACAATTACACGTGATTGAGTTCTGCGTGTGCAGTAGTGCAGCGTGCGAAAGGTCAACAACTGCGACATTCTTACACTGATGCATGCATTTCCGGCCCCAGCGCCCTGGGAGACGTGCCGCCTCTGATTGGGACACGTAAACGACGAACACCGAACGTGATTCATTCCGACCCGACCGTGAGCACCTAGCTATGCTGTCCGCTTGCTGTCATGAATAGAGAACACTTTTATGTTGCTCTCGACAAATCTTTCTTCGAGCAGCTGCACGAAATAAAGAAGAATATTTTGGCTATTGTGTCAATAATTACATATAATGCAATACAAAATAAGTAGTCAAGTACTAACGTACATTTTTTAGATATTTTAAAAATATTGCAGAATTAAATTGTCTCTTTTCGTTTTTGAGATATTGGCTCTCAAAATTGCTCTTCAAAAAGATGTGGTTTTTGGGTATATTTTTAAATTTGGGAGAGATACAATCTTAATGATTTTTCCAGTTAATACCAGGATTGGAAAAAATCATAATTTTTATGTAATATAAATATAAATATTTTATTTCATAAACGAAGACGAAATCTGCAATAAAACCAAAACGATTCATCTAAATAAAATTAGTAACAGTATAACAAATAATAATAAAATATCATCTCATTTTAAAATATTATATACAGAACATATTTTGGTTATTATTAATAGTTTGAATTTTTATTATAATTCGTATTTTTGATAAAAATCAATGATTTTTATTAAACAAACTGTTGATTTAAATCAAATTCAATTATCTCTTACCATTCTCGAGAAATTTACGTTTAAAGTTGGACTCAAAAAAAGGTTTTTCAAGTATATCTCTGTAATGGATCAAAATACGACCTCGACGACATAAGTTTACCAATTCTCAGATTTTTATTTCACCAGATACAATTGTAAAAAGGAAAAACGAAAAAACCTTAGATTTATCTCGATTTTCATTTTTTTTGCTCTAAAAATTGTTTTTCTACAATTGTCAAAAAAAGTTAACATTTTTATTCTAGTAACAATGCACAAAATAGGCAATTTTTTCATAGTTGTCATATTACCTTGACATAGTGCGCGAAGTACCTGGGAAAATGTTTTTTCACTGTGTTGAAAAACCTTTCTTCACTTAATTTATATAGATAAATAAAAATATTGTAATTAATGATGCAAATTAGTTGTAGAAAAAATATTGTTTGACTTTTTTGACTCTGCAAGCCTCGTCAAAAAAGTGACATCTTACGCACTAAAAACACAAACTTCGCGCACTACAAAAATAACTAACCTGTTGGAATAAAATCTAAGATTAGTACATTTATGTAATTTTGCCCGTAGAATCGATTGGTGAGGTCCTGTTTTATCTAGGAATGTTATGCCCCAAATGAGTTATTTGCATATTAAATCTGGTAAATGTGCCATTTTAAAAAATTGTGTGCACTATTTTAATTTTTCGTGAGTTCTATAAACTTGTTTTACTTCTATTATGGTATCAATATTCTATAAATACTTATTAGAGACGAACAGAAAAAAGGTATTAATAAATTATAAAATATATAGTATATATTTTTCATATATAACTTCTCAAAATATGGCAAAAAATCTTACTTAAATACGTATGAATTTTTTGTCAGCATACCAGACATATTAATGTAAAAAAATAATCATTCAAAGAATTCGTACGTAAATAATTTACATAATCATATAAATGTATATAAAGTACAATAGAATCTTAACGTTAAATAATTTGAATCAATAAAATATTTATAATCACATGTCATTTGTTTAAAGACACGTATATAGACATGCAGGCCACGGTCATACAGATCTTTGCAATACTTGTTTATACTACTGTACGAGTAGATCTAAACTTTAATAAATACGGTTATGTAAAATTTGTTCCAATCTTCTTCATAATAATTGGTACATACTTATGTACTGTTGGATGTTCGGTACTATTCAGGAAACAGAACATATTAAGACTAGCGTAACTGAGACTGAGTTATTTAGTAGATTAACTTAGAAAATTGTTTTATTGCAGAACTAAATACATACTTAAAAATGACAAGCTCATTTTTTAAATTAACCTATTTATCTATAAATATTGAATATTTTATAACAATGGGGTATTCCAAGCCTACGGCTTTTAAAGAAATTCTTATTGGATATCATTGTTTACCATATATAAGTAATATTAAAGTGAATATAATCATTATTTTTCTGATTTTTAATACCATAATATCAAAATGAAATTGTAATGCATTTGAATCGAGTACGTAAAATTCAGTACCAGCCTTCTTGTGACGAAAAAGGCACTCGCGTCAGCCTATTGGCTCTTGTTCGAACGCGCCACGCCTCTGACTCAGACCTACGAATGATGTTCTCAGCTGATTCTCAGTGCCCGTGACGTCACACGCACGGCCGATTTTCTAGGGTGTAATTTATTGAAACTTTAAAAATTTATTTCTGGCGTGTTTGAAACCTTTCGGCGAAAAGAAAAAATACGGGTCGAATATTTTTATGCATAGAATAACATATTAAAAAATGAAAAAAACTTGGAATACCCCATTATCATACTATTAGGTACATCTTAAACTTAATTTTCAACTTCTTTAAAAAAATTTATCTCTGAAAATATTATTAACAGAAATCATTGTAATAAAAAATAGTTTAGTTATAAATTAATAATAACTGGCTTAGTTTTCGTTTATAGTATACGATTTTTGACACCGGTTTTAAATTTCATCGGCAATTATAATATAACAAGGGTACGGTGAGTTATACTATATACTATGAAGAATATTTTTAAAATGGAAATAAAAATTGTTACAAAGAAAAAAAAATCATTTGCAATTAATTTGTGTGTAACAAACTTTGCAATGTAACATCATTGGCACATTTCGAATTGATTTGTTTAAAGTTTAAAGAGATGAGCTGAGCTGAGATTTTTGATTAGTAGCAAGTTTTAAATATTTGTAATTGTCGATTCAACGCTATTCTTCAATTGAGATTAAAAATTGTTTTAAATAGTGTACAAGAAAATGAAGAAACTATAAATTTATAATGTGGAAACCAACATTATTTGCGTTGTTACATTCTGGAATTACCATCGGAGGTGAAAGTCAAAATAATAATGTAATAAAATGAAAATTATAAAGCTAAAGTGATCCAAAAATAATCCGTTTGTACTGAATAAGTGAACTGAATTTAAATCCACTCGCCGAGTTAGCTAAGGATGAGTTCAGTTAGTCACGTATTTTGAATAGTACAAAAGATCAGATCATTTCTGTAGGTTCAATTCAGACAGATCAGTTGAATCAGTTCACTTATTTAATATAAACTGAACGCCATTTCGGATCACTGTAGCTCGTGTTATTCGTTTATGTTTAAATATTCATTCAACAATGTCTGGCCATATTTAAAATCAGGGTTGGTTTGATTTAAATCCCGATTTATTATTAGTTAAATTATACCTAATAGTGCCTTGTTTATCATATCTAATTCTAACTCACAAAATGTGTTGTGTTTAATATCATAAATTTATAATTTGTCCATTTTCAAATATTTAAAAACACAGCAAAGTCACGTAAGAATCTGAACTGGACCAACTGATCTATCTCGGCGACTGGATTCGTCAGTAGAGGGGGTAAAGTGATTCATACAAATGGAATGAAAAAAATGATGATGAAAAACTGTTAGCGCTTCAATATGCCCTATTTTTTGTAATATTGTTTATTTTTTAAATTGGATTTTTGCTACAGGCTCGAAAATTATCTTCAACTTAAAAGTTTCTATTCTCCCTGTAAAGAGAATTTGCATTGTTACGCCACAAACAGAATTTAATTACCTCTTTTCGTTTCGGAGATATTTGCTGTCAAAGTTGCACCTCAAAAAAGTGTTTTTTTTTTGAGTATATTTCAAAAATGAGTGCAGATACAATTTTAACTACTTTACAATTCGATTCAATGGGAAAAGTTATATAAAAGAGATGTTTTGCCCACATATCTGATCTTTGGAACGATTAGGTGCAAAATAAGAAAAACGAAAAAACCTAAATTTCAATTTTTCGCCTCGAAATTCTTTGTCACCAAAATCTATTATTTTCTGGAATTAAGTAGATATCAATGCGCTGGATTTTTGCTACAGGCTCGAAAATTATCTTCAACTTAAAAGTTTCTATTCTCCCTGTAAAGAGAATTTGCATTGTTACGCCACAAACAGAATTTAATTACCTCTTTTCGTTTCGGAGATATTTGCTGTAAAAGTTGCACCTCAAAAAAGTGTTTTTTTTTTGAGTATATTTCAAAAATGAGTGCAGATACAATTTTAACTACTTTACAATTCGATTCAATGGGAAAAGTTATATAAAAGAAATGTTTTGCCCACATATCTGTTCTTTGGAACGATTAGGTGCAAAATAAGAAAAACGAAAAAACCTAAATTTCAATTTTTCGCCTCGAAATTCTTTGTCACCAAATTTTTTTATTTTCTGGAATTAAGTAGATATCAATGCGCTGATTCCAAATTTTGAAACAAAATTTAATTATCTTTTCCCGTTCTCGAGATATTAATATTCAAAGTTATACCTAAAAAATTAGGTTTTTTAGGTATATCTCTTAAATGGCTAGGTTTGCGCCTTCTGCGACCTCCCCACTCGATTCTATGGACAAAATTACATAAGTGTACCAAGTTCTAAAGGGAAAAACTGAAAATGGCTAAAAATCGAAAAAATCTAAGGTACCTATCTATACCCCTTGCCATTTTTTCGATTTTCGCCGATTTCGTTTTTCCTTTCTACAAATTGTATCCTATGCATTATCTAAAAAATCTAAAAATTGGTATACTTATGTAATTTTGCCCGCAGAATTGATTGGTGAGGTCGCCCAAGTCGTAAACCTAACCCTTAAAGGGGTATATCCAAAAAACCTGTTTTTTTTAGGTATTGGCAAAACTCAACTTTGAACACGAATATCTCGAGAACGGTAAGAGATAATTCAATTCGGTTTGAAAATTTGAAATCTGCGTGTCGATATTTCGATCTAGGAAATAAAAAGTTTTGGAGAAAAAAGTTGCTCGAAGAAACTTTGAAATTTAGGTTTTTTTGATTTTCTCGTTTTTCTCCTAATCGTTCCAAAGAACGTATATGCGGAGAAAACATTTCTTTATATAACTTTTCCCGTAGAATCGACTGGTATAAAAGTTGAGATCGTATTTCTATCCATTTTAGAGGTATAGCTAAAAAAGAATAACTTTTTTGAGGTGTAACTTTGACAGTAAATATCTCAAGAACAAAACAATATAAATTAAATTCCGTTTGAAAATTTGAAATCAGCCTGTCGAGATCTTTCTATGTACACTATTTCCCAAAATAAAAATTTTAGGTACAAAAATGAGTATTTTTGAAATTGTGTATCTTTAAAACCTGAAAAAGTGGGAGAGAAACCCTGCCTTTTACCACAGAATAGTTACATACAGAAGCGATACTCCGTGTCGGTACCTTTCATGTTCCCCTATTCAATTCTATGCCCTTGAAGTATTGTGTAGACCTTTAAATTTGTTCCCTTCCCCAATCTCTTTTTTTTTTCGTTTCTCTGTCTTACTGTCGCTTCTGTATAAACCTATTCTTTGCTTTTACTATAAAGAATGGACATAATAAGTGCGCCAACGTATTGTTACATAATAGTTATATACAGATGCGACACTCCGTGTCGGTACCTTTCATGTTCATTGTGTAGACCTTTAAACTTGTTGGCTTCCCCTATCGCATCCTAAGATGTGAGGAAACTTTCCGATTTTAAACAACGAACTCTTTAAATTTGTTCATTTTCCCCATCTCTCTCTAATTTTCGTTTCTCTGTCTGACTGTCGCTTCTGTATAAACCTATTCTGTACTTCTCTTCTACTATATGAAACCTGGAAAGTGAATAGTAAATAGTGTTTGTGAATGATGAGATGTGGCAGCAGCTATTTAAATCCCACTAGTGCATCCGCGGCGTAACGGCGTAATCGCTAGCCGCAACACAACGGCTCGCGATCGAGGTCAATAACACGGCAACAACAGACAGCCGAGAAGCGGAGTTAGTGGATGGATAGTGCAGCCGCAGCTGTCCCGGCGGTGGAAATAGAACTCGGCCATCGCGGGTCTATTCCGCCACGCTAAGCGGGAGGCCCAATCTACTCTGACTTATGGCAACAGCGATAAACGATGCTGGATCAACTTGGAATAATTACTTCACTGTTAATTGCCATTTATTATCTGCCGCCAGTACAAGTGTATTTTGTGTTTTATATTACATTGGTTGTAATTATTTGGACCAGAGTTGGCAAAAAAAATTATAGGTATATTTAAAAAAAATCAAAAATCATTGATTTAAAAAAAAATCAAATAAACCGTGATTTTTTTTAATTATTAAAGATTACTACGTGTTAACAACATTTTATTAATTGTTTTGAAAGCAATATTAATGTCTTATTTCATAAACAAAACGAAATCTGTAATAAAACCAAAATTATTCATTTGAATAAAACTAGGAAAAGTAACAAAGAATTTTTACTTTTTGTTACACATTTAAATAGGGTTAAGAAAAACCCAGATTTTTCACAGAAAACCCAGTCCACTTGGATTTTTCCAATGAAAATAATTATCAACATTTTTGTTGCATTCCTTTGAAACTTTTTCATTTGAAAGTAAGATCTTTCTACATTCTTCAATTTCCATTCGTTTCATCTTCGAAATTATTATTTTGTGTAAGTTTCTGCCAAAAAAAAAACTGCTCCTTTGAAAAGGCCGATTGGAACAAATAATGAAGGTGCCTAACTAGATGTTATAGTAATTACATAAATAAAATTTTAACAGTCTACGGCTAATCGTTTTTGAGTTATGCGAAGAATTCAAAAAAACAATACGAGCAAACTGTCCTTTTAGCACTGCCGATTGTAATAAAAAATGGAGGGGCACAAGTAGATGTTAAGATGTTATAGCAGTCCCACATATAAAATTTTACGGCTAATCATTTTTAAATTGTGCAAGTTACGTATGAAGGTATGTACGTACGTACGTACATACATAACATAGAAAAAATGAAGTTCTGGAATTGCCATTGTCAACCGTCCTTTATTTTTAAAAATAATGTTCTCCTTTATTTTTTATCCATGTTATCAGTTTTATTACCGACAAGCTATAACTTCAATTCTTTGCTGTTTTTTTATTATACTTTTTAATATAAAGAGAAAGACAGTATTATTTCTCCAAGAACCAAATAAAATTTAGGAATTCTATTCGTAAGCTAACGCTGCCTGTATAGTGAGTGATAATCGTGTGTTAATATTATGCGAACACTTGGGTTATTTAATTTAATCTACATCCCCTAACTCATCAATCATGTACTCGGATAACAAGTCTATTTATTAATGCAGTTGACTCTATCAATTTTAACATGAAGGGCCTCAACCGAAATTTAATCCCTACACTAATGTCTGAATTAATTCGGTTAATATACACATCATCACATGATCTTCACTATTATTATCTTCCATGGCGAATTTATATAAGCTACATAAAAATATTATTATAAATTAATAAAAGTGAAGTTTCTGTATACATTTTAACCAATAGTCATTATTATAACGAGAATAGAATTCTACAAGATTATTTCAGAAAATAATCTCTGTAGCTTTTGTTTTTGTTGATGTATGAAGTATGATAAATATTTATCAATACATGAGTAAAATGAGCGAAAAAAATAGATTTAGTGCAGTCAAAAAATAATTTAATTAAATATAATTTGACAGTTCGATAAATTATAATTACAAAGTTTTTTTCTCAAAGTTGTTGCCATTTGACATTAGGTCTTTAAATCCTTTATGATAGTTCGTGACTGTGACTACTGTCTGACAACAAGTTTTCGCAAAAATCGGTCAAGTAATAATGTTTAACTACTAACGTCAATGTAGTCGAATAAAGGTGTTACAATGTATTGAAAAACAAATGAAGCATACGTTAATGCCTCTGAATGTTTTAAATATCAATTGCGAAGTCCTAGTGCTAAGCACTCAGAATGAAAGCGGCAATGTTTATTTATATTTACTATATTTTGTCACTCACACAAATAATCTTGTTTATAAAAATTGCATACGTCTGAGTATATTAGAGATCTTCTAGGTAGTATAATTATTTTATACCATTATTAAACGTAACTGGTATCTCGTGTTTCCCACAAATGAAATTTTATTCGGAAAACTCGATGTGCTCTATATACTCGGTAATTAATATACATATAAAATGTGGTTACTCATTGTACACTATGTACTACTATCTATTTATATTTTACAATTTTAATACAATAATTTTTAACATGAAATACAATTTGTAGAAAATTCAGTATTACATAGTTACTGCCAACATAATAAATACAGGCTTGTTCACATTACTGAACTTTTCTTATCACCGAGACGAGGGTTTATAAAACCTAGATAAAATGGATTGTAAAACACACATTTATGAAATAAATATAAATAAATACATATATTTATTAATTTCTTGTTGTTGAAGAAACCAAGTACGAGTATATAAAGCTGCTTCCATTTTTCGCAGTTCATCTTATTTTAAAGTACGTTTTTATCCGGCTTCATCATCTGACTTACGATTTTATTTATCGCAAGTTTCTTTTTTTAAAATACAAAAAGGTTATACTAGCACTATTGTTGAAATGAGACAAAATGTTTGCTATTTCACATATTATATTGTATGCAGACAAGGATTTAAGCGTTTTATCGCTTTTGTCAACGCGACCTAGAAGATCTATTGTGGCACAGCCCTTACTTAGTTTTCCGGAAACAGTTCCAGATTTTTAATGAAGCTAATTATGGTTCCAGGAGTCAAGTTCTTGATCTCATCTGCTGAAAGATACTTCTTACCTAGTTTATTGAATCTGTGTGTGGTTACAACGATTCTTTGTCCTCTTCACAGAGTCGACAGATGTCATTTTCAGCTTTAGCAATTATGTACAAATGGTATTTTAAAGGACAATGGCCGGTGAGAATTTCTGTCATTATTATTTTAAGATCATTTTTCTGAGAGTTAGTAGCTCCTTGGCGTTTGTCTTAGCTGAAAAAAATAATTTTCTTGCTTGATTGAGGCTTGGAATGTTTTTCAAAATGAAGATATGGCAGATTCCTCCCAGTTATTGACCACCTTCTTGTAATAACTTGACGGAAGATCACATGAAGGTTCCGCTTTTTCATTTAGAGACAAAGTTTAAATTTAGACATATTTTGAAAAGAAAGTTATAATACTACTCATATCAACTTGTAGCTGTTTCTACAACTTACTAATAAATAGAGGAAGTCTACAAGCGTACAAGCAGTGCATATTTTGTGGTCTTATTAACGGGAGCTAGGTTTTTCAAGTTATAAAATAGTCACTGTTAGAAAATATCTTGTTCAACCTACCGAGTAGCTCCTACATTAAAGTGTTCACATTAATGCGATTTTACTGTACATATATAAATAATGGCTGATTTGGTTAGTGCTCTCTAATTCGAATGGGGAAGTTTAACGATTTTATTTTATTAATATTGTCTTCAAAAGTGATATTCTACATTTTATTTCACTCAAGTCACACAAGTGCGTGGAGAACGTATCGCCTACCTGGATACTGGAACATGGCAACAGGAAGTTTTGTCTAGGTTACTACAACCTACGTCCAAAATGTCAGGTCTCACCATCCCTTTTAGGCAAACGTATAATTCATTTATGACGTCACAAAAGTTCATTGATAAATCATTTTCAATTACTTTTTAAGTTGCAATTATTCATACTTACGATTAAAAAATATTTCACATGTAATTTCAATCACGCTAAACTTCCCTAAGCTTCGTCAATCCAAATAAAAATACCGCTGTATCCGAGTGGTGCGGAATTCACTATAAAGCCAGATCTACATGAATAAAAATTTACGTTGTGCGTTATATTTCACACAAATTTGTTCGTGTTTGTCGAAATTTTTGTTGGTGTGGACTGTGCGCTGCATAAAAATCCACACAAATAATTTCGAGACGAACAATGGACTCTATTTGTTGTGCTATTAGTTTTCAGCAAACTTTAAAGAGTTTTACGTAGCATGGACTTGGACGATCAAATCTGTACACTTGGATTTGGCCGTATAACACTCAAGATAAATATTTACATGGGGAAAATTGAAAATACATAACAAGATTTAAATTTACACCGACAACACTTTTGATGAATTTCAAAATACAACGTACAAAATATATTTTTATTGTTGTGCATTCACCTTAAAAATAAACTGTAGGTACATTACTAAAATACAAGGAAAACTTGTTTGTTTCATCTAGCAATGAAGCACAGATGATGAATACATACAATTTGTGTACAAAAGGGTTTTCCAAGGTGATTGATTCTAAAACAAGTTCAACAGCAAAATCTTCTGCCTTGGCATTGGATTTTTGCAGTTTGATGTGGAATTCATCGCTTCGAAACGGAAACGCTGTTTTAAGTTTCGTAATTTCCGTTCGCTTTTGATTTACACTTTTTCCAAGCCTGCATTTCTTAATTTTTATTTTCATACAAAGACGTAGATTTTCAATTTTACAGTAAATCAAATTATAATTACAAAATATTCACAAAAAATTCAACATAAAAATAAAAATTAAAACTATAAAATATCGACTTTTATCAGCGTTGCATAAAAATTTGATTTAAAAATAAAAATGAAAAATCAGATTTCTCTGGTATATAATTTAGCTTTTATCGGTTATAGCGACGAAATATTTCAAAATAAATATAACAAAAATCAAACATTAGTGCAAAACTTTTCTGCGTTATAAATTCAAAATAATATACTAGTAAAGACGTTTTACCAACGAATTTAAACAGATTTAGTAGTTCTTGAAACAATTGCCACATCGTAACTTTACCCATACGATTTTTTCCTCCAATTTTCGTAAACCTGAATTGTTAAATAACAATCGTAAAACAAGTGATTTAAATCAATGATTAAAAAAAAAAATCAATTTAAATCAATGCAACCCTGACTTACGTAATTTTTAATAAAGGCAAGTTATAAGTATATTATTTTCTCAAGATAATTAAAATATTAAACCATATTTTGCAGAAATTTTCGAAATACTCCCACGTTAATCAGATCAAATTGTTATGCATTAAATATAAACTGTAACATTACTGATGAAATTGGTTATCCACCAATGAAATAATTTATTAATTAAAAATTAGTAAGTGTTACGTCAAAAATTTCAACATTTTTATATTTATTAAAAAAATAAACACTAGTTTCAATAAATTTATAATATACAGATTTATCTAGGCACATTAAAATAAGCTGTTAACAATCAACACTGTAACTATATCTATTGTTCATATTTCTATTCTATGATTTCGTTAGCTTGTGATGATTGTAATTACCTCATTCAATTACATCAATGTCAATGTTACACGAAAGTACAGTGAATAGTAAATAACTATATCAACTTTCAGCAATTTCACAAGTAGCTGCTTGCGAAAGTTGGAACTAAATAGATTCATAAGATTTTATGTTTGACATTATCAAAGACAATAAGACAAAAAGAAAACTAATGTAAGTTGTATCTAATTTTAGGCGTGTAATATGAGTCACTAGAAATACAGGTTTCATGTTTCGAATTGAACTTCGTTACACAATTAAACTTTACTTTGTTATGAGTCAATTTTGTTGAGGTCAAGAATGGAACAAAATCACTCATCCAAAAACAATAACAAAATATAACCTCTTTATATGACGGTCCTACGTGTTTGCAAAAATGTATACATTACCTCAGAGTGAAAGATTTTTTTGCATTTTCTAATATACACTAATATTTCTAGATTTTTTTTCTTAAAATGTCAATATCATTACTCCCATTAATGTGCATCATAATTACGCCAATAATAAACAGTGGCGTAGTTAGCATTTTTAGCGTTCAGGGCAAAACATATGCTGCCCCACTCTCCTAATAAAAATATTTTCCTACGACCACTGTTAAAAATAGTATTTTTAACGGTTGCTTAGCAAGTTAAAAATAACAGTTTATAACACAGTAAATACTTTTAAAACGTTGCCATTGACAACGTGTTAAAAGTAAAAAACAAATTTACTTTTAACACGTCTTATGTTCAGTTGTTCATAACAAATACATCATGACCTGTCATAAATGTCATTCTAATGCTTAGTTTTTATTTACTAATAGGTACATAACTGTGGTCGTAGGAAAAATAGTGTATGATATTTGTGTTAAAAGTGATTTTATTTCGTTCGTGGGGTTTGTTAAACTCGGCTTCGCCTCGTTTCAAACTTCCCCACTCACTAATAAAATGTCACTTTTAACACTTATATCATAAATAACTATTTTTTCTTATAAAATATAAGTACCTAGGTTTCTTACTAAAAAAAATACATTGAGTATATTAATTTTAATTTTATTACGGGCACAATATAATTGTTGTATACGATGGCACCGAAGCTGAATAATTATTCGGTATTCGGCGTATTTTAATACCGAATATTCGGTTACAAGAAATAACTAAAGTACAACAAAAGATGTGTTTAGTTATTACTAATGTATCTACATTAAGAGTAAATAATTTATCTATTTATATTGCATGGTGGTATATCTTTATATATTTTTTGAAGCTGAAATAATTAAATTTAATAATAATTATGCAGAAATTTACTTTAAAAAAAGGTAAATAAGTTTCGACACGTCAGAATAATCAATCGGGTTTTCAGATTGTAAAAAAATACTTTGTTGGATAATGGCGAATATTCGGTTGAAAATTAACTGAATATTCGTTATTCGGCTATTCGGCTAAACTGAAGTGTCGAATAGTGATGTGACGAATAGACTACACTAATATATAAAAATATTCAATAAAAAACTTTTTCCTTTCCTGGTGTACGGAGACTAATAAGTTTGAGTGTAAGTATAAGATAACTTACCAAAAAATAACATACCCGTATTTTTTTAAATTATTAATTGTGTGTAGTTTTGAAGTAAATAAACAATAATGATATTGGGAGGGGATGATGACGTCAATTAAGTGTCTGAGAGGCGGACCAAGGTGCACAGAAATTAAATAGCTGGTGCGAGTGAAATAGCAACTAGACCACGTGGTATTATTGCCACGCCTTCAAATTTAACCAATTAGCGTTAGCACTTTTCTTTTATTAATACTGTCAGCACATAATTTAATATTTATAAGTAAAACTGAAATGATTCCAAGAACAATTAAATAGTTTTTATTTTTTGTATTATGTAGATACGAATAATTATGTGAAAATAATTGTGCCTTTTTATTGTTGCAAATTACAGTTAATAATGTATTATTATTTCAAATATACTTTCTTTCTTAATATATACCTACACCTAATAGGAAATTACTAAACGACTAAACTATTTTAATTCCAGTTGTTACTAACGTTCAATATGTTTAGTAATAGGAAATTGTTAGATCGTCGAACATTTATATTTAATAAAGATTAATTAGTTATTTACTTATTATGGGCAGTACAGTTTTTGCAATAATAAATTTAGAAATATTTGAAAACATAATTTGACAAATGTTTTTTAAATTAAACTGAGAAAATAAGATGACTTTATTTTACTTTATTTGTTGTTAAAATGTTCATTGACATCTTTTTAATTTAATTCCGTTAAGATAATAATTTATTATTTTCATGTACAAACTTGAAACTAATTAATAATAAATAGTAATTGCCGTGAAGGATAAATATATAAAACTTGAATTTGATTTTTAGTGTCGAGGTTAGTGCATATTAAACAATGCCAGTGTTTTGTTTTCTAAACAGTACACTATAATGACTGCACAACAAATAGAGAAATAATTTGAACTTAAGTTGAACATGTGTGAATTGTTTGAGAAGCACTGTGTTCTCGCTAGCTGAGCATGACCGCCCACTATATATGGGACACCCCCTCCATTACTTCAATTCAACAATGGGTACCATTCAATCTCTTTGTGATTATCCATTATGTCTTGATAAATATTAATTAATCATTACAAGGGTAAACAAAAAATAAACCTTTCTTTTAATTGATAGCTTCATATAAACCAGTATAGATAATCAAAAATGAAAATGAAATTGTTTTGTTATATTTTGCTATTACAACAAAAAAAATGCAATGGGGGTTCAATTAAATGGTAACAATTAACAAATGGAAAATTCTGTGTTTTTTAAAATAGCAAATAGTGACATTTTATTTCATTCTCAGATATCAAATACAATTATTTTTTACCATGAAGAAAATATAATTTTGAGATATCAAAAAGTCCAGTTTTGATAATAAAGTTTGCAGAATTAAACTGAACGTATTTATCAGGGTTCCTAGCCTTCCATAAAAATTTTAATTGTTAAATTATTAAATTAAATTTACAACAAATAAATGAAAGTATGTAATAACATTTCTATTTATTAAGAAACAAATGACATGGTTTGAAATTTTTATATTTTCGTCAAATATAAGTTTTAATGAGAAAATATATATAAAAGATCTATAATGGTTAATAGATTTTTTTATTACAGTTGTAAAAAAATTCTATATATTTAATTTTCTTTTTATAACGCTTGCAATTTCATTTTCATTTGGAAATTGTACGACAAAATATATTTCTTTGCTGAGTAATTTCAATGACAGTAACGAATACGAACCTTCTATGACCAAATGCAACATAATTCTAGAAAAATAAGAAAACATATAATAGTTATTTATGCAACTAGTGTGTAAAGTAAATGTTTTTAGTCGAGTGCTGTTTGCGCCTAATGCGCAAATTATAGGATGAGAAAAAAAACTATGTTACACATACATAAGTACATACTTTTATGTCCTCTTTTGAGTTTGCAACGAGTTGCTTTTCAGGCACTATTGCTTTTGAAATTAATTTTTTTTAATATTTTGGTTGTAGGAAAAATGTTTTCTGTAACACGTGTGTACATTAGTGTTTTTTATCCCATGCTATAATTTCCAGCATTCGACTAAAAACACTTACTTTACGCACTAGTTGCATAAATAACTTTTTTCACGGCTTTGGAAAACGGTTTTGGAAAACTGTTTTCACGGTTGTAAAAAACTTTTTTTCACGGCGATGGAAAAGATGTCCTCTCTCAATTTATGTAGATAGAAAGAAATATTATATTTAATGTTTTTAGTGCGTTCGATTGACTGACGTCTCACGCACTATAAATACAAACTTCGCGCACTTAATACAAAAATAAATACCTTAATATTATAACAAGTTTTATAATTGTCATTTTATTCTGCAAATGTAAAGAGAATTATACAATTATAAAATTAATTATTTTTTTTTGTGTTTGTATCGAAATTTAGGGAATTTTATTTTAAATTGTAGTTCTGAAGTAGCAGTTGAAACTTGTTTTTTTCTTGTTTATGAATTCATTTATAAATTAAACAGACAAGTGAAATTTTTCATTAACATGTAAACAAGTATTAATCCTAATCTAAATTTAAAATAAATTCAGTAAATTACCATGTTGAGTGTATGAAAGTAATTTGAAGAATATTTTATTTCCTCAGCCTACTTCCTCATCTGTTTCTATTGTTTACACGAAAAGAAAGTAGTACACATCTTTGTTTTTGTTAAATCATTGTTACAATTGCCCAGATAGTGGCATGCAGAAAATGGGAAACTAATGTTACGACAACTTTTATCTTCGTCGACATTTAATGACAATTTTCTACCAATTAACAGTTTCACTTTACACGTCTTGAAGCGTTGAAAGAAAAATTCTTAACCTAGAAACGGAAAATAATAATCACCGGAATAATAAATAAACAAATTATGAATTAAAACAAAAGAACTTACAAATAATATATTTTGACGATAAACTTCGTCATGAATGGCCTTATTATTTTTTTTAAGTAAAATTTAATTATCATGAACAATGAATGTTGCAATGAAAAAATATGTGTAGGTGTTTTTAGAAATCATGAAACGTAAGAATAAAAATTATGTCACGTAGTACATTTTTAAATAATCTATTTTGTTTTGTGAATCATCAATGTAGGCCTTGTTTTAGAATATGCACGAAATTTCTTTGAAGATAATAAAATGATAATAAAGATAAGAATTTACTTCAGATAACATTTATTTGTTTTGAAATAAAAGATTTATCTTGAAGCAAATTTCACGCCGGTTTTTCAAATGTAAGAAATTGTAGGTTACGGTTATAAACAAATTTGTAGGTTAATATGAATTTTACATCTTGATAGCAAGTGATTGAACAACCTTTCATTGTTTTGAGAAGGGAATGGTTCAAACTAGGAATATTGTGAAATGAACAAAACCGTGAAGCATGATGATTACTTCCTGTCATTTTTAGATAGATGCGTATCCTTCTGTTACTTTTCCAGAGAATGAACAGTTTTTTAAAAAATCTCTGCGTGCTTAAATAATGATGACAATCTGCATTTCAAATGTACATTCCCTCATGTAATTTAATTTTTATACATGAAAATATTCAATATTAATTTAATTATTAAATTCATTGACATTGGTGAACTGATAATTTGCTGAAGATTAAATACTCAAGATAATTATTTTAACCTTTAATTTAAAAAATTACTGTGAGATACAGCTTTAATTCAATGTGTCAGGAATTGGAATAATGCTTGTATTTGCTTTAATTTTTGACCTGCTGAAACTGTATCACATTTTCGCCATTTGGCTGCTATGGAATGTGATCTGGTTTCAGTGGGGCAGAAATTAGAGCAAACTTAAAATGATTTATCTGATTCTTGACCTGCTGAAACTTGATCGCATTCTGGAGCAGATGTCTTTCTCTGGATTGTGATCTGATTTCAGTGGGGCAATAATTAGATCAAACTTAAATGTTTGCTTTAATTCTTGGTCTGTAACAAAGACATTGATACACTAGAATCGAGACTAGAATGTACTCTGGTTTTAGTAGTTTCAAAATTGGACACAGGAGGAACTGGAGTGGGTGTGCTTGGCCTAGATTTCCGAATTAAGGAATCCATAGTCACCTGTTCCACAATTTTTCAATCTGTGCTCATCTAAAACTAGAGAAAGGTCTAAAAGGAGCAACAATCAATATAATGTCAGACAGCCAGGCAGCTTTAAAGGCACTAAATGCCTTCACTTGTAAATCAAAGCTAGTCTGGAACTGCAGGGTCACCCTCCAATTGCTATATAGGGCACGAGGGAATCCTAGAAAACGAGAAAGTTGTTGAATTTGCAAAAAAAGGGACTAAACTTTCATGTGGTCTTCCACAAAGCCACTATAAGAAATCTGTCATATCTTCATTTTGGAAAAACACTCCAGGCCTCAGTCAAGCAAGAAAATTCATATCTCCAGCTACGACAAACACCAAGGAGCTACTAGATTTCAGCAAAAAGGACCTTATAATAATGAGAGGAGTTCTCACTGACCATTGTCCTTTAAAATACTATTTCTAAAAAATTGTTAAAGCTGAAAATGATATCTGTCGACTCAGTGAAGAGGACGAAAAATCGTCGAAACACATACTGTGTGAATGCCCAGCCATAACCAAACGAAGACGCAATCAACTAGGTAAGAGGTATTTTACGGCAGAAGAAATCAAAAACTGGAACTGTTTCCGGAAAACAAAGTAAGGGCTGTGTCATAACAGATCTTCTAGGACGCGATGATAAAAGCGAGAACATATTTAAATCCTCGTTTACATACATTATAATTGTAGGATCAAGCTTAAAAATTTGCCTTGACAAGAGTAGTAGAAAATAGTTATATAAAAGTATGTAATGTAGATGTTAAAGTTACACACAGTTGCATACAATATTTTTCCTATAACAGAAATTGTAAGTAAATAAAATAAATACAAAACATTGATAACTGTGCCATGAATTGTCGGTAAGATACTGTTATCATAATAACGAATAACAATAATTTTTATATAAGCTTTACGTTAGAACTCATGTCAAACAAATGTTTAATGTTTGAAGAATTAGTTTAGTACCTTCTAAATCTATGTTACCTAGCAACTCCTACTTTTCAAGAACTAGTGTTTAAAAAGTACTTTTTGTACTCTTACAATAAAATCTGGAAAACATTTTTATTTCTAATAATAATAATAAAAAAATAGTGGATTATTGAATGAAATTTAATTTAGAAAAAATAAATTTTGAGCATTTGATTAAAAATGTTAGCAATAACTGCTATCTAGTTGACAGATTGACGTACTTCTTAGTATTGAAATACATAACCACAAAACAGTGTGTATACAAAAAAATAAAAATGTTTGTACAAAAAAAAAATTATTGATTTTCTGTAGTTCGTATAAAAAATATTGTTCAAAGTTCTTGCGTGAACTTTTTTCCCGGATTCATTCTATTGGATCGCTGGCAGGCTTGCGCCACAAAATACTCATCCAGGTAAATGGTGTTCCCACAATTGGTATATATTATTATTCACAAAATATAGAGAGTGCTTAAGGTAAATACTTTATTCCGGATTTTAGGAAATAGTTATTTATATCTAGTGGTTAAAGTAAGTGTTTTTTAGTAGAGTGCTGTTTAAATTATAACAGCACGAGATAAAAAACACTATGTTACACGAATGTTGCATACAACATATTTCTTACAACCGAAATATTAACAAAAATTAATTTCAAAAGTAAATGAAACGATTTATAAATGTGCCACCATGCAGTTTTTAAAAATTGACTCTTTACAAACTCTAAAACGTATGTACTTTATAAGAAGTTATAAAACGAATGGAAGGATATCGAAGGATATATATTATGCCACTCTTTAGAAACTCAAAAGAGTGCATAAAATATATACTTTATTCAGATTACAATTATATGCTCGATTATATGTTTCATTTTTTCGTAGACAACTTTGAATTGTAAAAGAATGTAAAAAACTTAACTATAGGTACATATTTATCCATTTCTTTTAGAGTTTAATTTATAAATGAAATATTTATTTACAAACTCGGAGACAACAGATATATTCGTATTACGGAGTAAACTATGAGTAATACGAAAATAAGTATTATTTGTAGTTCACGATGTAAACACATGTACAAACAAATTTTAATGTTTATACACAAAATTATCTCACCCAGATATTCAGTACCTGGAACTACTTTCAATGTAGAATACATACATAGTAATGTATTACTAGTTTTTGCTACAATGCGAGAGGCATATGATGGTCACTGTTCACCACATCAGATGAATCAATATCGTAATAATTACCAGGAATGAATAATGGAATTATGTAAGGCCGGTTGATTCCAGCGGATATAATTTTCTGTGTAATTTCAGTGGCACTTGTCGGCCTTGAATCACTGGACGCATAGTTTTCTGATTCGCGGGCCGTGAAATTTGGATTCTTTTAACGAACACCTATGTGCTACTTCTCATGAGTAACTACCAAACTACTCATTACATTATAATGTTGGTGGTTGTTAGCGAAACTATACCGTAAATAAGATCAGATTATTTCAAATTTGTAAGCGTGATGTTCCAGCGGAAGTGATCAGAGGATGTGACCCTGTGTACAGGAAACTGCGTACAAGGTTGAAAATCCATACCACGAATAATGGAGCTATGTGTGAATAGGATGTTACATTTCCAATACCAAAATATATGCAATGTATTATTAAACTTACTAATTACTTTTCATTGAAAGTATACACTATATGAAAAGTAAATATTTTTATTTCGCACGTAGATCATAATTTAAAAATCAAATTTTATATTTTCATATATAATTATATGTAAATGTGCTCCTCCCACAATTTATTTTGAACTATTATTATTATTATTCAAATTTTTATTTTCATTTATAACTACGTAGATGTAAATGGACTCTTCTCACAACTTTTGTTTTTTTATTTATTTTTTCTAAAATGAATGAAAAAAGTTTTTCATTTATGTTCATATCCGTTTTAAAATAAATAGGTAAGCGAGAAATAAATTCTATACAAATTCAAATTGGCTCGTGACGTACTTTAGCCTTTGACGTTTCGATAGCGCCACAGTGGTCATCTGCGGTACCACAAAACAAGAAAAAGAGAACTATTCTGTTCAAATATGTAATAAACTCTAAGAATCAGAATATAATACTTATTTATGGAACTAGTGTGTTTTTTAGTCGAGTGTTGTTTAATGCGGAAACCAAAAATCGAAATATTAATAAAATTTCAAAAGTAAATAAAACCATAGATAAATGTACTTACATTACTTAGCAAACGCTTCTTTTCACGTCCTAAGGTGTGAAAAGTGAAACTTTACAAACTTTAAAGACGGCATAAAGTTGTACATTATGCTCGACATTATGTCCGATTGAAAAATAGGTATAAGTATTATGATACGTATATAAATGTAAATTTTTTTCTGCGCCGTATTCAATGTCTGTCATACTGTCATAAGGCTATCACACGTCATAACTTATTTAAGTGAACTATAGGTATAAATATATTTTTTCTTAATATGTTTCATAGAAATTTTTTGTGTGTCACTTTGAACGCCAAAATGGTTTATTACAATTTTAATGACTACTCAACTACTCAAGTCAAAAGCAGTCGAATGAGGTGATAAGATGAAAGACACCCACATATCTATGTCTCATCAAGATTCGAACCTACATCATTTGGATTGCAAAATCTGCGTTTTCAAAGAAATGTTGTTATATGTAAAAAAAGTACGTACTGGTACTCTTTACTGATGTAAAATAATCTCGAAAATAATGCACCACACATTGTATTAGTTATTAGAAAACTGTTTCAATTTAATTCAAAAAAATTAATGTACAATAAAACAATAAATAAAAAAAAACTGTTACGCATTTGCAATTCCGATTTTCGCTTAGTTACATTTTGCAAATTATATTTACATAGGCTACCACTTATAAATTCCTAACTGTTAAGATAAATATTTGTTCAATAAAAAATGCATGACTTCCTACAGAATATTTGGTATTCATTTATTAAAAAACATACTATTAAATCTGTCTAGAAAAATATTTACATAATTATAGTTTAATTTTTTGCTTCTAATATTTTGTGTACATGTAGGTTCTGCAGAATAATAATTCGTCTGTATACATTAATTGTAATTTCATACCCATTTTTCAAAAATCTGTTTAGAGATTATAAACTTTGTTGAAAAAAAATGTTTGTTTGATTTTTTTGCAATAACGAGTTTAGCATTAATGAAAATCATTTAAAAGTATTGAAGAATTACCTATTTCGCTTGAAAGTGAGATGATTCTACGGCTAATCATTCTTCAACTTCAAAATAGATCATCTTTTGATAAATTTATTTAAATGCTTATCACTGTTCCTTATTGCACTATACAAAATTATTTTAATTGCTCAAAAACTGGGAAGCCTGATTTTACATTATAACTTATTAAGCTAAACGTCACTTTTAACAAAATCACTCATAAAATTGAGCTCGGAATACGGGCCTTTGTTTTTATTTATTTCGTACATATTACTCAAGAATATATTCTGACAGTTGTTAATGTTAAATTATTAACTAGAAAATGTTTCATACAAAAATTAAAAGCCAACTAAATGATTATTTTTATTAAGTTTCTGCCAAAAGTAAACTGCCCTTTTGAAAAGACAGATTGGAACAAAAATTGAGGTGCATAACTAGATGTTATAGCTACTAGTCAAAATAGATTCAGGGATAATCAATATGGATACTTCCGTTGAAACTTGAAAACCTAATTTTATCGCGATTACAATACTTGCTTTACTCTGTGCTACGTCGTGTTACAAACGAATTATTGCTTTTAGAACGAAAATTCGGTCAGAAAAGAATTCAGTGTTCAAATTTATGTGAACAGTAGTAGTATAATAATTAATTTATTTGATTTAAATCACGCCAATCCTGTCTTTGTAATATTTTTTGATGAACCAACGTAGCAATGCTACGTCGTGTTACAAACTAATTATTACTTTTAGAACGAAAATTCGGTCAGAAAAGAATTCAGTGTTCAAATTTATGTGAACAGTAGTAGTATAATAATTAATTTATTTGATTTAAACCACGCCAATCCTGTCTTTTTAATATTTTTTGATGAACCAACGTAGGAATTTTAATTTCCATGTTGCAAAAATTGTATAAGGCATTATACCAAATAAAATACGGAAACTTGATTATTGCTACAAACAGAGACAGTTTAGCATTTCTGGTTCTCATGCTACTAAACCCTTTTTATTCTCTTATTTCTTATACACAAAACATGCGGGTCTCTTAATTACGCCCACATTTATAAATACATGTAAATTTATAAATAAATATATTTACTTGAAACTACCCACATTACAGTAGAAATATGATACAATACTTGAAATGTACTTTTTAACAATTTATATTACTTATCCTAAATCAGTAGGTGCCAAGGATATATTTTTGTGTACATAATTAAAATAAGTTTGAGATACAGTAATTTTGAATTATACAAAAAATTACATTTAGTAAATACGTATATAACGGCCTATTACAAATTAAAAAGTACATACTCAGTTATTAAAAATGAAATGGGTGAGGGAAATCAAAAAGTGGTATGCGAACCTTATTTAACTTGAGTTGGTTTTTCGGAAAAAATGAAATATCAGTTAACTAAAGTAGAATACGAGATAATAATTTGCTGCAATTAATATTACAAGTTTTTCGTTCTACGTGCAATGAATTTGTGTAATATTGCTACACATACCAATTACAATTTTAAAAAGTTTCTAAATATTAATTATGTCAGCAAATACTTTTTTGTAAATGAAGAATATATTAGCAAATCATATTTTTGAAGGTACCTACATACTATAAAAATAATAAAGATATGTCAAGAGATATGTACATAAGTACGTGTTATTCGATAATAAATTTACAGAAAAAAGCTTTGATTGATGTTATTGCCTGATAAAAATGTCCTCAAAACATTGTAATTTTTTTTAAAATATGTGTAAAAAATTAAAACCTTAACATTGAATTTTCATTTTTCGAAAGTTATTAAATTGAATCTCATTAAAATTACATCGATATTAATACTATTTCCTTCTTGGTTTACTTTCTATAAACTTAAACTTGAAATACTTTAGAAACAGAACAAAAAAATTAAGGAAAGATAAATTAAACGACATTCGCGGTGAGATATTATCTCTCTATTGTGTAGAGTTGTCATGTAACGTAGATTTTAGAGGAAATTACACTATCATTGTATATAAAATAATTATTTTTAGATTTAAAAATGTCAAATTATTATTATCATCGTTATTAGATGAATTTATCATGTAAATGTATTGTAACAATTTTCATTCATCATAGTTACTTGATGCAATATTAGTAACATATTTTTTATACAGTTGGTGAATTAGGATTCTAACATAACTAAACTTCTATACATAAACATAACTAATATTTTTCTTCATAATAATTCGAGAAGTCTACATAGATTAATACTTAATATTATTTTAAGTTATACAATTAACCAGAATATAACCTAACTTCATAAAAAATAATAAAAGTGGCACATCTGACGTTAAACAAGAATAATTTTTTCGTGTGGCTAAGCTGATTACGTTATTTATTCCCTAATATAAAAAATAAATGACTAAAGTCATGGTGGTATCCGCAAGCACTTATTCATAATGAAGTCTGGTTATATAACATAACCTAAGTTATTTGATGTAAGATTCTGGTCAGAGACAGTGGCAAAGCGAGTAGGAGAATCCGTTATGTGTGCCTCCAGACTTGTATATTAAGTTGCTGATTATAACATATAAGTGCTATTCAGTCACTAGTACATCAAAAATTTGTACTCAAAAATATAAAACTTGCTTATATAATAATCTAAGATAATATACTATTTGTATGTTTGAAATTGGAGTGTACTCTATGCATCAATAATTCTTGTTACTGAGTATATCATTATTGAATTAAGAAATAATATATTAAAGTTTTGGTTTTTGATTTTATTATTATTACACTTTAGATAATTATTTAAACGTATTTCTTAAGCTTAATGTGATTTTAAGTATTCTGAGAGATTTCATAAAACAGTGCTATTGTGATACATAAAATTATTCATAATTTTTATACGTAAGAAACTTTAGACAGGATGTCATGTTGCATGTACTTATATGTAGTAGATAATAGAATAAAAACAAACAATATGTTTGCATAAGTAATTAAAGAAAACTGTTTTTTTTTTCATGAAATTTGTCATTTCCCGGTAATAAACTATTTTAATTATTATTTATATGAAATTTAAGAAATACAAAGATGTAGTTGTTAATCTATGTAAGTTAGTTTGTTTATTAACATGGCCATGAATTATTTTCTTTTCAATATCGTTGCTAGAATCTTAATCATTACTATTTCAAGGATTTACAAACGAATATGCGATGTATAAAAACTAAAACGGTAATATAAACTGAAAAAATATTGTAGGAGTTTATTTTATAAAGTGCAGTATGCACGCCTATGAGTTGTTTTGAACTACTCCGGAAATGAGACCGTTTCCAGATAACAACAATGGAACAACGCTGTGTAAGACAACTGAATACAATGAAATTATTTCAATATTTTATATCTAAAAAACAAGTTTTTTAAACAAAACTTTGTGTTACAATCTCATATAATAAGCTGATCTTGTTGTTTTACGCAAAATTACAATATTTCTCTTTTGTTCTTAAAATATATTGGACGCATTACTTTTCTAATAAATAGGTTAAATATTGTAATACTGTTTCAAAATAAAGTTTAAAAAATTAGGAAAACTCACCTGATCCAAACGTTTCTGGCGTGGGATGCAAAACAATGTAAAAACTTAGTAAAACACAGTAATCCTCTTCTTATTCAGGTTCGAAAACCCAGTTAATAGAAATGTGCACAATTCAAACTCAAAAATAATTACAATGACAATGCATATGAAAACACAAAAAGTATTTCTTATAAACACAAAACCGAAAAATAATAACAATACAAATACACATGCGAACTAAAACTCGATCACAAACAAGAAACACTTCATAATAATACAAAATATAAGTGAAATAACTTATTAACTACTAAAATGCACACTTTTTGAAGTTACAAAACTGTCGTGCGGATGCTATAACTGAACTTACACAAAGTTTTAACAACTAACATTCCAACTTTATGTAGTGGGACTGACGCATGCGTTTCGGGCGAGTAACGGTATATACCAAAGATGGCAGTAGCATTCACAGGCAAGAAAAGAGCGCGTAAATACAAATATTATATTTTTTAGAAATATATAAAAACATACAAAAATATATCTTAAATATAAACGTTGGACAAAAAGTACATAAATATCTTTATAAATAGTTACCAGCACAATTGTTTATCACTAATTAATAGTTTCAACGTATTTTGTGTTATTAATCTCATGGCGTATGTAGGTACACTTGAAGAATACAATACGCATAAAATATTATCTCCGACTTTTGCAGCATGACATTTATGATATTCTGAGCACCAATAAGTTTCATTTGCATTCGTAATATTACCATTTTCTTCGTTTGTTGAAACCAAGAAAGTCATCACAGTCTGATAATAAAATGTTCGCAAAATATCTAAACGATGAGAGCCACCTTGACTTCGTTTATTTGAAGTTTGTTGTGGATTTCTTGATAGTACATACTTTCCTAAGGCACTGCTGATTAATAAAATCCTGGAATATTAAAAAAGTGTATAGAACTTATAACTAATAAATAGAACAAGTGAATAATGGTTATTTTTTAGACCAACGTTATGCATTTTTTAGTAAATATTGTTTCAATTCCATGGTTAACTGCAAATGAGTATTTTTTTTATAAAAGTAAAAAATTACATGTTACAAAACGAAAAAATAAAATTTGATAATTAATTTAAGTGGAAAAATTTATTACCCATAACTTTTATTTTTGATTCTAATAAAAAAATTAAATTTTACTTTACCCCAATATTCCAGAGTCAAGTTGGAGCGAATGTGGAAAATTTCTAGGGAATACTTCCACAGATGCTCTTAGTATTTCCATGCTAGTTTTAAAACACTGGCAAGCTGTTTGTTCAACTTCTTCCAGTGGAGGTGTTGGTCCTAATAAACAACATACTGCCACGTCTGGTATAAGTGTACATGATGCCAGACGGAATGCGTTCTAAAACATTTATGTATACCTGAATAAATTTTCTTACATGTTCACAACTAAGATAGTTATAGAATAAAATTTAAAGTTAAACCAAATATGATCTTATTGTATAAAATTTAAAATGTCAACAGTCTTTTGTTTTGTGAACAAATGCATATCAGTAACATCCAAGCAATATGTTTCTGTCAGTTCAAACGTTATGCATTTGTTTCATTTCCATAGCTCCATATATTTATTAAACTTTACTTCAATTTTACAAGTTACGAAACATACAAAATAAGATTTACACAAACATACATTTGGACTTTTATGTGGCAAGAATACTGGATAGTCTTTAGCCGTTGAATCATGTTCTAAAGAACCTAACAATGACAAAAGCTTTCTTTCATCAGCTGTTAGTGTCCACCAACTCTCTGTGGCTACAGCAATTTTTCCGTGGATTATAATACAAGCATATAATGAATCTACACATTCAGCAAATGAGTTCAGAACAATCTACAAGTTTATTACATCAGTTATGAGTCTCAATTTGAAGATAGATTTGTTACTTGTAGCAAATGGTTTTCTGAACATAAAATTGTTTCAGACATAGTCATTAAGTCGGAAGAGTGGCTGCTAGAGTCTCCGTAATCAACAGAATCTAGAAGTTTGTCTATAATAGGATATGCAACCTAAAAAGGTAATAAATTAAAAGGTAAAACAATTTATCAGTTTTACTCACTTTAAGTTCTCGTTTTAATCTTTCTACATTTCTATGAGACTTTATTTCATCGATTCCAACTATCAAAACCATTGCATTAAAAACAGATTCCAATAAATTTGTAACTACAGCAACTGTTGATCCACTTGATATTCCAATTAGAACAACACTAAAATTATAAGATAATAAATAACTTTGTTACAGCTTACAAACTTAACCTAACCTATCAAAATATTCTTTCCAAACGACATTATGGTTTTCAGTTAAAGTATGTAACATTTCCATTTCGTGGCTTTTGGAAAACATGTGAATTCCATTTAGAGATCCAATTATCGAGTAAGGTAGCTGTGAAACAAATGAAATGAACATAACGATATTGTTTTGTTTTTCTAACTTACACTATCACCTTCTCCCTTTCGTCTGGTGAATACGGGTAAACCTCCTGCAGAAGTTAAACACATTACATGGACAGACATAATTTAAAGATTTTTATTCAAACAAATCATGTAAACATAACATTGACAGATCTTGGAAGTAAGTCGGTAAAGTTGCGGCAATATTATCGACTTTGTACAATGCGGTTGCAGAGGGGGAAAATCGTAGAGCATGCGTGTTGATTATCACAGTGCAAACATGAGTGAACAAAGCATATCTTGTGTGAGATAGACAAGGATGATGCCCGTCTCCCTACTCCGCAATTCCCCTGGTAGGGAAAATGGTGAATGAAGGCGTTGCACTCGCAATTCGGAATTCAGTATGTTTCGCGTTGTCGGTCGTGGTGTTAGTGCACGTTGCTGTTGCGTAGTGTTTGGTAAACATTGACTGATTGACTCCGCAAATGGTCGTGATGCGGCGAAACGTCAAAATCCTCCTTTTCTTCATGATGTCTTGGATGTTTGTCATAATTTACTACCTTCAGAGCAGCAGCAGCGAAAAGGTATTTACCAAAATTTTTAGTGGTACCATTTTCGACAGTCATGCTATTTTACCCCCTGTCAACAATGAAGTTTCATTGATTTTCCTTGCGTGTTTGTAGAAAACTTTTCACAACTGAGGGTAAATTAGTACAGTATTTTTTATTGGGGTTATGTAAACAAATAGCAAATGACAGCTGTCATAAACCATGTGCTTCACGTGAGAAGCATTTCGCTTGCAGGTGTAAACTGAACAGTTTACAAAAAACAAATTTATTTCTGTACTTGTTTTAAAAGTATTTCTGTTTTGTTTATGTTCATACGAAAATAAATTGTTTTTATGTCGGCTAAAAATAAAGTAATTCTAATAAATGAAGTATATTACTTACTTCTAAAGCATGTAATTAAATTAAAATATAGTTTCAAGATGCGATAAGGTTAACTTATTGTTTTTTAATTACCTACTGTTATTATAAATGACAATTAATTATATATAAATATAAGATAATAATTATATTACATTTATTATTACAGTCAAATATATATTAGGCCACTTGAATTTAAATATGAAGTCATGCTTATTAATATTTTTGGAATTATAATTTCACTTCTCTTAATGACAAATAGTTGATCCTTATAAAACCAGTTTGGTTCTTTTCTTTAGAATGTTCTCGGAAAAATAGTTTAATAATTAAAATTTTCGATGAAGTTTATTTATGAAAACCACTTAGATATACTAAAATAGACGAAAAACAGATCATTGATCAGTGATTTAAATCACTTCAAATTAAATAAGTTGTATAATAATGTTACAACATATCATATACCTAACATACAAATATATTTATACTTCAACAGATGAAAGTAAATAAATTTATTATTATAAAACTAATATTTTTATAAAAACCATTTCTTAACAATATTAGTTACTCAAAAGACGAAAGTTTGTGAAATTCCGGTAACTTCATTGTTTTCAGTCTCGAAATTTTCGACCCCACACAAGCACATAGCTAGGGGAGGGGCATGGGGGTCTGAAGCCCCCCCCCTGAAATTCTAATGAATTTAGTTTAAATTTATCCAAATATATCTAAATGTCTGAAAGTTTATTAAAACTCTGACATTTTATTAAATCATGAATTTTTTTGTTGAAAACTTTCGTAGTAATCTGTGTTTCATTTATTCGGAGCCCTTTCTCCAAAAAATATTAATAATTATTACCATCAGTAATACTAGTTGAAGAATTTATTGAATGCATATTTATAATTAAATTAAAGTTAAATATCTAAATAATTAGACAAAAAGAAAAATTTAGGTTGTACCAGGATTCGAACTCAGGCCTTTGGCTGTCTTTTTCTTTAGATATATTTTATTTATCTTTCTTATTTTATTACGCATTGAGGTTGAGAGAGTATTTCAGATATTTTAATTGCATTCTGCCTCTAGACAGTGGTATTTATTTGACGAAATTGGGATTTGAACTCAGATCTCACATCTCTTTCAATTCGAGTAGGAGCATTCTTCATGATTGATTGTTTTATAAAATATTCACATTTACTAATTGTTCATTCAAATTTCATCCATTATTTTTAAATTAAAAAAGTTGCGAGCTCAAGAAAAAAATTCGAGAGAGGCAGAAACTTTTTTGTATTTTTTCGTTATCTGCCTACTTGGCGTCATTTTATGCGGAAAGATAGAACCGATCACGAGCGAAATGCTTAAAAATCACTTTGATAAAAGACGTGAGAAATGTCTTGCGGCTAATTCTCGCAACCATTTTTTAAGATTTAAAGCTCCATCGGTCGCTTCCTATATTGGCGGGCATTTAGCGCTCAGCGCGTCCGCTTCGCTACTGGAAATTAATGATTGTGCGAGGAAATCACAGGAATCTTCAAAGTAGAGGGATTCCAAAGAGTTTACGTTTTTTCTCAAACGGAATTTTACTTAAAAGATTTTATTTTTTACTTATTCTATTCGCGAACTTACTACGTCTTGTACAAAATCGTAGCACTGAATTAATTAAGTACTTTTATTCGTGTTTTGCTTATCTTTAGTACATTCAGTTAATGTATTTTAGAAGTAACTCATCAGAAAATTTTAATAAAATTTACATTTTGAATTTTAAAATCATACCAAAGAATTGTACCTATATTTTTTTAAATAATAGTAATAATTTCATTTTATTTTGTTCTTTAATATTATAAATTAAAATATACACGTATCTATTTTAGAACCTAACCATTTGGATCTCGAGAACCGTAAGAGATATGAAGTTAGTTAATTCGAGGATAAATCAGAGTAGAGTTGTCGCGTTAATTGGCAATTTTAATGATGTATTATTTACCGAAAAAATGCATGTTCTACAATCACAGTTTTAATTTTACGAAGTATTGTCAGTGGTCCTCAAAATTTTTATAGTTTGTACACTTTTTAAGAAATTCATACTAACTTTAAGTTTTTATACGAGGTTCAAGTTGTCATTAATACTATTAGAGATTTTTGAAACAAATGATTCTTGATTTTGCTTTCAAAGCACACTTTGTCAAAAAGTAAATTTGCTAAAATCAGTTTTTTGCTAATATCTAGTGATCTATGCAGTGGCGGCTCATTATATTATATCAAAAAAATTTGCTGCCAGTTTTTAAAAGTAAACTTAAATATAAAATCGAAAGATATCCTGTTTCAACGTCCACCCACTTATACTAAATTTGATCAACTGCAAATGCAATGGCCAAAATTTCAAAAGCATTCATTTTGGTAGCATGTTCGTTTCGACTACGTGCAAACTGAAACAGGCCAATCAGAAAGTACTTGAGGCATGCCTCAAGAGTCTCTTTTCTGAAGAAGGTAGTGCAACGAAAGAAAAATCGATAAATGCTGCAAGCTTTGTAAAACCAGCACACAGATTGATGAAGTTTGAGGCAGGACAATTTTTGCCTCTGCACTTCTGTAGTCGGCCCTACGCTGGATGTACGAATGCTTTATTCGATAGTATATAGACGATACGAAAACAGTGTGAATTTGAAAATTAGATTGTGGGCATATTGCGCATAAAGTTTAAAATTTCTAGAAAATTTAAATTTAAAAATACAATGCAAAATTCTCATCTCCTCATTTTGTGAGGTGAGATATACCACTCGTGAATCCACATTGACATTGATATTGAATTGTCCAAATATATTTCTTGTTTCGTTAGCTATTTTTTTTTGTATTATTGTGGTCAAGATTTTGTATGTGGTGCTCAATAAGGTAATTTCTCTATAATTTTGGCAATTTTGTTAATCATTTTTCTTGTGTATTGTACTAATTTGTCCAACTTCCCAATCTTTTGGCAAATTTTCTTGTCTCTAAATGTTCTGAATGGTTTTGAATATATGAATGGAATGATAGAATACTATTATTGTTACACGTGAAAGACTTAAGGTGGGTTTATGCTCAAAATTTTAAGAATAAGGAATAAGAATAAGCGTAGTTTTAAGAATAATTTTAAGCGTAACGATAAATGTGTTTATGCTGCCAGTTTTAAGGAATAAAAATAATGAATAAAAATGGTGACATTATATTTTTAGGTTAGTCAAAAGTGATTATATTTATTATTCTGGAATTGGTACCGACTTTTATAATTGATAATTACGTTTTATATTTGAAAAATTTACTTTGTTATTCCGTAATTTGTCAGTCCAATATACATTTATTGGTTATGTACGACTTAATTTTAGTTTGACGTTTGTCACACATGCGCATTTCGCTAACAGGTTTAAGAATAAGGCGTAAAGTTAAAAGTTGACCAACTTTTGGTTACGCCTAATTCTTACTCCTTATTCCTTATTCTTATTCCTGCAGCATAAACCGACTCATATGTTATAACTGTTTTAACTTTAAGACTATTCCTATTCTTATTCCTTATTATTAAATCTGGTGAGCATAAACCCACCTTTATTTCGACATAGTTACCTATCAGAATTTTATCGATGTAAATATTAATTCAATAAACACATACCATAACAAGATTGCGATGTATAAGAATTTTGTTTGTTATAGATATAGTTTTTTTTTTATTGTATTTTTTGTTTTTTTTTTTTATTTTACGAATTTGCGTATATTCTTTATAGCTGAGAAATACTTATTTCCAGGCAGATATATTCTAAGTAGTAAATCTTCATTTGTACGACGGCCTTTCATTACCATACTTACCATTACGGAGACATTAAAGACAATTTTGTGCAACCTCAGCTATTTATTTTAAATGTATAACAAGGTTCGAGTAAATTCTTAGGAAACTGAAGTATTATAATTAATTAATATTAAAATTTTATATTAAAATTTAATATTAAAACTTCATTAAAATTGTAATGAACATTCTTACGGTAAACTATTTGGAATTTTTTAATTGTAAAAATGTTGTTGAACACCACGAAATTAGCCAATGTGATAGGGCCACCGTTAATTGGTTGCCGGATATTTGGGCGATAGATTATCTAGACGACAAAAATAATTTATTCTGCAGTAGATTTTGATACGGAATTAGGTCGTATTAATAAGACCAAGTATATTTCTAAATAAACATATTGAGCCTCATACCCATCATTTTCACGTTCTTAATCAAAATTTGTTTTACATTCGCATAATTAAGGATATAGTTAAATATTTGAGGAGTAAAAGTTTATTATCATTGGATTTGAATGTTTCTTTGTTTAAAATAAATTAAAGTTATGTGTTATGCAATTAAGTATTTTATAGCTAATAACTTATAATCTTAAATATTAAATAAGATATTCAAATTTCTTGTATAACCAGTGGTTTTAAAATGTTTGTTATAAAAATTTAAATTTTCTAATTTTGCAAAATTTCTTTTGATACTAAGATCAAAATGTACATTTGACTGTGACTTTTTAAAGCGCTGTGTATGAAAAGTGAACATAATATTTTATTTAATACATGCATTCTTTTAGTCATGTGCATGTTTAAAATTAAAGTAAACTGAACTGATATTTTTATTACTTAAAAAAAAACGACAATTGTGCTCAACTTCAGAAAGATCTGTGAAAATCTATGCTAGCCTGTCAACTAGATATAAATGTTGTGATGTGATGTGATGTTTTGTGTAAAAAGTATGCAATTATGTCAGGAAATTTTGTAGAATCTATTCCATATCGATTGAAAATGGTGTTCGAAAATAAAGGAGATCTTTATTACACTTTATTAAGAAGAAAAGTTTTGGTTTTATTACAGATTTCGTTTTTTTTTATCAAGTAACATATTAGTATAGCTATGAAAAGAATTAAAAAATACCTCGAAAAATACTGTTGCTGTAACACTATCTTTAAAAATTAAAAAAAATCAAAAAAAAATCATAATTTATTTTAAAATCAACGATTTTTGTTTTTTAAATAAATCTTGATTTTTGCCAACCCTTTTTGTAGGTATATAATTTTCATAGTGTCTGTAAATTTGATGGTTCTGTAAACTTTTTTTGTGTAGGGATGTTATATTTCAAATTAATATTTTTTTTAAGAAAATGGTGTTAATATACGGTTTGTTCATTATTTACAAGAAAACAAATATAGAGAGATCACGTGTATTATTTTGACTGAGTGTCACTGTATTACACAATTCAGTTTTCCATGGTAGTGTAAAATTTATAAATCGGGACTCGCGAAGGTTGTGTTGAAATAATAATTTGATGAGATGTTCCCCGCAGTGAATGAATTTGGAGGATTCGTTTTATAATGAACAAGGACGGTTATCAGCGGAAATACCGCAGCCCTCAATCATAAAGGCGATCAAATGAATCATTGAGTACGGGCGAACTGGAGTGGTATTACTCGGAAATGAAAATCTAATGTCGCGATTAAACGCCCTAAAAATTCATCAACCGCCCCGAACGCTGTCCAAACGGCACTTTTACTTCAAAATAAATTGGCGTAATTATTTTTCAAGATCCGCAAACAATAGCTTGTGTCGTTAACCTCAGATGCCTCTGATCATTTATATCTTTCTTTCTTTTTAATAGTCATTTCGTTGGCCGATTCTCCAGCCTGTGGGAAATTACAAAAATAATGGATCCACACCGGTTCAGATCATGGGAACAAAGGAGTTTTTCATTTCCTTGTTTTAAGCGCGCCAAACAAAAGGTGTATCATAGACTTTCACAATTGTTTCGATTCGAGCGCGACAGTTCTGTCTCATCTCGACTGCCACTTGCTCGGCGAGCAGACTCGTGTTATAATTTTGTTACACGCTTTGCTTGTCGGCTTAATCGTCTTAACGTGGTTATGTTCTACAAATTAACTGTTTGCCTTTAATTCATTTACAATTGGATTACTAAATACAATTTAATCGTGTGAGAGATCTTGGATATCTTCATTCCTATTACATTTGTCATCTGTCACTGTTCTTGTACTCATAACGTAATAAATATAAACTTCATCATTGCCTTTACTCGCTGTTTTCGAGCCGTAACTGTAAATAACATACATACATGTTCTGGAACTGATTTGTGCACAGTCAGAGACCTTAATTCATGTGACATTTTTGATTACTTTATTGTAACACAAACCGGCAATTGGACGAAGAATTAATGTCTTTATTTTTATACTTGTTACCAGTCGCGTCAATTAAATAGCATCTAAGACTATCGTTGTTTAGAAAAAATGCATTCCTTTTTAATATTTTTTATAGATACCTACAGTTTTAATAGACAATATTAAATATGTTCAAATTAGTTATTAATGAAGATATAAATTTCGGAGTGTAGGTATATAAAAAAATAAACTAATTTAACATTTCACTTCGATTCGGTATTTCTTTTTTATTTAATTTTAAATGTAAAGAGAAATTCATTGTAGACATGGTAACTACGAAAAATAAATTACTGATGCACAGATGCGTAATTATGCATCACATTAATTTAACACCATTTACCTTTGAGTGAATAAAATTGATGCATCCTGGTTTTATGTGAACATGTATAAATAATTTCAATTACGCTTGAAGCGAGGATTGTTAATGGTTATTTTGTGAACTAATGTTGTTCTTAAATTTATAATGGACATACTTACGAATATTAAACCTAGGAAAGTGAATTTTAATACACTGTCAAAAATAGGAAAGGAGGCTTTTACTCCCGGAAGTGCAAAAAACCAAATAAAAAATCATAGCTACCGAATTCTGACATTCTGTTCATTTATTAAGAAATTGAATTTATAGGATTAAAATACGACATAATGCATTTGTATTTGCATGGTTGCATAAAAATCCGATTTAAAAATAAAAATAAAAAAAATACATAGATATTTTAAAATTTAAATCGGATTTTTTTTTTATTTAAATCAGATATTTTTGATTTTTTTAATACATATAGTATAATTTCAAAAACTCATTTCAGAATAGCATTTATTATGGAAAAAAATATTGTACAGAATACGTAAAAATATCTTATCTTTAATACAATAAAATACTGTAGAAAATTCGTTCATAATAATAGCGATAAACTGATTAACGTCGAAATTGCGACTTGTTTGAAAGCCCACATAAGCTAACGTTATTTTCTTTTTATAGCGATGTCGTTATAACCGGATTTTACTGTGACACATTTCAAAGAAAATTTAACAAAAAATCACATTAGTCCAAAATTTTTCTACGTTATAAATCCACAATTATATACCAGTAAAGTTGTTTTACCGACGAAGGTAAAGAGATTTAGTATTTTTTTAAATTATTGCCACATAGTAACATTGCCCACACGCTTTAAATCACTGATTGAAATTAAGAAATTTAAATTAATGCAACCCTGTGTATTTGGTGTCTGTTGACGCAGACTTTTTTTATTTCTTATGGAAAAGTTAATCGGTGCACCTTAAAAAAAAAAACAGCCGGTATATAAAAATAATAAAATTATAAAACCTTCAAAATAGTCTAATGACGCCACGGTTCTCCTCACTTAGTCTCAGTTTAATTGTGACAAGAAAAATGGTCAAAACAAAGAGCAGTAGAAATCGGTATAATTTTTTTGAAATGAAGATGATCCCATTAGAATGATTTGTGATATAACCATCATAGGCGTGCACAGGGGGGTGCCTGGGGTGGCCCGGGCACCCCCATTACCAACTTAAAACTATCAAAATTTGATAAAGTTCATTTAAGATGAAGATTTTTACTAAAACTAGTGCGGTTATGGATATAGATGTTTTGAACATAATAGATGAATTTAAAAAACAGTTTTGTTGTATCGAGTAGTATTTTTTTTTGTAAAATTGTATTTATGTTGAAAAAATATAGTATTTATAATAGTATATTATTTAACAAGCATAATATGTAGCCATATTATGCGAGTCAAATACTATACTTTATCTACAACTATCAGGCATATAAAAAATCTGATAATTATTTGTTAAATATTCAGTTAACTGTGAGTAGTTCATATATAGCTTAACAGATGGCGCCACAGTAGCACTTAAATGTCAAAATAACTATTCAAATTGTATTTATTATACTTTTATAATTATTTATATTGATATTTATAATAAAAAATATATTATTAATAAATTAACAGTTTATTAAAATGTTATGTGTTAAATTATATGCTCTATTTATTACAGAAAAGTGTAGCGTGTAATATAACTTTTCATATTACACAAGTGTAATATGAGTAGTATATTATACGTAGTATCACACGTATAATGTACCCATATATCAATAGTTGTAGATAAAGTAATATTATGAATTTTATTTCCAATTACCTAGGCTCTCCCGTTTAATAAAACTGAAGAATATAGTACGAATTTAATTTCCCGTCTGTACTTGGGCACCCCCATTACCAAAACCCTGTGCACGCCTATGAATTAACCATCTAAAATAGATGATATCATTTTAAACAAATTTCATTTAATTATTAATTTGGAACTCTGACCATGTAACAGGGTGGACGAAAAGTAAGGTACGTTGAATTACCTGGATGATTTCAATGACAAAAATACATGATCGAACATACACTTACGTTGTTATTTACAAATTCTACATTTAAAAGTAACATGAATTATAAAAAAGAAGATTACAATATAAAAACGATAACATATTTTGGTTAACATTTTGTGATCAACTCATTTGGTGGACCAGATTGTGATCAGAGCTCTCTTATGAGAGCGTCTGACTTCTTAGACTCTAGCATCTATAGTCAACCTATATTAAATTGCTCATACTTCGATATATTTCCATGCGCCTGTTCGCTACAGATGACGGGCCGCGGCACTTTCTAAATATGGTCAGTTTTCAAGGACTGAGCAGAAATTGCTCTTTTCCCTTCTTATCATATTTTCTAAAAATTTATCTGTATTTGTGGATACTTTTTCATGCAACCAAAATGATATTTAGAACATAAATTTTACCTGGATTACCTGTGCAGACTCTTGATGCAAGATTACAAGAAAACAAGTGAGTTAAAGACAGAAAGAGCAGTAGAAATCGGTATAATTTTTTTGAGATGAAGACTCCATTAGAATGATTTGTGTCATAACCAGCTAAAATAGATGACGGGATTGAAAGTTGAGCTGACGAGGCTTGGTGGGCGGCTACTTGGGCTTGCTGGAGGAAGTATTGTATCTCATCTCCGTGGCCCCGCGATCGACAAGTTAAAATCCTCAAAATAGTCTAACGACGCCACGGCTCTTCTCACTTAATCTCTGTTTAATTGTGACAAAAAGAACGGTCAAAACAAGTGAGGTAAGTTGTAGAGTACGGACAGAAAGAGCAGTAGAAATCGGGATAATTTTTTTCGAAATGAAGATGACCCCCATTATAATGGTTTGTGATATAACCACCTAAAATAAATGACTGGATTCAAAGTTGAGCTGGTGAGCCCTGGTGGGCGCCAAGGTTCTCACTTAGTCTCAGTTTAATTGTGACAAAAAGAACGGTCAAAACATGTGAGCTAAAGACAGATAGAGCAGTAGAAATCGGTATATTTTGAGATGAAGATGACCCCATTATACCCGGGACACACCACGAAAGTTAATGATCATGAACAGTTAATACTTAATAGTTGTCATGTGTCATATGATCATTTCGGTAATGATCATTTGAAACTTCATAACGTGGAAAGTGCCGATGAAGTTTAAAAACCGATGATCGGAAGCGTTCGGTTGTCATCGCAACTGGTTAAAGTATTCTTATTTGGATTGGCGATTTTCAATGAAGTATAGTGGCATAGATAATACTCTAAATCTAGAAACTACTACGGTGTCTTTAATGACTACCTATCTTCTTTTTCGTTAAGGGTACATTGCATTTGCGCATGTGCAATAAATTTCAAGTAATGTCCGTGTGTCCGCATATTTTTCTAATGAACATTAACTTCAATTGAGAATTTAATTAATGATCATTATTTATTCCGTGTGTCCCCGGCGTTAGAATGGTTTGTGATATAACCAGCTAAAATAGATGACGGGATTGAAAGTTGAGCTGATGAGGCTTGGTGGGCGGCTGCTTGGGCTTGCTGGAAGTATTGTATCTCATCTCCGCGATCGACAAGTGGCGTAATTGGGCGTGTTAATCTCTGCTGCGATCCCGGCTGCAGAAGCTGCAGGCTCTGTCCCCGGCGATCCGCGAAGTTTCACTGCCTAATTGAGGTTTTCATTAATTTTAACTTTGTTCGGAATTCGCTAAGAATCTTTTCTACTTTTGTGGAAAGTTACCTGAGTTTTGAATTTGAACTGCGGAACGTATTCAAATCAAGTTGCAAAGAGGAGTTGGATATTGTGTTTTACCCTTCGTTAAGTATTGGCTAGAAGTTTATAATTATATTATAAGTTTGTATATACTACATTATGCGGTATAAACTTTCATTATTAGGATATAATAATAGGGTCTACATAAAAATAATATACGAGGGAACACTGTATTTGTTTATTTGTTTTTGTTGCAATTTCTGAGCAGAATGTATACTTGAGTTAATTATAATTTCTAGATTTTGAATGAAAACATATAACTTCCCTACTTTCAATAGGTAATTGTGAAGAGACGGTATGTAGTAGAAGAATGAGGATAGTCGCAAAAGGAGAAGATAGCCAGGGAGTTATGTTAATAAATCTTCTAAATCGTAAATATGGCTTAGTTTAAATTACAAAGAAATAATATAAAATTACCCCTAACCTTAAATAAATTTTCACATAGACATATGTTTCGACAACTAAGTTGTCATCATCAGTATCAGAGTGTTTAGATTACTCAGTATGTGAACACTCTGATACTGATGATGACAACTATGTCGAAACATATGTCTATGTGAAAATTTATTTAAGGTTAGGGGTAATTTTATGTTATTTCATATTTTAACCTTAGACTCCATATAATATTATTTTTTAAATTATAAAGTAATTATGCCGTCGAAACTTATTTTTTGAAAAACTACTGAATCGCAGCGATGCAACATGCGTTTCGTACTCGCTACCAAATTCTCCTTCGTAGTTAAATGCCGACTGAAAATCTGTTCTGTTGGGGTTGACAACTGTAAAGAAACAGAAAATGTGTGTATGAAAGAAATGGGCGACAACGGACCACTCGGATACCGAAGAATTGATCCTCATTTTTTATGACGGAAATCGCGCGTTACCGTAAATTCTGTTCGGTATGTCACCATGATCAAAGAGTTTTTGCGCCAACTCTTGAAGAATTTAATGCAAAAAATGTCTGATTCCAACAGAATTGAATGACAGCCCACACAGATCGATATTTAATGTCTATTTTGAGGGAGATGTTCCCTGACTAACTGACCTCTGTATGAGGCGACATTTCGTGGCCATGCGTTCGCTGGATTTAACGTCTTATGACTATCTTGTGGGGGTATCTAAAGACTGAAGTATTTAAGCATCGTTCCAGAACCCTACAAAACCTGGAGGATGCAATCGGCTTGGAAAAGCCTTCCTCTGACAAGATATGCTTCATACAGTTATGCAAAATCTTAGAATTCATCTGCAACAGTATTGACAACAAACGACCACCATTTGCAAGAAATTATTTTTAAAATTAGATGATTAAAACTTCCCATGCTGTAGTTGAAGAAACTAAAAATACAATTAAATTATTAATTTGGAACTCTGACCATGTAACAGGCTGGATGAAAAGTAAGATACGTTGAATTACCTGGATGATTTAGATAACAACAATACATGAAGGAACATAAATTTACGTTATTATTTACAAATTCTACATTTAAAACTAACAGGAGTTACAAAAAAAACCGGTACAGTAGAAAAACGATAACTTAAATTTTGGCTAACATTATATGATCAACTCGTTTATTCCTTATCCTATTTTCTAAAAACTAATTTGCTCTTGTGGATACTTTTTCATGAATTCAAAATGATATTTAGAACATAAATTTTAATCTGGATTACTTGTGCCGACTCTTGATGCAAGATCAGAAGAAGTAAATACCAAATTAAAATCTGATTATTTAATGAAATGCAAAAATATAATTCTTCCAAACAAAAAAAAAAATAACTAAAAATATGTTTACTGCAACATTCTTGAAATTTTTTCTGTAAATAATATCAGAAATATTAGAAATATTAGTAAATTCCATTTGCATTTCCAATGAGTTATTACATGGAACGTCAAAAATTTTAAATTTCTGTACATTTTCCTAACATGATTACATCAAATCTGAACAGCTAACATGCGTTCAGTTATAAAATAAAAATTACTTTAGAGTTACTATTTAACATTGGCTTGCTACAGTAACCTGATTATTTTATTGTTTTGAAAATTATCTTACATATTTTTTATATTTTTGTCAGTTAACGTAAAATGAATAATTTTAAGAGAGAATTAATAAAAAAAAAACTGGTGTTCTTAGACAGATTATATTTATTTCATTATTTTCATTTAATTGATATATTTTCAATATATTTTTTTGGAGTAAAATGTCTGAATTCAAAGTATCTCTTGACGGAATAAAAAGAGGGATAGAATTTTATGCCACGATAATGGCAGGCAGGTGATTGAAAGGTATATAACTTGATAAGTATTTGTATTCCACGGCAATTCGTCATATCCTGTAATCCATATTACATCAAATTTCGATCTAGAGTGAAAGCGGGTTCGGTCCTAAGAAAATAGAGGATTGATGTGTGCCTCAATCCCGTGTGATCCCATTTATCTTACATTTTTTAGGTTTATTTAGGATAAGATAGACTTCAATCTATTGCAAAATCATCACACTAAATTTACTTTCTTAGACGTGGCATATATTTCATCAAAATCTTTTCCATCTCGTTTAATATTGTTCCTTTTCCTCTTATATTACCATTTATTTAAATCCTTCATTTTTTGATTATACAACTTTTATTATAAAGTTACTTCATATTAATGATAAGCAAAAATATAATTAATATTTTTTCTTATATTTAAATAGTGCAAAAAAGTGAATTATTTCTGTACTAGTGCAGAAAAGTAATTAATGTATTATACTATTCATTAACTAATATACATTATTTACAACTATATTAGAAATGGTAGTAAAGCCAGTAATATTGTTAATATTTACCCATTTCAAATAAAAAAATTAATTAAATTGATCAAGTTATTTTTTTGACTCTACAAAATCGTTGGTGTTTGAATTACTGATTTTTTCTCATTATTTTTATCACTGTTTTGGTTATGGTTGTAGAAAAAATAGTGTATATACGGAATTGGTACTGAATAAACTGGGTTTTTGAATTTATTGTTTTGATAAAAATACGCCATTTGCCGTTTAAAAAAAATACAATCTTTGTTTTACTAATAATAAACGTATTGATAAAAAATAATTATTATATTTAACCTCTACTTAAGGTAAGACGCTGATTACACTGTTAGGCATTTTATAAAATAGGCAAAGACAACAAAATAAATATGTTTCGAAGTATTTCTAAGTTACTTCTGATTTTTACAGAAATACATAAAATAATTAATCACTTCAAAATATCTTGATCAACGGAATCTAGTTAACATTCACATAAACATGAAATTCTAGTACGTCGCAGTTTTGTATTCAGTGCTGAAAATAGAACGTAAATCCTAATATAAATAAATAAATTTACAATTAATTAATTTATAAAATAAAATTGTTAATATGAATATTATTTGATCAGAAAAAAGAATTAAAAATATGTAAAATTTATTATGTCTAAGTGATAATTTATTAATAAAATGCACTTTTTGATTCCATTTTAAATATATTTTATTATATGAGTATATTACAGGAACAAAATAACGGATAATGGCATTTATTTTATTAATTACGTTGGTATCCCACTTCTGACAGTAAATTTATGTTGTGTTCTCCTGGTTTGGAGATCACACAGTATGTGTTCTACTAGTGATTGGGTTCAACACGCACAAATATAAACTGTATGTTTTTATTTCCGGCGGTGTTTTCTGGTGCACTTGTCCAATTTTTGACGTGGATTCAGGGTGACGGTATTTCAGAAAAAAAAACTGTTTATCTGGAAGAATTTATGAAGATAATGGGGTATTCCAAGCCTACGGCTTTTAAAGAAATTCTTATTGGATATCATTGTTTACCATATATAAGTAATATTAAAGTGAATATAATCATTATTTTTCTGATTTTTAATACCATAATATCAAAATGAAATTGTAATGCATTTGAATCGAGTACGTAAAATTCAGTATCAGCCTTCTTGTGACAAAGAAAGCACTCGCGTCAGCCTATTGGCTCTTGCTCGAACACGACACGCCTCTGACTCAGACCTACGAATGATGTTCTCAGCTGATTCTCAGTGCCTGTGACGTCACACGCACGGCCGATTTTCTAAGGTGTAATTTATTGAAACTTTAAAAATTTATTTCTGGCGTGTTTGAAACCTTTCGGCGAAAAGAAAAAATACGGGTCTAATATTTTTATGCATAGAATAACATATTAAAAAATGAAAAAAACTTGGAATACCCCATTGGAATAGGAATATATGAAATTGAATTGAAATTACTCGAATCACCTTCAGATAACTGTGGGTACTTTATAAGGTGTTTGGCATAAAAAAGAGATGGGGTGGTTTAGAAAGTTTAAGGGTTAGAGAAAGGAAAGCTTTCGGCTTTTTGCATCGGGTGGATTTGGAATGGAAGTTGGTAAAATATTTATTAAGGAGAGAATTTTGTAACATTCAAATTTATCGGCACCAAATACAATAATAAAACAGAATATAAACATATGTACAAAATATAACTTAATAACTAAAATGCTTGTACAATATATACAAAATCTTATAAACTAGACATGTAATCAGGTGGGAATACAAAAATATATAACTGATTATTCCACACACGTCATTTTCATCTAATCAGAATGATTCTTTTGATGACCATAGATAGTTTTGTAGTGAGGAAATTTGATAATACCACTGTATTATAGTCATGATTACATTTTGTTGACATGAAATATTTTATGTTTGGTCTGTTATTATTCGTGAAATAATCAAGCAAATATAATTCGAGCTATGAATTTAATACGTAAAATTTACTTATAATTCCTTTGGTGTTGTGATTTAAATGTCATTTTTGACACTCGTTTGTCTGTTACTGCGCAACAACTTTTCGTAATTTTTTCCAATAAATTCATGGCTCTTATTGTATTACTTATGATAATTTCAGAATCAAGTAATTTATGAAACATACTAAAGTAGAATCGGTGAAATAAAATATGTATTGAAATGTTTACAAAATTTGCACTTTGCGACACAGTAACAAAGTTAGTGAAACACGAGTGAATCGAATGCGCGGAGAAGTCAAAGTATTTTGTTTAGTGGCGAAAGAGGAAAGAGGAAACCGAAGTATGTAGGTACAAATGTATCAATCGCCGTCACGTGTAATCAATAGAGAAAAAAGTGTATTCTGTTACACATCCACAGCTCGAACCGCGGCCGGCTGGTTGGAAAATGGATTTCCACCGCGTGATAAATCGCCGACACTTTCCCGACAGAATTTTGCGCAATTCTTTTGTCTTATTGTGTGAAGAAAGATGGCGGTCATAAATAATATAAATGCGTTTCGTATAAAGGAGCTGTCAATTCGGTATCCGCACTTTTAACACTGGCTATTTATTTCAGTCTATATGTGGATGACTAGCGGAAATGCGCTCCCGCGACGGACCTGGCTTACCGGATATTTACCCAGATTTCCCGAAGCCATTATCTCCTGCCGGCCACTGGCCAGCCAAACAATTCTCGCGAGCCCTTCTTATTACTTACATAACCACTTTCTTCACCTTATAACTCTCGTAGAAAATAAGGTATTAGCACACAAGGCGATTCATTTTATCCTTCATCTATTAACATCATGACGTCATTTCTTGTCCCAGAATTAATAAATATATATTTTCATAAAGTTAAATTATTCTATGTTATAATACATATATTAATAATGAATCTTAAAAATCACAACTTTTAAGTTGTTATCGTAAATCTGTGTACATCCGGAATAATCCAAAATTTACTTATTTTTGGGTCCAAAATTTTTGTTTCTGAAAATAATTTATATTAATAGACGTCGATGTGCTGATTCCAAATTTACAAACAGAATTAGCACCTAAAAAGAATGTGTTTCTTTGTATATCTTAAAAATGGGTAGAGATATAATCTGAATGATTCTACGGGCAAAGTTACATAAAGAATTGTTATCGCCTTATACGGGTTTTTGGAACGGTTCGGTGAAAAATGAGAAAAACGAAAAACCGAAATTTCAGTTTTTCCCTCGGGAACTTTTTTTCTACGAAATGCTTTATTTTCTTGATTTAAGTAAATACGGAAATTTTTAAACATCATTCAATATCTCTTATCATTCTCGAGATATTTACGCTTAAAGTTAGAACCAAAAAATGATGTTTTCAGAATAGCCTCTAATGGGTAGAAAAACAACATCGGCGATTACCTAAGTGTACCATATTTGAGATTTTTATTCCAACGGATACAATTTTTAGAAAGGAAAAACTGAAAATGCCACCTCTTGCGATTTTTTTGTTTTTGGCTATTTTCAGTTTTTCCTTTGTGAAAATTGGATCCTTGAGAATAAATATCTGAAAATTGACCCATTAGAGGACTATGCTTGAAAAACATATTTTTTGAGTCTAGTTTTGAACATGAATTTCTCGAGAAAGAGAAAAGGTAATTGAATTCTGTTTGAATATTTGGAATCAACGTACCGATGTTTACATCAGTCCAGAAAATGTAAAATTTTGGAAAATAAAGTTCCCAAGTGAAAAAAAATCCGATTTTTAATTTTTTCTTATTTTTCATCGAATCCTAGTAAAGAACGTATATTTTTCAAGTTTAGACCTGCAGAAATAAGCCTAAGCTGTACCAAATTATGCCCTTATTTTCCATTTTCATTATTCTGTCATCGTATCTTTCCCCTGGTATCAAGATGTAGGTAATACTAGTATTTGCGATTAATTCTACAGGAAGCGCAAAAGCTTATTGTCAGAGCCGTGCAATTCCATTGTTGCTGGGCCGTTATGGGAAGATCAGATGAAGCAGCTGGCACGGTGGACAAAATGATCTGTGTGACACCACGGCTAGTCCTAGACTTAGTCAAATACTAGTGCCATCTGCGACGCTCCTTACATGCGGTGTGAGCACGTGATGCATTGTACAGATTGCGGAATGTAGTATACGTGACTATACATTCGCAATACAAACTGTGATAAATCAGCGTTATGAAAAATTAGTGTATCAAAATCTAATATTTTACTTAAATGAACAAGTGTAAACGTTACTGACAAGGTTTTTCAATATTTTTTTAAATAAGTCTAAATAAAGAGTATAAATTTTTGGATTACTCGAATTTGCTAAATCCGGACGGACCATAAAAAGAATAAATATTTATTGCAAAAACCTTTTTCTACAATCAGTAATGTAAATCGCCATTTAACCTATAGGTTATCTAAGTGTCATTTTACGAATGACCGTAGGTAAAGTATGCCGATCGCACAGCTAAGGAATTTTAGATTTATCGAAATTATAGTAGTACAAATAAGAGAAAATTCATTATAATGAATTTAAAACATTACGACTAATAAAGAAGAAAATACGAAATGTTCTGTTGATATAGTTAATTTAATACTATGTCGATGGCTGATGTCGCTATTTATGTATTAGTGATGTGTTAATTATTTTATTGTAATTTATGATCGAAAAAACAGAGTATGTAATTCGAGTTGTAAAGCATTTGTACAACTCCACTTCGTGCGTAATATGCACTTTACAACTCTTATTACGTAATATATTCTAATTCATAGGTATCCGTTCATATCTCGAAATGTCTAAAATTCGTATGATTACAATACCTTTTATTACGAGTTTGTAATTCTACAAGTGCCTAATTGCTTTACAATTCGAATTATCTATTACATTTTTTCTAAGACCACTATTTATTGTTTTTCGATCACACCATACATTCAAAGAATTGACACATCACTAGTAAATAGCGCTAATTACAAAACTGAAAATTATGTCAAACTTCCAACCTCTAAATAATAAATTGAAACTATTTTCAACGCAAGAAAACTAGAGTATGTAGAACATTTCTTATTTATTTCTTCATTAGACATAATGTTTTCATTAATTATAATTAATTTTGATTTATTTATACTGCTAACATAATTTCAATAAATCAAATATTCCCTAAATGCGCGATCGCGTACTTTATACATAGCCTTCCGTAATGTACGCTACTTACATTAATGGTTGTAGGAAAAAGTATAAAAAGATCATCTGAATATTTAGGAAATACATTTATAGATTATTAATACTCTTGTACGTATTATACAAGTTTATAAACCTAATATTAGTATTCTGTTCAGTACCTATTAAAATTTCATTTTAGTTCAATTATACATACATAATTATAGTTACGTATACATACATGTCCATTAATTCAAGTAAAAGATTTTATTCAATATTTAAGCTCTAATCTCTGCTATTATTTGTTCGTTAAAATTTGGAAAGTATATGTTGACAGAGTATCAGTTTAATATTTAAAATGAAATCACTACGCTCAAAACCAATATTTGTGTCCATTACTCTGCGCGGTATAATTAATGAGAAGTATACTGATTTATTTTGAAATGTGTAAATAACATAATTTTGTGTACTCAACCTTGTACCTAACTGTTGTCTTTTGGTGGTAGTCATAAAAAAGTAAAAAGAAGAAAATTATGTAGATACATAACACTGTGGAATTCATTTTTTTTTTAATAGTTAAATTAATTGAAAAATTCGAACAACATAACATTTATTGTGAAAAAAAACATATTGTAATAAAAAGTATAAGTAAAAATGTTAAGAAACAAAAAAACTAAAATAAAATCCGTTTATAACGATACCGCTTATAGCGACAAAGTGATTATAACGTTGAAACCACTTGTTTGAAAGCCTACATACTCTAACGTTATTTTACTTTTATCGGTTATATCGATTTCCGGCTATAGCAACAATATATTTTAATTTTGTATTTATTTGTTGCAAACAGTGTATAATTGTACATTACCCCTTACCAAGTTAGAGAGAGATAAAAATAGTGCCTTTTAGAGCATTAATTACATTAATCATGAATTAATTTATTTTTAGTAACTTTGATAATTGGAAAAAAGCACTAGTAAATAGATATGAGTTTTGTTTGAAATGAATTCTTATTAGCAAGCGCATTTTAATTAAATTTCCAGAGTGCATATAATGTTTTCTGCATTATTAAACTAGTGAAACGCGATGAGGGGTGGTTAAAGAAATTCAATATTCTCTGCCACATAAAATTTCTCTATGAAGTAGGTTGGTAGCTGTAACGGTGTTATTCACACGGCGGTACACCAATATCAGGTGGAGAAGCTGCTCCCATTTAGTTTTGAAGTAAATTGCTTTCAATCTCAACAATCGCCGGCTTCGGGATGGCGTGTCGCGTCCTATTTTCCCGCCGAGAACGTTTACAGAAGTTGCGCGCGGAATAGTTACAAGGGTGTGAAGTCTGCACAAAACAACTAATTTCTCAACTCAACTTTCCGGTTTCCAACACTGTGTATTATTTTCTCGACCACTTACACTTCACAACTTCATTCAACTTCTTTTCATTCGGTTAATTTTTATTCTATTTTTTATGGGTTTTATTGTTTTATTATATTACTTACGGTATGAAACTATGATTGTTAAGTAACATTTTTTTTATTATTATTGTTATTTCATATCAATTTAAAAAGACCTTTATCTTGAAATAACTTTTTTCTAATCACATTTTATTTTTTATAAACAAAAAAATAAAGTAATAAATAATAGTGGGCTAAAAAATAAACGCAATACTTCTGACTTGATTAATTTAATTGTTACAATAAAATAAATGTATAAAAAATATATGATTTACAAAACAAATAATTTTAAAAATACATAAAATTTTTATCTCGACTCCCACGGACTCTTTAATTCCCAAATAAAATGGGGAAATTTAGTGTTTCTTTTATTTTTTTATTTTATTAAGATTGTCTTCAAAAGTGTTATACTATATATTTTATTGAAAGATGTCAAGATTTCTCAAAAAATGAAATTTTCTAAAATAATGACGTCATAGAAGTTCAAGGACATCGTATAATCTACCTTTAACAGTGCACACAGGGTAAGGGGCACCGACTACATGGGGGCATCGGGACTCATGGCACCAACGAAAAATTTTTATAAGGGCAACGCCACCAAGGAGACATTTCCTTTAACATACATTTTTTCAATAATAAAGCCCTGAATTGTTATTATTTTAAAGAATTTTTGTACCTCCTTCTATATTTTTGTAATTGACTACTACCCTTAAATGGGTGTAAATTACATCCTTTAAAATATTACTAGTAAAATTCTCTAATCAAAGTACGTATGTATGAAAATTTTCATTTTATTATTCCAACTAGTATATCTACAATAACAGATTTAATATCAGCCAATAGGACTTTACATGACCGGTTATAATGCGCTTTTCAGGATATACCACGGATTCTAAGATCCTAGCACTCAGTCCCGCTCGACAGGTTGCCGGGGAGACAGTGGGCTTGCCTGGTGGTCTGGCTAAACCGCTTTGCAGGGCATCCAATGCCTTGAAGGTGGTTTACTTCATCCAACCGGGAATTGAAGCACGCTTCGGCGTGTGCTCTAATTCTTGGCCTGCTGAAATCGGAGCACATTCTGTAGCAGATTTGGCAGCTCTGGATTGTGCTCTGGTTTCAGTGGATCAGGAATTAAATCATTTTAAAGCGTTTACTCTAATTCTTCGTCTACTGAGAATAGAGCACATTCTGAAGCTGATTTGGTTTGCCAAAATTTCCATTTATCTCCTTTTTAGTATATCATTTTGGTATAAATTTTATATTTTAATCATTATTAAAAATTTTGCCCCAAAGGAAATTTTGAAAAGGCACACTTGCGCTAGGTTCCTATGACAACAAGGAGTTTTGCCTTAATCTACGACCTCATATGTGGCGTTACAGAAGTACGATGATAAATAATTAATTATTATAATTTTAACTTTCAAATAAAAATTACATTTTAAGTCATAATTACTCATATATTTATGATTAAAAAATATACCCTAAACGCTAAACTTCACCATTGGCTCCTGTGGCACCCTTTTCACGCCAGTTATACCTACGCAATTTTGAATTAACAGTACAGCTTAATGAGGTTTACCAAAACCACAATATAATTTGTTATGGTTAGTTCATGGTAAGAGTGAATGGACAGGGTAAGTGTGACGTCAGTGTATTGCGGGTTGTTGGAATTTATTTCAAACCTTTCCAAACAACTGGTGAGTACATGTTATTTTGCCATAAGAGTTTCTTTTGAATTTAATTACAATTATATTAGAAATAAATAAGAAGGGAAAGGGTTTATTTCACATTCTATATATGGAGTAGATTATTTCCCAATTTTTTGATGCATTGTATAACCTATTATAAACCTATAAAACGTTATTAACTTCTGTTTTCAGGTTATGTTTTATGTTTACATGTGTCATTATGAAATATATATGAATCAAATTTGTATTTTTAAATAATAATCGATTATGTTTATTCAAAATTCAATCACATTGCTTCATTTGAAGGAAGTACGCGGTATTTAATGATAAAAAATGATAAAACCACTGTAGCGTCGTCATGGTTACATTTTGTTAATATGAAAAAAATATGTTTATCTACTCTCACCCTATAATGATTCCATTATTTTGCAAGTTATTGCATGTGAAGTGTGTCATTAATGAAATCGTTTAATAATGAAACTAAATCATGCCTAAAAGAACAATGTAAATTAAATGGGACTTTCATTATTATAACATTTCTTTTAACAAATGAAAAACATGTTTTTGAAAGAATGGTAATGTAAAACACCGGTTAGTACTGCTAACGCTATAGTATCGCAGAAAAATATAGTACAAATTATCGTATTTGGATTTTATGTAAGAGTTTTATCTCAAATTGGTGACATTGCATCGGTGTCATCCCAGAAGTATACTGAACGCAACCTACCATCACCTGTCTACCTGTCATATTATATAAATATAATAAATTATTACAATTCTATTTATTTTTCTAATTGGTTCGTAGATAAAATATTGTATGACACTCATGTGTGAAGTACTTTTATGCACTCATTACGGTTAAGACACTCGCTTTCGCTCGTGCCTTAAACTCCGTAATTCATGCCTAAAAGTATTCCTTCACACACTAGTATCATAAATAACTATTACACTGTTTTTTAATTTAAACGATAAAATTCAGTTATATTTTCTTCGAAGTAACGACATCTCGGGTCAAAAATTATTCTAGTTCTTTTGAATTAATTTTTATTGTTTAAGTTTTTTCTGAGTTCGGCTTTACTTTTTTCTCTACTTCGGTTGTGTAGTTCATTTACCTATTAGTTGTTGTAATTCTTCTGCTTCTTTGCTACCAGAGCAATGTCGTCCGAAAATCGTAGATTGTATAATTATCTACTATTAATATTGTTTGTTGTTTGTTACTACGCAACAGCTATTCGTAAAATTTACCGATAAATTCATGGCTCTCGTTATATTGTTTTTGATAATAAGAACTAAGAACAATTGTATGTTACGAAATATAATAAAGTTTTATTCGTTTCTGACTTTGCTGTTATCTAATATAAACATTTTTTTATTATAACTTCAGTTTTGATTTAAAATTAAAAACTTTTCAAATGTTTGGAATTTTATAAATTTTTATAAAGTTTTGTTCTTTACAAAGTGATTCCCTTATTCTTCAAGTAACAAAGTTTATTTGAAATTGAGTTTATTTAGAAATGTATTTACAATCAAAATTAATTTTAAGTTTTAACGGGAAGAAAATTAATGTTGTACAGATAACTATGGTAATTTGTATTATCCACAGTTTTCTTTACGAATAAGTCAAATAAACTTACACTTTCTTTGTAAATGAAATTAAACGCTCAGTCAACGGTCTGGTGCCTACGAGCGCTGAGTTGGCACCACTGATTATATTCTCATCAACCATGACCTACACTTATGATTATTTTCATTAGTAATGAAAACTTCCTTAAAGAAATTAATCAGAAATCAATCAGATTAATCCATTTTTTAAATCTGGTAATTGATTTGTCAAGCTAGCTTTTTGTTTTTCCTGCTTTCAACTGTTGTGTTTATTATGTTTTTGTTATAATTAGGAGAAATTTTAATTTATTCATCATGATTTAAAATCCATATAAAATGTTAAATTAAAATTAAAAAGTATACCAAGTGGAACATGTTTTTGTTTGTAATTTCTCTTTTTTCAGTATAATGTTGAAATGTTTAACATCGTTTCTGAACCTTATATTTATATTTATTTCCTACGTTGGAATTAATTTTGTATTTTTTTACCGTAAATTAAAAAATCTAGTTAAAAGGTCTCTATTTTTCATATTTTGCTTTAATTAATAGAATAATAATAAATATTAGACCCGTATTTTTTTATGTTTCCCCAAATTGACTTTTAATAATGAAAGAAAAACTGCTATTAAAAATGATATCCATCTAAACGCCGCTGAATTACCCCCCTCCCCCCTCTCTTGTCCAGTGATGTATTAAGGTTCTTACCCAACTTCACTTCGTTTCAAACGTCAAATATAATGTTTTGACTTACAAAATGACAAATTGAATAATCTTCTGCGAGAATAGTGGCACTCAAAAGCCTTACAATGCTTTAAATCAAAGACTGTCCACTTTACCAACTTTCAAATGCGCCAAACAACAATATTTGGGACCTGGTATTCACACGTGGATATCTTCACACCAGAACCTACAGACTTTACTTTTTTTTAGTATATTACTTTAAAACGGCATTATATTAGGTAAATAAATGTAAATAAAAAAGAATTCCATCATACAGAGCAACAAATTAGACATTGTAGGTATGTAGGTTCGATTTAAAGAAAAAAAAGATTTATTTAATTTTTTTGCAAGATCTACTAGTAGGAAAGTTATTTTCTAAACACTCTATTGACAATAGTAATCAATTTTATTTTAAAATGAAAAGTCCATCCACTTAGCCAGCATGACAAAAGCACACCGTTTAAATTTTTAAAAATTTCATAAGCGCCCAAAAAAAAAACAGTAAAAGCACACCAGTAAAATTTAGGAATTTAGTGTGTATACGTATGTGTGCGCATCTGATTATCTGATTAGGTCAAAGTACGAGTGAATTCATTCTCTAAACTAACCTAACCTAACCTATTCTAACCAAAAGTTACCTAAACTAAACTAACCTAATCTGACCTAACCTTATTAATATAAGAACATTTCAATTATACAGACACTGGTGCGCTTAAGTAACATAGAACATACTTCGGTGCGCTTTTATAACAAAAAATACCATTTGGTGCGATTTTGTCATACTCCACACTTGCCCTACGTTAAAAGTGACGCGATACTAGATCTTTCAAACCGTTCGTAAACAATTTGAAGAGACAACTTTAACGTATATTCCATATTTATAAATATAAATTGTAGTTGTTTGTCTAATACTGTAACATTTGAATTTCCTCATGTGAAATATAGTCCGAAACGATGCATGTGTAATGTGAGAATTTCACGCTTAGCTGGTAACATTTAAACATTTAGAAACTAAGTTAATATTTAGCATTATCTACATAGCTACCTCGCGTGGTAGATCCGAGCAGCATAAGGGTTTCAGGTACAGTTGAGTTGCAGTGGATGCGATTGTTGCCGCACCATCGCACAGCTAGGCGAGCCCGCTATGACAAGCTGACGTTTTCAATTTTGATGCGGCATTGTTCAGTCTTCGCTGCCGAGATGAAACATTCCGGGATGTAATTATTGGATTCTGCCCTAGTGCCCTTTGCACTGGACGCACGTAAGAACAAGAAGTGGCACTCAGACGTGTTTATCTCCCTCTCGTGTGGACGGGTCAATACAGAGGGTGATTAAAAATTATTTTATTTTCTACAATGTACATTTGTAGAAAGTCAAATACCTATATAGGGAAATACAAAGGAATATTAAAATAAATTTGAAAAGGCAATGAATTTGTGATAAATTAATATTTAAAGAGGTGAAAATGGAGTTTCTAAAAATTCATTAACCAAGTAAAACCAATACCTCAATAAAAAAAGTTCGTATGTTTTTTTTGAAGGCAGTATAATTTATGCTTATATGCACCAACAAAGCATAAATTTTAAACAACACTTAACCAAAAAAATGCTAATCTAAATTTTTATTTTATTTAATTTTTATGCCAATGTTGCATAGTTCATTTGACATTTTATTTCGGGGAAGTTAAAATTTAAGTAATATTGATGCAACCTGCCATTATTCTTTTTTATTTCTTGAGGGAGATGACTATACGAGTATTTTAAGTTTAGAGAATTTATATTGTGAAAATCATTATTGGTCTTAACCTATTTTTAAGTTCACTTTTATAAGTACTTTTTCATTGCATTTGCTCTTTCTTTGCTCATAAGAATATAATGTAAAATCAGGCTTCGTGAAAGCGATTGTATCATAAAAGTGAGTCTGGAATAGGAATGACGATGGGTACCCGGGTACCCGGAACCTACCCGATAATAATGTACCCGGGTATCAAAAATAGTACCCGATTACCCGAAATGTACCCGTTACCCGTTTATTACCCGTTACCCGTTTATTACCCGTTACCCGAAATCTACCTAAAATCTGTTGTTGCCAGTTAAAGACAGTTTTCAGCTGCCGGAAACATTGTAACCACACGAAGATCAAGACTGAGTGCAGATACATCATCCATGTTGATATTTGCGAGAAATATGAGATATTCCTAAATAATTAAATCAAATATACTTCCTTAATAAGTTTTATACTGCTGATATACTCGTATGTTATGTAAAATAACAATGTTTTTTTTATTTCCATACCAGAAAATAATATTTAATAAATTTATATGCAAATAACAAAAATTTATATTAAAAAGATGAATGTGGAAGAATAATGGATATTTTCAGGGTATCAGGTAATTATCGGGTTTCAGGTTATTATCGGGTATCGGGTAATTATCGGGTAACGGGTAATTATCGGGTATCCGGTTCTACCCGGGTATTCATGTCGGGTACCCGGGTACCAAAATTTTCAGGTTTCGTCATTCCTAGTCTGGAATACGGCACTTTATTTTCAATTCTTTAAAAAGAGGATGATAATGATGATAATTACTGTGTCATGCAAACTATGCAGAGTGGTTTTAAAGTTAATGTCATAAATTTAAGGGTAAGCAGTATGACAGTGTAGATTACGAAACAGAAAGAATTTTCGCATATTTAAGGGTAGTTTTCATTTAACTCACATTTTTGGTATCACTGGACTACTAGCAACGCATTTGCATTATATGTATACATATTTCACAATAATTTTTGTTAAAAATATTATTTAATTTAATTATTAAGAATAACATCTTATAAAATAAATATTGAATGTATTTTTCAGAACCATATTTTTAATGTAATAGTAATTAAAACAGCAGTAAAAACAAGTTTTCTTAAAAAAAGTCAAATTTTCTTTTTTCGAATTTTCTGTTTCGAAATCTACATAATTCATACTTACTTACTTATAAATTAAAGACAACTTCAAAACCAGCCTGTATATTTCTTGTGGTGTCTGTCTTAAAAATTATTCGTATAGCTTATTTAGTGAAACAAGTATCTTGGTACCTGAAACCTAGTTTCTTCTAGAAATGTCGTGTCACAAATTAGATGCGAAATATATTACAGTTGTTTTTTTATAACATTACAAAATGTTTGGACATCATTTTCAACTGTCATATGCTATTATTGTTATCTTAAAAAAATAACGATAAAATATTATCTGATTTAATTATCTAACAGTGCTTAATTTGTTAATTAAGTATTATTTTGAATAAATGCAAATGCAATTATGGTTCCTTTAATTAAAGTTCCTTCTTAATAAAATTATTTCAAAGGATTATTTTTAAGATTCATAAACTAGTTGTTATAAAAATTGAAAAATAACTGAAAATATATTCAGATTCAAATTGAAACGATAGAGAGAACGCGCATTTAGTAATATGTTACAAACAAGTTTGAAATTGACTTTTAGCGTAAATTGTAAATGGAGCAAATAATATATTAGCTGGAATACAGAATATATGCAAATATATAAAATTAACATACACAGTTAGAAATTGGTTGTTAAAATTAACTAAATATTAACAAAATTAAAGGGCTCACCAGGTCCACTAAAAATTTTGTTAAACTTTTGTTAAAATGAAGTTGTTAACATAATTTGTTAAATTGTAACAAAATCAATTTGTTGCTTTTTAGCACCCATATTTGTTTAATTTACCTCTCGATTTTGTGAAATTTAACAAAATGTATTTGTTACAATTGACAAAAAATTTAGTTAATTTAATAACACGATTTGTTGTTATCTAACAAAATATGTAGTTATTTCTACAACTTATTTTGCACAAAATACTTGTTGTTAAATTAGCAATTAATTTAGTTTTTAGTAGCAAATAATTTAGTTAAATTGTACAAATCCATTTGTTAAATGCAATTTTATTTTTAAAATATTAACAAATATTTTAGTAAATATTATAACAAAATATAATGTAAAATTAGGTAACAATAAAACATTTTATTAGACAACGTATATAATTTATTGCAAAAACAAAAATCTCCATATTTTTACACAAGTATATAAATCGTGTAATCGTGTACATTAGGTAGGAGGAAGCAAATGTAGGGCTACAAAAATCCTTGTGGTTTTATTCCAACCAGTTTCTGATGTAACTGAACAATTAGCATTTTTTATTGTTTCTTTATAAACAGAGAATATTTTCTCAGCAGTGTTAATAAATTTTTGTTTCTCTCGTAATTGTTCTGAAATAAATTCACATAGTAGGTATAACGTAACCACAGTAAATGAAACAAAGTTTATACCAAGCCTTTTGTATCGGCAAACCTTGGAAATGTTTCTAATATGTTGATTGATTTATTTTGTCGTCTATAACGGAGAGTAAGTTCTGTTTTTTTTGAATATTAACTCTATTTGTTTTGTGTTTTGCGGGGTAGATGATTTGAGCCAATGGATGACATCTTCAGTTTTCTCTAAATCATTATCTTCTGTTGGCAAAGGCGGTGTAGGTGCTGCCGATGCCGACTTTGTTTCTGAAATAATTTAATGTCGTACGATCACAACGATTTATTGTTCAGTATTCAGTATTTCAGTCTGAAGTATAACTTCTTTTGTATTAGTTGCCGAAGTAATTCCGTCGATTCTGTCGGAGAAATATGTCTACCACATTTTTGTCCATTTTTTAAAATAAATAATTGTTAATCAAGAGTAAAACACAAAATCTAACCTCAATTTTAATCACTGTTGTCCGTTTGACTCTACAGCTGAACTAAACTGCAACGCAATACATACGCGTACCAAAAAAATCTTGTTCGTGAATTTAACAAAATATTTTGTTACTTTATGAAAAATACAAATAATATTGATAACGTAACAAAATATTTAGTTATTGTAACAATTTTTTTTGTGAATGTGTACAAAATATTTTGTCTTCTTTTAACTTCTAATTTTGTTTTCATCTGACATAACACACTTTGTTGAAATTAACAAAACTTATTGTTAATCAATAAAAACTATTTCGTTAATAATACAACAACTTTTGTTACAGTTAAATATCGACATTTATATTTGTTAAATGTTAACAAATTCAAATTTTAACTAAAAATTTTTGGTTTCAACTAAGTTTTTTGTTAATATAACTACATGTCTAGCAAATTTTAACAAAATTTGATCAACAAAATATTGACAATTTGAAATTTTCAACAGTGTACATATACATTTGTACACATCCATAAATATAAAATAAACATACTTTCATCTATTTTATATTCATACAAGTTTTTGTTATATAAACCACAAAACGTACTGCATATAATATTTATAACAATTATGAATACATTTATGAAAGGTACAATAAAAATATTATATTTAATATACATATAATATGTTTTTGTATTTATAATATAATAAAATACGAAAAAAACAATGAATGAGTATAGAAAAATATTTGTTAGCGAATCTATTCAAACACATTATATGTACCGTCACGAAATAGCGTATAAATGATTTGTCACGAACTTTAAACTATTCATGCAACAATTATTCATCGTCAAACATTTTTATCAATGCACGATCGCATCTTCTTGTTCACACACTCTTTTATTCATGTTGACAAACTTTTTCAATATGTACAACTTTGAGAAAGTGCCTATTCATCGAATATTACACTTTGATCGAACGAGGATTATCGAAATTAGTTTTTGAATTTTCTCAAAATATATTACGCTGTAAACACAGGATATAAAAGTTTACGAATAGATTGACAAGGTTTCTTTAAATCGAAATTATTTTCTGAATTTTCTCCAAAATTATTTCGCAGTAAACACAACACGTGTAAATGTAAACAGATTGACAGGTTAAAACATTTCTGTTTTGATAAAATTAAATTAATTTGTAAAATCGAAACTTGTAGTTGCCTGTTGAAATCAATGACTAATAAGACTGCAATGGAATTTATCATTTGTCATTAAAGGCAATCGGTGAAAGGATGAAATGAAATTCTTGTTGCAATATTGCAACGTTCTGAACATCTTACTTGTGCAACAGTACTGTATTGGATAATTGTGCTCACTGTTAATTGGTTTCCCTGTTTCTAACCGACAATGCAAGGATCAAATTAAATTCTAGGGTTACAATAAATGGGAGCTCATAGCTCATGCATTCGTAAGCTAAATCAGTTATTATTGTAATTAATTTACTGTTGTACAATATTATTATTATACAATAAGTTGACTAAACACAATTAGAAACACTTTTGGTTAACAACTTGTTAAATATTTAGTGTTTCATACTCGTGTTCAAATTTGTATTATCAAACACTTGTTTTATGAGTAATATATTTTGATTTTATGATTTCAATGCATTCCCGAGACCGTTATTAAATAGAATATTTAAATTTTCAACATAAAATTGAGTTTACATGCCCGAAATATTACAAAAAAAAAACTTTAGATTGAAAATTTTAATATATTTCAATAAACAGAATTGAATTATCTCTTTTTTTTTGAGATATTCGGTCTCAAAAAAGTGTGCTTTTTAAGTATATACGATGTGTTCCAAAGAAGTGTTGTTATAGGCATTTAACATTGGAAAATAAACAAATTAAAACTGTCCGGCTAACAACTACATCAACATATTGTAAAGGACAATACTACATGTATTTCTACATCTTATTTCGTACAGATTACTTAATTTTAATAGCATAATTCAATGAAATCCTCATGTTTTTATTGCTCTACATGCAATACACCTGTCAATTCTTGGTTATGAGGATAGAGTAACGGCTTACAAAGTCAAATGTTTTTAGTTCGACTACGACTTAGAACTTTTTTTATATACTTTCTGTTTTTTGTTAATACGTACAAAATAATTAAATAATTAAAATTGATAAATTTTAAAGAAGTAACGTACCATTTAGTAAATATATTTATTAACAAATACATTATTTCTCATTAAGTATCTTTTACAAAACAGTAATAACTTGTTGGGTATTAAAATAAAAAACAGAAAGCACATAAAATGTCTCAAGTCGCAATCGAATTGAGAACCTTTGACTCTAGTTACTCTAAACCTCATAAGTCATAACCACGATTTGACAGGTGTCGTGTTGCGAGTACAGCAATAAAAATATTGATTTAATATTTTTAATTTGTTTTTGTAAATTTCATTGAATTATACTATTAAAATGAAGAAATCTGAATTAGATAAGATATAGAAATAAATGTCCTCTACAATATGGTTAGCCGGACTTTTATTTTCTAAAAACTATTTTCCCATGTTAAATGCCTACGACAAAACTTTTTTGGAGCACATGGTATATTAAAAATAGGTAGGAATACAATCTCAATAGTTTCATCATTCGATTCTTTGGGAAAATTATTATAAAAAATGTTTTTTCCTCATATACTTTCGTTGAAACGATTAAGAGAAAAGTTAGAATATTGAAAAACCCACATTTCAAACATTTGTTCTAGATCTGTTACGAAAACGAAAGCCTGTAGTTTATATTAAATTAGATTATTATTTGTGCCTCAAATTTAAAAATCGATCTTTTACACTCATTTTATTTATGTATTGATAAATATATGATATAGGTATGTCAACAAAAACAAAATCTATAGAGATTATTTCCGAGAATAATCTCTAGTGCTCTATTCTCACTGTAATAATGACAGAATTGATTAAAACTCACACAAACACTTAAACATTTTATTAGTAAGGGATCATCAAAAAAATATTAAAATTGTTCGATAAAAAGGATATATTTTTTTTAATAATGAGTAACTCATCTCCTCTATATAAATATACATAAATAATTTAGTAAAATTAATTACTGTGTAATTAACATGTTTTCTTTTTATTTCAGGTATGTGAAACATCCCGAGTTTTGTACTTTATCCAGTTGAAGTTACTTTCATAATTTCCGGGTATGTTAATATTAATTATTTTTAAGAGCTTTATATGAATATGTACGATCATTTTTTTCTTTTTTTCTAAACAATTGAGAAATTCCAAAGCAGAATAATCTACGGGCGAATTTTATTTCGTTTTACGGATTTCATCTTAAGAAAATTGTCGTATTTATTTTCTTAATCAGAATCACTTACGCTGGATTTCATCCGCCCGACGTGTGTGTGCTATTCGATTGCTTTATATCTGCACGATTTAAACCGGAAAGTAATTCAGGGGATTAAACTTTGTACGGAGTTTGATAAGATGTTCTTTCTCTGTGCGCTCGAGCAGCAAAGGTATATTGGTAATGTTTCATTTCGTCAGGATGAAATCTTGAGCACGGATGACTGGTTAATTGTTTGCACTTCGCTGAAAAAACAACTGTATTTCCTCGATTCAGATTGGGTTTCTCTTATCTAAATTGTATCTGAATTTTTGTAGTTGACGTTTATGATTTGTTTCGCTTTTTATCTCCCTTTGTGAAAAACTCATTTTTCCTTTATTTGTTTTGATGAATTTTTCTCATAATTAGTTTTTAGTATAAAACAAAAAACGTTATATTTGTACAAACATTTTTTCAACTCATTGTTTTATTTTTATTTTTTAATAAGAGAAAATGATATTTCAATTTCAACCTGTTTATGAAACGAAAAATATTTATTGAAAATTCATTACATATTTTTTATTTCATATTTTGATCATTGAAATTTAAAATGTTCAGTTTATTAAATGAGTTATTTGTGTTTATTCAATTACCTACTCTCAGGGATTTCAACTGAACCAGATTCGAAACGTAAACCAGGACAAATCAATTGAATTTTTAAGACATTTTTAATAAGAAATAAATAAAATACTCATTGTGATAAGAGAAAAGCGAATTGACAAAGTTTTATGTAATAAAAATGAATCGTATTCCTTTATTGTCATGAACAACAAAAAGGAACTAAACTATAAATTTTATGTTTGAAAAACTGGACAGATCAACGTGAACAGTAAATTTAAAATGTTTTCCTAAAACAAAAAAAATGAAGCGTTATTTTTGCGGTTTCGAGTCTTTTCCTTATTAAATTAATAAACTCCGGAAACTGCAGGTATTCTGACAAACCCAAAGCAATTTGCAGTGCAGAGCGCTAAAACTTTTCTTTTGTAGTTTTTTGGTACACGGGCTGTTCATTTTATTACGATACCTCGTCGTCTCGTGAGCAGGGCATGTAACCGGTTAAAAAAACCGGTTAATAAAAACCGGTAACCGATATTTTTAACGAAAATTGCGAACTTTAACCGTAATTTTAACCGATATTTTTCAGGCCGAAAATACCGGTAACCGTTAACCAAAAAAAAATAAACCGATTTTAGCGAACATTATTTTAATATCATTTAGCGAGAAAAAAATTTAATATTTTTTTTTTTATATCTGTGATTTCTATTTGTATTTGAACATGAGTCATGACAGTTTTTACAATTAACATTTTATTGGAGAGTCATAAATGTAGGTCTCTTTGGCCGTTAAGGTTACTTAAAAAGTCAAAATAAATACGGCATTTGTCAACACAGGCAAGTTTAAAATTGAAAAGTGACCTGCGTTTTTCTGAATAAATTACGGGAATTTTTGTGAATATTTATTAATTAAATTGTTTTTTTTTAATTGTTATATTTTCTCAGATGGTAATTTTTTATTATTTTTTTAAATTATTTATTCTATAATTTTTTTTAATCAAATATTTATAATTACTTTTTTTAATTAATGTTAATAATTTTTTAAATTGATATATTAACCGGTTTAAACCGGTTTCCAATTTTTAAAAACCGTTTTCGAACTAAAACCTTTACTATAACGTTCTCTATAAGGGTTAACCGTTAACCAGTATTTATTTCGGTTACATTCCCTGTTTGTAACTAACTTTTAGTAATTTCTAATTACAGTTGAATATAAAAAGTTACAATTTTTAGGTTTTTACTGTAAAATTTTTCATATACAGCTGAAATATTCCAAAAATACCCATGTATGAGTCCAAAATTTTGGTTTTTGCTTGTTGACACCCTTTAAACCCAATTTTAGGTCAGGTTTGGGTTCCTTTTTACCCATTTTAAGGTGTGACAAATTTCCAAATGTACTATACAATATGTTTAGACACTTTTCAACTCATTTTTGGGTATAAAATGCAACACATAATCGTGTTAAACTTATTTTTTTAATTATGAACACCTAAATCATTGTTAAGCACTTTAAACCCATTCCAGGGTGTGAAATAACCCAAATAAACCCATTTTTAGGTAAAATGTATTGATTTTTTTGAAAAAAGCAAATTGATAATCGCCGATGCGCTGATTTCAAATTTTCAAACCGAATTTAATTATCTCTTCCCATTCCTGAGATATTTGGCCTCAAAGTTGCACCTCAAAAAAGTGTGTTTTTTGAACATATCTCTAAAATGGGTAGAGATACAGTATCAACGATTACACCAGTCGATTCTACGCGCAAATTTACATAAAGAAATGTTTTCTCCGCATATACGATCTTTGGAACGATTTGGTGAAAAATGAGAAAAACGAAAAAAACCTGAATTTCAATTTTTCGCTTGGAAACTTTTTGTCACCAAAATTTTTTATATTCTGGACTTAAGTAAATACAGATGCGCTGATTCCAAATTTTCAAACCGATTTCAATTATCTTTTACCGTTCTCGAGATATTTGTGTTCAAAGTTAGACCTGAAAAAATCAGTTTTTGAGGAATAATTCTGAAATGGGTTCAGATACGACTTTGGCGACCTCACCAATCGATTCTACGGGCAAAATTACATTTTTGTACCAATTTTCAGATTTTTATTCCAATGGATACAAATTTTATAGAGGAAAAACGAAAATCGTCAAAAATCGAAAAAAATCGCAAGGGGTTCATCAGGCGATTTTTCGATTTTCGCGATTTTCGTTTTTTCGCTCTAAAAATTGTATCCATTGGAATATTAATCTGAAAATTGGTGCACTTATGTAATTTTGCCCGTAGAATCGATTGGTGAAGTCGTCGAGATCGTATCTTGACCCATTTCAGGGATATTCCTGAAAAACGATTTTTTTCAGTTTCAACTTTGAACCCAAATATCTCGAGAACGGTAAGAGATAATTGAAATCGGTTTGAAAATTTGAAATCAGCGCATCTGTATTTACTTAAGTCTGAAAAATGAAAAGATTTGGAGCCAAAAAGTTCTCCAGCGAAAAACTGAAATTCCGGTTTTTTTCTTTTTTCTCATTTTACACCAAATCGTTCCAAAGAACATATATGCGAAGAAAACATTTCTTTATGTAACTTTGTGCGTAGAATCGACTGGTATAATCGTTGAGACTGTATCTGCATCCATTTTAGAGATATAGTCAAAAAACACACTTTTTTGAGGTGCAACTTTGAAGCCTAATATCTCAGGAATGGGAAGAGATAATTAAATTCGGTTTGAAAATTTAGAATCAGCTCATCGGCGACTATCAATTTGGACTATTTTAAAAAACCAAAATTTTTGACCGAAAAATGGGTCATTTTGGATTTTTTCGGCTGTAAAATCAAAATTTTAAGGTGCAAATCTAAATATTGTTAGTTTTCATGATTAACTATGATTGTAAATTACTTGGAGATATATTACGGGAATTTTTGTAAATATTCATTAATTAAATTGCTTTTTTTTAATTGTGATATTTTTCTCAGATGATATTTAAAAAAAAAATTTTAATTAATTATTCTCTATTTTTTTAATCAAATTTTTATAATTAATTTGTTTTAATTAATTTTAATTATTTTTTTAACCGTTATATTAACCGGTTTAAACCGGTTTACAATTTTCAAAAACCGGTTTTCGAACTAAAACCGTTATTATTATAACGTTCTCTATAAGGGTTAACCGTTAACCAGTATTTTTTTTGGTTACATGCCCTGCTCGTGAGACATGCTGTACATGTCTGAAAGTAGATAAAGTTGTTGTTTATTGAGCCGGATGTCCTACGACCACAATCGTTTCGGTGCGGATTGCATGATAAAAATCAAGTATTTTATCCTGTTTTCCTATACGATTCTAATCGCATCCGATCGGTAGATATTATACATTTTTCGGACGCATGTGTTTTTGGTCCAAATGTTACTGACCACGATTATTTAGTGTTAAAATTTCAATTATAAAGAAAATCTGTTAATGTTATTTAATTAATATTTGTTCTACAAATCTATCATTGAATTCCATTCGCATTCAGTACATATAATTGTGTTTGTTTATTCAGATGTTTGAAACATAGCATTGATTAAAACAGTGTTTGTGTGCAGATGATTGCACACCTCACCGGGTTTTACTAAGTAATTAATCGGAAATTTGTGTCGAATTTATTATCTACCAATTTGTCTGGTTTGAATATAGAGTTTGTTACACCTTTATATGTCATTATATGTAACAAATATGTCATTACATGTTACAAACATAAACGAAAATCACACCTCCATACGATGCTGCAATGATTGTTTTGTTGATGTATATTGCGCTATCAGCCAATACGGTTGTGTGGTCCTGGCGTGTCTTGTATGATCGTGTAGATAAGCAACATAGTCCGCCCTGTCCAATTGGATGGGTTAACGCATAACGGCTCGGTGTGTACTGACCTTGCAGAGACTGTAGGCTGACACCATGCATCACTAAAATGCAAGTAAAACCTGTCACGAAACAAGTACCTCACGTACTTGAGGCCCTGTTCCACAAAGGAATGTTGTGCCGTAGATGGAATCATGCGCTATGATTATTCGTCTTGAGAAAAAAATAAGCGATATATAATTAAATTCTCAACGACAATTCCTCGAAATATACCTATATTTTTAAAATTAATTATTTGTCACAATTTTGACGGACGTTGTATCGAAGCATTGCCTATCTAATTGAGAAATTTCTGCAACAGTTACCACTACTGATAATTGTCAGTAAAATTTTATTGTGGTTGTTTCAATTCCCCAAAATACTGTGATTTAATTGGTTATCTAATTAAGCGTGGAATTGTCACTAAAGTCATAAAACACAGAGTTCGATGTGGTAACACTTGGGAAATGTTATGCTTTTAGTAAGAGTTTGAATTCGCTAGTCATTTGCTTGTCCGTAGCGATCTTTTCGTGAAAGAGTTTTTTCTAGTACGTTCTAAAAATTAGTAACGTTAATTTCAAACAATGGTATGCAATCAGGTTTTGCTTCAGACTTGGGTACAGTAAAATGGAAATTTACAAAACTTAAGCTGTAGATGTAGACAGTGTTATTTCAAGAACCCAGGTTTTTAGGTGGTTTTAGGCATTGAGAGAAAAGACATGATTGAAGATGAAACATGTAGAGAAAGGCCTTCATCATCAAGAACTGATGAAAATATCAACAGAATCTGGCATCTTCTGCATTCAGATCGTCGGTTGACAATAATGAATGATTGGGGAAAAGTTAAATTTGACTCGCACCACCGTTCATCAGATTTCGACTAATTCATTGGGGATGAGAAAAATTTTTACAAGAATGGTTTAAAAAAATGTCATATCATTTTTGTAAAAACTCAGAGAGCCATGAAAATATAAGAAAATATTTCTATGACAGTTTAGTGAAGAATCACTAATTATAATTCTTATTATGTGTATTTTTATATTATTTAAGTTGAATTTACCTTAGGTTTCTTAAATAATATATCAATATTACAAAAATATAAAATGATCAATAATGACAATGTCATTAACTGTCACATACATTTTTTCTTTTATTTCCACAGATGTCTGAATTTTAACGAAAGTGTTACATTTTATGGAGTGAAGAAATAAGCAGGATTGCAGTCAACTGATGAATTTTATTAGTCTAAGGCCAACGTTTCGCTACCAATTGTAGCATCATCAGGGCAAAAGACTATTTTAAAATATTGTGATCATATACAGAAAATCAATCAAGTAGATATCGTCATACATTAAAAAATAAATAAATAAATAATTAAAACACGTCATGTAATACAAAATAATTTGTTGTAAAATGGCGATTGTTAACAATATTTTCATATATTCAAAAAATATTGTTAACAATCGCCATTTTACAACAAATTATTTTGTATTACATGACGTGTTTTAATTATTTATTTATTTATTTTTTAATGTATGACGATATCTACTTGATTGATTTTCTGTATATGATCACAATATTTTAAAATAGTCTTTTGCCCTGATGATGCTACAATTGGTAGCGAAACGTTGGCCTTAGACTAATAAAATTCATCAGTTGACTGCAATCCTGCTTATTTCTTCACTCCATCATCCCTCCAGTCGCTTAACACCAATTCTTACATCGTTACATTTTATATTTAATAAATCTCATACTGCAGATGTGCTGTTTTATCAATTATGATCCTATCTGATGTAAAATTTAATTTTGAACAACTTTGTACTCTAGTTTTGCTCAGGAGAGAGAGTATCAGCAATTTTTGAAATCCCATATTAACCCAGTCCATTTTCCGCTTTTCGTTGCATACAATGTATATGTAATAATTATTTTAGTCAATGTTACTTCCATATGTTCATTTTACACTGCAATTGTATAGTACTGATAAACTCTAGCTTTACTGATAATATAAACTTCCGGTATGTTAATACGAAAATATCATGATATCTTCGAACACATTTGGATAATTTCCTGTTCCATATATTACAAAGATTCCAAGTACATTGCCATATTCGCAGTAGTTTAAATTCATTCGTATTTCTTCTGGAAACGAGTTGTATTGTTGTTTGCTGTGCCCGCAATACATACAAACATATAAAATCCATGTCATAAGTGGGTTGCCATGAATTCTAATGAGTTTCATATGACGCAACCATTTGCTTTTCAAATAGTCGTATCGATTCTGCTACATTTAAAATGTTATGGTATCCCATTTTCGCACAAGCATTTTAATAACAATGTACAATATTTCTCTTCAGTAGATTGTTTGTAATTTGCGTTAAAAATACATTTTAAAAATTGTATGTTACTGTAACTTAATTAACATTTTGTTGCATGCCACTAACACCTTCAAAACAAAACTACATCGTACATGTTGTAAAACAAGCTACAGTCGTAACAATTATCGTTCAAACAATCAACACGATTACATTTGTCTAAATGTGTTAAAATAGTTTTAATTGTGAATCAGAATCATTCAAGTAGAAAATATTACACGTCAAATAGTTTTTTCTGAACGTTTTATATTCTCGTTCATATTCATAATAACACTTATTGAAGATTAAAACTTTTTCTATTATATAAACTTGATGGAAAACTTTTTACCCTCACTTGTCATCTAGCCGACCTAACATATTCTTTTTGTTTTTTATCAGTTTTTGCGCATAATATTCAACCGAGTATAAATTTAGAGTTAATATTGATAAAAGCATATAAAGCTTCTTGAAAAAAGTATTATAAAATGTATACCTATAAGTATAGGTACATAAGTGAAAAGATGTGTGAAATTGGATAACAAATTAAAAATACTATCTGTTTCGAATAGAAAACAACAAATGTAATATAAAGAAATATTGAATTTGATTGTAAATGCCCCTTAACTTGTTTGTTTATTTTGACAAATACGTACCAAGTTCTAATTTTTTTATGCATAAATAATCAATATAAATATATAAATGAAAAAATATTACTGATATTAAAAAATGTTTAATTTTTTAATTTGGCGCCCGACGTCTCTAATAAATTGGCGCCCATGGCGATCGCCCATCTCGCCCGCTCCTTTATCCGGGCCTGAATATATAAATAATTGTTTCTGTTTTGTTGTGAAATAAAATATGTCCATATATAAGCACAATAAACATGTAATAGTAATATATTATAATGTCGCATCACATTTATCTCTTCATCTGTTTGTAAATGTGTGCCATTAGTTGCAGTGGTTACAATCTATTCGGTAATATAATTAAAATAATTAATGATAATTGACGCTCAAATGAATATATTTAGCATTAATGAAGTATGTATTTTCATTATTATCGTACATATTTGTTGATTTCAAATTATGTTTGTTATTTCCTAAAGGTTTCATATTACCATAAATTTTAGCTGCGACATCTCACGCACGAATACAAACTTCATGCATTTAATAAAAAATAACTATAAATTTAATATTGCAAAATATAAGAAGTTACAAATATTTTTAAATAATTTAAAGGACGTATAGATAAAAAATTGTGCAGTTATTTTTGGATCAGTCCGATAAATGAGATTTTGAAATCTGTCCGGTAAATATAGAAATATAAACAGAAAATTACTGTAGTACTTAAAATTTCTTTTTGGTTTGAAGACAAATACGTAACATTTGTAGAGAGGTCGGTTAACTTGTCGATGTACTACTTCACCTTCGATTTTGATGATATTTTGTAAAAGGTCTTATGAAGCATAACTATTGAAAACGCATTTATTTGTTTTTAAAGCTATTTAGTATAAAAGGTATGTACACATACACACACTTATCCTAACGTAATCTAACCTAACCTAACTTAACCTAATCTAACGTTACCTAACCTAACATGATCTAATTTAAATTAATATAACCTAACTCAACCTTATTCAACCTAAATTAACTTAACTAATCTAACCCAACCTAACCTAATCTGATTAGGTTAGGTTGGATTAGGTTTGGTTGAGTTAGGTTAGCTTAGATTAGTTAGTTTTGGTTAGGATTGGTTAGGTTTGTTTAAGTTAGCTTAGGTTGCTTTAAGTTATGTTAGGTTGGGTTGCGTTTGGTTCGATTAGGTTAGGTTACAGTAGATTATATTGGGTTAGGTTAACTGCGTGTGTGAGTGTGTACACACATGGCTTTAAAAACAAATAAATAGCAATTTTATGGTCAACTAAGTATAACCGCCATTTTTTATTATTTTTCCCATATTGACCGAGAGGTCTATTATGGAATAGCCGACATAACACCATCAAATAGTTTCATTTGTAGTATGAAAGCAAATGAGGTTATGTTTGCAAAGTAGATATCATCCTCATAGTGAGTATCATTTGTTCCGAGCAACAAACCGCTCAAGAAGCAGTAATGCCGCACTCAAATCCCAGTAAGAATCAGAATGACAAATACAAGTGCAGTAAAATGCAAACAGCCGGATCCCGCGGAATATTTGCCCGAGGGGCCAGATGGCCGCGGCTCCGGATAAATATTCCGGGCTCAGCGGACATGGGTCACGCGGCAGAAATGATTTGCGGGCGGAATACCAAATCATGCCTTCTGCTCCGTGACACAAGCTTTAAACACACACGGAATGAGGATATAACGCTATTAAATTTGTACAACTACCGCCAATCTACATGCTCACTGGATTATTCAAATAGTTTAACCTATAAATGCCTAGTTGCACCAACAACAATTATCAACATTTAAATAAAAATATGCTAATTCAACAATGAATAATTCATGTTACATTTGTTTCTATGCGATATTCTCTATTAATGGAATATATCATACGAGTATAGTTTTTGTCGATCAGGGTTGTTGTAATTTTAAAAAACCTCACTTACAAAAACCCAAAAAAACCCACCCAAAAAACCTACTCGCAAAAACAATCCTTAAAAAGCTCATATTTTTAAATTTAATTTTATTCGGTACGTCTAAAAAGTTCCATAAACGTAAATAAACTATGATTATAAGATACACATAATGTAGCATATAAGTTAACACCGGCCAATAAAGCACTATAAGTCAGTCGATATGCGCTGTAAAAGAAAACAGAAAAAAACTTAAAAGAAATCAAATATTCTTGGTTTAAACCTGTTTTTTTTTTAATAAATAAGATTGTTTTTATTTTCTTTTAAAAACGTAAAAAATTTAAAGAAACAATAAAAACTACTGTAAAATCCGTTTATAACGATACCACTTGTAACAACAAACTAGTTCTAACGTCGAAATTGGGATCACTTGTTAGAAAGTTAACATACGCTGAACGTTATTTTACTTTTATCGTTTATACCGATTTCCGGCTATAGCGACGAAGAAATTGGGAATTTGGGATCCCTTTGATGGTGCTATAACCGGATTTTACTGTAACACATTTCAAAGTAAATTTAATAAAAAATCAAATGCAAAAATATTCTACATTATAAATTCAAAATAATGTAGCAGTAAAGTCATTTTACCGACGAAGTTAAACAGATTTTTTTCCCATCATCCAAATATGGATTGTTTAATAACTATTGTAGAACAAGTGATTTAAATCAATGATTTGAAAATTCCCTAGGCTAAAAAGAAAAATAATTCTAGCATTTTTTCCCGAACTCATTAGTCGAGTTACGAGGTTTACTCGTAGAAGAAAATTGTTATTTATATATCAAGAATATGTAGATGCTTATGCCAAAGTTTATAAACCGCAAGTAATGCTCCGTTGTGCATAACATTACTTGATATAATTATTTAATAACTTGATTTTCCGATCTATTAAATAAATTTAATAAAACTAATTTAGTAAGTTCTGTACGAAATCCATTCCATCTTTTCTTTATTCAAATGTCAACATTTGTTTAATGATGTTTTACCATAGCAACTCATAATGCCCTCTGGACATGTATTCCATAATATATCTTGTACTCATTTATGAACTATCTTCAAATTATTTTGATATAAATTATTATTCTATGACTAGTCTTGGCTTTTGTCTGTGTTGAATTGTTTTTCTTTCTGTTTTAGTCATATATTGTGTTTTTTCCATGTTACATTTGGTTTTAAAGTTGTGTATGTTCTTTTCCTGTATTTCTTGTTTTTCCTTTTTCCTTACTCTAGAGCTTGTTTAGTTACATTGTCTTGTAGTTTCCGTGAAGTGCGTCCAATATATTTCCGTGTTTGTATCTTGGTTGCATTGATGCTCTCTTTATTTGTCATTTTGAATCTTATTTTTACTCAAAAATGATTGTGGATGTAATAATTTAAAAAGGTTACAGTAGTGACTCACTTGATTAACGCTCTCCGTCTAGAAATGAGTGAAGTTTGAGGTCGATTTTACATCCCATCATGGTCAATTTATAACCAAATAAGCAGCAAATTTCGATTAATTAGTTTACTTTGAATCTAATTTATTTTGGTTCAACTGCCCCACTGAAATAATTCTAAAATAAGGCTGGGAAAAAAATCTCAATCGTGCTCTGATATAAATAGATCAATCAATTATTCCTGTCGTTAAGTAAGTCATGTTTATTACCTGCTATATAGATGTTTAGTAAGATAATTAATTAAAAATCATTCTTTGTAACTTGTAACTTTGCTAAATTCTAACATAACGTTTAATTTTTATTAAAAAAAATTCTTTAGTCCAGAATTTTTATGTATAATTTAAACATAATAATGTGCAGGATGATTTTCCGAACGTTTTTCCAAAATCTATCTTGTTTTTATGATAACAAATTCCACTGCCGAAAGATCGTTCTCAAAATTAAAATTATAAAAAAATAGGCTGAGAATAATGCCTAAAACATCTAGTACTTCTGAGCATCTATCATTTGAAGATATTATAGAAGATTTAGCACAGAAGAAAGTAAGAAGTTTCAATTATAAAAAAAAATATCTATTAAATTTTTATTCCAAGAGATAAATAATCAAGTTGTAGTTTGTATTTTCTTGCTAATCACCAATGATGTTACCAAGCATTGGAACCAAAAGATGCCAAGGTTCTCTTATCGAAAATATAATTCGAGAATTGTCAACTGTCATGTTTGAGTTAAGGTGCGAACATACAAGATTTAACACCTCGCCTGCATAAACAAACACAAGCTACGTGTCTGTGTTTATGTTATGTCTGCGGAAACCAGATTCGCAAGCTCATAACAATATGTCACAGCGCTGTAAGTGTTTTCCTAACTGGGTTGCAGCAGCAGCATCCCATCAAAGTCATAAATGCATTGTCTGTGAATAATACATGCATTGTCTCCCAATGCCGGAGTATTTATCCGTCTTCCGCTGTTCTACAAATCGATATGGGCATGGTTTTATGAGAGTTGGAGCCCTCGGATGTCTTTGTATTTAAACTGCGGATGTTTCTAAAAAATTTATTGTCCAGAAGGATTGTACAAATATCATTTTATTTCCCAGATAAAAAAGAATTTGCTTTATTGTTGTCTGATTGTGGCTTATTAATTTTTCTTTTAGTTGATTTTTTTGAAAAGAAAACATAAAAATGTTGCATATTACAAAATGCCGTTCTCTGCGGATTTTATTCGCTATGTGCTCTATTATTTACATAGACATTATTTATAATGTATTTACATTTTTGAAACTACGGAACGAATAAAATAACATTTTTCTGTACGAAAGTTCTAATTAAATATTAATGTTATTTACAGTAGAAAATATACATTTACAATACACGCTACAAGCGCTAAATAAAGGATGTTAAAATTAAATATTAACTAAGATATTTGAATAACAAACTAGATTACCATTATGCTTGTGTTTGTAGAACTATAACAACGGAAATGAAAAGCACACAGTATTACAATTTTGTTAAACAATTTCATATCTTAAGGAATTAATTTCATCCAAATATTTTTTTTAGAATACTCGTCTTGTTTCAAAAATTATTGCACTATCCTAAATATTGACCAGTTAAAAAAGTCTTCTTCATTTTGCCTCATGGTTCAGGGTTTCAGGTTACTTTTCTTTTTCAGTCTTCAGATATTACAATTTTTTAAATAGCAAAGTTTTTTTTAATGTTGATACTAAAGAATAATATGACAATCATAGTTTCAAATCATTTAAACTTCCTTCTAATTTTTCGAACATTCTTTATGTTTATACCAGGGTTTACGATTCTGGACAGTCAAAACCAGTTTTGGACAGTGGCCAAAAAAGGAAATTAAATCATACATTGATTCACATATACATATGTCATTTAAAAATTATACATTATTTATATTAAAGGAAAAATTTAACAAAATATTTCTACTATATTCATTCATATGAATCGAGAAGATTAATTAAATTAATTGGATAACAATGAAATAATATTGATTGCACAAAATAAATAAACTACATTATCAGGGGCGGATCTAGGGGTGTGCTGGGTGTGCAATAGCACACCTGGAATTTTTCAGGGGCGGCATTTTGGAGAAGCAATTTGTTAAAAATTAAAATTTTAATTAATTATTCATCTTTGTTTACACTTATTTACAAACTTTTGAAGCATTTATGAGATCATATCTAGCATAATTATTTTTTTATTACAATTGTTTGACGTATGTAGGACCACACACATATTGGTTTGTTTCCACAATTTTATATTACATGCAGCAAGCGGCAATAGCAATTAGCGGCGGGTTGTTTGCATCGGCATAGATCTGTAGTGTCGGTAGAGTACGTTATCAAAACACCATCTTTGTTCAATTAGTAAATAACTCAAGGAGGGTGGACCTAACAGTTCAGCGCAGGGATACATGTTCGGAATGTGTACATTTATTTTCTGATTTTCTGACTGTGAAGTTCAATTTGAAAGTGTGCTCAACATTCAATTAATAATTTGTGCAATAGGTATGTTTTCATTTAAAACTTTACCATTAAGCTTGAAACCTTTAAGGTATAAGTAGGTAGTTGTAGATATATGTAAATATACCATAAAAAAATAAAATTTACAAAATTTGGAACCTATTCTGTTTTTTTTCTTATATTATGTCAATATTTACATACTTATATAAATATTGTTATAACATATCTACCACATCTTACAATTTACTAATCATTTTAGCTTCCAAACTATAATCATATAAATTTATCTGCTCTTTAATTTTATAGCATAATATTTTAAACAGAATTAATATTGTTAGTACTCAACTCCAGCTGAAAAAATATTGACTTTCCAGATGCTGTGAACAACATAAAAAGTATCACAGAATTTCTAGAAAACTATAGACTAGAGGGGTTTCACAGTGTTTTAGAAGAGGCAAAGTTTTCTGTTGAAATACATGTTCGAAGAAGAAAGAAAATGTTCAATTACGAGCAGTCAGACGAACCAATTTCTAGTGAAAAAGATAAATTTAAAATATCAGGCTTTTATACGTAGTTACATTGAAAGAACGATTTATCCCGCTAAAACATCACACCGATTCATTTTCCTTTTTGTTTAACATTAAAAATATTGGTCCTATGGATACAAAATTATTAATAAACTAGTGTAAAAATTTAGAGTTGTTTACTCATAAAGATACCAAAGAACGGAATTTTAATGCAGATGAGCTTTATACGGAACTCAAATCTACAATTGTAAAGACGATATAACTCCTAAAGAAATATCAAATTATATTTATAAACAAAACTTTACTAGTCTTTTTCCAAATGTCATAATAGTTAATTAATTTATTTATTACTAACATTACCTATTAGTATTGCTGAAAGATCATTTTCAAAGTTAAAATTGATCAAAAATTATTTAAGGTCTACACTATCTCAAGAAAAACTTGTAGCGTCTTCTATATTTTCCATAGAACATGAAATTACCGAAAAATAAATCATAACGTTATAGTAAAGCGTTTTGCTCAAGCAAATGCAAGAAACGTACCTTTATAGTAGGCTATTTACATGGGCTGTGAATTGCGTTACCTACTTCTACGTTATTGTATTTTTTTAGAGTTTTATTTCTTTTTGAGTATGTATGTTTTCTTCTTTCTTTGTTCATCATAATTATTCGTAACATCTATCAGTATTTGTTTTTGCCGTTCGATGAGACTTACATATTTTTCCAGTTTATTGGAAACAAAATAAAATAAAGTTTTATGGTCAGACAAGTTCACTGTTAGGTGAGGAGGGGGGTTGGTTCTGTAAGCGGAGGGCGGCAATTTGAGGTTTTGCACACCTCATCTTTCCACCTAGATCCGCCCCTGTACATTATGTAAATAGAATGGAAAAAGCTAATGCTAATATGTTCATATAAAGAAGAGTTATCAAAATTACAATAATTAGATATGTTTAACTATTTAACATTTTGCAATAGTTTGCTGGCAGTTTCTAACCCGAATCTATTTTGTATTTTTTCTTAATAAAACTATAATTTGAAAGAATCAGAAATCAGATCTATTTTCCTGTCCATAAATAAATAAAAAATGTATATTTTGTTCAATTTTTGCATTTTATTGAAATTAATAAATTTTCTTTAGTTTTGGACTGTTAAAATAAATTTTGACCAGTAACGTGGTAAAAATAAAAAGTGGGTTTTTTAAAAACCCTGATTTATAATGTTCTTGAAACAAAATAACGTATCAAAAAGCCTTCAATTTTGGTATTAAGTTTGGCTTATTTGTATTTATTATTTATTTAATGTTTTAAATGTTAAAACGGATCTTTCTATATAAACAACTCGGTTTAAAGAGCATTTTTTTTAAACTGACTTGACCCGAGCGTTTTAATACACATGCTTTAATATACTATTACATTTTTATTTCGTTTTTATTTTATATTTCATGTTACGTTCACAAATCATATTTTTTGCTACATCTGAACGAGTTTTAACGTTTGACTTAAATTACACCAATCAAATTCCATACGATATCGAAAAAGAAAAGGACTCATTCGTCTAAATTAAAAATAGATTGCAGTTTTTCTTCTTCTTGTTCGTACAATTTCATTGTTATGGAACATTGAGCTTACCGATGATTACTATTATTTTCGATGAAATTTATAAAAAGTCTGCTTGAAGAAAAAGTATGAGATAATCGTATTATAAATGCGTTTTTTGTCATTTACTTTTATAAAACAGGAATTTGATTCAAAGTTTGTACTTAATAAATTTTTAATAAATAGAATACCTTATTGTAAGAAATTTTGTAGGTTATGAAAGATAATAGTTAATTTAGGTAATTAATTATTTTCGTTAAAGTTAACAAAGTAGTTTTTCCTTTGTAATTAATTTTTTATTTTGGAAATAGGATATTATTAATTATAAAAGTTATTAATTTTCGCCTAAGGAATTTAAGCGAAGCTTTTCATTTAGAAGGAACTCATTTTGATTTAAGAATATTAAATTATTTCCATTATTAACAGTACTATCAACATTATTTGTTAATATTTTTAATACGGAGAATATATTTTTACACTAACATTTACATTTTATTTAAACATTAAATTTTATGAATTGAATATTTTAATCTTTCTGTTTGTCCGTTTATATTTCTTTTATGTACTATGTATTTTACAAAAATTTAAGTGCTAATGTTATTTTTATAAATAAATATTATTTATGTCTTTGCATTCGATAAGAGATAGAAATGTATTCCAATTTACAAAATAAATTATATTCTTTATTTAAAATTAAAAACACGATGTTCATTATTATATTTATAAGAGAAATGAAATAGTATATAGTGCAACAAGTGCAGAAAGTTATCTTTTTTTTCACGAGGTATGAAAGATTCGGCACGAGAGTTCTGGAATCACACAAGGTGAGAAATATGTAATTTTGCGAGAGTGGCACTCTATACTTTTTCTACGACCATACCGCTAAACGTTACAGAACAAAAATATAAGCACGTAAACTATTTGACATAAAGTACAATATGGCGTAGGTAAACTCACAAAGAGTACCTTTACGCATGCGCAGAATTGGCAATTACTGTAACAATTAATATTTCTCAGACTGCACATGTGCAGTGTTGGCAAATACTGTGAGAAGTGATTACTCACACTTTAACCCGCGATTATAGGAAATACGCAACTTTGAAGCTTTATATAGTGTGAGAAAAGTGCCAGTTTTCATAATGGTCGTAGAAAATAGTATATTATACAACAAGAGTGGAATATACGCATTCCACTCGAGTTGTACAGTAGGTATACTTTTTCTATGATATTACATATTACTGTTAATGTTAATTCGTAGATGCACACATTGAGGTTATAATCACGTAAACAAACATTTGAGACATTTGTGTAGAACGTAGAGGATTGTGGGAAATTCAGTAGCTGTCAGAGTTTATAACGTTTTATGAAATAATTATTTTAAATTAATATTGTGAGGTGTGATACGAGTTTAGAAAATATTTTTATACATTAGATTATAGATTTGATTAGATATTTTAAGATTTTTTCCATTTTGGAAAGAACAGAATATATTGTGACATTGACAAAAAGTCAGATGTTTTTCATATCCTCTCTAGGATAGATATAGAGCTACGTATCCATTCTGTCAAGCGTCCAAAACACATAACACATACAGTAGGAAGTAGAAAAACGATATTGTCATACTCAGGCCCGAATGTAATGGTGGGCAACAATTTACATTACTGGAAAATAAGAAAGAGCCAACCCGGAAAATAGTAAAATTTATGTACTTGTAATTGTAACTTGACTAATGTACAGCAGAATGACTTACTTTTTAATAGAAGAAAATAATAGTGTCTTCAGTCGAAAATAATTTTTGTATAATTGAATAATAGAAAAAAGTGCAAGATCCTTTTTCAAACGTGGAAGTCATCTTGAGGAGAATTTATCATCGAACAACGCCTAAAACATCATCTAATACTTCTGAGTATCAACAATGATATTTTAACATTATTATCGTATGAAGATATAAAATGTTTTACAAAGAAGAAAGTAAGAAAAGTGTTAAAACTAAATTGTATGTTTATCAATACAAAATTGGTGTTATTCTGCTGGATAATGAGTAATTAACAAAAAACTTTTGGAATACCAGTCATTAAATAAAATCATCTAAAACATTACCGTTTGGTAAATGGTAATGGTATTAAAAATTATTCAAGTACTTGTTAAATTAACAATTTATTATAAAAAAAATATTCAATTTTTATTCCACGTAGAAAAAGTGAACATAGTCCGGACCTGGTATAATCTCAGGTTAGGATTATTTGGATTAACTATAAATTGCAAGTAATATCCGCTGCTTGTTTGAAGATTGTGATGATACATTTTAATTGTTTTAAACTTTAATTAAAAATGTCATGGCAACATTGTACTCATTTATTTTTGTTATTTTCATTTTTAATGAAAATGTGATATGAATACATATCACAACATCAAAAAGTGAACAAGAAAATGTGGTTTGTGTGAATGTAATTCATTTATGTACGGAACATTATGAGTGTACGTAGCGCATGAGCTTAATTAAAATATGAAATTCTCGTAAACGAGCATGTTTTCCGATGAAACAAATGTTCAGATAGGTTTTAATACATTGAAACGTAATTTTATACGTCAAGTTGCAAGTGTTCTTTGACGTTATGTCATTTTCTGTACATACCTAAAGTAAATTAGTTCAGGACCTGCTCCTGACAACTTATTTCCTTTCCATCAAAGTAATGCACCTTGCGATGCTCAGATGTTCCGTAAATTTATTTTAAAATGAAAACAACCTCTTGGAGCTAGTGCTGCAATTCTGTGTATATATGTAAGACTAGTAAGCAGTAAGGAAGGAGAGTTACAGATGTCAAAAACATATGCAATTCTAAGCATATCTGTTTAACTAAAAATTCGTATAAATTGCAGTAAATTTTACAGTCAAGCAAAGAATGACTGAAAGCACTTACAGATTTCTTTCTTGTGTTCTGCTGTATTTTAAGTTTTAATTATAATGAAAAATTAACAAATATCTACTTTCAAACCAATTAGTAAAAAAAATAATATATTTATTACCTGTAAATTATATAGAATCAATGATCTTTTGAACCGCCATTCATTAGATTTACTTCCCTTAATAAGTTTGTCATACATTCCATTAATTTTCTTGTAGTTTGGGAGTCAATTTTAAACTTAGTAGTTCTTTTATATTCTTTCGGCGTCTTGTTTTACACATTTTTTTTTAAATAAATCATAGAGATGCTCAGTAGGATTCTTGTTTTTTGTTTTTAATTGTTGTGTACAATTGTACAATAACGATTCTAGAAATTTTCTTGTAGTATGTTTGGAGTTTTGATCTTTTTGAAAGATATAAGAATCCTTAAACGCAATTTTTCGGCAGATTTTCCATGAATAAAAAATTAAGTTTCCCACTCCTTCTGCACTCATGCAGCCCCATATAAGCACAAATCCTACTCTAGTTGGTTTGAGTGTATATTTATTTGTTGGAATAAGATATGTGAGAACCTGGAAGCATTTTTAAATATTTTATTTACTAAATTCGCATCACATGGAACAGAAACAGTTAAATTAACGTTATTTTCGTCCAAAATTGCAATTCCTGTAAATCTGTAAAACTTACATATTTCTGTACGCTATAGATTTATAGGTTTCCTTAAAAGAACATAATTGCGGTATAAGTTACGCTATGAAGAAATTTTACTATTTTACTAATGCGTCCAAATAAAAAATAGTGCAATGTTTGTAGTGTTTTCATATAACAGATCGACAACATTTTAAACAATAAAAAATGAATTCCAGTTAATGGAACTAAACGATTTTTTACAAGCACGGGCATGTAATACGATGTAATTTTGTGCTTTACGCTAATGTACTAAACACTGGTAACTGAATTTTTTTATTTTAAAAATAAATATGAATATGTATATATTTCATGTACATAGTTTAAATTTCACAACAGTTTTTATACCTTGTTCGAATTCAGTTATCGGAACCGTCAGTTATTCATCGAGAATTTTCCAGAGGTATTTACTCTATTAAAAAAAAAAATGTCAAATTGTCGATAGAAATTTCTTTGCCATTTAATTTTAATAAAATTCAGGTGTTGATATTTACGAATTATTTCTATGGATAAAGATCTGATTAATTCTTGGGTGTTATTAGGTAAACAGAATTAATGTCTTTGTATGACCATTATAGAAATTTGCATTTTTCTCACACTACCGAAATAAGTCATCAAAGTTGCGTATCGTAGGTTGAATTGTGAGTTTGTAATTCCACAAGTGCATAATTGCTTTGTTAACTCGAATTATGTACTATACTTTTTCTACGACAATTATTTGGCTGTATTTCAACCCATGTAATACACCGAAAGAATTGACACATCAATAGTAAATAGTACCATCTACATAACGTAAAACAACTCAAACTGCCAAATTCAAAATAATAAATTGAAACTTTTCATAACCCAATAAAACAATACTATGTAGACCATTTTATATTTATTTCTTCAATAGTCGTAATTATATTATTATATTGATTTTGTATTATTTATATTGCTAACAAAATTCCATAACTATGTGATCGTGTACTTTACACGGCCTTCCATAATGTGACACTTAGATAACCTACAAGTTGTACAATACTGGTTATTTACTTTAGTGGTCGTAGAAAAATATATTTAATTTTAATTATAAATAGAAGTATATTGAATCAATAAAACTATACTCATTTTTATTCTCTCTATCTTATCTTACATTCGTGTTCATAAAACCATTAAAAATCGTGTCGTTAAACAAATAAAAAATATATGTCAAACATGTAATTACTTGTTTATTACACATTACTATCGCCGTTGTTAGTTCAACAATATAATATTTTCTAGAAACCATAAAAATTATATAGAATTTCAAGAAGTCTTAATATTACATATCCTGTTTTAATTTATTTAATGAAGGAAACGGATAATATCACTGACTGGAAAGATTGATGTATAGATACCGTTTGTTGCAAAATAACATAGCAGGGTTAAATTGCAGCTCAATTAATGTAGGTATATATAAATTACCTAACCTCAACTTTCCTGCAAAGTAATGTACCTAGGATTACAAGTGTATGCACATGCACAAAAGGTAATGGATTAAAACTATTACTTTAATTGCATACATTTATTTTTTTGTGCTCTAAGGAACACGATATGCTTTATTAAAAAGAAAAGCAATAATGCACTTAGTTATTTATTTGATTTGTTTACTCAGTTGAAATTGTATTACTTCATGTGTTAATTACGTTACTAGTAAACACATAAATTATTATCGGTTTATTAACAATTGTAAATATGGTTTGACGCAGTTTTCGATAATGGTTGATATGTTTAGCAAATGTACATTTTTATAAGTAATAGCTATTTTTAATAATTATGTCTATATTGAAAGAACGAGATGATCCTAGACAAGACTTGACGAGACGGAGATAATTAATCTTTAGAAATAATGCCATTAAAATTATTTTTTTTCGCCCCCGTTGACAAAAGAATAACTTACTTCTATAGCAACATATGTCGCTAGTGACTGTTAACATTTATTATTTGGTTACTATTGTCAACGGATTGTTATGGAATAACACTCCTACTAATGCAGTAAGTAACGTAACGGTGTTACGGGTTTTAAAAACTTCGGCGGCAGACTTTGAGGGAAGGCAAATAATATAGAATTATTTTACTATTTTTCTTTTATTGTTATGATAACATTTCGTATAACATATTTAATTTTATTTCATGGTGCAAAACTATTCCTGCAATGAATAATTTTTATCTCACTTATTTTAATTTAGACAAAGTGTATTGTTCAATGCAGTTCTTATTTCATTCCAAAATCGTAATCTCTCTTTATTCAATTTTATTTTTATTAGATAAACAGTTTTTATTGTGCCGCAATTTGGCGTCGGTCTTTTCTATTATTGGTCACCAGTTATATGAAACGCTTCGCTATTCCTTGGTTGTCTCTCGCATCTCACAATTTAGTTTTCTCTAGAGGGCGAAAATGATGAAAATTATACTAATTTTGGTCATTTAACTAAGGGCAATATTAGCTATCAAAAGTTGCAAATGAATAAATCTGAATTGTCAAGTGGCCTACATTTTACAAATACTTTTTATATTGTTTAAAGTTAATTGTTGCCGATAGTGGTGTCGTCTAAGTCTATATTTTTAGGACACTTGTCTTGTATTGTCTAGATTATCAAGACAAGGCTACCAAATGTCTTGTCTTGAAATTTCAAGGCTTTTTTAATCTAGATCAAACCGAGAAAATTCTAGACAATTTTCAAGGCATTAGATCAGGGCATGTAACCGAAAAAAATACTGGTTAACGGTTAACCCTTATAGAGAACGTTATAATAATAACGGTTTTAGTTCGAAAACCGGTTTTTGAAAATTAGAAACCGGTTTAAACCGGTTAATATATCGGTTAAAAAATAATTAAATTAATTAAAAGAAATTAATTATAAAAATTTGATTAAAAAAAATTACAGAATAATTAATTTAAAAAAATAACATCTGAGAAAAACATAATTAAAAAAAAGCAAATTAATTAATGAATATTCACAAAAATTCAAACTTGGAAAAGTAAGATACGAGCTTTTTCCAAAGCTTCTACTTTTAAGCTCACATAATTCTGTATAATGTTCATACCCATTATTGGGATAACAGTCTTCACAAATAAACCCTCCTTTTTTAAGGGGAGTGCAAGTTGAACCACTCTTACAAATATCTCTTTTACATGCGTCTTTAGTTAAAGTTATGTCACAATTTGAACCGGTAAAACCAGCAGTACAAACACAAGAATAACCACCTTCTTTCCGAAAACAAGTTAAACCTTGTTGAACTATCTAGAACATTGTTAAACACTGTAGAACTGTCTCATCTTACTCCCAATTATCTTGGAACAGTGTTGAACCTAGTACATTTATGTTACATCCTAAACAAGAGCTTTAACTTTGTCCCAAACAATTTGGAACAAAGTGAAACATAGTGCAAGTCTCTCTACTTATTTCAGAACACTTGGAACATCTTTCTGCCTTCTAAAACTTTCTTTTTAAGTCTTCCTAGTAATTTCCAATAATAGACATACATGAAAAGTTACAATTTATTGTTTTTCACTCTAAAATTTTTCATATACAGCCAAAAAATTTTAAAAATGCCCATTTTTGGGTCCAAAATTTTGATTTTTGGAATTAGTCTAACTTGATAGTCGTCGATGCGCTGATTTCAAATTTTCAAACCGAATTCAATTATCTCTTTCCATTCCTGAGATATTTGCTCTCAAAGTTGCATCTCTAAAAAGGGTGTTTTTTGAGCATATCTCTAAAATGGGTAGAGATACATTCTCAACGATTATACCAGTCGGTTCCACGCGGAAAGTTACATAAAGAAATGTTTTCTCCTCATATACGTTCTTTGGAACGATTTGGTGAAAAATAAGAAAAACGAAAAAACCGGAATTTCAGTTTTTCGCTCGGAAACTTTTTGTCTCCAAAATTTTTTATATTCTGGACTTAAGTAAAGAAGAATGTGCTGATTCCAAATTTTCAAACCGATTTCAATTATCTCCTACCGTTCTCGAGATATTTGAGTTCAAATTTGGACCTGAAAAATTCAGTTTTTCAGGAATAGTCCTGAAATGGGTTGAGATACGACCTCGGCGACCTCACCAATCGATTCTACGGACAAAATTACATTTTTGTATCAATTTTCAGATTTATATTCTAATGGATACAATTTTTACAGCGAAAAAACGAAAATAGCCAAAAATCGGAAAAAATCGTAAGGGGTTCATCAGGCGATTTTTCAATTTTTGCGATTTTCGTTTTTTCGCTTTAAAAATTGTATCCGCCTGAATAAATATCTGAAAATTGGTATACTTATGTAATTTTGCCCGCAGAATCGAATAGTGAGGTCGCCGAGGTCGTATCTCGACCCATTTCAGGACTATTCCTGAAAAACAATTTTTTTCAGGTCTGACTTTGAACGCAAATATCTCCAGAACGGTAAGAGATAATTGAAATCGGTTTGAAAATTTGGAATCAGCGCATCTGTATTTACTTAAGTCTAGAAAATGAAAAGATTTGGTGACAAAAAGTTCCCAAGCGAAAAACTGAAATTCCGGTTTTTTCCGTTTTTCTCATTTTTCACAAAATCGTTCAAAAGAACGTATAGGCGGAGAAAACATTTCTTTATGTAACTTTGCCTGTAGAATCCACTGGTATAGTCGTTGAGATTGTGTCCCTACCCGTTTTAGAGTTATATCCAAAAAACCCACTTTTTTGAGGTGCAACTTTGAGGTCAAATATCTCAGGAACGGAAAGAGATAATTGAATTCGATTTGAAAATTTGAAATCAGCGCATCGGCGACTATCAATTTGGAATTATTTCAAAAATCAAAATTTTGGACCTAAAAATGGGTCTTTCTGGATTTTTTTGGCTGTATATGAAAAATTTTAGAGTGAAAAACTATAAATTTTAAGTGTAACTATTATTGGAAATTACTAGGAAGATTTAAAAAGACAGTTGTAGAAGGCAGAAAGATGTTCCAAGTGTTCTAGAGTAAGTAGAAACAGTTGCACTATGTTTCACTTTGTTCCAAATTGTTTGAGACAAAGTTAGAAACTTGTTTAGGGTGTAACATAGATGTATCAGGTTCAATACTGTTCCAAGATAATTGGGATTCATATGAGACAGTTGTACAGGGTTTAACAATGTTCTAGATAGTTCTACAAGGTTACACATTATCCCAAATTGTATGAGATTAATTTCAGGCAGTTTTGGAAGGTTTAACAATGTTCCAAATTGTTTGGGACAAAGTTACGACAATTGTTTACGGTTTAACATTGTTATATAAGGGTTAACACTGTTCCAATTTGTTTAAGATTAATTTCAGAATTCCAAATTGTTTGGGACAAAGTTAATATAATTATTTAGGGTTTAACATTGTTATATAAGGTTCAACACTGTTCCAAGTTAATTGGGATTAAGTTAAGAAAGTTATACTAATTTAACAATGTTCTACATAGTTCTATAAGGTTTAACACTGTTCCACATTGTTTGGGATTAATTTCAGAATGTTGTTGAAGGTTTAACATTGTTTCAAACTGTTTGGGACAAAGTTAATATAATTATTTAGGGTTTAACATCGTTATATAAGGGTCAACACTGTTCTAAGTCAATTGGGATTAATTTCAGACAGTTGTGTAAGGTTTCACATTGTCCCAAATTGTTTTGGAATAAATTAAATCAGTTTCATTGGGTCTAACATTGTGGAATATCAATATAGACTTTTAAAAAATCAAAATTTTTGACTCAAATTTAGGTAATTTAACATTGTACTAGATCTTCTGTATTTTTTTAGTAGGTTTATAATTCATAATTTGTCAAACTAATTGAAAAATTATCTTATCAGATTTAAATCTTTTAATCACAGAGTTACAGACCGACTCAAATAGTTGTCAATTTACGAAAAAAATATTTTAAGTGTTAAAATATTTCAGAAACAAAATTTAGAAGGTGATTTTATCTCTAAAGAATATTTGTGGACTGCTTTATGTCAAGAAAATGAATATTATGACAGAACATTCCTTAATATCGACAGTAAAGCTCTTATGTCGTCCCATATTCCAAATTGATTAGATTTTTATGTGTCACATTATACCATTCTTTATATATTGCATTAGCTGAGCCATAAAAATGCAAGAAAAAATATAAATAAAGTAACATGAATATTATAGAGAAATCTCCAAGGAATCGATTGGTGCAAGAATTTTTGTTATAGCTCAACTTGTTTTTGAGATACGCGGCCATAAACTTAAAATTTGAAAATTGTAAGTGCCAAATTGTTCAATTTTTTATATATTTCATCGGCTGTGGCATAAAAATGCAAGAAAAAAATATAAAAAATGTGTACCTTATACAAAAAACCCCAAGGAATCGATTGGTGTAAGAATTTTTATTGTATCTCAATTAATTTACGAGTTATCATTTCCAAAAAATGTTTTGACCGCCACAAGGATTCAGATCTATTTTAGATATTCAAAAAGTGATATAAATATATAAAAAGTAAATAAAAATAGCCAGGAACATTTTTTTATTTTACGACCGCCACACGGATTCAAATTCTTACCTGAAAGTCTTTTAAAACAGGGGCATTGTCTGTGACAATAACTTCAACATGAACATCGCTTCTTAGAGGAGGACTGGCTGCTATAACTCGTAATTCATACTTTTTCCTAGGACTCTCGTAGTCTAGTTCAGTTATAGTCAATAGTTCTGCACTAGACGAGCCAGGTCTAGTCACTAGAGAAAAGCTGTTAGACTCATCTCCTCCTGAGAAAAAACGAGTTTTAGTCATCGACCTTCAGACGGATTATGAGTGGTCCAATGAAAATTATCAGCGCAATTTCTGGACACTTAAAGCAAAAAACGGTTGAACACGGCAATTTTAGTATAAAGGGGGACACTTGAATGGATTTCCAATGGCATTTCAACCCTAAAATGGGGGTTGCACCTAATTTTAAATGGAAAAGGATGTCAAAAAATCTAAGAAAAATATAACAATTAAAAAAAAGCAATTTAATTAATGAACATTCACAAAAATTCCCGTAATATCTTCAGAAAAACGCAGGTCACTTTTCAATTTTAAACTTGCCTGTGTTGACAAAGGCTGTATTTATTTGGGACTTTTTAAGTAACCTTAACAGCCAAAGAGACTACCTACATTTATGACTCTCCAATAAAATGTTAATTGTAAAATCTGTCATGACTCATGTTCAAATACAAATAGAAAACACAGATATAAAAAAATATTATTTTTTTTCTCGCTAAATGATATTAAATAAAGGTTAATGTTCGCTAAAACCGGTTTATTTTTTTTTTTGGTTAACGGTTACCGGTATTTTCGGCCTGAAAAATATCGGTTAAAATTACGGTTAAAGTTCGCAATTTTCGTTGAAAATATCGGTTATCGGTTTTTATTAACCGGTTTTTTTAACCGGTTACATGCCCTGCATTAGATTAATTTAATATTTCATGTGAAGCATGTTCCATCCGAACTGAAACAGTGATTGTAAAATAGAAGAAAAACGCTGCCGAAGAATTCTCTGTCTTGATATCTAGACAATACTTTTTAATCTAGACTTAGACTTAGTCAAGTCTTGTCTTGAAATTTCTAGACAAGACAAAATGTTGAAAATTTTTGTCTTATCTTGTCTAGTCGGAAACACTAGTTGCCGATGGAACGAAAAATATAATAAGCAACTCGGAATGTAAGTGCTACAACTATTTTCGTAGGTAATATGAACTTTGTCTTCGCAAGCTCCACCTCAGTTCATACCTCGTGGAATGTTGTAATGTGCTTACAAACTTACATTCCTTTCAGCTTAAATAACTATTAATGTGCATATCTTTCTTAAGTTATTACAATTTTGAGATTATGAGGATGGGATCACTTTTAATTATTATATTTCATTTTTACTCATTTTGTAATGGAGAGAAATAATAAAGACGCACACAAATATCCATACCCTGTCCGGAATTCAAATCCGAGACCCACAGTTTATGAAGCTACGTTACTTCAATTTCACTGGATTCGGTAAAAGTTATAGAATTTACATAAATAAGAAAATGTAAAATCACTAGCCCGCATTTTAAATAATAAACTACTTTCCTTATTAAAAATTTCCAAAGTTCAAAGTAAAATTACTCTTATAAAATAGATGAACGAGTTCGCCAACTATCGGAGAACATATTAGAAAGAATAAAACAAGGGCACGGTATTCGTAATTTGCTGGCATTTCGTCTTCGCCTTCCAACGGGGGCAGAGCAATGCACCGTACCGCAGTCAATCACGCCCATTTCCATACTTAATTACAAGAGCTTTGCCGCTTGCAATGACATGCGGCTGCCGACATACGCTCTATAGGCTTTCCTAATCACTGCTTGTCTCACATGTTTCACAGATGATTTGAAATTGTAATGCCAAGTAACGAATTCCAAGCCGCTTGCCGGCAGAATGTTCGACAAATTGCAAATAAATGTGTAAATATGTGAAACTGAAACGTTGCTTGTAAATATTACCCAATTACTGTCTACTTTTCGTATCTATTAATAATAATCGTTTAGGTTTTTACAGAAGCGACAGTAAGACAGAGAAACGAAAATTAGAGATATATGGGGAAAGCCAATTAATTTGAAGGGTTCTTTGTTTAAAATCGGAAAGTTTCGTCACATCTTAGAGAGAGATAGAGGATGTCAACAAATTTAAAAGTCTACACAATGCTTCAAGGTCATAGAATTGAATAGGGTAACATGAAAAGTACCGACACGGAGTGTCGCTTCTGTATGTAACTATTATGTGATTATACTTGTGTAACACTTAAGAATACGTTTAGCTTATTTCCTGAAGATAAGGCAAGGAAAGAGATAATGGATTAAATAAATTATCTTCGACTAAGGACTAGTTCAGGGCTAGGTAAACTTTTTGACTAAAGGGCTGTAAAAACCTATTTATATGATTATTACCATAAAAAGTGAATTATAACAGCAAAAAAAAATCTCTAAATTCCAACAAGATAATGAAACGAATAGCAGTGTTTCACATCTTTCGACATTTAAAAAATTTCAAATGCATTCATTTTGTAGTGTTTCTTAAAACTTTTTATAAATATTCATTGGTAATGTTTGATAATAAAACTACAAAATATAAAACAATGTTCAAACTACTAAATTTTACGGCTAATCGTTCTTCAACTTCCGTTCTTTTCATATCTTCAAAATTATCACTATTCCTTATTGCATTACACCAAAGAGTATATATATTATACTTATACGTATATAAATGAAGTTAATAAAACGACGGTAATTCAAATTTTTAATGTCTTTAAACACTAAAATGAAATAAAATGAACAACAAACAAATATAATTTTAATTATGCAATCAACAATCATAAAATCATAAACAATGTTCAACAGAGCACTAGTACGTTACTATAGTTTCTCTTAAAAGAAAAATACAGTTTGTAAATATTAAGTCTAATGAAATGAAAAAGACAAGCTGGTCATTGAAAAGACAAAACAATCAACACGAAATGAACGTATAAAGCATTTGATAAAATATATTAAGCAAAGTTAAAATAAATAAAATCTCATATTCAATTTTTGTAATAGTCAGATCGACATACAGAATTTTCTTCTACTACAACTTCGTTGCTTTCTTCACTTGCACATTCCTAGGGAAAACAGGGCTGTAAGTATCTAAGATTTGGGGAGGTTTTACTTTGAATTCTTATCCTAATATCCGACCTTGAAGTGAAAGTAATGGGATTTCTCCGTTTCCGTTTACCTTTGCAGCTTCTGAAATTCACCTACAACTTATAGTGGGTTCCGCACTATACGGGTAAATTAAAATTTCTCATTTTACTCAGCTTAGCGAGTCGGTGCGCGTTAATTTTCATTTAAATTGAATACGTTTCCATAGAAACCGACAACAAAATATTATTAATTATTACTTGATTGTTGAGACATATCCATTGTTGTCTTAAAAATTTAAAAAAACTTATTTTTTTATTTTGCTTATGTATACAATGTCAATATCTTTCTGAAAGATAATTCATATGTGACTTCTTGGCTGGTCTGTTCCGAATTACTAGGTGTATTTTTTTTTAATATGTTTTATTTATCAACTTTTCTAATAAGTAGGAATGGGAACTTCTTGACTGGTGGATGTGTGAACCCGAGGGGTCGAAACCGGTAGGAGACGTAGTAATTCCCAATAAAGTGACTGAACTCCAAAAGATTTATTTTCGTTTTCTAATAAGTACTCGTATATTTCTTTAACCTAGAATTCTAAAATTATTTATTGATGTGCATTTTTGGTTCAGTATTTGTTTAATAGGTGATTATTAATTGATTTTATTTATTTGTGTATACTTCTTAATTAAGTACTCAATATTTATTTTTACTGCAATTTTTTAATTCTGCATTTATTTATTTATTCTAATCTTAGCTCTAATATTTACTTTATATTGCTAATTGTTATTAACTGCTATATTTATTTGCTCTAGCCAGAATGTACTGTACTGTGTTCTGTCATTATTCCAGTTATTCACAATAATGCAAGAAGACCGGTACTCTTCAGTACGCTATACCAGTATAAAAAAATGGAGCCGGAACGACGTATCGGTAAAAAAATATCATAAACGTATCCATCTATGAATAATAAATAATATATATAAATCCCCTTTGATTGCACATAATTACGTTAATTGCTTAAAAACTTACAAAGAAAGAAATAATGGATATTGTACAAAATGTGATACAAAAAAAAATAATTAAAATCAAGTACGAATGCCAATAACAATTTTTGCAATGTAGCAAATGTTGAAGAGTTTTTTTCCATGAAATGCTGCAATTATTAACGATGAGATATAGCAGAAAAAAGGTAATTTACTGAACAGAATTTTTTACACGTCAATTAAAATTTTTGTGCGAGTATGAAATTTGAAAACTGGTTGGTATTTTGTTAATAAACAATACCTGTTGGAATGAAAATTGAAATATTTATACTATTTTTTATATAGTTTGTGAATTTACCGTTATTTGCGTCCAATTAAGCTAAATCAATAAAAACTTTTTGTTGATGTAGGGAAATATATTTAAGTCTTTGAATGTAACGAAAAGAACTGTACAACTTGTTTGTTTCGTAGAAATAGATGTTTCTTTTAGTGGCAACAAAGTAACAGTATACCTACTGGAAGAATTAAATTAGAGGAAATAATATCTTTTCCACTTAGCTAAGTGAGCTTCCTGTTTCAAAAGATCAATTGTTTTTGTGTCTCTTTTTATTGAGGTGAGAAAAACATTAAATAGCATAAAATTTACTTCATGAGAATTTTAATTTAAATAATTAGAAAATAATAATAAAAATACATGGACAACAACATTTCATATGTTAAAACCAACTCAAAAACAAACTAAAAACTAAGCTTTTGAGATAATTTCTGCTTAGTACGAATATATTAATTATAAAAGTTGTTAATAAACGCTTAGAAAATTGGATAGAATGCATTGTAATTAAATGTTTCCTATAGTGCAATTTATTTTATAATGAATTGACGCCCATTTCATTCTGTTTTAACAAGTTTCTACTCATATCTCTAACTCCATAATATAGTCTAACAATTTCCTGGAAATGCTTTGTGCATGTGAAACAAGTAGAATTGCGAAATATTGCCAATGGATGCAAGTCTGGCTTTGCACAATAAATATGCAATTGCATTATCTATACGTGCACATTCTGTAGCAATGCTCGAGGTAATTATAAATTCATATTGTTTCAAATAATCTACAATAATAAATCCGTGATTTATATGCGTAATTGTTTCTCCATACTCTATTGATTTTTTTATATTATGTTTAATTCATTACAAAAGGAAACAAAAATAATATTATTACCAAATTTTATTAAACTAAAACTGAAAAAGTAAACTGACACTTCTGACTTTTGATTATCGATTTTACCAAAAGTATATCACCTTCTGGTATTCCTTAGTGATGAGCAAAACTTTTAGTCACAGTGTGTTTTGTGCTTTGTAATTTCATATATCTGATTTTTAAATGTGATTGTGATTACAGTTATTTTACGGTTAAAGTCGAGAATTATCGTCATTACAATAATAAAAACTAAACATTAGTTTGCAATAATGTCTTTGGTAACGTCCGACCGAAGTTTCAGTTTCGTCCAGTTTCAGCCAAATTTGTTGGTTTCGGGTACAATTTGGCTGAAACTGGACGAAACTGAAACAAAAAAAATCGCTCCGAACATTTGTTTGTTAATAGATTTGTTTGTTTGTACGTTATTTAAATTTTCTTCCTTTAGAAGATAATTCTTATTTATTATCTTTTTTCTAAGGCCGTTAGAACAAAGATACCAAGTACAAGATGAGGCAAGATCCCATTAATTCAATTTGTAGAATTAAGAAACGTTAAAAGTAACGTTGTTTTAAAAGAATAGCATACATTATAAATTAACCTGTTAGTTAGTAACAAATACTTCTTGAAAAGACTACTTATTGTGATTATTTGTCAAATGGTGATAGATAACGAAGTTTTTACTTTTTTAGTAAAGATAGTGGCCCGTATTACGAACGCACTGATTTAATAATAGCGCTTTAGAAAACGTGCTTTTACATTGTAATCTTGGGACATCTAACTTCACTTTTATCAAAAGCGTGCTATAAAAGTGAATTCGTAATATGGGCCAGTATCTCTACAAAAATAAAATGATGGTTAAATAAATGAAAGTATTTAATTTAATTTAAAAATCAAATAATATCTTAAAAGATAATAAAAATTCTAGAATTTAACTAAATTTTAACTTAACTACATAAGTTAATGTTTCGGTTACGGTTTCGGTCGAAACTAGAAGAGCCGAATATTCGGTTACAGTTTCGATTTCAGCTGAAAATCATTTTTCGGTCGGACACTAGTTATTGACAAATTTAATGTTTTGGAGAAGGGTTACGAGACATCAGCAGGGTAGGATCGTGGAAGAAAACAAATAGACTGTCTCTTTTGCTCCCAGTATATCTGGCTAATATAACTAAATCTGCTACTAAAAATATGAGTATAACGATTTGTGATTTTTCAATATCAGGAGTAGTGAATATTGATGTCAAAAGCTTAAATATGAAGATTTATTAAAATCCGTTAAGTCGAATTTACTCTACAATGAACTCATACTTCCGGACTAATGCCTAAAACCAGTCCAAACGTATTGTAGAGTTCTTGCTGCTTCGGGGTCGGTATATCAAGTTTTATCTTTTATTATAATCAAACATTCCGGGTGCAATTATTCATGAAATAATTACGTTCCATTCTTCCATTTATGTCAAATAAAAAATTGGAATTATCTCTCTGTCATTATTTAATTCCATCCTATTCATTTTAGAAAAGGATGTTAGAATTAAACTGTCGGAAAGAGGAAATAATTCTAAAACTCCATAATCTATACACTTTATTTGCAATAAGGGCGAAAGCGCTAAAGGAACCAAACTCATTTCTCGAGAGTTTGCATTTCATAACGCGATGAAAAGGCGTCCCGAGCTCCAGATTGCTCATTGTCGGACACGAAATTGAAAATTGTGAAGAGGGCTATTGTTTGATTTCAACTCACAATCAGTGTCATTCGCAATTTATATAAATTTTATATTTTTTGTTAAATCAAACAAACTTACTGAAACATTTTAATTAATATTTATGTGTTAATTGGATTGTAATTGTTTTAATTGCTTCCAGTGCATTTTGTATTCAATTACGAAAAATATAACAGTGGCAGTAGTGGAAAATAATTTGAAAGACATTTTTAAAAATATGCGTTCTCTTAGGAATGACATCTTGTTTATTGCGACAAATTATTGAATATTTTTATATTTATTTTTACCAGAGTAATTATAGTTTATTAAGTGCTAAGAACGGTAAGGATCGAAGACAATAGTTTGCTGTTGCCTAAGGTTGTCATTCTTTACCGTTCGTAATGCTTGTACTTTTTTGTCCGATGGGGTATTGAATGGGTTTCCAAAACAGTAGGTAGCTTTTATTGGTTAGGTACTTCGTCTAACAAAACGATAAGATCTTCATACCGTTTAAAAACGGTAAGAGATTCATGGTTAGTACAAATGCACAAAAATTATTTTATAAATTCATTTATTGCTATTAAAATTAAAAGTGTATTTACTAATATCACAATTATTGCTAAATAATGGTACCTTGCAAATTATTTTAACTTATAATCTCCCCAGCACATTGATTCTTTCCGGAATTTTTTTTCGAAAGCAGTCCAACAACGTAATAATTTGCACTCGTGTTCCACTCGTGCAGATTAATACTTTATTGGACTGCACGATAAAAAATTTCCTGAATATGCATCAATGCTCGAGGGTAGTTCATATCGCCCATCTCACCAAAATTTTAGTTCACGAGCCGCCACTGGTGTTTTGCAATTATTTAGAAAATGGGAAATTTTAATTAATATATTTCTTTCAAGTTTAACATTAAATAGGAAAAATAGACAGATATTCCAATATTTAATAAAATATTCATAAATATTATATATTTGAAACATATTTTATAGTTAATTAGTATATTCTGTTTTTATATGTTTTCCTAAATCATGAATAAGTACAATATGAATGAAATTGTTTTCTCAAAGCGTATGTATGTTTTATGTACTCTTACAATGTAATCTCATGTTCAGCACAAAGTAATAAATTCTGTAGCATGTCGTTTCCTTGAAATATAAAAAGACAATATACTGCTTTGCAAATATATTAACTTAAAATCAGTAAAGGTTGACTTTTAGAGAAGTAAAAACCAAACGTAGGGAAAAACGGATTGAAAAAGGTAGGAAAAAAGGTCACAAGAAGAAGATCACGGCAGGGTTGAATTTGCATACTGAATAGCGGAACGAAAAAACAAATGGAAATCTGTTAAAGAATTTAATAGCGGTCAAACAGGGCGTAGAATGTATTAAGTTGTAAGATTTATTCATTCATTTCGAGTTTAACTACTTAAGATTGACAATAGCTTTCGATTCATACATCTTACGCAATGGGTACAAGAGTAAAGCGACTACGAAAACCAGTTTCGTAATGACTTGCAATGTCCTTTGTAGTTAAAAATTTTCCCCAGTGGCACATTCCTTAGGGAAAGTGATCTGATTTTGCATTCTCCTTAAACCTTATTCCGAAGTTAAGCTTACAAATAATCCAATCATTTTAAAAACTCTTAAATTGAAGAGACATTTTAGGTAATATTCTTTTTATTTTAATTTCTTTTAAATACTTCGTCTGAGAATTAATACAGTAGGAAACTCAAAATTTGGCTATTTAATTAAACGGTTTATTTATTATTAATACAGTCTGGATTTTATGTCAAAAAAAAAACTTCAAACTAAGTAGCCAAATTGTTGTTAAAAGTTGCAAGATTTTGTTTTTTTTTTTATTTAGGTTAGAAAAAAAATTATTAAGAAAAGTGTTAATTACTATTATAATTACAAATAAGACGTTGTTTTTTAATAATTATTATTCCAAACACGTTATTTACTAAACAAAATGCTTCATTTGAAGGAAAGAAGCAGTTTTTATAGCTATAAATTTTGATAGAACTATAGTAGGATAGCCATTGTTGATATAAAAAAAAATTATGTTTGAACTCTTGTCATTTGTAAAATAATCATGCAAATATAACTCGAGGTATGAATTTATTTAGTATCTAAAATTTACTCAAATTTCTGCGAAGTAACTGCACAACAACTAAAAACAACAAATTCATGGCTGTCGTTGTACTTATGATAAAATAAGACGCCTACTTGGTAATAAGAATTTATAATATTATTTTTAGTTTCGATTAAGCTTCGTCCTCTTGTTTGTAAATTTTCAATGAGTTGTATGGCTCTAGTAGAAGATATTCCTGCTGTTTCTCAGTCTGCAATATATTTTATTATTATTTCAAAGCAGATTTATCTGAATTGTGTCTACAACCAGTGAGCATCAAAAATATTATTACAGAGATTTTATGTGATGTTAACATCAAGAAAATAATACCGAAGACAATGTTTTAAACAAAGATACAGGTTTCCTAAAAATCCGAATATAAAAATAGATTAATTTTATTGAAATCAGATTTTTTTATTTTTCTAAAAGGTATAGTATAATTTCAAAAATGTGTTTCATAAAATAGCATTTATAAGTAAATCACACAGTAGTGTAAGAATTTTCGACGTTATAAATTGAACGTAATATACCAATAAAGTTGTTTTACCGATAAAGTTAAAAAGATATTGTAGTTCTTAAAAATATTGCCACATGGTAACATTACCCACTCGATGTTTAATAACATTTGCGGAACAAGTGATTTAAATAATATTTCCTAATTTAAATAAGGCAAAAAATGCTCAAAATAGGCTATTAAAATTAAAACAGAATATAGAAGAAAAACTGGCAAAGTAGTACAAAAATGTAAAGAAGTCATATTTATAATAAAATGTAATGTGATACAGGAATGTGTTATAAAAAAAGGAAACTATAATCAACTATAATTTAAGCGAGTTTTTAAAAAAATGTATGCCACCATATGAGTTGTTTAAAAAACCAATACATGAGGTTTAACTTTCTTCGAAGTTGTATGCGATTGTCACCATTTCATACCGATTTGTCTATGAATAGAACTGTACTCACAGGTCATAAAGAGAAATATTTCAAGGTTAAATAGAGATTGCAAATAGAAGACAATTAAAATGAAATGCAATAAGTAAGTTATTGATATTGACCTTGCCTCTGCGTAGATAAAAAAATTCTTAATAATACTGTCTCGCTGTTAAAAAATGTAAAACTTTGTAGATATTTTATGGAACTAGAATGTCATTCGATGTGACAAAAGTAAGAAATAATAAATAAAATATAAAATTCGAACGAGAATGCATTCCGCTAGTTGTCTGCTCTCTTGAAAACCTTAACGGATTCAGTGACAACAGAAGTTCCGGTGTCAGTGGAATCAGGCGGAAAACTTTTCTCTGTTTCTCGCTTCTGCAACTTCTTTTTACAAACACGATTCTGAAGTTGCCTGGCTCTTGGCACAGTTCGGAGGAGCCTTCATACGTCGAATGAAAATCGACAAATTTCAACACCTATACTAACTTCCAAACTGCTCCAAATTGCATCGGATGTTTTCCATTTATATCTTGTGTTTATTTTTTGCAAATATCTCGGGAAAATATTTTTCTGGAAACTATTTTTCTACAAAATGGTTACCTGAAGAAAATAAGAGTTGTAGTAGCGTTAAGGTTTCGCAATTCCAGTGTTGCGGGTTCGAATATCGTGAGTGCGTTTTGATATCTTTAAATTGGGTGTCTTATTTTAAATTTTATCCTGGAATATCTCGAGAAATATGCACCGCATCAAAATAGTACATTGTTTATCTAGTAGGAAAACTATTATATTCCCGCACGATTATGTATTTTTTTTGTTCCCCAGTATTCAATGAGCGGGGAAGGGAGGCAAATTTGAAATCTTAAATGGGAATCCGTATTTTTATACACATATTCGGATAGAGCATCAAAAACTAAGTTGATTTTATCTGAAAGAGCGGTGATATGATAATCAGTTCGTCTCCTCATAGTTTTGGTCCGTCTCACCTACGAGTATATAGTGAAGGATAGTTGGACATTTGTGAATCCGAATAAAATATTATTTTGTAGTTTTCAGAACATTTTTCCTTATTCTTATAAGTAAACGTAGCTTATGTTAATAAAAATATATTTTATTTTTTAAATAGATTTCAATTTCAAATCTCTATTCTTTTATAATAACAGTTTGACACTCAGAATAATATAAATTAAAGGAATTGGATTAGAAATAAGATTAATTAATATATAATAAAAGTGTAGAAATATTTGCAGTTTTATTGCAATTTGTTTGGTAAATATCATGTAATTTATTACAGTGATAAAAGAAATGACGTTACAAAGGTCAACTTGTAAAATTTACTGCTTCAATAGGTGTTTCAAAACAAGTGTAAAAGTTCGGCAAAAAGTTAGTTCTTATGTCAAAACTTGTGAAAGAAAAAGAATATCTTTTTACTTATTATATCACTTGAGTTAAAGGTGAAACTGCATGTGTAAAATATACAGCAGAGAACAACTTTCAAACCTCAAAAATTTGAAATTCGTAATCATCAATCACGTAGAACAAGTGAACGAACATAAAAAGAAATATTGGATGGAGGAAACAGTTTGTCCGATTTCATTAAGGTCCTAATTTTAAAGTATAATTACGCAGAGCCATTAAGCAGAGAGAAGAATCGCGAGGAAGCAATTATATTCGTATTTGGTTGGAACTTTCGCCGGATAGACCGTTTGGCGATTGGCGATTGTCGATCCTAGTTAAAATTTATAAGCAATTTCGATTGCTTTCCTTTGTTTTTCTCGTTTCGTGGAATTCCAAACGTCTTCTTTCTAAATGAAAGCAATGTTGCCTTGATCTATACCTAACCGTATTTGCAGAACAACTAAACAGCTGGCTACCGGAGTTTGTTTCTCATATCGTCTACGTTTACCCACATGCCTTATTTTATTCTTGAGATGTTTTAGAAGATTACAACTTTCTTGGTTACTTATGATTATTTGTACTTTATTGTCTTTATCAGCAAATATATTATAATAAAAATGATTGTCTTAGAATTTATTCATTTGATATAGAGTACATTTATGCTTCAATTTTCATTTAAATTTGCATACATAAAATTCTGTTTAAATTGTAAATACTAACAATACTATTGGTATTTAACATCCATTATTTTATTAGTAATAATTTGTTTAATTTGTCGTATAATCAATTTATTTTTCTAGTTTTTGTTAATTTTATTTAATTTCGCTCTTTATTTTCATTAAACCTGATTTATCAAATTATATGATATTTTCATGAAATTTTATAAAAATATTTTACATATAAGGTATGTGATACAGTATTTCTAGATGGAACATTACTTATAGTAGGTGAGGTATTTTGTAACCTTTTTGAACTACTTACACCATGTGTGCCGACTTTCAAAATTTTCTTTAGGGAAAATTTCTTATAATAACTAAAATCAAAACATAGATTTACAAGAAACAAATATACTAGAACAAATATTAGCTCTAATTCTTGACCCACTGAAACCAGAGTAGTCAAAATTGCTCTAGAATGTGCTCTGGTTTCAGCAGGCCAAAAATTAGAGCAAACACTTCTGAGTTCTCTAATTCTGGCCCCGAAGGCCCACTACCGCCCCGGCGCCCCGCAGAACGGGACTGAGTGCTAACGTCTCAGGATGTTCGGTATATCCTAAGACGCGCTTTACTACCGGTCATATAGATTCTTATTGGCTGATATTCAATCTGTAATTGTAGCTATACTAGTGGGAATTTTTAAATGAAAATTTCTATATACAAGTACTTTGATGCGAAGAATTCAGTGGTGATATTTTTAAGAATGTAACTCACTTATTTTAGGGTAAAATAATTCTTTACAATAATAACAATTCAGGGCTTTATTACTGATGATGTTGAGGGCATTGTCCCCAGGAAAATTTTCCTTGGGGACATGAGCCCCGATGCCCCCATCATCGAAAGTTTTATTTGGTATATAGTTGACGACGTTGGGATTTGAACCCCAGAATTTATACTTCAGTTTTAGCCGAAGCGTGATAATCAATAGTGAATAGTGAATACATATTTCATAATTATTATTTTCTGATTAAAATATAATTTTCTATTTGAGTGTAAGTGTCTTTTCGCCATAAAAATATAGTAAATTTGCGTCACAAATCATCGTGGCACTTACTTAACAAGCTTGTAGAACATAAATTTGGCTCAAACAGCATATAATACAGCACCGCAGCTTCTAAAAGCAAAAAGAAAGAACATAATTCGTTTATGTCTGCTTCCGTTGGTGTTTTCTGTTGTGTTGTGTAGCACGGAGGAAGTACATGTGTAGTATTCACGCCGGATTAGCCAACTCGTTAAATAAGGCCCTAGAGATAAAATAAAGCTGCACTGATGGGACAGATAAAGTGTCTTTGCTCTTATTTCTCATTTCAAAAAACTAACATAAAATTAGTTTAAAACGTTTAATTATAACTTCATTATATCACATTAAATAATATTTCAAAAAGACTGGCTAATCTTTGTTGACGTCTTGTTAATTTACAATTCCAGTGGCGTAACAATGCTGCCATTAGCTGAACAATAGAATTTTGAAGAAAATCACAGTCAAGTCATTCTACTTTCCGACTGACGATAATTTTCGAGCATATATTTTAATGTCAGTTTTTTTTGAAACATCAATCTATTACTATTTTATTGGCGACGTTTATATTAACATTAAATAGCAACTAGTCCCCTATCATTTTCGCAACTTCAAAACTGAAGCTTCGTACTATCACCTCCTTCTTAATTGAAACACTCACATCATTCAAAAGGCAGCGCGTCGGGTCAGACGCCGTTTGTTATTGAGAAATCTTCCTAATTTAAAAGCTGAGTAATATAAATACACCATACTTTGTTTAAAGGAAAAATGAAAAATGAACACCAGTAGTACAATTTGGTCGCTTGTCTTCGTGTTTAATGTTAAAATATTCATAATATTAATACTTGATTATAACTATATCATTGTTAGGGGGTGAAATAAAACTTTTTTAGAAATTAATTTCTTTTCAATAATTTCAACCCTTCTATCAAGCAAACACCAGTCAAGACACTGTATCACTCTTTTAAATAACGGTGGACTTTTCAGAAACAGTAAAATTATCGCCTATTTATATTAATACTTGACTATTACTATATCATTGTTACGAGGTGAAATAAAACTTGAAATTGATTGCATTTCAATAATTTCAACCCTTCTATCAACCAAACTCCAGTCAAGAAATTGTATAGCCGTTTTAAATAACGGAAAGAGTAAAATTATCGCGTATTTATAATAATACTTGACTATTACTATATCAATGTTAGGAGTGAAATAATTTTTTTTAGATATTGATTGCTTTTCAATAATTTCAACACTTCTATAAGCCAAATTCCAGTCATGAAACTATAACGCCGTTTTAAAGCAGAAAAAGTAAAATTATCGGATTATCGCCTATTTTCCTTTTAGGCTAAACCTTGTTTATTATTTCTGTCTAACGTAAGATGAATTTGATTTTCCACTGATATTGTAGATTTTCTATCATTTCTGGAATTGACACTTCGTTCGAGCTTTGAATATAGCAGGTATACTATTTACCTTGACAGCTCTTTCAAGTTAGTTTAAAATCGGAAATCCATGTATCAACTGTATTTATAAAAAAAAGTTCTAAAAAACTTTATCCAATATAGCTCTCCTAAAGTTTTTTTTAATAAAAATGTCTCTGATGTCTTGTATTTTTATTATTTTAAATTAATAAGTTCAATTTGTAAAACGTCAATTCCTCTGATTCACATCTTATAGAAAATATTATTTGAAGAAATTTCTATCTCAGTTTAATTTAATGTTTATGTACTTAAATGATGTATGCTTTTAAAAAATTATGTTCATGCGAAATGAGCTTTGTACCTTTTGAGGTGTTGAATATTATTTAAATATGAAACGACGGGCTATTCTCCTGTTTTTGAGTGTTATTCATCTAATAAAGCAGGAAAGGAATGAAGTGAGGCAATCTGGCTGTGCTTGAGAACACACTAACTAGGGCCTCAACTCGTTGTAGCGTTTGTGTACCGTTTTGCTTGGGTATTATTAAATAAAATGGACTGTGGAAAATTACGTCATTGTGAATAATTCGCTGAAATGTATGGATGTAATTTGAAACAAAGGATCAAGTTTATCCTAGCATGAATAATGGAAGATTCGCTTCAATTGTAATTATTATTGCTGAATATATGAAACTTTGGAAGCGTTATTCAATTATTTCTCTCATGATTTATGGGAGGGAGCTGAAAAGTAAGGCAATGGCTTTGCCTTTTATTACGAAATTGACTACTACCTTGGATAACGCATTTATATTACACAAAAATCAGAGAAAATATCCTTCGTTTAATGTTTAAAGAAACTAAGAATTTCAGTTATTACGAAATACCAGTTTTAGTTCTAATGGGATTTATGACCATTATCGAATTGAAGGAATAAAAGTATAAAAACTAAAAATTAACCATTCTATCTACTCATAACAATGACAAAAACTATATATAATCTTATAATTTCACTGAAATTAACATTTGAAATTCATATTTATGTAACTGCACAATGCTAAAACTGGGAATATCATGAAACTATTTTTTTTTTACTTGTGATATCGAATAAATGTTGTTAATGATAAATTGGGTATAACTATTTATAAAACAATGTGTGAGATACCAATACAGGTAATTCATAGAATAAAATAAAAATATTTTGTTATTACACAGCAGATTGTTTTGGTGTAAATTTGGTTGACATTGAAATGTCTGTACTCATCTATCAAAATTGTAATGTCCTATGTTTACAAACATAGTTTTAAAAATGGAACCAGGATAACTTGCCAAATGTACATTATTCTATGATAGATGATTTTTATCGAATGAAATCAAATTCTCTAAGTCTCTTATGTGACGTCATATATCTCCTCTCCAAAACTTTATTATTGTTTTTCTCCGGAATTATTAATTATTAAGCGTAAAATAGAAAAAAAATATGATCATATTCCCCATTATACTTTCGAAAATGATTTTCCATTTATGGTATTGCAATAAAATGTAGACTCATCTAGAAACATGTACGAAATTCTCATCTAAATTTCATCTATTTAATGTTATCCAATGAAATAGTGGAATACTGTATACATTATATATTATTTTAGATTCAGTTCTGTACCTTTGTATTGTAATATTTATTTTAGTTTTGTATCAATATCAATAACCGTTTTGTTTGTGTATCATTTATAATACAAGTTTTCAATAAATAGAAAATAGAAACTTTGAATTTCATGAATATGTTTATCTAATAGTAAATATCTTTCTACTTATTGCAATGTTTATTTTGTATTTTTCGACTATAAAAACAAATTGATATTTTTAAACATGTCGTTTCTGTATTATTTCTCCATTAAACGGTGAAAAAACAAATTGTACTTCTCATGTTATGTAAATGTATTCTGTGACTTATTCTACGTGGATTATTGTATGTGTTGTTGTTAAACTTGAGTGTTGAGTTCCCACAGCTTAGCACCCTGTTTGTAATACCATGTCAATAGGTATTATTACCAAATCTATTATATAGATCCTTTGTTTGAGCATATTAAAGCAAATGTGTTTCTCTGTTATGATGCTTGGATTGGAAATAACATGATTCTAATACAGATGCTTGCGTACGAATTACCGTGTTGTGGTATTTAAACATTTGACGGAATTTGTTTGTTAATCCCATCATATTTTCATTTGTACCATGAAACAAAAGGGAATATAATATAATTTGTGTTACATAACACATATGTAGGTACATACAAATACATGTGTATTTATGTATATGTTGATTTTAATCCCTTTATGAAATTGTCATGACGCGTTTGTTTGAAAAAATGAAAATTTTGGAGGTGCATGGTTTTGATTGCATATATTGTTTAAAAATAATTTATTTTTTATATTAAAATTGATATATTAAAACTTACGCATGACTTGTGATCTGTTTTAATATTTCGTTCATTTATACAAATTATAATATATTTGTTCATACATATATTTAAGCCATTCCTCCTGAGGTCGAGGGGAATTCAACACTGGTGTCGGATTGAAAGAAAAGTAACGATACATACAATGGTCGAAAGAAAAATGTAAGAAGTAATGACAAAAAAAATATATATATTTTTATAAAACGTAAAATAGTTTTTTTTTTTGTACTCTATACTGTATATGTTATGTTTTTTGTACGCTTGACAGGATTAAGATGGAAATCAATGGAAATGAGTACGAAAAACATCTGAGTTGTCAATGTCATTTTATTTCATGTATATTTTATTCCTTTGAAAATGGAAAAAAACCATAATATCTAATCAAATCTACACCCTAATGTATAAAAATATTATCTAAACTCGTATGACACCTCATAATATTTATTTAAAATAATTATTTCATAAAATGTTAAACTGTTTGATACTTACATTTCCCACAATTCTTTAAGAGCTACGCAAATGATTGAAATGTACGTTTACGTGATTATAACATTAAATGTGTAAATACCTAAATCTTACTGTGTTGGTCATAGAAAAAGTATATTGTACAACTCGAATGGAAGCTTATATCTCTTTCGGATGATTCATCTTTAAGGGATATGATCATCATATCCACTCTTGTTGTGCAATATAGTATATTCTTATGTTTTACAGTAAAATTAAATGCTCCACTTTTCATTGCAAACATCAAGAAAAAGCAGTTCAGTTCAGTAAGTATTTTTCCCAGAAGTAATAAAAAAGTTAGTGTCGTACTCAGAAAAAAAAAATAAATAATAATTTAAAAAAAAGTTTGCCGGTACTAAACTAAATGTACTAATATTAATATAACATCAGAAAAGTGGTATCGATACTAAAATACCGGTATTGAAAGAAAAGTATCGATACTGTTATCGTATCAGAAGTATCAGAACATCGCTAATATTCCGGTCCTTTTCTACCGGTAAGTGTGGACATTATTCCTTTTGTTTGGGTCTTTCTTCTTTCTTGAAGGATTTCTACCAATTGTCCTACCTTTTGGACTTTCTTTACTCGAGTTGCATTCTTCTCCCGCTTCTATGAGAATGTGTACCACTGTTGTTTCAGATTTGTCTTGGTCTTCCTTTTCTATTTTTACCTTATTTTTTGGTTTCCCATAAGATGTCTTCCTCCCGTCATTCTTGCAAAATTTGTCGTAGTTGACCCCTAGTTCCTTCCTTATGTCCTAGTTTTTCCTTTTTTCTTATTCCTATCACTCACCAGGTGTTTCATTTTAGTCGATTTAATTATTTTGTCTTTCTGTTAATATCTAACATCTAAGTATTTTTATTTCGTTAATAGTTGGCTACGTTGCGAATTGAACCCTAGATCTCATACTCTCTTTAGTTGGAGTCGGAACACACTAACTATTTTATGCAACGTACAATTTGCACAAGAAGGTATTTCTTGGTTACGTATTATTACGTATATTACGTATATTGTGGGAATAGCTATTTGCACTTTGCATGTGGTTGCATATCGCTTCAATTTACTGATATTAGTTTTCCAATAGGTTTGTCCGTACAAATAAAGATTCCAATCAGCATACACTAGTCTGTGCGCTCTTTGATCTATTTAGTTTACTCGCGTTTGACATATTGATCTCAGTGCAAACTATCTAAAATATATTGCTGGCTATTAATAAAATGTTAATATTACTTCATTATTGAAGTACGCGAACACGCGTGTAAAGGGTAAATGAATTGCTTGAAGCTCTTTTCGCACACATAGGTGATTTAATTGGTATTGTGTGTTTCATTAAGAGCTATTGATCATACTACACTGACAATTACCGTAATTAAATTAGGTTGTAACGAGCAATAAGTGACTATACATTTTGTCGTTACAGTGTACATGCTGTCCCTTTTAAAAAGCTAACCATTGGGATCTCAAGAATCGTACCAAATATGAAGTCGGTTAAATTGGGATAAAGTTGTCGCATTAGTTGGCCATTTCAATCATTTATTTGTTTTCCAGAAAAATTCGTAGGTCACTAGATATGAGCAAAAAACTGATTTTGAGTTAATATGAGATTTTAAAAGCACACTTGACCGTATATTTTAAGGTACTTGTGTTTTATATCTTTGGAAAGAAAATGGTATTAAAGACAACTTGAGCCCCATATGAAAATTGGAAGTTAGTATGAATTTTTTTAAAAGTATACGAGCTATAAAAATGTTGAGAACCGCTGTCAATTACTCGTAAAAAAGTGTGTGAGAATGTACAAATTAGAAACTTGTATGAATTGAAACAAGAAAGTTGTAAGTCAAAAAGTAAATTAGCTAAAATCAGTTTTTGCTCATATGTAGTGAACAACAAATACGTCATTAAAATGGCCAACTAATGCGACAACTTTTCCTCAGTTTTACCGACCGATAGGGTAAAAATAGGGTGCAAATAAATTTTTTCTTCACGTCACCTTGCAATTAGGTGCCAAAATAATTCATATTTCTAAAAATTAGTTTTGACCACTTCAAAACTTACCGCCGCTACAAAATAAATTTAGTTTTATAGGTAAAATTATTCTTATACAATTGAAATATTCAAAAATACTTTTTAAAATTTCGAAGCACAAATATTTGGCGTGAATTTTTTTTAGCACATTCGTATTTATAGTTGTTAGAGATGCAATCTCAATGTATTTATCATTCGACTCCACGAGAAAAGTTATAATAAGAAATCTTTTATTAACATGTACGTTTTTTGGGACGATTAGATAAAAAATAAGAAAATCGAAAAAACCTAAATTTTAAATTTTTGCTTGGGTACTTATTTTTTCGAAAATCATTTTCAGAAACAAAGAAAATGTCGATGCGAAAAGAGATAATTCAATTATGTTTGCAAATTTGAAATTTGCTGTTCGAAATCTACAATATCTGCTAAATTCTAAAGTTCAAATTTTGGACTCAAAAGTAGATATTTTTAGAAAATATTGTGTTTAAATTTAATTACACGCAAATTTGTATTCTTAATTTTATTTAAACACATTTTACAATTTTAAATATATTTATACCTAAATATGTATATTTGTGTTATATAAAATTATTTATTTATTTTCTATTTTTCCTTTAATAATAAATATATAATTGAGTATGCTAATTGTATTATTTATTTAAATTAAAATATTAACGGAAATATGTTTTATATTTTAAGTAGCTACTAAATTAGAATAAAATACGAGTGGCTATCAATTAATTATTTCAATAGTTTTAATTTAAAATATTCACTAATTTTAGTAAATAATTAATTGTTTATAATGAAACATTAAGTACCTATTATGTAGGAAAAATTATTTAATTATTTCAATTTACATTATTTGAAAATTTAGGACAAATATATATCATAGTCTTGAATGAAACAAAAAAATAAAGTAATTTTAAATTGATAGAAACTGGAGCATTGCCGTTATTTATATGTGAATTTGTATACAAAAACTCCGAAACAATGGATACAGTTAGTTATTTTTCCCAGCAGTGGTGATTTCCCACATCAAAGCATATTATAGTTTAATTAACATATAAAGAACTAATTTGTGCCTATGTCAGATATTTAATTAAATAAACTAGTAGTGTATGCAAACTTTTGCCTCGAGATGTATAATTAGCCGGATGACAGTTCTTCTCAGAGCTGCCCAACACAATGGCTAGCGGATGCGTATGGACAGCTGTATTATTAAAATTTTATTTTAATAGGAAGAATAAAAACTGCTACCGTTATCTCAGTTCTTGTTATAATTTAGAGAAATTTGGTTCAATAACATTTTAGATCTGTAATCTATTTAAATAGCATGTTAACAAATAGTATATTTAATATAATAAAACTTTTATATATAGTATATTGTACAAGAGTATATATCATGCTCATAACCCTTGAAAAAAAAACACCTATTAGAGTGTCACAGGAAAAGTACGCAGGGTGTTTTAATGATTATAAATATAAATGAAATTACATGTAAATAAGAAACTATAAACTATCGTAGTTTACATTTCGTCCGCAAGAATGAGCTGAATTATTGTTATTCGTAAAACCAGGTGATACACAAAATACTAATACACTTAATACATTATTTTAAATTATATTTCATTCAATATGCCACTACTTTCTTTTATTATTATTAGGCAAAAGATTGTTTGAGACATTATACTTTTTTAATGTAATGTTTTTTTTTTAATAAATGATCTAGAAATTGGAGTGTTTCATAATGTACAAGTTTTACGATAATGGCTATTTACTTTAGTAGTCGTAGAAAAAGAATAATAATACCGTAAACTCTCATTCCCTGGACTGAAATCATAATTGTAAATATAGAAATGCGGTACAGTATGAAACAAATAATAAATATTTTTTGCATATATTGTAGCCGGTATATTTTCAGGAAAAATAAAATAGAACATGTGAGATGGCCCCATTGGATGTCAAATTAGGAGCGGAATTATCAATATAAATTCCTTATTAATTATCTGAAGGAAAGCCCTATTGTGTAATTCAGTATCTATACTGTCCTATTAAATTACTAATATTGTGATGTGGTTGAAACGCCGTAGGTACTAGCTACGTGCTATGTTTGTTTAATAACTGGCTTGTGCACCGTGTTTGTGGTTCTGGCCATTATCATCGAACTTCATGTTTAACTTATTAAAATAACTTCACAGTTTGCCACATATACATAATTTATAACATTAATGATTTAAATTTATGTATTATTAATTAAATGCATTATTTTCTTACTGGAATTGTATGACATTTGAATAATGCTTTATGAGTATAACAGAGATATTGCATTGATTACTTATTATTTTGTTATTAAAGTCGTAAAATTATAATTTATAATTGCATCCAATTAAATAAAGATTTTATTTATATTGATCAATTATTAACACTGTTTTTTTTTACCTTGCTAATTCTGTAAAATACTTTATATTTAATCTATAGTAATTAATTTTATTTTATATTGTTTCGCAATTCCATTTTTACAACTTCAGTCCGATAAATGAGACTATACCGGTTTCAGGATATTAAGTTAATCACCCCAATTCTGTAAAGAAGTTACTAGCTCTTAGTAACGTTACTAAAAATTTTAACCAATAGAAATATTTGTAAAAGCTGTAATTTTCATATTTTATTTAGTGTCTACTATTTTTATTGGCTAATGATGTTAGTAACGTTGCTAAGAGCTAGTAACTTCCTTACAGAATTGAGGTAATTGTTTACGTAGACAAAAGTAAGTAGGGTAACTAAGTCATAATTGTATACCATGTAGTTTGGCAAGTCAGTATATAATATTTACCATATGACTACTGTCATATCATATCAACCCATACAAACTTGATCACGAAGTCGTTACTCACAAGAGAATTTTATAAAATGATATTTATTAATAGCATGAAACCGGTAAACTATTGAACAAACCACGGATGTTTTAAATTATACCATCGTGTTGTCTTAAAATCCTCGCTCTCCGAGCTCGGAATTCAATTGATATGGCGGTTATGGTGGTAATAGTTAATGGGGTATTATTACTCTTTGTGTTACTATATACATAAATTTCATAAATTTTCACTTATGTCCTTTAATGATGTTAAAATATTTGTACAATTTTATATATTGTAGTATTAAATTTAAATTCTTTAAATCTGAACTTATCTTAGTATAATTGGATTGAATGATTGACATGTCATAAGTCACAAAAAACAGGGTTTTTCTTCTTAAATTTCTCGAATATAAGCAAGATTTATATTTTACTTTCTTAATAATTTTCAAAGTAACAAAATCAAGTCTTTGGTTTAAATTTCAAAATTCCTGATTCAACTCTTTCGACGCCTCGTCCAAAAACATCTTATTCGTACCGTAAAAACTAATTTACCGGACTTGTAAGGTAAATTATTCTTACAACGTTAAGAATAAATTAGTTTTCTATTTTCATCTTGCACAATGTAAGATTACGTTATAGGATGATTAGAAACGTAAATAGGAGAATGCGGTACTTAAGTAAATAATGACAATAATTTAGAAGATATCCTGAAGCGACTTCCGGTTACAAGAGTTTTATCTGCCTGGAACGGAATTATAGCAGTGATTGAGCGTAGCCGAATTCCAAACTGCACGCAACTTGTAACGTTAACGTTTGAATTATCAGCGAGTGACACTCGTGCAAGTTTCGTGTGAAAGCAGAAAGCGGATCACAAGTTCACGTTACAAAACTGTGGGCGCCGCACGGAATTCAAGTTTAAGTCAAGGCTGCGACTTCGGCAACAACACGGCCTTTCTGCCTCATTAGCAACAAAACAAACTCTCACTTCATACCGCTTCACGCGCTGGGATTACAGCGAACTGGAGCATACCTTTAATTATCGTAATGAACTGCTATTATTATATTTGCATAATCTTCTGCTTTTTCCTTAAATATGGAATTTACGTATATCGCAATTTCAATAAAAAAAATACATTTTTATTCTGATGTGTCAAAAACTTACTTTTTTTCGAAATAGATTCTAAAGTACACGATAGTACGCGAAGTTAGACAAAGTAGTAGCTAAAGAAATACTTTATCGACTTATGTCAAAATTTAACTTTATGGACTCATCTGTCAAACTGAATTAACCTATATTTTAATAGTATTACATTTTTTGCAGTTTATTGTAGCACTACCTAAAATAACAAACATATCATTCTGTAATATTATTGGTGAATTAATTTCTTATTTACTTTTGATAATAATTTATCTTATTTCATGCAGACGACGGGACGACGCCTAAGCAGGTATAAACATAAATGAAAATTATAAAGAAATATTTGACACTTTGGCAGTACGTTTGTTATCACAACCAACCAAGCTAGCTGACGTTTTACTAACACATATCGCTTCGTAGAATAAATTCCATATGCGTAATAAAAAAAATACTTTTGTCCCTGATATACAGATAACTTGTTCTGTTATATTTGAACGAAAAGTTAACCTTTTTTAGCATAACACCCTCATTGCTAGGTGACTAATTTTCAAACTAGTAATTTTTGTACTCTTACAATTTACAATAAAATCTGTTGTTCCCTGTCGTCTAAGCAACGTCTTTGCCAAATAATAATAATAAAAGAAAAAGATGGAATATCGAAAGAATTTTAATTTTTAAATAATAAATTTAATGTATTTGGTTTACAACGTTGGCAACAAATGCTGTCACGTTGAGAGCACCATAAAATATTGGAAAATAAAAATATTTATAAAAAATAAAATAATTTATTATTAATTTTACGTTTTTCGTACAAAAAATATTGTATAAACCTCTTGGTTTCTGGATTCGTCTTACCGAGGCTTTCGCAAGCTTGCGCCACAAATTTCCCGCATTTCTTATATAAATAATTAATATTAAACTTGCTTTTTAAATTGGAATACCTTCAGTGTCAAATATTTACCAGTACTTGTTATTTTCGAAATAAAAACGAATCATTTTTTATATCGTTTTATTTTGCTAGTATTAAAACTATGATTAAAAATTTTTGTCAGGGTTTAATCCTTTAAAGTGTTAATAATTGGAATTCGGTGAAACATTTTTCATTTTTGTGAAAAATCATTTTACAATTTTATCAATTTTAAAACAATAAAACAAATATTGCTATACCATTTTATCTGATATATCTACTGAAGTACATGTTGTTCAGTAAATTATATACAGATTTTTGATACGGATAAACGAAAATACAATTGCAATGTGAATAAAATTGACTGTTATTGTTTTTATGATATTGTAGATTAACGTAATTTGCATTTATAAACACATATTACAAAAATATATTATACGAAGTCATTCACTCGAATTAATAATTCATTATTCAAAGCAAATTAAATTTCATTTTATTTTTATAAATAAATAAATAAATAATTAAGCCTTAACATCCCGCATTTAATGCAATATTTACTTAATAAATAATTGCTTTACTTTAGAATGAATTTACCTGATGATTTCTATTGTTTTACAATTTCTAAGCATTCTCAAATTTAATGACTAATTTCTAAAGTAGTTTCTTTATGTTTTTCTTACGTATTTCTTAATTTTAGCATAACAAACGTACAAACGAACAATTATTAGAACAATATCAAAATAGTAAATAGTCTCTTGTGATATTAACATTTATGCAAAGTTAAACTAATTGGTGTGTATATTTAGAGAATTTTGGAGGAAACCCAAGGATTACATAAATATTTCTAATTAAAGAATATAATGAGCAACAATGTATACCTTAGTTAATTATGTCAGCATTTAATAACGGAAGGAGAACGAAATTTGTGGCGTGATTATAAATCTAAAGAAAGTTACATGAAACCTTAGTAAAGGTATGACTTCATTATGTAGGATGAACACTTAATAACTACACTTTAATGACGCTCTGTATCAACCAATAAATCTCTCTTAATATACAGAATGCAAGTTTTACAATGCCTTGCTTACAATATATTTACAAATCTTCATCTCGTTAAACACAGCCTAATCACTTCCAAAAACAGTCTATCGAATGTGCATTTTGCGTCCTTCTGCACCTTATAAACTGACGCACCTTTTTAGAATTTACGTTTTTCCAACTGTTTGAATAAAAGGAAAAAATATATGCTTCGAATATTATAAATTTATTTAACTAAATTCTAAAGACATTTAAAATTCGATGTCAGTAACGTCGCTATTACAAAACAATTATTCATTTTGTAAACTCACTTTTAAAAATAAGAAAATATATCTTTTGTAAATAAAGGTTTTCTCTACATACCTATACTTTCTTTGGAACGATTAGGGTAAAGAAAAAACGTTTTTTCAAGAAGTTTTCATTTTTTAGACTTAAATTAATATCAATTCGCTGATTTTAAAACCTGAAATCCTATTACGGTTTATCGATATTATTCTGTCGCTTTATTATCTAACTGTTATATATTTTCAAAACCTGTAACCCCGTACTAAAGTTGTATAGAGTTAAAACAAACCAAATAATATTATTAAACCGAAAATTATATTGACAAACGCGAAATATCCCAAAAACACTTATTTTTGTACCCAAAATTTTGATTTTGGATATAGTGGTCATTAATAGATCTCGACGCGCTGATTTCAATTTTAATGGGAGACAAACAGTTTCCGGTCGAAAAATTGAAATTTAGGTTTTTTCGTTTTCTTATTTTTCACCAGATCGTTCCAAAGTAGGTATGTGGGCAAAACATTTCTTTATATAACTTTTCTCGCAGAATCGAACGGTATTGTAGTTGAGATTGTATCTCTACTCATTTTTTAAATTTGTGAAACACACTTTTTTGCATCAAACTAGCTAATTCTTTAAATAATAGTACAAACAATATTTTGTAAAATTTGTAAATGTTAAAATTCAATATATTCATATATTTTCGGGTTTACGGACTAATACAGCATCATCGGCTCTGGATATTACTTCCGCTGTTGTTACTACATACATAATTTTACCAAGTAATATTCAATATTTACAAATGTAATCGTATTTCGTATTGAGATAAGAAATATAAATTTAAACAACTAATTTAAAATTGATTGAGTTCTTTTTTGACATATACGGCAGAATTTTAATAAAACCTACATTTCATGTAATAATGTAAAACTCCTACTTATTACTGTTATGAATGTAATAATTTTGTGAATGAAACAAATTAGAATGTTGACATTTTATAAATGTGTTCATATAAAATATAAATTTGTATATGAATTAGTACATGGCAACATAAAATATACAGTGGCTCACAGAATTATTCGTACACCTAAGTTTTCTATTTAAAAAGTGATAAATAGAGTACTTTTAAAAATAATATTGATATATTACTGACGGGATCATATTCTCTCATATTCCAGTAATAACATTCAATAGCCAATTATGAAAAAAATATTATTTTTCTTATGTAAATTAAATAAAAACAAAATGCATACAAAAAACAGGTACACAAAATTATTCGTACACTTATGAAATCTTACATATAACGAGTCAATATTAATAGTTATAAATATAAAACATCTGTGATTACATAATTACCATTTGTTTGAGTATTTTGTAAAAGGTTTTTTAAAAATGGGTCGCAAAAACAAGAAATTACTGTAGTTGAAAGACGAATCTATGTGAAATGACTTTGCCAGTGTAAATCTTTAAGGGAGGTTGTCAAAATTGTATGAATATTGCTCTCAATTGTTAACAACATTAGAAGTAAATATAAAAATGAGGAGTAGTTGAAAAATATTTGCCGTGGGAAAACTTTTAATCAGCAGAATGAGCGATTTATTGAGCATTAAATGAAATTAAATACTAAAAACTCCTGAATAAATTAACAAAAAATATATCTGAAATTTTTGGGGGATATATTGAAACATAGACTATTCGAAGAACTCTAAGAAATTTTGATTTGAATGGCCATATAGTCATAACTAGCTCCTACATATTCCCAAACTAATATGATCCTGCCGCCGTGTTTCACTGTACTACATAAAATGCAGTTATTAAGCTCAGAATTTGGATTTCTCCAATCAAAAGATTTGCCATTCCACTCAAATCTGCAAAATTATCAATTTCCAAAAAACAGAATCCGTGTTAATGTACTATTTCCAAATGCGAGTCTCTTTATTTTATTTTGTTTGGAATTGTAGGGCCCACTTTTTACTATAAGACCATTAGTATCAAAATTTCTTAAAGTTCTTTGAATAGTCTATGTTCCAATAGACCCTTAAAAAATTAGTTATTCTTAATATTAATTTATTCAGGGGATTTTTAGGATTTGATTTCACTTAACGCTCAATATATAGTTTATTCTGCTGACTTAAAAATAATTTAAGGCCTCCTCGGCGAATATTTTTCTACTGGTTCTTATTTTTATATTTACTTATATGGTTCTCAATATTTAGTGCGATCATAGTTTAATTTTGTCAACCTCCCTTAAAGATTTACACTGGCAAAGTAATTTTAAGCAGATTAGCCTTTCAACTACCATAATTTCTTATTTTTGTGAACTATTTTTAAAAAAATCTTATACAAAATACTCAGACAAATGATAATTATGCAATCACAGATGTTTCATGTTTATAAATATAAATATTGACTCGTTATATGTAAGATTTCATAAGTGTACGAATAATTTTGTGTACCTAGTTTTTGTACACCTTTTGTTTTTATTTAATTAACATAAGAAAAATAATATTTTTTTCATAATTGGCTATTGCATTTTGTTTCTGGAAAATAAGAGAATCTGATCCTGTCAATAATACATCAATATTTTTTTTGAAAGTACTCCATTTTTCACTTTTTAAATATAAAACTTAGGTGTACGAATAATTTTGTGAGCCACTGTACGTGTATGATATTAAATGTTTTCATGAGTATTTGTAAAAAAGAGAACAAAAAAAATCATTTCAGCATGAATTAGAAAATATGTTTTTGCATTAGCGAGCATTTGTTGTTCTATTATTTTATTTCTTTTTATCCATTAGTATATTTTCATTTTTCAACAAGATTAATTAATTTATAAATCCACTGCGGAGAAACAAAAGATATCTAATGAAATTAATCTTTGTAAATAATTATAGAAACAAAACAACTGCCGGAAAGCATTGTTTTGAAGTGATGAATAAACAAAAAAGCTGAAATGAGAAAGATACTAAGCTCTTCATATTTAATTAGCAACAAAAAACAGTGGAAGATCGCGCAAACAGAGGCGCTGTAAGACAAAGAGTAAACGGCCCAATGCCAATAATAATAGAAGTCGTTTCGCATGAGTTTGACGGCAATTTCCTGGGCCAATCATGCTACAGGCCACCATTTCCGGTACCGGTTCGTTCGAGATCCGATCCCCCGTCGATATGTTCCGTTTCCGGAAGGAGGCACGACATCATTGCGGATATTAATCCACTTGCTTCCAATGGTTTCATATTATACTACGGCGGTTTTCAAATCAAACATTTTGAATACGACTATATGTTCTGTATACTTGAGGTAAAGGTAAATGTTAGCTTTGAATGTATTGTGTTTGTATAAATTCTTGAAATTGAGGATGTTTATTATAATAGCAACCTAGATAGTGCAAGTGGTAGTAGTATCGAATTTGTGGTTCGAAATTCCCTGTTGTTGTTATTTGTATATTCTCCATTCAACTGTTAATAATGTTGAACCCATAGGCGTGGACAGTGTTTAGTAATGGGGGTGCCCAAGCAGCGCCAGATCTAGGATTTCGAGCATTGCTATATTACGGAAAAAAAAAAAAATAAAAAAAATAGAAGAACGTATCGTCTATACCTGAAAAAGCACGCACTGGATTCCCATAGCAACAGTATGTTTTGTCTCAACCTAAGACCTATGTTCAAATGTCAGGTCTCACCATTCCTTTGAATTCGATGATAAATCATTTATTATAAATAAATGGGTACATAATTTTAACTCTCAATTACATTTTAAGTTATAATTATTCATATACATGTAATTTCATTCTCATTAAACTTCGCCATTCATATCAGTTTCATTAATTTCGTTAGCGGGAGAGCCAAAATTCGGAATAGATCGTTCAATATCTGGCAATTTATGGCCATTGCGAATAAATAAAATTAATGTTTTTATTTTATTTTTTATGGAAATTTTTCTTGTGTTATTTAAAAACAAAAATAAATTTTCACTGATATATTATTTGAAAAATCATTCTTTATATATTAATTTATATTTTTGTGTCGTATAGTATTTTCAAAATAAGGATCTTTAATTAATAGATTTGGCTTATGATGTACCCCATTTTTTTGCACTTTTTGCCATGAAATATATTAATATTCTTACCACTATATGTGCACACAAAATAAGACAAATATTAATTTAAGTTAAAATATTAGGTTTTAACAACATAATTTAAAGAAACACTAATCATTTTTGGTAGGATTGAATATTCATTTGTAATCAACTTTTTAGAAAAGAAGAATGGATTATCTAGAATTTTCCATTCAAAAAATGTAATTTTCTTTGTTTTAATTTGGTAATGGTGGTGCCCAGGAACCTCCCTATACACATCTAGGATTGAACTAAAACCATTCCTAGCTAATATATTTATCCACTAAGCTTCGAAATTTAGGTATTACGGGTTAAAAGTCTAGAGACATATTCTGTATGAATGTTTTCTTTTTTTATTTTATCGAAGCAACCTCATTCAATTGCTTGTGGTCATTCTGAAAGATCTAGTTTCTAAACTTCATTTATTGACAGAAAGTTGACATCTGTAGACCGAACATATTTTCAGACCATTGTGTAACTTACTTATAAATAATAATTGTTTTTAGTTTCTAAAAATACAGAATGTACCCCAAAAAACCGCTGCTGTAAGTTTATAGTTATTTAAGCAGTAAGGAATGTAAATATATTATAACCTTCGAGAAGTTATAAACTGAGGCGGAGCTTGCGTATCTGAATTTGCTACCGTACGAGAATAGTTGTAGTAGGTAGGTACTACATTCTGAGTCGCCTATTATATTTTTCGCGCCTCCAGCAGTAATTAACTTCAAATGACGTTGAGTATTTGTAAAATGTAATCCACTTGACAGTTCAGATTTATTTATTTGCAACTCTTTACAGTTTATTTTTTGCCCTCTTGCTAGAAGACCAAAAATTATCTTCTATAACACTTCATTGACATTGGTAACCAAATAATAGATGTTACAAGAACTTACAATTTACATATGTATATGTTTTTTTGTTAGTAAGTTGAATTTACGTCAACGGTGACGCGAAAAATAAATTATTCAACTTATTAAAAAATATCTGTAGTAGATGTAGAGGTATATTTTCAAGAGATGAGATTTTGTATAAAATAAAATTTCTATGCAACCAAGCATCAAATTATAAAGAGAGAAATTGTATTTGCAGTAAAGAAATAATTTATGATGAGTTATGAAAACATTTCCATGTTGTGTCCTATTTTTATTATTTTAAATTCATTTCTTTTACGACTTGCAGAGTAGAACTTGGTTTGTGTTATTTTTATTTTCTTCAGAATAACAGACGATGTTTGTAACTTACGAGTACCTACTTTATTGTCTTGAAAAGATATTGTTTATAGTTGTATGTATTGTGCTAGTGCTTGGCAAAGAATTCATATAACCTCATTATATTTATAAAGTTTAAAATATATTTTATAAATATAATTCTGTTTGTGGAGAATAAATTGCTATTTTATTAATAACTACAATTTTAGTTGTAATTCTAAACATAATTTATTGTTTGCTGATTTAATAATAAAATGATGAATTAGATTTTAATTATTAGTTTGATAGAGGTTATTTTAAAAGTTTTTACAGGTTTCTATTTCAGTGAGCAGGGTTGGCAAATATCATGATTTATTTAAAAAAATCAAAAATGATTGATTTAGAAAAAAAAAGAAGAAAGTGTTAAAGCACTTTTTTAATTGTTTTAAAAGCAATATTAATATTTTATTTCATAAACAAAAACGAAATCTGTAATAAAACCAAAACTATTCATCTGAGTAAAATTAGGAAGTGTAAGTGTGTTACACATTTAAATACATATTTTTCTATCTTCTATTATGACAATTAAAGTGTTAAAATATCATTTATTTTTAAGACATTAATAAGTACAGACCTTATATTGGTTGTATTAATAGTTTTGTAGCAAATAAATACATTTTCATTACAATTTGTATTTATTTTTTATCTTTGATAAAAATCAATGATTTTTATTAAAAAAATCAGTTTGTTTTAAATCATGATTTAAATAACGATTCAAATCAAATGATTTAAATCAGGCCAACCTTGGTTTTGAGATTACTGTGTTACTAATGATTTGAAACTCAACTGCAAAAACATTAAAATGTATTATTACTTTCAGACAGATGTAATGAGATAATTACATGTAGGTGCATGATATAATTTAATTAGAAAGTATGTCTGTTTTTGCAGAGTTTTATTGTTTTTTTAAGTTTACGTATGAAAGTGGATCACATAAAACAGAAAGAAAGAAAAATAAAGTTTTCAATATGATATTCCCCTCAGATTTGTAAAGTGCTTCTCTGTGGAAATGTATTTTATATAGTAGATTTTTCCTTTGAATATATAACCACAGTGCACCTTTCTCTATGGCCATGAATCTATATGAATTTTATATGGGTTTGCATTCTCTGCGTTACATGAAAAATAAAATAGATTTCTTTTATAGTTTATAAAGCTGCAAGGAATTATGTAGCCTTATATATTCATACCACAACTAGTGGATAAAGTATTTTCAGTTAATTATATATTATTCAAATGCCAACATTCATATTCTTTATTGTGCAATGACTGCTCTATTACTTTGCTCATATATAGTCGGATGAGAATGAAAAATTATGACAGATCCATAACTTTCGAATGTTTAAGCCGCGAGTCTGATAGTGAAGACAGTGTTTAATTATAAAAAGTTTTAACTCTCATTCTACATTTTCAAGTTATTTCCAATCACAGTTAAACGTGAAAAAACACAATTTTTAGTTGTTTACATCAAACTTTTTATCTACAAACGAAATAATCCAAAATACACAGTTTTAAGACCAATTTTGGTTTTTGAATTAAAATACTGAAATTAGCCAAAATGGAGAAAGAAAGGCTTCAATTTTTCTTGATTTTTTTTTGGGTCGAAGTTTGAACGCAAATATCTTAAGAACGGTAAAAGATAATTTAATTCTATTTAAAAATTTAGAATCAGCGCATCTGTATTTACTTAAGTCCAGAATTTTTTTATGTGGCCTCTACAGGAAATTATTAATTTTCCTTTAATATACCATCTGTCAAAAGAAACGATTGCCCGTGATGTAAGATTATGCGACGGAAATAAATATTTTCGTCTTTACCGAAGCCGATTATATTTAAGCAAAATTATTTCCATTCCGTTCAAAGCCAACTAGCAAGCCATGAACCGATGTTTTCTCTTCTCTTTTTTATTTCTATGGTTATCGATATTAATTGTCTGATTACAAACCGATTGTTTGTGTTAAAATTATTGAAATAAGTGTGAAATACAATAGTTTTTCATGTGGTCCCCAAAAAATAAAATTGCAATCCTCGAGTACATCTCGTGCCTCAAAAATTATACTCGCATAAATATGAATGCTTTTTGCACTCGATGCACAATATACTATTACAGATAAATTCATGGCTCTTCCATTATATTACTTATGATAATTCTTGCGAAGAAAATCCACTTGGATATGTATATAATCGACTTTAGTGTCATTGTTATTTACTTAAAAAGGAAGTTTATCTATAATTATTAGATAAATCATAATTAACTTTCTTAATTTCTCTCCTTATATTGTTACAATTAATTGTTGCGTAATTGAATTTATGGATTGAGCTATATTTACATTGTAATTAGTTTCACTCTTCATTTCTACTATCTTTATTAATAACACGTTTACTTCTAATTATGGAATAATTAAATTGCAATTACATATTATTGTGCAAGAGGCAAAGGATCGTTTTCTATAACTTTCACATAATCGTAACATGTTTAATACCACGAGGCATTTCGTTTACCTATTTATGATTCATCGTAAACACTAAATGATTCCGGAACTCATGAATCAAATTATAGTTATATTTCCATCTCACGGTGTTTGTTCAAGGCATGATTATATTGCCAAGCCAGCATCTAAAACCACATTAGCTGGTCATGAATAATCTGTCTCTGTTGGTAAGTGATTGCTAACGATGTGTTTTCTTTTTCAGGTAAGCCATTTATGACAGAATCGGTGTAGCGCTGATCGATGGTAAGCTATTTATCAAACTCGGTTTATCGGTTCTTGCCAGGCTATTTTACTTTCTTTTACTCGCCACCCAGCTTCACCGAAATATTTTATATTTAGACACACAAAATCACTTTCGAAATGTGAAAATACCAATAACAGTACAGTACAATACAAGTAAAGAAACAAGGAATAAAAAATAAAATGTTATTATAATTTCATTATGTAGTATCTAATTATGTTAAATATAGACCCACAGAAAACACAGACATAGAAAATAAACATTGGTCAGTTCCTAATGCAGATCTATATTTCATGTTTTGTTTCATATAAACGGATACATCAACCTACTACTTAAATCGTTTGTTTTCTATGCTGAATTTTGTTTTGTCACTTAAAAATCCAGCTTAAAGTCACTGCAAGGGTCCTACAGCTTATAGTGGGTTCTGAACCACACGGACAGAGTGGTATTTTTATTTTATTAAGAGATCTTACAGCACAGTTATACTATTTGGTTACTACTGTCAACGTGTGTTGTAGAAAATAACTGTCCTACTAACAGAGTAGTTATGAAAAACTAATTTTATATGAATGTAGTCGTTTTACATGAATATATACACTGAACAAAAACTGTTATACAACAGTAAACTAAAACAATTTTTTGTCGTATATTTAATGAATTTCGTAGTTACAACAAAAAACATATTGTGCAAATATTTTTTTTATTGACTGTATATTGTTATTTTCATATGAATATTTTAATATGCATTGTAACTAAAAAAGTAAATGACTGCAAAATATCGTTTTCATGCTTAAGTGGGTCGTATAGTATTTTCCATATAATTTATCATAAAAACAGCATACAAAAAATTACATTACTGATGTACCGATAGCGATAATTGAATAGAAATAGAGAAGATGATCTATTAACATCATAGCGTGCATCATTTATATTTTTTATCGTCTAGGTTTTACTCTGTGGAACATTTTTCAATGCCAGTCCAGGGTTAGCATGTATAGATATAATTTTCTATTTTGTTACAATTTACATTGAATGCTTTCCGCGATTATAAATCATTCATTTCAACACCAGTTTACAATGGAACTGAATTTTAAAATTAATAACTTTATTATCATTTGGAAATCGGTATGAAATATTAAAATTCAATTATGAATTCACAAAATGATATTTAGGATATTAGGCATAAGAACATGCACTTGCATTAAGAATGTATTAGAATTGATAAATTTTAAATTTAGTAGTTGATATATTATCTCAATGACACAACAACAATAAATTTTGAATAAGTACATGTATTTAAAAATTATGGTAATGTGGTGATATCTTTAGTGTATATCTTCTCAAAAACAAACCATAAAACATTTAAATAATAAAAAAAACGATATTGTATTAGAAATATGTATTTTTATTTATATATAATAATGTTTTTTATATAAATGAAATGAATAAGAAAATAAAACATATACGTTAAAGAATCGAGAAAGGAATTTTAGAATCTGACATATTCGTTCATGATTGTGATAGGTCAATTTTGTTTTCAAACGTGGGATATTAAAAAATTATAGAATTTTAGATAAGCAATTCTTAGTAATATGAGTACTTGTAATACTTTTGTTTTCTAAAATTTCTTAAGTGTTTGAATAAACATTCCTAAATGAAACAAGACCTCAAGTAAAAAGCAACTTGTTTATATTTAGTGTCCGACCGAAACACGATTTTCAGCTGAAGCCGAAACCTTAACGAAATATTTCGACCAAAAACGTAACCGAAACCAAAACTCTTTTAGTTAAACACATGAATCTGTTTTTTCATACCTTTTAAGATATTCGATTATTAAATTAAATAAATCACTTCAATTTATTAGAAAATCACTTGAAATCTTGAAAAGATAATATGTCTACAAAAGTAGACATATTATCTTTTCAAGAAATTTGTTACTAACTGACAGGTTATTTTATATTGTATGCTCTCTTAAAATAACGTTACTTTTTTAATTCTACAATAAGTCTTTGTCTTAATTCTACAAATTAAATTAATGCGACCTTATCTCATCTTTTATTTGGTTCCTTTGTGCTAAGAACATCAGAATATCGATAATACAATAATTATTATTTCTTCATAGAAAATAAAAGTACTAACAGAAAAAAAATAAGCGAGTGAATCGTTCCGAACACACCCGAAAGTGCCAAACATGAAACGAACACTAGTTTCTGACTTATCAAAATCGAAAACGAAACCCTGTGTTTATAATTTGTGATTATTTGATTATTAACTATTAATTATAAAATTATTTGGTTTTACTACAACAAAATTTTTATGTGGAAATTTATTAGTTACTGTAAACATAAACTGTCATATATAATTCTGTTTCAATATATTATAATTTTATGTGTAGAAGTGAATAGAATACATAAACACTTAATGGTCGCAGTATGAAAGTTTATTTGATTGAATAATAAAATGTAGTGAAAATGTGTTACATTTTACTTTATCATACATCATTATTTTTCTTGTATTACCCGTACGTGACATTTATGTTTCAGTAGATTTTTATCATTTTACTTTCATTACGAATTCATATAGAAAAGACCGAGAGAGATTTGGACTTTTAGATTAGATTTTTAAGTACTCATATTCACATATACAACTTTTACTTTTTTAACGTTTTTAACATACATTTTCTAAATTATTTCATTTTAGTAAAATAGGTTTATAACACAACAAGACAACTATTTTTGAAAGAATGTAACCTTTGTCAATATCAGTATGATGCGCTTGACAATTTTGTTATACCGAGACTAATAAATTTATCTGCAGGCTTGACTATTTTTATGAAGTAGAACTGGTAAATTTCAGTTGCCAAATAAGTTTGTGTTCTTTTATCGTTTTGTTTATGAGTTTCACCTAATTGCTAATTGTAATTTAAACGTTATTGTTAGATGTACCATAGACATATATTATTGAACAAAATGTTGAATCTTAAAGGGTTTTCTAGCAAAAGCGATGTAAGAAAGTATTGCACTTGTTATTGGGACATGCGAAGAACAAGGAATATGTCAAACATTATTTATTTTAGATGTTGGGAAGATAAAAATCGGACAGTAGTCAATGTATAAAAATTTAGTCCAAATAATCGACCTTTCAACTAATCTATAGTCTTCATCAGGTTGTAGAAATGGTCAATTGCAGCTGTGGTAATACGTGGGTTGAAGAGACAGTAGCTTGACAATTTATATTACTAAAATGCAAGTAAAACTTGTCGCGTCACAAGTATCTGCTATGAATGTCATGCCAGAGATGATGATAATAAGTACGTAAACACCAACTAGTGTAGGTAGTAAAAAAATGTATAATATTTAGGCCCGGTCTTTCCAAGTACGATTAAAGTTTGAAATAAAATAAATCGGTCAAATAAACGTCAAATCCATCTTTTCACCACAATATACTATATATTCGTAGAATATCTAGCTTTATCTGATAGATAAATTACTGGGAACTTGAACTTCGAAATAAACTAGATCGGGTTGTAAATAGTGACCGAATTATGCCGAAGAGTTACGAAACCTTTCTTTTTATTTATAATTGTAAATTTTGCCCTATACATAAAAATATTTCAAAATATATATTTTAAATTATTTCAAAAAACTCGAGGACCAAGAAATAGATGATTTTTTAAATCCAGAACGTCGGCCATACAGAGTGAGAGAACGAGTGAACTACTTTGAAATTTAGCATTATTTAAACATTATTTCTAAATAAAATATTAATCACCTGACTTCAATAGATAAAATACCTCTAATAAAATGAAGTGCTTTAACATATCAAATTTTCTTAACACATTTATACATTTTTTCTTTCTATTGCTAGAGGAATAATAATTCCTTTTATAATCTTTTACAAAGGGAAATTTATAGAAAGGCAAGTAATCACTAGTACCACTTTATTATTTAGAATATCCAAATAGCGCTAAAAAATTGAGGCTTCTTTCACTACAAACCTACATATCAAATTTTGACATTTTGAAGTACCCATGACATTTCAAATATATTTTTATGCTTCTCTAAGGTGTAAAAATTGTGCATCATAATCACCTTGTCTAAACATCTATGAAGTCAGTAATGACTATTTCAATGCAGCCAACATAGTAATAATTATTTTGTTATGTTAATTTACAGAATAATAATCCAATGGATAAATAATTCAGACTTTGAAATATACTTACATATTATTTGCCGGATAAGAGTTTCTAATATGTTTATTTACTAGTTCCGTCACTTTATTCATACTTGGAAAGACCGGGCCTTAATTAGATTAATTAAGATTGTATTATTTAGAAAAAAATATGATACAATTTAATGTGAATATTTATTTTTATGTAAAATGGACAATCAAGTAATGGTCTTAGACTCTTAGATGTTTACATGCTCCTAAATTTTTTAATAAAAACGTAGTAATCGCTGAACGTCATGTATTTTACTAAAAAACTTTTATTAATTCAACAAACCAAATAAAAATTTGAATTGAGTTTTGATAACTTAGGTTAAAAAATCGTGGCTCTGATGACACTGGTTTAGAAATTACAATATTTTCAGAAATAAAAGCAAAAGTTTTTATATTATGAGTTTGAAAGTTTTTACAAATCTCATAAGAAAGTATTAAATTTCACAAACTTGTAATTATTTTAATTATACTTTAAATATTTATCTCTTTGACTTCTCTTAATTTTAAGTAATTATACAATCACCTGGAGATGTTCACCTGCTGTTAGCGTTAATGACAGTGAAAAAACAAGCAGTGAAATATTCTGCGCGAAGGAAAAGAGCAGAGTGTTGAATTTAGCGTAATTGCTATGGCCGTACTAATTCTCATCGCTATAGAATCACTTTCTAAAGTAAAGCGTTTGTGCGATCACGCTATTTTTCATGAAATCCCGCACGCTATGCTTCTGTACTTTCAAACACCTGAATTCGCTGGGAATCCGTCATGTACTTCTATTTAGCACTCACTTAGTAAAAGTCCTCTTTGCTTTATAAGTTATAAAGTTGTTGCAATATAGAAAATGCTAAAGTGGTACTTTCAATTTATATTATACATACATAGCTTAACATTTTATCATACAATACTTTCAAAATTAAATATTTGAAATATATTTAAATATTTAATTAATAAATATATATTTTATTTGATATTAATTTCAATATTTCTGGAACATTGAAGTTGTCTTAGCTAAAATTTTTCCTATTTTATAATGATATTTTATTGTAGTGTCCAAAACGTGGTTAATTATTTCAGATTTATGTCGGAAATTGAACGTCCTTGTACATCAAAGAAAACTCAAGATGATACTTAACATTTCGGTTTATGTTAAAGAATCCTCAGAAAATATCAGTTACTGGTCGCCATTATATTGTGTTACAAAATCTGTTTTTGTTAACTAAAAACATTTAATTTCATATTTAAAATCTAAAATTGTTAATTCCCATGATTTTAAATAACGTAATTCTCCATAAAAATTAAATCTCATAAATAACTTGTAGATGTATAACGAATTTCTTGGTTTAAATTAAACCGAAATGTTAACTAATCACCTTTTGTTTTCCTTGATTTACAACTTTGTCCAATTTCCGACAAAAATCAAAAAATACTAATTTATAACGAGTGAAAATGTCTTAGAACTAAGTTTATATGCAAATTGTTTTAGGGTTTTATACTTTTTTATATTTTAATATTCTGAACAAAAAGATTCTTTATAATTGCTAAATTGGGGAAGTTTACTTGAGGAGTAAAAATTTAATCATGATTAAAATCAACTGATTTTTTTAAACTAAAAATCATTGATTTTTATCGAACACAAAAAATATATAAATTATAATAAAAATGTATTTATTTGCTACAAAACTATTAATAACAACAAAAATATGTTCTAAATATAATATTATCTTAAAATCAAATTATATTTTATTACGTTAATTGTCATATAACAGAAGAAAAAAATAAGTATTTCAATATGTCACAAAAAGCAAAAATGGTTTGTTACTTTTCCTAGTTTTCTTTAGATGAATAGTAGTTCAAAAAATTCAAATTTAAAAAAAAAATATTTTTGATGTAAATTAATTTCTTTTTAATAAAACAGAATTATATATGCTTAATATAAGTGCATAGCAAATATGTATAATTATGTATGTATGTGTAATGTGATAGACACTTTATTTAGTTGTGTTAGTTTAATGCATTAACAAATACAATGATCAGTTGAATTGAAGGTTCATCAACTGTCAGTTAATGACATATTCCACTTTTGAAATAATTCAGTGAAAACACTGTGTAACGTACAGTAGTGTAAATATTTACCCTGTAGTATTTACCCATGTATTTAGTAATTTTATTGTGCAAAATGTGCTAAATTCTGCACGACACAAGCGAGAGTCTTGGCGTTTTCTCTGGCGCAGTTACGGTCAACAAATTAGCTGGCTTCATCGTTTTTATTTTAGTTACAATCAACTTAAGCGTAATTAGTTTTTTATATATAGCGGGGATTGTGCCGCAGGAAAACTAATAGAAATTTAAATTAATAGACAGACTTTAGATTGATGTGGAATTTACATTTGAGGATGAAAAAGAGTGTATCCACTTAGAAACAGAAGTTTTATGAGGCTATAAATTTAATAAGAAACAGTCTCTAGCCTAGGAGTTGTTTCGCTTAAATCAAGGGAGGAAGTAAAAATAATTACAGCACGTAGAGTCCCTTTAGTTTATTACGCAACTTCATGCCCATTATGCAATAAAAACAAAGCACTTACAAAGTTTAGGATAGTCGCAACATCCTTTTATTAATACGAGGATCTTCAACGTAAAGCCGGAATTTTTATTTTTCTTATATTGTTCCTATTCGGTTATCATTTTATTTAATAAAACGGCACGTGTGTCACTAGATGGCACATGATATCTTTTGGAATGGCACACTAAGATTTTAGCTCAAATCATTGTTGCCGGATTTTAGGAATTTCTTTAAAATTTAAGAAAATGGTTTGCAATAAATATTTTTAAAGATTTTAGAGTGAGGTATCCTGAAAGATTTTATTGACTTTGAACATTAGGTAAAGCGTGTCTTATAATTCCATCATTTGCTCATTAGTTATCCTGATTGTCTTTGTGTCCTAGGCAAGATCTTCCTTCTTGAAAACCTTGTTTTCTACTTCATATATGCTCAACCTTTTCGTTTATTCTATCGAGAATTTTTTTTTTGCTGGAGTTATTGAGCAAGTTATTACACTGGTTAAAGTCACCCTTTTTGGTACCAAATAAAATTTTATCCAACACCGTGTAATTATAACGATATAAGTATGCTGTTTTTAGATAAATAAAGTAGGTCATAAGTCACTAGTGAGCTAAATATATTAGCTCACTGTTTTTTAGTTCGTATCATAGTAACTACGTTATAAAACCTTCTCTACACTATTTTGTTCCTAAATGTCATTTCGAAATTCCATCTGTCAAAAATCTTATATGTATTTTATATCAATGATTAAAATGTGTTGGATAAAATGTTGTATGGCACATGTGTGTTAATTACCTAAGTCACTTGGAAAAATACCACACTCGGCCTAACGGCCTCGTGAGCTAAACTTTTCCCACATGACTTATCTGTAATGTAACACACTTGTACCATAAATAACTATAATTTTACGTAACTAAAAAGTAAAATTTACTTTATTACATAATTTTTTCTTCAACTTCTGCCTTTTCCTTTAATGGTATGCGACATGGCTAAAATATAAGAATTCATAAAACGTAACACTTCACTACATCGAGTTCCAAGTTCCAAGGACTCCAAGGAAGAATATAACATATTTTTTAAGAGGCTGATAGATCAGCCAGTACGGTTGTTTGGTTGCAGCCAGTCATGTTTTTTCCTGCAAAAGACGTAAAATATAAACACCTCATTTATGGTTAGAAATAGTCAGATATAATATTTGTAAAACACGTGTGGATAATGTACATCACGATTTGCCAAATTATTTATTTTATATTTGACAAATCCTGATGTGCATTACCCACAGGTGTTTTACAAATTTTACATCTGACTATTTCTAACCCTGAAGAAGATTATAGTATAGTCGAAACGTTGGTTTTGGAATAAATTCTCAATATTAAGACTGCCGTACAATTTTTATTTCCTTTATTAAATTATGTCATTGTTTATCTAGAAACCCAGTACTGACGACTGGCGTAAAGCGAACACCTTTTGGTCAGTTCTAGTCAATTTAGTTACTAAATTACTCCATTATATTATTAGCCTAGTGCGAACTAGCCTTAAGTGTCCAAGAATAAAATAAACAAAAAAGATATCCCTTAACCTTCAATGTTTAAATAAGTTGTAAAACTAGACACGTGTATCTAAAACACATTCTTATCAGTAGCACAGTAACACTAAAGGATAGAACAATAAAGATTACTCAACATTCAAACATTAAAGTTTAAAAGGTAATTTTTGTTTATTTTATTACAACAAATCATCTACAAAAGGGATATTAAGGAGCAAGTGGAATATGGAAAAAGTGTATCGCGTAAGAATTAGACTACGTTGAGAAAAAATGAGTTCAAATTATACTATGATTTTTTTTTTTAATAAAATAAACTTTTATAAGTTGAACATATTGCGTATTTTTATGTTTCAAGAAAAATGAATGTCTATTGTGTATTCTCTGATTCAATCATATATTTCTTGAGTTAATAACATACATGAGTAACTCTTTACAAAGATATATTTACTATTTCTTCTTCTTACTTAACTGCAACAAAATTTGGGGAAGTGCTTGAATTGCATCGTCAATCAAATCCGAATGACAATTCTGTAGATCAACATTTAAATTTTCGACTATATCTTGAACATTTTTGGTAATTAATCTCACTCTCAGTGGTAGATCGTTAAGATATTTTCGAAGATTGCTTAAAAGCTCTAAGATACAATTTCGTGGGTTATGCTTGTCCCTGCATTCAGCTGGTTGTCTCTTCACTCCCTTGATGTAGTCCGTGATGATTCTTACCATTTCTTGTTCGTAGTTGATGAGATTGATTGCCTTAGGTACACAGTGGTTGACACACTCTCCAAATTCGTGATCCAGTTGCTCAGAAACGTCATCTATTCGCTGTTTTTTAATAGTATGTTCATTATGGGGCAACTCGTTTTCGATAAGGTGCTCATCGGCATGCTTTTTTATATATGCCACCATTTTCTCGCCTTTGTAAATATACGTATCTTGTAATTCCACGCAGGCATCTTTGGTGTTTTCAATTTCGTCCATTAGTAGTTTTAATGACCCATTGTTTAGTTTATCTAATGAAGTAAAATACTTTTCGATGTCTATATGTAAATCGTCCATAGTTGAGCCCGCAGAAATAATTTTAAATACCTACATTTTAAATATATTAAACTAAATATTTGTATAAGTGAATAAATGTTTACTTACGGAAAATATTGTAAAAAGTATTATGGATTTTTCCATAATGAGCGCAGTAGGTACACGTCTAACTACTACAACTTCTACGCAACTTATGAAAAATGTATCTAAAACTTATTGAATGTTTATTATTTGTATATATAATTTTTATAAAATAATTATTTCGTACGTGAGATCGTGGTATATGCTACACAGAAATATAATTTTTATCATAGTTTCACAAAATATTTGTATTTCTAAATTATAAAATGTTGCACTTGAAATAAACAAGCCTTTATCTTATACTTTCAAACAGTACTAGGAGATAAAAACATTTATTTCATTTTATTAAAAAAATCATTGTCTGTAAAATATATATATATATTTTTTAACTTGTATTCATAACGAACATTAGAATAATAAAACAAAACTATTATATTAATATACATTTTTTTTTTCTTTATACTATTGTGTACTGTTTTTAACTACTGGAACGTTTAGTATTGTGTTTCGATTAATAGAATAGTGCAGTGTAATATCCATTGACTACTCCAGTAGTGTTTCTTTCTTTATTGTGTTCAATTTAATGATGCTCCGATCTTAAACAAAGTAATTTACTTCACACCGTTCAAGGTTTTCATTTCATAAAGTGTTGCACATCGTGCTGTTCGTAATCCGAAAACAAAATTTAATAAAATAGTGTAATATGTATAAATTTATTATTTTTTTTTGATGTTTTCATGAACTAATGATGAAGATGATCAAGAACACAAATACAATGTATTACAATAAAAAAATCTGTTGTGGGCACCACGTGACTGCCTTATACGCTAATTTATATACATTTTTTGCTGCAGTTCATTTAAACTTATTTCACCTGAAAGTGACATCATTCTACGGCTAATCCTTCTTCAACTTCAATTCGTTTCATATCTTTGAACTTCCCTTCGAAATGGGTCATGTTTTGAAAATTTTATTAAAATTATTGTCACTATTCTTATTGAATTACACAAAACTATTTTAATCGCTCAAAATTGAGTGGTAATATTTTTAAGGGTGTAAACTCACACTTATTTTATGGTAGAAAGTTACTTAAAAATGGTAGGTGGTAGAATAATTCTTTAAAAGAATAACAATTTAGGTCTTTATTACTGATGAAAAAAAACGCTGTGCTGTCTCCTTGGGGGGCAGTGCCCCTAGGAAAATTTTTCTTGGAGGCATAAGCTCCGATGCCCCCATGTAGTCGGCGCCCATGACAATAACAACAACAAATCAAAGTAGTTCAGGTGTATGGACATGCCTGTGCCGTTACAGGGACAATGCTATTTTTTTTTTTGTTTCATTAAGTTCTTCTTTTATTTATGTGCATTTGGTATTTATTACCAGTTAAAAGAGCTCTCTTGCTCCTTCATCTTTCATGAAAAAATTGAGTGGTCTCCAGGGTGGAGACAACTTCATCTTCTGGATCCTCAATTGTTTGCAGCAGTACTGTTGGAGGATATAGATGCTTCCTTTTCGGTTTTCTTCGGACTAGGGGTACTTTCAACAGGAGTTCGCAGAGATGACGGGATGGGTTACGGGATTTTCGGACGAACTTCTCCTGGATCTTCTTAACTGTATGGGAAATAGGGATCACACCAGCTAGCTAGTATGTTTCTTCATTAGGGTAGTAGGGGGGAGGGTATTGAAGACAATTGAGAAATAGTCTATCGCTGGCCAGACGAACGTTGCGAACGTGTGTCGAAAAACTCTGCATTTTCTAATTTCTAGAACATTAAAACAAAAATTTGACGAGGGTTCTTGAAAATCGGAAGGAAAGGTTAGGGAACAACTGACAGAAAATTCTTGAACTTTTGAAGTAAATTTAAAGGAAAGTTCTAGAAAGTTTGAAGAAAGTTCTAGAATATTAAAAGAAGAATTGATGGAAAATTCTAGAAATTTAGAAGCAAAATTAACATAAAATTCTAGAAATTCGAGGAATGAATTAGAGGAAAATTCCGGAAAGGTGAATGAAAGTTTTAAAATATTAAAAGGAAAATTAACGGAAACGTCAAAGAGTACACCAGCCAATCTCGTCTTCTGAACGTCTTCTGGGCGTCTATGGTGGCAGCGACGAAATATGCAGCTGACACTTGGTTGGGTTGGATCGAACTCTCCATCAACTCTATACTAAAAGGGATTTTGTTGATGAACAATGTTTTGGTGGTATGCAGGCAATTTCTCGTTTAATACTGCTTATTTCTGCTTTGTAATATAATAGCGTGATGCATTTTATACTCGTAGAGAGAGAATCCGTACTTCAGCGATTTGCAATGTCTTTCCTTTGCCTCTGGCCTGTTTGCCGCCGCTCTCATTATAGTGTGTAACGCGATCAGCGCCCACGTTACGTTACTCTTTTCTCTTGTTACTATCCACTCTTAATTGAAACTCTACACTGCTAAGCGAGCGATTGGAAAATAATTCCCTGGAAGGATCTGGAATACAGCCAGTGTGTCTTTGTACTCGTTGCGTTACTTCATCCCCAAAGATACGAGGAATTTCATGCATGCACTTAACATCATATAGATCTGAAATTTAATAATCTGCTTTGATGTATGGAGATTAAGGCATAAAAGACTGATTATGTGCACTGCATTATTTCCACAGTTTCTGCTTTGCTGCTTTTAATCTTTTGTATTAAAATTGTTAATCCATTTCCTAGTATTGAAAAGTTTGTTTATATAAACAATATTGTTTGTGAAAATAATTCTGTTTCGTAGAAATTCTACATATATTATTAATTTACAATATGTCACATCTGAATTTAATGAAACTTTTTTATAATCTTACAATAAAATACTCTTATTTCTAAAGCATAAAATCAAAATATACATAAGTATCGAATAGTGACAGATATAACGTCAAACATCAATTTTTTTTATTTTATTGTTCAAATGCTATGGCGAAGCGGAGTGGAAAGATTTAAATTTCCTGGGGGCTAAAATCTTGATTATGCCCGTGGTACAAACATGAAATAGTATATTATTTAACAAGCATAATATGTAGGCTATATTACACGAGGATGTAATTAAAAATAAGAGCGGTAGTGAGTATTTTTAATCATCCGCGTGTAATGTAGCCATATTATGCGAGTCAAATGCTATACTTTATCTACAACTATCAGGCATATAAAAAATCTGATATTATTTGTTAAATATTCAGTTAGGTGTGAGTAGTTCACATATAGCTTAACAGATGGCGCCACAGTAGCACTTAAATGTCAAAATAACTATTCAAATTGTATTTATTATACTTTAATAATCATTTATATTGATATTTATGATAAAAAATATATTATTAATAAATTAACAGTTTATTAAAATGTTATATGTTACATTACATGCTCTATTTATTACAGAAAAGTGTAGCGTGTAATATAACTTTTCATATTACACTTGTGTAATATGAGTAGTATATTATATGTAGTATCACACGTATAATGTACCCATATTTCAATAGTTGTAGATAAAAGAAATGTATATATATATTCTGTGCTGTGGTTTCTTTATAGATAGTTGGCATTGTTAGGTTGTATGTTCTTAAACAAATTTAATATAATAGAAGTGTCACTGTCATTGACTGTCATTGTCAAATATATATGGATTGTCACGTACTGATTACTCTGTAGAAATGTTAATAGAATTTGAGGCTGTATAGGCCTAGTAATTTAAAAATTTGTTTGACATTTATTCATTAATCACGATATTAAATTGTTTGAGTAGCTATTGCTTAGCAACTTTATAAAAGCCAAATTACGCCCGTAGTTGGTGTCATTTGATGCAGAATTTTTTTTATTTTCATTTTCAGTTGAAACGCTAGGTAACAGCCAACAAAAAACTGATTTCCCATGTTAATCCCCTAGGTGCACCTTGAAAATAACATAATATAACAAAATAGGTCACTATTATTAATAAGAAAACGTTTCTAGCGTTTTAGCAGTACATATTATTAGTAAAATAAAAGTATTATTTGAATTTATAATCAAATCATAATTGCAATTACAAAAGTAAATACTAAACAGTACATTGCAGTAATTTATTCTCCAAATAGTACGTACCTATGTTTAAATTATATACGTATACCTATATTTCATTCAACCTTAGATGGCTAATCAAATTTGTGACAAAACTTTATAATTTCTGAAAGGTTTGCAAGAAGAAGTATCTAACAATTATATTCTTGCTCTCGACGAATTCAATTACAGGTTAAATTTAATATACTTATTTCTGTTACATTTGCTGGCTTCGTTACTGTTTGGATTTCCTTCCCTTCTATATTATTAGTAACATTATTTTTGTTTAGAAATATTATCTTAAATTTTGCTGCTATAACAATAATGTCGGTAGTCATTAACAAAATATGAGATGTTTGGAAACTGAAAATTTGCGCCCTCCTGTTTTAAAATCTTAACGCCCCTTGTTACATCCTGTATAAATATCAATAATTTAATTTTGAAAATATTGAGAAAACTCATTTTTCACACTAAACCTCTGAAATTTGTAAATTTACCCTGAAATGAATTCTCACGTTAATACCTTCCAAATTACTGTAGTTAGAAAGGTACATTTCTTCAACATAAATTAAATTACATAGTATTTAAATTCCATATTGAGCTTAATTGAAACGTAAACACATTTATCATCTTCTCATATCAAGTAGAAGGTACCTATACATAGGAGTTTGAAGCATTGAATAATAATAAGTACACCATAGAGAAGATATTGAGTGAAAGTGTATAAGCATAGTGACCAGCGCATACGGTACGGTTTACGGCCGAGGTCGGCAATCAATCCATCGGGCAGTGAGTGTAGTGCAGGAACAAATCACGTGCCGCATACGCGATGCGGTCACGAACGATGCATCGCGAGAAAGTCTTACTGCGCACGGAATGAACATCGTAAAGTGCGGAATGTCCAAATTCGCTAAAACATCTCACTGCTAAATCCTTCTTTTACTTTTGCTATGTTTCTATTTTAATACTACAAAGGGGATTTCGACATAATATCGTTCTGGCTTTACTAATTAACTGTGTTACAAAAATGCTTTAGATGGTTGCTAAGTTTGTAGTGATGAATAATGATGAATCCTGACTTAAAATCTATTAAAAGTAAGTGTTTTTGACATATTTGTGAAAAATATTTTTTTTTTGTTGGTTAAATAATTTTTTCATTTCTTTTTAAAAACATTATGACTGTTAAAAACCAAGTTTACTAAAAGAAAGTAAATAGATAACGATTTTTCCATAAATAACTGGACATTTCATAAGCTTTAAGGTGGACAGAAGTTCATGAAAGTGGAATTCCTTTTCCAAGTCGGATGAGATTTTATCCCTTGGCAAATGAATCATTTAGATCAGTAGTAAGTAAACTGATCTTCGTCGGTAAGTGGACACTTGGAGTACATAGTGTGTGACAGGATTTCAAGAACTTAGGTATTTATTTCACAACAAGTTTTATTTTTAGTAAAACCTAAAAACCACAAAAAGGGTCCTATATCCCTTATAGTAGTTTTCGAACCATTTTGACAAATTGGTATACTTATTTCATTAAATAATGGCGCAGCGGGGATTTCAACCAGGGACCCGGAACGGAAGAGCAACGAAAACGATAAACGAAATATTATTTATTTCTGAAGCGACAACGATATAACCGAAATAAAATTCCGGTTATTAACATTAATATTTTGTTTCTAATACACACTTTATTTTCAAAAAAATGAAATATTATATGTACCTATGTCTCATGTTGGTTGTATTTCTCAAATTATCAAATTAGAACAATCTTTATACGAATTTACTTACATGACATAATTAAAATTATTAAAAACAGTCGAAAATTCGATCATTTCCACATTTGGTAGCAATGAATGTTACTGCTGTTTTAACTGCTCAACTCACAGTTGAGAGAGAATTTTTGGTTCTTAAATATATTTTATCCCCTAACAGAGTTAATTACCGAAAAAAAAATTTGAATTGTATTATTGAATCTTTATTTATTGATATATTTTTTCGTTTTTTGTGTACTATAATTATATTTTAATTTTTAATTATTATAATGAAATTAATAAAATAAAATTAGTATATAAACATCTTTGAAACAAAATTACATTTTTGTTCGAACAGAAACGAAATTTTATTTAAGCAGGAACGATAGTAACCGAAACTAAATTATTTTATCGGAGCTAAATCGAAACGAAATGAAAAATCATTTAGTTCCGGGTTTCTGATTTCAATCACACACTCCGTTCAATTCGAATAAGCGCTGTTCATGTAATTAATGTAATATTTCCAAATAAAAATAAATATAATTGATAACCTTTAATGATGATTTTAGTGAAAATATGTAATTATAAAACAAAATTTCTCATTTGTACATCCTGTAAAATGTATATAAATACGGAAATATATTTATATGAATTGAAATGGGAATCAATAATGAACTCCTTAATAATACGTTTAAAACACATAAGCATAAAGTAGACGACTGTTACGTGAAAATGTAAATACACTTCTGTATGAAAACAGGCGTGTTCGTAATTACACACTGTGCATGAAATAACTAGCTAGAGTTACCTCCATTTCTCTACATTGCACTCATGCAGGTATTTATCATAACTACACACATTAACACCCACTACTATTCGCAAAGTTTCGTCGTTTTAAACTTTAATCTTCCACAGTTAACACTTTTCCCTTCAATCCACCTCTAATCCTACTTTATTAAATTAGACGAGAATAATTACCCAAAGAAAATAAAACATGCAATGTTTTATTACTTTATTACATTATGCAAATTGTCCTCATTTATAAAGTTTGAATTTTATTACGAGTAAATAAACATACATAACTTAATTGTACTTCTACATAAGATTCGTTTTCACACATGCTAATTTAATTTTGAAACCACATCTGGGAAAATTACTTTAAAAATATGTATTTAACTGTAAGTTACTTTTACAAGTTTTATTCATGCAAAAAAGTAACCCGAAATAGTTCTACAACTATAGATCGTATCAAATAGAAATGGACCTGTTAATAACTCGCGCATCAAATGCAACAAACAAGTTAAAGGAGACGGCAACGTATACGAGTATATCGTTTTTTTCAATGGTGTGCAATGTTTCGTACAGTACGTACTGCAACCATCGTAGATTCTTGTCTCGCTTACCAGTGGCCCTGTACAGTACAGGGTTATAGTAGCGACTACTTTTATCCAAATCAACAAAGTTCAAAATTGCACTGTTCCAATAAACTAGGGGCGTAAACCTTAAATGGGAAAACATTCTACCAATAGCGTGGGATTATTTTAATAACAAATGGAATTTTTGTAAATATTTACATTTTAAAATATTTCGCTTCATCTTCATTAAATTTAAACAAATTAAAAATTACTTGTATATTTTTACTGTTTACAAATAGTAGTCTAAATATATAGATATTAATAAAATAAACACTGTCATACCTGCCTGTCCATTGACGTAAAAATTAACAGTATGTAAACTATTTTTCAAATTAACTAGAAGGGAAAGACTTATATCGGTTTGGACAATTCAATTTTCTTTGAAATAACGACTTCCTAAATCTCTAAATTATCCGCCAATTCATTGTTTATCCTTTTTCTGCCACATGTAAAATTTTGAATCACCACTGAAATTAAAGATTATTTCCTGCTAATACAATAGTCGGCAAATTCTGTATTGTTTTTTGTATATTGCAATTTCATGTTTTTTAAATATTAATTCGGAACTAATAGAGTTTCCCCGTATGAACTAGAAACTAAGAACACCATTGGTAAAAAAATCAACGGAGGATTTCTTCTCTTATTGGTTCCTCAAAATATGTAAGAAAATGCGTCATCTGCGCCGGTTCATTTCAATCTTCAAAACTGTTTAACCTTACGTTATAATAATTATGAATCGATTTATTTGATATTGCTAATATTTATGTACAATATGTAACAAACCACATTTTTTCTGCTCTTGACCCGTGTTGAGTTCCACTATGATGCAAAACGATCGCAGCGCTTGCGTGTCCTATTCGTGAACACCAAAAAAATTAAGTATGACCCATAAGTAAATTCCTCTATTTAAGTTAATTAATTTCCTTTCTTATTTATTTAATACTAATTACATAGCTACCTACTTTCCTTGTCTACACTGCAATGATTTCTACTTAAATAGAATCACACCAATGAAGTAAAGAATGCATGCTTGAAGATAAGCCAGACGTAGTTGATGAAACAATAAAGGCATGGAAAATATATTGTCGTATACTATCAGTATCTGACAAACAATTTCTCTACTGCCTGCAGAAAAATAGTTTTCTACAGAAATATCTTGAATGGGTAGTAAAAATAATCGTTGGTAGCAAATGGTTTTTTTTTCTCTTCGCTTTCATATACTGTTAATGATATCTGAAAATATAACAAAATTATTAAAATTCATATTGCTTCATATGAAATATAAATATACAAAAAATATTTCAATCAATGTGTAATAAATATTATTATATCAAAAACTGAAATATATATTTAATGCAGAAAATATTACCGTAATTGTGTATTTGAAGTTAAAACCATTTATTTGGTTAAATAATAGTATGGTCTTGATTCATGTACATGAGTAATGACGCCATAAATAGTGATAAGGTTTTAATTGCTTTTTAATTTAGGCATATAACGTTTTAAATATAAAAAGAACATATGTACTGTTAATTATACAATCTCTATTACAACATTAAAGGCAAAAAACTTTTTTGCAACAGTACGAACATTGCCGTCATGTCAACATGTCCGGCACTTCACTGTACTTCAACATCATTTTGTTGCTTAGTAACAGACAAACGACTGTCAAAAATGACAATTAGATCATGACAGCGAAGCTGGAGTGATTTAATGGTCATTTTTTACCCAAGTTGTCGTTACTTCGTAGGAATTATGAGAAAATTAAAAATTTACCTATTAAATTCATAGTTTGAATTATATTTGCTTGATTATATCACGAATGACAATAGTTCAAACATAAAATTTTTGATATCAACAAATTGTAACCATGACTACGATACTGTGGTTTTATCAAATTTCTTCACTGAAAAACTATCTACGGCCATCAAATGAAGCATTCTGATTGGGTGTAAATGACAAGTGTGAAATAATCGATATTATATTTTGTACACAATTGGACGTTCTTTCAAATTTATATTTTGGGCGCAATAAAGACGGGAAATTTAGAGTAGTAACAATGTAAAGCCATTGAAAATCAATTAAATAATTGTTATTTATATTTTCATACCCAGACGATAATGATTTAAATAAAAAAAAATAAGACAAACCTTTCCACAAATAATATTCAAAATTGAGTAAAAAATTTAAAAAATAAAGTTTCGGTTTGCGTTTATTTTTTGTAGGAGAGAACAGTAATTTCTGGATATTTCGAAGATTTCCTTTTTGCGTGAACCGATTTCGACCCCACATTTGTCTTCTTCGGGAAATGAGTCAAAAAAATTTAGTTTTAGCTAGTAATAAATGCTGAATCATAGATAAATTCATGCAACAGTTATGGTGTTAACGAAAACAAAGACTTATCGTACAGAGACATAAAAACTTAGGTGACAGTTATAAATTGTTATAAAAAAAATTATAAGCGTTAAAAAGAGAAATAAAAAATATAATCTCACATATGGGGTGGTAACTCGAACACACGAAGGTAGGGATTTAACGTGTAAAATCATATTACCGTAATTTCCTGCTTCCCTAACCATTTTAGATAAAACAAGTCAAATAACAGTTGAAGAAATTTGCATCTGAATCAATGAGCATAAATAATATTACGTGCCTTGTAAATTCAGAAATTAGGTATGAAATTGAGAAAAAAAAACGAAAAAATATTTAACGGTTTATCTATCAGCTGTGGTAGTTTACTTTTATTCCGTATTATAATTTTGAATTTAAAAAATAAAAACAAAATAAAATTGCTATATTCTTAGCGTAACTTGACAAAACAGTAAAGACAAATAATAATAAATATTATTGTCAGATAAACCGTTAAACATTTGTTATTTTTTTGTGAATTCCATGGCTACTATTATTTTAGTGGTGATTTATGTCATTTTCATACCTAATATCTGAGCTTACAAGGTAAGAAAAATTAATTTTGCTTATTGATTCAAATGCAGAATTTTATTTCCTACAATTGTTATTTAAAACATTTTTACTTAAAATAATTAGTAAAGCAGGAAATTACGAAAATATTATTTTATATGGACAATAACTAAATTTTTTTTGTGCTAACCCAGTTTGAAACGCTGGTACGCCACTGGTCTGTATTATTTATAGTAATAGATAAGTGAATAATGACTCAATTAGAGGTAGTAATGGAAAGAAGACTTCATAATAATAGTCGATATACTCTGAAATGTATTTGAATTTGAAGGTATAATGTATGTACTTATAGGCATACTCATTCGCAATATTACCTGCACATGAAAGCGGCTTACCTTCTATTAAAGTACACATTACCATTTACTACAATGTATGCATTGTCATTTAATTGCGTTGGTATTAAACAATGCTTGTATGCACAATCAACCACAATTTGCATTAATTATGCTTTATTCACCCTCACCGACTCTACTAACCAGATTTATTGATTTTATATAATGGGCATGATTGGCTCTATTGTTCTACGGGTATTTCAGGTTTCGCTAATATTTTTTTGTAACGTAACGGTTAAAAATTTTCTTAATTGCTACTTCAATATGGATAATCAGTTGTATATTTAATATAATAGAAATGGATACGGTCCAATTAAAAGTACAGCCCAAATTTAAATATTTGACGAATGAAAAATGGAGATAAATTAAATTACAAAATGTGATGAAAAATTGGGATATTTCATATTTAAAATGCAAAAGTAGCAGATGTTCAGAGTAAACTTAATTAAAACGGAAAAATTGTGAATGTAGAAATTTAAACAGATCTAACGATGATACATGGTTTATAATGTAATATTCATATGATTTATAGTTTTTATAATGTTGATATATTATGATATTAAAAACAAAATTAATTAGTATTCATCATTTATTATATTTTCAATACCGGCTTATATGTGCTATATTAAAATATGTTCCTAAAGCCGTCTCGAATAAGCAACGGTGTTGTGTCATGTGAAACGTCATCAATTTTAATGAGGCGACTGTAAAAGTAACTTATAAGTACGAACATAAATATATAATTTACGTATGTAGTTTTATTACCAATTTACCGTTTTTTATATTACAAGGCTGTAAAAGTAAAATCTCTTTCACATTTTTAACATAAATTTTGTTGGGCAGAAATTATATAAAAATTTCTATTTACTTTTACTCGTATTAATAATAAAACTAAATATTATTCTTTTATATGTATTATGATATATATTTACATATTTAAATGATTTACTTTTAAATACTTATTTAATTTAATTTAATAAAAATATTTCTCTGACCCTCTATATACGTTTTCTTTCTTCTTATATACACTTTAATAGATATATTGGAAAGAAAATAAAATAAGATGATTTGAAAAGTTGAATATCGGATTAAACTTAGCTTATCATGAAATGAAAACAATTCTATTGTGAACTACATGTACAGAAATATTTTATTCATAAATAAAAAAAACACATGTTTGTTTCTAAAATGTCATTCATATTAAATAGTTATTTATGCAACTAGTGAATAAAGGTTTTGTTTGTAAATCAAGTGTACGATATAAAAAAAATTACACAAAGCTGTTTCATAAAACGAATACGTATTTTGCCTAGAAAAGCTTATTTACGCACTAGTGCTAAAATCTATTGTTCTCTTTGATCTTTACAAAGTAAAAAGTGCGTAAATTATATACTTTGCGCACGGATGTAGAAGAAAGAATTATATGTGAAGAAAAAAGCTTGAAAAGAAATGGATCAAGAGAAAAAAAGAAAATGAAAGAAAACAATGTTTAAAGAAGTATTTTTTTCATTATTATCCTAGGCACCTACAATTATTTACTCTTTTATTGACAAAAAATTGTTTTTCCCTGCCATCCTTGGTAACTGTGGTAAACCTAGGTCAATAACGCATACGTACTTTTTAAGAAACTCAAGTCTCCAAATTCAAGAAGAGTGTATACTGTGAATTCTCAATTTAAATATTCATGTCAAAATCTTTGTTATTATTAATATATTTTTTTTAAGTAGGATTGGGAAAATATATATGTGTACCACAGTTCAGAAAACCATAATTGACCAACACCTTGTATCTCTTGTAATCTTGGCGCTATATGTCAATATAATGATAGACTTCTCAAGATTGGTGTACTATGTACTACTTTTATTTTAAAATATTTAGGCGTATGATTTTAAGCATTTATGATTGAAATTTATGTGCAGTGATGTGAATTTTATGAATCCCTTTCGCATGATCACGAGCACAAATAATGAATCACATATGATGAGGCCGTAATCTCCTGGTGATTAGTATATTCGCGCATGTGGAATTTGTATCGAACTCTGATTTTCCAGGACGATCTCGTAGTGCACGTCACTGATTACTGCATTTCAATTACGGGTCGCATTGTGTCAAGCGCATGTACGGGAGTGATAGTGCGCTAAATCTCTCCCGACGTGCAAAATGCAATATTCGTTGCAGTTTGTAACATTCCCGAATTCATTAAACCGTACCTTTCAAATTTAAATTATTGTTGTTGGCTTGTTGCCGAAAATTGCAAATCAAAAGTTCTATAGTGTTGGCAAGATGAATGGCTTGTTCAATTCACAGGGATGTAATTGCTGGATTTTAATTTTGTATTATCAAACGATTTCATTAATTTTTAATTAACCTAGAAGTCCTTTGCAAAGGCTTACTACACCAAAACACTAGTAAATTCATCTAGAAACAGAAGGAACTCTCATCTCGATTTCCTCTGCCTGTGAAAGCAATTGGGTTCTATAGGAGTTTTATGTGGTAGCCTTTATGTCATTATCTTTTTCTAAGCTAAAAGGCGTTAGCGAATAAGGTGCATGTGTTTTCCAATCACAAATTGCTAAAAGTCAAATAGGTAGACAATAATAATTTACTTTATAATTGTACAACTACGAGGTGTGTAAATTAAGTAAGAAGACTGGTAACGTAGCGTTCAATCTGGTAACACTTGATGGGACGCGGAACTTGGAGGTAACGCAGGTGAACATGGTATATGCCTTTAGTATGAGTTTGAACTCGCTAGAGTCATTTGTTTGTTTATAATTTTGTGCATTCTAAAAATGAGTAACGTCAATTTAAAACAATGGTGTGCTATTAGGTTTTGCTTCAGACATTAGCACAGTGCAATGGAATTTTTTAGAAAACTTAAGCAGACCTACTGAGACAGTGTTATTTGAAGGGGCTAGATTTTTCGATGATTATAGGCATTTTCAGAGGGAAAATAGACAATTATAGATGAAATACAAGCGAAAAGTCTTCATCTTCAAGAACTGATAAAAATGTCGACAGTATCTGGGATCTTGTGCATTCAGATCGTCGGTTGACAGTACTGAATGATTGGAGGAATTAAATTTGTTTTGCTCATCAGAATTTGACTAATTCATTGGAGATGAGAAACATCTGCGCAAAAATGGTAAAAAAATATAAAATTTTGGCAAGTAAAAACATTCCTATGGCTCCTCAACCACTTTATTCGCCTGACTTGAGTTCTTGTAACTTTTTCCTCTTCCCGGGATTGAAAAATCACATCAAGATAAAAATTAAATACCGCTGTGTTCGAGTGGTTCGGAATCCACTACAAGCTGTAGGTCCCCTGTCGTGTTACTAGACTTCGAACTGTTGAAAAGTTTAAATTAAATAAATAAATGAATATTAAAAAGTAATTTCGTTACTATTTAAATTTTTCAGTATCCAATAAAAGATGTTAATTAGGCCATAACCATTTATTTTTAAAGAGCGATATTATAAAGTAGCATAATTTTAGAAATTATGTAAAGATTTCTTTTACGTTCAATTTATGTTTTTCTAAGTGAAAACCATATATACTTCTTCATTTACTATACCATTTATCTGTATTTACATTACTGTAAATATGAATATTACGTTTATTATGAAGACGGCTTCATTAAGGAAGGAATTTAATTATCATGTATTCATATTTTATCACGCTATTATGAAAAAGAATATTTATTACTTCTTGTTTTTCTCCTTGCTTAATAATGTATCCGACCGAAACACGAATTTCAACCGAAACCGTAACCGAATGTTTGGTTCCTCTTCTAAACTTATGTAGTTACATTTTTATTAAACATGGAATCTAGTGTTTTTCTTACCTTTAAAGGTATTATTCGATTATTAAATTAAATAATAAACTATACTATCTTTACTAAAGAATTAAATATTTAGTTACCAGCTCACTAATATAACGTTCAAAACGAAACTATTAACTAAGAAACAAAAAAAGATAGGCGAGTAAAACCGTTCCAAACAAAACCGAAAGCGCCAGTCACGACGAACACTTAGTTTCGACTGGGCTAATTTTTGGTCAAAACCGAAATTGCGGCCAAAATTAGCATTTGGTCGGACATTACTTAATGAGTAAATAAAAAAATTTATGCTAAAATTATCACTTCTCTTCTACTGTCTCCTGTCTCTTTTTAATTTTTCGATACTTTATGAAAATGTTATTGTATTGCAATGTGTTTTTATTATGTCTTTATATTGTATCTAACATGTCAATTAAAATTCTTAAAAGTAAATACAGGATAAGTAATCTTAAAGTGAAACTACCAGCACATTTGATTAAAATGCTAGTTTTGTTGTCTGTTTATTTTTTTCGTATTTGCGGCCGACAATGTCTACAAAATTTGACAGCGTGTCAGAATAGAGACTTTCACTGATGTGCTGTTATAATTACAGCATTTCGTTCTGCAGTGATGACCATTAAAAGTGCGAGTGAAATTTGCAGCAGACAAGAAGCGTGTCGAGTTTAGGCGATAGCCAACGTTGCCACCTTTCAAAACGATTCACGTGGACTAAATTCACCGGTTTGTGGATGTATGAACCGGAGTTGGATTAAGTTATCATTTTTACATTTTACTCCCTTTCAAAATCATTTCTTTTTCAAAATAAACTCAATTACGGCTTTTATGATAGATATAATTTCAACCATAACAACTTTAAACAGAATTATTATTAAATAATAATATTCCATCATGTTTCACAAAAAAGTGCAATCCAAGAATCAGCTGTCAAGCTTTCATAAAATACCGGCCAGAATAAACCACAGACACGTTTTTCGTCCTTATTGGGTCTCATTAGTGTGATGTAACACTACCAGTGCCATTGCTGCTACTAGTACGGTGTCAGTGTTCTGGCGGGATGTTATCCTAGAGTTACTGGTATCTGGTCTGCAGAGGTCAAGTTTTACCTGTAGAGCAACCAGCAAGAAGACTAACAAGAAATTTGAAAAATCGCAAACACAATTTACAAATTGTGAAAACAATTTCCAAATGGAATTATTGAGGAAATTTTGTTTCTGTTTTATAATAATTTTATTTCCTAATTAATTAGCTTATTTATTATAATATATATTTTTTATTTACAACAGTAATTCACAACTGGTCTATATTAAGTAACTACACAGAAAATGGGATACAATTTTACATAGTTTGCGAGAACAGAACATTTATTACCGTTTATTCATGTCTTTCTACAATAAGTGTTAAATCTAATGACTTAATTATCTTGTGTCTTCACGTAGTTGTTATTGTTCACGGGCTTTCGTGCGTATTACCAAATGGCAACAAGTTTAAGAAAAATATGGATAATTATTTTGTAATTTATGGAACTCTCGAGTTATATTTATTTAGATTATTTTTGACCCTCAATTATATTTCAAATGGAATCGATCTTGTTAGCTAATTTTACTTAGGTATATGTTAACAACAATCTGAAATGTCAACAAAATCAAATGCTACACAGATTTATTCTCACTATAATAATGACAGGATTGCTTAAAATGCAGACACATGACAAGCAATGAAACATTGGTTTAAAGCTTTAAAGAAACACCAGAAAATAATTGTAATAATTATTTCGCTACTGAACAAGTATTGTAATTTAAGAACGACTTAGAAATGATAAAATTCGTTTGGAAAATGTCGCTGTATTCTATTTATATTCGTTATTGCAACTTTGTACCGAAATCAAAATGTTAATCTTATTAACATAAAATATTCTTTTTTCTTTTAAAGTTTATATTTTACAATTTATTTTCTTATGTAATATACTTTTTTTGTAGTTTTTGCAATGAAAACTTTTACAAAACTTAAGCAGATCTACGGAGATAGTGTTATTTGAAGGGGCTAGGTTTTCGGTTTTAGGTATTAGTATGAAGATGAAATACACAGCGGAAAGCCTTGATCTTCAAAAACTGATGAAAATGTCGACAGAGTCTGGGATCTTGTGTATTGAGACCATCAGTTGCCGTTATCTACTGAATGATTGGGGAAGAGTTAAATTTGACTCACACCACCGTTTATCAGATTTTTATTAATTTATTGGGGATGAGAAAAATATGCGCAAAAATGGTTTAAAAGAATGAGATTTTGGCCAGTAAAAACATTCCTGAGGTTTCTTGAATTCTTATGACTTTTTCCTGTCTCGAGATTAAAAAATTACGTTAAGAAATTACGTCAAGGAAACTTATTTTGGGACACTTCAAAACATTTACACCGGTGTAACCGACGAGCTGAAGGTGATTCCAGTATCCGAGTTCCAGCACTGCCATGAGGATTGGAAGAACCATCTCCAATATTGTGTGGCTTTCCAAGGAAGTTATTTTGAGGAAAGCAATATTGAATTGTAATTCTATTCGAATAATTTTTTGTTTTAATCAGACTCGTTACTTAATTTACACATTTCATACTTAAGAAAAATCTATGAAAGAAGTTTTTGCGGAAAATTAAATTTAATAGTATTTTTTCTTACAAAGTTTATCACAAAAAAGTTAAAATCGAATTATGTATTTGGTTTTTGGAACGTGCTTATTTATTTGAAACTCGGCATGCGAATTTTAGAATGAATTATATATTATTTTTACTTATCTTATCAATATTTTGTGTTTACGAATAGCTAATTTTTAAACTTCGTCCATTATACCCGGGACACACGACGAAAGATAATGATCATTAACTGTTAATACTTAATTTAGTTACCATGTGTCGTATGATCATTTAGATTTAGGTAATGGTCATATCAAACTTAATAACGTGGAAAGTGCCGATGAAGTTTAAAAACTGATGATCGACAGCGTTCGGTTGTCATCGCAAGTCGAATGACAGTTGAGGTTGTTGATGTTGAGGTTGAGGTTAATGTTGATATCTAGTTAAATTATTCTTATTTGGATTAACGATTACCAATGAAGTATAGTGGTACGGATAATACACTAAATCTAGAAAGTACTACGGTGTCTTTAATGACTCCCTATCTTCTTTATTGGCAAGGGTACATTGCATTTGCGTATGTGCAAGAAATCAAGTAATGTCCGTGTGTCTGCATATTTTTCTAATGAACATGATCTTCAATTGAGAATTTACTTAATGATCATTATATATACCATGTGTCTCCGGTATTACATGCGAATCCAGGAAGGGTGGCAACACTGGCGATACACTTTTCCAGCAGTGCCTGAAGGCGTGTCCCTGGGCTCCGAGATCGGCAGACGGACGCCTTTCACTGATGATATGCGCTCTATCCGGACGATAACTCACCGAGAGGTTTATTGCGGGAACATTCTAACGATTCCGACTTCCTTATATCATGTTTAATAACCGTAGCTGCTTTTTGCAGAACTGTAATACACTGAATTGATGCACTCTACTCTCACATAATGCTTGTTTATTTCATTGTGTAATGTCTCCCATTTGGTACTCACAGCACATTTCTATTTTCACCGACAATAACCAGATATTGTCAAGTGCCCAGTGTAAGTAAGAACATTTATTACTTTTCTAAATGTAATATGTTTTTAAATTATATTTGTTCAGTAACAACATTTTAAATCCGTATACTATAAATTGATGTCAATAACAATACAAGAATATGAAATTAATTTCATGTATGCGACCAAAAAAAATATTTTATGTCATGTTATGTACATATTGTACAAATGTTAATAATTACGGATGAATAGTCAAACGTAGAGTACATATACCAGATGTTATCCGGTTTAAATATAAGAAAATAAGAATAAAATTGTGCTGTAATATATAATTTGTATGTACTTAACTTCAACTTTATTCGAATTTTATTTATTATTCAACGTAATAATGCGATGTTCACATGTTTGCTATGTTTATTTGATGTAAATAAGTAAATGTTTATCTATTTGTATAATAACAAATGTAAACACAGTCTTTTTGGTATTCATTACGTAATTGCACATTTAATATTTAAATCTGTATTTTTATTTATATATTCACTTAACACTTTTTTTCTATTATGGGTTACAACTAACTACTAGGTATGCATAGTATATATATGGTTAATGAATTAAGATTAAGATCTTTTAAGAAGTAAAAATAAAAATAACTTTAATTGCAATTGTGTGTCCATACTTTATAATAATTGTAGCTTCTAAAGAAAGCACATAAGGTGTTAGAATCGGTAGACCAGAACTTCATTTTCTGTTTCGGTGTTAGGATGACAAATTCTCGCTTGTTTATCAATGCTAGAATGAACTTCTTAGTTAAATAATTTTTGTTGGCATATTGTTATCATAGATTGGTATGACTGTATTAAATATAGTGATTAATGGTTCTATTTGGAAACTCGAGAATTTTAGGTTAAATAAATAAATTGTAGGCCTTTAGGTTCCTATGTTATAATATTTCGTCATTTAAGATTTTGACGTTTCGGGCTATATTCGCTCAACATCAGCAGACATTTATTAAATATAGAGTATAGAAAATATCTAGGAAACAGACCACATCTGTATAATCTACCTAACTATTCTACCAATAAATTCCCTTAATGGAAATTAAAGAAATGATGTAAACGAAAGCCGAAACAGAGAAAATACATAGTATAAAACACTCGTTACAGAAAGCAACTCAAGCTTTTATTTTAATGTACTATTCCTATTCTCCATTAATAAAGAAAAGTACAAGGTAAACATGTTAATTTACGCCTAGATGAACAACCCTGCAGTTAGAAATTTTGATTAGATATGCATTAATAAGGAAACACAATTATGTTCTACAAATCTGCATAACATTTCCATTTAAAGTAATTTGTATGTTGTACAAACGGAATGTAAATTTTTCTATTAAAGTATTAGAATAATGTAGCGAAGAGATGTATGCGATATGAAATATCTTAATTCAGTTGCATATAAATTTGCATTTGTATGAAATTTTATGTGGGAAATTGGGTTGTCGGTTCCGCAATAAACTGAAATACATGAAACAAATGCACGTCGCGACCGCTATCCCGCCATGAATTTTTATTCCAGCTACAACAAGTACAGAATTTCAATTATTCTGATTATATTCATAGCGAATTATTCGAATGTCGCGGTTTTAATCAAGGAAACTATTCACCAAAAATGTTGGAAACTTGAAATTGCATTTGTAAATCTCTCCATTCACACCGGCGCGTCGTATTTCATCTCGCGTCGCGGATGCAAATAAACAAAGCGAAAGACGCGGCGAAAAACCAACTAGGACGCTGTTTCGCAAAGGTGTTGCCGTTGGAATTGCCTTAGTCGCAGTCGAGACTGCTTCTTTCGCTCAGCCTTTGCTCTCGTGGGAATTACACCTTGCAACAACAATATAACGATATTTCTTTATAACTATTTCGTTCTGCATATTGTGAAATACAACTATTTCGTGATCCTTTTCCTGATTATTGCAGAAAACGCAATATGCCTGGAATTACTCGCAGTAATGTGAAAACAAGATACGTCCAATAAGAAAATATTCAAATAGCTTAGAAAGTTTGCATACTTTTAGAACAACCAAAAATACGACCTTAAAGTGGATCGGACATGAAGCAGACATTCCAAAAGGAAGTGTTACTTTTTTGCAGAGCCGGATTAACCTATGGACATTATGGCAGTTGTTCAGGTCCCCGAGATTTCAAGGTGGCCCCCAAAAAAGAACGAAAATTAAATTTTAAAAAATAAACTTAGTTAAAATTGTTGTACGTAGGTCAATGACAGTATATTGGACAGCGTCACTTACTGTACTTGAGACGCCGAACAGATGCACAAGAAACTCCTTGCACTAACTAGCGCTAAATTTGAATAGAACGTTGCTATTGGTAACCCGTTTTTACATTAATACGAATACTGAGATCGGTAATAAAATAACGGAAACGGTGTTAAACCCGCAATTACGTTTAGTTTGCTCTTTGCATTCGTATTTCTGTCAAATATTTTTGTTGTTTTCATACGATTATCTTATTTGAAATTAATATTATAAATATTATTTAGTAAAATACTTCAAGTATTAACTTCATTTCAAATATAAATAGTACTACACAATTTCGGCCCTACCCATTATTTTAATTAGTGCATCTGTTCGGCGTCCTAAATATAGAACATACTAATTGTTAGGAATTGGATCGAAGTAGCCGTGTCATAAAAACTAAAAAGGGTTTTTTCAAGGCTGTCGTTAATTAAGTATAAATATATAACTAAATATCAATGTTAACAATTGAAAGGACAAAGTCATTAACATAAGACAAATCTATGAAACAATTTGCCCAATTGATGATTAGTTTAAAATGTAATTAATTGTTAAATTATTTCAAATATTTGGTTCTTGCTAATTGTAATTCATTTTAATGTTTTGCAATATTCTAAACTAGGGAGACGAAAAGGAGCCTCAAAATCTTTAATCCGGCTCTGCTTTTCTGATTTAAATTTGCAAATTAATATTAACATTGTTAAGTTAATAATAATAAATTTTAATAAATTATGGGAACATGCAAATTAGTAAACTAATGTTTTATAATTAAAAAGGAAACCATGTTTTGTCGTTTCTCTTTTTTTATGTTAAATTTATAGTGAACAGACAGCGAGAAAATGTCATTGTTAAATCTGTTTGGAAATACCAATAACACTCGTAATGCAAGTGTCAACACATGTAACACATGTCAAACTGTCAACTTTTTTTTGTAAAATGTTAAATATTTTTCGTATTTCACATTGTTTCATCTGTACCTCTTTTTACTAATTGGGTCATTTTTAAAAATAATATTGTTTGTGTTTTTTTGCTATTTCGTAGAGTTTCATAGTTGATGTGTGATGTAGGTATATTATAGTATTTTTTTTTTTTTGACGTTTTAATGCAGACTTATTCGCTTTTGTGAAAGTGTTACTATTTTATAGAGCTTTGATAAATTATCTTATTGTTGAAATTAGAAATAAAAAATTTGTAATTTTAATATTTTGATTGTATATTTAAGGCCGGTTTATCCATCTTTAGTTAAAGTGCCAGTTACCTCATCCATTGGTTAATAGCGATATTTTCGTATTTACCGATGATTAAGGTAACCGCCATTTAACCAAGATGGAAAAACCGATCCTTAAACGTAAGTTGTCAAAAATATATGTTATTTACCATATAGATGCGATACTTTTTTGTCAACCGATAGTTAAGGTAACCGATACTTTAACCGGAGGTTATTTTATTATTTAGTCAGCTGTGATATAACACGTAAAACGCAAATGATATTATGATGGAATAAATTTCATAAATAATTATTAAAATTAGTTACTAGTATTATTGTTCTTGCAAATTATAACTCTCGGTTGTCTCGAGAGTATAATCTTTTCACTCGATCAATAATGATACTCTTCTTAACCTTTATATACCATACGATACGCTATTATCGGTGTATTATTATCTGTATTATTTATATATAGGAAAGATATAGCAATTCTACCAGCAGAATTTTGGCCGCAGGTGAAATTGAGAAGTGAACTTCACCTATATAAGCCTGTGCAAAAAGCTTATAGTGAGTTCTAAACCACTGAGTACATCGGTATTTTGATTTGGGTAAAAATTAAGTGGTCGCACGTTATGTAACTGTTTTCCATTTTCTTGTAATTGAATGCCCATCCATGTAATCTATTTCTGTAGTGTCTACCGTGTACTGCCGACGGCATTTTCAGTACACACCATAATTATTAAAGATATAATCGTATCTTCAGCAGAATGTTCGAGCGGTGTGCACAGATGAAACTCTAAGTAAAGTTTAAGCGGTTGGTTCGACAGATTACTATAGAACAGTTATTATGTTTCGTTCTTAATTTAGAAATATTTTGTATTGTGAGAATTGATTTGTTTTTATAATTCATTTTTCCTGTAGTAGGCTTCACATTATCACTTTATATTGGTATGAATCAAATTAGTAGTGGGGGAAGAAGTTTAAGGACAGGCACGAAAACAATTGATATACCGTGGTTTACGTATACTATGGATAGATCCGGAACATGTTCTTGTAGGAACAAATTGCGGATTGATTCTGAACCATCAATGTCATTTCTGTTAATTGTAATAGGTTAGTTGTACCTGAAAATAAATGCATAAATAAAGAAGATAAATAAAAACTCACAGACTCCTTTACAAATACTTCATTTTCAAACTTAAATACAATTAGGAAGTAATGAAATTAATTTATCAGAAGTTCTGAAGACTAACAATACATGCACCAATCTATACCAGGAGTTTTATTCCGATTTTAAACAATGAGCCCTTTAAATTTGTTGCCTTTCCCCATCTCTCTCTAATTTTCGTTTCTCTATCTTACTGTTGCTTCTGTATAAACTTATTCTGTGGTATTATATCAAAGAAATGATAAGATTTTTTGTATGTTATTTTTTGTGTTTTCTAAATTTTTCCTAATAATTTTTTTATCCGGTTATAACAAAAGTTATATTAAAAATACATTCTACATTTATGTTACAGAAATAATTGCGACCATTTTAGTGTTAATAGTTGGCGATTTGAACTTGAAAAGAATGATGAGACGTTTTTAGAAATTCATTTGTTGTATAGGATCCATCATTGTAATATCGACTGTGAAAACCGGACGAAATAGTTCCTAGTAAACAAACCTAGACAATAAACAAAAAACAAAATACGTTTCAATCAACATTTTGTACATCAAAGGTATTTTTTAATTAAAACACTGGAATGAAAATATTTTACAAAATAGCATTGCATAGAAAAATCTGGTAAATCAAGATTATTTACTTTCTTTTTCAGATAATTTCTCTAGATTTCACTTATCTCGTAGAGCAAGTACAAAAATGGTAACAGACAATTGCACGGCTGTAAAAAAATGGAAACTTTATCTTTTGATCATCTTATATCAAGTTTCAGTTCAGCGCACTGACAATATCATATTTTCCCCTGAAGGCTTATTATTGTATCTTGTAACAACGTCAACTTCAATGTTAAAAGCGCTCCCTAAACTTTTCTGACAAGTTATTAAAAATTTCACTCACATCATCAGTTTTCTCCGATGATAGAAGATTTGTTTGAGCAATTTGTAATTCCTGAACAATAAAACATTATACATTATGCAATTTAAGTGGACAATGTTCTTATGTAAGTGTCAGTACGTATTATTTTCATGACGATAAATACTTAAAAAAATTTGTATGCAATGAAATCGTTGCTTAAGAAATTTTCATTATATAATTGAAAAAATATAAGATATTAACAATTTTAAAATGAATATAAATAACAAAATTGTGTGCAATATTGTGATTATTTGACACTTTTATGTGAATTATTGCAAACGATGTCTAAATGAATAAATACTACTGTAATTCATTTTAATGTTGCTAAAAATATTTTTAAATAATATTTTGCACACAGAAAGATATATTCAGAAAATTAAACTAAATGCATGGGAAATAAAAGATGAGCCACTGATAGAATATAGCAATCACTAATCACTATTAATATTATATCAATGAAGTAGTTTTATTGCAATTAAGTAGACCATTTATAAAGCAGTTAAGAAATGTCTCCTATTTTGTAAGGATGGAATGGCATACAATTTACAGAAAATCTCATTTCGTAATATATTTTGTACGTGATTAATTAATTTTGATAAAAAAGGACGTTTCGATTTCTATTTTACTGTTTATTTTTTTTTGGGTGAATTGTAAAAATAATTGAAACAAGAATAATTATATAACTAAATTTAATGAGCGAATAACAAATTATAAAAAGATAATAGAAATAAGTAACACTATGAATAAAAAAATATGTATTAATTAAGAGTAATAATTATTAATAGAATATTTATTTAAACACTTAATACGTACTACGCACTAAATTTATATCACTATTTATGTTTACCATTCTGTCTCCGCGGTCTATTCTGCTTGGTTTATATACTTGAACAATTAAACTCTCGAATATTCTGGCAGATTCGGTACGTCAGTACAATAGAAGGGCCGTCACCCGCGGAAATAAATTTTATTTATTCACAATAGTTCCTAAAATTAAACCACACTATCTCTTTTTCCTGTTTTTAATTCATTAGCTGTTTATATTTATAGAGCGTAGTTTCTTAAAGTATCAGAATTAAAAAAAAACCGTATGAACCGCATTAGAAACGATGTTCCGTTTACATGTTTTTCAAATTGCTTTTGAAAGTTTATCAAACTCTATTTTAACAAAGTTTTGTGTCCGTATATTGTGTAAATAAAATCATTACCGCTGAACATTTATTAAACAAGTATCAACAAATATGTACAAAAAATAGTTATTTGTATCAGTAGTCCAGAAATAAAACTTTTGCGAGAGCGACTAAATTATGGATTTTTTGCGCCGATGACACTTTTAATATATCAAAGAATAGTATATTACGTACCGTGAACTGTAAGTGACAGTTTTTAGGTCGAGAATGTTGTTTGGGAAGTCGAGACCCGAAGGGTCGAGATTTCCTAAACATTCGAGACTTCAAATATCACTTACAGTTCAAGGTTAGTAAACTATTTTTTGCAATACCTACAAAAATAATAAAAAAAGAAAAATAGGTTTCAAAATTAACGTCTGTCAGATTGATGTCAAAAATAAAAGTTGAATTGCAATTGAGAGTAAGAGTGCCATGAATGTTTATGATGTTGTGGAAACTAAATACTTACCATCCACCATGAATTGTAAGTAACACACTTACTGTCCACCGTGCACGGGAAGTGTTTACTATAACCATGGAAACCAAATCTGCAATAAAAGTTCCACTTACTGTGTTTAAATTTTATTATTAATGGGTAACTTACTGTGCAGGTATTGCAAAAACAATATTACTACTTCCAATTTTATACACATACATAGGTTTTCGGTTCACATGGATATATACAAAATTCACTTGTTCTATTCAAAAAATTTAGTGACATTTGTTCAAAATTAAAACGAATGGAATTGATATAATTCATCAATTAACGTAATCATAATCATACAAGACAAGTTTTACATTTCCAGGCCTAGGCCTGCAAACAGAGATTCTCTGGACGATTTTGAGTTTTATAATACTAGTCAAGGGGACGGAGGCGCCAAAAAGTTATTTTCTTTCTTTTTTCATAATGAATAATCATTAGTAAATTATATTTACAACCGTACACAACACGATACTTAATTAAAACCTTTTATGCTATTTTATTTTAATACTCGCAAATGAATCTTGATATTAAATTCTCACTCCGCGGGGTTTACATAAAGAAATTCTCTCGACTCGGGAGCACTTTGCGGTATTACATTCATGTCGCACCCCTCTATCCTGCAGGAGTGGAAGACGCTACACTTGCACTACCGCAGGGTAATAACTTAATCAGGCTAAAAATATGGCTAACACACCAGAGAGCGTAGTGACACAGCTCTGCAGTTAGCGCAGTATGTACTGCCAAACAGCAATACATGGGAAACAAAACGATCTGTGGTGTTTCCACCTATCGCAAAAATCGCTTGAGAATTTTAAACATACTCTGAAAATAGTAACAGGGGAGGGGGCGGTGAAAATGAGGGCGATAATTTTTAGGTTTGTGACGATAATGTTGCAGGACACAACGACACATTAATTAACTCAAAAGCATGTTGTATTATTCTTGATTGCTATATATAACTATAACATATGTTTGTACTCGAGATGAAACGAACACACACACGATTTACTTTAATTACCTTATTTTGACCCAATCTTTACATATTATGTTTTTATAATTAAATTATATAACAGGAACTAGAAACTAAACTAATACATGATAAACGTTACGGGGTAGCTATCGTACTAATATTATGTGATCAACCCTTTGGAATAGAACAGATTTCTCTGACATACGTGCGTCTGATTTCATCAGACAATATGGACCGCCTCTTACATTTAATTATCCCGTTCGGTTGATCACACCACGATCATCATTCCTCTGATTTTACGAGCCTGATGTGTTCAAACGATGAAGTTATCATTTCCCCCTTCTAACCGTATCCAAATTCCAATCTAAAAACTAAAACTAAACAAGTAGCGAATGTAGATATAAGATGAGTGGTCAGGTCTACAGTAACATATGAAAAACAATCCATATTATTATAAATTGTACCAAACGAAACTTTGTTTTACAAGTTAACATTATTTTTGAGATGTTTAATACTATAACATTAGATTAAAACTTCCACTACAGCAAAGTACCAAAACGCCAAAAGGAAACAACATTTGTGTCTTGCTTGTACAGTAAGTGGCTGAAACACATTGACATCTACCGTAGAGTAAAGCTACAATACAGAAATATTTGTCACTCCAGCAAATGTAAGAATAGAGCAAAAAAAAATTAAAATGTGCCGAGATCCAAAGCGGATTCTCCCTGAACTGTCAATCAAACCGTGTTGGGACGTTCTCGGCAAAAAAAAAACAAGGCAAGATTACTAATAACACATACTCATAAATTCTAAAGAACTATTTCAAGCTCACCATCGGAACAAAATGGTTGTATTTATATAATATTACATTCTCTTGCGGCAAGACAAATTCACGGTTACATAAGCACGTTCATCGGTGGAAACCACAAAAAAAAATGAAATTGAATTTACCATATTCACTTATTTCTCTGACCACGGGTCAAGTGTATATCAAGTCTGGTTTATTTAAAGAGGTATTAAGTGTATAAAAATCAAAACAATAATAAATTAATTCAATTCTTTCTGCATCTATTAGAGCACTTCCGAAATGACAGACATTCTTGAACGTAATCAGTAGTGCTTCGAAAAATGACTTACTTGCTTTTCACATTTCGTCAACAAATTTTGCTTAACAACCATTTTAAAGTCTAATTGAATTGTGATACAATACGTGTTTTCTTTTCGCACAATTCATCAGATCACAGTAATTATGTCACTCATCGTGTCTCTTCTATACGTCCCAAATCATCTATGACATTCCCCGAATCGGATAGTGAATTTTCAATGGATAAGCACGTTTTGAAGAACTCAAATACAAGCGAATAAAACAATGCAACTGGAAGTGGTGTTTTCATGAAGATCTGAAGTGTTTTTTTGAAATATCCTACTTAATTATGAATATTAATATATAAAATTTTTTTGTAAATAATAATTTAAAAATATCTCATTAGCTAAAATTTTGTAGTTGAAATTGGTTCCTACCTAGCCCCATTTAACTATTACAACAAATTAATGATTGGATAAATTTGTTAAAATTGCGGTTAGTCTGTTTACCTACGGAAAAAAAATGTTTTATGTTTGACAGTGGTAATTATTATAATTATCGAACACTCTAAAAGACATTATAGTAATACTGTAAATAGTAATTATATCAATTATTCATATTACCGTGTCAGCTATCAACGCACGGATATTGATATATACAAAATATAAATATTAATAAAAAGTGTAAAGAGGACATGCGAGAGATTATTTACTGGCCACATCAGATTTTTAAAAACAAGTTTTAGGTAGACCACATTTGTCATTCTTTACACTTCTAAAAACTATCAGTTGTCGTCACATCACTTTAAATTAATGTGATCTGATAAATTCTGCGCAAAAAACACCTAACTTGTGTCTCTTGAAACTTAGTAAAAGTTAGGTACAACCTTCAGTCAATTATTTTTATGCAGCTGAAGTAGTTTTATTGAAAGTACAACATAATTATCTGCATAAAAAGTTTTATTCGAGTACGATCAGCCGTGTAGATTGTAGTAAAATGTTTTTTCAAACCGAACTCTCATTAAAACTTACGACAGTCGTTACTTGGGCCGGAATTGAGGGGCGAAGTGTAGACCAGCTGTACAAATGGTGACTTATTTTTCCTCGCTAAACGGTTCGGTCTACAAGTTACCCCATTTCATATATTCCCACTTCCATTTCACCTTCGTACCACTTTATGGCGAAGTTTTCCCAGGGAAAAAGAAACGCGGAAAGTGAATGTAAGAATTTGAACGGTTTGAAATTGTTCAGCCTCGGCCTACAATTACCGGGATTAAATGGGTATTGAAAAGAAGTTTCATAAAATTAGAATTTTACATGCGTCAGACGTTTTAGTACAATGCAAATTCAGCGCCAACGAGATTGCCTAATGAGATTCAAATGAGAGAATTCTGCAGAATTGCTCCTGCATCCACACATTCTCTGATAGGGATGCTAAGTGCTACGAGCTTTAATATCAGCTTCCCAACGACTCTTGTTTTTATTAAAGTATTTGTAGAACAGGAATATTCGACTAGCTAAGTGCCTGCGTTATGTCTTCCACCGGTATACTATTATTTAAAACGTGTTGCAGTGGCCAAATTTTATTTTTGTATACATTTATTTTCAAATACAAAAAAATGTAAAAATCCCAGTATTAAATGAATAATAAATTAATAAAATTTTCATCACAAACCTATTAGGACGATGAAAAAATAACAACAATGACATTTGGTAAACAGAGAATGAAAACCCGCTTTTAGTAAATATTGAGTATTTTATAATGATTTTTACCTCTCGTTACTTAGTACAAGAAGTATAGGAATCATGCTAAAAATCGGAGTTTTCAATCGATAAGCACGTTTTGAAGTCTCTAGAACACGATTTTAATATTTTTACGATGATGTCTGTCCATGTGTGTGGATGGATGGATGGATAGATGGATGTCGTAATTATTACTCAAATAGTAGGAAATAAAAAAAGTTGAAATTTTGGGTATAACATTGTGATATCCTAAATTATATCTGATTAGATTTTAATCGTGCAACCGGAAGTGGTGTTTTCATGAAGATCTGAAGTGTTTTTCTGAAATATCATTAATTAATTATAAGTACATGACAATTTTTGTAAATAATATTTTAATATTATGTTATTAGCTAAAATTTTATAGTTCAAATTTGTTTATACCTCCATTTAACTATTACAAGTAATTAATGATTCGGTAAATTTGTTACAATTGCAGTTAATCATCTGTTTATCTATGGAAATAAATATTTTTATATTTAACAGTGACAGTTATATATAAACAGTAAAAATATTATAAAGTAATTATACAGAATACTCTAAAAGGAATTGTAAAAATACTGCAAGTAATAATTATTTTAATAATTTATTTTTTCCGGGTCAGCGCACGAATACGCGTGTATTACAATTTATAGATATTGGAAAAAAGAAGACAGGCGAGAGGTTATTGTAGTATCAATATTTAGGATGTGCACAAAATTTATAATTCTAAGTACATATGAATCTTCTCTGTATGTACACACATGTGAAACATGAAGTGTAAACGCGCCTCTACCGTCGGGATTGCAGACAGGTCAACAATTTGTCCCTTGCCAGGAATGCAAGAAACATAAATACATTTCATTTTCACACTACTTTTTGCATACACGGAATTTTAGTTCACTTTCGTATTGTCTACGTTTTCACAGGCAGATTAATTAAATAATATATTTAGAATTCCCTTTCCATAAAAGGGAGGTAAAAACACTACTAATAGTTATTTCCAAGTTTCCAGGTAAAGATATAATAAATATGTGATTTCGGGATGAAATTTAAATAATAATTTTATGGAACAGAAGTACATTTCAATTTGTAGCTATTTCTATGTACATACTCACGAAAATCAAATTGGTATTCGTGCAGTTAACATCTACATAAAACTGATTTACACGCAAATGGAAAAATAAAGGACTGTAGGAGCAAATTTTATGTGTCGTAAACAGCTCGGTAAAGTCGTTACTCGAATGATGTAACATTAAAAATTAGCCGGTGTTTAGGTTTTGCAGCAGAACAAACGTAATGATAAGTACCGCTAACGGTGCACAGCTTCATTAGCATCTTATTTAGATGACCATTTGCGTTTTAAATGTTAACTTATCCCTTCTAACGACTACGCAAAGAAGCCATAAAAATTAGTTGAGTTGGAAACTCGCCGGTAACAGCTGCGAAATAAACTTGGACAATAAATTTATTTGGGGTGGCGCATCCCACGCGGCGATAAGTCATTCCTCTGCATTATTCGCGGAATATTAAATTCCTATTTTAGTTTATTTCTTTTTTCACCGGCTGAACTCCGGTGGAGTCAAGTCTGTGCCGGTGGATTCGGAGAGCGTTGCCTTTTATTTGCTCGTAAAATTTCCCCTCCATTTGTCATTCGCTACCGGAACTACGTATTTCACGTTATGAAGTGGACAGACGTTTTTATTAAAATCTCGGTATTCAACCAACTTCTAAACGTGCATCACATTTATAAATACTTGCTTTGTGTTGTTTTGATAATTCTAATTGCTGCACTAGGTGAACAGACCTGGAATAATCCAAGGGCACTATGGACAGTTGCCAAGTGTTTCGTGACGTTAAGGGATACCCAAAAAAAGAACATAAATTACATTTTAAAATATGAACTTTGTTAAAATTGCTGTACAAAGCTCAGGGACAGTGCATTGAACATCGTGCCTTACTAATTTGTTATGAATTGGATCGAAGTAATCGTATCATAGGAAGTAGGGGGTCGATGAGATATAAATTCTAATAAATTGGAAAGGTTGTCGGAAATTGGTTATGTAGGTAGAAAAATAAAAAAAAATGAGTACATCTCCTCTTGCAAACATTTCGGTATTTTTATTGTACCTTCATCTGTGCTATAAAAATAAATAAAATTTTGGTTTTTTGGTTTCAATAACAGAGACTTCAAAATGTGCTTATTGAAGTCCCTAGTACACTATTTTCATATTTTTACGATGATGTCTGTCCGTGTGTGTATGGATAGATGGATGCATGTTGTCTTAACGATTACTCAAATACTAGTGAATAAAAAAATGAAATTTTGGAAATAACATTCTGTCACCATAGATTAGATCTGATTAGATTTTAGTGTTAATCGTGCACCCGGAAATGACGTTTTCTTGGAGATCTAAAGAGTTTTTTCTAAAATATCTTAGTTATGAATATATGAGAATATTTGTAAATAATAATTTAATATTAGTTAAATTTGTTTCTACTTCCTCATTACAATATTTCAAGTAATTAATGATTCGATAAATTTGTTAAAATAATTATCGAATACTCCAAAAAGAATTGTACCAATACTGTAAGTATTAATTATTTAATAATTCATTTTACCGTGTCAGCAGTCAACGCATAGATAGTCATAACTACAATATTAATAAAAAGTGTAAAGAGGATAGGCGAAATGTTATTTGCTGGTCACATCACATTTTTTTTTGTTAAAATATTTGAACGAAAGAGTTCAGCTCTTCAAGTATTGTAGCGATCTCAAGATCACGTCGCGGACGACGGCCGCTAGCAGACTTGTCATGACTCGTTCGGTGCCCTTCTATTATATGCTAGCGCTCGAAGGTACGAGAATATTGCAGAACTTAATTGCTCTACTATTTACGCCTGAGTAGAAGAGACCGCGGGATGGTTAATATGCGTAGTGAATATAAATAGTTGATAGAAACAAATACTACGTAGTGTAAAATGTTTAAATAAATATTCTTAGTGTCTCTTGTTTTTGTCTTTTATTATTCATATTTCGTTTATTAAACTTACTTATACAAATGCACGTGTTTCAATTATATTTATACTTCACCTGAAGAAATAAACCTTACATTATTAAAGTTTAGCCTCCTTTTTGTGCGTAAAACGTAGAAAAGAAACCAAAACTAATTTATTTGCATTTTTTTATTTATTTGCAACTTAGGGAAATTCTTTAAATGGCAGACCCCTACAATAATGTAACTAATAATATTATAATAGTGTTCTATATATTTCTTTCTTTTTTTGACACCTTTGAATAGAAAATAGTGTATGGTAAATGGCTAAACTAATTATTTTAGCCTAACGTATACAAATGCGTAACAATTGCATGCAATGTTTGTTTGTACCTAGTTCGTGAATTGAGTTTGGTGTGACCAGAATGTTGCTTGTTCAATTACGTCGTCGGTTGTCAGAGCCAGTTAGTTTAACTACAGCACCACACGAACTATAGTCATCAAATACTGTGCAGATTTGAAAAGCACAATATTTTGTTCGCCGCAAGTTGGTGCTTTGCTAGTTACACACTGAGCAAGCACAAAGCTCAAAGTTTGAAAAGTGTCGAGGGCGGCTGTAATACAGTGTGAATGACAAGCGCACAGCAGTGTCGCCGTTAATTAATCATTAAATGGAAAAACTTCCCGTGACATAATGAAAAACAGAAATGAGAAATGGTGACTCTGCCACGCTACTGCCGTCTTGCACAATTTAAACCAATTTCTCCTTTGCAACTGAATTTCTGTTATGCTAGGCGCTTAACTAATGAAGCTTTTTCAAGATTCACGATGTTCATTTTGTTTCTTACTCTAATTGTTTATGTATTTGAAATCTCTTCAAGGAAAACATTTCATTTAAGTTTTATTTTGTTAACTCAAACACTGAGATGAGACAAACAAATTAAATTTATTTAGAAATAAAGCTGTAGTTGAAACACTTCTTAGTATTTAGATTTCGTTACATTTGTTTTACTAAAATGTATAGCACAAAAATATTTGTTGTTATAATCTAGAAATAAATTAAATTAAATATTATAAATACATAGTAATGGGTCTATACATCCATAATAAACCAATCACTAAAATTACCATTGAAGCTTATGCAATGTAATGATAATGATAATAGAATTTAAATTATAACCTCAATTTTAAATAATATGTACCTATAGGCGAAAAAATCGAAATATAGAGGCGCTGCTATCAGTATGAAAATGGCGGAGGAACAGGGAAAGTAAGCTGATTGTGTGTGTGCCATTACAGTTTTACTCGTTTTACTTTAAACATCAGATTGATATTTTGCAAAATGGATAAGCTTAATATTGAATTAAGTGATATTTTCGAATATATTTCTACTTCGCGTCCAATAAAAGAAGGTGAAGCAGTATTTAAAGCTGGACATGTTACATTGTGTGGCTTAAAAGAAGATGCTGATCATGCTGATATTTGTACAATTATTGGGTCTTGTTATTATTTCAATCATTTATAAAACAAATTCGTAATTTTAACTTACGTGGATGAAAATCAGAAGGCATAAAATGGTTAGAACAAACAGACATCCCTTTTGTAATTCGTTTACCAAATCGAAGTACGGTTGCCCATTTTTTTAAGAGAACTGGATCTTTTGGAAATGCGTGAATACTTATGTTATCAGATTTATAATTATTACATTGCGGCACTGAGCAGTATCGTTTACTTTTACTTGCCATAATAACAAACAATAGTAGCTGCAAACGAATCATCGAAACGATATTATAATTCATATTACAAACAACAAAATACTTAATAACATACCCAAAGTATTAAAATGATGTGTGTAAACTATATCCACGCATATATTTTTATTATACAACAAATATTAAGGTTAAACAATTATAATAACGAAAAAAGATCAAACTGTTCTATACAAACTTCAATACAAGAAGAAATGTTTTCCCTGTTCCTCTAGTTCCGCAGTTTGCCACCAGAGGTCAGCCACTTTGATTTTTTTCGCCTATATCCAAACAATATTGGACGAGCTAAAGTGATCCACAAGGGTATTCCATTTGCATTGAGTAAGTGAACTGATCCAACTGATCTATCTGAACTGAACCAATTGAGCTGATTTGATCCGATTGGCAATAGGAATACTAATAAAAATTTTTAAAAATTCCATCCTATCTTGCTCAAAACTTTTCGAAACAAGAAGGAAAATAAAATATATCAGACATTTTAAAAACAAAATACCTACTGATTAAAGTGAAACTATATTTTTTGCAAATAGCATTCCTTTAATCCTCATTTTGAAGATTAAAGTAGCACTTTTAAATAAATTAATAAAGAATTAATAAAGAAGCATTATGTGACCACAAAAACGAAGTAAGTACCTATATGTGTGTTACGTAGCCTAGCTTATCAGAAAAATTTGCATAATGACGTTTTTTTTCAAAGCTGTCGTGTATTTGATTTGATCTACTTACTTAATTGAAAGCGAAATATAAAACTTCACACTATATATTTGAGAAAGACTCAAATTGTACTTCAAATTGAATAATAAAAACTCACATAAAATTTACAATTATGTTTATATTTATATTGTAGACATTTGATTAAATAAAATTAATGTAATGGGTAAATGATGAGGAGCTAATGATTGTAACAAAAATTGTGTTGTGGTTACAATTTCGCTAATATTTTATTTTGTGTTCCAAAAATAACATATATAGATGTTAAAGTTGCAGTTAATGTTATTTGAGGCATAGTAGTTAAGAGTGGGCAGAGGTCTCTCCAAGATAACATTCAACGAAGTATAAAATTATGACAAAGGCAGTAGTAAAAGCTTCGAAAATCAAATTATCCGTCTGCTTTGAGTTTCTGGCGAAACACCAACAATAGGGCCTGCGTAATCCCTTTGCCAGCTATTCTTGTTTGCTGCGGAAATTCGAGATTGTCGAGAAAAAGGAACTGTCGTGTTATTTTTGTCCAAGCACTCCATCAGTTTGCGCAAAATACAATTTCATGGCCTCTACACTAAGATTAACGAATGACAACGTTCGTTTATCAGATAAATTCATTTTACGCGGACACCTTCTTATCCTTTCAAATTTAACAAAAGTTTCATAAAACCGAGGGAAGGAAAACTTTTGTGACTTTTTAAATTTTGTTTCTTCATACGAAATCTCTTACCACAAAAGATTATTTTCGTATCTCGACAATATTTTTTTTTATTTCTTTAACAAAAGTTTAGTTTAAGTTATTATAAATAAATTATAAAGAACTTAAATATATTATAACATTTCTGTATTAACGTTTACAAGTAAACCATGTTCGGTAGCTTTTAAAATGAAATAATTTATTATATATATATTTATTGCTTAAACTTGGCCTCTAGCGTGGTTGACACGTCGAGTAACCTTGTTTATGACAGTAAAACTTCTCGCTTTTCACTCGCCACTTGGTTTATTTGGCCTCTAGCGTGGTTTACACGTCAGGTAACTTATAAACTGAGTCGTCCCTTGCGCTTTTATTGCTTAAATTTGGCCTCTAGCGTGGTTGACACGTCGAGTAACCTTGTTTATCGACAGTAAAACGTTCTTGCTCCTGAAGATGCCCCATACGACTGCGGGCGAAACGTTGAGCTCTGACTCAAAAATTGACACAGTCCATTCCCGGAAATCGAATATTTCTCATGACTCAGACTGTGGAAGCCTACGCAATTATTACACGAACCTCTACGGGGAGGATATTTATTATAAGACACGTACTTTCTCCAAACTTAGACATAAGCTATCCAAACTTCTTTGTGACCTTGCCTTTCTTACTCGTTGCCGCGATCATCATGTTGTACCCAAATCTCTTAGGATTAAAGATAATTTCAAATCCCACGCCTCCAAATCTATCCTTTACAAAGCAAGCCTCTCACTTCTTAGAGAACAAATTCGATACACACGACGTGAACTGAACGAAAGTTCTAAAAATCTGTACTCACTGCATTTAGAACTGAGTAAACTTATGAACCATGACGACTGGTTAAAATTTGACTGTATCACACGTGCTCAGGCGGACATTTCCTTTGAAAAAACCAGCGAAATCCAAAAACGCAAATTTACTTCCCTCGCTCCCCCAAAAAAGGTTAACCATACTTTAAGTAAAACCGTGGTAAACATATCCTCGCGTCCCTTATCATCCAGCGAAACCGGTGTTTTATCGAAAGGACTAAACTTTTCCCTCGCACCCACAAAAATTCCTGTTGAAGATATAGTCAGTTCTATCGAATCATCCGTTAGAAAATTACCTAAGGAAGCTAGTGATACTTTACGTATGGAAGTTGTGAAATGTATCAAAAAATTCAAACCACCACCATCTAATATTAGTAGAGACGAAAGGTCAGCTCTGAGAAACCTAAAATCAGACACTAATATTGTTATTGTTTCAGCGGATAAAGGTAATGCGACGGTAGTTATGGATCGTACAACGTACGATGAGAAGGTTCTGGCCCTTCTACAGGAAAATTCATATTCTCCTCTCAAACGCGACCCTACAGCCAAAATTGAACGTGAAATCACCGCCCTTATTAAAAAATCAGATATTCCTGAAGATATCAAAAAACAAGTTGTACCTAAATCTTCCAAACCTCCGCGTCTTTACGGTTTACCAAAAATTCACAAACAGGATTACCCACTCAGACCTATTGTTAGCACCATCGACTGTCCAACTTACAAACTTGCAAAATATTTGTCTACAATTTTAAAACGTTTTACAGGAAACTCTGAGTCGTTTATTCTAAACTCAGAACATTTTGTACAAAAAATCAACACTATAACCACAGGTCCCGATGATATACTTGTTAGTTTTGACGTCACATCTCTCTTCACCAAAGTCCCCATAGATGTAGCAATCAGTATTATCGCTGAATTACTAGAAAATAATGGATTCTCATCCGATCTAGTAACTCTTGTCGAAAAATGCCTAACATCAACCTATTTTACTTTCAACAAACAATTTTACAAACAGGTCTTAGGTGCAGCAATGGGCTCTCCTCTATCTCCCGTAGTTGCCAGTATATATATGGAAGATTTTGAAATAAAAGCAATAGAATCTTCTACTTTCAAACCGACGGTATGGTTTCGTTATGTAGATGACACTTTTGTCGTTTGGCCACATGGTCCGGAAAAACTTGCCTTGTTCCACGAACACTTAAACAGTTTACATCCGGATATTCAATTCACCATGGAGGTTGAAAATAATAAAACTCTCCCTTTCCTTGATGTTCTTGTCACTCGTAAACCTAATGGACAGTTAGGGCACGCTGTTTATAGAAAACCCACCCACACTGACAGGTATCTCAACTTTAATTCTCACCACCACCCTTCACAGAAACTCTCAGTAGTTAACGCCCTCGTACACCGTGCCATCAAAATCTCCGAACCCCATAACCTTCAACAAGAACTCAACCACATCCGACATAGTTTGGTTCAGAACAACTATGACATAAAATTAATTAACAATGTAATCCATAGACACTTAAACCCGTTACCAAAAGAACCTGTTAATAACTCTTTCGAATCTTTTGTTTCCCTCCCTTACATTAAAGGTTTCTCGGACAAAATAGGAAAAATGATATCAAAGTCATCTTTAAACCTCCACAAAAAATCTCTGAAATACTCCCACAAACCAAAGATAAACGTGAACCCTTGACATCACCCGGTGTTTATAGCATTCCTTGTTCTTGCGGCACAGTATACATAGGTGAAACAGGAAGAAGTGTTCATACTAGACTTACAGAACACAAACGGTGCCTGCGCAATGGTATGGTATTAACCTCCGCTGTCGCAGAACACCAACATAATACAGGTCATAACATCCTATTTGAAAAATCCCGCATATTAGCTCCTGTTCCCCAGTTTTACAAACGTAAATACAGGGAAGCTGTAGAAATATGGAAACATCCTGATAACATAAATCGAGATGATGGTTACTTCTTGAGCCACATGTGGAAACCAGTCATTCTTGAAACACAACACGCCCAATCAACCACCACGAACTCAACTCCCATTGGTCCCTCAAACTTAACTCCCGTTGGTCCCCATTAGTTATTGCTTTCAACCGTACCCTTCGTAGCATATATAAATGACTTCTCTCGCTTTCTCTCGTCACTTGGTTTATTTGGCCTCTAGCGTGGTTTACACGTCGGGTAACCTTATAAACTGAGTCGTCCTTTGCGCCTTTATTGCTTAAACTTGGCCTCTAGCGTGGTTGACACGTCGAGTAACCTTGTTTATGACAGTAAAACTTCTCGCTTTTCACTCGCCACTTGGTTTATTTGGCCTCTAGCGTGGTTTACACGTCAGGTAACTTATAAACTGAGTCGTCCCTTGCGCTTTTATTGCTTAAATTTGGCCTCTAGCGTGGTTGACACGTCGAGTAACCTTGTTTATCGACAGTAAAACGTTCTTGCTCCTGAAGATGCCCCATACGACTGCGGGCGAAACGTTGAGCTCTGACTCAAAAATTGACACAGTCCATTCCCGGAAATCGAATATTTCTCATGACTCAGACTGTGGAAGCCTACGCAATTATTGAAATAATTTAAGTTGTTTTCAATCTTTAAACGTGTAAATTAAATATGTTTATAATTGAAATGTCAAGGGTCCATTTCAACACTCAGTTTCCTTTGGCAACGGTTTTGTAAATTTAACTTGTTGATACATTAATATTATTTTTTGGTACCAAAGAAAAGTGATTTACAGGAATGAAGCCAATTATTTTTAATTTATATTTAATTCTCCGAAAAATGTATCTCTTACATTTTATTAATTAAAAAAAATTTGTCTTGGGTATAATTTTCTTAACTACCATAATTTTAATGTGGAACATCAACAACAATTATCATTTTAATTTTTGGTCGATTGTTTGTTTGTTCGAACCAGTATTTAACCGAAAATCAGAAACCGGAAAGAGAGTTATTTTGTCGGTATTAAAACCGAAACCGTATATTTTTTAATATTTTTAACAAAGTTTGCATACTTCACGTATATGTATATGACTAAATTACAATCTATTATTTCTTAATTGAATTTTTTAAGATTAATATTAAATAATAAAGCAAAGTAAAAAAAGAGTATATTATATTCAGTGGCGCACCCAGGATTGTATCTTGGGGGGGGGGGCTGAGAATTATTGTCTTACGAAACATATATTATTTTATATATTTATTTATCCGTGTGTGCACACACACATTGGCCCGTATGCTCACATACTTCGAAATAGCAATACTATAAATTTTCACTATTTCAACTTCATAATTTCATAAAAAACATAAACAAATAACTTTACTAGTTCTAAAATTACACATAATATTTAGAATGATTCATGTAAAAATTTGAAAAAAGTCCAGTGCTCTGGGGGGGGGGGGGGGCTCAAGCCCCACGAGCCTCCCCCTTGGGTGCGCCCCTGATTATATTAGTTTTATATGACGTATTGTTCCATTCCTATATTTGGGACTCGACGAGCGCAGCATGGAACATTATACCGTCTTATAAAACTCGTATAATCCTATATACTAAAAGGCATGTGTCGGTGATGTTTATTTATTTTCATCACGACGATCGCCAAATTTTGTGGACAGCCTAACTGCCTGAACCATGAAAGAGATTGTTGTAATTTTTTTTTTAGGTTGCAGGGAATAATGTGTAGTTGTGCCTTTTGGGGGTCTCATATTTTTACTGTGAGTGGTTCTTGTGTAAAAAAATAAAAACTGTGCAAAATTAATAACTTGAAACAATGGATCCTAGTAGCCATGTCTAAATTTAAAAAGAGTCACGAGGTCATCTGTCACTTTTGACAATCTGTCTATGAACTTTAAACGATTATAACTTTTTATAGAACATTGATATTAAAGAAGTAAATACAGTATCATGTATAATAGTCTTGAGCAAAGGTGTTACAATTAATTTAAGTTTAAAACATAACGTATTTAATTAATATAAATTTTGACGTTTCCAATGTCAAAAGTCGATGTTGCCAAATGTGTGATGAAGTAACTAAATTAAAATCGAATATTCCTAAACTAACTTCACTGAAGACGGTGGCAGTTGTATTAGGATTGACAATATTAATTTATAAATTTAAGAATTAACTACTACTTTTTAACACAAACAGTGTTGCCAAATTATGAAGTAGGTAACTAAATAAAAATAAAATATTCGTAAATAAAATAAATTGTATACTTTGCTATGTTTGATATCAAAAGAATAAAAACCATAAGGGCCGGTTTTGAAATGACAAAGAAAATATGTCACATCGATCTGCATTTGATTTGCGCAAAAAGTTGTTACAAGTAGGTCGTCCTTGGATTTTAATGGAACGACACAATGTGGATTGGTGTGCACGAATGCCAAAAATGTTCTACGTCGATTAGAATTAGTTTTTTGCAAAATGTTATCTGAAATATGTTGTGTTTTGTATTGAATGAAAAGTCTCGGTGAGGGCTGGTGTACAAAAAAGAAAATTTTCCATGTTGATCGGCTTTTGTTTTATGCAAAAAGTTAATAGACATATGTCGTGTTTGGTATCTAATGAAAGGTCTCGGCGAGGGCTCGCGTACAAAAATGATCTATGTCAATCGGCTTTTGTTTTTTGCAAAAAGTTCTTAAAAGTATGTCGAGTTTGGTCTCAAATGAAACGTATTGTTGAGGGATAGCGTGCAGAATTGACAAAAATATTTCATGTCGATCGGCTTTTGTTTTTTGCAAAAAGTTGTCAGAAATATGTCGTGTTTGGTATCGAATGAAAGGTCTTGGCAAGGGCTCGCGTAGAGAATTGACAAAAATGATCTAGGTAGATCTGCTTTTGTTTTATGCAAAAAAATCTCAAAAGTATGTCGAGTTTAGTCTCAAATGAAAGGTCTCATTTAGGGTTAGCGTGCAGAATTGACAGAAATGTTCCTTTTCGATCAGCTTTTGTTTTCTGCAAAAAGTTCTTAAAAGTATGTCGAGTTTGGTCTCAAATGAAACGTCTTGTAGAGGGATAGCGTGCAGAATTGACAAAAATGTTCCATTCCGATCGGCTTTTGTTTTATGCAAAAAGTTCTTAAAAGTATGTCGAGTTTGGTCTCAAATGAAACGTCTTGTTGAGGGATAGCGTGCAGAATTGACAAAAATATTCCATGTCGATCGGCTTTTGTTTTTTGCAAAAAGTTGTCAGAAATATGTCGTGTTTGGTATCGAATGAAAGGTCTTGGCGAGGGCTCGCGTAGAGAATTGACAAAAATGATCTAGGTCGATCTGCTTTTGTTTTATGCAAAAAATTCTCAAAAGTATGTCGAGTTTGGTCTCAAATGAAAGGTCTCATTTAGGGTTAGCGTGCAGAATTGACAGAAATGTTCCTTTTCGATCAGCTTTTGTTTTCTGCAAAAAGTTCTTAAAAGTATGTCGAGTTTGGTCTCAAATGAAACGTCTTGTAGAGGGATAGCGTGCAGAATTGACAAAAATGTTCCATATCGATAGGCTTTTGTTTTTTGCAACAGGTTGTCACAAGTATATAGTGTTTGTTATCAAATGAAAAGTCTCGGCGTGGGTTAGCCTGTAAATATGATAAAAATGTTTCATGTCGATCGACTTTTGTTTTATGCAGAAAGTTGATAGAAGTATGTCGTGTATGGTATCAAATGAAAGGTCTCGGTGAGAATTGGGGTACATAAATGACAAAAATGTTTTATGGCGACCGGCTCTTGTTTTTTGCAAAAAAAATAATAGAAGTATATCGTGTTTGCAATCTAATGAAAGGTCTCGATGAGGCCTGACGTTCAAATATGAAATAATTGTTTCATGTCGATCGGCATTTGTTTTTTGCACTGACAGCGGAGCTCTAGGGAATGCAAGTGATTGTTATAATTTTTTTTTTAATATGTGGGGGCTAATGAGATCTTGTGCCTTTTGGGTGTCTCATATTTTTACTATTAGTAGTTTTCGTGTAAAAAAATTAAAACTTTGCACAAATGCTGCCTTGAAATAATGGATCCCAGAGGCCATGTCTAACTTTAAGAAGAATCACGCCGTCATCCGTCACTTTTGACAATCTGCCTATGAACTTTAAATGATTATATCTTTTAATAGAACATTGATATTAAAGATTTAAAAATAATTTCATGAATAATAGACTTGAGCAAATGTGTTACAACTAAATTAAGTTTAAAACATAACGTATTTAATTAATATAAATTTTGACGTTTCCAATGTCAAAAGTCATTGTTGCCAAATGTGTGATGAAGTAACTAAATTAAAACCAAATATTCCTAAACTAACTTCACTGAAGACGGCGGCAGTTGTATTAGGGTTGACAATATTAATTTATAAATTTAAAAATTAACTACTATTTTTTAATGCAAACAGTGTTGCCAAATTATAAAGTAACTAAATAAAAATCAAATATTCCTAAATAAAATAAATTGAATACTTTGCTGTGTTTGTTATCAAAAGAAAGGAAACCATAAGGGCCAGTTTTAAAATGACAAAAAAAATGTGTCATGTCGATCTGCATTTGTTTTCCGTAAAAAGTTGTTAGAAGTAGGTCGTCCTTGGGTTTTAAGGAAACGACACAATACGGACTGGTGTGCACGAATGACAAAAATGTTCCATGTAGATTAGAATTTGTTTTTTGCATAATGTTGACAGAAAAATATCGTGTTTGGGTATTTTCAAATTACAAAAGTCAGTGTTGCCAAATGTTTAATAAAGTAACTAAACAAAGAACAAATATTCCTAAATGAAAGGTTACTGAAGACAGTGAATGTTATATTAGGCTAGGTCACGATGAAGGCTAGCGTGCAGAATAAACAAAAATGTTCTATATCGAACGGCTTTGGTTTTTTGGAAAATGTGAGAAGTATGTGGTGTTTGGTATCAAATGAAAAGGCTCGATAAGGGCTGGCATGTAGAATTAAGAAAAAAGGTCAATGTTGATCGGCTTTTGTTTTTGCAAAAATTTCTCAAAGATATGTCGAGTTTGGTCTCAAATGAAAGGTCTCGTTGAGGGCTAGCGTGCAGAATTGACAAAAATGTTCCATGTCGATCGGCTTTTGTTTTATGCATAAAGTTGTCAGAAGTATGTCGTGTTTTGAATCAAATGAAAGGTCTCGGAGAGAGCTAGCGTGCAGAATTGACAAAAACGTGCTATGTCGATCGGTATTTGTTTTTTGCAAAAAGTTGTCAGAAGTGTGCGGTGTTTGGTATCAAATGAAAAGTCTCGGTGTGGGCTAACGTGTAAATATGATAAAAATGTATCATGTCGATCGACTTTTGTTTTATGCAGAAAGTTGTCAGAAGTATGTCGTATATAGTATCAAATGAAAGTTCTCGGTGAGAATTGGGGTACATAAATGACAAAAATGCTTCATGTTGACCGGCTTTTGTTTTTCGCAAAAAATTATTAGAAGTATATCGTGTTTGCAATCTAATAAAAGGTCTCGGTGAGGCCTGACGTAGAAATATAAAATAATTGTTTCATGTCGATCGGCATTTGTTTTTTGCACTGACAGCGGAGCTCTAGGGAATGCTCGGCGTAGCCGAGAATTCGCTAGTCCTATATACTAAAAGGCATGTGTCCCAATCTATATTTATTTTCATCACGACGATCGCCAAATTTTCGGACAAACCTACAGCCTTAACCATTTATGAAATTGATATGTATAATAATATCAAATTGTAGAGAATGATGCGTAGGTGTGCCTTTTTGGTGTTTCATATTTTTACGTCGAGCAGTTTTTGCGTAAATTAATAAAAACCACACATTTTTTTCATTTTGAAACAAAAAATTGTTTAAGGATCCTAGTAGCCATGTCTAAATTTAAAAAGAAACAAGCTGTTATCTGTCACTTATGACAATCAGTCTATGAACTTTAAATGATTGTATTTTCAAATAGAACATTGATATTAAAGAAGTGAATACAGTATCATGAATAATAATCTTGAGCAAAGGTGTTACAATTAATTTAAGTTTAAAACATAACGTATTTATGTGTCGTGATGTTTATTTTCATCACGACGATCGCCAAATTTTGTCACAAGCCAAACTGCCTGAACCATCAAAGGGATTGTTGTAATTTTTTTTTAGATTGCAGGGAATAATGTGTAGTTGTGCCTTTTGGGGGTCTCATATTTTTACTGTGAGTGGTTCTTGTGTAAAAAAATAAAAACTGTGCAAAATTAATAACTTGAAACAATGGATCCTAGTAGCCATGTCTAAATTTAAAAAGAGTCACGAGGTCATCTGTCACTTTTGACAATCTGTCTATGAATTTTAAACGATTATAACTTTGTTTAGAACATTGATATTAAAGAAGTAAATACAGTATCAAGTATATTAGTCTTGAGCAAAGGTGTTACAACTAATTTAAGTTTAAAACATAACGTATTAAATTAATATAAATTTTGACGTTTCCAATGTCAAAAGTCAATGTTGCCAAATGTGTGATGAAGTAACTAAATTTAAACCGAATATTCCTAAACACTCTGCTGTGTTTGATATCAAAAGAAAAAAAACCGTAAGGGGGACAAAAAAAAAATATGTCACGTCGATCTGCATTTGTTTTGCACAAAAAGTTGTTACAAGTAGGTCGTCCTTGGATTTTAATGAAACGACACAATGTGGATTGGAGTGCACGAATGACAAAAATATTCTACGTCGATTAGAATTTGTTTTTTGCAAAATGTTATCAGAAATATGTGTTTTGTATCGAATGAAATGTCTCGGTGAGGGCTGGTGTACAAAAAAGAAAATTTTCCTTGTTGATCGGCTTTTGTTTTATGCAAAAAGATAATAGAAGTATGTCGTGTTTGGTATCTAATGAAAGGTTTCGTAGAGGGCTGAAATGCAAAATTGACAAAAATGTTCCATGTCGATCGGCTTTTGTTTTTTTGCAAAAATTTGTCAGAAATATGTCGTGTTCGGTATCGAATGAAAGGTCTTGGCGAGGGCTCGCGTAGAGAATTGACAAAAATGATCTATGTCGATCTGTTTTTGTTTTATGCAAAAAATTCTCAAAAGTATGTCGAGTTTGGTCTCAAATGAAAGGTCTCGTTGAAGGCCAGCGTGCAGAATTTAAAGAAATGTTCCATTTCGATCGGCTTTTGTTTTCTGCAAAAAAATCTTAAAAGTATGTCGAGTTTGGTCTCAAATGAAACGTCTTGTAGAGGGATAGCGTGCAGAATTGACAAAAATGTTCCATGTCGATCGGCTTTTGTTTTTTGCAAAAAGTTGTCAGAAATAAGTCGTGTTTGGTATCGAATGAAAGGTCTTGGCGAGGGCTCGCGTAGAGAATTGACAAAAATGATCTATGTCAATCTGCTTTTGTTTGATGCAAAAAATTCTCAAAAGTATGTCGAGTTTGGTCTCAAATGAAAGGTCTCGTTGAGGGCTAGCGTGTGGAATTGACAGAAATGTTCTATTTCGATCGGCTTTTGTTTTCTGCAAAAAGTTCTTAAAAGTATGTCGAGTTTGGTCTCAAATGAAACGTCTTGTTGAAGGATAGCGTGCAGAATTGACAAAAATGTTCCATGTCGATCGGCTTTTGTTTTTAGCAAAAAGTTGTCAGAAATATGTCGTATTTGGTATCGAATGAAAGGTCTTGGCGAGAGCTCGCGTAGAGAATTAACAAAAATGATCTATGTCGATCTGCTTTTGTTTTATGCAAAAAAATTTAAAAGTATGTCGAGTTTGGTCTCAAATGAAAGGTCTCGTTGAGGGCTAGCGTGTGGAATTGACAGAAATGTTCTATTTCGATCGGCTTTTGTTTTCTGCAAAAAGTTCTTAAAAGTATGTCGAGTTTGGTCTCAAATGAAACGTCTTGTAGAGGGATAGCGTGCAGAATTGACAAAAATGTTCCATGTCGATCGGCTTTTGTTTTTTGCAAAAAGTTGTCAGAAATATGTCGTGTTTGGTATCGAATGAAAGGTCTTGGCGAGGGCTCGCGTAGAGAATTGACAAAAATGATCTATGTCGATCGGCTTTTGTTTTATGCAAAAATTTCTCAAAAGTATGCCGAGTTTGGTCTCAAATGAAACGTCTTGTTGAGGGCTAGCGTGCAGAATTGACAAAAATGTTCCATTCTGATCAACTTTTGTTTTCTGCAAAAAGTTCTCAAAGGTATGTCGAGTTTGGTCTCAAATAAAACGTCTTGTTGAGGGCTAGCGTGCAGAATTGACAAAAATGTGCTATGTCGATCGGTTTTTGTTTTTTGCAAAAAGTTGTCAGAAGTGTATGGTGTTTGGTATCAAATGAAAGGTTTCAATGAGGGCTGGCGTGCAGAATTAACAAAAATTGTCAATGTCGATGGGCTATTGTTGTTTTGCAAAACGTTGTCAGAAGTATAGAGTGTTTGGTATCAAATAAAAAGTCTAAAAATAAAAATAAAAACTGTTCAAAATTAATAACTTGAAACAATGGATCCTAGTAGCCATGTCTAAATTTAAGAAAAGTCACGAGGTCATCCGTCACTTTTGACAATCTGTCTATGAACTTTAAACGATTATAACTTTTTATAGAACATTGATATTAAAGAAGTAAATACAGTATCATGTATAATAGTCTTGAGCAAAGGTGTTACAATTAATTTAAGTTTGAAACATAACGTATTTAATTAATATAAATTTTGACGTTTCCAATGTCAAAAGTCAATGTTGCCAAATGTGTGATGAAGTAACTAAATTAAAACCGAATATTCCTAAACTAACTTCAGTGAAGACGGTGGCAGTTGTATTAGGATTGACAATATTAATTTATAAATTTAAGAATTAACTACTACTTTTTAACACAATCAGTGTTGCCAAATTATGAAGTAGGTAACTAAATAAAAATAAAATATTCGTAAATAATAGTATATTATTTAACAAGCATAATATGTAGGCTATATTACACGAGGATGTAATTAAAAATACGAGCGGTAGCGAGTATTTTTAATCATCCGCGTGTAATGTAGCCATATTATGCGAGTCAAATACTATACTTTATCTACAACTATCAGGCATATAAAAAATTTGATATTATTTGTTAAATATTCAGTTAGGTTTGAGTAGTTCATATATAGCTTAACAGATGGCGCCACAGTAGCACTTAAATGTCAAAATAACTTTTCAAATTGTATTTATTATACTTTTATAAGCATATATATTGATATTTATAATAAAAAATATGTTATTAATAAATTAACAGTTTAATAAAATATTATGTGTTAAATTATATGCCCTATTTATTACAGAAAAGTATAGCGTGTATCATGACATTTCATATTACACTTGTGTAATATGAGTAGTATATTATATGTAGTATCACACGTATAATGTACCCATATTTCAATAGTTGTAGATAAAATAAATTGTACACTTTGTTGTGTTTGATATCAAAAGAAAAAAAACCATATGGGCCGGTTTTGAAATGACAAAAAAAATATGTCACGTCGATCTGCATTTGTTTTGCGCAAAAAGTTGTTACAAGTAGGTCGTCCTTGGATTTTAATGAAACGACACAATGTGGATTGGTGTGCACGAATGACAAAAATATTCTACGTCGATTAGAATTTGTTTTTTGCAAAATGTTATCAGAAATATGTTGTGTCTTGTATCGAATGAAAAGTCTCGGTGAGGGCTGGTGTACAAAAAAGAAAATTTTCCATGTTGATCGGCTTTTGTTTTATGCAAAAAGTTAATAGACATATGTCGTGTTTGGTATCTAATGAAAGGTCTCGGCGAGGGTTCGCGTAGAAATTTGACAAAAATGATCTATGTCGATCGGCTTTTGTTTTTTGCAAAAAGTTGTATAAAGTATATCATGTTTGGTCTCAAATAAAAGATCTTGTTGAGGGCTCGCGTGCAGAACTGACAAAATCGGTCTATGTTGATCGGCTTTTGTTTTATGCAAAAAGTTAATCGAAGTATGTCGTGTTTGGTATCTAATGAAAGGTCTCATTGAGTGCTGATGTCGAGAATTAACAAAAATGTTTCATGTCGATCGGCTTTTCTTTTTTGCAGAAAGTTGTCAGAAGTTTATCGTGTTTGGTATAAAATGAAAGGTCTTGATAAAAGCTGACATGTAAAATTAACAGAAATGGTTCATGTTGACCCGTTTTTGTTTTTTGGAAAAAGCTGTTAGAAATATGTCGTGTTTGGTATCAAATTAAATGTCTTGATGAGGGCTGATGTGCAGAAGTGACAAAAAATTGCCAAGTTGTTCTGCATTTGTTTTTTTACAATTACTTGCCGGAAGTACACCGTATTTGATATTAAATGAAAGCATTCGACAAGACCTGCCTTGCAGAAATAAAATTAGCTTTCAAATGTTAATATTTCACTGACGCCGGAGGCCTAGGGAACGCTCAGCGTAGCTGAGCATTCGCTAGTCCTATATACTAAAAGGCATGTGTCCCAATCTATATTTATTTTCATCACGACGATCGCCAAATTTTCGGACAAACCTACAGCCTTAGCCATTTATGAAATTGATATGTATAATAATATCAAATTGTAGAGAATGATGCGTAGGTGTGCCTTTTTGGTGTTTCATATTTTTACGTCGAGCAGTTTTTGCGTAAATTAATAAAAACCACACATTTTTTTCATTTTGAAACAAAAAATTGTTTAAGGATCCTAGTAGCCATGTCTAAATTTAAAAAGAAACAAGCTGTTATCTGTCACTTATGACAATCAGTCTATGAACTTTAAATGATTGTATTTTCAAATAGAACATTGATATTAAAGAAGTGAATACAGTATCATGAATAATAATCTTGAGCAAAGGTGTTACAATTAATTTAAGTTTAAAACATAACCTATTTATGTGTCGTGATGTTTATTTTCATCACGACGATCGCCAAATTTTGTCACAAGCCAAACTGCCTGAACCATCAAAGGGATTGTTGTAATTTTTTTTTTTAGATTGCAGGGAATAATGTGTAGTTGTGCCTTTTGGGGGTCTCATATTTTTACTGTGAGTGGTTCTTGTGTAAAAAAATAAAAACTGTGCAAAATTAATAACTTGAAACAATGGATCCTAGTAGCCATGTCTAAATTTAAAAAGAGTCACGAGGTCATCTGTCACTTTTGACAATCTGTCTATGAACTTTAAACGATTATAACTTTGTTTAGAACATTGATATTAAAGAAGTAAATACAGTATCAAGTATATTAGTCTTGAGCAAAGGTGTTACAACTAATTTAAGTTTAAAACATAACGTATTTAATTAATATAAATTTTGACGTTTCCAATGTCAAAAGTCAATGTTGCCAAATGTGTGATGAAGTAACTAAATTTAAACTGAATATTCCTAAACACTCTGCTGTGTTTGATATCAAAAGAAAAAAAACCATAAGGGCTGGTTTTGAAATGACAAAAAAAATATGTCACGTCGATCTGCATTTGTTTTGCACAAAAAGTTGTTACAAGTAGGTCGTCCTTGGATTTTAATGAAACGACACAATGTGGATTGGAGTGCACGAATGACAAAAATATTCTACGTCGATTAGAATTTGTTTTTTGCAAAATGTTATCAGAAATATGTGTTTTGTATCGAATGAAATGTCTCGGTGAGGGCTGGTGTACAAAAAAGAAAATTTTCCTTGTTGATCGGATTTTGTTTTATGCAAAAAGATAATAGAAGTATGTCGTGTTTGGTATCTAATGAAAGGTTTCGTAGAGGGCTGAAATGCAAAATTGACAAAAATGTTCCATGTCGATCGGCTTTTGTTTTTTTGCAAAAATTTGTCAGAAATATGTCGTGTTCGGTATCGAATGAAAGGTCTTGGCGAGGGCTCGCGTAGAGAATTGACAAAAATGATCTATGTCGATCTGCTTTTGTTTTATGCAAAAAATTCTCAAAAGTATATCGAGTTTGGTCTCAAATGAAAGGTCTCGTTGAAGGCCAGCGTGCAGAATTTAAAGAAATGTTCTATTTCGATCGGTTTTTGTTTTCTGCAAAAAGTTCTTAAAAGTATGTCGAGTTTGGTCTCAAATGAAACGTCTTGTAGAGGGATAGCGTGCAGAATTGACAAAAATGTTCCATGTCGATCGGCTTTTGTTTTTTGCAAAAAGTTGTCAGAAATATGTCGTGTTTGGTATCGAATGAAAGGTCTTGGCGAGGGCTCGCGTAGAGAATTGACAAAAATGATCTATGTCGATCTGCTTTTGTTTGATGCAAAAAATTCTCAAAAGTATGTCGAGTTTGGTCTCAAATGAAAGGTCTCGTTGAGGGCTAGCGTGTGGAATTGACAGAAATGTTCTATTTCGATCGGCTTTTGTTTTCTGCAAAAAGTTCTTAAAAGTATGTCGAGTTTGGTCTCAAATGAAACGTCTTGTTGAAGGATAGCGTGCAGAATTGACAAAAATGTTCCATGTCGATCGGCTTTTGTTTTTGGCAAAAAGTTGTCAGAAATATGTCGTGTTTGGTATCGAATGAAAGGTCTTGGCGAGAGCTCGCGTAGAGAATTAACAAAAATGATCTATGTCGATCTGCTTTTGTTTTATGCAAAAAATTCTCAAAAGTATGTCGAGTTTGGTCTCAAATGAAAGGTCTCGTTGAGGGCTAGCGTGTGGAATTGACAGAAATGTTCTATTTCGATCGGCTTTTGTTTTCTGCAAAAAGTTCTTAAAAGTATGTCGAGTTTGGTCTCAAATGAAACGTCTTGTAGAGGGATAGCGTGCAGAATTGACAAAAATGTTCCATGTCGATCGGTTTTTGTTTTTTGCAAAAAGTTGTCAGAAATATGTCGTGTTTGGTATCGAATGAAAGGTCTTGGCGAGGGCTCGCGTAGAGAATTGACAAAAATGATCTATGTCGATCGGCTTTTGTTTTATGCAAAAATTTCTCAAAAGTATGCCGAGTTTGGTCTCAAATGAAACGTCTTGTTGAGGGCTAGCGTGCAGAATTGACAAAAATGTTCCATTCTGATCGACTTTTGTTTTCTGCAAAAAGTTCTCAAAGGTATGTCGAGTTTGGTCTCAAATAAAACGTCTTGTTGAGGGCTAGCGTGCAGAATTGACAAAAATGTGCTATTTCGATCGGTTTTTGTTTTTTGCAAAAAGTTGTCAGAAGTGTATGGTGTTTGGTATCAAATGAAAGGTTTCAATGAGGGCTGGTGTGCAGAATTAACAAAAATTGTCAATGTCGATCGGCTATTGTTGTTTTGCAAAACATTGTCAGAAGTATAGAGTGTTTGGTATCAAATAAAAAGTCTAAAAATAAAAATAAAAACTGTTCAAAATTAATAACTTGAAACAATGGATCCTAGTAGCCATGTCTAAATTTAAGAAATGTCACGAGGTCATCCGTCACTTTTGACAATCTGTCTATGAACTTTAAACGATTATAACTTTTTATAGAACATTGATATTAAAGAAGTAAATACAGTATCATGTATAATAGTCTTGAGCAAAGGTGTTACAATTAATTTAAGTTTGAAACATAACGTATTTAATTAATATAAATTTTGACGTTTCCAATGTCAAAAGTCAATGTTGCCAAATGTGTGATGAAGTAACTAAATTAAAACCGAATATTCCTAAACTAACTTCAGTGAAGACGGTGGCAGTTGTATTAGGATTGACAATATTAATTTATAAATTTAAGAATTAACTACTACTTTTTAACACAAACAGTGTTGCCAAATTATGAAGTAGGTAACTAAATAAAAATAAATTATTCGTAAATAAAATAAATTGTACACTTTGCTGTGTTTGATATCAAAAGAAAAAAAACCATATGGGCCGGTTTTGAAATGACAAAAAAAATATGTCACGTCGATCTGCATTTGTTTTGCGCAAAAAGTTGTTACAAGTAGGTCGTCCTTGGATTTTAATGAAACGACACAATGTGGATTGGTGTGCACGAATGACAAAAATATTCTACGTCGATTAGAATTTGTTTTTTGCAAAATGTTATCAGAAATATGTTGTGTTTTGTATCGAATGAAAAGTCTCGGTGAGGGATGGTGTACAAAAAAGAAAATTTTCCATGTTGATCGGCTTTTGTTTTATGCAAAAAGTTAATAGACATATGTCGTGTTTGGTATCTAATGAAAGGTCTCGGCGAGGGTTCGCGTAGAAATTTGACAAAAATGATCTATGTTGATCGGCTTTTGTTTTTTGCAAAAAGTTGTATAAAGTATATCATGTTTGGTCTCAAATAAAAGATCTTGTTGAGGGCTCGCGTGCAGAACTGACAAAATCGGTCTATGTTGATCGGCTTTTGTTTTATGCAAAAAGTTAATCGAAGTATGTCGTGTTTGGTATCTAATGAAAGGTCTCATTGAGTGCTGATGTCGAGAATTAACAAAAATGTTTCATGTCGATCGGCTTTTCTTTTTTGCAGAAAGTTGTCAGAAGTATATCGTGTTTGGTATAAAATGAAAGGTCTTGATGTGAGCTGACATGTAAAATTAACAGAAATGGTTCATGTTGACCCGTTTTTGTTTTTTGAAAAAAGCTGTTAGAAATATGTCGTGTTTGGTATCAAATTAAATGTCTTGATGAGGGCTGCTGTGCAGAAGTAACAAAAAATTGCCAAGTTGTTCTGCATTTGTTTTTTTACAATTACTTGCCGGAAGTACACCGTATTTGATATTAAATGAAAGCATTCGACAAGACCTGCCTTGCAGACATAAAATTAGCTTTCAAATGTTAATATTTCACTGACGCCGGAGGCCTAGGGAACGCTCAGCGTAGCTGAGCATTCGCTAGTAATATACTATTCTGAATGTCTTTTTTTTTTATGAAAAATTAAAGGCAACAATACCGGGAAGTTTTCATATATTGACTGAAAATATTATGTGACAAATTAATATGAACCATTATGTAAATAAACAGTTCAAAAAATGTAAATGAATTTATTAATTTACTTTTATTATTGCTATATTTTGAAATAAAACTAGAGACAACGTGTATGCTTTATATTTTATAAATTGCGATCAATTATTCTGCAAAAATAAAAAAAAGTTGATAGAAATTGGTGCAATAAATTCTGAAAAATGGGATTAAAAGAACAATGATACTTGTCGCGAATGAGCGTAGAACGTAGACCTAACGTTGTTAAAGTTTGTAGGCGGTAAAAACTTAGTGTCATGCTCCATTTCATTGAAACTTGAACAATTCCATCAGTTTGACTGGCACCGCGAGCGGGGTCGTACGCCCCCGTCAATGCCTGACGAACTTTGCAGTTTAGTAACACTCCACTGGCTCCTAAACACAAGGAATCCCGGTATCTTATCTGCAGTATTTATGTCTCTCTATCCATTATGATTATAGGCTAACCGACAACTACCCGCCCTAGGAATTTGTTAAACGAGGAAAGAGATATGAAGACATTTTGAGTTACTAGCGCTCAAAGTATCAGGAAATGAAAGCAATTTTAAACAGTGACTAAGAATAATGGTGCATAGTAACTTATCTGGAAAAGCTTCAAAAGGTTTTATATGGCTGTACTTCAAATATTTTCTAGATGATTTCACAATTTGTCTTTTCTCTTTCAAGATTATTTCTCTTTTATCGTCTTAAACATACATTGCATTTTATTAATTATGAAACAGGGCTGAAAACGATGCTATGTTATTTAACTTGAAGATTTAAGTGACGATGATGACTTAGATACACACATGATTTTCTGTTACATTTGGAATAAAATTATGCAAGGTGGGGCACGGTAACCTTCCTACTTTCAACAGGTAATTGTGACGGAAGAGTATATCGTAGAAAGGATAGTCGCAAAAGGAGCAGATAGTCAGGAAGTTATCTTGATAATTCCCCTTAATAGTAAATATGGCTTGGTCCAAAAATCGCACTTTTGCCATCGTAACTTACTTTTCGAAAAACTAGTGTATCGGAGCGGTGCAGCGTGCGTTTCTTACTCGCTACAAAATCTCCCCTCGGGGTTTAGTTGCCAACCGAATATCTGTTTCGTTGAGACTTGACAACTTCAAAGAAACAGAAGTGTGTCTATGTTTTCATATGTGCGACAACATCGAAGAATTGGTCCTTACGTTTTTATGAAGAAAATCGCGCGTTACCGTGAATTCTGAACGGTATGTCACCGTGATCTAAGAGATTTTATGCCAGCTCTTGAAAACTTTAATGCAAGACATACCTGGTTCCAACAGTATTGAACCACATCTTACACAGCTCGAAATTTAATGGCTATTTTGAGGTAAGTGTTCCCCGGTCAACTGACCTCTGTGTTTCGTGAACCTTTGCTCGCCGGATTTAACACCCTGTGAGTATTATTTCTTGTGCGGTCTGAAGTGTTTAAGAATCGTTCCAATACGCTACAAACCTTGGAAGACGCAATCCGCTTGGAAATAACCATCATATGAAAAGATATGCATTATAGAGCTTTGCAGAAATCTTAGAATCCGCATGTAGCAATATATTGAATAACGGCTACTACTTGCAAGAAATTATTTTTAGAAACTAGGTAATATAAAACTTCCCGTGCTGCAGTTGGCACTTTTGCCGATGAAACTTACTTTTCGATAAACTTTTGTACTCACTATCAAATCCCCGGCCGAAAATCTATTTTGTTGGGGGTTGATAACTTCAAAGAAACAGAAAGGGCGTCTATGAAAAGAAATGATTGACAACTGACCTCTCCAACATCAAAGAATTAGTCCTTACTTTCTTTATGAAGGAAATCGTGCGTTACCGTGAATCTTGTTCGGTATATCAACATGATCCAAGAGTTTTTGCTTTTGAAGAATTGAATGCAGAAAATGTCTGGTTCTAATAGGATGGAGCCACAGCCCATACAGCTCGAAATTTAATGACTGTTTTGAGGATCACATTATGATAATTTTTGTGGTGGTATCTAAAGACTAAAATGTTTAAGCATCTTGCCAGAACCCTACAATCCCTGGAGGATGCAATCCGTTTTAAAATAGTACTCATATGAAAAGGTACGCTTCATAGAGCTATGCAAACTCTTAGAATCCGCCTGCAGAACTATATTGATTATAACTTGCAAGAAATTATTTTTGTTTTTTATGGCTACTAGTTTTTTTTTTAATTCACCTTCTAAACTAGGGAGGTTGCTTTGCCCCACCCTGTATGACCACGTCATTATCAGAGCCGTTTTTAATTTTAATATGTTTGGATCATTGACTTCAATATCCATACAACATTTTATTCATTGAGCAATACGTACTAGATAAATAAATTATTTTAAAAGACATTTTCTGTATGATTGTAACAATTATTGTAAACTATTTTAGTCTACAAGGAATGTCTAGGAGTGGCCGAAACTAATTGGAGTCATAATAAAACTCTGTACTTATATGTGACTAATACCTATATAGACAATTTTATTTTCTTTCGTTTGATTGTATGTTTTATATATTATCAAGTGATGAAGACTGACTTACAAGATACTTTATTTTCTCAAATATACATAAAATGGGAAATTAATACAAAGGAAATTTTTGAAATCGGGAAATTTTTATCTTTCAAATCTACTAAACACCAAAATTCAGTTCTACTTTATTGAATAGTGATATGTATGCACAAATCCCTATGTTGATTTATGAACACTGCATTCATGTACCGCTTGCAGTTTATCAGATTATAACCAACTGCAAAATGCGGCTGATTGGAACAATACAGCGACAAGTGTATTCACGTAGTTGTCAGCATCAGTGGAAGACTTGCGGGAAGAAATCGCCGGTCGCTCCGGAGTTAATTACTCCGGGCGCGGAGTCCGGCATCGCGCGACAATTGGCCGGAGCGGCCACAACGTTGCCACATCTGGGATTGGGCCCGGGGTGCGCACATGTTGGCTAATTAGTGCATTCGTGCCAGCTTTCAATATTGTTCCGGATTTGTGCCAGTCAATGCATCGTCCGTGTTTTGTTGTACACAAAACCGAGTTGGGTTCCCCCAGGCCTTTGTGCCTGTAGTACACTGCCAAGGCTAATGGGATTACTGCATTAGTTATAATTAAAACTCAAACACTAAATTATACTAACTTAATTATGATTATTACAAAATCTTATTAATAATAATAATCTTTAGTGTATGTGAACTTTTTACAACGTTTTCATGAAGATACGTAAGATAATGGAGATAAAAGATTATAAGAACTAGGGTTTCATCAAGTCAAGTAGATTGATGTTTTTGAGAATTACTTGACTTGACTTGACTTGAAACAACAAGATTTTTTAAATTCACTCTTGATTTGACTTTATTTTCTATCTCAGCTCAAGTATTTTCAAGCTGCTTGATATTACTTGATAAACAGATTGCATTTTAAATTGATCACTATAACTTGAATGAAATGAGAGGGAAATGGGAAATAACTGATGTGAAGTGAGCAAGAGCTCGAGATACTTAAAGACATTTCATAACATTGTAGTTGTCACTTACTAAAGTACCGCAAACTCCGCCATTTTAACTCCAAAAATTACTAGGCAACCTTAAAATTTCGGGGTGCTTAGAAAGAGGTTGTTAGAAATAAAAAGTCATAAATTATAGGTATTATTAATTACTTGTTTTATTATTTTACAACAGTATAGTCATGCTTTCACTGTAATTTGTACAGTACAACAAACGGTAATCAGCCATTTTTTTAACAAAATTTATATAAATGGTCATCATCAACTCTTGTTGAAAGACAATTTTCCAGAGCTGCTCTAACTATCACAAAACCCACAATATTTTAGGTAATAACTTTATTAGAAGCCTTATGTTTATTTCTAGTTTCATATTTTATATTAGTTTTTGTTACCAAGTAATAGATTAGATTTATTTATTATTTGATTTTGTAAAGAAAAGTGTTTATTGAAAATCTTATTATGATTTCTTTTAACTACATATCTTACAGTTCATTTATGATTTGATGACATGAGTATTAGCTGCGTGAAAAATATTATTTTTACTAAAATATGTAGTGAAGTATTGTATGAAAATTGGTCTAAGTCATGTATAATGAATTTCCTTTAAGATATGATATAAATATTTGTATATAAATATTTAATTTGATTCATTTATAGTGTGATTTTAACCTACATATATTGAAATTGAATTTTATTTAAATCCGTGTATATTAGCGCAATGTATATGTGGTTGCCAACATTATTAAAAAATTATAATCGCAGTATATAAACATATTTTATATATGACGTCATTAAAAATGATGACGTGCAACCGTTATATACGTTATTTGTGTAAGTGGTAGTTTCGGTATTTCTTACAAAATATAAAACAATATTGCAGAACTTTTCGATGACAAAGAAGTAGTCATTGGCATTAAAAGACAACGCCTTAGGTGGCTAGTGCACATAATGCGAATGGAAGATACAAGAAACGTCACTAGAATTTACAATGCAAAAAATACAAAAAAGAGACGGCCAAAAAGTAAGTGGGAAGACGAGATGGAGAAGGACGCGAAACGACTAAAGATTCCAAACTGTAGAAATGTAGAGAAAAATAGAAAACAGTGGAGGAAAGCAGTAAAGGTAGCATATATCCAGCTTAGATAATAGGGCTATAGAAGTAAAGAAGAAGAAGATATAATCAAGTGTATGAGGCAGAAATGAAATGATTAAAGAATGGGTTTCGGATTTTTTGTCATACTAATTTTTTTTGCTGTAATATTTAACGTCCCATAACTATTATTTTTATTAAATTATTATTAGTAAATTAACTCACAACACAAACTATCAATTTCAATTAAGTTAATTATATTTTGTTCTATTTACTAAATTTAATATGACAGTATAGTTCGATTCTCATTTGGTTAATAATTACAAAATGATATATATCATAGGAAAACCCAATTTACAGTAATTTGAACAGTTTATTATAAAGTTGTTTATTTCAAATTTACCAGTAATAACAGCTTATGTTGCAATATAACTTATAACTTCGATGAACAGGTGTATATTTTCAATTCAATATTTTGAGATTATTTTTTAACATTTTGTCGTAAAAACAAGCGCAGTGTAATAATTAAATCTCATTTTAACCGTACCGTTTATTGTGAACAAATTTTTCCGTTAGTGTATTTATGAGATACCTATAATTATATTTCCTATTTCAATTATTAAATTTTAATACGATAATACTGCAATTCATATTGATATTTAAAGCGAATATGTAATAATTAATAATATCTGATAAAATATTCATTGGTAATGAAATTAACATATTAATATATTGAAATACTAAATACTCATATTAAATTGAAATTAATTTTATTATCCACTTGATTTTGAAAATAATGAAAGATAATTTGGACCTATGAAGCAATTTTGAACTGACTTATATTGTAAATGAAATATTTATACATCCCTTGTAGTGATACCTATCACACGATTTGATTTGTTGTTATCATTTACAAAGTTTATTTTATTTGAGGAATTATGAGGATTATATTTAAAAACAACAATATCAAATTGAGTTTCAAATGTTTTATGATTAAAAAAGTTTATGAAATGTTACGCTGGGGACAACATTTCATTATGGTTTTAAATGTAAAATGTGTCACGACACCTTGTTGTTAATGTTGGGGACATTTTTATTTTAATAAATAGGAATTTAATGTGAATATATTTTTTAGTACATTTCAATATGTTACGTACCTTCCACAGTATTTATTTCATAATGTATATGTTAATGTACTTTCCAATATTATTCTCGCAATCGATACTAAAGTACACGATATAGCAAAGTTAGTCTATGTAGCAGCTAAAGTAAAACTTTACAGACTCTTATGTTAAAATTTAACTATATGGATATTTTTATAGTTTATTTTAGCACTACCTAAAATAACAAAACATATCATTTTATAATATTATTAGTGAATTTATTTATTATTTACCTTTGCCAATAATTTAGCTGATTTCATGCAGTCGACGTCTATAAGCAGGTGTAAACATAAATGAAAATTATAAAAAAATATTTGACACTTTGACAGTACTTTTTTTTTAATACAAACAAAATGCTATTTATTTATGGTTTTAATTAATAATTTAACGATTTTGGTAGAAATATGCTGTATATCTAAGGACTAACGTATTTTTTTATTACTCACATGGCTTATTCTCCTCGGCTCGTAGAATAAATTCCATATACGTAATAAAAAATATACTTTAATCCCTTGATATACAAATCACTATTGTAAATGTTTGCCTGTTGTGTGGATACTTAAATAAAACTATTCTCAATTGTTTGTACATGACATAGTCTTCTTTTGGCCATACAAATTTGTTACGATCAGCTAATGGTAAATGCCAACGCCTCGGTATTCGAATATGTCAATTTCAATTCGTAATAAAAAAAAAATCCTTCATGTACTTTTATTCTTAGTAATGGTATTGTACGTTTATTTGGACAATGATGTAAAAATAAAAACGATGCCAGTTTAAAAAAAAATAGTTTGTCGCAACACAGCTTTTGAAAAACACAATACAACTGCACTAGATAATAGCCTAACATTTCTCATTCTTTCAACTGAATAGTTAGAGAGAAAAAATGATGGTTTTTTATTAAAAGAATGCCATTTTACTCACTAAAATAACTAAAAATACTTAATATTGCCCGATAAAGCCTAAAAATACCGAAATTTCCTGTATAATAAATAAGTACTACATTCTGCATCTTCGTAAGCTATGATTCATTGTAGATAACATTCAAATTTTATTGATGGCATCATAAAACAAATAGAAATGTCAATGTTAAACACTGCTATTTATATTTTAGAATGTAATAATATTTTACTTCTTTAAAATACTTCATTAAACTTAAACTTTTTTTTCAAAGTGGCAAACTAATTGAGTGTTGCACCATTAATTTTTTTTTTTCATTTTCCGTCTCATATCACGGGTGCATTAAGTTTGTGGTTTTGGGAAAATATTAGCCACTTCATCTTGGACTGGGTAGCATGTAGCTCACCCTTGCAAGCACATATCTCACGCGGCTGGGCTGAAACTACTCGCGCCCCTACTTCACCTCGACACTCGAGAAACGTTAGTTGACTTGCCAGTTGCCAACTTCTCTACAAACTCTGATTAATTAATGAGATCCTCTAAGTAAATTTTACTATTCTCACTTGCAAGGTTACGGTGGCTTTAATATTCATGAGAATAATACACTTTAATATCTACTTACACTGTGGAAAGCGAAAATGGAATGTTATTCACAAATGGAAGAGGTCTACAAAAAAAATTATATATTTTCATTATTGTTATAATAGTAAAATGGCAGTTTTAAACTAGCCTGTTTATAGGACAATAATTATTACAAAAAAATGGTACAATATCTTGTACCAAAAATTTCTAGATTTTGACGAAGTTTTATATACTAACGTACTAAGGCATTTTTTTTGTACTGGCTTGTATTGGCTCTGATTCTGCGCTCTTTCCTTGAATATGTCAATGTGACAAACAAAAATAACCATAAATTCATTTACATTTAAAGTTTGCAATACTTACAACTTTACCAGTAGTAACACTAATTTTTCTATTACATGCAATGCAGCCAAATTGAGTGACAGATTGTATAAAAAATAGAACGTTTTCCGTTTTTTTAACACATTTAGTAGTATAAATTATTTTAACCAATTTACTGTTTAAGAATAGTCAATTATTAGAGTATCTACTTAAAATCTAGTGAGCATCTCTCACTCAGGTACATTACATTTTGATCTAATTATATACATTAGGACAAAAATTAGAGTTCTTCATAATTTTATTTTAGAATTTATTAAAAATTCGTTTAATTAGAGCAGTCGCTTAGTCGACTAAAAATAAAGTTAAAAAAGACCTGTTATTAATTTTTTTCAAACTAATTCAAAAAACACTCGCATCTTTTCCAGCAAAATGTTATGCTTCATTTCGCAGTCATTTCCAGGTAAAATAATATTTACCTTCTATAATGATGATTTAACCCTAAAAAAAAATATAGTGATGACCAAATATAGTCATCTGCAACCATAATTAGGTATTTAAAACAAGTGAGTACTCGTATGATATGGTATGGTAATGAAATAATAACGCATAATGTAAATTTATGTCCCATTATTTTTTAAATTGTCAAAACAAAAACGATTATAGTGTTACATAAATATAACGTAAAGCACAATTTATCACAGGCGTTGAAAAAATCATTTGGTTTCATTGTTTTGTTTTATTTATGTGTAAACATTTCAAACTAAAATATAAAACCAAACGTTGAACTAAGTGAAAATCAATATATTGTAATATATTTTCATGTCATTTAATTTTATTACAGGTTACTGACCTATGTGATAAAATATTGACATAGAAGCTAAAACATAATTTTTCATTCAGTATATTATCTATTATATAAACATTTGATAAATAATGAATAAATTATCATATATGTTGAAGAAATTTTTACAGTTTGATTATGAAATACAAATATTGAGTGGGTGTTGTAACTGTCATACAATCATCAATAAATTTTTGCAATAACCCATATTAAAATTAAAACTTCATATTATTCACTGTGTAGTCCTTTATTGAAATGAAGAAAAGTAAGATATAATTTCTGTTCTTTTCGGAATAACATAATTTAAATTTTAAACTGAAAGACGAATTATTCATTTTCAGATTTCTTCAAAGTATTCAAAAATACATATTAATACAAATTCCATGTCATATAACGATGAATCAGAAATGTCAATGATGTTAACCTTTAAAAAGTTTTAAAAGTCAAATTAGACTATTTTGATTCCCATTTACATTCTCTTTTTTTTCTCAGACTGCAAATTTTATGCGAACTATTGACATATATGATGGGCAGTTGCATAAATAGTTACATAAAACAATATTGTAAAAGCAATTTATTACCTATTCGAAATTTGCCGGGAATCTTGAATTTAAAATTATTGCTTAGGAAATATATTACATATACTTATCTTGTAGGTATTTAAGAAACTCTGTTTAATTAGTTCACCTTTTTGCTAGAATTGTGAACAGATTGCTATTGTTTGTTTATGTTGACGTCTAAATCATTAAATTTGAAAATGTGTAAGAAATTAAAGTATTTTCTCTTCATAGGGCTTAAGTATATTTGAGTTTTTATAGATAAATTTTGGAAAAATAACTTTTATCTTTTTAAGTACCTTTATTACTTAACGTTGTATGATTATTGACGAAACTAAAGTTACTAGAAAATAAAAGTATTACAACTTTTAGTAACTAAGTAAAAATAAAGTTCAGTAAGAATTATCTTGTATTTACAATAAATTTGAGGATTAATTAAAATTTACAGAACTAAAACTAAAAAAGTTATTTTATTCAATTATTAAGAGTTTGAAATAGTATATAACATATTTAATAGTTGTAAGACGCATATTACTTATTATATTTTATTATTATATTATTAATTGCTTTACATTCGAATTATGTACTATACTTATTCTACGACCATTGACGGTATTTATATCACTAGTATACTAGTAAACAGTATCAACTACAGAACATAAAAACAACTAAAATAGTCGCAATATTTTAAATTAATTGTAAAGAATTTTGTCTTATTTATATTGCTAACAAAATTTCGATAAATCAATTCTCTAAATATTCGATCGCGTACTTTACATATGGCCTTTCGTAATGTGACACTTAGATAACCTACAAGTTGTACAATAATAGCTATTTATTTTAGTGGTCGTAGAAAATATAATTTATTAATTGGATTAACCTTTTTTCTTGATTGGAATGGCGAATAACTTAAGTTTTAAAAATTAATATCATGAATTAAAATTAATATTTTTAATGTTAATTTTAATTTTGAACTACTGAACAAGGCATATGAGGCGCCGAAACCGGTAAAGACCGAAAAAAAAAATTTAGAAAGTTTGGATTTCCTAACTTCATTTTTCTATTGAGGATTAATGATTATAATAACAAAGCCTTTGCAGAAATAATCATTTTATATTATTTTGCAAGTTATAAGAAATATATTCGACATCTGCATCATGAAAAAGCATTCTATCTTGCGGTCAAATAGATAGGGTGAAAAATACAGATTGGATACCCCGAGTTCAAATCGACTAATGTATAATGCAAGCGCTTTGGGTGAACATATTGGGATAGGGCGTTGCATGCCCCAATATGCGATTTACTCCAAATAGAGTGTCAGCAAAAAACAGTCAACCTCGGAAGCATCTGATCTCACTTGGGACTGCATTCCAAAAGCTTGTTCGTCTTATTTGAAATTTGTAACGTAGAGGTTGCGCGATTTCATTTAGATTGAATTACATTAGAGAATAAATGAGAAATACGTGGAGGTTAGTTATTGGTCATACAAGTACAACAATGTATATGTTACATGTGATTAGATGCTTTATATGGCGATAAAAAAATTAATATTTTAAGGACTAGATGTCGGTTACTTTAACCGTCAATTAATAGAAAAATATAACAACGAAATATTAATAAAGTTTTAATATGCTTAACTTATGTCAGTATTTTGATGCGATATTTCTCTAATAATCGACACTTTAACTGGAGGTGAAAAAACAGGTCTTTAGGTCCGGTTTTCAGTGTCTTGATAAGTGTTTGATAAGTGTCTGTTTTTAATTAATTAATTCTCATGGTAACTACGAATTTTGGTTTACCAAAAGGATAAATCTTTAATGCCACAAGGATAAATTAATAGCTATTTTATGCTGACGATAAAGTAGGAGAAATTTACGAAGTTGGTCCGAATATGTCCGAATGTATTCTGTAGCATTCGTCATATTTTTAAAATTTGATTGTTTTTGATATTGTCAAAATATGAATAAGTACAATGTACTTCGTGCATGAGAGCGACGGCGAAGAAGAATTAATAGATTTTATTAATGCATTGTATATTTTGCAAATATCCCTTTGAAAGTCACCGATTTTTAGTCAAAATTGATAGGTACAACATTCAAAATTTGTTTCATATGACAGTTATTTACATAACAATACTAAGAATAATTTTTAATGTGAAATATGGGATTTATCATATCCACAGTTCCCGTTTTTTATTGATTGACAGCCATGTATATTTGCTTGTCTTTTTAAATGAAACATAGCGAACGAATTTGGTATATACTTTTTGGGTTAAAAATAATTCTGACACGTCTACACCAAGTGCAACAGCAATTTTAAGAATTGTTAATACCTGAGTCAAATTGAATATCATCTTGAAAGTTGAAAATTTAATCTGGCTGTTACTTATCAGCCGCAGGTAAATTCATATTGAAAAACGTATTTTTATTACCATGCAGTTTACCAGCCAGATAAATTTAATCTGTTTGGTAGTTAAATTGACTTGATTGAAAAACCAGCTCTTAATCATAAAATTTGCATTAATCTATATTACTAAAGACAAATCTAATAAACACTGTCCTGCAAAAGAATTGCAAAGAATATAATTAATTTTGTTGGTTTGACGAGGATTTATTTGGTTGAATGTTGTGATAAGTTATACGTGCGTGTAAATCATGGGTGAAATTTGAAAGAAGCGTGGATAAGAATGTGTGTGATTTGTCTAGGACGCTATGCTGTCCACGAAATGAAAGCAATGCATCTCTAACGTGGTCCGAGACGGGGTTGCCGGCTTTCAGCTCCTGCTGATTGTTATTTTTTATCCACTCGGATTTATTTCCACCGGACGGAAAACGGAAGTATTAATTTCTAACCCAGCTTGCTTTTTCTCCTCCCTGCAATATGTTTTGCTGGAAATTTTCTTAGAGGTTTTTGTTAAAGGATTATATTATTCGTATCGTGAAAGCGATCTTCTTTGATAAAATAATATCCAGTTTCATGTATAAAAGCATTTTAAATGTAACATTTAAACTTCACATTATTTAAAGTACAGGGAATTAACTTTTTTATTTCCTATTGTTTCAGGTAATGCAGGCTTTTGAAAGAAATAATTTCAACATGGCTTTATAAAACCACACAAAGGTAGGATCATTTACATTGTCATTCGTTGCCGACATTCAACTTCTAATGTGGCTTACATGTTGGGTAATTTTATTTGTTTTTTTTTCTTTTCTGTCATACTTTGGTTTTGTGAAGATTATTTTTATAAAAAGTAACACAATGGAAAATGGTATTTCTTAATAAACTTCCCGGGTAAATAATATAACTTGGAAATGTAATTATAATAAAATTTTCAAAGCTAATGGTTTTAAAGAAATTATTTTTGTAAATATATAATGCTCAAATTTGCATTATTATTAATCCTATTATATCATTTTTGTATTTTTCACGTTTAGTTAAGTATAAAAAATATAGTTCTAAAAGAAGTTAAAGAAAAACCTATAATTTCATTCTGCTTCTGCTTCTGTATATTTGGCTTTAATAATAATTATTACTTATGGTAATGGACTTACCTTTACAAAACGCAGTAAAAGTAGTATATTAAGTGTTAAGAGCGGTAACAATATTTTACCGGCAGAAGATGATTGTTTGGACAAAAAGCAAAGCGACAACGCCAATTATTATCTGAGATCGGATTTTTTTACTCTTCGTAATGCTTACCTATTTTTTTTTTTTGCACGATCTAAATTAAAATTAAAATTCAACATAAGTAAAGAATCAGATGCGGCCAGCGCATAACCTCTCGCCTGTTCCCTTTACACTTTTTATTAATATTTATATTTTCCGTGCGTTGACTGCGGATACGGTAAAATGAATTATTAAAGTAAATATAGTCAATTATAATAATTGTCAATATCAAATACATGTAACACATTTATTTCTATACGTACTTTATTTAATATTTTTTCTGTAATTACATGTAATAATTAAATGGAACTAGGTAGAAATAAATTTGATCTTTAAAATTTTATCTAATGATATAATATTAAATTATTATTTACAAAAATTCTCATATATTCATGATTAGTAAGATATTTAAGAAAAATACTTCAGATTTTTATGAAAATACCACTCCCGGTTGCACGATTAACACCAAAATCTAATCAGGTCTAATGTAGGATATCAGAATGTTATATCCAAACTTTTAACTTTTTTATTCATTAGTATTTGAGTTATCATCAACATCCATCCATCCATACACACGGACAGACACGATCGTAAAAATATTAAAATCGTGTTTTAGGGATTTCATAACATGTTTTTCCCTTGAAAACTCACTACCCGATTTTTAACATGATTCCAAAACCTCTGTTACGAGAGGTAAAAAAGTATCTGAAATTCGTTCATGAAAACGTTTCCATGGTGTTTTCCAAATATTTGTTTTACTCGTATTTTGAAATTTTTCAAAGATTTGTCATTTGAGATTGTGTTATGTATATTAGGTTTCACTTTTAATTTTAATTGTAATAAATAAATATACAAATCATTTCTGTTCATTTCTACTAAATATGAATTCTGTTGAGGTAGCAACCTTTTAGATATACTAATATGTTTTATTTTGTATAAAAAATATAACGAGAAACGCGATTGTCTTTTGTATTTAGTTAGTTAGTGTAGAAGAAATTTTATATACTAATATATTGTTAGTTTGAGAGCGATGCTACGACTTTGAAAATCGTTACAAAAGTGGAAAACATATAAACACTCAATGAGCTATAAGCTTCCTTATAAGAAATATAAAAGTGTAGTTGTTAGATTGCAAGTCTCTATAAATTTTAACAAACTATAAGCTCCTTGTTTCGCCCAAAAATAAAAATGTGCGGTACACGTGTAAGCTGCCATCTAAGTAAAGCGGTAAAGAACCTCTAAAAGTTTTGACAGTTCCACGTAGCAACCTCACTATTTGGCAGACTTAGCGCTCATGTTGTGACTTGTCGCGAACCGGTAAACTTTACCGCTACACTGACACGTCATATTTCATACGGAGCAGTCTTCGCATTGGACGTTATTAATAATAATTGAAACGTTGCTCCTTCGTGATTAATGATTGGGGGAGGGGAACACTGTCGCACAGTTTCGCAAATGAGTATGGGCGCCATCTACTTCCACGTGAATAGGACGTGGGAGGAATTCCACTCGCTGTTTGTTCTGAAGTTGTATTGAGGTTTGTTTAAACATACATGAACAAGGATTAAATACGAGTATGTTCTTAGTTTCTCCAGCAGATTAAACGTAATGAAACTAAATTTCCTCCTTTCATGGCTTACAATGTTCATACACTCAAGTGTATAATGCACAAATTGTCTTGTTACAAACTTAAAACATTCATTTCTTTCAGGGCATGTAACCGAAAAAAATACTGGTTAACGGTTAACCCTTATAGAGAACATTATAATAACAACGGTTGTAGTTCGAAAACCGGTTTTTAAAAATTGGAAACCGGTTTACATATATCGGTTAAAAAAATAATTAAAAGAAATTAATTAAAAAAAGTAATTATAAATATTTAATATAAAAAAATAATACAATAATTAATTAAAAAAAATAAAACATTACCATTTGAGTAAAATATAACAAATAAAAGAATGTAATTTAATTAACGAATATTCACAAAAATTCCCGTAATGCCTTCAGGTCACTTTTCAATTTTAAACTAGCCTATGCTGACAAAGAAACTACCTACTTGTATGACTCTCCAATAAAATGTTAAATGTAAAAACTGTCATGACTCATGTTCAAATACAAATAGAAAACACAGATAAAAAAATATTAAAATTTCTTCTCGCTAAATGATATTAAAATAAAGGTTAATGTTCGCTAAAACCGGTTCTTATTAACCGGCTTTTAACCGGTTACATGCCTTGATTTCTTTTAACTAAAACAATCAAGTCGTGGCAAAAAATAGCATTAATGAAATTTATAATATCTTGATAAAATATATAATAATATAGTAGTTAATTATTATAATAAATTCCAACGACTAGTAATCATGATAAAAAAAAACACGTAAAAATTCTACAACAACAAGTAGATGAACAGTTGTTATTGTTTATAACTGTCTGTTACAGTGTAACAGTTGTACTTTCAAAATAATAATAATTTAAATGAAACTTTTGCGTTGTCTTTAGTATTTATCTCACCAAATTCCTACCACATGACCTTTTTGATTTTCTCAGATACCTAAATTTTTGCTTTGCAACAAAATCACTCAAATATACTGAGATGTCGAAATTTACTATGCAGTTGTATTTGTTTGTTCTATAAAAAAAAAAATATGCAAAATTAAAGTTTATCGATAAAAGCATGTCTTGTGATATTATTTCTAGAGAAAAATGTCTATGATTTGTACACATAAGTGTCCTAAGTTCGATTGACACGAATTACCATTGATATCTCGGAAACTATAATTACAAAGTCGGTTTTTTATGCGCCTACATAAGATCCTATCAGATGTAATTTTATTATTAAAAATTATTTTTGGTCTCTTCTAGATAGTGACAAAAGTGATCCTCGATAACAAGGAAAATATTTTTTAAATGGAATTAATATTTCATTTAAACGTCAATAATTTTGTTATTTTTTCACATTTCAATGATATGAATACTGTAGTGCTAATATAATAATAATTTTACTTTAAAACTTACTAGTATTTAAGATATAAGGCAAAACCTAAATATTTTTTTTAGAATTTAAGCATCAATATATACGAAAATTCCTGATGTATATTAACAAAATCTGTATGTATTTCTACTTCTATAAAAAAATAACAAAATATTCGAAGGATAATTGTAGTGTTATGTGTTGGGATTTAAAATATTAAATTACGATAAATTTTTGAAAGAAACAATAGATGTATAAAGCCAAATTTTATCGGCTGGGAGAAAAATAGAAAATTTTCAGGATTATTTGGTATAATGCGCAGATTTTTCTAATATGCAAATACAGTCATAATATAAATGCGCGAAATCGGATTTAATATAATGACTGGAATGAAAAAGAAAATTCAATCATGGAATATGAATAAACGCGTTGAATGCAAATAAATTGGAAGAAATTAAATGAAATCAATATTGATTATGCAGTGCGATAAATAATTTCAAGCATTATATGATCTATTAATAATCTATATACACATAGGATATTGATTTTGTAAATACGTTTAATAAAATAACTTCCTGACATTAATTTATATATATATATATATATATATATATATATATATATATATTAATTTAATTAGTGCATCTATTCGGCGTGATGTCCTCTTTTAGTGAACTCTAGTTATGGATTCTAAGTCATAGAAACACTATCATTTTTTTAAATTGAATTATTACTTTACAAATATTAAACATTTTCATATCACTACATGCTAATTAACCCTAAAATTTATTTTCATTATCTTCTTTAAAAGTCGTTCTCTCAAAAATCCTCATTTCTTAATAAAGCCATTAGATTTTTGTGTATATTCATTTAATTTTTATATATACTATACGACTTGTTATATTTCTGGCATCTGCATCAAAATTTTATACTGTAAGTAGAATAAACCTATATTTATAAATTAATTTTTTATTTTATTTGCTTTATAATAGTTATATTTTATTTTATATGTTAGCCTTTGGAATATTATTTTAGAAGTAACATTTCATATCTGCAGTTATTTATTTACCAACTAAGTTAATTAAAATGTGTATGTCATAATAATAGGTAACATTTGAAATGTATAGAAATCATAAGCTTGCTAAAGTGTTCTAGTTTGTATAAACTATCATTGAAAATCTAGTTACTTAAAACAGGTCAGGCGTATATTATTTGTGCATTGTGACATTTTAATATAATATTACAGTCGTCGTAATATCTGGAAAACATTTATGTGTGTGTTATATATTTCTCTTGAAATTCATGGAATGAGACTATGAATAGCAAAAGTTCAGGAATGCCATTCGAATACGTGAAGCCATGAAAACATTTTGGGGAATTTAATATCTCTTAACCCACTTCGCTTTATGCAAATTGACCTGAAAAAAGGGAAATGAAAACATGAGGTTAACATTTTTTCTCCTACTTTTGAAAGTATGTGTCGCAAAATGAGTGTTATATATGTAAATTAGTAATATGATAAACACCTAAAATAATGCAAATTTGAGATACATCACTTTCATACACATGACGTGTACTTAACAAAAGAGGTTACTCAAATATAATTTTAAGAAAAAAATTGTTTTATTCTTATTTTTTATATTCTTTAACAATTTCTCTTATATAACTAATATAGTTTTTCCACCCCAAAGAAGGAACAATTTTGGAGAAAATATTTTCAAAGCGAAAAAGTAAAATTTGATTTCTTTCATGTTTTCAATTTACTAATCGTTCCAAAAATTACATTCGGAGAAAACGTTTCTCTATAACTTTTGAAGAATCGAATGATAAAGTAGTTAAGAATAAGAGGGGAGTAAATTATGTAATAACTGGCAATGTAGCGATCGATCTGGTAAAATGTTATATGCTTTTAGTGCGAGTCTGACCTCTCTAGAGTCATTTAATTGTCCGTAGCGATTTTTTTCGTAAAACAGTTTTTTCTAGTGCGTTTTAAAAATGATTAACGTTAATTTCAAACAACGGTGTGCTATCAGGTTTTGCTTCAGACTTAGACACAGTACAAAGGAAACTTTTGTAGAACTTAACAAATCTACGGAGACAGTTATTTCAAGGAGCCAGGTTTTTCATTAGTTTTAGGCATTTTTAGTCATCAAAATCGGCGATTTTGTGCATTTAGATCGTCAGTTAACATTACTGAATGATTGGTGAAGAGTTAAATTTGACTAACACCACCGTTCGTCAAATTTTGACTAATTCATTCGAGATGAGAAAAATCTGCGTAAAAAAGATTTAAAAATGAGATTTTCATCAGTAAAAACATTCCTGTAGCTCCTCAGCCTCTTTATCCACCTGACTTGAATTCTTTACTTTATCTTTATCCTCTTCCCAAGATTGAAAAATCACCTCATAGGAACTTTGAGACCAAAATATTTAAACGGCTGTAACCGACCAGCTAAAGGTGATTCCAGTATCCGAGTTCAGAACTGCCATGAGAATAGGAAGAACCGCCTCTAGCACTGCGTGGCTTCCTAAGGAATTTATTTTTTTTAATCAGAGTTATTACTTAATTTGCAGACTTTGTATATCTAACCATTTTTGAAATATTCTCATAAAACAGTTTCGCCTTAAAAATTCTAATTAAAAATTATAGTATAAAACGTTGTTTACTGTTTAGCATAAAATGTTCATGAAAATTAATTAGACTAAATTAAATATACCGTTTGAAAATATGCTCTGTATAATGATGTTAAATATAAATTTATGGGCTTAATTTTGTTCTGTCGTAGAGAAAGAAATAAATTCGTCATTTCTGGAAATTAAACATCTATTCATTTAAGAAGTAGAGATTTAATTTATTTGTGCAGTGAGATAAGGACGCATGCGGTACAAATTGAATGCCAGGAAATATTTCCTAATTAAATAAACTTTTAAATCGTTGACATCTCGTGAAAATTTATGTTTACAAGTTTGTTGTCGGGGTAGAAATCTTAAACAGAACGAAGGAGGAGAAACAAAAAGAAACGAAATTAAAGACGCAGATGAAATTCTCCCAGAGCCAGAAGACAATGCTTGAAATTAGTAAACTGATATTTTAAAAATTAACTTTAATTTCCTTCGAAAAGTTGTTTAATTTACATGATTAAGATAAGAGATTAATTACTCTCAAACTTCTTGCTGAATTCTCCAGTTAATTACTGCAGCAATGTGCGAGCGAAATGAAATGATCTCATTCATCCCATTAAATTCAATATTAAATTTCATTCAATACTAAGTACGAAAACATGAAGGGATACATAAATTAAATGTCATATTTATTAAATATTTTCAAAATAAATCATATTTCCTTTTCTAACTGTATCTTTATATGTTTTATAAAGAACACCTATTATTATTTTACATTGTTACCAAGATAACTAAGTTTTTACTATTGTTGCCTTGCATATATTGTATCATTGTTTATTTGTTATTCACTTCTAAATAAAATTAAAATTATAACCTAATCCTGTCAGTTACTAATGTTGTGTCAAAAATTTGTATACTAGTAACAAAACACAATTTTCAATGTAATGTGAAAAATATAACTACAAACTTGAAAAACTTTTACAGGTTAGAAACTGGTAAAGGTTAGTTTCCCTAGTGAATAAACAGTTCAAATAAAGTATGGTTCACAATTAAATAACAAATAAAGACTTTTGATGATGTAGAGTACAAAAAATATTGAATCGATTTAAATTTGTTGATTGTTTTTTAAGATTTCTAAAAATAAAATAAATAAAGATATACAGTTATCAATTCAAAACTTATATAACTTGTTATGAGTTTTAAGTATGAGGAAAATTGAATTTTAATAGAACGATTACTTAGTAAATTTTAGACTAATTATACTCATAATTACTAACTCCACACTTTTTATTTTCTTTAGTAGGTTAGACACCTTACTGTTTTGAAATCTGTTCTCTACCCGCAAACATCAAGGGTGATATTTCAAATGTGTCAAGGCTTTCAACCCTTGATATTATCTGCTATCAGATACAGAGAAAAACTTTTTAAAAGAAATATGACATGCGTAGGGTTCCAGCCATCGCACCACCTACATCTTACATCAAGCTTTATTGTTAACAGACAGATGGATTGAATTCTATTCGCAGCTATACTTTTACGAACAGCGTGATGTAGGTAGATCGATGTAAATTTTGCATACTGTAACTGTATTTATTATTTATTCTACACACTGTATTCGTGGAAGAATCTGGGAGTTAAATATTTAAGTGTGTTTGACGTTATAGAAGTTCATTTTTATTTAATTAATCGTTAGCATACTTTAAGAGAATTCCAAAAATTGTCTGACTATTTCAACAATTACATTACCTTTTTTTTATTAATAGCACTGAAATTCATCTTTTAGATTTTTGGCATGAAATTATGTTTATATATTTGAATTAATCCAAAAATAATCATTTTTAATGCAAAATTTTTGTTTCTGAAAATCATAAATATTGATAGACATCGATGCTCTGTTTTCAAATTCACGTACAGAAATTAATGGCCTCTTTTCGTTCTTGTGATTTTTACTCTCAATATTGCACCTCAAAACAGAGTACTCTTGGGGTATATCTCTAAAATGGGTAGTTATAATATAAACGATTATACCAATCGTTTCTACGGACAAAGTTACATAAAGAAATGGTTTCTATATATGTTCTTTGGAGCAATTCGGTAAGAAACGAAAAAAACCTCTTTGTCAGTTTTTCGCTTTGTAACTTTTTTTTCTCCAATTAATTTACTTAAATTAATATGGATGCGCGATTTCAAGTTTTCAAACATAATTTAATTATCTCTTGCCGTTCTCGCGATATTTACATTGAAAATTAGATCTAAAAAAAGAGGCAAAAAAAACCGAAAATTGTCAAAAATCGAGAAAAATCTGACGTGAACTCTATAATTTTTCTCGATTTTAGTTATTGGTACATTTATGTTATTTTGCTCACCGATGTTGTATCTTCACTCTTTAGAGGATTATGCTCGAAACTCTTTTTTGGTTTAACTTTGATCGCAAATATCTCGAGTAAGTGATAATTGAATTCTGTTTGAAAAATTTAAATCAGCGCATCCATAATTACTTAAACCAGAAAGTGAAATTTTGAAGAAAAAAAATTTCTAGAGAAAAAAAGTTATCAAGCCAAAAAGTGAAATTCCGGTTTTCTTGTTTTTCTCAATTTCTCTCATCGTTCCAAAGTACCTATAAGCGGAGAAAACAATTTTTATGTCATTTTGCCCGCAGAACCGACCGGTATTCTCGTTGAGATTGTATTTCTATCCATTTTAGAGATATACCCAAAAAACTTTTTTGAAGTTACACTTTGAGAGCAACAATTTTGTCCGGTAAAGAACTGATGTAATCTTTTGTTAACGAGTATCAATATAAAAAATTAGCGTACAGGTAAAAACAATAAGTCAGGGTTAAAGTTAGTACAATCTTCCACAACAAAGTGTTCTAATCTTTAGAGGGAAAAATGTCTATGTAAAAGTGTTACAGTCTTTAGACAAGAAAACTATAAGTTTGCGTGTTGATAGTTATTATGTAAATATTAACTTCTTGTGACAGTTTTCAGAGAGGCGTATACATTTTATATCCTCCACACATGTTTTATTGCTCGACTTTGTATCTTTCAAACATTCAATTTTGCACTCCTTTTATCTTCCATTCATTTTATGTTCCATATATTTTATCTTTGTCAACGTTTCATCTTTAAAACATTGTAATTATACCTTTCATTCGTTTTATTGCCCATGCAATTAACGTACTTATAATTAAATAAAATATTCAGTGTCAAATGTTTCAGAAGATAAAATATGTAGAACATAAAAAGTTTGGATGATAAAATGATTTGGAAGATAAAATGTGTGTAAGATAACTTTTTTCGCGGATTAAAAGTGTGCACGATAAAAGGTGTGCAAGATACAATGTCTAGTAATATAACATGTGTAGAGGATAAAATGTATACGCCTTTTTTCGGAGAAAAGTGTTTTTTTTTTATTAAAGGTAAAAGAGCAGCAAGTAAATGTTTAGATTGGTTTGTTAACAAAAACCAACGTAGCACAAATTTTCAACCTGCGTTATTTGAAAGCTCAGCTCTCTTGAGACTGCAACCATTTATTTGCTGCGCGCAAATCAGCAATTCCACATAAATCCAGGTGGCTGTAAATCCTTTTTTACAAACAAAATATTTAATAGCCCGCAACTCTCGCTGCTCATTTTATCAGGCATCGTCAATTTCGGCGAGTTCAAATTTTAATGCCTCGATAAATTATGCTCACCGCCGTAGAAACTTGGCTTGGATAAACTTCTCGCTTGCTCTATTTACTTTCAATTTCTCTGTGTCCGTTTAGTTTACAGCGATAAGAAGACTTTGAATAAATGTTTTTATTATCGCGCTGCTTTCAAACTCGAGTATCGTCTTCTTCCGGAGCGCTCGCAGCGATGCCGAGATACTTTTTCATTTTAATTATTGCACAATGAAGTGTGCATTCCGAACTTTCTAGCGGTCGGAAACTACCAGCTCTTCATACATAACAAACTTAATGTCATTATATGAACACAAGAAGTTTTCAAACAGAACTTTGACATTACTGCCCAGAGATTACGAACATCGTTCACTTTTGTTTTTATTTCAAGCAAAAATCTCATCTTAAGAAATATAAAACACTTATAATCCAGTCAAATAAGAACAGAATCTGAATAAGCTGAATTTTGACATATGCATTTATTTTGACATTCTAAAGATGGGCTAAAAATTCGACAATGAGATCGCTATAGAAAATCAAGATATCTAAAGTGGGTTTGTCTGAACTTTTCCGCATAATATATTTTATCAGTATAATTCTTTTGAAACAAAATCATCAATAGATGCGCATTTCTTTTTCTCCGTGCTTTATCAGGAAAATTGTTAGTTATACGAAAATATTTCATAAAATCAGAGTCGTATAGAATTCTGTACTCTACAAGTTTTATAATAACTGCTAACAATGAACAATGAATAGGAAGCGAGATATTGACAAAAAAAAATATTTTCGTAACCTTCGTTAGAATGTCAAAACAAAGGTCTGTGCAAAAATTTAGCTTATTTCATAGTGATTCCGTAGGATTGTCGTTATTTCACTTGGATTATTTGTGTTTCATATTTATTAAAACGAGATTTTTCCTTGAAATAAAAACAAAAGTGAACGATGTTTGCAATGGACAGTAATGTCAAAGTTCTGTTTGAAAACTTCTTATGATCGTATATTGATATTAATCAAAACAAAGGTCTGTGCAAAAAGTCAGCTTATTTAGATTCTGCAGAACTGTCCTTATTTCGCCTTATTTGACTGGATTATTATTGTTATACAGAGTATTTCTAAATGAATGGAGCAATCTTTAAGGTTTTGTACTTATCACGCTACTCAGAATAAAAAAAATTGAAAAATTTCTCTCATAAAAACAAAATTTTTAAAATTGAAAACTCTCTTTTTGTTGTTATCAGTATAACGTACTATGTACAGTGTCATTCACGACTTTGTATATTAATTTAATTTATTGAACTGGTTACGAATTAAAAAAAAAACAATTAAAAACTACATCTGTAAAAATGCAATATTTATAATTAAATATTAAATACCTGATTGACATTTCAAACATATTGCGGCATTTTTATAGTACATAATTCAATTTTACAGTTTTTGAGCAATTCTCAATAAACAAAACTATGTTTTATTACGAATATCATTGCGATACTCTGAAAATGATTTGTAGGTACTTTCTTAATAATATACTTTATTAACAATATACACTTAAGGACTATTATAATAAAGTAGTTGAAGGAAATTAAATATTAATAAAAAAAATATCACTCCATTTTATTATTTCGATAATAACAATATTTAATTATTACGTTAATTTAACATTACTTTAAAATAGTTTTGTAATTACAATACAATTCCTGGAATTTTATTATTGTTAATGTTAATATACTATTTGTATTGTATCGATAATATGAGGTTATTTTTTTAATTTAACCAAATCCCATTACCGCTATATTTCATTATAAAAGCCGTAAATAATATGATATCGCATTTATAAAAGCATTTATTATTAATATTTACTTTTATTACATACGATAATATTATTTCCATTTTATTGCTTTTTAATTTAAAATTAATTACTGCGAAATAGATTAAAGTAAAACTCGTACCTAATATGTGAAATGTGGAGCGTGCATTATTTGATATATAATTGCATAAAACTTAATAAGTAGTGATGAATTAATTAAAATTGAAGCTTGTAAAATTTAATATGATTAAATTCCCATAATATAATTAAATTTTAGGTTTGGACATATTTTATCAATTATGATTTTAAATCTGAAGTTTGTTTTAGATTTTGTATTAAAAATATCGTCGTCCTCCAATATGGCGTATTAATATTGTAATTAAAATTTAGTATGATTAAATTTCCATGGAATATAATAGTATATCATCACTGCATTAAGGAATATAAAATAGATTAAATCAAATTGAGAATTCCATCTGTTTTGATATACTTTACTTGCAGTTTAGTATAAGACTTATTATAGCTTGTAGTGAATTCCGAATCACTCGGACACAATCGTATTTTTAATTGAATGAAGAGCGCGCTAACCAAATGAGCCACTTTTGTCCGTAGTCAGTAACTGACTGAAAAATTTTATCGGTCCTGATGGCAAACAATAATAATTCAGCCCTCATAATGATTTTTCGCTTAATTAGGATAGTACTCTGACTGTTTTTATGGAGGGTAATTTTGATCTAATTATATTAGGGCAAAATTAGAATACCGCATTATAAATGAATACCCCTCTCTCAGGTAGTAAACATTACTGTAACATGAATTTAGTGTACTTCATATAGATTGAGCATCCATCTCACAGTTAGTAAACATTACAGTAACGGTGATATTGATCTAATTACCCCAGGGAAAGAATTAGAATAGCTTAGAATGAGCGAGCACCCAGCTATCAGGTAAAAAACAGTATTGTGACTGTTTTGATTTGAGTGATTTTGTTCTAATTACAATAGGGCAAGAATTAGGGTTCCCCACAATTTTACTTTAGAATTTATTATTAGATCGTTAATTGGACGAAAATGGCAGTGTTGCCACCTTTTCAAAATTGTCGACCCGAATATTTTAAAATTATGAACATAGAAATTTACATTTATATTTTTATTGTTAGTAAAACATTTTATCTACAACTATTGAAATATGAGTACATTATACGTGTGATACAGCATATAATTTAACACATAACATTTTAATAAACTTTAATTTATTAATAATATATTTTTTATTATAAATATCAATATAAATGATTATAAAAGTATAATAAATCCAATTTGAATAGTTATTTTGACATTTAAGTGCTACTGTGGCGCCATCTGTTAAGCTATATATGAACTACTCACAGTTAACTGAATATTTAGCAAATAATTATCAGATTTTTTATATGCCTGATAGTTGTAGATAAAGTATAGTATTTAACTCACATAATATGGCTACATTACACTCGGATGATTAAGAATACTCGCCATCGCTCGTATTTTTAATTACATCCTCGTGTAATATAGCCTACATATTATGCTTGTTAAATAATATACTATTTTAAAATGTATTCTAACTGTGATATGACTTTACATCACTTCTATCAATTCTGCTGCTGTTATCTGTTGGTTGAGAAAATTAGTTCATATTGGATTTATGAATAAGTGAAGATACTCTTTTCTTATGAGTATTTTCGTATGTGTGAGATTTTACAGCTTTTACATCATCCCACTTTGTAATAAACGTAATATTTCGAACAAAATACCGAGCCATTTCGTTACATTCTATACAACAGGTCATAATCATTTTTTTATATTCATTTTGTGTCATCCAATCTTGATTAAATTTACAATTTTACTTAATTTTTGTGGATTTTGGATTACTTTTGCTGTTACATTAAATACATAAAATAGAAATTTTTAAACTGAAATTCATTACAATATTTGCAGGTTAGAATTTCAAAAGTACAATTTCAGTGACTCCTAGCCTAGGTATAAGTTTAGATGAGGTGTGAAGTTAGAGACATTACCCGTTAAATAAAACATTTGTAAATATTATATAAATTTATTTTATATTATGTTTTAATAATTATATCACATTGACTTTGAAAACCGGACAAATTAATCAATAATCAGCTTGAATCGAAATTTATCAAATTTTGGGTAAATTTTTTCTATTGATTGAGACAAGATTTTGTTGTTTGAATTATGATATTGTCGTCATTACAATATGGTAAATATTATAAATATAACGCATTTTATATATTTCTTCTATTTTAAGATGATTATATATATTTTTCTTTAAACAGTTTATTATATATTTTTTAACAGTTTATTCTATATTTTTAATTATGTCCTACTATATAATTTACATTTTCATAAATTAATTAATATATTTGAATGTATTGTTATTTTATTAATTATAATATTGAGTTGAAAATTTGTAGCATAGATTTGGCGATGTATTGTGGAAAGTATCCGGGGGAATATGAGGTGATTGAGAGGCGCTGACGCGTCGACATGGCGTCCTTTATCGCACCTAACACCTCCCGGCATCCGTGGAATACATGCACAATAAAACTCAGCCGGTATTGAAAATGTAACAAATCTGAAGAGAGCGCTGCATGGATTTAATGGCGGCCATCAATCTTCACCCAAGCACATAGTTTCCATTCGAACACTTCTGTTTGGACATGAATATTTTATATTTGTCACTGTACTAAAACACCGACATCTATAAAACAAGAACATAACTACCTCTTTAATTATTTATGTACATTCTCATTAGAGTTATCGCCAACATCAATATTTTTTACGTTTTTAGAAAAGAATAACAAAATTGAAATCATAGTAGTACCACAGAATAGTTACATACATACAGAAGCGACACTCCGTGTCGGTACCTTTTATGTTACCCTATTCAGTTCTATGACCTTGGAGCATTGTGTAGACCTTTAAATTCGTTGACTTCCCCTATCTCTCCCTAAGATGTGACGAAACTTTTCGATTTTAAACAATGAGCCCTTGAAATTTGTTGCCTTTCCCATCTCTCTCTAAATTTCATGTCTCTGTCTTACTGTCACTTCTGTACAAACATATTCTGTGGTAGTACAACGAAAAATTAAAAATAATAAATTAATTATTTGTGATTCGATTCAAGATGTCACTTACACATAACGGGGTTTTCCATTATTTTTTATTTATTTATGAAAAAGTGAAATAGAAATACACCTCCTCCTCCCCTTTAAATATTACGTAACGCAGTCTTAACCCCCCACCTTCTATATAAAGAAGTCCATTTCTTTTACCTAAACGAGAAAATCAAATTTAAAAATATTATTATAATTAAATTGAACAGTACGTAATGCACATATTTACCCCCCCCCCCTTATCCCTCATAATGCCTCGAAACTAGTCTGGATTTCCTCTCCCCCCTGAACCGTTACGTAATTTAAGGGCCAGTTGAGAAATTCGATATCAAAGGAACCGTTTTTTAAATTTATAAATATTAAACATTTTATAACACATTTTATGTTATTTATTTATTTATTTATTTATTTATTTACAATTTACCATGTTACACAGTTGTGTTTATAGTACGTCAGGATAAGTCAAATAGTACAAACTAAAAAGTGGAAATAACAACAGGATTAAAAGTATATTACACTTAACTTACCCCTAAATTAAATATCAATATAAATTTATTCAAAAATTGTTCTTTCTGAAAACCTTATTACTTGAAATTATTTGTCTTGTCGGCTTTGTTTTGGAAAATGTAGAAATAACATCTATTTTTAACTTGTGCTTTTTACAAATGAAGGAAAATGTCCAATTGTTTTTCTTTGCGACGTGACCTTTTATTTTGTTGGAAGTACATACAATGAGAACAAAATTCTTTAAAAACAAAATATAGTGGAGTAAATATGTTTCAAATAAATCACAAATACGCAACAGATTTATGCACAGTGAATCAAATGCCATGAATTTCCCTCTTCGTTAAATAATCACATATAAACATACATATGTCATATTTTGTGATGCAAATTATGGTATTTAGTAGCCCATATATTCCTGTTAATGTGCTATCAATTATTATGCTGTATTACAAAGAGATATTAGCTTACGTCGTTGTTTATTATTTCACCTCGAATGCATAAATGTTTTTTTTTATGAAAATTTTCTGCCGCATATTACATATAATTTTATGTAAATAAATGTGTAGCATATTCTGAATTAAAACTGAAGCTAAGGTCTGTTTCAGTTACATCTTCCGCATCCATTTGGAACTGAAAAGGTAATGCAATATTCATTTATTAAAAACACAATTTTCAAATAATTCTCCCAAAATAAACAGCAAAATGCACCATAGAAATATTTTATTTTTGCATGTTATTATTCATGCTATAAATTATTATGTGAATGATAAATAGGTCAATACACATTGTGAATACATATAGGTATAAGACACTCGAATACACAGGTGTGCAAATGCACCTAAACGTAGAGAGACTTTAACACGGGATTTAAAAAATCGCAAATACTTTCTGTCTAGATATATTTAGAGAATAACCATAAGAATGCAAAGATGTTTTAAAATACTTATTTTTGATTCTAGTTTGCGAAATGGTACTTTTGAATACGCTGTGCTGGCAAAAAAAAACATTCGATAATGCAAAAGCATTTCACAATCAAGAATCAAACAACATTTTTCGAAAATTATGTTCCAATATGAGTAAAAATGCAAAGAAAAAATATTGACGTTTATCAAATGAGATATTTATTTAGCAGATGACAGCCAATCAAGTGAACTTTTTCAATACTTCTTTGTTCAATACTATTAACATGATATCAGAGAGCGACGAAGACAATAAGACAAAAGACTTTTACAACCTGTAGACAAAAAACAATAATTTCGCATGTTGAAAGTTGTCATATTAACTTCTCATTGCAGTTTTTGAAAAAATAATTTTTACATCAGATAAGCACATTTTTTACTGCTCTTAAGAAGCCTGTCACCTCCTTGAAGCAGTAAAATTGTTACCTTATATATATATATATATATATATATATATATATATATATATATATATATATTTACAAGTGAATAATAAATAAACTATTTTGCAATATATTCAAGGTAATATTGTTTCTCTACGACCACTATGGAAAGTGACACTTTACTCACACTACACAAAACTTAAAAGTTGCGTATTTCCCACAATCGTGGGATAAAGTGTGAGAAATCATTTCTCACAGTATTTGTCAACAGTGCGCATGTGCAGCATGAGAAATATCATTTGCATGTGTGAAGGTACTATTTGTGAGATTATCTGCATCATGTTGTTCTTTATGTTAAATAGCTTTTGTGCATGTATTTTTGTTTTCTAAGCAGTGATTACAGCACTTAACTTCGTCTCGTGTCGAAACTTCCACTTTGTGGGAAATATGCGAATTTCTGCACTTGTTGCACAATCGCTCGTCAGTCATTTCCTCCTATCATCAGAAAAAACTGTTTACATTACTAATAACGTAAACTATTATTACAAGTTAACTATGTTTTGCAAATTAGTAGCTTGTAAAGGTTAGTTTTCCTGATGAATAAACAGTTCAAATAAACGACATTGTCAAGTAAGTAACAAATAAAATACTTATTCTAACGAAGATAATAGAAACGCTGCTATAGCAACGACTAAATAAATAACAATTGTCACTTGATTATAAGCAGAAAGATCAAATGAACGACAGTGTTAAGTAAGTAACAAATAAAATACTTACCCTAACGAACATAATAGAAACGCTGCTATGGCAACGACTAAATAAATAACGATTGTCACTTAATTATAAGCTGAAGGATTGTAAGGAAAAGTGCAGGAATATTTCATTTACAAAACATTTGAAAAGATAAATGCGAAATAATTGTGAGTGACAAAGCAAAATGAGGCGGTTTTGGAGTCGGGACATGGGTGATTACATGGGCCTTGTAAACGGTCCTTGCGGGCTACGACGCGACTACACCAGCCCAGCTTACAGCCATCAAGCGGGCGACATGTGCGCCTCTCATTTCAGCGACTTGAACGAGAAAAGATGAGCATCACGATGTCATATTGTTTTGCATATCAAAACAGCCGCGACCGTGTTACGATCCCAGGATCAATGCAGGCTACATATGACGCTGACAAACACTGAAGATTTGTGTACTCGGGTTTAAGACTGCCGCAGCTTTCAGGGATCTTAAATTACAAATTTCTTTTCTTATTTTCTTCAAACTTATAATACAAGTAGGTATATCACGCAAATTTATATCTAACTTTTAAATAAAATCTCTACCACGGATATCTGCTATTTTTATTACTTTCCTCAAAAATTGAAATCCAAATAATATTTATAAACCCGATTTCGTTTATTTGAGGCAGCCGCTTTTGTGAGATCAGCACAAAGCACAAAATCCAATCTAAAAAACTTATACTTAATTAATTATCTTTTTTCTTAATTAGGACAGTATACGAAGAGTGATTTTGGTCTAATTATATTAGGGCATGAAGACAGAATAGGTTTATACAAAAGCGACAGTAAGGCAGAGAAACGAAAATTAGAGAGAGATGGAGAAAGCCAACAAATTTAAAAGGGCTCATTGTTTAAAATCGGAAAGTTTCGTCACATCTTAGAGAGAGAGATAAGGGAAGCCAACAAATTTAAAGGTCTACACATTGCTCCAAGGTCATAGAACTGAATAGGGTAACATGACAAGTACCGACACGGAATATCGCTTCTGTATGTAACTATTCTGTGTCATGAATTAGAGTGCTTTGCAATGAGTAAGGTAGTAAACATTATGATAACTGGTTTTTACGGAGAGAGATTTTCAACTAATTATATTATGGTAAAAATAACAGTTCTTCAGTGAGTAAGCACCCCTCTCTCAGATAATAAACATTTCGGTGGCTGGTTTTTACGGAGGGTGATTTTGAAGTCTCACTGGAAAAAAATATTACTTGTAAAAGAGCGATAAAAATTATTTCAAAAACTATGGGCAGTCTAATTAATATATAATATTTCTTTCATTGGCTATGTTCAGGATCACGCAGATCAGGACTAATCCATTTAAAGACAATGCATTACAGTATTACTATTTATTAATAAGAATCCAGGGCGCTAATACCTACATGCATTATAACGATATGATAATAAACATTTTACATTCCTTGACCTGATACAGGCGGTCCTCTTGTTCTCTCTCCATCATCATTGGATCGGGCCATTAGTTTGCGTTCCGCTATGTGTTATAAAACATTTATTGTTAACATGTTCCACCAAGAACCGACTACAAACACACTTTCTATAATTTATTAATTTAATTATCTAAAATAGTAAATAAATATTAAAATCCAACCAGCGGCTTAAAAATGTTTTCGAATTTCGAAAAACTTCTTATTGATAAAAATCATGTCGTTTTTTTAACAATCTATTTTATTAAAATGAATTTTTTACAGTCTGCAACTTTGTTAAAAAATAATATCATTTCAATAAGTTCTGAAAACTTCAAACAAAATCTGAAAGCTATTTAAAGTTTTATTACATTATGACAAAGTTTAAACGACACCGCTCACTTCGCATTCATGTTTCTATTTATTGGCTCGGAGTTGACTACAAAGTGACGACATATTTGACACTAATTGCATCCTGAAGATGTCAGCTATGCACGCCTCTGCAGCCCGTCGAGTAAATTGCAACGAACTCGCATTGACAGCCGAGACACTTACCTTGTTTGACAAGTAGAAATTGAACAAGAATTGTTCTGTGCAGCGCAGTAATTATATATCGTACAAGTTGTTTGTCAGTCTCTTGAGAAATACGAGAACTGGATCATGAAAAATTAAGACTGGTTGGATTAAACATTGTTTGGTTTCAAATTGTGTAGGTGCTACAAACAAAACAAAGTTCTTTCCAGGAAAATTTATATTCCTAGCGTAGCAGTCTAAGTAGACACATAATAAAACAAGTAAACAAAATAATGTATTATTAATAGGGTGAAATTCAACGAACAAAACTAAATATGTAACAGCTTGTAGTAGTTTTTATGACAATTTAATTACATGTTTTTCTCTTCTACTAAACTAACAACTCGTTTATTATGAGAAAATACTATGCCCTACTACAGCGTTTCTCAACCAAAAACTTACTACTCACCATTCAAATATACAAAATTCTTTGTAATAAATTGTTATTAATAAAAGATCAAAAAATAGCTATGTTCTTCAAACGTCATAAAAGTGACATCTTTTCGACGTGATTCACAAGATTGAAGTTTAATTTCTATGCCACCGGAGTAGAAATTTTTACTTTTAGCCGAAATAAAAGTAAATTAAATAAGTATTCATAGTTACTATATGTAGAATCAGCGAATAAGAAATAACTTGTACAATAGATATCTGTAACATCGCACTAAATGTCTCTAAAAAACTGTCAACAACTGACAGATTTAATTTAAAGTTGTAAATTATTTTTTAAAATATCTATGTTTGAAGAAAAAATGGAATGTATTAATCAGAGTGAAAGTATAAACATTTATTTGTACAAAAATATGTAACGTACATTATATGTTTGTTCCAACTAACCTCCAGATCAGTGTAGAACTTTTGACGCATGTGCAGTTTGAAAAAAAGCGTTCCAACTAACTTGAATCCTAAACTCTAACAGTTAGTCAACTGTTCCTACTGATTTCTGACCGATCCCAAATCAGAACTCTGACGGTCAAAAAAGTCAAAACTGAGTCAGAGAATCGGAGCATGTATTGTTAGTCAGAACTTCTGACAATTTAATTTAATTAACCTCAAAATTGTATTTAAATTTTAAAATGAGATGTTTGTAAGGAAGTCAGATAATTTTTTACTTATTTTTCGTATTTACAGATTTATTTTCAAAATCAGTCCGCAAATCGTTCCAATAAAAACATGGTCCGGAACTATTCATAGTGCGCGCATGAGCAAATCACGGTATATGAACTGGTACATATACTAATCACAAATCGTCAGAAATATCTAGTTGGAACAAAAAAAATACATAAAAATGGTATAGACCGATGTTCGACGTAATATTTTTCCTTAGCGTTAAATAAATGCAGACGTTATATGAAACTTCGTCGCTAATATTGGCGACGCTAAATCCAAATTATTTTATATTTAAGTCATACCGAAAACTACTATTATCTTACATTTTCGTCTTTATAAGGGACTATGTTTTATATGATTTTCACTGTAGCTGATAATTTCGAATATACTGACCATTATATTTCATTATTTAGTAAATTTCCCCAATAACTATTTAGGATAATTCTATGCTAATTGCATGATGTTAAACTCTTCCAACCGTAAATTCATTATATGTCTGTTAGTTTTGTACATGGGTATTCGAATGAAAAATATCCTCTGTGTGTAAGCTTGCAATCATTTGCAGAACACTGAATAAATTGTGTATATGCATTTCGGTAGAATGTAGATTTGTAAATTTAAATTGTTGGCCAAATCAGAATGATAATTAAAGCATTTCCAATCATCAGCCTACACCACGCAATGCATATGCCGAGTGCGTCGGTTATACACGTTATTCGTTAGTATGCAGTTGAGCCCGACAACATTCGTCATCGGCCTTGTTATCTCTAACGAAATTCTGCTGCTGCAAAATCAGTGAAACGCGTGACGAAAAGAATGGGCAAACGAAACAGCGATAATAAAAGCCAAATCTACTTTATTTCTATCAGCATTACACTCACTTCTGCAGACCTAACCAGGAGAAAATAGAATAACTCGATTGCTTCTAATGGAAAAGTTATAAACCAGACAGCAAATCCAATAAGTGAAGCCTGGAGATTGTTCTAGTCTCACGCAATGAATACATATTGAAGTGCAAGAAGTGTCTCTTTTCAAACTAACAATGTAAAATAACTCACTCTCTACCAATGTTTTACAAACCCATATACGCTAATAACGTATTGTAAAAGTTTATTTTATGTGTCTACAGAATATTTCAAAAATATACCGACAAACTTTCATAAGTGTAGCCAGCACTGGTCAGTGGCCATATGGTTTAAAATGTTTTTACTAATTAAAAACAAAAAAAAGTATTCGTTGAAAAAATAATAGAATATATTTTTCATGTACAAACAAATGTCACAATAAAAAGAAAATAAATAAAATAATCATATAGGTTTAAGGTAATTTCATTTAAGAAATATATTATTATTTGGACTAGCAATAGCTAGACCCTACAATTAGTAACTCCTGACTTTTGAAAAATAACTAATCAAGAAGAAGCTAATCAAGAGTTTCAGAGGACATTAAACCAATCATTTTTTTATTATGAAACTATGTATCCAATTTCTTCATTATTATTATTATTATTATTATTATTATTATTTTGAAAAAACCCAGTGAAATAAGCATATAGTAGTGACTGAAAAATATGTCGTGGTAAGCGAGATACCAATTTTTAAAGTGAAAATGTTGGCCTCTGATTGACATCTGTCTTCGCCAGTGATGAACAAACTGTTATTTGCACAGGGTATTGGTTATTTTCATATTCATAATATAGCTAAACTGTATTTATATCTATACAAATTTATATGTATATGAATGAAAAAATATTATTAGGCATAAATTTGTTTTTCATAACAAAAACAAGAACATCCAGTATCATTTTGACACTGCCAGGCTGCATGCATTATCCACTCGGCTATGGAGAATTTGTTCCAAAACTTCTTTTTATAGAAGATTATATTCCATAATATTTTATATCATGCAAAATTAAATAATCTAATTAACTACCGCATACACCCTATTACATTTAGCGGGACAGATGGAAACAGCAAAAAACAGTTTTCCCATGTTAATTATCTAAGTCAAGGTTTGTAGTGTTCACTCTGTATACTACCTGTATCCAACCAACGCTAAAAATTAATTAGAAACAGTAGTGTAACCATGGTAATTTTATTTATTTAAATCTTGGTTAGGAAAAAAACCAACAAGCAAATGTGATAAATTAAAATAACGTACGCGAAATAACACCCATTGGAGCTCTTTCAGTTTTATGTTATTTTTACTTCATAATTTATAGGCCAAACCTAGTTTTCGTTTAGTTCTTTTCAATCTTCTTATTTCTGAGGATGCAGTAGTAGTAATTTAGTGCTAAATAATTAATATGGTTATTTAGGCGATTTTCATAACAATTCTATTAGTCCCTTAATAATTTTAATTTTTAAAACCGAATGTATTGATTCATTTGTGACATGCTACGGAGCTTTTACATTTAGACGTAGAGAATAATAATTTATTTGGAGAACTTGCTGATATGCAATGCGCACTTAGTAAAGAGAGAAGTAGTCTGTTTATTGACGCCAATTAAAAAAATAAAATTATTTTCCTTTCAATTTTTTTTATTGTACTACTAAAACGGATCATTTGCGAACAAGGCTTTATTAATAAAAAGTGATTGTTTTAATGCAATTACGAGTTATGGATATTTGTAATAACATTGAAATATTACTTTTACTTATAATATAACTTAATAAGCTATTTGATTAATGTAGCATAATATTTGAAATATAAATAATAACACGTTAATCATGCAGAAGACTTGCACAATGGCAGTTTAAAAGCAATGCAGTAAACAAAGATAAAATGAATTTCATAGTAATACCAAGAAACAATATCCATAAAATTAGTAAGAATAAAGTTGCTTGGGTACGCTGATATTTGCGAATGAAGCAAACCGTGCGTCATTTCGTCATGTCTGTAAACATTTTATGTGCGAGTCATCTTGGCTGGGAAGCCGCGGTTGATCCGATGAGGTACAGAACAGAGTTTCACGATTCGCTGGAGATCAAGTTGAGTGACCGCGAAATGAAACTGCAGCAAAAATGATTGCAAAACACGCCGATCGCCCGGAATTGTACTAAATGAAAATCCGACCTGTTTTTATTACCGGCTATCTCAAAATTAAGCCCGGTGAATTTTTATAGCATCCAGTGTCATTCCGCGTCCGTGCTTTTTATTTTACATTCACATCCGCAACCGCTTTTCGTATTTTGTTTATGACCCAGATATGCTTTAATTTTTGATAAAACCACACCGTGAAATTATAATTTAATACTCCATATTTAAAACAATTTACGTTTAACCTACCATGTTATTGAAAACAGAAATTTTTCCGAATGGATATAAAACTGCCACGACCATTCATTGCATATTTTCATGCCTAAGGTGGTGTTTACATTGGTATAGTAAATGGGTTAGTTACTTGTACCAATAATTTGCAAACAACTAATTTATATAATGTAAATCACATAGGATAGTACCAGTACCTATTAATACAAGTAATCAAAACAGGAAAGTCTATAACCACCTAGATTATATATACTTGCCACTTGAAAAGCCATTAGCTTCCTTCATCAGCCTAAGGTTCTATTGCAAAAAGTTTTATTACAACCTCTGTCGCCGATTATTAATATAATAAACATTTCTAGATTAAATTAAAGTGCTAAAATATTACTCAAAATACCAAAAACTTTACTAGGACCTCTAATAAACCTATCCCAATCATACTAATTTCACAAAGCCTGAAATAGGGTAAAGTAGTAATTTTTGTTAGACATAAAATTATGTTTCATTGCTCGTAAAATCGAATAGTATTGTCAGAATTATTGTAGCCCCTTCCATATTCAAGTAACTGACTACTACCCAAAAACGGGTGTTAGTTACACTCTTAAAAATATACCAGTGAACTACTGACTACTACCCAAAAATGGGTATTTACTTACTTACTTACCAGTGAATTCCTCACATCAAAGTACGTATGTATACAAATTTTCATTTTAAAATTCCCACAACTACAGCTACAAATAGAGATTGAAAATCAACCAATAGGAATCCATATGACCGATAGTAATGCGCGTCTCAGGATATACCGAACATCCTGAGATCCTAGTACCCAGTCCCGCTCTGCGGGGCGCCGGGGAGGCACTAGACTAGACCACCTTTCAGGGCATCACATGCCCTGAAGGTGATCTAGTTCAGCCGGACGGGAATTGGAGCACGCTTCAGAGTGTGCTCTTATTCTTGGCCTGCTGAAACCAGAACACATTCTGGAGCAGATTTAATTGCTCTGGATTGTAATCTGGTTTCAGTGGGTCAGGAATTAGAGCACTCAGATGTATTTGCTTTAATTCTAGGTCTGCCGAAACCAGAGCACATTCTGGAGCAGATTTCGCTGCTCTGGTTTCAGTGGGTCAAGAATTAGAACACTCAGAAATTTTTCCTCTAGTTCGGGGCCTACTGACACCAGAGCACATTCTGGAACAATTCTGATTGGTCTGAATTATGCTATGGTTTCAGTGGGTTAAGAATTAGGGCATTTAGAAGAGTTTGCTCTAATTCTTGACCTGCTGAAACCAGAACATATTCTGGAGCAGTTTTAATTACTGTGGATTGTGCTATGGTTTCAGTAGGTCAAGAATTAGAGCACTCAGAAGTGTTTGCTCTAATTCTTGGCCTGTTGAAACCAGAACACATCTGGGGCAGATTTAGCAGCTCTGGATTGTGCAGTGGTTTCAGTGTGTCAAGATTTAGAACATTTTTTTTACTCTAATTCTAGGCCAACTAAAACCACAGCACATTATGTATCAAAGAAGCTATGGATTCTACTCTGGCTTCAATGGGTCAAAAATTAGAGCAAGTATTCACATTGCTTTGATTCTAGATCTACTTAATTTAGAGCGTAACTGATGCTCTAGAAAAAATTCAAAAATAATAAAAATAAATAATAAGAATCCATTAATTTGCTTACACTCATATTAAAGAATTATGTTAACTGATCGGAATAAGTGGTCCAGGGTTCAAATTCTAATTTCACCAATTTTAAATAAAAATACCACTGTAGTTCGCAACCTCCTATAAGCTATAATTCCTTACGGAGGCTGTAGGATGACAATCTACATCAATAAAATACAAGGAAAAAAAGTACGTTAAGTACTTGAGGCTCTGTTCCATCTGGGAACATAATGCCACAGAGGATGATAATTATACATTGCCTTTGCGAGAAAATTGCTGATTTATATTTATGTTTGTTTGTACCTACATTAAATTACATTTGTAACGTATAATGCAAGTAGTACTGAAATTAATTAATACAATAGTGATGTCACGGTGAAGTTGGATATTAGTTCTCCGCAAGATGGAAATGGGGTTTGCAGGAAATGTTTCGTTTGTACATCGAAACTCAGTAATTGCATACATCGAGATCGACAATCAGGACGATGCGCTAGCATGCTGCAGTTTCCGAACATGATACGCGTTTCACGGATTACGTCAACATCGACGCTCATTCGTTCATAACATCGCCTGCCGGAACATCCGGATCCAGATCTACCCAATTAACTTCAGCTTTCATTTCTCTTTCCTCACTGAAAATACGACTGCGACACACATCCTCCAAAACCAATTATTTTTTACAGAAGTTCAAACTACTTGATAAAAACTTGTACTCTACTAAGTACATTTAACTACCTTTCAAGCTTAAAAGAACAGTCTCGTGAAGTATTTTTTTCTTACTATTTATCAAAATTTCCTGAAATATTTGAATATGAAAAAACTGTAAGCTTTCCATTATGAATAAAGTGCTTCATTACAGATGCATTTATTCATATTTATTCAATATAAGTTATACTTCGTTCTAAATTCTAAATAGGAATTTTTAGGAATTTACGGTTGATCCTCGATTTCACGGCCTGAAATTTTAGTTTGGGAATTTATTCCATATTTAAATATAAATAAAAAATGTTTATTTTCATGGATCTTTAGCCAGTGCTACGTGCGAAATAATAACAATTATATGGGATTGTACAATCAATAACGGTTTTTGAATTCCAAGTTTATTGAAGCATGTAAATATTTGATAAAAACAAAATATTCTTGAATGCAACCTACAAAAAACTTTTTCTTGTTAAACAGAATATGTATTAAATTAGAAATGGACTAAAAGAATTTAACATAAATGACCAAATGTAATTACTATTATTTTGACATATTATAATAGTAATTTGCGTTAAGTCCGGTAAATGAGTTTTTACGGTATGAATAAAATGTTTCCGGACGAGGCGACGAAGGAGCCGATTCAAGAATTTCGAAATTTGTACCTTTGAAAATCATTAACAGAAGAATAACGTACAACGTTTTATTTCATACTTTATCATATTTTTCAATTTAAATTAAAGGTTTGATTTTGTTACTTTGGCAATGATTAAAAAAGTAAAAGTAAAATTAAAATCTTAGTTGTCATTGAAAAATTTAAGAAGTAAATGCTGTCATCTATCACTTATAACTTATGACATATCAATCACAAACTGTCAATAGAATTATTAAAAATAAAGTCAGATTTAAAAAATTAAATTTAGTACTGCAGAATATAAGAATATACAAATATTTTAAAATCATTTAAATGATGTATGAGTAAAAATTTTTTAAATTTATATATAGAATACCGGAAATAATAACAATACCATAAAGTTTCAATTACCGGACTGAAATCACAATTGTAAAAATAGAAGTATGGCACAGAATGAAATAAAACCTATAAACAATGCGCTATATATGCTCTTTTTAAATAAGAAAAATTTTATTTACATATCAAGTATGGAATTTCTGATTCCTGGACAAGGTAGAACGATTACGATAGTCAAGTTCACAAAAGAAGTTTGTACAATATTTGTTGTATAGAAAAAAATCAGTAATTAGTTTCTTTTACATAAAATTGTATTCAAATTACCTATCACTGCATGATGATTCTGAAGTTGCTGTTTATAAGCAGAATGAGTGTAATTTTATAAAGATTATAACAATTACCATATTACTAAATGAAGTACACTTCTGTCATTTAATTTTGGACTGCTCATCATGGTCTTCAGAAAAGGCATTATGTCAGCTTTCAAAATATCTATATTTACTCCGAAAACTGAATACTGATCTATAAATTTGGAACTTTCGTTAAAATTTTCTAAGGAAAATTGATTTTTAGGTGTATAGTTATTGCATTATTTATACGGTAGCAAATATGAATTAGGAAATTTTCTGTTTGCAGGAAAAACGTTTTTTTGTCATTCTATAAGTACAGAGGCATTTCATCGTTCTATATCAATGCTCCCTATTAAGATAAAAATACCATTTATTAAAATTAAAGAAATTTTGTTTAGGGGGTACTACGCCTTACTTACTCCTATGTGCGAAACAACAGATCATACTTTTACATGAAGGAGCCCGTTTTGCAACTATGTACTAATATAGGAGAATAATAAGATACCTATAATTAGGGTTAAAACTAATATTATGTAACGTAATTGTTCTTCGATATATTATGACATGGCACGGTTATTGTTAGTATATTCCGCTTAGTTAATCTAAAGGCTGTAATAGCATTGTTTGGAAATATTTATTGTTCAGTTCAGGCAATAATTACCAGCAAGTTCCGTGTAACTAAGCGCGCTCTGTACAGCAATATTTTCATTAAATACCAGCCTACCGGCAATTGTCATTTGGAAATTAGTTATTTGACCCTAGGCCACTGCTGCACATTCCAATAGTGTTGTAAATTTCAAATTTTTAATTTAAATTTGGGAGGATATGTTCTGCTTTTTACGACAACAGATAATTTTTAATTAAAGCAGCATTAAGTACGTAAGGTGTAAAAAATTTTTAATTGTAACAACAGGTAATTTACATTTGATAGTTGATGTAAATGTGTACAAACCTTTATGAAACTAATCGTTACCTACAATTACATCAAAATAACAAATATTTGTATATTCCAGAATTCATAATTAAAGAAGTAAATTAATATTCTATATAATTAACAATTAACAAACAGAACGTCACTTGAATTGGAAAATATCAATTTATATTACAGTTTAATTAATTGATGCATTATGATTTCAATTATGTATGTATGTAATATGAAATATAAACATATTATTTTTAATATATCAATTATAATTAATTAAAGGTTGTTGCAATTATAATCGATTCAAAAAACAAACACTGAAAAAAATCCAAATAAAATCCGTCTAAGTTGTAAAAAATTGTAGTTTGGATTGAATAATTGTATACTGAAATTAAACCTTTTTATTCAAATAAAAGAAATAGAATATAATATTAAAGATTACTATAATAGGAGTAAATTATTTAGTTGCTTACATATAAACAAAAACCGTTACAATATATATGTACATAATAATGAGTTAAACTAAATTAATTATTCAATCTTCGTGTCCCGTTTTTATATTTTGTCTCCTCAAATAAAACATTCCATGTAAATTCGTAATATTAAGTATGTTTCCGAAAGAAAAGAAAAACATTTGAAACAAAAATATATAAAATCCCTAAACATCCTAATATACAAAAAAAAATCCCAGGTGAGTTGCACTTTTTTAAGTGTTGGTGTTGCCATCTAGATCTACACTTTGTAGACACTTGTCTCGTCTAGATTATCAAGAAAAAATTAGCAAAACTCTTATCTTGAAATTAAAAAGACAAGACAAGACTTTCTCATACTAGATCAAAAAGACTACATTCTAGAAAATCTTCAAGACTTTAGGTAAATAAAAAATTTTAAAATTTCGAAATATAAGTATATCATACGAATCTGAAACAACGATAGTTACATAGAAAAAGGAAGCCGTCGAAGAATTATCTTTGTCTAAATCGTACACGCAGGGTAATGTAAAGTCTTGAAACAATCTAGAGTCTTGATATCTAGACAAAAAAATTTAGTATAGACGACTTAGTCAAGTCTTGTCTTGTCTTGTCTACACTGCAACACTATATTTAAATAAAACCTGAGTTTTTCTCAACCCTGCTGTAACTTCATTTGAAAAATTAATTTTATTGTGACAAATAAATAATTATAGTTGCAGAGTTGTAATATAATGAAAGATGTGTTGGTTATACTTACAAAAAAATGTGCTTAAGTATAAAAAAATCATGATTGCACCATAATGTGTTTAGCAGCGAAAACTTTATGGAAACAGATAAATATTGCACAATACTCGTAGTAGTTGAAAATGATTAGAGATCCATTTAATTTAAAGTGAAAATACGAGTAAACGAGTACTGCATTACCAATGAATAATAAGTACCAGTTTGAACGATAATTCACGTTCTTTTTAATGGTAATAAAACGAGTTTAACCAATTAACTTGGCTAGAAACACTTAAAAGGATTTATTTTATCAAATGACAATAATAAATGAAATTAATTAATTTGGAAAATTTGTTGGTGCCCACGTGATATTTAAACTTCATGTAAATGTAAATTACAATGCAACAGGGACTGAAACCAATTTTCATCTCGTTGTAAAGCAAAACAAAACACGCGAGACAAAAACAAAATAATCCAAGTTCCAAATCTTCAGCAACAAGAGAAATATAAAGATCTTTCCGGAAATTTACGATTTAATTTGAGAAAAACAGTCGACATTCCAGCGAAAACAAACCGCTTGGTGTGGAGTGGGGAAGGGTTGCGATGTTCGGGTGTTTCGGTGACAGCTGCTTGTAGTTCCAGCCGCCGCCGTGCCGGCGCTACCGACGCCGTCGCGATCTAAATGCAAATTGGTTCATAAGCCCGCATACACACGCATATTTTATTCCGAATCTCACTTCATTCGGGCGTAGATTCGCGACGTCTTCCCCAGACGTGTAGCGGAATTCCTTCATTCTGGATTCAAGATGCACTAAATACAAGTGCCGCCGTCATTATCATATTATGCAGCTGGCTAACTGATTAACCAAACTTCATATTCAATGAGACGTTTGCTTAGTATCTATTCACTTCCACAGTTTGCATAATATAAGCGCAACTAGTTGTAAATGTTAATCATAAGAATATCTTATTTCAAATATACATAAATCATTTCCAAATTTTCCGAACTAAGTGCCTGATTTCCAATTATCATTAAAGTGAAAATAACTAAAGTAAGTTTCACCAAACATCATTATTTTCATTTGATGCTTTTCAAAAAAAAATACACAAACAACAAAACAAGTGATATGATATTCTATCATTAAAATTATATGAGTTAAAGTGACATGTTTAGAATCCTGCCCTAGATCTGTTTTGCATCTTACATAAATCAATGCAGTGAAAGTTGCTTATAACATCTAACGAGGTATTTGAAAATACAGATGTTACATACAACTGGAATAATAATATAAGGCGGCAACAAAATTAATATTTCAATATAAATAATATATAAAAGTATTATAAAATAAATAAAAAAAAAATTATAAAAATACTAAAGCATGAACATTTATTTGTAGAGTAATTAATTAACATATATTATGCACATGTACGTAGTTCAAATTTGCTTCTACCTAGCCCTATTTAATTACAACAAGTAATAAATGATACGGTAAATTTGTTACAATTGCGGTTAATTTGTTTACCTCTGGGAATTAATTCAGATATCTTAAATTAAGTTTTTGGTCTAAATTTAGACCAGTTTTGGAAATAAAGTTAAAAAAAATATTCGAAATGATAATATTAGCACAGCAATTTTACACTTATTATCTCTTACACAATTTTTGCAAGTATGTAGGAGAAGACCACAAACATTTTAACGAGAGCTTGGTGTTGATCACTTATTATCACAATTCTTCTATATGAATAAATCTTAAATAATAAATCAATTATAAGCAAAACCTCTCGTTGTTGAATTATAAATAAAAAACGCTTTCATAGCGTGTAAAACCCAGACATGAATTTCGATTCCCGCAGTAAGAAACTATTAATCAAAAAATACCGCAGCGTTCGAAAATTCTATGTAATCTGTAGATCTGGTGTAAGTTGACAACATTTACCATCAAACCCACATAAAATTGTCACAGGAATAGATTATTATTATTTATTCTTGCCAATCGGTCTAGAATCTACAATATGTTACAGAGGGGTCCTGAACATTTTTTTTTCTGAAAGAACACAGTGAAATAAGCATAGTAGTGAAAGCGCCGCTGAAAAATATCTCGTGGTAAGCGAGATATCAATTTTTAAAGTGGAAATGTTGGCCTCTAATGTCTTCTGTCTTCGCCAGGGATGAACAAACTGTTATTTGCACAGGGTTTTTGTTATTTTCATATTCGTATAGCTAAACTATGTTCATATACAAATTTATTTGTATATGAATGAAAAAAAATATTAGGTATAAATAAAATTTATTTTTTGTAACAAAAACAAGAACATGTAGTAAAATTTTGACACTGTTAGGCCGCAGATATATCTCCAATCCGCAAGTTCTAAGAAATGCGGGCGCGCGATTGTCTTTTTAAAATCAGACAACCAATGAAAAATGAAATTATTAAAGACAGATGACATCAGAGATCATCGCAATATTATGTAATCTCTTATAGCTCGCGAGCGAAATAATATTTAAATGAAATATTTTCACTAATAATCTTTAATTGTTGTATTTTTTCATATTCTTCTGTAAAATGGTAATATTTCGGCCATGGTGCAGGACCCTACTAACATTATATTATTTTTTTATTATACATTTCTTAACTGAATATCCTTCTTCTTCATATCTCTTCTACTCTTATCCTGACCACAAATCGTCTAACAATTGGTCAGGACCCTAGTAATATTATATTATTATTTTATTACATATCTTAAATGAATATCCTTCTTACCTTCTTCTTCATAGCTCTTCTACTCTTATCCTGCCACAAATCGTCTAACTGATTGTTCTTCTCTTCTTTCCCTTAATATTTACTCTACATCTACTCGCATCAAGGTTTCCTCTTTCCACCCATATATCCTACATCTTTTCTCGTCACTTCATAGCCAATATTTGTTGTTTCTTTCTTCGTTACCATATCTACTGCCACAGGTATAGAAGAAATTCATGTTCATTTTTCACAACGCAAATAAAGTTACATACAGCTGATACAATTGAACTAATGTTTCCATTGTTAGGACTCCAGGAAATTAACAAAGTCATATTTTCCCAATTAGAGTTATACTTGTAACTTTTTCTGCGGATTAAACTAAGAAGTTTTATTTTTGTTTACATCATTAAATTGTAGGATATTCTCCAGTCTTAATTAATTTGTACTTTTTGCACAGTTTTTAAGCAAACTTCATTTCCATTTCTCGCATACGGAATGACGTAAAACAAAGAAAAATCTTGGAAACAAAAGTAGTGGTGGGAATCGCTTGGAAACATCTGCATACATTTCCGTGTTTAGCCGCTGTTGCCGTGTGTCTGGATGCTCCAGGATCCAGGTCTGGATGCACGTGTTACGTGCTTCGTCTGGAAATGACTTCGAGCAGGAAATTACAGATGTTTATCAAACGCGCTGGAAAAAATGAAAGCTGTGATAAACTCCACACAACTGCAGATATCATATGGGACTCGAGACGCAACTCTAATGTTTCGTATTTTTATGTCATCAATTTCATCTCGTCAAGTATTTTCTTATTTATGTATATACACCATGGGCGCCTATAAGGGGGGGCAAGAGGGGGCATTTGCCCTCCCCTAGTTTTTCTCAAATTTTAAAAAGACGGCACATTATTTAATTATGTCACCACCATTATGTTTTTATTAATGTTTACTATATTTTAGGGCTTATGCTTTTTATGTGTGGAAGAAATTATTCCGTTAGTATTTGTGGTTAGTTATTTTAACTGGTATTAGATAGTAGAGAAGAGGTTCCTAATGAATTTTCTGAGGAATTTTTGAAAGATGGAATGAATTTGAAAATTGCCATACAAACTTATCAAAAAAAATATTTTGTCTGTTTATTTTTTTCTCTTTCTTTATTGGTGAATATATGTTTGCAGTTTATCTCTATAATACCTATTTAGGTTTTCCTTAAATGGACAATATCACATCGGAATAGAATATCAAATGAACCATTCAACAATGCTATCAGAATTTCGATTAGCATTTTTTGTTAAGTGTTGCTTGAAATTTAAGCCTTGTTGGTACAATCGGACATAAAAATATATGTATATCTTTTTTACAGTTTTTTTTTTTTGCCCCCCTTTGAAAAATATTTTATGGGCGTCCATGATATACACTTCGTTAGTCGCGCGGGCGTCCAGTAGACTCCCGTCATATTATTTTGTTTTTATTTTAAAAACTAATAGAGATAAAAGGATATTATTTTATGACATCTCAGACACATTCCTTTTCTAGGCTTTCTCAAAGTCTCATTGTTACAAGGACATATGTTTGCAAATAATTTAAAAGTAATCGCGGCAGGTGCATGTCGGTAGTTTATCAGACCATAATATAAAACACCGCAAATCTGTAGTACATACGATATCTTACTTGTGCCTAAATTTACATGCAGTTAAAATTTGCCAGATTTGTTTCGAAAATATTGGAGGAGGTGCTGAAACAGATTCAGAATTTTAATTTTATTAAAAGTAACTATATAAATGTTTTGTAGTTTTTAACAATTTGCTATACATATAACCATAATCAAATTAATTATTTGCAATAAATTGACGAAATAGGGTTAGTAAAATATTACTATGCATATATTATAAAGTGTGCCAATAAAAACATTAATATATTATGCGCTAATCTGTCGAGAGTCTACCAGACTCCTAGCGACTACCCGCGTTCCATCTATGTGCGCGCTTAACGCAGTGTTAATAACAGGGATGGAAAATGTAACATAACGATATCCAATAACGTTATAATAACGTTTCAGTTGCTATTTTTTTAAATTAATAACATAACAATAACAAAATAACTTTTATAACCGTAACGTAACAAATATCAATAAACTATATCGTTATTTGCCATTGAAAGCACATAAATTCTTAATTTACCGATGTTTTAATGATTTTCGTTATGTGTTTTTTATTCATAGATATCACTAATAGTGTTTAAAGACTGTTGCACGTGTCATGTTTTATGTTTATAAGGTAATTAGTAATGCTTATCTTATACAAGGTAATTAACAATTACAGAATAAGTTATTAATTTTTAAAAATGTTTTATTACAGATAGAAAAAATAAAGTAATTTTAACATTCTAATAACTAAATAAAAATATCATTATTATAATGTTATATAACGTTATATTACGATTTTTTTTTATAACGTTCTAAAATAACGTAACCTATCGTTAACGTTATCATATCCCATCCCTGATTAATAATACATTATTCCATGATATCATCTTGTCGGGTGAAATCATATTATTTCCGAAGAAAATAATTGTCAAAACGAACAGTGTTATATAAATATAAAAATGGATGAAACATATTAAAAAAATTGTAGAATAAACTAGCGAAACTACCAATATAAAATGAAGCACAAATTATGACGCCAAAATTACCTAATGAATGACGTGAATGTTTGATGTCACAAATGATATTAATTTTTTTTAAATATTTGCAAATATTCGTTACCGCTGTTACACTACTGTTTCTATTTCATTTCGTTTTTATCATTGGTTAGACGTAGATAGCATATAATGTATACCTATACCTACGACTCCTCTGTAACACGTACGATGAGAAAGCGAATAAAAGTATCGTCTCATTTATGCCATATAGAAATTGTGTTTCGCTGTTGTTTATTTGGTAACCATGATAATCTAAATTTATAATAAATTATTAATTAAAAATGCATAAAGTGACATATTAACCGCTACTGGAAAAAAAAACATTTTCTACTCTCGTTCTTAGAATTTAACAACACTGTATAAATAATATTTTATTTCCCAATACAAATATTTGTGTTTGGTAGCTATATGGATATTAACCTTTAATCTATTTTGATTCCAAAATACGAAAATAAAAACCGCACTGTTTATTATTTATACTTGCAACAAAATATTTATACTATCCAAATAAATTCATTATACCTACCAAATGAAACATGTTATACAAAAAATATTTAAATGAACTCTGAAAACAAAACACAAAAATAATTACATAGAATTTATTTTTCATATAAAACGAAAAACTTTAAATAAGCTCGTTTTTCATTTGTATAATTAAATTTATTCTATTCAAAAATTTTATTTAAAAATTAAAATGAATATCATATGGATTTTTTTTTAATTTATATACGTATTTCTGTTGAAATAACATGCATTGTTCTTTTGTTATTGACAATAGACTATAGATTATGTTTATAAATGTGAAAATTTTAGTGTTATAAACACATTGTTGATATAAAAATATAGGATTATGTAGATAGATTAAACCTAGAATAATAAGTCTGCATCAAATAGTATTATGCAACAAGTAATATAAACGTCTCTTTAGGTACGAGTGTATAACAAACAAATATCTAAGTAGTTTATAAAGGGTGATCAAACGTAAGTGATAGTCACGTGCATGCGTAGTTATCAAATATTATTCCGCAAATATAAGTATTGATAGTTGCAAACATAGACGTATATTGTTATTATAAATTGTTCTGTCAAGGTGCTACCAATGCTTTACATTTCCTTTACATTCTTTATTTATTTATTTCGAACAGTTTTGCTAACTAATTTGAATATAATAAAACTGCTTAAATAAAATTATTTTTCCACTTCCGTTTTACACATTTATTTCCCTAATTTCAGTTAGGTTATTGATTCCATTATTTTTTAGTAGAGAAATAATGAGATCTTTAAAAAAAATTAAATGACAACTTTATTTTATATTGTTTATCGTAATTGCAGTAACTTAGTTACGTACTAAATTAAGCAGTCGTTGGTATTGTCTTTTTTGTTTATATTGCAAATGTCATCAAAATGTCAAAAATTCATAATTTCAAAGACACTTTTGTATTTATTCTCGTTTTGTAATTTTCGCATGCATTGAATAATCACATTTGTTTCCGTACTTATTACATAAATAGCTATTATAAAAAAAAAACTCGCAAGCCATTGAATTTAAATATCAAACTTTTTTTTAGAACGTATAATAATGATAGCATTAAAGAAAATCCCGGTCACATGACTATCACATGCAATTGATCACTATGTATTTTTTTCTACAACTGCAAAGTAAGACAGTAGAAATATAGAATAATATATAGGATTTTCTTCACAATGAATATATGGGAAACTAATATCCGCCTGTGGTTTAGATCTTGTTGTTGTTTGCTAGTTTCAAGTCGTATCCAATATCTTCAAAACCACAGCTTATCAGGTTGTGTTAAGATGTTTATCGCAGTGGAAACTGATAATGATAGAAATATTTTAACAACTTATAAGATGACACTTTTCAATCATTGATTACCGATGTCAGAAAACATTTATTGATGTATATACGGGGTGGAAATGAAATTATGTCATAAATTTAAGGGTGAGTAGTATGACATGTGTAGATCACGAAAGTGAAAGAATTATTTAAAAATTCATATATTTAAGAGCAGTTTTCATTAAGCTAACATTTTTTGTACTACTGGACTACTAGCAACGCATTTGTATTCTTCTAAAATAATATCTTATATACAACTAATTTTGAATGTATTTTTGATAAACATATTTTTAATGAAATATAAACAGCAGTAAAAAAAGTTTCCTTAAAAAAAGTCGATTTTTCGTTGTATAAGATATTTTTCTTAATAATTAAATTAAATAGTATATACGATAATTATGTTTAGTAGTCTAGTAGTACAAAAAAAACTACCCTTAAATATGTGAATTTAAAAAAAATTCGTTCACTTTCATAATCTACTCATCTCGTACTACTCACCCTTAAATTTATGACATTAACTTCAATTCCACCCTGTATTTGTAAAAATAAAAAATAATAACATAAATAAATACAATGGTATATAGTTTCACATCGTTTTGCGTTGGAAAAAGTTGTTGAAATATTTGCATACAATTTAGCTATAACAAAGTAGAAATAATAAATGTGTGCATAACTCAGAATAACGGTCTGTAGTTGAATCTATGCAGGGGTGATTTAAAATTCAGTTTATGATGAGGCGCTGCATAGCCATATTTAAAATTCAAATACTGGACGTGCACGGTATGCTAATTGGCATTGTCGAACAATTTGGAGAGAATATTTAATTTAAAATTATTTGAGGAGCAAGTGCGGTGAAAAACAGGCGCTCATTTGAATACATGTATAAATTCCAGCAAACCGCGGAACGCGAAGTCCTCACTCGCCCGAGAACTGTAAAAAGTTAAATGATTTCACGCATGCTGTCCCCCGTGTTCCGACTACTTTGTTTGGATTTCATTACTCTGCGTTCCGAGGCCGATACATTTTACTGCTCTTTTCTCACATCATTTATTTTCATTTCACACAATTAGATATAATTATTTGCTAATTTAGCTTTGGAATTATGAAAAATGCAAAATGTTTATTAAGAAAAATGATGTACCAAACGATTCTGCCCAAGAAAATTTTTGCTAGAACTAATTTAATTTATGATATTAAATTTAAGTTGTTTTTAAAATACGCAACACTAAACTACCATTACAGAACAGTTTAAAAAATGAGTCACACTGAGATTTTAAACAATTAAAACATTTTTAGCAAAATGCCTGTCCGTCCGTTCAACAACTAAGCTTTTTCATCATTTGACGCTTCTTGTTTTTGTGAAGAAGTAATCTATCATCATTTCCCTTTTCCTATTTCGTATATTGTATATATAGATCCATAGTCTAATTGCACAGGAATACGGAAGCAACATAATGTGTGATTTTCGAAAAACCTAAATTTAATTGCTCTGTTATGTTCTTAGAGTATAGAAACTACTATAGAGGGAGTACTAACCAACTTCTTGCGTGAGGGGAATGAAATCATTGCACGGAAGGGATTTTCAAGCAATCTCTATAGGAATAGCAGACAATTTCATTACAGATTTTCACGATTTTCGGTTTTCACAATCCAAAGCTGCATAAAATGGCATTATATTTGTAGATTTACAAAAACCTATTCATGTAATACAAAGAAAAAAATCTATTACATAGGGGAAAGTAGCCTAATTTGGACCAATTTTATAATATTCACTATATAAAGGAACGGAAGAAGTGTCAATAAAAATTAAGTAGTAGAAAAGAAACTCCCTAAGTGTACCTTCAAAATAAAACCATTTATTAAATTTTAAATACCATTTTTAATAGTAAAAAATAAATTCAAAAAAATCTTGTCATCGGTCCAATATAGGAAACCGGTTTCCTTATTTGGACCGCTAGCTTCCTAAATTGGACCATTAGCTTTCTTAACGAAAATTACAACAATAGAACCTTTTAACTACAACACTAACTCCAGCACACTGAGAATGAATCCAAGTGCGACATTTCATATATTATCATATTTTCTTCCTTGGTTTCTTCACACAATGTACAAAACCATGAATCACCATTTTCTTTTTTATGTTTCGCATTTTGTCAGAGAGATGGGGAAAGGCAACAAATTTAAAGGGCTCATTGTTTAAAATCGGATAGTTTCGTCACATCTTAGGGAGAAATAGGAGAAGTCAACAAATTTAAAGGTCTACACAATGCTCCAAGATCATAGAACTGAATAGGGTAACATGAAAGGTACCGACATGTTGACGTGTCGCTTCTGTATGTACTATTCTGTTCCGTAATCACAATTTTTCTCGGTCCAATTTGGTCAACTGTTTTCGTTCCAACTTGGGCAACTTGAATATTTTATACTTAAAATTATACAAAAATGCCAAATTAACATAAACTCATAAAATTGTAACAAGAAATTATAGTTAGATAAGTAAGCTTTGTGATGATATAAGAGGACTTGTAATTACTTACGTTTGGACGAACTAACGGCTTTCACTCTTACATCAAAATAACAAATTTTCATCGTAGTCAAACAAATAACCCTTCTCTTAATGTAACCATGAGACATTTTTTCACAAACACGATTACATTAATCTGGTCTACCTCTACGTATAACAAGTAGTCTATCTAAAATCGCACAGATTTTATCAATCTTTGGATACCACAGCGGTCCAAATTAGGCTACGGTCCAAATTAGGCTACTCTCCTCTATAACATATGAAAATGTGGCTCCTAACTCTACAGAAATGGTGGATTGACAGTTATCAGCTTCACTAATTTCGAGTTCGTCGTATAATTTAATTTAATTGCGATGTTTAATTTATTATTATGAGTTTTAAAAAAAACTTGTTCCAGAATTTAGTAAAATTAAGTTTATGGAAATAATCTATTGTCGAAACTACATATTATGAATTGCTTTGTTAATATTGTGGTAAATGTTCTTCTAATCTTTTTTAAAGATTAATTCTGTTGGTAATGCTGAAACCTGGGATGCTAATACCATCCTAATGTATTTGATTCCTGTTGTTCCCTCATGAAAATGGCAGTTCTAGTTCGGCAAGGTCGAGGCCTATAACCTCAAATTTTGTGGTTTTCCTTTCACGACCGAATCTTCTTGATGCGGTCAGAGTATTAATCCCATGCGACCCCTTCTGATAGTGATCTCTAATGTATCCAGGGACAGGAGGTGCCTAATAAATTCTTATTCTACGAGGGCGCTAAGGCAAACAGTACTTGAATATTCAGTTCTGAGCAGTTGAATAGTTATTTGGATACTAAGGTTTGAAACTTGAAAGTAGGTATTTGCAGACCGTGATTAGATACTGTAGATCGAGCAAAGCGGGACTGCAACTAGTCAACATATGGGCAGATATTCAATAGAGATACACAAATTTACACAAAACAAAAAATAAAAAGTTTTTGAATGTCATCATTTTAATTGATATGTTTCAAAAATATATTTTATTTAAAAGAGGATTGTAATCGTTTATCGATCGATAGAAAAGCAGCGATATGTAAAATCTAGAAAGTAGATCATTCAGACCGAATGTAAACAAATATATTTGAGCTAACCTGAGCCAAAACTGCAGTGGCGACTCTTCAAGGGAGACGTGAGGCAATGCCTCACCATACAAAATGAGGAGAGTTGAATTTTGAATAGTATTTTTAAATTTCAATCTTCTAAAAATTTAGAGCACAATTTGTCCACAAGACCTAGTTTTCAAATTCCCACTGTTTTCCTATCCAACAATGCCGACTACAGAAGTGCAGAGGTAAAAATTATCCTGCCTCAAACTTCATCAATGTGTGAGTACGACTGTGCTGTTTGTAAAATTCTCACAATGTTTATCGCTTTTTCTCTCGCAACAGTATCTTTGACAGTAGGTTCTCCTAGTATATAGATAATAAATGATGTTCAAAACAGTTATGATTTATTTTCTAATTAATTAATTAATGTCATTTCAAGTTTTTATCAAGTTCCTATTGCCTGCCTCACAAAAATTTTAGTGCACGAGCTGCCACTACAAAATGTGTATTACAGTTGTTTTATCGTTTTATGGTTGATACAGCGATATTTTTATATAATTGGAGTAGCCGCTGCTATTAGAATAATCATTCGCAAAAAAAAAACTAATTTATATTATTAACGCTTAATTGTGAAATTTTTCGCTGAATAGGAGCATTAAGGGACTGGTTTACAGGGGTAATTTATGTTATTTTTTCTTATTACATTAGGGCAAAAAATTTTTTATGTTTTTTTATTAATGCAGCAATGTAGAACAAGTAATTTTGCAAGAATATCTGTCATATTTACGTCCTGCAAATAATGGTTGAGAAGTGCGAGTGCCTATAATTACATAAATTGTTAGTAGAATACCTTTCTGATGAGCTTGTCGTCCCGATAGGGATCGAATGGCAGCAGCAACGGCTTCCTGGAGCGCTGCTGCGGGTAATGACGCCGCGGCTAATGTGCTCCCATGACGGACGCCACTGCTGGAATGAAGACGTTGTAAGCGACGCGGCACGACGCTCGGGAAATGTCTAACGTGAATCCGATAATGTCGAGACATCAACACGAGCAGCGGGGCGGGATGATAATTAGGATTGTTTTATATCTGCACTGGGTCAATGCTTACAACGCTCGTTTACCCGAATTTACTTTAACGGTTAATTCCGCTATCAAAAATTATGTTAACTGCTCTCTACAGTAGCTTCGTCAAGTGCCATGTGTACAATTACTATCATTAACTTAATCTTGTATAAATAAATATATCGCAGCGTTTTGTTAATCTCTGCATATGTATGTATCATTTGTATAAATTTGCATATTGTACCCAGTACAAGTAAAGGCAATATATTCACATGTTTCACCTCTTGTTCACTAGATGTCCTTAATAAGCTTTAGCGTACTGTATGATTTTTAGTAGAAGACAAACGTCGTCTCTTTACTTATACAGGGTGTTAAAAATAAGACATGGAGAAGAAATCAAAATAAATCTAAAATTAATATACATGTTTTCAAAAATGACGTTTCAGAGATATGGGAGTTGTAATTTAGATGTAACCGAAAACCGACAGCCAAGACAAGATTTTTTTTGCAAATAATTATTTAAATCTATGACCAGTTTTAATCTCTACAAAACAGTAGGTAATTTCAAGTTAAATGAGATGTTCGAAATGTCTTCCTTCCATTTCAACGCACGCAATACGTCTCCGGAAAAGTGAACAACAAACTCTTTCTAGAAGTCCCGACACTTGTAGAATTGTTTAACATTATTCGATTCGTTGACACTGTTATGTTTGTCTGTTTCTACGCTACAACTAATAAATTTTAATTTTATTTTATTTAATCAGTATTTACTTATCATTCCCAGCTACTGTTTTAATTACGTTTTGGTTTTAATTTTATTTAAATTTTATTTTTTAGTTGCAAAGTTTGCAACTCCAACTAAAACTAAAAGATAAAACTGTCACCTGTCACAAAATGTCAAAAAGAAATATAGACCACGATGATGGGTTTATTCTAAAAAACGAAAAATTGAAACAGCAAGAAACACCTGTACTACAATTAAAATATAAAATCAAAATTAAAACTTAAAATTAAAACAGTAGCTTGGAGTGAGCTAGAAATTTGTAGGTCTACGCTAAATATATAACGGGATAATAAAATAACCATACAGCAAACAAAAATCAATTGTTAAATAATTCAAATTAAATAAATAAAATCAAAACCATATTTTAAGATCAACAGTCCAAAAAATCTTATGATTTAGTATCAAAATAAGTATAATATATAAAAATGTCTAGTGAATATGAATGAACGATAGTTGTCTTAATTGATTCGTTAGCAAATTTATTAATCGCACAATCAAGTCTTTCTTGTCCGACAGAATTCCTCAGATATGACTTAATTCGCTTTAGTTATCTCTTGATACAATGTGTACCTTGGTAGGAAAATGAATGAAATATATTTATTTATGTTCTAATTTTGAAGGCGCGCGAATGCTTCCAAAAAGGATTCTAGTTACGCCTCTGATCGCGTCCCGTAGTTTGTAGCGAATGGACGTACGGAAAATTTGCATACAGTACAAGTAAAGGCAATATATTCACATGTGTCATCTCTTGTTCACAAGGTAGCACTAATAGCTTTAGCGAAGCGTATTTCATTTAGTATAGACAAACGTCGTCTCTTCACTTTTTTATGTAACGAACAATATTATTGAAAAAAGAAAATTTTATAAAATATTAAATACCTAAGTATTTAAACTTTTAAAAAAGCGTGCATCTTAGTATTATAGAATTCCTGGCGATAGAGCGGTTTGTCTTACGCTTATGTTCACAAAATGTAACAGTCACCTTTAGTAAACTGTGATGTTGTATCATGTCAAGAATCATCAATTTTAATAAGGTTTCATATGCTTTTTGTAGTGCGTTTATAGTCAATATCAGCGATAGGTTAAGAATTTACAAAATCCATTTAGGAAAAACATTTACAGTTAATATTTTTAAGGATTTTAAAGTTAGGTATCCGAAAGATTCAATTGTTTGTTAACATAGGTTAAACATTTCTAGAAATTCTATCATTTTCGCAATGGTTGTGATTGTGTTTTGTTTTATGCAAGAAATTCTTTGTCCAATACCATATTCTCTATTTCATTTACGCTCAACCGTTTGTTTTGTTCTATCGAGTAAAATTTTTGGTAGTATTTTGTTAAAGCTACTGAGCAAGGTTATTCCTTTCTAGTTAACCTGGTTGAAGTCCCCCTTTTTTGGTACCAAATGAAAATTAATTTTACGCCCCTAAAGAGTACAATTTTTTTTACTTCAACTTTTGCTTTTCCTTAAGTGGCACGCAACATGACTGAAATTTAAGAGTTCATAAAATGTCACACATCATTACATAACAGTTGCCGACCGCTGTTGTAAACCACGAAACGTTAAGTTTTCCGTAAAGCGGATTGTCTAACGTAATCTATTACAGATAGACATTTTAAGTATAAAAACTGTAAACGCGGTAATAGAAATCTCATAGACGCAACGAGGCGTATACGTTTTATCCTCTACACATGTTATATTGCTCGACTTTGTATCTTTCAAACATTCAATTTTGCACACCTTTTATCCTGCACATTTTAATCCGCGAAAATAATTATCATACACTCATTTTATCTTACGCACATTTTGTCATCCACACATTTTATCTTCCATTTATTTTATCATCCATACATTTTATCTCCGCCAACGTTTTATATTTAAAACATTGTAATTATACCTTTCATTCATTTTATTGCTCATGCAATTAATATGCTTATAATTAGACAAAATATTCAGTGTTAAATGTTTCGGCAGATAAAATGTGTAAAAGATAAAATGTGTGGAAGATAAAATGAGTGGAAGATAAAATATGTGGATGATAAAATGATTTGGAAGATAAAATGTGTGCAACATAACTTTTTTCGCGGATTAAAAGTGTGCACAATAAAAGGTATGCTAGATTGAATACCCCGACGCAACATCGTTGCTTATCCGAGGCCACTATAGTTGCGTCACGAAAATTTCATTAGGTAACGTATTGATCTATTGGGTTTTTTACAAAATAAAACCCCGTAACACCTGCTTATAATTGAGCCTCATCTCCTATCCCAAAGGTGTCGTCGGCACTGTTTAATTATATTTTAACAATGTGTTTTTCCGTAGTACAAAATTTCAAATAAAATATTTAGTTACGTTGACATATCAATATAGGTCACAAATTTAAAACGACAGGGACAGATGTTAATTTTTCAAAAGTACGTGTATGTTGAAAATATCATATCTATGTCACGTTCCAAATGTCATTTTTTATATTTATAATCCTGCTACATGACTTTTATGTTTGTATCATTACCAGTTACATTTGAAATAAAAATTTAAATTGCCATTATGGAAATAATCCTTCGCAGAATAAACGTTTATATACATATGTTTTTAATTAAATGTTATGATGATATGAAATCCGTATTTTTGCTACAGTGGAACACTTCAGTAAAGATTATATTTGTTTTAGTCACAAAATACTAGTCAATTTAAAAGCCAGAGACAAATGGTTTTCACATTAAAAAGAAAGAAGTAAATTCTGAATGCATATTTTCTTATAATAATCCATCTAAAGATGAAAAACAATGTAATTATTATTTTAATAATACTTTTTTCTTATATATTACTTAAATGTTGTTAATTTTAAGTAGATATTTTAACGAAATTTCATATTTTACAATAATTTTGTCAAATATTGTCAGTAATCATTTTACAGATCATTATGTAAAATTTAATTCTAATTTGCTTAGTTTTCCACAAATTATCATAGCAAGAAAAAAAATTAATTTACTAGACTACAACTCTGTTTTTTATTTACTCTTTTGTTTTAAACATGTTTTCTGATTTTCATGTCTAATGGAGTTAAAGCGGAGAGTTTTTGGTATGTACTATACCGCCTTATTTCTTATAGTTTGTCAGAAGGAAAATCAAAGGATCGAAGATTTAAACTAGGAAAAATTTCCGTAATTTGAATCATAGTAATACAATAATAATCCTTCTATAAGATGTCTTAATTTTACCTTCAAACTAATCATGGAAACTTACAAGTATTCTGACAAACTCAAACTTTTTTTTGTATAGTTTTATGAAACAGGAGCACTTAATAGTTTTATGACACAGAAAAGGTTTATACAGAAACGACAGTGAGACAGAGAAACGAAAATTAGAGAGAGATGGAGAATGTGCACAAATTTAAAGGGCTCATTGTTTAAAATCGGAAAGTTTCCCCACATCTAAGAGAGAGATAGGGGAGGAGCACAAATTTAAAGGTCTACACAGTGCTTCAAGGTCATAGAACTGAAAAGGGGAACACAAGAGGTGCCGACAAGGAGTGTCGCTTCTGTATTTAACTATTCTGTGCCCTTGTAGTAAATCGTTGCTATGATAATGTAACGAGCGAGACTCACCCCAGATAAATTATCACGGCTGACCTGCCTGGACAGGTAGTCGCGTTAAAAGTCAAGTGGGATAAGAGCAACGCCGTTCGGAAAAAACGCCGTTCGGAAATTTTAAAGAGACAGGACGACTCTGGAATGAGAGATTAATAGGCGGCATGTATATAAGGGTCGCGTCGGGAGCTCAAGGAAGTTAGTAACCGTAAGACTGTGCAGAGTTACTGCAGAAAGTCAGTGTCGGCCAGTGCAAGTCAGCAACATGAAAAGTTGAAATAAATAAAAAGTTGGTGATATAAATAAATAGCTGGTAATATAAAATATCATATAAATAAATATTGTGTTGTGTTAAGTGTTTTAATAAATGTCCTTAGTGTTTACGTCTTTATTAATAATTACTATTCGTAATTTATTTTATATAGTTGTTTATTCATAGTGTTATAAATATTTATTATCTTTTTATAATTTATTAGTCGTTTGCTAAACGTTGTTATACATATATTCGCATTTAAATTATTTTTACACTTCATCTAAGCAAATAAACGTAACAGTAACAACAAACTTTTTACTAGTATTGGTATCTAGATAAGTACAAAATCACTGATCATATAAAATATGTTTATGGTAAATAAAACAAAAAACATTTGATAATTTAGAAAACAAATATCCAAGATGTGGAAAAACAAATTGAGATGCAGGATTTCATGCAGTATGACAGTATGTTATCCGCATCCACGTTGCTGAGATTACCGTAGTGTATCCATTAGGCCAGAAGGAACAGAAGAGCCGAGAGAGGGAGCCCGAGCCGAGTAAGCAGTGAACACCGTGTTAGATCGCTGGGTAATCTGCGAGCTCGTTTGCTTTGATTCCTGTGAGCAGCGCTCACTGCTCCGACGTTGACGTTAAGATCCAAGCGGGATGCTGATGGCCACCGATCCCTGCATTCCTCCCACAACTATGCTAATTACCAGCGCGGACTACATCGCTTCAAAGTGGGAATGTATGAAGTTTCACCGGGAACTTGGACATTCATGAGGAATACACCAATTTTACAATCAAATTTGCGTTTCATATTCATAGTGCTATCACAATTATCGTACAGAACAACTCTCTTAACTAAACTAAAATCAAATTAAGGTATTTATATCTAGTTAGCTCACTAACCTAAACTGAAAGATGTGAGGTCTAGAGTTGTTCTATTCACAATTATCGCATAGAACAAAACCTCTTAACTAAACTAAAATCAAATTAAGGTATTTATGTCTTAAGTGCACGGACAGTGGTGGCTCATTTAGTTAGCTCACTCCGACTTAAACTGAACGATCTGAGGTCTAGAGTTGTTCTATTCACAATTATCGCACAGAACAAACCCTCTTAACTAAACTAAAATCAAATTAAGGTATTTATGTCTTAAGTGCACGGACAGCGGTGACTCACTTAGTTAGCTCACTCTAACTTAAACTGAAAGATGTGAGGTCTAGAGTTGTTCTATTCACAATTATCGCATACAACAAAACCTCTTAACTAAACTAAAATCAAATTAAGGTATTTATGTCTTAAGAGCACGGACAGCGGTGGCACACTTAGTTAGTTCACTCCGACTTAAACTGAACGATGTGAAGTCTAGAGTTGTATGCTGTAGATCTTTTAATGGGCCATTGGTCACCAACTCATTAAAATGCAAGTAAAAATGTGCTCGACATCTAACACTGTAACAATATGGAAACTGCATTATTCTGTTAATTCTCAAATGTTTTCCTTATGTTAACGGAAACATGAGCATTTGGACAATGGGGTCCTGAACATTTTTTAATTAATTTATTTTTTCTAAAAGAACACAGTGAAATTGAAACTTAGTAGTTAAAACGCGACTGAAAAATATGTTATGGTAAGTGAGATATCAATTTTTAAAGTGAAAATTTTGACCTCTGACGTTATCTGTCTTCGCCAGTTGTTAGTTGTACAGCGTATTGGTTATTTTCATATTCATATAGCTAAACAAGTTTATATACAAATTTGTGATATATGAAAGAAAAAATTGTAATTATTTTTTCTACGCCCCTAATGGCAGGGGATGATTTCCGTTCAGCACATTTTGTAAGAATCTCGTCCCGTCGTCTGTATTAAACAGATGACTCTATTTTTGCGTCCGAGTGGTTCAGAACCCGCTGTGTGTTGTAACAAAACAAGTACCTACCTATACTTTAGATTTTTTGAGGTCCTGTTTCATCTAGTAATAGTTATTTATTTTTTGTATGTTTCTTCTTCTGCTACCGCTCATCCATTTTTGCCATATGTATTTATTATTTTATTTCTATTTTCTAAATTTAATACATTTTCTTCAGATTATATATTTTTAACTTAATATTCTTTGACTAGGCGAAGAATCGTGTTCTTGTATAAAAACAAGTTTATTTTCTAATTAAATCTTTCTGGTATGCTAATAATTTTAGCTCTTATTTTTTCCGACATTGTTTATGTATTGGAAAGAAAATATTTTCTTTTCTGATTAAACAAATATTTTATAAATGAATGAAAAATGAACACAATATGCAGACGCATCTACAATAACAAACACAATTTTTTGTTTTCATAGCTTACTATAATACAGTGATTATTTCTATAAAAAAACGTTATTCTAAATTTTTCATATTATTAATTAAAATAAAATATTACTTTTTTTATATGGTTAAATAACATAAAAAAATTCAATTCAAAATAATCACAACCTACTATGAGCTCCATATGGAAAATTAAAGTTGACAACGATAACTTGAAAACGGGGAGCGATGAAAAAATTGAGAATCCCCGTAAATTTATTATAAAAAAGTGTCTGCTAATATTAAAAACCATAAAATTTACATTTTTTTCATATATAATAACATATGCATGTTTTTAAGAAAATAAAGACACCGTCAAAATAATCTTAATACGACAACTTTGATCTAATTTAACCGATTTCGTATCTTTTATCGTTCTCGAGATACTCATGCTTAACAAATTATTATTAGGATCAAGTTCATTTTGGTTGGATTGGATGTTGATATATTATTTTTTCGTTATTGTTGCCCATATTTCTATTTCAATCAACATTCTATTATAAAATATACCTATTGCTTTTATTACAGAGTACTACAGAGAATGACTACTATTTATTTCTTTTTCTATCAGTTATTTATCAATACTCTATGGTAACAAGTTCCATCGTACAGCCAATTTCATTTTTAAATGTAATAAACTTGAAACTAGGCAAATGTGTTCATAAAGTAATGAAAAAGGTCTAGGCGCGAACAAAAGCGTATTAACAACCAAATGGGAACCACATATGCATTTTAACTTTTAAAAGCTTCGCATTGTATGACATATAATGAATTAATGGATGATACTACATATTTTAAACGAATTTGTGAATAACGGATTTAAAATTTAAAAGCATTCATTTTTCAATGAGAAAAATATTTCTCCATATTTTTTACGCGTATAAAATTGAAGCAGTTAAATTTTATTGAGTATACTTTTTATTCATCACTTCACCATTTCAGTATTATTTCAACTAGATGTATAAAAAGTTTTGCTGAAATTAAAATTCCGTACACTGCTCAATTTCCAGAAAAACTTTCCAAATAATTTTAAATTGCAGCAATTTTTTCTAACGCAAAAAATATTCTGGTTTTTATTGTTTATCTGTTTTCAATATCATTTCCATTCCAATGAAATAATCAAAATAATTAACTTTATACTACCAATCTTTGACATCAACGAAAAAAAATGTGAAACTTTGTTTTATTGAAAGTTTATGATGCAAAATGTATATATTATTTTTATTTTTAATAAATAATATTCCTACAATTAAATATTTTAATAAATAAAAAAATATTTTATAACCTATATGTCACGTGACTTCAAACGTCAGTCAAGGCGCATGACGTCAGTTTTAAGGAAACAAAATTTGTCAAAGCGTCAGTGTACACCGAAAAAAATACGCATGAGTTATTTCCTACAATATTGTAATTAAAATTTTATATAAATGATCCAAGCGATTACGAGCATTATACATATAATTTTTTCTATAGATTTCAAGCGTTGTTTGAGATACTTATAAGAAATTGTAAAAGAAATTTTATTTGATTCGTTTTAAAAATTGTTTAAAAAATTGTTCTATTATATTATAAATTTTTATATGTATCCCTAAAAAATAATAAAATATTATTATTTTAAAAATTATTATATATTGTTCTGTATAGTTCTACAGATGTGCAACAAAGAATTAAATTGATTTTAAATAATACGAACTAATGTAAATACATTCCGAATAGTGTTTAAAGATTATAGCAACAACATATCAATAATCTTTAGAATACATTACTTCAATTTTTAAGAACTTATATTAGAAATGGCAAAACAATTTTAATGTCACTTTTACAAAATGTTCGTTCGCACAACACATTAAATAAGAATAAATTATGCACAATTCATTCAAAATTTATAATATACAGTTAAATACAATTTAAATAATTGTTTTAAAGTACTACATATGTTTATTATGTTTTTCAATATAGTTTTAATATATTACTACAATTGTTTGAATTTTTACTACAACGTAAATAATTCACCCCAATAATAGTTGTACTGGTATGGTGTATTTCGCAAACGTATCGAGATTTGTGTTCTGTGTCGTCTACGGTTGTAGAACTGTGTTTGGCTTGGAGCAATCCAGCAAAGGTGAAAAAGCAAAATGTGACGTTTGGTAAGTAAATTGAATTATTATTATGTGTTCATAGTTCAATAAGTCATAAGTTGTGTATCGAGAATAATTTACTAATGTAATTTACAATATGTGAATAATTATTTGATTTTTTTTTAGTTCGAACATGGACGAATTTTAACGAAACGTATAAAAGAAATTAATAAATAACTATTATAGACTATTTTTTTTATAAAAACGAATTATGGGGAAGATAGATGCAGTTAGATCTTGTTTTCTGATTGGATACCCCATTAAAACCCAACCAAAACACAAGATCAACCTTCACCTATATTACCTATATTTCTTCGTTCGAATAAAAAATAGACTATGGCAATTACTCATTAGGACGAATTAAAACATTCGTTTATTGCTTACGAGTATATTTGTATCCTATACATATCCTCCTGAATATTTCATTATAATGCACGTGTTACTACTAATTATATAGCTAATAATAAAATATAATAATATTGTAGCTCAAGAAATAGATGAAACTGTATTTTCCAATTTGACTGAAAGAGGCATTTGTACTTTAATACTAACTATTGACTGCAGAAGAAAATTCTGGATAAAATACAAAGAGTACATGATACTTGTTAATGTAATAAACGATTCTGATATTACATACGAAATAGATAACAGTTTCACTCTCAATTCAGAAGCTGCTAGCAATTCCACAGCAAGTATTTTCAGTGCTACTTCCGAACCTAGCAGTAATTCAACAGGAAGTATTTTTATTAATATCTCAGATCCTGTTAGTAGTAATTTATCAAGTAGCGAATACGAGACATATGAGGGATCAAAAGGTAAAAAAAGAAATATTAACTTAATTGCCGTAATTAATTTTATTAAATTTCAGATTATGTTCCAAATTTTCATTAACCGCAAAAGGAAATTATAGGATTATCATATGATATAAGCAGTTCATCTCTTGGGCCCAAATCTGTAAGTAATTTATAATTAATAAGGAGTTATTAAGAATATTATAATAGATGAAAATAATTCAGTTAGTTTGTTACGCAGCGTGTTGCATACCTACTGTTAAATTTGAAAAAAAATGTGTACGCATTTCAAGAACTTGAAATGTGTCCCTATGGATTCCTTGCATGATCATATGCCAGTATTACTTATTAATTATCCTGATGGTAAAAAATTTGTATTACTACGATATTGTGTGTAAAAAATAGTTATATTTACATCTTACTTATGCAAATAGTAACTAGTTTTTTATTTCACCAATTTTTAAAATGTAATAACTTTTGAGTTATATGTGTACCATTATATTTTATCGTATGATAATTTTCTTGTTTCTTATTTTGTTAGACTGCTGTATTTTTTTTAAATGTATTTTTGTACTTTGAAACATTTTTTTTTTAGAAATATATATTTTTCAACAAATTTGTATAATTTATTTGAAAAACACCTATAATATTGTACAAATAAATGAAATAATAACTTTTAATTATAGCAACAATTATTTAAGACGACTATACAGTATTTGTTAGGTATTTTAAAAATAATGTTGCATTTACTATTATAATATTATATATAATTTTAGAAAAAGTATTTAGGAGAATGCTACAACATTATTCAATTAAAAATAAAAATTATATAACTAATTGCTACAATATTTTAATTTTTTTTAAAAAGTTTATAGAATTTTTGTTTACAACAGCAATAAAGAATTAAAACAATTGTTAAATATAAATATAGTAATAGTAAGAAATATACCTTCAGAATTATACAAGAGAATTTATTCTTAAAATATTATTTTCAAACAGATTGTACGGTACATTTTAACAATAAATTGTCGACAATTTTTTGGAGATATGTCCTACAATTTGTCTTCGTCCCTATTTGTATTACAATTTGTAATACTACTTTTTATAATTGTAATAATGTGTTAAATAATTTTTTTTCAGTGTATATTTATTTACGAAATCATTGCGATCTTACGAAGTTTTTGTAAATATTAGAATTCTTTAAATTGATTTCTTATAATAAAATTTAATTAGGACTCTGAATTATAACAAATAAATAACAACACTTTCATCTTTCATCTCAAACACTTTTAAAAATGTTGTCAAATATCCTTTCAGTTTATGTATATTTTTTCCAATTATTTCTTCTTACTTAATCGATGAGTTATTTCGCAATTTCAAGAGGTGGAATTTTTATTGGGTATTGCTAAAATTCTTTATTTTTTCCACTCTTGCTGTGGTACTTCACTTCTTACAGTTGTCCATTTCATCGAGTCGTCCTTTTCTACCTCAAAGTCTTCTTTAACCTACAATAGCTTCAAATTTCTTTTTGTTTTTCCATTTTCTCCAATTTTCTGAAAGTGTCCATAACCCCTCAATTGCCCTTTTCTATTACTCTCATGTTTCTGTCATCAATAAAATTGTTAATTTTTATATTTCAATTCAATAATTCAATCAGCATATATAATTTGGTTGGTAGGATTCGAACTAAGGTTATTTAACCACAAACATTTATTCCACCCATTAGAGTACCAATTATATTAAATTCAAAATTGGAAAATAATTGATGAAGGTTTCCGTGTTGTAGATATTTGCTAAGTGGAAATAGTAAGGGGTAGATGTAGGTCGCCGGAGTACACGTATTCGCGTTATTAAGTTGTATTTGACAGAGTTACCACAACATATACGAGAAGTTGAACGAAGTTCAGCGACTGGCATTAAACTTCCCTCAATAGCTTGCTCTGATGATAATACGAAATGAATTTTGTAACAGATTAAGAGGATTAAGTAATAGCTTTGTGTCGGTGTAATTGTGCGATATTCTGAAAATATGAAATACGGCTTGCGGAGTTCAAAACTATGCGAGCGAGTACTTCAAACTTATTAAATTTACTCACTACCGGAACTATAATGGTTTCTCGTTATTTTCATTTTATCTTACGGTATAAGCATTCAGTACTGTAACTCTTTGTAGAGATTGTAAGCAGATGAATGACATTCATATTAAAGTAAAATTTTAGAAATTCAGCTGTAGCTACAACAGGATCGATTGCTAATCCCAAGTAGGTATTTTTTTTCTATGATACTTTTTTCACAACTATCTATGGGCGCCGACTACACGGGGGTGACGGATCTTATACCCCTAAGGAAAAATTTGTTTGGGGCAATGCCCCCAAGGAGACATTTACCTTAGCGTAGCTTTTGTTTACATCAGTAATAAAACCCTGAATTGTTATTAATTTTAAGAATTATTATACCTTCTTCAATTTTTAAGTAACTGACTACTACCCAAATATGGGTGTGAGTTACACCCTTTAAAAATACTAGTGAATTCCTTGCAACAAAGTACCTATGTGTAAAATATTATTATTTTAAAATTCCCACTAGTATAGCCACAATTAGAGATTGAATATCAGCCATTAAGAATCCATATGACCGGTAATAATGCGCGTTTCAGGATATACTCGGTATACTGAGAATTTAGCACTCAGTCTTGCTCTGCGGGGCGCCAGGGCGTTAGTGAGCCTTCGGGCCTCCGCCCCGTCTGGTTGTCTGGCTAGACCGCCTTCCAGGGCATCTCATGCCTTGAAAGTGATCTAGTTTAACCGGCCGAGAATTGGAACACGCTGCAGCGTGTGCTCTAATTCTTGGTCCACTAAAACCAGAGTACATTCTGGAGCAGTTTTGGATGCTCTGAATTGTGCTTTGGTTGCAGTGGGTCAAGAATTAGAGCATTCAGAAGTATTTGCTCTAATTCAGAGCAGCCAAATCTGCTCCAAATTGTGTTCTGGTTTCAGTAGGGTAGGAATTAAAGCATTTTGAAATGCTTGCTCTAGTTTTTGTCTATCAAAAAAAGACCACATTCGTGAGTAGTTTTGGTTTCTTTGAATTTTGCTCTGCTTTGACTAGGTCAAAAATTAGAGCCTTTTAAAGTGTTTGTCTAGCATTTCTTTTTTATTGTATTGTAATTTTGCCCCCAAGGAAATTTTGAAATGTCGGCGACCATGCTACTAGCTTAGACACGTACCATTTTTTTCTTTGACATTTGACATGAGAAATTATTTTTTACTACCGATTACTTAATAATCACATTAACCTAGGTTAGTAACAAATAAAGTCTATAATGCAAACTAACACTTTTTAAAGAAATTCGTGCCTCCAAATCTAAATATTATTTCACTTAATATACTCATGAAAATTGTAAACTATTTGTTTCACAATTTATATTTGCATGTAAATCAAATATAAACAAATCGAAAGTGAAGTCAACAAACTAAGAGCCTACTTCATTTAAACATTGCTTCGCACTTCGGGATACTATCTTGGCGTTACGACAAGAATAGTCTTCTCTACCGGGATACAATACACTATTATATGAACATGCCAATGTTCATAATGTTAGAAGTAGTCAAATGCTTTTTTTAATGCTATTTTGGATTAAATTTGAAAATAGAATTTACGAACAATTCATGAATATATTATTCGCAAAGTCATACAAAGCATTGATTGTATTATCAAACATGCAAAAAAGGGAAAATTTCGTATGAACGTAAACTGAGTTATGTTTGAAATACCTTATTAAACAAACACTGGAGGCGATATCTGTTCAGAGACTGCTACACGTAAAATGTATCATAAACAACGTTTTTATGGATATTTTAACGAAATACAACACTTTGCTAAACTCAATATACAAGGATTTCAAATTTCACGATCTTACTTGACACAATTTAAAGTTGATATAACACGCTGTTTATAACGTCATCAAGGCCTCACGCATTATAAAATTCAAAATGGATTAAAATAAACATTTTTCAAACTTCTTTCTAGTTCACTAAAAAACATTTTTGTGATAATATTATAATATTTTTTTTAAACCACAATATAAGAAACTTATCTGCTTAGGCAACTTTCTGCACTTGTTTCATAATGTGCTATTATCGTCCAATGTACACGTAATGAATATGTAAATTTTAGTGGCCGACCGAAAAACGATTTTCATCCTAAACCGTAACCAAATATTCGGCTCCTCTTCTAGTTTCGGCCGAAAACATTACCGACATCGAAACTTCTGTAGTTTGGTTAAAATTTAATTAAATTTTTATTAAATACGGATATCCAGTGTTTTATAAACTTTTAAGATATTATTCGATTATTAAATTAAAGAAAAGACTTCAATTTCTTAGAAAATCAATAATTTCACAAATAATCACAATTAAATAAGTAATCTTTTCAAAAAGTATTTGTTTACTAACAGGTTTTTTATAATGGATTGGACTTGGCATCTTTGTATTAAGAGCTTCAGAATAACGATAATAAAATAATGATTATTTCTTCGAAAGGAAGAAAAATGAAATAACATACAAAACAAAATTACTATGTAACAAACAAACAAAATAAAACCTTACTGTGACCGAAAACAGAATTTTTGGCTGGAACTGACCGAACACTACGTACACTGTATAGTAAATATTAATATTAATTGCTATAAATTTTTATATCTTTAAAGTAATTTAATTAATATTTTCTTTGATCATAATTTATAAATATCGCATTACATACAGTTAAACGAAGAAAAGAGATATAAATGTAATTCTGAAAGAAATTCTAATAACCGAGATTTAATCGTACTATGAAATAAATTGCATTGTTTTGTAAACCTCTGTGTTAATGAATTAATTCCTGTGTAAATAAATATGTCAATGGTTTGCAAAATAAATTGCGTTTCAATTACTTTGGCTAACTCGTATGAAAGTCAAAAAATGTTTTATTTTATTTGTAAATAAACTTGGCAATTACTACTTTATTTTATTACTTATAACGGTAAATTTTAGTGCTTATTTTCTCAAAGTCTTATATCTTTTCTAAATAAGGAATCAAAGAATAAGTCACATTTTATATTTCACGAGATTTAATTTATTTAAGGAGTTCAGTGCTTTGTGTAAATAATAAATGCAGTAAGTAGGAAATGAAGTTTGGAAACTTTGTTTCAATCAATCTAACCTTGACTGTAACAAACTTAACAGTTGGAAAAGAAATAAAATGAACATAAAAGGAAGATAGTGATACAATTGAATATCATTAAACATTTACCTTTTCAATACACGTTAAAAGAAAAGTTTCTTCTAGATAAAAATAACATTAGTAGAAATCTAATTAAATAATAGAATTTGTAGGTGTTTGTATTCCCATGTATTGAAATAATAATTACAAAAAATTATGATCATTATTTTTTCAACAAATATGAATGTCATTATTATTGATAGGTTTCAAATATCCAATAAACAAATTGCAATTAGTGCTCTGGTTCGTAATCCCTTTATTGTTAACGGAATAATATTCAATGCGAATGATTTATTTTTATAGTAATTAATGAAGTGTAAACACATTTTATTTAACTTTGTGATTATGTCAGTAATAATGTACACTAAAATAGAACCTCCATACAGTAAATGCGCAAAGCTATGTTACACTTAATTACAAATTCTATTTTCAATGTGTTTTATTGTCCCATAATATTTCATTATCGCTTATTCGAATAAATAGTGGGCCTGTTTATGTGAATAATCTTTAATTGAGTTATTAAACATTGTATGGGTATAGTTAATTGGCTTTGTAATAATATTTGAATAATAACTTCATTTTTCAAAATTAATGTCATTACTATCGTTTGTGTTTATTACTTCGAGTAAAGAACATATTGGTATTTGATTTGTTTGGTAGAAACGACAAAAGATATACTCATTTTATTTCTTCCTTCACAGGAACACTTTAGAAATACACACTTGAAGAAAAAACATATAATAGCATTTCACTGTTGATTTTCAATTGTTTTAGAATAGATTCAATCTAAAAACAGAGCTTCAAAGATCGGGACAAAACTGGCATATACATAATTCAAGAATAGATTTGACTTAGATAAAACTTGCAATAAGAAATTATTAGACATTTAAAAACTAGTATGAAATGATCTAAATATTGCAATATGAACAGGTATTAATGTTTCTTTGAATATATTAATTGAACTTGAGAAACAAAGTTATTCCTACATTTATATTTCAATTAGGAGGATTCGACAATTCTATTTATATATCATTTAATACTTGACGTTCTGATCACGGAACAAAAATATTTTTGAAATAATTCGCAAAATTAAGAATTATTTAATTAAAATATATCGTTTACTGCCACTAGTTTAACTTCTTTTATAAAAACAAAATAATTGAAATTAATTTCTAAAATCAAATATTTATTGGATTGGTAATAGCTTGTTTTGTTTAAACACATATCAAACCAGTGGTACTATAAATATTTATTTCAAGTAAACCACCCTTCATTTTAGAAATTTTGAAAAAAAATCTTGTTCTTTGCATGTATCTTTATTATCAGTTTTGATGACACAACTAAAGGGTTTATTTTTTCTTTAAACAAACAAACATGTAACCATAACGACAAATTAAATGAACATTTCAACGCTTGCTAATAAATCAAAAATGAAAAGAAAAATGTATTTTAAGATCAATTTAAACTGTCGTAAATAAAATATTGATGGGTATACATTTATATGTCAAACTTGTGTTCTTAATACATAAATTTATAGTACACCTGTATTTATTTTTCACTTGCTTTATAATGAGAAGTAAATAGTGTAGAAAAATATGATAAAGTATACGAGTTTTGATACGAAACAAAGTTTAATGCTTGAGTTCAATTCTGTAACTTTTCGTTTCGTATTGGTTCTTATAAAATACGTTTTGCTATTTTATTGGATAAGTTTTGAAAACGTTTCCAAATATATACATTTTGTTTATGAACTAAACTTTAAATAGACTCACATATTCTTGTCAATCCGCGCCAGATTTGAAACAATTTTGAAGTTCAACAAGATGTAACTTATGCTTAAAAAAATCAGAAGAATATGTACTACATACCAAAAGTATAATGTTACGTCGTAGTTTAAGAATCCGTAAAGAAAGTATAAAAAAATTAATTAACTTAAAAAAAAATGTCGCAGACACCGGTATATTTGGAATACAATGAATTTCTTATAGAAAATCAAGTTCAAATTGCTGCAAATTAACATGGAACGGTTTATACTTTTTAAAAATAATGAATGCCTAATTACAACGTGAAATATAATGATTTGGAAAATAAATAGAGTTTTTATTAATATTTTTATTGAAGGAAAAATAAAGAAACTACTAAGAAATACGTGAGCGCCGAAAAAGTTTATGATTGTAACTATACAAATTTTTAGATACGAAAATAATTTAAAAAATTTGAAAATTGTACTGCTTTTTACCTCCCTCCTGTCTACAAAATTTTTGTATAAATTCAATCAGTATAGTCTATTTATCTGTTTTTTATCATTTATTTACAAGACACGACTCTACTTTTTTATTTATTCGACTTGATGCGTACATTCATGGCCTAATACAAGTGACAGTAAGTTTTGCAAACTTCAGCGATACAAATATTACACGACCCATTTGACCCGAAGTTCCAATTCCCATGAGTTCCAAGATACTTTATTTCAGGATAGTATTGTTTTGCTACTAAATGGACGAAGAAACATCTGTTAAAGAGCAAGTACATAATGAGCAAAGTATAGTAGAAGTAGATATATATGAAACTGAGTTATGCGGATTTTACAACCTTTTATGGAAGGGTGGAAAGCTTTGTGGTAAGGAGTTATAAATTATCTTAACTTAAAGGTATCACTTGAAAAGTAACAATGGGGCCGTATTAAAGAAATTCGTCATGAAAAATAAAATCTTATGAATGAACAACTTGACTTAGTCAAATCTCCGTTGATCTCATCGCTTTATTCCCTTTTAGATTGTCCTACCAATTGTAAAGCTAGTTAATAGTTATAGTTTCTGCCTTTGTTATTCTATGTATAAATACTAAAAATTTTCTGTGAAGTATATTCAGAAGTATTTCATGATAATGACTTTATAAGCCGAAATACGAATATAAATAACATATATTTTTTTAAACAACCAAATATTTTTTATATTTATGTCAATAATTGTTTGTATTTAAAATTTACGGTTGAATTTATTTTATTAATTTAATCTCTTCTCAATTTACAAATTGAAATTAGAAGACATGCAATTAAAACTCATTATTATTTAAATATTTTAATCTAGATTTAAAAGTACATAATTAGGAAACATTTTGAAAGATAATTTTTGGTACGGCCCTTAACATCATACGACAGAAGAAATTAGCTGTCTAAAAGAACCATTACCGCAAGTCCTATAAAACATTATAAGGGTCAATTAGGTTATCCGAAAGTGAATTTCATATATATTTGCGTCTACTCTAATAGAATGAGTAGAGCATATGAATGATGCAGGAGAGTAGTGCGGTTGCGGTGTAGACAGTGAGTGCTAATGTAATAATCTGGCGCCGCAAATTACAATTCGTTCTAATTTCCATGAGTTTCAAGGTATTTCATTTCAGGGTAGTATTGTTTTGCTAACAAATGAACGAAGAAACATCTGTTAAAGAGCAAATACATATACAAATACATGAGTAGTAGAAATGTGTAGAATTCATATGATTCATATAAATTGAACGAATCATTTAAGATCTTCTACTCGGTATAAATCGCAGTTAGAGTACATGACTCATGGTAGCAGACCGATATGTATTACAGACAAAGCATCCCACAGAAACAGTATAAAAATTATACATTGAATCTCTGTCCGAAATTCGGAACGGCGCGCGGTGCAATACGGTTAGAAATGTAAATTGAAGCGGCGTAATCACTTCAAAATGTAAAATATACTTTTGGATTGTTAAATTGTATAAAAAGTACATAAATGTTTATAATAACTGATTTATTTTCACTATAATTGCCTTAAATTAGAAATACAAAAAATAATTAACTTTGAACACGTCTTAACTCAAGGCTTTGAAAATTTTATATTACTTGTCGTAACCCCAACAGGAAACTAAGGTCCTCTTTTTTTTTCGTTGCCCTTGATAAGGATACGATGCAATTGAAAAAATATAATAACAGGCAATATGATAATAATAAATACAAAACATGGTAACATGATATTCATAGTGGGTAAACAAAATAAAAAATGATCAAGAAAACTGTGCTGGCAAAAAATGATTGGATGGCGTTTATAGGACGAATTGCAATATTTTCGTTAGGTACACGATTGTTATAACTTGTTTAAATAATGGGTACAGTATAGTTAATAAATTTAATTATAGATAATGATAAAAAATCATTTGATCTTTTATAAGCGTAGATAAATTACTTTAAATGAAAAATAATAAGGGCATTGTGTAGATGATTCGACTATATGGTATGAAATGTACGAATCTTAATACGGAGTCAAATACATACGAATCTTTTAAAAGATTCGAACATCCCATCTCATGAGTAGAGCATATGAATGATGCAGGAGAGTAGTGCGGTTTGGGTAGACAGTGAGTGCTAATGTAATAATCTGGCGCCGCGTCGCCCCGCAGGGCTGCATTGCAGTATTCCTTGACCGCGCGCCCTGCTATTGATCACCGGCGATCGACATCGAACATCGAATGCTTCACTCGCAGATCCGCTCCTCAAGATCCCACCTGAGATAACGCTACCACATAATTAACTTAACCTCTATCGCAAACTATGTTGGGTCGATGTTGCCACGTGTCATATGTGGAATTGTTATGAGATATAATAGATATAATATAAAAACCACAAAACATTCTGTTTTGTATTAAAATTAGTAAGACTTATTCATAAATAAAATTGAATTAATAACACTCGGTGATGTTTCAATAAATGTATACATAAATACTTTGTTTTAATAAATTTATTGAAACATCACCGAGTGTTATTAATTCAATTTTAGTATTAATATGTTTCAACACACGCGTCTTTCGAAAAAAGACTTATTCACCCCGAGTACAAAATTAATGACAATAATTGATGATATAGATCAGTGGTTCTCAAACTTTTTGATGTGAAGGTATCCCAAATCGATATTATAAAATTTCTGGCCTCCAACATTATGTACATGAAATTTTAAAGACATTTTATTAGTCTTAGGAAAACATGTTATACATAAGCTAGATGTAATTTACGTAATTCTCTTATATTTGCGTTTATTTTGGACAAACATACTCGCATTTCATGTTCTACCGACTTCAGTCGTTCTCTCTTTTTAGTTTTAATGTAAAAAAACTTAGAAATCAGGTCACATTCTTATAAGATTTAGAGAATTGTACTAAAACTCGAAGTGCTCTGGCTTCCTATATTGCGATATTTCATTTGCAACGTATTCAGTCAAAACTATCAATAGATGTATCTGGAAAATAGAAGAAAATTTGTATTCTTGGTGTTAACAAGTGATTTAGGTATTGTAAAAATTTCCAACTTGTCTCAATTTTCAAAATTCTATCTTGTCTTTAAAAGTTCTAATTCTATTGGGCGATGTTAAGAAATTTTCAAGATCGCAATATTGTAACGAGCGTGACTCACTACCGATGAGTTATCGCGACTGACCTGTCTGATCAAGTAGTCTCACTAAAGATCAAATGAGATAAGAGCGATGCCGCTGTTCGGAATTTTATAGTCTGGGTGACTAATATTGATATCTGGTGAAAATAAATATTCGTGTTCTATGACAATTTTCTCCCATATAAATAGACATTACAATATAGTTGTCATAGAGAAAATAAAATTAGTTTATTTCAAAATCAAAAACTACGCGCCAAGTAAACCTTTTAAAGTTTTCGCTACCTAAAATATTCGTAAATGAAGCAAATATTTATTTATCTACAACTATTGAAATATGAGTACATTATACGTGTGATACTACATATATTATACTACTCATATTACACAAGTGTAATATGAAATGTTATATTACACGCTACACTTTTTTGTAATAAATAGAGCATATAATTTAACACATAACATTTTAATAAACTGTTAATTTATAATATAATATAATTTTTATTATAAATATCAATATAAATTATTATAAAAGTATAATAAATACAATTTGAATAGTTATTTTGACATTTAAGTGCTACCGTGGCGCCATCTGTTAAGCTATATATGAACTACCCACATCTAACTGAATATTTAACAAATAATATCAGATTTTTTATATGCCTATTAGTTGTAGATAAAGTATAGTATTTGACTCGCATAATATGGCTACATTACATTCGGATGATTAAAAGTACTCACTACCGCTCGTATTTTTAATTACATCCTCGTGTAATATAGCCTACATATTACGCTTGTTAAATAATATACTATTTTTATATTGTCTCAGAAAATGTCGTAATTTTTTATTCTTGACGACCGATTGTAGGAGAATGGTTATAGCTCACGACATCCACTACCTGTGGCTATTAAGGGATGATCAGATTTAAAAAATTCTTTAAAAATCTCAAATAAATGACAATAGTATATTTAACCGCACATAGAGAGATGAACCGTCAGAAATAGTATTTTACCTATTTTGTAATTTTTATTACTAAGGGGTTCATCTGTAATAATAAGATTTTTTTACTAAAAATTGTAAAGGAAATAAATGACTCCGTGACCTCCCCGTTAGATTCGCACCTGTATTGGATTATGTTATTACTTATCAACTATAAAGCTTGGTTAAACAAAGTTTATAATGCAACAAAACGTTCAAACTTCAAGCTCAACATTTTCTGCTTTATACAAACGGAATTAATGTGTACAATCAAGTACATATGAACCTCAGATTAATCCTAAAAGAGTTTACAAACACTACACTGTAAAATTATGTACTTTACTTTCTGTTTAATACACGGTTGTTTACCTGCTCTTCAACCATGTATGAAGAACTGAAAACTTTATTAAAAAGTACAATATTTGAAAACTTGAAAAACATGTTGCAATAAAGTCGGTTTCGTGTGCGAAAATGTAGCTACAGCTATATTACTTTTATGTCAGAGATCCCGGATTAGAAATTTGAATTCAACATAAACGTTTATTTACTTGTACTGCTCTTTAATATTGATATTTCTCAGACTTGAATTGCTTTCTAAATATTATTGACAGCTATCAGAATGCGTCACCTTTCAACAAAGTATTTGCGAAACTATTTATCTACTTATTTATCATTATATTTACTAGTTGTATGAGGTATAAAATCCAAATACAGAAAGAGATACGCTGGTGAGAATGTATCTATTTTCTAATTTATTGAATGTAAATAGGCAAAAACACGTTTATGTAAACGTAATATTAAACAAAAAATTCAAATACATAAACGACCATATGTACATAATTACTTATAAGTATGACTATAACCGTAAAATACTCAGCCATAATAGATTGGCGATATTATCGTCCATTTCTTGTTAACGTATGTTTTATCATAATTATGAAAATAACCAATGTAACATTGTCAGTACAAGTAGCTTCCTTTTGTGTCATAAATTATGAAGAAAGTTAACATGCATGTTAACAACATTATGAGCGTGTTAAACAGGAATTTTTTGTACTTTGGCTTCACCTTTCAGCCAAAAGACCTTATTAAATTCTTATTAAAAAAGAAATGTACAATGAATTATGTTTACGTCAAATGTAAATAATATTACGAAAAGATTATCACGATTTTAATAATGAAACATTTCAGCAAGATTTCATTTTAGAAGAAAAAGAGAAATAATCAAAATAAATGACAATAGACTTATCAGCGCACAAAAACCCAAATCTCAGAAGTTAATAAGTTTGTTGTTTTAATGTACCTTGTATAAACAAATAAATATCTTTTAAAAAATACGTAAATAAGATCAACAATAATAAGTAAATTAATAAATTAATTAATATCCATTTTATAAAAAAAACAGTTTTGTTTGTAGAAATTATATTAAAATTTCAAGTGTTTTGCTGTAATTAATTAAATTATTCAATTAATTTGGTTATATCTACACAATTTATAAATTTTAGTCAGTTTGTTTCTTTCTTTGAAAGTGTAACTGTGTGCGTATTACCTACACATTATTGATGAACGAAAATACTAATTTTATGTGATTTGTGATTGATACTTTCCAATGTAATTGTGATTTTAAAGTGTGATTGTGATCACAATTTATAGTATGTTTAAAGTGGGAAATCTTCGTTACTAATCGAAATTGTTTAGTGATGAGCTAAACTGATAGTCTGAATCACAGTGTCAATATGATTTGTGATTGCTACTTTCATATTTGTGAATTGAAACCATGACGGACAGTCGAGATTTTTCGTTATTAATCGAAATTTTTTAATGAGACTGAGAAACCGAAATGCTTCTTTTGTGTCACATTGTGCTTTGTGATTGTCACTTTCATATCCATGATTTTAATGCGTTATAGTGATAACAGTTAGTGTACGGTTATACGGTTAAATTCGATACTTTTTGTTAGTAAGTAACTAATTGTAATATTAATATAACACATATGATAGCGAATGATCATCATTACTACTCATGTACGTATAATATATTTACAAATTATTTTTTTTTGGACAGTATATATTGTCAGGTAAATAATTAAAATTATCACATTTCGTGTTATAATTATATTACATACATAATCCAAATAAAATGAAAGTAATATTCTTCAAATTTTTACATTTCAATTTATTTAAAAAAAAATTGACTAAAATAGTTATTATTATAACCACTAGTCCAGAAACTAAACTTGTATGACAATGAGATTATTTTGACAGGCAAATAATGCGAGATCTCGCAAAAAATTTTTTTAATATATTAAAGAAACATTATTGCTACTTAAAATTTTATACACTATAGGTTTTTGTCAGAAACATTTTCGGTTCACATGAATTTATTTTTTATTCAAAAATTTAGTGACATTTGTTGCAACCTAAAAAATATAACGAATGTGAATTGATATTTTTCAACTATTAATAATTATACATGACGAGTATAATATAAATAATAAATCAAAAACAGTTGTTTTAATAAACGTTTTACATTTCCAAATAAATAAAATTTATAATTGTGACAGAATGTAATGCTAAAATATGTAAGTTGGCATCCCTACATTTTGCCGGCCTAGGCCTGCAAACAGAGAGTTTCTGGACGATCTGTAATACTAGTCATAATAAAACGGAGGCGCGAAAATTATATTTCAATAGCTATTTGTATTACAAGGTAGTAAAATAGCTCTTTTCTGTTCCGAAAGACCTGTACCTACTCTAAATATGAATGATATAAATAAACTTATAATGGTCTCTCTCTGCCTTATAATTTTCATCTCAATTTATGACGTTATTTATTATCAAATTATACCATAGAACACATAATTATCTCATTGTCTTTGAATAATATAGAATAGAGATATGTTCGTACAATTATTCCTTTCATATAGTACACGAATATAATAGAGACAAAAGACAATTGAGATTATCCATACCTTTATACAATAATTTAGCTTTACACTGTAAACTAGTTCAGTAATGAAATCTGATATTTCTCTATATTACATATAGTAACTCCATGTCAAAATGATTGGTACACATGATCTCTCAATAATTTTTTTATATGTAATAAAGAAACAGTTTTAAGACAAAAAATGTATATAATTTCGTATCTCTAGCTTTTACTTAATACAAAAAAATAAAATAAAAATAATTAGAAATATTACATCCCTGCACAGAAATAAATGTTTACAGAACTATCAAATTTTGAGACACACTGAAAACGATACACCTACAAATAATGCCTAGTAACATTATACTTAATATTTATTTGGATGTCCTTTATTTTCTAACCTCGCATTTTCATTCAATTTAAAATAGAAATAGACTTTTCTTAGATATTGAATATTTCCTTATTTCTATTTTACTGTCGCTAATACGGAGAAAACCGAATAATTTCTGTGAAAGGAAGTTAAATATTTGTAATTATTATTTTTATCATTTTTTTTATATTAAGGGAAGGCTAGAATAATAAATTATTTACATTGTTTGTATTACAACTGTTTGTTCATTACTTACACGAAAAAAAGTATTGAGAAATCATGTGTATCATTTTTACTAGGAGTCACTGTATAAATAATTGTAAATGTAATAGACACAATTATTACTAATAAAAAATAATTATTTGGACTTTATTAAAATGAAACAACAGTATCATTATCGAATATCTTTTATTTGTGAGTATTTAGAGATAATATTAGTAAATGCTTAATACTTTCAGCAATATTGTTGCATTTAAATAGTAACTTTTGTAAAGGACTTATTATTAAATCAAAGTAGTTCATTATAAATTTGCTGCAAACATGAAAGTTATAAGTTGTAACTTTGTTGTTAAGTACTTTACTAATAAACATGTTTCAACTAGTTGAGAAATTTATGTTACTCGTAAAGAAACCAAACAGACACAATGAAAGAATCACATTAGATGAAAAACAAAATCAAAAAGATCGCATTTAATAGAACTAAAGTGAATTATATAATAGTAAATCATTTGTTTTACTAGACGATATTCATTGTTTCTGAAAAAGTTTCCATTTGTATTGTTCAATTCAAGAAAGTGATGTTTTATAGAGTACAATAGATTGTAATGACTTTTACTTGTTATTTTATTAATATCAGATTATAATCTCTGTGTGAGGTTAAGTTAAACATATCGTTGTGAATTTCCTGTACATCATAATTTCTAAAATCTGTGATAGTCACGATATTGGCTTTCATATTAAAACCAGTAATCAAACTGTTATATAGTAGACAATTTTAACATCTTCTAACTTCACTTCAACTAAAGATAAAAGCTTGGTTCTTTAGAGGTTTTCAATTTATAAGATGCACAATACGAAATACCACATTATTACTTGTAAAAAATAAAATTACGTAGTCTGACCACAATTTGATGTACTTTGAAATTATATTCGTACAATGTACAATATCTGATAAAGTTATATTATTAATAGCTTCAACATTAGTTACCATATTATCACTTGTTTTAATTAGAAATTTTGTAATGTAATTATGAATGACTGTAGTACGTAATTACATTATTGGCTAGCTTTTAGATGAACGTACGTGACAAGAACACATGAGTTGATAATAATGAAAATTTGTACATGTCACTGGAAAACTAATTTGTAAAACTTGTTCTAACGTGCATAATACATTACACAATTTTACCTACAAATTAGTTTCAATACCTAATGGTTATGAATATGATATTATCTGATATACAATAAATTATCAACTGATTATAGTACTTTGTCGTCTGTTGTTTGGGTGCTATTATCGGAAACAAATTTGTAACGTAAAAGTTTTTTAGATATACTAACAAGGGAACCTCATTACATGCCAAATCGATATTAATTTGGAATATCTTTTCTCCAATTTCTTTTAGTATCAAATGAAAAATTTCATTCCAGAAAACCTTTTTACTTCTTTGTACAAAGCAAAGGTATTATAAACGCAAAAAAAAATTGGTTTTCAGGTTTCAACGGAAGTATCCATTTTAACCATCCCAGAATCCATTTTGACCTTGTACCTCTGATAACTCAAAAATGATTGCACCTCCTTCTTTTCTTACAATCGATAGTGTCAAAAGGGCACTTTGCTTATAGTGTTTTTTTTTTAACTTTTTGCATAACTCAAAAACTATTAGCCGTAGAATGTTGAATTTTGTTTATGAATTTGCTACATCTAATTACGCACCTCCATTTTTTATTCCAATCGGCCCTTTCAAAATACAAAACAAAAATAATAATTTAGTTGGCTTTTAATTTTTGTGGGAAACTTTTGATTTAAAATTGAGTATGTGATTTACAACATTGACAATTATCAGAATATATTTCATGAGAAATATGTAGGAAATATATAAAAACAATATCTCTTTCTTTGCAGGTTTTTGAAAGATTAAAATAATTTATGTAATGTATTAAGAAATAGTGATAAATATTTTAATGAAATTTTACAAAAGATGATCCATTTCGAAGGGAAATTAATGAATAAGAAAAGCTATAGAGATTATTTTTTATGGGAGAGGTAATAAAGTACTGGAATTCAGTCGTTTTTCGAAGCCACTATATGATTCACCCATGGTTCACCATTTTTTTTTTTGCTGGCTCATTTTCAAATTTGACTTTCACTTTCTGAGGAACATCCAAGTGGGGTCAAAACCTGTCGAAGTTGAAATAAAGCCTCTCATTCATCTATCAGTTGACAAAATCTTTTGATCATCGTTATTTTTTATATTTTATAACTTATAAACCCAAATTTGATTATAAGGTTAAACATACATATGGGCGAAATTAAATTCGTAACAGAATGGTATCAGAAAAAACAAAATTAAATTTTACACAATTGTTTGTAATAGATAACAGACCTGGAAGTAGATGCATTTAAATAGAATTGTGTTCCATTAAAATGTAATGTATTCAAAGAAAATACTAGAGCGAAATTTAAGTAAATACGTCAGTAAAACAAAGTATAATCCACCGTTTGCGGTCCAAAACAAACAAAATCATTTCTGACGTGTAAACAAACATTTGACATTTGGCTGTGAAAACATGAGAAGCGAAGGTGCGAGCGAGAGGGCTTGCTATGAGGGAGACAACCCCATCATGGAGGGTAAACAGCATTTACGGTTAGGCCGTTGGCAGCGGTTCCCAACCAGTGCTTGTAATCAGATAATTAAGTACATCGCAGTTGAGATAAACTCGCAGGGCAGCCAACTCTATAAACACGACGTGTGTTCACGTTTAGCGCAATTTTCAGACATGTTTATTCGGTCTCTGCGGCCACCAACACAAGAACCTCCAATTCATTTTGTGTTCAATTTGTTTTTTATCGGCGCAAAAAGAGATGGCAGTGTGAAATTGAAATTAACGCGTTCTCATTGGGCCTTACAAGTACGACATGTGACCCTTGTTGGTCTATACAGGTTGTTTCTTGTTTCTACAATAAAGCCCATTTACATGAGCAATTACAAATATTTCTTTTTTGTTTTATGATGTAATATAACTGTCTCTTCTATCAACGTACACAGGAAATATATTTCATATAAGCTTGCAAATACTTTCGGTACTTTAAGTACATTTTTCGTATGGTACTTTATACTCCGCAAAGTAACTTTCTTCATAAGTACTTGATGATTGATACATGGAAATATTACTTCAACAATGATAAGTATTTGAAGTAGATTTTTTACTTCAATTACTTTTATTATACTTGAAATATTTACATAAAATTTACTTGAAGTAAATATCTAAACAGGTTTTAAAAAATTAGCCACATTAGTACTTATCATGACTTTTATTCTACACATTGCAATAGTACTGAATTTATTCTTTTGTTTATTTATATCATTTTTGTATAATTATAGTTTCAGTTTCATATATCTTATATGCATAGCATAAGTATGTATGTAATGAATTTGGTTGAATAAATATAAATTTATTCGTAATTTGAAAATACTAATTAATTTTATTACTTTTTATAAATTTTAATTTATTTTTTAAGTCATCTTATATTACATTAAAAACTATTGTAAGTATTGAATTTTAAGGGGAATTTTGATATTACCTATGTGTTCGATCCTCTTTCATATAAGCATATATAATTGCACTGACGACAGTTACGTCATTGCATACAAGGTTTTAAAAAAAGAGCAATAACTTTCGACGACACATATTTTTTGACGTCATGAAAATTTGTATCTCAAAGATATTTAAAAATTCAAAAAATTAAGTGTAGTTTACATAAGGAAAAGATGTTTTGAATATTACTTTAAAATAAAATTTACGTCACCAATATTAGCCATGTGTTTAAATCGTTGGGGAAAGGGGGATTGATGACATCATCTTGTCGGGTGAAATCGTGTAATTTCTGAAATAAATAAATATCAAAACTGACAGTATTTTATACATACTTAATAATGGAGAAAACAGTTGTAAATTACTTAACGAATCTACCAACACACAATGAAGTAAAAATTTTCACCGACAAAATCACCTTCATAAATGGCATTAATGAAGGCATTAATGATATGAATGACACATAATTTTTTTTTAATATTTGAAAATATCCGTTACAAATAAAACTCTCATCTGTGCTATGCATATCCGACAAAGATGCAAGATAAAAGTTTAATAATTCTTGCAATAGAAATTGAAAACGTGAGGATCAACTGCGAGAAATAGAGTGTACACAATTTTTATTAATTTATTTTATTCGTACGAGCAACAAGTTTGACTTTACACAAAATTGTTACATAAACAACTACTTAAGAATGTAGGTTTGAATTACCCTCATATTTTTAAATTAAAAAATAAATAACTTACAAAAAAACATGAAAGTTTACTTACAGTATTTTAAATTAATTTTAAAACTGACATCGTCAACGGGATTTAAAAAATTGCACAAAATTATTTTCTATGAACTTTACATTTCGTTTTAATATTTTCTTTTCTATGTATTGAAATATTGCGTAACCATTTTCTTGACAGGAAGGTCTTAAAAGGAATAAAAAAGTAAAATCTGTCGTTGCTAGGATACTTCAGAACTACCCATTTCCGATTATCGTTGCAAGATTTTTCTCTGATTTGCTACATAAGTTAAATTCTATCATGCAAAAATCTCATTCAAGCGTTTAACTTTATTTCTATTTCATCCGTGTAGGATTTATTTTAAAGGCTATTTCAACATCCAATATTTAATAATAACAGGAATTTTCCTCCAATATGTGTAATAACAATATTTTTATGTTTAATTTGATTAAATTATTGTTAAAAATATCCTAAATTTTATTTGTGTTTAATACAAAATAAACATTAGCAAATTTTGGAATACCAAATAAATTCAGATATATGAAATTAAAAAAAAAACATGGAAATATTAAATAAACTTTATAATAATATACAGGTGTGCAACGAAACGCGGAACATAGGATTTCAAACAATTATCTACAAGTGTACAAAATTGTTCAAAATTAAATTCTAAATCATTATAATACATGAATATAATATGTAACACTTTCGTTAGAAATCAGGCAGCCATGGAATAAAAGAAGTCTAAATTAGTTGTCAATAAGATATTCTATAACAATTTTAATTTTATAAACTCACATTTTAAAGAAAGAAAATATATCTTTTGTAAAGAAATGTTTTCTGCGCTTATACATTCTTTGAACGATTAGGTGGAAAAGGAGAAAATCTAAAAAACCTAAATTTTAAAATTTCTCCGAGGAACTATTTTGTCAAAAACTTTTCATTTTCTAGACTTAAGTAAAATATCAATACGCAGATTTAGTATTTGGCTAGAAGAAAAATGTATTCTTGATTAATTTTGCTTAGAACCATGGTATTGAAACTTTTTGCTAAATATTTGCCATAGATATTTTATTTATTTTTGATAATTCAAAATCCAAATTACGCCCACGCAGAATTGCAGATGAATCAAGTCATAAAACATGTTCTTGTTATCGAATCGTTCAACGATACAAATTAAAATGAGAGGTATACAGGGTGTTCCTTTTAAGTGATACACTATTGCTATCTCGGGAACTATAAGAGCTACGAGGTCGGTTAAATTAGCAAACTATTTCTATTTTATGAGACTACTTTAATGATGGAAACAGTTTTTTTTTCGACCAGTGGTTCTCAAATACGTGGTACAACTTTCTTATTTTAAATGGGAACCTACTTTTTTTATTTGCTTATTCGATTCAGTATTTTTTTCTGAATTCAACGATATTCATATGTAATAACCTTATATAACAAAATTTTTGAGAAAAATGCAAAATTATGTATTTATCATTGTATGATTTTTATTTAAATATGACTATTCAAAGAGATACCTACATAATTTTGCATTTTTCTCAAAAATTTTGTTTTCCTTATTAAAGTAGTCTTATAAAATAGAAATTGTTTGCTAATTTAACCGACCTTGTAGCTCTTATAGTTCCCGAGATAGCAATAGTGTACCACTTAAAATTAACAAACTGAATAGCGACGTTATGTGATTATTAAAAATTTAATACAAATGATTCATAGCTTTGGAATTCTCTTTCAATAAAAATCTGAGTATATGTGAAACACATTTTCTTGGATATATAAAAATTATACCAGGCCCACCAAGAAATTTCTCGGCATCTCTGTGCGTTCAGTCTACATGTACCAACATTTGAGCGTTAGAGCTAGAATGTAATGTGGTTGTTGTTTCCAGAACGAGAACCGAGCCCTGCGGCTGAAGGACGGCGTGACGCTGACGCAGTACTCGGAGGAGGGCGCGGGCGGCGTGGACTCGGGCGGCGGCAACATGGCGGCGCCGCTGGAGTACGACGGCTCGCCGGCGCCGCCGGACACGCGCCTCACCTGGGCCTACTTCGACGAGGCGGAGTACGTGCGCGGCGGCGGGCTGCGGCCCGGCGAGGACCCCTACGTCCGCAACCGCTTCAACCAGGAGGCCAGCGACGCGCTGCCCAGCAACCGGGATATACCTGACACCAGGAATGCCATGTGAGTACCAGTAATAATGTCTTAACACCGAACAACAAAATCTCTTGCATGTTCAATATCAGACAGGGTAGGATTCTGTAACTACGGTTTCTATCATTTGGACTTGTTATGATATCAATTGTAAATATCAACTACAAAGTGAACTTGTAATTTTCTAACAGTAATCATTATTTGTGGGTAATAAGTACTTAAACATATAATAAAACTCTCTACAAGTCTAAAGTCAGGTATGAATGTCTTAAATTCAATGAAAATTTTAATTTCCACTATGGTGACATTTGACGTTTGAGGTAAAAATTGATAGAATAACAAGTACAATAGGGTTGTTTATGCTTTTCTGATTTTTTTATATGTTAATCTATATTTAAAAATATGACATACGTATTTTTTTATTTCGCAAAAAAATACTGCATATAGCCACAAAAAAAAATTCACAAAGTTCTAAAAATATACTCTCGCGAGAAACAGTAGTATAAAGTGACGTCACGCTCACTGCTTAGAAAGAGAAGTCTGGAATGAGTGAAACAGGCGTAGTGATAATACCTGGCGTATTTCGTTTCTTTCTGAATACACAATAACTTCTTCAAAATTAGCGGCGTCAAACACAAACATTCGAATGATGTATGAAAAGACAAACGTTCTTCACAACTACTTGTTTACGACTGTTGTGCGCATGCGTTAGTCGTACGGCTTTCGTCAGCAAAATAGCGTTCGTTTTGAACAGAGTGAATTTTTAATTGATAATTAGTAATATTAAAATGTCAATAATTTAACATTTTTCTATTTTATTATATTCTATTCGCAACTAAAATTAAGATGCAACATGTTTTTTTAAAAAAGCAGGATAGTGAAACAGGCCTATTGTTATTTGTAGTTGTTATGGTTTATGGAATCCCACTCATAGTCCTGGAAACTAAAGTTGAGCTGAGATTATTAAACATTATCAGCGCATCATTTTTATCGGATAAAACGTAATACAAATGAATGAATATTTTGACATTCGAGGAAAATTTTCGAAGATATTAGTTTTAAACATAGGGAACCCTTAATAAAATATGAAGATAATACAAAGAGACACACAACTGAATTATAAAATATAAAGTTTTCTATTTAAAAATGACGAGTTATAGTCATTTGAAATTGAGTAAATTTGATTCACTTAATTGAACACCCTGTATAATTACATTTAAAAAAAATATGTGAGAAGATAGAGTACAGTTATAGAGTTTTACAAAAAAAAAATATTATTAAAATTGAATTTAATTGTACAGAAATGTATGATTATATTTAAACAAAAAAGTTATTAAAAATTTCGAAGTCTTATAAAAAGTATCATGCGGTATTATCAATAGACATTTAATTTTAAATACATACCGAAATTTTGACTGTAATTCTTTATAATATTTTATTTCAACTGGTTTTTGTTAGTTTAAAATTAAATGTCTATTGATAATACCAGAAGTATGTGCGATTAAAAGTAAAATATAATTTTATTATTAAATCAGCCATCGAAAAAGTAAATAACGTATATTTTTGACAACTTACGACACAGACAAATTATAATTGGTCAGTTTTTCGTTGCGATATTTTTCTATTAATCATAGTTAAGGTAACCGGTACTTTAACCAGAGGTGAACAAAGGCCTATATTATAATAAAAATTTACTTTACAGACATAGAAAAAATTCTTTGTAATTCATAAATAGGGAAAGACACTTGCATAGTTTCCTAAAATTTTCTTAAATAAACCTAATAAGAATTGACAACATAAAATATTCTCCAACGGAAAATTCATTATATTTACGAAACCAACAAGAAATAGAATAAAAAACATTCAACCTATTATATTTTACACATGTAAGCATGTAACAGATTAAGCTAAAAATACATATTTTATTGATACGACATATGTATGTATAACTAAAATAGAAATTAATTAATTTCAATAATTTCAGATATTTTAATAAAACTTGCAAAATATGCAATTCGCATTCTCAATTAAATTGTTCATATATTTCATCTGTGTTCAATGGTGCATAATTATAATAAACGACTTCAGTTATTTGCTAATTAAAAAGTTTTATGCAGGGTTGTTTAATTTAGTTCTTTTATGTATTATGACTTCGTAATAAAAAGTACTCTATTACTCTAGAAATAAAAGAGTGTGCAAATCCTTTAGTCACACATTGTTAAATGAAAATTCCTGGAAAGTTCGCGATGGTACTAAGATAATTAATTAATAATTACTAAAATACCTATCAAAATTAATTTTCTTTATTACGAAATATTTTTGATTAGTTTACATGTTTTTCTGAAATATCTATCATTTCTATTTTAATTTTGAATTGTAACGCGTTTTTCAATTCGTGACTGTTTACTCAATTTTGATTTGGTATCAATATTGAGCGAAACTGGAGCTAATTTGTGAATGATGTATTCGGTTTCAATTCAATACCACATCGAACCATCAGTCATCAGAACCTTTTCATTTTCAATTCATTCCACTGTCAGAGATAGGTTGACAGGTATATTTAATCAAGCGTACATATTTGTAGCCTGTATCTACTCAATTTTCTAATGACATTTATTTAATAATACAACAAATACGGTTTTTAAATTTATTAATAACACTATATTGAGCGGAAAATATACAGTGTGGTCACTGAATTATTTCTAATTAAAAATTGAAAAATACAGTACTTTCAAAATTAATATTGAAGTAAGGAAATAATATTCTTTCAAATTCTGGAAATAAAATGCAATCATCAAAAGCAAAATGTGTATAATAGAGAAGTATACAAAATTATTGGTACACATATGAAATTTTACAACGAGTCGATATAAATATTCTATAATTGCGTTAATATCATTTATTACGCTAGTTGAAGAGCGTATATGTTTGAAATTACTTTGCCAGTGTACATATTTAAGGGATGTTGCCGAAATTCTTTAGAGATCGTATTTATCAGTGCAGAATATTATAATTTATAAGTAAACATAAAAATCTACTTCATTAAAATTTATTTCGCTTGAAAGTGAGATCATTCTACGGCTAATCATTCTTCAACTTTCATTCGCTTCATATCTTCGAATTTCTCGTTAAAATATTTATCACTGTTCCTTCTTGCAATACCTACACAATTTGTATTTGTCTCACTAGTTTAGAAACTGAACTTTTGCGAAAGTTTATTTTGACAGGTCGTGCTGAAAGCGAGGCCTGCAAATAATGCGAGATCTCGCAAAAGAATTTCACTTTTAATTTATTAAAGAAATGTTATTACTACTTAAAATTTTATACTATAGGTTTTTATGTCAGACATATTTTCGATTCACATGGATATATAAACAAATCACTTGTTTATTTGTTCTAACCTTAAAAATAAAACGGTTGTGATTTGATATTTTTCAACAAATAACGTAATCATAATCGTACAACACGAGTATAATATGAATAATAAATCAAAAACACTTGTTTTAATTTTCTTACATTTCCAATAAAATAAAATTAAAAATATTGACAGAATGTAATGCTAAAATATTTAACTTGGCATCCCTACATTTTGCCGGCCTAGGCCAGCAAACAGAGTTTCTGGACGATTTTGAGTTCTGTATGGGACGGAGGCGCGAAAAATTATTTTAATCGCCCAAAAATTTGCAAAGGAATAAATATTGTTTTCATTTATTTCGTACATATTTCTCAGGAATGTATTCAGACAGTTGAATTATTATTTTGTTAAGTTCCTGCCAAAAGTAAAGTGCCCTTTTGAAAAGGTCTATTGGAACTAAAAATAGAAATACATAACTAGATGTTATTGCAATTCCATAAACAAACTAGTCAAAATGGTTATTTCCGTTGAAAACTGAAAACCGTAATTTTTCGCGATTACAATATTTCCTTTACTTTGTACAGGAAATTAAAAATGAGGCTATAGTTGGAAAATATTTCCCATGGTAGCCGTAAAAAAAAATAGAATCAGCAGAATGAACGATTATATGAAGCGTTAAATGAAATTGCATAAAAAATACTAAATAAAACTTCAATAAATTTTGGCTGTAATGGTTGTGTAGTCAGAATAATGCCGTCATTAGTATTTCAATGTTATTTTTTAAAGTACCTACTTTAATTTTAAATTTTTAAATAGATAACTTAGGTGTACGAATAATTCTGTGAGCCATTGTATAGGGTGTAAGTTACTCATTCTTACCAAAAGAATTTATTGTTATAGTACAGCAGTAGTTTTCTTGCAAAACTTGGTTTTATTCATTGTTTTCAAAGTTAATTCAACGTAGTGAGGTAGTCATAAAAACTTTAATATTCTTTTTCAACTTTTAATGGAAGAAGTGAATAAAAAATAATAAACAAGTATTTTAATCTCTGGTTTACGTTGGAATTAATATCTATATAGCTAACCTATTTTATCTATGTAAATTAAGCTAATTAAATCTAATAGATTTTGAAGTAAATTCATTTAACTATTTTTAAAAGAATCGAATAAACGTTTGTTTGTTGAATGTTGTTCTTGTTTTAAAAGCATCTGGACGTTTTCAGCAAATCTTTAGGGGTTTTCACATAAAAGTGCCCAGGGTCTGTGAAGCTATTAGACGATCCTTCCTGCATGTAGTTCTATGAATAAATAAACAATAAAGTTTCCTCCGGGTCCGTTAGCGTAAGAGATAGCTCTGTTACTTCAGGTGCAACCAGCTCCAAACTCAAATCTCACTAGTGCAAATATGTTTCTGCTCATCTTTATCATAGTTTTGTTTTTATTTCCGAATTCACCATTCACCAAACAGCTAATTCGATAATCAAATTCAATGATCAACTGATTCTCTTTTTCGATTAATCAAGCTCTGATCATCTGTTTTGATCCTGGTTGACATATATATTTATGTGCACAATATTTTGACAGTTAAGATTAATATCAAATATTTAAATTTTCGTAAATGTATATGATGCATATTTGATTATATAAATTTTGAAATGTCTTATGAATCATTATGGGTTTTTAGAAGAAGATTGGATATTTTCAATTTTTTCTACATTAATATTTATAGATTGAAAAGTGATAGTCATGTTTTTAGTTTTCATCCCGTTTTGATACCCAAAAACCGTAGAAATAATCCTAAATGTAACAACATCGAATCAAAATTTATTAATCCTTTTTATGATGTAACAGGTAGTTCCCACAAAAGTTCCGGGAGGTAATTTAAATATATTGCAACCAAATGTTTGCCGAATAATTAATTTCTTTACACATTTGATTGCAACTATGACTGCGGATTATATACTTCAGCCAACAAAGAAAAGTCAAACAAGATATGAAATTGTAAGCAATTCCCAAGTGTTTTAGAGTGCATAGACTGCACCATATAAGAATTCAATCCTCAAGTGGAAATAAAGCCTCTTATTTATCTTTATTTCTGTTCGCTTTAGTTATTTATTTTTCAATATTTTTTTTTCTATAATATACTTCTTTGTTCAAATCGATGTAATTTCTAACTAAGTAAAAGTCGAAGTACTCTGACTCTTATATTGCGATATTTATTCTGAATAATTATCCTAAAGGATTATATTGAGAATATTTCATTCGCGACGTATCCAATCAAAACTATCAATAGATATATCTGGAAAATGTAGCAAATCTGTATTCTTAGTGTTAACAAATGTTTTAGGTGTTTTTCTAAACATTTCTAACTTGCCTCAATTTCCAAAATTCTATCTTGTCTTTAAAAGTTCTAAATCTTATCAGAAGATTTTAAGAAATTATCATCTCTTATTTTTTGCATGTTGGAATTAACTTTATTCAGTTCTTCAAATACATGTTTCAACAATTCACAAAATTCAAGTTTGTTTTCTTGTTCAAAAAAAGTGAGTAAGTAGATCTACTTTTAATTCGTAAACACGATTCTATACTCATTCCTTGAACAATCATTTGACATCCGTTTGAAGAAGAAGGTTCACATGCTCAGATCCAAGAATTTTTAAAATGCTTGCGATACTAAATCCACACCATGCTCGCGGCACCCCTACAAGTAATGAAATGCACCCATTGAACTAGATTCTTGAATCAGTTGATCTGAACTAACGATGAAATCGGCTTTTAATATGTATATTACTACAGAAAATATACATCTAACAACTTTTATTCAAAATGTTTTTGATTTGGTTTTGGTTTATTTGTGCCCAGTACGGTTCTGTGGTCGTTGTGTAGATAAGCAACGTAGCCCACACTGTCCAATCAGATGGGTTACCGCCAAACGGTTTGGTTTGTGCTGACCTTGCAGAGACAACCTGCATCTCTAAAAAGCAAGTAATACATACAACAAGGGATAATCCTCAAATTTATGGTCAAAAATGCAGAGACTGATTTAAAATTTTCACTTAGGTTTTTTTTTGTATATGATACAGGCAAATGTTTGGTTTATACGTAGTAAAACAAACATGTTTTTATTTTTACATAATAATATAAATCATGCAACATAAACACAATCTTTAATCTACATAGTGAAACACAGTCAAGGATTTTATTAAATTGACCCCACATTAATTCAATTAGGTTAAACACAATAAGAAGGTGGTATTTCCCATTGCTGGAATTTTATTAATTTCCAATATTGATCCTCGTTACAGTTAAAAGAACATATTTTTTTTATACTACACCTATATATTTACGACTCATCACCCGCTTCCATTACCAAGATTACAGGATTAACCAAATATCTTGTCCAGTACTATACTTAGGCTCTTTTACACATAGAAATGTTTTACCAAAGATAATGACATTTACAAATAAAAGCACTGCTAGAGATTGATACACAAAGTGAAAAAATAAAGTGAAAATCGGAATTCGTTTGTGAAGTCTGAGAAACGATTGTTTCCCGTTATTTAATCATTCGTAAGCCGGAAAATCTCATAAAGCGAAAATAATATTGGAATCACGTTGTTCAATAATTTATAAGTTTGGATATGGCCCGTACCGTGTTAATTCGCGGGGGTAGCATTAAATCACTATTTGATCTCGTTCCATAATGCATGTGGCGAGCAGAATGTTCTTACAGCGAAACTAATCACTATTTACTGCCGAAGAGTGCCAAGCCCGCCCTGCCAACGCAACGTAATGTGCTTTATGTAATAACGAATAAGAAAGATTGATGTGTTTTAGATCTAAGCACTCGCGAACTTTCGGGATTTATTGCGACGTACATTTAAGCGCTGTTTTAAATAAAAGCGGGAATTAATGTTTTTACTCCCCTGTGTCAATTACAGAGGATCCGAATGTTCTTACCAAATGGGGAATTTATTACCAGAGGGGAGAATTATCAATTCATTGCTCTTGTTTTATACCACTTTTATTCATATTACGTGTTATTTCATTTTACATTTTTGTTTACTAATGATAAGCTAAAATTATACTATTTAACTTTTTTAATTATTTTTATTCCATATAGTACCTATCCTAAAATTCCTGTTTTACAAACACGGCTGTGGAGTATGCATATACAGGATGCTGACTCCAACACGCGAACATAGGATTTTAACCTATTCTGCATCGGAATAAATTAGCCAAATTAATTTTACGTGCCTTGATAGCTCAGAAATTATGTTTGAAAATGACGTAAATCACCCGAAAACTAGCAATAACCATTGACACAAAAATAACAATTGTTTAACGGTTTATCTGTCTAGTGATCTGCGTTAGTTTATTTTTAATATTACTTTGAAATTATTGTTGAAGTGAACAATATTACACGAATTAATTTTGAATTTAAAAAATAAAAACAAAATAAAATTGCAAAATTTTCAGCGTAACTTGACAAAACAGTAATTATAAATAATAATAAAAATAAACTAACGCAGTGAATTTAATAGATATACGATAATATATTTGTTAATTTTTGTCACAATTCCGTAGCTACTGCTATTTTTGAGGTGATTTACGTCATTTTCATACCTAATTTCTGGGCTTACGAGACTCGTAAAATTAATTTTGCTTATTGATTCATATACAGAATTCAAGTAACAAAACAAGCCACTTTAATGACTATTGAAGAAGAAATATGTTTGTTAACTTACTGAAAAAGAAGAAAACAAACTTACGAAATCTCTAACTTAAAATTATAAATAGACATTGTTTACTTTTATTTCCATCTCTATCCATATGTGAAAATATCATTTGGAACAAAACACAAATACCAACAACCAATGCTTGAAGACAAATGTTTGTGTATAGTATTGTGTATTACGTTTGTTTATTTCCACAAATGTGTATTTTACAAACAAAAATTTGCTTTAAATGTTTCCTTCAGTTATAAATAAATCATTTTTACAGAATATTTTTATTTTTGTGAAAATAATGCAATATTTGTAGGAAATTTTGCCTTATCATGGATGAGAAAAGATAGCAGAACATTACGAAGAGAGGACAAAAATAACAGTGGAATATACTATTATCAAGAATGATATATTTTGTGTTCTACTTTTTGTTATCAAGTGTATGATGAATAACATATTTATTTACTGCTCCATAGTTCACACTACAGTTTATGTACTACAAATATACAAAATTGTTGACAGTAGCATAAAAATGCAGCCTCGTGAGGCGACCGACGCCAACTCGTCCCATCGTCACAAATTTCTAAATTGGATATATCATTCAAAAGGCAGCGCGTCGAATCGGCCGCCGCTTAAAATTGGGAAATCCTTTTGATTTACAAATGGTGCGGGTTTCTGCAACTTGCCGACAGCCCATAGTTTGCAATGAAATTGTACACAAAAATGGTTAGGAAAGAACATACGATATGAAATATAAACATGGACGTTTTTACTTCCTTGTATAACGTAAAGACAGTATTGTTATCGCGAAAAATTTCGATCTTCAGATTTCAACGCCTGTACGTATGTATATTACTCGCGTAACTTAAAAATCATTTGCAGTATAATGCTGAAATTTTATATATGGGTCTGATGTAATATCTAGTTGTGCACCTTCCTTTTTTATGACGATCGGCAGTGCCAAAAGAGAACTTTACTCGAAGGGTTTTTTTTAATTTTTCGTTTAACTCAAAAACGATTTGTCATAGCATGTTGAAATTTTGAATGTGGCACTTCTGTAACATTTAGTTCTGCACCTCTCTTTTTTTTTGCAATCGGCAATACCAAAAGGACACTATGCTTGAAGGGATTTTTGAATTTTACTCATAACTTAAAAACAATTAGCCGTAGAATGTTGAAATCTTTTATATGGAATTACCATAACATCTAGTTGTGCACCTCTATTTTTTATTGCAATTGGCATTGTCAAAAGAGCACTATGCTTGAAGGGTTTTTTTGAATTTTTCGCATAATTCAAAAATGATTAGCAGTAGAATGTTGAAATTTTGTATGTGGAGACTGTAATAACATCTAATTATGCACCTCTATTTTTTATTGCAATTTGGCATTACCAAAACCTTTTTTTTACATATTTCAAAAACGAGTACCTATCCGTAGAATGATCTCATTTAAAAAAAAAGTTTAAATGAAGTGGAGCAAAAAATGTCCAATTTAATAGGTTTACAAGAAAGTCATGTGGTGTAGTGGTGTCCACATCAAATTGTTGAATCAAGAATACTTAATTGCCAAGACCATCGGAAAAGTATACCGAACTATGTTTTAAGGAAAGATATTTTTTTTAATTGTTTATTGTTTGTTTTTTTAATAGAACAGCAGACATGATAAAAGAATCTGTTGGTTAAAAACAAATACTTCTTGAAAAGATTATTTATTTGATTGTTATTATTACTGGTATTTGTGAGGAGGTAATAGATAACCAAAGTCTTTACTTTTTTAGTAAAGACAGTATCTCTATAAAAATAAACTGATTTTCTAATTAATTGAGATCTTTTATTTAATTTAATAATCGAATAATACCTTAAAAGGAAAGAAAAACACTAGATTTCCATGCTTAATAAAAATTTAACTACATAAGTTTCGGTACGGTTTCGGTCGAAACTAGAAGAGGAGTCGAATATTCGGGCACTGATTGCTGATAATATAGTAACAAACAATATTTACACTACATAACCTAAGCGGTAACCTAGAAATGTAAACATAACCTATGACGTTATAGTTGATGTTCGGTGTTCTTCATGTCGGTAATATGTAGATGGCTGATGAAAACGAGGTGATTGTTTGCGTGGAGCCACTAATGAACAAGTCGAGATCTTTTATTTAATTTAATAATCGAATAATACCTTAAAAGGTAACAAAAACACCAGATTTCCGTGCTTAATAAAAATTTAACTACGTAAGTTTCGGTACGGTTTCGGTCGAAACTAGAAGAGGAGTCGAATATTCGGGCACTGATTGCTGATAATATAGTAACAAACAATATTTACACTATATAACCTCAGCGGTAACCTTGAAATGTAAACACAACCTATGACGTTATAGTTGATGTTCGGTGTTCTTCATGTCGGTAATATGTAGATGGCTGATGAAAACGAGGTGATTGTTTGCGTGGAGCCACTAATGAACAAGTCGAGCACCTCGGCTACCGATGTCGACGTAATTGGCCAGGAGATTGAAACTCGTCCCGCGGGAATTCGATCCAGGGCCGGCTCCAGCCGCCCGTAATCGGATTAGCGCCTACAGCCAACACAATGCCAGTTTTTAACCTATTAACGCTCCACCGAATTCAACACAAATGCGATCAACGAGAATTCCTTGTTCAGTACGACAATTCCGCAAATAGGAATGCTCCAGTAATGTCCGCTAGGAATTACTCATATACCGATAGCGGTACCGGTAGCGGTAATACGGAACTTACACCACTATGTGAATTTCAAATGTTTTCAAAACGTACATTACAAATATGACATACAAGCAGTGGTGTGCTATAGGGGGCTCACGCGAGCCCTTTGTTAAAATTCTAAATAATTTGCGAGCCCCTTGTTAAAATTCTTTGTGATTTCGCGAGCCCCCGTTCTTTTTATCGGAGAAATAGAACGAGCTTTCAGCTCGATGAATAATATTTCCACTGTAAAAAGATCTTCTCTAACATATTTCAAATTTAATGACAATTTCATTAAATGTTAAACCTTTAAGCAAATTCGATGCGATACCATACGTTAAAACTTTTTTAAATAATCATTGCTCAGGCACTGTATGTTCTAGGAGACCAAAGAACATTGAAAAAGAAGAAAATAAAATATGGGAACTACTATAATAATTACATAATTTTGTATAAGCTATAAAATACATGTTTTTTTTTTAATTTTTATATAATTTATTTGTAATGTTTTTTAGTTTTTCTATATGAAATATAGGTATTTATCTATAATTTTTTTATTTTCGTTTAAATACATTATTATTTTACATGAAAATATATCTAGATGCATTTTTTCCATAACTACCCCCCCCCCCCTCTCCTCAAAATATTTAAATATTTTTTTAAGAAAACATGCGAGCCCCTTGTTAAAATTTCCATAGCACACCACTGCATACAAGAAGTATTATAATATATATAAAAAAAAAATTTATGACATAAAAAAATTCGAAATCAAAATATCTCACTTTGATAGTTTCCAAAATTCCGCTGAGCATCTGAAAAAATATAGAGACTAAAAAAAATTAAAGCAATGTGCAACCAAAAAATAAAAACTCTGTAAGAAAAATGAATATATTTTATTCTTTTCCGTCATGTCTCAATTAGGTACACAGTGTATCGACAGATGACTGAAGGAATTAAATCATATGTGAGTTGTTCTGCCACAGGGAAAAGATTTGCTTCATCCTTGATTCTTAAAATAGAGTAAATAGAAGCTAAATCTTTTTCATGAAAAGTAAAATTAAAAAAAAGTATTATATATTAACAAATATTCACTATCCATTTCATTTGATAAAACTATTTAAAAAAAATTATATATTCATTTGGTTACATGTATACTTATTTTTTTTACCAAATTTGTTTCTTTTTCTGGGCCTAGTATACATGGTTATGGCATTAAATCAAAATCTGGTTACAACTAATTGGGTCCTATATCTCAAGACATACTCTAAATCAATGTTTCTCAACCATCTATTTAGTTAATTTTCTGTGAATTTTATTATTTTTTCTGTGATTCTTTTACAGGTAATACATAGTATATTCAATATAAAATATAGTAGTTCATTTTACGCAAAAAAGGTAATTTCTGATAATCTCTGTTTATAACATTTCATTGTTTAAATACAAGTTATTTCAAAAACAAATTAAGAAATTATTTATATTTTGTTCAACAAGCCTTTACCTGTATAAAAAAAAATTAAAAATGTATTAATAAAAATTTTGTGTGTTTATTTTTGTAGAAACATTTTAACATAATATATTATTTGTGTGCACAAATATAAACGTTCAAAAAAATCTGTTTGCTAAAACGGAGGGGTCGTGTTTTACGCGAAAACGTGGAAAATGTGAGTAAATATAATATTTCAAACATTCCGTTTACAGAGGCTTATGAAACTGACTTTATTTGTAAACATATCTGATCTTTTTTCTGAAATCGTGTTACACATATCATTTTCACCATTTATATTTAAATTTGTTTTCTTATTTTCTTTTGTGACCTTAAAAATACTGAAGTAACTGATTTACTTGCATTTTAAGGTTATGTAAACACCAAACCCTTATATGGTATTTCAAACAATTGCATCTTTCTTTTCATGTAGCTTACCAAAGTGAGTTGGGTCTAACTAAAGGAAATAGCAATAATAACTAACTAATATTAAAATACATTATAAAAATACACTATATTTGCCGCAGTTGATCCTAACGTCATTAATATCTTTTGCGAGAATTATTAAATTTTTATCTTGCATCTTTGTTGTATACGCATGCCATAGATGAGACTTTTATTCGCTATCTCATTATCGTACGTGTTACAGAGGGTATACCTATATACTCTCTGCGTTTGACCAACGACAAAAATGAAATAGAAACAGTAGTGTAACCGCGGTGACGCATGTTTTCATATATTTAAAGAACTTGAATAATCAATAAACTCATGTCATTTATGAAAGTGATTTTGTATTGAAAGTTTCATTAGTTAGCTATACAACTCGTTTAATATTTTACATCCATTATTTGTAAACAGTACAATTTTGACATTTATTTATATCGGAAACAACAGGATTTCACCCGACGAGATGATGTCATCAATCCCCTTTCTCCAAACGATTTGAAGCATATGATTACAATTGGTTACTTGAGGATCAATCGGGTCCTGTACCATTGTCGAAATATTATCATTTTGCAGAAGAATATGAAAATATACAACAATTAATTTAAATATTATTTCGTTCGCGAGCTATAAGAGATTAAATTTTGTTGCGATGCAATTTCATTGGTTGCCTCATTTTAAAAAGACAATAGCACGTTCTTGTTACGAAAAATAATTTTATTTATGCCTAATAATATTTTTTTTCATTCATGTATCTATATATTTGTATATAAACAAGTTTAGCTATATGAATATGAAAATAACCAATACCCTGTACAACTATCAGTTTATTCATCACTGACGATGACAGATGATTTCGGAGACCAACATTTTCACTATAAAAATTGATATCTTATTTATCACGACATATTTTTAAGTTGTGTTTTCAGAATTATGCTTATTTCACACTGTTAAAATAAAAAAATGGTACAGGACCCCACTGCGGGAAATATATATTAGGTCCATATAAATAGGTATTCCTCTTTTTGCGTAATAATTTCTATTATGTCTCATTACTCTAATTTGCCTGTGAATATATGAACCTGGTTTAGTTGAGAGGTCGTTAAACAACAAAGTATTGTTGTTTTATTATAATGGTCTATTTTATGAGTTACTTTGAGCCCATAACTTTAATGTGCAATAGTGTTTCTTTACAAACTTAAACTAACTTACATTAACAGGTGGTCAACAGTCTTTGAAATGAAGCTGCAAGTTATAGTTACTTCCAAACTTCTTCAGCACGTAATAATCTTTTTGTGAAAGCTCGATGCACCATTTTAACCTCAACTTCTTTTGTATAGATAGTACCAAAAACCAAAACACAGCTGCCAACATATAGTCTCAAAAAAAAAATAACTTTCTTCTTTTTTACATTTTTGTGTTTTTTGAAAATAATTTGATATTCACACACACTCACTTTATTATTAATTAGGTTAAAAAAACTCAGGTAATATTATTTTTGAATAAAACAAAAATGAGGAATTAAGATTTGTTTGCACGAGTTGATCCCATGTCATCAATACATCAAACATAAACCACAGTGGCGGCTTGACCTTAAGTGCTGTTGATCTGCAAAACCACCAAAAATTTTAAATAAAAGTACCCATTATTAATTAATTATATATTTGCATTATTAATATATATATATATATATATATATATATATATATATATATATATATATGTAAAAATCAAATAATAAAATCACTTCTTTATTTTACATTATACCTATTATTGCTAGACGTGATACAATCAGTCAAATTACTTTAGTCTCCCAGCCACATCCACAACATTGCTGACTAATTACGGTGTTCTGCTGCTGTATTTTACGCGATTGAATAGGCGTCATCTGACACCGGAATAAATTCGGTGTACTCAATGTTATTCTCGATACGAGCTGCAAAAACTGCAGCTCACAAGCAGGTATCTGGCGCATTTCACGCTTACTTTTTATTTGTTAAAATTGATTATCATACAACGGTAAGAACACGAGTATTTAAAAATTATAATTTACCTTATATTAATTTTAACTTTAAAGTTTTAATAAAAGTTTCAAACTGAATGTAATGTAGTTATTCAATTAAATAAAAATTAGTTTTCAAAACATACTTATCTGGAATAATTGGCAATGGGGAAGTTTAGCGTGGTTGAAATTACATGTGAAATATATTTTGGTCGTAAGTATATGAATAATTATAACTTAAAATGTAATTGAAAGTTAAAATGATGTTGCCAATTATTTGAAATTAATGATTTATCTTCGAGTCACTCTGACGTCACACGTGAGTTATGCGCTTGCGTAGAAAGGAGACCTGACTTTTTGAACGTAGGTTGCATCTTGAGGCATTACACCACACGCTTCTCTGTTGCCATGGGAACCCAGCACGTGCTGGTTACAATAGACGATACGTTCTCCGCGAGCCACTCTGACGTCATTTTTGTATAAAATTTCATTTTTTGAGAAATCTAGGCATCTTTGGGTGAAATAAAATGTAGAATATTACCTTTGAGGGCAATCTTGATAAAATAAATAAATAAAAAAATACGCTAAATTTCCCCTTTTAACAGCAAGATCTTCCAAAATGAACTGAACATAAAATTTAACAAAGACATATTTAAGATATTTAAAATACAACTGGTTTTGTGGATATAACGAGAAGAATACTATGTTTTGTCTTCCATGTTTGCTGTTTGCGGAAGATCATGGTGAAAAAATACGAATTGAAACTAGGATAAGATATTTGTTACATTTCACTGAGAAAATAAAGAAACCCGAAAATTTATTCCACAAAACTACAATGAAAAATGTATAGATAAATTTGCCAAAAAAAGGGAAGACGCATTCTTTTAAAATATAAATTAAAACTATGAAGAAAATTTAATTTATTTGATTAACAAGCAATCGTGTGATTTTCAAAGTAAATAAATGTCAAAACTGACAGTATGATATAGAAATTTAATAATGGATGAAATACACAAAAAGTGATGTACATTAAACTAACGAACTAATTAACACATAATGAAGCACAAACTATCAAAGCCAAAATCACCGTATATAATCCTCTGTACAATATACGATAATAAACAAATAAAACTCTCTTCTATGTTATTTATACTTATATATATATATATATATATATATATATATATATATATATATATATATATATATATATATATATACAAAGATGCTAAATAAATGTTTAATAATTCATACAGCAGAAATAATGTCGTAACGATTAACTCGGAGAAACCGACCATATCTATACTCATTCAAAAATTTGAATCTTATACATAAAATCGGCCATTTATGAAAATTCTTACCAAGTAATTTTTAAACTTCCCGACGTGAAACAAAGTGATCGAAAGCTATTGATGAAAATTACAAGAAAAGCACCGTGTAATTAAAATTTTAATTACTTTGAAACTCAATTAACCGTAAAGAGTATTCCAATTTACTCAAATTCGAAAATCGAAAAGCGTATAAAATGCAGATAGAATTTTTTCATCTGAAAATTAATTTTATTTTCTTACTGTAAATTGTATGAACGTGTTCCTATTACAGATTTTTCTATCTGCATTTCATACTAATCATATATTTTATTACCTCATACTTGAAAACACATGTTACATTTCTAGTTATATTATCAAATTTCTTAAGGTATTGATCATTTTTGAAAGCACACGATTATTTAAAATATGAAAGCGTCGAATTCCATTGGGCTGATTCACAAATACATAAAATTAAATTAATGTACAATTCGCAATTGCAAAACTGTGCGACTTGTCTGAATCAGTTGCTTTCAAAAGAACTAGTTTCGAGGTTATTGAAAGTGAAAGATGAAGATGTATGAATACCAAGTGACGGGATGAGCTTGTAGTTTATACTTTTTATTGTTTCACTTTCGCTATAAGAATGTATTCAATTCAAATTTAAAAAATAGAACATAAAATGTAATTATATTTTGAAATATGCTGATAAAAATATGTCGACATTTCGTTTTTAAGAATAATTTAAATGAGAAACATGAAATTCTGTTTTCGTTTTCGTGATATTAACCTTCAAAGTTAAGCCCAAAATAATAGGTTTTCTAGGAATGTTTAAAAATGTTTAGGTTTTTCAGATTTTTATTTCAATGGATACAAGTTTTAAAAAGGAAAAACGAAAATTGGAGAAAAAAAAAAATCTGTTCCTTCAATTCTCGTATGTTGTACATTTCTTTGTCAGTAACTTTTCCATTAGAATCGAATGGTACAGTCGTTCAGATTGTACCTGTACGTATTTTAGGGATATACCTACTCAAATATTTAGCACACTTTTTTGAGATTTTGTTTACAAGTAAACTTTGAATATAATTCACCTTTTGTCTTCGTCATCAAACAAAATCTGTAAAGCATTTTATTTTGTTTTATTGTCCGAATATATTTTATACATTTTGTGAATTTAGAGATAAAACTGTATAAAATAACAGTTTTCATAAATCTTGTAGCCTATCCTACGCCATTTCACTAAAATACACTGAGTTATTCAAATCAAATGTCACTTATATAACACGGCGGACTGTGAATTTATGTGTGCAACATGAAATGTACAATTGTTATTCGTCATAATATTTTTTCCAATTTTGAAATGTAAGGAGTCACTTTTCAAAGCTGACCGATATTTCAAAAGTTATAATTAATTAAAAATTGCAGCGAGGCACACAGGAACACTTTTACTCTGACATATGACATATACTATTTTTTTTTCTTAAGTCATATAATAAGTGCTATGAATTTATTGGAAAAATTTACGAATACTTGTTGCATAGTATCAGACAAACGAATGCCAAAAATGATATTTAGATCACGACAGTAAGCTAGAGTGATTTAAATTTTACCAATCAAATTAATAGCTTGATTTATATTTATTTGATTATTTCACGAAAGACAACAGTTCAAACATAAAATTTTTGATATCAACAAAATGTAACAATGTCTTTGATACTGTGGTTTTATCAAACTACCTACGCTCATCAAATGAAGCATTCTGATTGGGTGAAATTGACGTGTGTGGAATAATTAAACGTAGATATTTTGAAAAATAATTTGCTAGTTCACGTTCAATTTACAGGTTATCAATTTAAATTTGTCAAATGTAGATGGTTTCTACTAACTTTATTCTTAGGTTATCTAGTTTTATAGAGACATTTAAGACGATATTATAGGTTTTTACTGTACATGTTATTTATTATTCACTGATTCTACAAGGATACTTATTTATTATAGTCTTCTCTCAACTTGTTACACAGAGTGGTGCATTGGTAACTACACAGATGAAAACTGAAGAGTATGATACTATGTGGCGTCATAATTATAGAATATAAAGAATTTTTAATAATTGGCATAAATAAGGGTATTAAGGGTAGTTTATTTGAAATAAACATTTTAGTGTCAGTGTTTGATAAGTATATTTTTAATATTATACATACATATTAACAACACAACAGTACAGGCTATTATCTAATCCGATAAATATCTGATTTTACAAAAAATGTTTATTTAATTTAACAACACTTCGTCGTAAAATGATCTTTTTTGGTCGAATTCGAAGTTTGCAGCCGAGTCAACAACTCAGATGAGGCCAAAAAATAATTTTTATCCGAGGTACACACACCATTTTTTAGGCGATTATAATAAAAAATTATAAATGTTCATTAAAAATTTATTTTTTTCTATAGCAGATGTTAAAGTGCAATTTTATCAACTCAAAATAGTGGATAAAGTAGCACTTTAACCGCAAGGGTAGATAAAGTAACACTTTAACAGCAAGGGTAGATTAAGTACTTTAACTTTTGTTTATTAGAAGTACCTTTCCATAACAACGCACACTACTGATATTTAAAAATTGTTCTTAAATAATAATTTAATTTTTCTAATTCTTTTCTCTTCAAAACCTGTTATAGAAAAAAAAATAGAATTTTATACACAACGATAAAATTCAATTATCGACTCGCGAAAAATAATTCACTCGCGATTATATCACTTGTGAATTAACACTTTCCGCTTGTCGATAAAAAATTATTTTATCGTATTGTATAAAAAATAACTATTTGGCATGTGTCAAAGACTACTTTACTACTTTTAAATTAATACCTTTATGTAAACAGTTAAAATTGACACTGGTAATTATAATAATTATTCACATTAATATGGACTATTTAAATCAATAATAAACAAATAAAAATTGATGCTTTAAATAATTCGTTTTATTTCTAATTTTTCTAAAGTATGAAACATCTAGTAAAAGTTCACAAAATTTGAAACACCTTGTACAACTACAGACATAAAAGTAATTGTGGCACAATAATACAATTTGCTATTTTATGTATTCATATAAAACTCAAAGATCAATTTAGTGACATTGGCATTTTCTGCATAGTTCAAGAAGAATATCATCTATTGTTGTCCACCACTCAATACTTTTACTTCTTCTCGTAGTACCTAAAATTACTAATAGGTTACTACTTAAATTATTGGCTACATGGAGAAACTAACATATAATTAGTAGTATAAATTTATTAAAGTTAATCCTGAAACATATGCATATAAATTTCATAATTTATTTTTTAAAAACTACTCAACTGCGAGCAAACTGGGTTAAAGAAAAATGAAATTGCCGCACAGGCAATTAAAGTAACAATTTTAATACTTTGAACTTCTGCTTATATACGACTATCATTAAATGCAAATCACTGTAATATTGCGAGCAATTCTGATTAAAAAAGAAAAGTGTAGAAGAAGCTCACACCACAGCTGGGTTACATGCATTACCGCTAAAAGTGAAAGCGCATTTACAATGTGTGCCAAGTTACGTTGTGAGGCCCACATTACGTCCTTGCGGGACCTTGAATGTGAGGATGATTTGAAAGTTGACTTTGGGAGCCAATAAAGGGAGCGACATTCCATTATGATAGCGCATCTTCTCAGATTGATTACAAAATAAAATGACTGACGATCGCTTGCATCAATATAATTGAAATATTAAATTTCTCTTACATAACTAACCCTTAGTAAAATATAGAATTATTATTCCACAACACCACATCATTTTCGCCCATTCAAAATGCTTCATTTATTGGAAGAAGAAAGTTTTGAAAAAAACACAGAAGAATAGTTAAAAGTCATAGTACATTCTGTTGACAAAAAAATATGTTTGAAACCGTTGTTATTCATTAAGTAATCAAGCAAATATAATTAGAGCTATGTATTTAATAGGTAAAATTTACACAAATTCAAATTTGCAATGAATTTAAGATATTCTCCCATCAGCGTAGACAGTAGAGTATTATTTATGTAAGTATAAGTGTATGTAACGTATTAACCATAAATAACCATTGCTGTTATAGAATAACAAGTATACTTTGTAGTTGATATTTGCAATTCATATCATAATAAGTCCAAATGATAGCAACCGAAGTTATAAAATCCCACTCCTTATCTAAAGTAAAATTTAATTTTTAACAACCTTGCATTCTTGTAGTTTTGCTTTAAATCTATTGGACGAAGAGTATCAGCAATGTTTTTAAATTACATGTTATGTTCCGCGTTTCGCTGAACATCTTGTATATAGAATATGCTACAAGTTGATAATGTCCATTAATAAAATGCAAGTAAAACTTATCGTGAAATAAATACCGTAAGTATTGAGGCCATGTACTTTCGAAGTATAAATGACATCCTTCTTCTCCTTAATTTTGTATTCTGAAATATCAAAAGTAATATTCTCTATCTTCATATAATGCAAAATTGCTAAGTTATATTTGTTGCTTAACATTAAACATAGCGATAGATCGGTGTATTGATTTAGAAAAGGTTAAAATGATACATAAAACAAGTATTCATGAACAATGCTATTTATTTACTGAGAAATATTTTTTTACAGATATCTAATAATACATTACAAATAGTGATTGATGACTATGTAAATAAAATAGTAATATTCAGAAAATAGTGCAAAACGTTTTATTTCTGAAAAAAATATTTCAGTTAAAATTTTGTTACGGACTAATTTATCCGTCACAAAAAATAGCGCTTTAGAAAGTGAAAATTATTCATTTACGAGAACGTATTATGGAAAAGCGTGAGTTCATACACATCAAATTTTTTGTTGTGCAGTGGAACATGATGTTTTTGAGCGATTAAAACCCTAATTGATGTTATGAAGTTGTTTTGTTGTTGTTATTTTATGTTTTGTTGCGGGTTTCAGTTAGATTTTGTTTTGTGACATGTTAGATTTAATCAAATAACAATTACAGTTATACGAGTAGTATTTTAGTTTTTAATGGTTAAATTTACGTATTAATTATTCGAACTCTTAAAAATTTTACATTTTATTGAAGAAATTTAATAATGTACAGGAAGAGGAATCATGTCTGACAATAAAATATAATTGGCCAATTAATCAAATCAAATTTGGCGCCAGTCATTATAAAAATTGAATTTCTCTTTATTTGTCAATAAATAATTATTAATTAACAGTGATATACTATTAAAATGTGAAATCTTTCTGATTCCTTTATCAAGCAGCTACGGTTTCAATTCTTTTAGCGCAAATACTATATTAGTATTTACTATTTATGTAAATAATAAATTAATATCAATAATAATACATCCAGATCTTCTCTTATATAACTATAATAGTTATTTATGCAACGAGTGTGTAAAATAGGTGTTTTTCATAGAGTGCTGCGAATATTACACACATGTTGCATAAAACATTTTTCCTACAACTGAAATATGACATATTAATAAAAACTAAGGTATTTAATAAGAAAAAAAATATTAATAACTTCTATATTGTAACAACGTATATCAATATTGAAATTTAAACAAATATAAATATTTTAGAAAGTAGGTTCCTAATTAAATTGTTTATAAAAATTATTATACATAATTCATTTAAAGCGTACATTAATATTTCTTAATAAATATTTATTTATATATTATTATTTACCAAATAATGTATTTGACAGTTAAATTAAAAAAATGTGTATTATGCCTAGAAACGCTGTTCATTTCTCATGCACTAGAGCTTGATAAGTGACTTTTTACAAACTCGAAAGAGTATGTAAAATGTTCATTACGATTACTACATATTTGTAATGGTTACTTTTTTCTTTCTTGTATTTCGGTAGTAGAATTAAATTAAACTTTTTTCTTGTACACAAAAATATTTTATATAAAAGTAAGATCTTCTCTAATGACATTTTTGCAGTTTTTAGTGTTCAGAGCAACGACTCGAAAATTATGACATTAAAATTTTATTTTGGAGATAAAACAAAAAACCTATTTGTCACTATTAATGATTTATGTTCGTTCCAGTATTTTGTTGTACATTCACCTTTCAGTTTTATATTTTCTTGTTTGTATGTATCCGTAAAATAAGTGTTTGTTTTATTTTTCTTTCTAATGTCAGGAAATGTACAGCTTGCTCTATGAAACATTCTTTGAGTAAGAAGAAAACAAGCTTTACATATTCGCAATAATAATATATCGTCTTTTAATTCAATTTCTCATGTTTATGTATTCATAAAATAATTATGACGCCCGGTTTCATTAACTAACATCAGTAACATAACCTAACAACGTACTAAATTACTCACATTTGCTACTATACGACCGTAATTTTTTATTATTTCATGTAAGTACTTTCAAATTTACTCATTGCACACATTTTATCATTAAATAAAAATAAGTTACAAACCTTGGCCAATAAATTTACATTCTACGTATGCGTATCTTACTTTCATTTTATCTTATTAAATAAAACTGGATTTCCAAATCTGTTGTACATTTACCGATAATTTATTTATTTATAAGCCAAACTAAAAACTACTAAGATTCCAATTACAGACCGGTTTTAAAACTATTTTTTTATTAATTGCCAATAGGAAATTTAAAGTTATTACAAAAAAAGGCAAAAATTTTCTTTTTTTCATTAGGTCTCTTTTAAATTTAGTGAGAAATATTTTTTAAAGGAGGCTTTTTACTATTACTACGATATATGCTTTAGTAAAATGAGTATTGTCTGACTGAAATATGATTTTCCGCCGAAACCGAAACCGTTGCCGAATATTCGCCTCCTCTCTAGATTTGTACGAAAACGAAATGAAACCGAAACTTATGAACTTAAAATATATTTCAATTTTTATTAAACACGGAAATCTAGTATTTTTCTTACCTTTTAAGCAATTATTCGATTAGTAAGTTAAATAAAAGACTAATTTCTTAGAAAATCACTACATTTTTGTAGAGATACCTTTACTACAGAAGTAAAGACTATAGTTATTTATAATCACCTCCAAAATATCACAAACAATTACAATCAAATAAGCAGTTTTGTCAAGAAATATATTTTTACGAACAGGTTCCTTTATAATATATGCTATTCTGTTCATATAACGTTACTTTTTTCTTCTTATTCTACAATAAGTTTTTGTCATAATTCTACAAATTAATGAGATCTCAGAATAACGATAATAATAAATTAATAATTAGGACTTCGAAATGAAGAAAATTGAAATAACATACAAAAGAAACTATTAATTACGAAACAAAAAAATAACTGTTCCCTTGTTCCGAAAAAAAAACAAAAAGAGTCAGACACGATATGAACAATATTGTCCTTAATCTTTATAAATACGAGTATATCTCATATTCTTAAATGAAGTAATTTATTTCAATAAATATATGATTGTATTTTCTTCTCTAGTAATGTTACATTCACAACATAGAGAGCATTTACCAAAGTATCAGACGTCACCTTCCAGACACTCTAGCTGATGTGGAAAATGTCAATTTTAGGTGGAAATTTAATTATGAATTACTGTAATTTAAAAATTCGTTGTTTGGCTTAACCTTGCCAATGAAATTGTTAATAACCTATAAAAAAAATAACGTATAATTGCAATTACAACTTTTCACCAAATACAGCCTCAGGGCCTCAAGATCTAAGAGAAATTTTGATGGACCATCACTCATTAAATTTAAATTAAATTGTAATAGACATTTATCAATCGCTTTCTCTTAGACATATTGAAATTTGAATATTAAAAATCAGCAGATAATAAAAATACGAAATAGTAACTCATGCATTATTTAGGAAGTTTATCAATATTCAAAATCAATTATCTACAATCTACAGATTGATGTCACTGAAAAGCAGTGGCGTAGAAAGGAGTTTTTATTATCTTCTAAAACTTCTTTAAGACTCTTAAAGGTATCCTGGCTTCTTTATACCATTATGTCAAAGACTGTAATATAACATTTTAGAAGATTGCGAATCTCTTTCACTTTATACTTACATTCCTTTCAAACTTCACTTTCATGTTATTTAATTTTAATACATGATCTCAAAGTAACATGATTAACATTCTTTCAAAATAAAATGTATGAAAATTTATATAATTCTTAGTACTCAAGATGAAAATATCAGAAATAACTGGTTTGTTTACTTTTCCATTAGCTGTATCGTTTATATTATCGAGAATCGTGTTATATTCATTGAGGTCAGTTTATGTCTATTTTCCAATTACTGCAGACTTCGAGACAATTCAATTACTTAGTTGCTTCTGCTCTCGGAAACCTATGCGGTATCCGTTTCAAATCATTATGGTAGATGCTGCAACATCAGTTAACTACATTAATTATTGTAGCTTTGTGAACAGATGCTAGCTATTATACCTGTAACAGAGACCAGTGCAATCTTAATATCCGTAATACAACAAAAATAGTATCGCTATAATACTAGATTAATTGTCATACCAAAGTAACTTTAAGTAATAATAAAAATTTGGCTATTACTTGAAAATTGAATAGCTCTTGATGCTCTGTTATGAGTTATTAGGATTTATTGATTGAGGAAATCATATATTTTTTGTAAGTAGTAATGACTCATTTGGTTAGCGCTTCTACTGGAACTGAGTAGAGAGTGAGATCTAAGATCTGGGTTTAAATCCCAGCTTCGCTAATCTTTAACTAAATAAAAATACCACTGATTCTAAATGGTACGAAGTACGCAGTCCATTAAAAGTTGTGGGTTCCTTGCAAGTAAAATTGTTTAGAAACATAATATTCATCTGAAAATTCAATTTGTATATTATATATATTTAAAGTAGGAATTAAATTTGATATTCACTTCCAATCGGAATTAGAAAATTATCATATAAGTGTAATAATATGGAACATTTTCCATATAATACTATAGACCTGGGGCTCTATTCTCGAAATCGTTCGTAAATTTTAATATTTTTAATTTAGTATGCGTGTCTACGATGATAACGTGATTATTTTATATTGTCATTTTTTCGATAATTTTGACAAATGGCAAATTTATATAATTTGGCAAATTTTGGTGCAACTGTAGCCCTAGAAAATGCAGAAATTGTATACCTATATGCATTTCAGGCGATTTTGTATTAAAGATGATGGCTTGATGGCCCATATTGCGAGCTTAATTTTATTAAGCGTTTTTGTTAAAAGTTACCTACATCTGTCCTCATAATATTATAATGTATAAGCACACTTCCTAAAAGCGCTTTTATTATAAAAGTAAGTTTGTAATATGGGCAATGCGTTCAGTAAACGCATTTCAAATATTATTTATATTATCAAAAATTTTGGTTCACTATCTTGTAAAACCTCATACATTACTGCTCAGTTTACATCGTCTACCTGATTAATCTTTAGCCCGATGGCGAAATATCATATTTTATTATAATTTAATTCTTTTAAATATTAGAATAATTTGAATAAGGTCAGTGCTAGACCACTAGACTATGAAGACCCAATGAAGACTGAACTCTTTTCAAACATGTTCGATTGTGTCAATGCGTAGTACAAAAGTTGGCCAACTTCCATCTTTCCACGTTGCGTTACCTACAATTCTTTATTGCAGTCCAATCAGGATATAATAATTATAACACCTTTACAAACTTTTGATTAACAGATGTCAAGTCGAAACAAAATGTCAAAGTTGAACGACAGTTGTTAAAATGGTGGCACACCATCTAATTGGTTAGCAGTAAGAATACATGCCATTAATATAAATGGTAGTCTTCTTTGCTTTACTTCATATTTAACTGGAATTGCGTTGCGTCATTATAAATCCAGATTTCAAATATTACTTTTTAATTATTTTATATAGTTCATTTTAATCTTACATGAGTTACATGTATTTTTTGTAAATAAATGTGTTCGTCTCTTCTCACTTTAATTCCTGTATCATGATTGTTTTCAATCGTCATCGCATCATCCATGTCTAAATCCCCTCCTTGTTACAAAAGGAAGGGATGTAAATTGAAAGAGTATTGATGTTAACAAATGGTCCTGTTATTGAAATAAAGAATATAAGCGAGGAGATGATTATACCGCAGTGTCCATACATGACGTCATTGGTCATCTCCGCCCGACATACGATCGTGTCGAACACCCCCGGGACACGGAGACGCCGTGTCGCCCACGATGTTATCGCTGTTTTTGCTTGCCGGTGATTTATCTCCCAGCATCCCGATGGCGATGTGATGACGTAATTGCTGTGACAAACTGATTTGTGACTGCGACTTTGTAATTTGGGGAACTCCGGTTTCATTTGCTTAGATTCAGATGTGTTAGCAACATGGGAAGTTAATTACACTTTGTGACAAAGGGAGATGAACTCCCACTCAAAGTTCAAGAACTAGAAACTAGAATAACAACACCTATCTCCTACATCCAATGTGTTTGTTCGTAATTAACCACACGGCGAATACGATTTCGACAAAATAAATAATACTTGATTCGGTTCTACTCAAACATTCAAATATTTTTGTAAGTTACAACAGAATGAATTTTAAAGAATAGAAATTTTATTATGAAATATTATTTATTGCAGTTTTTTCTTTTTAAATGCTTGTTTCAAATAAATATTAATCCATATTTAAAATATTTTAAAATTAACTTATATTTACAAAAGGAAACTATATCATGCATAATTCACATTAGTTTATTGGTAACCTAAACCAAATTTATAAAGTGTCTTACAATACCAAAGAATGTCAGGTTATGCAACTTTCTATGTTTTCTTGTAACCAAGTAACAAGTTTAGTGAGTGCAAAAAAATGTTAATTCTAACATAGTTACTGATTTGTCAAACCAAACTTTCATTAACAAATGTAGTTTTATCCGCATTTTCCCTACATGTTGAAACATTAGTAACGCAGCAGTTCTCAAAATCGGACCGAAAGAAATGTACGCCTATGAACGAATAAAAATTTCGTCCGCAGGCGTAAACCTTTTGATTCGGCCCTCTACACGTAAATAACAATTATTTGATGGCTGAAATATAATAGTGACAAAACATTTCAAAATATTCATTATATGTAACTAAGCAAAAATTATAATTTGTACTATGTAGACAATAATTACAAAGTCTGATTTACACGAAAGAAAATTACCAGAAAAAGATACTAATACATTTTTTTTAATAATTCATAAATATATTCTTGTCTTTCAGTTGGTATATTTGATTATTTGAATAAAAAAATATCAACATAGTGATAATATACACAGCGAAACCGACTTTATGTGTTGAGTTGATTCTAACATCGTCAATTCCTGCTGCAAGAATGATTAAACTTTTAGCAAAAATTATTAAACTTTTATCTAGTGACAAAATAATCAGGGCCATACTAACTCTATGGGCTGTTTGAGTACTGCCCAGGGGCGCCGTAACTTAAGGGGCGCCACGAACGTAAAGATAAGGAATTTTTAAATATGCTTAAATCTCTATATCCCAATTAATAAATTCGGGAAGAAATGAATGCAAGTCCGTACTGGAAAAATCTCGCACGCGTGTAACCTAATGTGGTAGCCTCCACTTAAAAGCTTAAATTCCCTATATGTATTATATTGCAGTGTAAATAAAATAGAATTTATTGACATAAAAAAAAATAATGTATTGCTATTTCTTTTTTATTTCTTATCATAAAAAATTATTAGATATTACCATCACTATTCTTGTTATCCTTAAACTCTGAGTATTTTAACTAAAAATGAAATGTAGGTTAACGGGGACTTCATTTAACAAAATAATTTTATTTATAACTGCATTGAATTATTAAAAAATCATATTTAATAATTTAATACTTTTTATAGCCCAGGGCGCCAAAATTGATAAGAACGGCCCTGAGGATGATGTAATCAACCATCCTTTTCCCCTTGACGATTTGAATCACATGATTTCGACTGATGACGGATCAACTCAAGAAAACTAACTACATATGTAATTTATTTATTACAACACTTTGATACATCAAATGAAAAATATATGTACAGTATAAACTTGACTAACTAACCAATCAGAAGTATGTCTTGGAGGTTAACTTATCAACCCACACCATTTCTATTACAACAATACCTAAGTATGAAATATAAGGAGAATTTTAGAATTGGTAAGTAGTTTGTTTATCGATCTTTGGAAACCCCTGTATGGATACATGTGTCACGTCGTAGTTCCGCGTTATACCATTTGTGTAGCTGTTAACGTTGTTATCGCTTCGGCAGACATAACAAGACCGAACCGCCGATCACTAATGGCTGATGGCACTGGCTGATTGAAAGAGACCAGGTGAAAACTGAAATCGGCTTTCACGATTACCAGTGATTAGTTTACAGAACGACGCGCAAACGTTGTATTTTTTCTCTCCCCTTCTTTAAAAAACGAAATAGAGTTTTTTTAAATTCGATTAAATGTAAGCCATACTTGGCTACTAAATAATTATTATTTTTACTTCCGGTATGTTTTTATTAAATTTTGGAGATGTCAAAGAATACGTGAAAGTGATCCACTGTTTTTACTTCTTACTACAAAGTAAAGAAAGTATTATAATCGCGAAAAATATCGAATATCTATGTTGACCATCTCTAAATACATTTTGACTAGTTTGTTGCTATAACATCTAGTTATGCATCTCCATTTGTTGTTCCAATCGGCCTTTACAAAAGGGCAGTTTACTTTTGGCAGAAACTAAACTAAAAATTTATAATCTAGTTGGCTTTTAATTTTTATAAGAAATATTTTATTTCTTTTTAATAATCCCTGAGAGATATGTACGAAATAAAAGTTTTAATTAAGTGATTAATAGTATTTTACAGTATTAGCGAGGACAACGGTTTCTACTGGTGATTGGAGAAGTAATATTAATGTATACCGGATGTCCCAGCTCGACCGACACATGGGAGTTTTACATGGGAAATCAGTTAATTATGAATAGTATCTCCCCAATGCAAGATATTAACTTGAAATTTTGTATACTTATCTGAGAATATTAATTCTATAGATCACACTTATTTGAAATATGCAATTTCGTCTGAAGGGCAGGATTTATTAAATTTAAAATCTAATATTTTTTTCAAAATCAGACAGCCATGGAAATAAAAGAAAATATCTATGTGACAGTTCTGACAGTTAATGACATGTCATTGTAGATATTTATATTTATGTAATATTGGTATATTATTTAACAAAAACAACTAAATTCAACTTAAATAATATTAAAATACAGGGAATAAGAATTAAAATCAGTGGTAATTCACTAAACTGTCAGATAAATATTTTCTTTTATTTCCATGGCTGTCTGATTTTGAATGAAAATATTAGATTTTAAATTTAATAAATCTCGCCCTGCAGACAAAATTGCATATTTCAAATAAGTGTGATGCATAGAATTAATATTCTCCTATAAGTATACAAAATTTCAAGTTAATATCTTGCACAGGGGAGATACTATTCATAATTAACTGATTTCCCATGTAAAACTCCCATGTGTCGGTCGAGCTGGGACACCCGGTATGTATTGCCTGTACAAAATAATGTATTATGATACAAGTGTATAAATCGGCCATTAAAGACACGGGTACTGTAATGGCTCTTATACAGGTTTATCACATACTATTTTTTATTATACCTGCACAATATGCTAGAAAAAAGGATCAGAAATTTTAATTTTGACGTTTTATTGTTACTGAAACTCTTGTCTTGTGTAGATTATCAAGACAAGACTTTCTTATTCTAGATCAAGATGAGAAAATTCTAGACAGTTTTCAAGACTCCAGATTAATTATAAAATTAAATTTTCGAAACATAAATATACCATGCGAATCTTGTTCCATCCGAACTGAAACAGAATGATAGTAAAATAGAAAAAAAAACGCTGTCAAAGAATTATCTGTCATTGTCTAAAGCGTATACACAGGTTAATGTAGTCTAGAAACAATCTAGAGTCTTGATATCCAGACAAGCTTTTTTAATTTAGACTTAGACTATCTTAAAATTTCTAGCCAAAACAAGATTTTGCAGTCTTGTCTTGTCTTGTCTAGACAGCAATATTAAGATTGATCAGCATTTGTCGTTTACATTATTTTGGATTTTAGGTTATGTTATTGCTTAGCAATTTTAACCCTTTAAAGCAGGGCGTGTTTAATCTTGCGTTTTCGTACGCTTTTTAGTTTGTTAAACAAGGATTATGCAAGTATAATAAAAAATATTTTTTGAGTGTCACGTGTATTTGTATTTGAATACTGTACTTTGGAAAAAAGAAATATCTTGGTTTTAAAAGAAAATCTGGTCTTTTGTAAACATACTTAGATATTCATATATTGGGAAACTCTGTATACAATTCTACAAATAAAACAGCGCGACTACACACAACGAAACCTCGAGAGCAGCTATCAATAGCGCATTCAAACCTCAATACCAGAAAATGTACGATTTACAAAATTTATATCTCAAATATTGACTTCAACTAGTCAATGGAGTGCAAAGAAAAATAATTAAAAACAAATAATCTACTTCAACTACATACTTCATTTGTTATATTTTATTTCAATTTTGAGTTCTTTCTATTTCTATGTTACATATTTCCATTCCCATTTTTTTCATATAAATGTTTTCTAATTAAGTTCATTAACGTTTTGTTTAATAAAATGTTATTAATAACAGCAAAACAATATTTTTTTAAATATTTTATTACAGTTCAGCAATGCGGAAAATAGTATGTCCTGATCATTTATTTTGAACATCAATTATATCACAATAAAGCAACAACTTTTTAATCACCAGCTTCCGTAATTTGCGCAGTATATATTGCATCCATTTATTGCAGAGAAGAGACAAAAAGAAGACAGATTTATCGAGTCGACGCTAGTCTTTGTAGAAATTATAGTTCTTGAAATTCTCGTAATGATCCAGGTAATAAATATAATTATACCTATCGTTTATTCACATAATTAAAACGAGATATGGAGTAAATATTTAATTACTACTAATTTGCTAATAATATAGACTCGATGCAATGTTCTCATTTTCTAAAATATTTATCCGTTTTTCCGATTTTATAGAAGTAGAAATAGTATAGTGTTATAGTCGGGATTATGGTCATTATTCACTCACACGATTTGTATCAGTCGTAGTGATTCGGATGAAACGAAATATGAAATATGACCATCATAATCCCTTATATTATTCAAATAAAAGAATATAAAATTAAAATCTGCTGTATAATTTAGTTAGTGAATACATACAAATAAATACTGTTTCAGTGCATACCTATAAAATAATAGATTAAACTTAATTAATTATTAATGCCCGGTTGCAGAAAGGATAATCAAAAAAATCACTGATTAATTTGACGTTGTTACCATGGCCACGTATTAAAAATATATTGCTGTAAAAAAATTAATCATTAATCAAAATTGATGAAGCTTTGTGCAACCCGGACTTAGTCATTCTCTTCCGTGTTCATATTTCTTCCTAAAATAATACAATCTATTCTAATTCTTAACATTAACTATATTTTTGTACAAAAAAGTTTGAACAACACGAATTTTTCTCAACCCTTCTTGAAGCTCATTTCTTTCTAGGGAAACTGTGCCATAGATGTAGTAGAATATTTTAGAAAAATATCTGAAAAGACGAGATAAATTATGTTGTGAAATAAACTACATCCTATGTAAAAACTCTTCAAACCCGAAGCCCGTCTATTTGCTGGGATTAATGATTCTAGCTGTATTTCATAAACTGCCTTTTGCCTTAGTAAATAGAGAAAATATGCTGTACGCAGTCCAGCAGCCAGCCTTATGAATGCGGTGGTAGTTTCTCGTATGAAATAGAGACAAGCCACTAGGGTCAAGTTTACACATTCATATCACCAGCAGCAGCGAGATGTTCGTGTTTGCTCGAGCCCTCATGTGACCCTGCAAACAGACGGGCGACACTGCTGAGAAATAACTGCACCAGATCTCGCATTTATTTCGTGCTTTGATATATTAGATATTACCATTTTAGCTTCATTTCTGTGTGCAACCAAATTTAATCAAGCTAATACAAAATAATATATCTACGCTTACATCCCGCTGTTGTTTCTCACGTCATCAATTTCTGTTGTAAGAATTATTAAACTTTATCTTGCATCTTTGATGTATACGCATAGAATAGATGAGACTTTTATTTGCTATCTCCTTATCGTATATATTACAGAGGGGTATATATGCTATCTGCGTCCAATCAACGGCAAAAATAAAAAAAACAGTAGAGTAATTTCGATATCTTAAATATTTAAAAAAAAAATGAGTATGTCACTTATGGAGATGACTTGTGCTTCATTGTATGTTGACAGTTTCGTTAATTTAATCTACAATTCTTTTTACATGTTTCATCCATTATTATATTTATATAAAATACTGTCAGTTTTGACATTTATTTATTCGGAAATCACACGATTTCAGCCGACAAGATGATGTCATCAATCCCCATCTCTCCAACGATTTGAATCCCTTGGTTATAGTTGATGACAATTTTTATTTTTATATCCTTTTAATAATTTTTACCGGTTTCAGGATAATAAACTTTTGTTTACATAGACAAAAATAAGCAGGGTAACTAAGTCATAATTGTATATCATATAATTTTGACAAGTCAGTATTGTAATAATATTTAGCGTACAGAATTTTCTAACAGAATCTCTTCTTAGCAAATATTTGTTTTTTGTCTCAATAATAATATTTATTACTCTTTGTAGCATCTTAATGTGTTAAAATACAAATTTTGAGTTGTAACTAAGAAATGCGACTAATACACAATATTGCATAATGTGTGGTAATGTTAATTATTGATTTAGTATTGCACCAATTGTGTTATTACATGGATTTGAACAGCACATGCAGAGCCTACTTAGTGTCGCCGCTTGAGCACGTATTGAGTGGTGCAAGGGTGTGCTTGGGTGCGAAGGGACGTTTAAGGGCGTCCCTGGCGACGCTGCTGATGTATCTGAGCCCGAGCTGTTTACCGCCCCCGAGGTCAGAGGTCAGCTACCCTGTCACTCTATCTCTATGTCTGCGTCATTTGCTCATGTTATAGCCCAGTTTCGACGGTTTACACATTGGCTAAATATTGGGTTGCTGAATGACATGACATACGTGTATCATTTGGTTTAAAATATAGGGACAATATAATAATAATTATTGGAGTGAAGAAATAAGCAGGATTGCAGTCAACTGATAAATTTTATTAGTCTAAGGCCGACGTTTCTCTACCAATTATAGCATCATCAGGGAAAAGACTATTTTAAAATATTGTCATCATATAGAGAAAATCAATAATATAATAATAATAATCATTGGCACTATAACTCTAGGAGAGTTTTAGACTCAGATGACATTAAAATGTGAACTTCACCCGTTTCGTAACAATTTTTCCTAGCATTTTTCGTGGAGAAGGCTTAAAGCCTTTATACAGCTTATAATGGATTCCGAACCACAGCGATTGTTTGGTAATTGTTTGAGTCGGACCGCTTTAACCAAATGTACCACCGCTGCCCGTAGATATACAGCAAATATAATCTATAAAATAAATACTACTTTTATTAAAATTCAACAGTGAAGGGTTGAAGAAAAGTAAAAATAATTTGTTATTATGACGAGAAACGATCAGAACTTACTTATTTCTAATATAGAAAATTTAAGAACTCGCAATAATAAGGAAATCTTTAAATAACTAATTTACCTGAAAAGCTGTTTCCATTGATAATATGTCTAATGGTACATACACTATTTCTTTTTTTTATTGTTTTATATTCAAGAATAATGAAATAAATATGATTGAATGATTTATGGAAAACAATGGACTGCGTCTTGTACGGGAATGCTTTGTCACCGTCCCTGACTGTTATTTTTCGTAGCCTAACAACTACACTAAAATACCGAAATAATGCATTTTCAGCTTCGAAAACTCACCGGAAAGGTGTTAGTTTTCGTTCTATCGAAAAAAATATATATTTTCTTACAAACGTTAAAAATGCTTTATTCAGAAATAATTTATTTCTTTAGTTTCTTATTTTTCAGTACCAATCAACTTTTTTAGGACTCTGGACAATATTATACAGAATGTTATAAATGGGTCAAAATTTTACTCAATTTTTAAGTTATTATACCGTTTTAAAGAACTGTTTTATTTAAAGTCACGAAAATAAAAACTAACAGTAAACAGATACCCCAAAACTTAAACAACTGATACATAAAATGGTGTAAAATATATGTACAATGTAAGTGCAAACTTGACGAAACCCTTATTAATCAAAAACGTTACTTTAAGAGGCTAAAATTTAAATCCATTCGTAAAAAAATATAGTCACTCAAAACTAAATATTACATAACACATAATTTTATCTTTTTTTAAAATATCGAAATATTTAACTCTCATACAACTAAACTTTTACTCCGTAATAAAACTACCCTTAATTCTGCGAAATAAAAAAATATATTTTTTTATTATAATTTCAGGACGTCAATATATACACAAACAAATTTTAATCTTTACATTTTATATTAATAAGTATAATATATGAAATAGATATTTAGATGTTTGAATAATTGAATGAAAAATTGTCTGTATCTGGGAAGTAGTGCTATGACCATATATCATGAGTACAATGACGTCATCACGAGGTGGTATCGTGTAGCATGAAGATGACGCCTGACGTGTGACGTGACACGTGACATGACTCCGGCATCCACCCACGCAGCAGGGTTGCGCCTGCGACTGAATGTGATTTATGGAAAATAGACTTGCCGATATCGGGCCAGGGACTATTCAATAAAAATGCAACTTCTCTGTAACGGGAGACTTACTTATACAGCCAGCTAAAAATACACTCCTTATGTATGTTACATTTTAATATAGCTTGCTATATTCATTCCTTGTAATTTTAATATTATAATTTAACAAACCAGTCTTTTGTTTGGTTCAAGTTCAAAATAGAATTTTATCTATTAAAATTTAACCTTATATTCATTATTCGACTATTGGGCAACACTAATTTAATAATTGTAAAATTAAAACATTCTACTGCTAATTATTCTTCAACTTCTATTAGTTTCATATCTTTGAACTTCCCTTTGAAATGGATCATCTTTTTACAATTTTATTAAAATGTTTAGCACTATTCCTTTTTGCATTACACAATAGTACATTATGATACGAGTATAATAAAATTTTACATTTAAATGAGACGATACGAGAGAAAGAAAAATCTCGTCTCGTCTAGTCTCACAGAATCACTAATCGGCAATAAAAGAACGCGTGCGAAATTTAAAAGGCACCAGTGCTTTAATGGCTCTTATACATGTGTCTCATACGCTATTTTTTATTACACTTGTACAATATGTTGGAAAAAAGACCTGAAATTTTATTTTGACGTTTCATAATATTGTGTAATATGACATAACCTCGTATATATGGAGATTGATTAGCTGTTGTTTACATTACTTTGAATTTTGATATGTTATTGCTTAGCAACTTTAAAGCACGGCGTGTTTTATCTTATTGCTTTTTGACAAAAGCGCAGCGTTTAGATTTTTAAACATTTCATAGGCGCACAATAAAATTTGGGAAATTGGGGTGTGTGCATATGTGCGTATTAGATAAAAGAAGGACTGAATTCGTTCTGCTCGAGGATAGCTAGCACATTTTAAATAGATACTCGCAGAGGTATGCCTCCAAGTCTTCCCCTTTCATCCCAAATCTAACGTAATCTAACCTAACGTACTCTAATATAATTAAACCTGAGCCAAAGGTAATATATACTAGCGTATATATTATCTGTGCCTGAGCTATCCTAACTTAACCTGACCTGACCTAACCTAACCTCACTAAACCTAAACTAATCTAAACTAACTTAACCTAATCTAAGCTGACCTAATCTAATTTTATTCCATCATTGAATACATATTTACATAAAATTAATTAATATATAAACACTTCAATTATAAACACTGGTGCGCCTTTGTAATAAAAAAATACCATTTGGTGCTCTTTTGTTATACGCCGATTCAAATGCTGTTGATAGTGGGGCCGAAAGCGGTAAAGACAGATTAAATTTTTACAAATTGACTGCATTCCAGTATCGTTTTGTTACATATTAATAAAAGAAAATGACAAAGATTTTCTTATGAATATTAATAAAACAATTTATCTTGATAAATATAGCAAGAAAAAAATTAAGAAAAATATTATTTTTTATTTAGTATTAAGCAATGTAACATTTGCAAGATAAATATACAAAGTTACATAACCTAGCTGGTTCATTATTTTTAAAATAACCTATTCAAACTTACATTATTAAGCTAATGTCGTATGTACTTCTACTGTTTTTATTTCGTAAAAATATCTTCAAGTCTAGAAATAAAGTTTACTCTTCTAAACTAGGGAACTTGTATGTAAGTTAAAAACATCGCCGTAGTTTAATCAGTTCTGTATGATCTTTAACCGAGGAAGTTTTAGCATTCACGATTATGCGTCCCATGAGATGGTGCATATTTTGCATAAGGGACTTCAAAAAGAAACATTCTCAAAGTATATTTGACTTGTACTTTACTTATTGAATTATTCATCACGACCTCATTTATCAAAATACTGCACTGCTTGAGCTTTAAATTTCGTTACAAGTAAACAGGAAATCTGGAGAATATTCATTACCTTATAATACGGATCAAACTTTAAGAGTATATTTTTAAGCTGTAATGTTTTGAGAATTGCAAAATTAAAAGTGGTTTACCTGAAATAAACAATTTTAGAGCCACTGGTTTGATAGGTGTATGTAATATTACTGTAATTATCAAACTAAATTAAAAAAATGAAAAAAATATTTTTTAGGCGGCTGGTACATAAATTGTTGTTTTTCGTATCTGCTGGCAACCTTAAACTATCAATTTTTATTTGACATCTGTCAAAGTCAAAATTTTTGGCCGCTTGTTTGTTCATTATTGATTTACATAGTTCATATTAATGTGATTAATTATTTTAGAATATAATAACAAATGTAAGTAAAATTATAACTATTCCTTTACAAATATTAATGAAAAAGTAATGAATTTGCGAGTAAAAATAGCGGCCGTAAAGTAAATGCGGCCGTAAGGTAAATGCGGCCGTAAAGTAAATGCGGCCGTAAAGTAAATTTTGACAGATGTCAAAAATTGATTTTGAATGAAAATTCTTAATTTCTTGTTGTAATCGCCTAAAAAATGTTGTGTGCATCTCGGTTAAAAGTTCTTTTTGGGCCTCATCTGATTTGTAGCCTCGGCTTTGCCTCGGCTGCAAACTTTGGTTTCGGCCCAAAAAGATTACTTTTAGAACCTTGATACACAAATAACTATTTCACTTCCTGAAGTTTAAATAAAACAATGACACATTGTTGATTTTACACATTGTGGTGCGGTAAAGTAACACGTAATTTTTTGCTTTTAGAGATTAATAAAAATTAATAATAATTGTAATAATAAGAGTGCTTACAAAAACGCTACCTACCACAATTTATCGTTTATTAATGTCTTTTAAGAAATATTGATTTTGACGTTTCGTTATTTTTCAAAGCGTTTTGTTGCAATGGAAGCCATGGGATTTTTAGAACTAAGAATTTTAATCTCAATCACAAATTTGGTAATTGGTAAAGCATGGCTTCCTATATTAAATATGTTGCATTTCGTTTCTTAGTTACTTGTTTACTTGCTTTGTTGTAATTGTCATTACCCTAAAGAAGGCAGCAGTTTATGCTGCCGAAACGTTGGATTTATGAAAGAAATAATTACAGAACTCTTATTTTACAATAATTAGTTCTAAAAAATATTTTATTAATTTTGTAAAAATGGATTCAGGGTTCAGGGATAGTCAAAATGGATGTTTCCGTTGAAACCTTAACACCGACATTTTTCGCAATTGCATTATCTCCTTTGAACATGACATTCTGATTTAAAAATGCATTTAAGTATTTGATACTTGAATCTTTAAATCATTTAGCATTTAACTACAATAGTAACCTCCCTAGATCAATTCTCTTGTAATTTTAAAACAGTTTCCATTAAATAAAAAGTATGTTGAGGCAATTCCATTAACTACGAAGTCAATATCAATGCTTGCTGTATTGTAAGGTCAACATCCCTGCAATATCTTTCCTCAACTTCCTACGTTCAGTAAATATTAGAATTTGAATATTGGAATTGGAATAAGGGTAGCGGAAATCAGAATCAAACTGTAATCGTAGATAATGATTTGGTAAACTAGAGATTAATTCGATCGGACTGAAGCCAAAAGCCTCTAGTTATACATGTTACCGTAACAAGGACTGGACAAATCTTTTAATACCTGTTTCATGTACTGATCATGGTACAAGCTGGATTATTTAATAATTAACAGTCATGGATATCTGTACCTACATACAAAATTCCTTGCATACCTAACCACATACATTTGGACGACGGAATGTAAAACATTCCTCATATCAAACTGTTTGCGAAATAGGAATCTTGAGTTAACACCTTGCAATATATACTTAAATTGTTACTTAAGATACAAGTGTGCAAAGTAATTGTGTTCTAATTCTAACCCATTCGTGACGATGCTTTACGTATAAGTATCTTACAATGTTTATATATTGTAACTTTTATTTATTTGCGTGAAGTGTAAAATAGCATAAACCACGAATATTTATACAGAGTGTCATCGAAACGCCCGTCTTCGATATCTCCCTTGTCGTTAGAAATACAGCATAAATTTATAAACAAAATTTATTTGTCCACTCAAGTAGCATAACATAAAATTATTTTCTCATATACAGGTTGCATTATGGCGCGGCGAGTATTGTTTTCCTTTTTAAATGGAAGACCGTATATATTTTTATGTTTTTTCAATTGTATTTTATTCCCCTATTCGGAAAAATAAATTTTGTTTTAGTTACTGAAGTTATTTTAATAGTAAAAATTAAGATTTTTTTTCTTTACAACTGTAACTATACTCTATGTTCTCACATATTTTTTTTAAATGTAATTTCAATATAGCGAATCAAATTTACTCAATTTCAAGTCACTGAAACTCGTCATTTTCAAATGGGACACCCTATATTTTATAATTCCGTTGTGTGTCTTTTTGTATTATCTTCATAATTTATTAAGGGTATCTATCCTATGCCTAAAACCAATAGTTTCTGATAATTAATCTCGAAACTTGTAGAGTCTTCTGGACTATAAAATTCCGAACAATAGCGGTGTTGCTCTTATCTCCCTTGACCATAATGAGACTACCTGATCAGACAAGTCAGCCGTGATGAATCATCAGCAGTGAGTCATGCTCATTATACTGCAATAGAATTTAGAAAACTCGAAAAATATAAAAAAAAAATTAATTTGTATTAGGAAAATTAAATTAAATAACAAGTTTGCTTGTTATGAGGCTGTTTTTTTTTATAAACGCTATATTTTACTAAATTGCAAACCATCATTTATTTGAACTGTTTATCCACTAGGGAAACTAACCTTTACAAGCTACTAATCTGAAAAACTTTAACAAATTAACTGTCAGTTTTGTTGCATTGTTTACATTATTGAAAATTGTGTTTTGTTATTGCTTCGAGTTTTGACACATCATTTAGTAAATGTCAGAATTTATTTTTAATTTTTATTTTATTTACAAGTGAACACCAAATAAAGTCTTGTACAATATACGCCAGGTAACAGTTTTACTACGTCAAAGAAGTGCTATCAGTAGTAAAAAATGTTTTACATTGCTAATAATGTAAAATATTATAAATGTTTTTAATATGAAAATACCTTTCAACACAAACAAAGTGATGACAATAACCAAAGCAATTTAAATTTTTGCACACAAAACGCAAACTAACGGTTTGAATAATAACACGTAATGAACGATTATTTCATCTAGTTAAGTACTCAGTAATCTGGAAGTGTTAACGAGTTATTACACAATTTTTCTACGTTGGTAAAACAACCCACTCGTATGTATTTCAGTTTCAGGATAATATTGTTGTTCTTGGCATTGTAGCAAAAAATCAGACTTTTATTATTTAAATCGAATTTTTTGATTTAAATAAGATTTTTTTAAAAACGTATCAGATAATTTCAAAAACCTGTTTCACAAAATAACAAATAGAAAAGAAAAACATATTGCAAAGAATACATAAAATTTAAAGAAACAAAAAAAATACAATAAATTCCGTTTATAACAGTATCGCTGATAACTTAGGTATAAGTTATAACCACTTATATGAAAGCCCACAAACGGTAACATTTTTTTTTATTTTTATCGGTTATAGCGATTTCCGACCATAGCGATTAAATTTTTGGGATCCCTTCGATATTTTTATAACAGGATTTTATTGTAAGACATTTCAAAGAAAATTTACAAAAAATCACACATTAGTGCAAACATTTTCTGCGGTATCAATTCAAAATAATATACCAGTAAAGTCGTTTTACCCACATTATTATTCTCACATGTTATCATTAACCACAAGCTTTTTCCCCCAATTTTCGTAATTGTGGAATGTTAAATATCAATTGCAGAATAAGTGAATTAAATCAATGATTAAAAAAAAATCTATTTGATTTAAATCTGATTTAAATCAATGCAAATATTGTTTGTTGGTTTATTCCTCTGTTCAGAGTTTATATAATTTAATAAAATTTCTGAGAGAAATTTATGTATTATAAAAATATTTTTTTATGTTAATTAAATTGCAAAATGAAATAAATGTTATGTCTCGGTAGTTTAATATAAACAACCAACAAAACAATAGCAACGAACTTTAAGCATTAAGCTAAGTTTGTTCTGAGTGAATGAAGGAATATTGGACGTTGTGTTTGATGTAGGATGTTTGTTGCAGGTGCCGTCGTAAGAAATGGCGCACTAATCTTCCGCCCACCAGTGTCATCATCACGTTCCATAACGAGGCTCGCTCCACTCTTCTACGCACTGTTGTCAGGTAGGCTCCATTTACTTCCATTACTACCTACATCACTTAATGTATTCAGTTTTATTCAGGAATAACTTCTAGTAATATTTCAATTCATTTATCGGAAGTAATTTCACAAGACGTGGCAACAAACACGAATGAAAACTGCATGTTAAATCCTGACTCCGAAGGATGAGGGGTTTTACCTCGTTTGGTTAAGTGATTTAGCTGAAAAAAAATATAAGGGCTTAAAAATAAAAGTTTACCTGAAAAAATCAGAGGTGATATAAATTCCAAAGACAACACAAAATGAAACAATGAGTTCCTGCAAAAAATAATACGTGAATCTTTTTTTTTGTTTAAATCGAACCTACAATGTCTAATTTATAACTCTCTATAAGATGTAATTCTTTTTTATTTATATTGTATGTTTTATAATATCGTTTGAATATCATACTAAAAAAAAATCGTAAAAATTGTGAAGTGTGCAAAGTTCTGGTGTGAAGTTGTCCACGTGTGATTGCCAGATCCCAAATGTTGTGGTTTGGTGCTTTTGAAAGTTGGTAAAATGGACAGTCTATAATTTAAAGTATTGTAAGGCCACAATATTTGCAGAAGATTATTCAATTTGTCAGTTTGGAAGTTAAAATATTATATATGACATTTGAAATGAAGTGAAGTTGGGTAAGAACCTTGATACGTCACTGGACAAGGGGAGTAATGGGGTAATTCAGCCGCGTTTTAAAGGATATCATTTTTAATAGCAGTTTTTTCATTATTACTCATTTTCGGCAACATCCCTTAAAGATTTACACTGGCAAAAAAATAAACACTTTCGCCTTTCAAGCAGCATAATTTTTTGATTATTAGGATCTATTTTTAAAAATACGTGTACAAATTACTCAAATAATTGATATTTTCGCAGTCACAGAGATTTTATATTTATAAATATAAACATGGATTCGTTATATCATGTAAGATTTCATAAGTGTACGAAAATTTATTGTATACGTTTTTATTTAATTTACATAGAATTGATAATATATTTTCATAATTAGATATTTCATTTTATTTCAGGTATTTGAAAGAATATGATCCCGGCATTAATATGTCAATATTATATTTGGTAGTACTCTCTTTTACAATTTTTAAATAGAAAACTTATTGTAGTAAGCTACTGTACGTACCAATATCATCTTAAATTTTTTTCTCGCTATTTTACCATAAGAAATTAACAATAATATATAATTTTTCTTATATTTATTTATAAATATTAATTGGAATATCATATACCTCTGAGCTAAAAAAGATAGTCTCTGAAGCACAGTTTTTAAAACGTTGTATTGAAAATTTTTGAAATGAATCAAAACCGCTGTTTTGGGAATAAAGCATGTTTATTGACAAAATAAAACACATGTTTTTGTACTCGTAAATTTTAAACCAGCATTTTCAAAACATTGTTTTCTAAACAAAGCTTGTAATTCGTATACCTATGTGCTATGTGACTGAAAATGTATTATTATTCAGAGTTTCTCACTTTGAAAATTGTTTAAATCATTGTTGTAACAATACAAGTATAAAATTTCGAAGATGATATAAATTATGGTTGTATGGAATTTGTAATACAATAACTTTAATAGAATGAAGAAAGCTTTGTTCTAGAAAATGAGTTTTGTACAAAAATAAAATTATCTCTTAATGCGCACAAGGTACACAACTAGATAATAGAAAACAAAAACATGTTAAATTACTGTAACATCTTTTCTCATGTCTTATGTCAAACCTTTCACTTTCATATAAACGAAAGGAATGGTGAACTGTTTATCTGTTTAAAGTAGCTATAAATTATAACTAATGCTTTGTCATAATTAATTTACTGTTCTGAAACCAGAGACGTACATATTTAATTTGTATCCTAATACATATGTTATCCTCTCTTTATAATATGTACTGTACATAATCTTGCTTGTATGTACGGTTACAAAACTAACTTATTTAAATTACATTTTAATATTATTTTATTCTTACAAATACATAAACATAATATACCTACTCGCCAACTCGCCTATCTGTTTAGAATTAATAGTACATTATATTCAGCGCCGGATCTAGAATTTCGAACACCCCGGTAGAAATTAATTTTGGTTCCCTTTTTATCCGACATTGTAATGTATAATACAATTAAACTGGTTTGAAAGTAAAAATAAGAGTAACATTACTATAACATTTACAATCACTTCAGAGTGTTTAATTTTAAATTAAAGAGGAAATTGTACTGGATAAATTTTTATCATTTACAACCCTTTTGCCTTGTTCTTGAAATTTGAGAGCCATCTATGAGTATCATTGTAAAATATTTCTGTTCGTATTATATTTTCTATTACTTATATTTGATTCGAGATGAAATAATAAAATATCATTTGAGTTCATAGCACAACTAACCAAGTTTATCTAACAGCAGCAATATTTGGCCATTTCCCTTCTTTTTTAATAAGGATTTATAATTCGCACTTACTTTGTCATGTAAGAAACTAAATTTAACAAAGTTTCAACCATTTTTTAAAGTTAATTTTAGGTTACCATTAAAAGTAAACACAAGAATGTGAGTAATACTGTCAAATCTTTTGAAATTCAAAAGGTTATACTAACATTTCTACCGGGAAAATATACTAGATCGATTTGAGTTTAAGTGAATTTCAGAGTTTGTGTGAGCTGACTCTACATTTTTGTTGTCAAACATTTAATATTTTAACAAATATGTTTAGTATTTAAATGCACAATATTTTAAATATTTTACACCTTAATTTGGCGTTAATGAGTTAGATGTTTAACACGCGAGCGCATTACGCGAGAATGGTAAATTCTAACAAAAGTATGACATTTCAGCATTTCCGTCACTTTGTGATGTACATTTTATCTTACAGTAGCAGTTTACTGTACGAAATTAGTTGAAATATGTATATGAAAATGACGTTTTAGGAAAAATAACCTAAATTATTGAGAAAACGTCATTGCTATACTTTCAAATAAAAAAATGCTCCTAGGTTGGAATACATAGAAGACTTTGCGTTTATACAGTTGACATAATGTAGTTTGTTACGCCACTGTGAAATTGTAGCAGTAGCAGACCATCTTTTTGAAAATGAAAGGAAGTGAATCAGATGTGCACTTTATTTTTCATTTGAAATACCAGTTGATTACGCTTACTTTCACAAAGCAAACATTATTCTTCTTCTCTCCGTTTTTACTACCGAACAATAACTTACCATAATTTCTTGAAAACTTTTTTTTATCAATAAAAGCTTTTCAGACTTGCGCATTTATATTTTAATGTTCTTCCCACAGGTTCTCAAAATGGTGACATCTTTTTCATATCATTTTTATTGCTTTACGTGTAAATCTCATATTCAGATAACAATGTGTCATATTAAAGAGAAAGGGATAGTATGGAATTCAACGAATAAAATATTTCATATAGTTTTATTTGGATTTAATTGTTAGATATTAATAAAAGAAAAGGCCAAGCGTATAATGAACAAAAGATAGTTGAAATAAACATGTTTAGACTAGTCTCCTTTAGAATTTATCAAACACGGAAGCGGTCTTTATTATACAAAACAAAGAATCTGTAACAATACTATTCAACCAACATTACACACAAGACTAGCAAATGGACGGACTAAACATTTGTTTTAATGGAATATTGTTATTTTATTCAACTAACTAATCGTGCCAAATTGAAGGTTGCGTTTATTTTATTATAGAATTTAGTTCCGTTATTCAACTATTGTAATAGCATTACTCTGTAAACCCGTAACCATTTCATTCTTCGTTTATTACACTATTTGTTATTTTCACAATCTGTTTAGCATATTTACCTTCACGTAGATATGTTAGATTACATATTTTTTGAATTGTACGTGGATTTGCTTTAGTAACCAAAACGGTATTTACTTTTACTGCCTAGGCATATTACAAATCATATATATGGGATCTGTCCCATACAAGTTCACACTGTTGCTTAAAACTTAGGATGGTAGGTATACCTGCGTCCTTCCAATATCTAAATGTTAATGTTAATAATATTATTTTTTCATTCGTGTACATACAAATTTATACATGAACATAATTTACTATGTGAATATGAAAATGACCAATACCATGTGCAAATAAGTTTGTTCAGACAAAGACAGATGACGTCAGAGGCCAACATTTTCACTTTAAAAATTGATATCTCGCTTACCACGACATATTTTTAGGCGCATTTTCACTATTGTATTCTTTCAGAAAAAAAATGGTTTAGGACCTCATTATTATTATTATTTTAATAACGTCTAAAAGCTGAAAAATATCGGGTTACCCGAAAAAAAAATTCAGGATCCCAGACCAATTCATGTTATGATCTATTAATGTACTACGAAAATACATATTTGTTTGAAATTGTACGCAAATGTAAATTATATAAAATTTATGAACTGCATCCCTTGTCCGATATTTATGTGTTCTTTTAATTAGCGCGTGGGGAAGTTAAACAAGTTAATTAAGTTTATCTTTATAATACAGACGGTACATTTAGGAGCACACTATAAATAAATCCAGGGAGATAGGATATACCCTGTCGGAAATGATTTATTTATTCAAATATTTAGTGTGTAGCGAGATTCAAACGTTCGTTCAAATAAATAATAAATCTTCTTTTAACAAACAGTGTCGGCTGAAAGCTGGAACATTAAGGAAGCAGTGGCAACCCGCGATTCGCAATTGTCCAAACAAAACAGTAGAGTGCGGCGATGGCGACGTTATTTCATCAAGCATTCAGAAAGTATCTCGACGATAGCTTTGATTTATTGCCGGGAGATACCGCCATTACCATCCAATATGGCCGCGCACCCACACTGTGATGTGTTTTTGTCAGTTCGAATTGATATTTCCGCGAAGAATGCTACACTCCGACGTGAAAGGAGAAAATTTGTAATTAATTTTGTTGGCGTGAACAAAATGCGGACCATTCTTGCCGCATTCAGCTAAATTGATACGCGCAGTTAGAATAAAATTGCATAAGTTTGTTTAAGATAATTCTTTCCTTTTCAAATTTCTTTCATTTGATGATCGCAATTAATAAAAATATAAAGATAATAGAACGCAACGTCGCTTTAATCGCCGCATACTAACTGCAACGAAAAGAACCCATTTTTCATTTTATTTCAATTTTATTCTGTTGGTACATTTTTCATTTTAGCTAACCGTACAATTTTTTAACTACGGTTTGTAATTAGCGTTTGCATATAATGTATTCAATTCATATCCACTATCTTCGTTTAGTTATTTTTTGTTTCTCTTTAGATGTTACGAAAGTAATAAGTTCTTCATTTGCACGCAACTACAATTCATTTTTAATTTTACAACAGTATCATGTAGATTTGACAAAAGTCTGTCTTAGAATATATCTATTTCACTTTGGTCTGTTGATTATTTATTAGTGTTGCCGTCTAGATCTAGACTTTCTAAACTTTTGTCTTGTCTTGTCTTTTCTAGATTATCAAGACAAGATTGCCAAAAGTCTTGTCTTGAAATTTCAAGGCAATTTTCAAGACTCTACATTTATTAAAAAAAGTAATTTTCGGAATATAAATATATAATATGAAGCTTCCTATTCGAGCTAAAATAGTGATTGTAAAATAGAAAAAGAATGCTGCCTAAGAATTGTATGTCCTTATCTAAAGCGAATGCGTAGGTCAATGTAGAGTCTTGAAACAATCTCTAGTCTTGATATCTAGACAAGACTTTTTAATCTAGACTTAGGCAGTCAAGTCTTGTCAACCAACTAGATACATTTTTAACTTTCAATACTAACTATAACCATAAATTATAACTATTAATTTCGTAATGTGAACGAGGCTTAAGTGTATAAAATAAAAATATCTATTATTAATTTCAATATTTAATTATAAGTATTTAAAAAATGATTTATTATACTATTAAAATAGTAAAAATGTGACGTTAAGAAACTTACTGTGTAGGTAACTTCTTTTAATACACTTATTTTATATTATATTTTTTGATTTTTTGTCTAATTATTTCTGTTATTCTCATATAATTTTTAATTATATATTTGTCATTATTTACTTAGTTTTCCAAACAAAATTCAATATTTCAAATTGACATTTCTCGGAACTTATAAATAATAAGAGATTATAAACAAAGAATAAAGTTTTTAATATTATCTTTTCTTGATATATTCTAGGTATTTTACTATTCATTAGTTTAATAAGAAATATTTGTATATGATAATTTTTCAGTGGAACCCAGTACTGTGTTTGATTTAATACGTTTCTTGAAATTCTTGTATCAGTACACAAAATAAGCACAACTAAATTGAATTCAATTATTACCTCGATATTACGTAAAAGCATTGAAATTATACCTGTCATGTGCATTCCTGTAAAGTGTTATTTGGTTTTATACATGTAAATTAAAATCTATTTTGTATTTACAGTGTCCTGAACAGAAGTCCGGAACATCTAATCAAGGAAATTATTCTTGTCGACGACTTCAGTGACCGGCGTAAGTATACATATAAATTTACCATAAACTTTTCCATCAAATATTAACACGCTTTTGGTTTAAGCGTCGAGATTAGGATATTTTACGTGTATTTTAGCAGAGTTTGTAAGTCCATGATTTGTTTTCCGTTAATATAATCAAAAGCACAACTAGAGTAACTAAGCTACATGTTTGATTGGCACAAACACAAAGCTAGTCAAACTGGAACCAGAGTGAAATACAGCTTCACCGCAGGCTGTTCTGCTGTTGCTGTAAGGAATTCTGCTTACAATACAAACAAGTAATGTTGGTTGTAGAAGTTGTGTTTGTGTAGTTTCGTTTTCCAATCATAATTTGCTTAATGTTTATTATGTTAGAAAAAGAAATTGCAAAATTTGAGAGTATATAATCCTGAATTCAGGGTTGCATGAAAATTAGATTTTTTTAAAAAAAATAATTAACTCAGATTTTTTTAAAAAAAATAATTAACTCAGATTTTTTATTTAAAACGGATTTTCTTGGTTTAAATCGTATTTTACAAAATAGCATTTATTATAAAAAAAAAAACATATTGTAAATAATAAGTAAAAAAAAAGTTTTGACGTTGAAATTGTGGCCACTTGTTTCAAAGCTCACATTTTGTTATTTTACTTATATCGGTTATAACGCCGTTTCCGGGTGTAGGGACTAATTTTTTAGGATACCTTCGATGTCGTTATAACCGGATTTTACTGTAACACATTTCAAAAAAATGTAACAAAAAATCAAAGAGCGAAAGAGCAAAAAATTTCTGCGTTATAATTATAAATTCAAAATAGTGTACCAGTAAAGCAGTTTTATCGACTATCTTAGTAGTTCTTGAAAGTATTGCCACAAGGTAACAATACCCACTTGCTTTTTCCCCCAATTTTCATAAATCTGAAATGTTAAATAACAATCGCGAAACAAGTGATTTAAACCAATTATTTAAAAAAAAATCAATGTTATTTAAATCCCTGATTTAAGTTACATTAAAAATTATGTTTTGTCATGAAATTAATTGCCGCAAATAGGATATATTTTGAACCATTATTACCTATAAATAGAAAAATAAAGAGTAAAATTTACATATTTTATTAATGACATAAGAAACATTCTGTAAATAGTGAATTAAATATGCACAGATTGTAATAAAATTGCTTTTAATACTAGTATATTAATATCTACGGAACAATGTCAACGGGGGTGAGGTATATAAGTTTAAACACTTGAGAGCCTGATGGGACCTCTAACAATTTGGGCAGATTGGATGATCGATGTTTGTAGAAGGCGATTTGGGCGTCATTTACCACTACCCTGTAGCCGTCCACATCATACAGCAGGCTGATGACGGTTCGCGCTCCCGCCCTCGCGGTGTTCTTAGGTCGTTCTTCCGGACCCCACGCTTGGTTCAAAAAGCTATTTATGACAAACACGTCCTGGGCAACCCTGAAAATATACAACCGCACATCAAAATAACGAAAAATTATTTCGGTTTCGACCCCACATGGGTCTTCCTCAGGGAGTGAAAGTCATTTTATACATTATTAATGTGTTGTAAATACATTTGTAAAAACCACGTTTTTTTGTGAAAAATAAAATTATTAAATTACTCTACATTTAGTATTTGCATTTATAAAAAAGCTTTACATATGTTTGACTTGTGAGTTTATTAAACATCACGATTTGATTTTTAACTGTTTTGTTACAATTTTCGACAAATGTATTTACAACACATTAATAATGTATAAAATGACTTTCACTCCCTGAGGAAGACCCATGTGGGGTCGAAACCGGTAGGAGAGGAAATAAAATTTTATCCCATTGACTGAATTCCAGTAGTTTTCTTTCCCTTCATCAATTGACCAGTCAAGAAAAATCCGTCTACCATTAATATTAATCTTTATTGTATGTCAACTTATACATTTATTATAATTGGTGATATTTATGGGAAGTTGAAGTAACTTTTTGCTTATATTAATTTGGTTGATGATGGGATGAAATGATAAACACATACACAGACATCTTTACTCTAGCCGGGATTCGAGCCCGGGATCCCTGTAATTAGAAGCGGCTAACTAAAAATTTGTGTATTAAAGAACGAGTTTCATAATTCACTATTATGGTTTCTGTTTTTGCATTACTAGCCTATAAGCATATCATTACTATTTCGAGAAATTGTTTTTCTGTACCTTGTGATCAATTACAAACCGAGGTCTATAATAGCGTTGAATGAAAAATATATAGATAGGCAAGCTTGTGAGAAAATTCGTTTCACCTACATAACTGTGTGTCTGGTTGCATTTGGGTTAATATCAGTCGTTTCTATCAAAAGGAGCAAACGTCAAATAATTAATAATACAAATTAGTTCTATTTTAATATATACCAATGAATTATTGAAAGAACCATTTTAATAGATTCCAAAAAATTCAGTAATTATGTGAAACATTTTTATTTATCTGCTATTTTTGTCTGTTTAATTCCGCAAAGTAGTTCATGGAATTATGAACGAGATGGTTCTGTCGAACCTGATTCCAAAACAGCGGTTCGCAAAAACATACAGGCTTGCCTATTTATATATTTTTCAATCAACGATAATAGTTTCAAATTTATTAACCAAAGTTTATCAGTGTCAAACACGGAAACACGGGTATCGAATTTTCCAAATTTCCTTGGCGGCAAAATTTCTTATAATGACCAATATCAAAACATACAAGAAAAAATAAATTCTAGAGTAAACACTTCAGATTGTTCTAATTCTTGACACACTGAAACCAGAGTAGCCAAAACTGCTCCAAAATTTGCTCTGATTTTAGTACCCCAAAAATCAGAGCATTCTGAAAACTTGCTCTAAGAGGCATCAGATGCCCTGGATGGCGGTCTAGCCACACCGATATTAATTGTTTAAATGACTGCTTCTTATATATTTATTTTATCTTATTCTTATTTCCACATTTTAACTTTTAAAATCACGTCAAATTTATTTACCACATAATTAAAACTAATATTTATAATTTATATATTTGCATCTGTTAAACAAGAACTTAAATCTTTACGTTTGACAGCAATTTGCAAGAAAATTGTATTTATTGCCACTTCTACATACACACATCCACAGAGTTTGTTAAAATTTGTGTACCTCCCCGACTAAAGTGGCGAGAGGTAAAAGGTAACAAACCTCGCTCCTATCGTAATGAGATGATTCCCCACAGCATCTTTCACATGTAGCACTATTTCCTGATCCGATCTTGCCACCAAGCTTATTAGCGATCCAACTTTCAGCCCGTGAGCCAAATTCATCGATACATTTCCTACGAAACCTGCGGGCCCGTAGTCTTGAACTATGAAAGACAGATCTTTCTCAAAACGTGCACAAGACATAATGAAAGGTGATGTTAAATGAAGTAAACATGTTTGTTCGTTCTTTTATATAACTGGTTTGCTAAAAAATATTTTTGTTTTGGTTCTTTGTGGTTTATGTGACTTCACTTCCTGAATTTTTATTGATTTCATTTTTTGTAGATTTGTAAGTTTTGAGGAATACTTTTTTGTTAGAAATAAAGTCTTTACAAAAATTTTTTTATTTCATACTGTATCACACAACACAAGCGAGTTGTACACTATTTTTCCTACGACTACGATATTATTTTCTAATTCCTTTAATAATAAATATGTCTTCATTTTCATTTCACTACTTCCTAGTAACTAGCTACAAAGGGGCCGTTCAAATATTACGTAAGCAGATTTATTACAATTATTTACCCCCCCCCCCCCATCCCCCTTGTCAGCAAAAGTAAGCAAAGCTCTTACCCCCTCCCCCATGCTTACGTAAACATTTTTCAATTAAAATTTTTTTTGTTAATATTATAATTAAAATGTTATAATTATAATTTTAAAAATAAGAAAATAGATTTAGAATGGCGATTAGATTTTACTGATACAGTATTCAAGATAGAGTAAGGGACAAAATATTATAATCTTACAAACATAACAAACTTATTTTAAATTTTTGGTACGCATATTAAATTAAAATTAACAGTCTTCAGTCCATATCCACGATTCTAAGTTTTCAAAGACGCGCTGTCAACATGCGTTCCGATATCATGATTTATATGGATTTGACAGATAACGTGAGCGCTGTCATCGATTTTTGCACGATTCGGAACTTAGCCAATGTGAGGGTTGCCATTCATCGTGTTAAAAAGTTAATAGCTACCGATGACGTAATCATCATCTAGACTGCCCTACCCCCCATGTCATCCAAAATAAGCAAAACAGAGACCCCCCCACCCCCCTATAGTGCTTACGTAATAAATGAACGGCCCCAAAACAGAAATTAAACAACACTATTTTTGACAGACTTATTAGATATGAATTTATATCTCACGTTGTCTATGGCTACCGTGATATATGATTAGTTATTTACAATATACTTCGTAACCGTAGCAATAACAAGCGTACAATAAGCAAATTTCTTAATGATCATAGAAAAAAATAGTTCTAGATATAAATATCATAAATTTTTACTTATACTTCCTTTATACGATTTTAAAATGTTTGTGCATTTATATTTTGTAGGTAGTACTAAATTTAAGTAATTTAAATCTGACCTTATTTAATACATTTTTATTGGAAGTTCATGATCGACATGTCATTAATAACAGAGGGCAGTCTTTTTCTTCTTATATTTTCCTATGACAACTAAGATTTTTTTTTGTATAATCGGGGATTAGAAAGGTTTGTTTATTGATTGGGTTTCCAAAATAGTAATTTGCTATTAGTGATTGTTAAGTCTAATTAAACGGTAAGTATTACTTACCGTTTAATAAATAAAAAATAAATTCATGATTAGTATGAATGCACACAAATGATTTAATACATCCGTTTAATGTTATTAAAATATCATATTGCAGTCATATTTTGTGATCAACTTCAGAATTAGCCATAAAGTTAAATGTACTCCAATAATTGGAGTTTTGCAGTCTTCACTCCGCTCCTCTTCTAAACAATTATCTTTGATTGGTAAAATGTTCATACCGTTCTTAATACTTAATATACTATAATTTCTTCAAAAAAGTCAAATCTTTGATTGAAATTGAAAAATGTGTTACAATATGAAATAAAACTTTGTACATTATAGTCCGTTAAATGATTTTCAATGTACATATTTTGAATTTGAATCTTATTCGTACTTACCGTAAAAACTCATTTACCGGATTTAAGACGTAAATAATTGTATCAGTAAATTGAAAAGATGGGCCGGGGAATCATTAGGTGATGATGATCCAAGTGGGGCCGAAATCAGTCGAAGTGGATTAAATTTAAAAAAAACTGACAGTATCCCAATATAGCATTTGATGAATACTTCTTGACTGAAGAAATTATGAGAAAATCAATCAGTCCTAAAACGATTATAATACTTTCTACTAAAATCTTTAGAAATTATTAAAAACAATATGTAAAGTAATGAAATTACTCTTATGAATGTATTTTTACGTAGGAAAAGAGTAAGAAAAGATTGTATTCACAGCATAATTTTGCATCTCATTCGCACTGTTTCTTTTAGTGCGTCTTTTTGTACACTTTTGGATTTGCAGGATCAATGATGTTATCTGAACGCTGGGAATTCGGATTTGCAGTCGCTGTAGACATTTTCAGTTCTTATTGGTTCTCTTTGAGTAATATCTCTCGGTGCAGTAATATCTCGATTTATTTTTCCGTTTGAGAAGCACTGGTTATCGATAAGACGTATCTTGTATTTTAAAGAAGGAAAAGAAGAGTAAGTCGGCAGGAACGATAAAATCGCCGAGGCATGATAAAATTTATTGAAAACGTTGCCGAATCCTGGTCCGTATAACTCTGGGCCGCGATCTTATAAAATCGTTAATTCCATCGGAGAGTCCGGAAGCTGGAAGCGGGATGCTGCCTGCCCCACGACGTGCCACTGACAGTAATTTATTCTATTCGCGTTTCAACACGTTGTGGGAACGTGATTTTTATAGCGAATAGTGAAATATATTGTGAAATAAATCCATTAAAGGGATACCTGGAGACTTTTTAGTATTGCTATTTTATCACTGCGGCTACAGTTCACCTTATGGAGGATTTATTCACCATTTGCTCTTAAACTTACGACGCAATAAAATACCTTTTCCTCAATCAAGGAAAATGTAGTTAAAATACAATTCTAGTATGTAGTTTTCTTTGTGGACTTTGATTTACCAATGAATTACCTCTTCATTCAGTTTCTCCTGAAAATGTTTAATTATAATTATTTTCATGTAATATTGCAAGACTTCCTGATTTTATCGATAAACTTTTATTTTACATATTTTTTTTTGATTACCAACAATTTTGCTGAAAATCAAAATGTGTTTAAATAGAAAGGTCGTGTGGTGTTTGGTAAGATAAATTCCAAAGACAATGCAAATGAAACAATTTAATTATTATTATTTTGATATATTAATTAACAGTCACTGTGACACTGACAACTATAAACAATCACAACTGTTTATTTAGTTGCGGTAACGGAATATAATATCCTTAGGTCATTGATAATTAGGTAATAATTTTATGACAGTTGCCGAAAGCACGTTGCTTTGTTACCTAAAAACAAAGTGCTTGAGGAAGTTGTCATATAATTATGTTATTTATTAATGATCGAGGAATATTCGGTGAGATATTTTTTTTGCGTTTTCTTTTTCATTTCTATAACCAAAATATCACATTGTGAAAGTAAAACAATAAAATAATTAATGTTTGACACACCTCAACAATTATCATTGTGTTTTGACTGGCAAGTTTCGCAGACGTGATCAGAAATACAGGGATTTGTTTGGACATTTTTTTAGGCTAAAAATTTTCAGTGTAAGTCTGTTTTGATTGGCTAGTTTCACACACGTGATCAGAAATACAGGGATTAGGTGAAGTGTTTTGCATTTTGATTAATTAAAAGTAGTTAATTATTGAAATATTGGAAGTATATTTTTTACCGGCCGTCAACAGTAGATATTTTCCTAATGAATTTGACATTTCGATACTTTGACGACATGGATACATAAATTGAAATCTATTTATAACATAACTTTTAGCATTTGTTTTTCTCTTCGTGGACATGTGTAAAGATGTGGGCTAAACTTTTTTTAACTTTATATTTCAGCTTTTCAGCTTTTGACATTGAAATCATTTAATCAATTTATTATAAAACAGACAATTAATTATTATTTTTTGTCCTATTTTTACTTCATTTTGCTATAACATTTGCTCTTGAAGGTTACGACTTTATTTTTAAATCCATATTTAAGCAAATAATAATTTTTAAATGTAATATTTTTAATAATACCGACTTTTTCGAAAAAAAATACGAACTTTTTAAATCTGATTCAAAGAACTAATGTGGAAAACTGTTTGTACACAAGCAGAATAAGTTCTTCATAATAATTATTAAAGAAGCATAATAAAAGTCGTAGAACTTTCTAAATATTTATACGCTAATTAATATAATTTTTAATCAAAAATAAATAAAATTCCAAATTAAATTTCAGGCTGCAGCTTATTATAGTTCTGAAGTTGAAAACGTACTTCATTACCCAATGAACGTACTAATTACTGCTCGGTAACTGCGCGGATGTTGCAGAAATATGTGAAAATAATAATGAAATTTCATTAAGCAAGTTAGACATCACTGTATCCAACCCCTAACTTCTAACATTAAACTAATGACACAACTTTTACAAAATATGACGGAATGATGTGGACGAAGAGAATACCAGTATTTCTTTTTTATTTTTGTTTTGCACTTCCAGTCTGCAATATTTCATAAATAAACGTAATTTAGTGTTATTGTTACGAGTTTCCGAGATTCAAAAGTTAGTTTCCTGAGTTCTTGAAATGAGATTGAAATTTTCCTGGAATGTGAACAGTCAACTTATATCATTTGACCTTTTATATTGATGCAAGTTATTTAAATTTTAAATCAACGTTAACTACATAGTATATTACATTTTTAGTAAAATTTTGAATAAAGATTGAAAGTGGGAGATTATTATGCAGAATGGGCAAAGCAACCTCCCTAGTTTTGAAGGTGAATTGAAAAAAGACATATAAAAGTTTTGTTTAAAAAATAATTTCTTGCAAGTGGTGGCCGTTGTTGTTAATATACTGATGCAGGTGGATTCTAAAATTTTACATATCTTTATGAAGCATATCTTTTCATATGAGGGCTATTTTCAAACGGATTGCATCCTCCAGGATTTGTAGGGTTCTGAGACGTTTCTTAAACACTTCAGTCTTTAGATACCCCCACAAGAAATAATCACAGGGCGTTAAATCTGGCGAGCGCAGGGCCACGAAAAGTCGCGTGTTACGGAAGTCAGTTGATCGGCGAAAATCTCCCTCAAAATAACCATTAAATTTCGAGTTGTTTGGGCTGTGGTTCAATCCTGTTGGAACCAGACATTTTCTGCATTAAATTCTTCAACAACTCTGACGCAACAACTCATATCATGGTGATACAACGATCAGAATTCAAGGTACCGCACGATTTCCTTCATAAAAATAATAAGGATCAATTCTTCAATGTTTGAGAGGTCCGTTGTCGTCCATTTCTGTTCATAGACACCCTTTCTGTTTCTTTGAAGTTATCAACCCCCAACAGAACAGATTTTTGGTCGGCAACTAAACCCTGAGGGGGGATTTGGTAGTGAGTACAAAACGTACTTCACCGCTGTCATTCAGTATTTTTTTTCGAAAAGTAAATATCGACGGCAAAAGTGCTCTGCCTTTTGGACCACGCCATATTTACGATTGAGAGAAATAATAAAGATAACTCCCCGACTATCTGCTCCTTTTGCGACTATCCTCACCCTTCTAGGACATAACATCCATTCACAATTACCTAATGAAAGTAGAGAGGTTACTGTGCCCCACCCTGTACCATTGTTGGATCAATTTTATATACCTACCAATAGATAAACAGATAAACTGATAAATATATAGTTATTAATTTTTTTAGCATTTACAAACACAAAGATTCACTGGAACCTCGATATAACGGACTTCAAATATAACGAATTAGATGTCCGGTCAAATGTGAAAAATTTAAAAAACAAATTAATGTTCTACATGTTTAAATCCAAGTGTCACTGATCGTGAACGCAACACTTAACATTATACCTTAAACGCATTCAGAAATGGTATATTGTGTATCTAGCTGGAAAAGTGACGTATTATATATTAGTTATTTTATATTTCATTTAGAAATGTAAGGCAACCAACAAAACATAATAAATACTGAAGTGACTGAATTTGTCACAGACCGGAAAATATTCACATACTGTTATTTTTAGCTTTTAGCTTAGCAACTACATTAAATGCACTTTCCGGTCCGAAAACACAACGGAAAGGTGTCAAAAAAAACTTATTTTTATATAAAGGTCTTTCGGTTTTAACGTACGTCGTTTAGTCCAAATGTACGCAAATATTTATTAAAACCTCATAATGTACCTGCAGCTAAAAGTAGACAATTTACATCTTTGTTAAATTTCAGTTCAATTTATAAAAATATTTATGTTGCAGCTGACGACGGTGCGGAGTTGGCGAAAATCCAAAAGGTGCGAGTGATCCGCAACGAGAAACGAGAAGGCCTCATGCGATCCAGAGTCCGGGGTGCCGACGCCGCTACAGCTTCGGTGCTCACGTTCCTCGACTCTCATTGCGAATGCAACGCCAATTGGCTCGAACCTTTGCTGGAGAGGGTTGCTGAGGTATGATACATTGACATTTAACAACTTCTAACTCAGTTTAACTATACCCACAGAATAGTTACCTATATACAGAAGCGTTTTGTGAAACCTAAACCACAGAATAGTTACATACAGAAGCGACACTCCGTGTCGGTACCTTTCATGTTCCCCTATTCAGTTCTATGACCTTGAAGCATTGTGTAGACCTTTAAATTTGTACCCTTCCTCCATCTCTCTCTTAGATGTGAGGAAAATTTTAAACAATGAGCCCTTTAAATTTGTGCATATTCCCCATCTCTCTCTAATTCTCGTTTCTCTGTCTTACTGTCGCTTCTGTATAAACCTATTCTGTGCTATAGCACAGTATAAATCGTATATATATATACGATTCATACTGTGGCTATAGCGTCGATTGAAAAATATATAGATAGGCAAGCCTGTATGTTTTTGCGTTCCGCTGTTTTGGAATCAGATTCGACAGTGCCATCTCGTTCATGATTCTATGAGCTACTTTGCGGAATTAAACAGACAAAAATATCAGATATATAAAGATGTTTTACATATTTACTGAATTTTTTGGTATCTATTAAAATGGTTCTTTCAATAATTTATTGGTATATTTTAAAATAGAACTAATTTGTATTATTAATTATTTGACGTTTGCTCTTTTTTTATAATATTTTACAGAAACGCCTGATATTAACCCAAATGCAACCAGACATACAGTTATGTAGGTGAAACGAATTTTCTCATAAGCTTACCTATCTATATATTTTTCAATCAACGACTATAGTAAATAACTAATGTTTTCTAATCTAAGGAAGCAATTAAAGCACAAAACTTTAATTTTTTTGTTCAAAACTTATTGTATGTAAAGTAATAATATTGAGTTTTTTATTTGTAGCCTAAAGTGAAAAAGAACCCAAAGAATTTTCTTCGCAATTCAATTTCCATAAAATTATCCTTCTGTTAAAAGTTGCAGGAAAGTATTGGAAGAAATGTACGCCCAGCGTTGAGTTGCACAACAGGTACCGGACATAAGTCTCCGGATCGCGATTAAATCAGTGCCTCAACTTCCGCTTGGCTGAAATAAAACGGCTGGCTAATGTGCCCGATAAATCCACCTTGTGCTGCCGCATTTATATTTAAAGCTGCACATTTATACTTAGTGGCCATACTCTAAATCAACTGCATTTAAGATGCGGTTGTATTTCATTGTCCTTATTGTAAAATACGTACATATTAACTGAAACGTAGTTCAGTTTTCACTTGATCATTTGCATTCTATTATTTTTATTTTTATATCATATCCTACAGGACTAAAGTCCCAATTAAAGGATGATATACAATTAGACAAAAAAATATTAATTAACATCCTTGTTGATTGATACAAAGTAAATATAATAAATACAGAATAAGGCAGTTTTATAAATCGCAATTTCGCGAATCAAGATAAAAACTCATTAAGCTCTTTCTGAATAAATTATAAGAATCTACATAAAAAAGTTACAAGACATTTTATTATAAATACTGCACATCTGCCAAATTGGAGATCTTTTTTTCATAATCTGTTCTTACTCTCTTGCTTTAAAACGTGTTTTTATTTCTAGTAGCAAAGCTTAGAATTCTAAAAGAAAACTTGTTCAGAATGCAGGAATCAGTAATTGCATTGTTTATTTTATTAATTTGTACAAAAACAGACAATATTTTATTTTTCTTCCATGAATTAAAGAACACATATTCATTTCAATTAACAACTTTCATAGGTAATATTAAAACTGGGATAAATATGGTTTATTTTAAAGTACTTATAATACATCGTTTCTGAATTGATTCAATAATATTGATATATTTGTTATAAATAGGATTCCATTTTTAACAGCAATATTCAAATTTTGATCTAATGAATGAAAAATATAATTGTTTGAGGGTAGACAACTTTTAAAAAGATTTACAAGTACGATTAATGAAACCTAATATTCTTAACAATGATCTAGCTAGATTGTCTATGTGCAAATAAAATGATAATTGTTTATCAAAAATTACACCAAGATCTTTATAATAAGGTACTCGGTCAAGATATATATTTTCCTTGAAGTACGGGTATATAAAGTAAAAACAAAATTTTAAACGAGGGTACTCATTATTTTACAATTGATAAAATTGAAAAATAGTTTAGATCTAATAGAGCAGGCTAGATTGCTTTTTATATCATTTTATAAAAGTTTACTATCATTAATAGAGTTAATTCGTTTAAAAAGTTTTAAATCGTCTGCATAAAGTAGCACTTCGGAATTATTAACTACATCAACAATATCGTTTATAAATAAAACGAATAACAATGGTCCTAAATTCGAGCCTTGTGGAACACCAGAAGTGGCAACAAATGAATCAGATTTGACATTATTAATTATGAAGGAACTATTAAAAGGCATATCTTAATTGTGAAACATTAAAAATCAGTACGTTAATGTATGTTACTGTAACAATAACAATTGATTTGCTTTGGAAATTTATGCAACTCTATGTACACTGTACAAATTAATAGAGTCAGTAATAGAGTTCTCTTGTCTTATGCATCCTGTTCTATATTTGCTGTTGTTACTGACGGACAGATTCAAAATGAAGCCACATAGAATAGACCTAAAAGCCCATTAGCTTTGTATGTACACAGAATCCTTTAGGGCAGTCCCTCTGTCACCCTTCATTGGACGAAACTAGCTCGCTGCAAGGGATACTTTGAATAAGGCCTTATTCTACAAATAAAGTCTGAAAGAATCTGATCCTCTTTTTCCAATGTGTACAAAATAAAACCTATTAATAAACTTAAGTCATTTTTTTAAAGAACAGAGTGTTCTATCTATCCAATCAAAAACAAGATAAAAGTAATTATATCTTCTCTACACTCCGGTCTGAAAAAATAAACTTTTGACATCTGTTTTTTTCTAGGATCCACACCGAGTAGTGTGTCCAGTGATCGATGTCATCAGTATGGACACATTCCAATACATTGGAGCTTCTGCTGACCTACGCGGTGGCTTCGATTGGAATCTAGTCTTTAAATGGGAATATCTGTCTAGTGCTGAAAGACAAAACCGTCAAAAGGACCCTACACAAGTAAGACTTATAATTATATAATATACAAACACTTGCTAATCAATAATCATACTATCAGCCAACATTTGTTTTAAAAGAAAGAATACTTTATTGGAGTTGCTGTCATTTAATAAAATCCACTAATATTCCGACGTTTCGATTGTAAGTTAGTTTTCATCAGGGTGCTGATAATATACAAAAAGTACAATCAAATATACAGATATACTTGGGTGACAGACTTACTTAAATGGTATTAAAATATTATCAAGTAAAACACGTAAATTATTTTACAGAAATCTTTCGTCAAAAATAGATAAAACACACACGTACGTGTTACTTAACAGTTATCAACCAAATGACTTATACAAGTTTCTAATTGAGTAACAGTCAAAAATTGTAAAAACCTACCGCTAGCCAATCAAGGGCCACAGCACAACAATATTGTTCAACTAACTACACAAGGAATATACTATTGTACCAATTTTTTGAATGTTTGTCTGTATATTTGATTCTATGTTTTGTATGTTAACAACACCCTGATGAAGACTGATTTACAGTCAAAACGTCGGTTCTTTAAAGTATGTTATTAAAAGATTGCAACTTCAATAAAGTATTTCCCTTAGTGATGAAACGATAACGATTAAGAATAATTAATAATAATTATTGTGTTTTTCCAATCAATCGTAATCGTCGATTAATACGATTATACGCGATCTATAATTTGAACGCATGCGTTTCAATATATCCACGCTCGGAATTAGGGGAATACTTGGAATCAGAAGCTGTCATTAGTTAATTTACAACGTACAATTATTTTGTAACATATAGTATAATTATAAAGTTATTTCATTATTCGTTGACTATTTAATTTTATATAAGTAATATTTGGACACACTTTATGAAGAAGACAAGTGGATCTATGTAACTTTGCGACTTGCAAATATTGCGGAACTGTTATTTCTGGACGCAACAGTACTATAAAATTTAATGCACATTTACGTTACAAGAAGCTATGCACATTTACCGGCAAAGGTGCACATTCCATAATAATCTACTATTTCCTTACTACCTACATTTTGATACTAACTTATAGGTAATACTTTACTTTATTATGTTCATTTTTATTTATATAAAAATAATCGTAATTGTAAACGTAACCGTACGATTATTGTATCATATATCGTAATCGTAATCGTAAAAGTATTAATCTTTTCATCACTAATTTCCCTTTAATTAACAAACCAGCCCTCAATATTTGTTATGTTAATAAATTAACCCAAATGAATTTCTATAGGCAATCCGCACGCCAATGATCGCTGGAGGTCTGTTTGTCATTGACAAAGCATACTTCACGAAGCTGGGCAAGTACGACATGGCCATGGACGTATGGGGTGGTGAGAATCTGGAGATTTCGTTCCGCGTGTGGCAATGCGGCGGCAGTTTGGAGATCATTCCCTGCTCGCGCGTAGGCCACGTATTTCGCAAACGCCATCCGTACACCTTTCCTGGCGGAAGCGGTAACGTTTTTGCGCGCAATACTCGACGTGCTGCAGAGGTTTGGATGGATGACTATAAACAGTATTACTACGCCTCAGTTCCTCTAGCAAGAAATATACCTTTTGGAGAGTAAGTAAAAAAGCTTCCTCATTATAAGATAAGTTTACAATGAATAGAATAGTGAAAATATTAGACCCGTATTTTTTTATTTTTCCCCAAATTGATTTTTAATGAAAAAACAGATATTAAAATTGATATCCTTCAAAACGCGGCTGAGTTATCCCATTTCTCCCCTTGTTCAGTGACATATTAAGGTTCTTACACAACTTTACTTCGTTTTACACGTCAAATATAATGTTGTAACTTCCAAACTGACAAATTGCATAATCTTCTGCAAAACACACAAAAGCCCTACAATGCTTTAAATTAGAGACTCTCCACTTTACTAACTTTCAAACGCGCCAAACCACAATATTTGGGATCTGGCATTCACACGTGGATAACTTCATATCTGAGTCTACGGACGTCACAATTTTGCGACTTTTTTAATATGATACTTGAAAATAATATTATATAACATAAAATGTAAATAAAAAAATATTACATCATATACAGCAAAAAATTAGACATTGTAGGTTCACTTAATTTTTTTGCAAGGCGTCATTAACAGTTATGCAAAATAAGCTACAAAAATTTGGTATTCAATAGAATAGAACTACTGAAGCTGACGCGCAACCCTAGGCGTTCCCATGATCGGATATTCGTTCAAAAACGTTGACAGTGTGTAAAACTGACAAGTTTAAGCGCTAAATAAAAACACGCGACACGGACCGTAAACTTGTCGGATATATCGCTATCGCATTATCTGCAACCACGTTTCATTCCATCGCACCAGCTCTTCTGATGCTGTCGGATTATACCGACGTTTTTAGTGGAATATTCTCTCTCTTTTATCTTCTTTCATTATGTGAATGAATTTTGTCCACCGTAGTTGAAGATCAATACTTCTATGAATTTTATTTAAATACAGTATTCAATTCCAGTTTATAAAATTTATTGAAATTAATTGATCATAGCAAATTGTGCAATGACCCAATGACCAATGAGTGCAGTAATTCGCCAATTGTTATATTAATAATTAATGAAATAAATACCAAATAATAGTATTTCCATAAGTACAAATTCTTAACATACTCGGCAAGAACAATGTGGCGTAGATATTAGCGGTTATATTTTTCACACTGCACTTGCGCACTATTTCCAAATACTGTGAGGAATGACTTCTCACTTTAAAGCATGATTATGGGAAATACGCGACTTTAGCTTTATAGTACGGGAAAAGTGCGAAATTCCATAGTGGACATAGACAAAAATGTTTCTCTCCATATATATTAACTTGTAATTATTTTCTAAGCTTTCTATCTCTTATTATATGTTGAAAATGTATGTTTCAGTATCTCCGAACGTTTAGAACTGAAAGAAAATCTACAATGTAAACCCTTCAAATGGTACCTGGACAACGTCTACCCAGAACTTGCCATTCCGCACACTTCAAACGCAAACTACGGTGCTCTTCGACAAGGCATGTACTGTTTGGACACCATGGGTCACTTGGTAGACGGCACTGTTGCCATGTACCAGTGTCATGACACTGGTGGTAATCAAGAATGGGGCTTGACTAAATCTGGATTAATCAAACATCATGATCTTTGTCTTGCGCTGGAGAGACCTGCTAAAGGTGCTCAAGTGATGATGAAGATCTGTGACGGATCCGATGCCCAGAAATGGAGAATGCTTGATACTGGTGGTTTATTGAGGCATTACAGGTGAGTATTATGAACCAAATTTTCATCATATTTTATCAAAATTTAATACTTGCATTATAACAATCTTGGGTAAATAAATAATAAGATCTAATGTTTTATTGTGAATGATGTTTCAACTAAAAATGAAAAACTAATCTGAAAGTACGTGTTACTTTGATGCAGCGCAGTACACAAATTTGAGGCAAGTGAGTTACTGACCTTCCTAAAAATATCGTTTCCTAGTAAATCTGTAATTCTGACGATCCTATGTTTTTATAAATATATTAAATTGTTTCCGACCAAATCACGATTTTTAGCCAAAATCGACTATTCGGCTTCTCTTCTAGTTTTCGATCAAAAACGTAACCGAAACCGAAAAATGATGTTGAGTTAAATTTTGTTAAATTATTATTAATAAACCCAGAAATCTTACAAATATCACAATCAAATTGTAGTGTTTTCAAAAAGTATTTGTTACTAACTAACCTAACAGGTTCTTTTATAATATATGCTATTCTCTTAAAATAATATTACCTTTTTTTCTTAATTCTACAATAAGTTTTTGTCTTAATTCAACAAATTAAAATTAACATCTTGCCTCATCTTGCACTTGGCACCTTTTTAGTAACAGCCTCAGAGTAACAATAATAAAATAATAATTATATTTTTGAAAGGAAGAAAAATAAAATAACGTACAAAAAATTATTAACTAACAAATAAAAAAATAGGCGAGTGAAACCGTTTCGAACAAATCCGAAAGCGCCAAACACGACACGAGCACTATTTTCGCCCGGGTCGAAATTTCGGCAAATTTTTGGCCGAAACCGAAACTTCGGTCGGATACTAATATTTAAATATAAAATGAAAATACTTTATTTCACAAATTTAGGAAAAAATGGCAGATATTGTTAACAAATTAAATGAATTTTATTAAAATTATTTGTAATAAGACAATAACTACAGACATTTAATTAATTTATACATTTACAATATTAGGTAAGTCATTTCTTATACTGTTTTTAAATTAAGTTTTGTCATATGAAACTACTGATTGAAATACTAAAATGTTAACTTTTAAGTGAAATTAATTTAACGCATTTTAATAAAATTATTTTTGATTCAGTATCAGTAATTATTTTCCTGAAGTTGTGAAATAGCTCTAGATTTAAAATATTAAAACCAGATATGAGTATTATACTTCTTCTGAATATAGGTCCTTATCGGATGCTTTCATTGACACTAAACATACCATATAATCTGATTTTATGCAAAACTAAAGTCTAATTTATGAATGTCCTCAGGTATCCTTTGTGCCTGGATTCGCGATACACAGATGAACGAGGTATAACCGCTGAACGCTGCAACACAAATTCTGAAACTCAACATTGGAGACTGACAAACCGCCTGTCGTGAGAGGTACCACTTTTACTGTCTACAAACCCGCCCCCTACAAATATCAACATCTTTAAACTGTTGTGCATCAAGTCCGACGACTGTAGCCGGCCAAGCCAACTTCACAAGGCCAACCAACATGAGGTTCTTATCAAATTCCATCGATACGCATTGAGCGGATTGTAAAGGGAACCATTGAAAGATTTGGAGCTTACTAGTAATATAATGATTAAGTGAGGTTCACGGATGACGCTGAAGACGAAGAATATTAAAGGTATCGTTATATTATTTTGCAACCCAAAATCTTTTATAGTTCATATTACATAAGTAAAATAAAAATAATAACTAAATTGTCTTGTAAAAAATCTATATCTATCTCTACTATTCTTCGTCTATAAAGAACGACCTATGTGGTTCTTGTTACATTCCAAAAATCGTTTTTTACTCTGTATATAAAAGCTTCTAAAATTTTTCATATTCTTAGGGCAAATTTAATATAATTAGAAGAGAATGTATACTACATTTTATGCAAGGTAAGTTATTTATTAAAGTAATACAAGAAGACTGTAATGTAAAGTAGATAATAATTCTGATTTTTTTTCTTATTTTTATTCAGGGTAAATTGCAAACATTTTATTGCTTTAAGTAAATAACAATCTTCAGAAAATGATAGTATAGTCTTTTGATTTTTAATATGTCTTAAAACAAACTTTAAATAAAATTCAAATTTAGCACAATTAAATAAAAGTATTTTTTATATAAAGTTACCAATTTTATAAGTACATATACTATTTCTTATTAAACTTATAATTTTTAGTTACCCATAAATTTTTTAAAATGCTAAAAATTTTAGATATTCTAATGTATTATTATGTACTTATTTTTAAAAATAATTGTTTTTATGTATTGTGTACATATTTTTGTTTATGTAGATAGCTTATAGATAAATGATGAGAAACTTTAAAAAAGAGTGATAAGAATTATTTACAAATTTAAGTTCTTGAGCGGGTATTAATTAATTTTTGAGCTATTCACAAGTTTTCTTGTGAAGTATTAATTTATACAAATTATTGTAAAATAATAGATCAAAAATTAAAATATTCCTTGTTTGGAAAATTGGAATAAGGAAAATTAGTATATTTATTTAAGTCGTTTTATACAGTATTAAATTAACAAATTTTATTCAAAATACTTTTAATAATACAAATTACGTCCTTTATGCAAATAATTTTAAATAATTCCTTTTAAAGATAATTGATCAGTCTTTATATGAATGAAATTTCAAGGTGATGAAATTATTACAAGTAAGTTACCGTATGCATAAACTAGCAGCAAATTTAAGATAGAATTTGTACATAACAGCTATGGCAAGTGCAATATCGTTGTCGGTATTGTGAGTACAACGCTCAAATATATGCAATGATTGTCATATGTGTATTCAAATTTCAGTTGATGTAATAATTTATGTATATATGTATGTATGGATATATGTAACTAGTGATCTTTTTTAAGATTTTTTTTCACCTGTATTTTCTTTTTTAAAAGAAATATTTTATTGATTTATTTATATATTTTGTAAAACAGTGTACATGTTATTAAAAAAATTTAAATTTATTATTCCTTGTATTGTATTTTTATTTATTGTATTCTAGAATAGGGTTGTTTAAGGTTTTCTGATTTTTTTATATGTTAATCTATATTAAAAAATGAGGTACGTATTTTTTTATTTTGTAAAAAAATACTACATATAGCCATAAAAAACAAAGTTCTAAAAGTATAATCTTGCGAAAAATAGTAGTATTTAGGGATGTCACGCTCTTTGCTTAGAAAGAGATGTCTGTAATGAGTGAAACTGTGAAACAGCTTTTAATTATTAGGGTAAATTTTCGAATGATTATACAAAAACTAAATGTTTTTCAAAACTACTTGTTTACGACTGTTTTGCGCATGCATTAGTCGTACGAGTTAATTGATAATTAGTAGTACTAATACGTCAGTAATTAAACTTTTTTCTATTTTATTATAATCTATTCGCAACTAAAATTAAGATACATCTTTTTTTATATAAAAGGAGCATGCTTAAACAGACTTATTAATTATTTCTTTTCACTGCCTTAAACTGTTTTTTTTTTTTATAAAAGCAGGGTGATTAAACAGGAGTATTGGAAATTAAGAAAACAGGGTTATTTAGAAAATAATAATTTTATTTACATGCATATAAAAATTAGTTCAGTTTCCATGAATACTCGTACAATTTTTTTGTATTTTAACGGGTGTACTATTCTTAAAAGTACAGTCTATTATCTTAGCATTCATTTTCCTAAAACAAACATAATTATTTACTGATTATTTATTTTTAAAATATACTTACGATTGTAATAAAGTTATGTCTCCAATTATTTCATCTTTGATATCAGATTCTGTTTGAATACAAAAGCAATGCTCTTCATCATATTCAAATTTACAGTTAACTACTTCCATTATTGCATTAGAATTAACTTTAATGGGCATTTTTACATCAGAAATAGTACAATTAATCATAACTAAAGATGCAGAATCACTTAAGAAAATTCCAATTTCAAATCCAGAGATGTGACAATTTTCTAATTTAATGCCACTCCCTCCAGGACCGATTATTATCCCATGTTGGGAAGACGATGATCCTTGTCCTTTCATTATACAATTTTTCATAACAACAGACCCTGTTTGAGCTATGATACCACATTGGGCAGTTTGAATATTCAGTAATATATTTTCTAAAATTAAATACTTTCCAAAAAAATCTGCGAATGAATTTTCTTGATGACTTTCAATAACTGTCCTAGTTGGATCTGTAATATAAAAAAAATAGCACACAACTTCAACTTACCGTTATTTTATTTACCTGTAAATTGGCTTTTTAAAGTTGCGCCTTCATCTAAAACGCCTGCTGAATTAACAACATGCGTACCAGAATCAATAATAATTGTATCATTATTATTGGCTGAATTTAATGCATCTTGTAATGAAACAGCAGTTTTATATTTTGTGCCATTTGGTGTAAGATCTCGAACTGATTTAAGAAATTCTGAATATTTATCAAGAGTACAAATTGAATTAAACACTAACCAATAGTTATTTTCATTCAAATGAGATTTTATATGAAAAAAATAAGTTCGTAATATTTCAATATCATTTTTTAAATCAGCAATTTTAATACGCAAATCAATAACAAAATCTGTGTTTACATCATTGTGATCAATATTTGAAGTATCATCGTCACCCAAAAACTCAAGTGTTGATCTAATATCGGCTAATAATAATCTGAACTTTCTAGCTTTATTATTAGGTATGTATCCATTTTTCATATTATAAAACAAATGCAATCTATCAGACAAATGAGTTTTTACCCAATCATTATTATCATTTTCTTGAAGATCCCAAGGCATCCATAATTGATAATAAAAAAATCTGTACATATCTAATATATTTGCAGTATTTGTTATGTCAAGAGAAGAATCTTGCTCTTTAGTTGGCCATAATTTACTTAAACTAGCAATATGCTCTTCTTCTATATCTATATCTCCTTGTACAGCAATAACCTGTACTTGAGCAGTAAGGTCTTCAAAGTTAATGCTGTTTACTTTAACAATTACCACAGTCGGATAAGGTATTTCCAATTTATCGCATAAATATTTTGGAATTTTCCATAAAGCTTTCCATCCATAAGTATCTAACGTAAACTCCAAATAAATGGACCATTGTTTTTTTATTCTTTTAGCTGGTAATACATTATCTCCGAATACTAACATATATTCTTCAAATCTTGTTTGAAAGTCCTTTTCAAATATAATCATTTCATCCATTGTAGCACTATTTACTTGTGTTTTTCACTTGTACAAGTCAAACGTACAAAATTTAAACTTTTAAATTGACAACTGACAACTTAGTACAACTATAAACTGTTAGAGGGCCACTTATAAGTGGTGTAAAAGACATGATTTAAGATTTCTCAATAATACAAATTTAATGTTATATTATTTATTTCATTATACAAAAACACTGACTTCAAAATTGTACAACAATAAAACTTATAATTTTTGTAGAAGTTCCTGTAAAAAGTGGCGCTTAATTCAAAATATTTGAAATAAATGATTTATATTACATTAATACATCATTACAGTTTAATTTGCATGTAGTGCTCTTTGTTCTTGAATCCAATGCAAATAGTATTTAACATTAGTTGCTACACCAGGTTTTTCAAGTCTACACCAATCTCCAAAAATATGTACACCTACAACTTTTCCTTCAAACGCGTACGGGCTTCCAGAATCTCCTAAACATGTACCTGTACGGTAATCGGTATTTTGTGCACAAAGATGTTCTGGAGTGATGACTGTATTTTCCCACTTTTCTTGACAAGCATTTCTATTTACTTCATATGCGTATGTGTACAGAAGATGAGGTGAAGCCAAATTACTTGGGTATTTGGTATAACCCCAACCAGCAATAGATATATTAGCTTTATCAGGAATCAATTGATTATCAGTTGTTAATGGAATTGGTTGAGCCTTGTTTGAGAAACTAATATCACGAGAGACTTTGAGTAATGCAATGTCATTGATATTTGCCTGAGAATCCCAATCTGGATGTGGAACTTTAAGTTCTACCGGATATACTTCTCCATTTTGTAGCAGACTGGTGCCTACTTCTACGGATAGAAGATCTTCAGAATATCTGGAAATGATATAATATAATTTATTATATATTATTTAACTATTTTATTTCTAGTTTACTCTTCTTTAGCACAATGTGCAGCTGTGAGAATCCAGCGTTGGTCGAGAATAGCTCCGCCACAATTATGGCCTCCTCCATAGCGAATGGACACCATGTATGGAAATTGTCCCGAATCGGCCCTTGTGCCATTTACAATATATGTTGATGAAGCTGGTAGTATTATATCTAAAACAAACCCCATTTTGTATTAATAATAAAGTGACAAAAATTCATTTTAAACAAAATAATTAGTTCGTCTTTTACATACATATATAATTATATTTTTATTTTGCTTACCACAATTGCTAAAACCAGCTACGGTCAAAAGCAATAAGAAACTCGAAAGTCGAAACATTTTGAAAGTAATTAATGCACTCTGTTTCTGCTTATATATGTATTCATATATTGATAAATACATTTAATGATAGTAATTTAATAAGAAGCAATTTAAAATCAATTACAAAATAGTGGAAACCAGTAATATTGATTGAAAAGTAATAAACATTATATTAAAATAACTTCTTTAATAGGTATTTTTATATATGTATGTACATTTGTTATAAATGTTAACAATAAATATAAAATATTTACAATAACACACTTATTTTACCCCGTTTGTCATAGGATAAAATCATATTAAAATTTTGTTGAATTCTTATTGCAGGTCCAATAACATGCAAATAATCAATTGATTTATATGAATAAATACCGTATGTGCAATTTGTGCCTTTGACGTACTATATTTATAAATTTCATTTTCATATTGTAAATAGAGAATATTATAATTGAGACGGATATTATTCGTAAGCTAGATTTATATCAATTTATTATTTATTTATTAAATTTCATAGAATTCAAAAATTGAAAAATTGATTTAATTTAGATTTTATTTAAGATATATGTATTCTTTTATGTTATATAAAGTCAGATAATTCAATTTTACTATACTTTCTGGAAAGCCAGTAAGCACCAGCTGCCATGAAAATGAAAATAAACAATTTGTTTTTTATTTTGACATTTTGTTTCATATTTCGGGTGGTTAAATCTGGGTTTATGGTAAGTAAATATTTATTTATTTTATCGAAACTTAAAATTAAAAGTTCAATGATTCAAAGAACTAACGATTTTGTTGGTAATAATTGATCTAAAACAATTTTTTTTCCGTAAAACGTATTTTTTGTTTTAGCCATTGTTTAAAATAATTCAGAATGAAGTAACAATTGCTAGCAACAATTTAACCGAATATTTAACAATTGAAGCTACACTAATCAACGCTGGTACTTTAGATGCAATCTTAAATGTCGGTGTTGACGTTTTAAAAACTTTGCCTAATGACTTACATGTTAAACTCTTATTAGAACGTCAATCTAATTCCAAAAATTACATAAAAACCATGAAAATAGATCGTCCATATTGTGAATTTCTCAGCAGTGATAAATTGCTGGTACCAATGGTTACTAAATATGGAAACTTTGCCACTAAATGTCCAATTGAACCTGGCCATTATTATGTAAAGGATGTTTCATTGAAAGAACGAAAATTTCCAATGGCTGTTCCGCTTGGAAATTATCGGGCAACTGTCAAGTACAGTATATTTGCAATATATTTTTAAATCATTTGCAATTATAATTTATTTACAATATGATTAATTTTTTTTAGGTATTCCATGAAAGAAAAAGAAGTTATTGTAGTTTGGAAAGGTCAAATTGTTAAAGCTTAATATAAATATATAAGTACAGTTTATTAGTACATATGACATATGTCATTTCTGTATATCTTAAATGTATTGATTGCTGTTATCGTGAAGATTATAATTAAAAATGAAATAAATTGCTTATCGAACGATGTAGTTTGTATATGATTCAACAAAACAAGAACGTGATATTCATTGGTTTGAGTTATTGAAATAAATAACAAATCTTTTAAATATTTATATGATTAGTAAATATAAGAGTTTTATGTTTCGCAAGTATTTTTCAACAGGTGTGTTTAATAGGTCCTGAAAGCTCGCGCAAAAGCGCACAGTTCAGCTGCCGTGTTGTGATTGGCTGCTTGCACCGAATGTGACCGTGGGCTTGCACTCGGTAGTTCAAATAGCAAATAGCGTTGTTGTTCGTGCTCGTGCAGTTTGCCTGGGAAATAACAATCGAATGTCTAACTGTCGCTGTGTCGGTGGTGACATGATCTTATAATTATAGTGATATTTTGCTAATTATTACAAAATGGATCAAGCTGTTTTAGTGGAAGTCCATAATGAAGAGGAAATTATATATTTAAAAGGTCCGGAGGTAGGTATTAGGTTAGAATACATGTTTTGACACAATAAAAATTATTGTGGTCTTTTTTATTTATTGTCTATTAATGATAATAAATTTCGTAATTGCATGCTTGATATTTGTTTTTTGTTTTTAGTTTACATTGGGTCGAGGTCTACATAATTCATACGTTCGCAGAGACCCAACGGTTTCAAGATGTCATTGTATTTTTAATTTTGATAACAATAAATGGACTGTGTTAGATAGGGTAATATGAACCAACTTCATATATTGATGTATAAATTTAAATTTATAATTATTTTTAGAGCTCAAACGGTACTTTGCTTAATTCCAAACCATTATCAAAAAGTAATGGGCATCCATTAGAAAATAACGATATATTGCAGTTAAGTGATTTTATAAAATATAAATTTTGTTATCCATATAATGCCAACAAAAGACGACGAGTTGAAAATAATAATTCATCAGAGATTGTAAATGCATCATCCAAAAACGAAGAAAAATGTTATGTAATTCCAGAGGACCAGGATGCACAAGAATCTAGTTCAAATAAATCTGAAGTATCGCTCTTAAAAAATGAGTTGTGCAGAGGAAAGGCTATAATTAAAAAATTGACAGATGATAGCAAAGAAATGCAAATAAAAATTTTTGGTTTAGAAGTAGATTTATTTAACAAAATTTCATCAAGTGTAAAGTTGGAACAGGTATATTTTTTTTATTATAAACACTATGTTCAATAAATTAATTATATTTTTTGTAGGAAATAAATGATCTTAAAAAAAGTTGCAATGAATTACAAGAAGAAAAAGATAAGTTACAAGCCCAGTTAGCCAGTTATGAAACTGAAACAAATACCCTGAGACAAAGACTAGAAAAATCACAAGCACTGAAAAGTCAAGTTGATACAGACGAAGAAGACAAAAAATTGCTTCGATGTGTTTTACGAGCTGAAATACATGAAAAAGAATCAATGATTAAATCGAAAATTCAAAACACATTATACCTTTTGAAATCAACAGAATATAAAGATTCTCTACTTGACAAAATTAAAACTGACCTTTCGCAAATGCAATCAGAAGTAGAGGAATTAATAAACAAAAGAAACGAATTAGACACTTCTAAATCAAGTCAGCCTGTTGATAAAGACGAAAAAGTGAAAGAAGATTTGTTTAACATAATGGAAGCTGATTTACAGTGCAGCATTTGCAATGAAATCTTTGTAAAGGCTACATCCTTAAACTGTGGCCATACTTTTTGTAAGTTGTGTATCGAGCAATGGAGGAAGCAAAAGAACACGTGTCCTGTTTGTCGGGTACCAATTAAAAATTTCCTTCCTTGTATAGCTATTGATAACTACGTGGACCAGACTATTGATCTTCTATCACCAAATAAAAAAGAAATTCGTGCCAAACTGAAGGAAACTCATGAAGGTAGGCAGCTTTATGCGTTTGTTACTCTCAATATACTATTTTGGTTTTAATTTTCAGCCAGTGTGAGTAAACTCACTAATCCACGGAGTATTGGATCCGACAGGTAATACATTTTATATATCTATTATTTTATCTAAGCCACGTGAAGCATTTTCGGCATTTTCTAAGGGGCGTTTCGTGGTATTTTATAATATATACTTGATTGAATAAAAAACCGCGCGAGCTAATGCGCCAAACTTTTTAAAATAATAAAAATAATTCCTCGTATACACTTGAGTCTTGTTTAATTTCTTTAGATGATCCGTCGTATTCTTATAATCAAGCTATGATCATCTGTTTTGATTCTCTTTTAATATATGTATTTACAAAAATATGAATACGAATTGATGAATTCAGTTGATTATATCTTCATTGAAAGTCAAGTTATTAAATTAAAACGAACGTTGATCTATCAGCTTGATTCTTAAGTAATGGTGAATTCGGTTGTTAGAATAGGGTTGTCTAAGATTTTCTAATTTTTTTATATGTTAATCTATGTTAAAAATATGAAGTACGTATTTTTTATTTCGTAAAAAATACTGTATACAGCCATAAAAAATTACAAAGTTCGAAAAATATAATGTAGCAAAAAAAACAGTAGAATTTGGTGACGTCACGCTTACTGCTTAGAAAGAGAAGTGTGGAATGAGTAATACTATGAAACAGTCATAGTTCTGAATTTAATTTGTGCTTTGATGTATTTTCTTATTTTTAACTTTAATTATTAGGGTAAATTTTGGAATGATATATTCATAAAGCCAAATGTTAACAACTACTTGTTTACGACTGTTGTGCGCATGCATTACTCGTACAGATTACGTCATCAAAATATCGCTTGTTTTGAGCATAGTGAATTTTTAATTGATAATTACTAATATTAAAATATCAATATTGGAACTTTTTTCTATGTTATTATAATCTATTCGCAACTAAAATTAAGATACATCTTTTTTATATATAAAAGAAACATGCTTAAACAAGCTTATGAATTATTTCTTTTCACTGCCTTAAACTTGTAGAATAATTAATTTTAGATTTTTATCTCGTGGTAAAATCCCAAAGAATAGAAAAATGTGTTTATAAAATATCACAAGGTAAACATTGATAACTGAATGATTTATATTGTGGTTTCTATCGTCACACTTAAAAGTAATTTAATGCTAGATAACCATAAATAACCTTATTAGTTGAATAAATAATGCAGTATCAAAAATGTTTCCAAATTAAGAGGTGTTTCATGGGCTGACATAAGTTTTAGTTAGTTACTGACCGTCCTAGATACATCGACTTCCATCAAATCTGATGTTTTTTTGCTTCAGTAATTTTATCTTTTTCCTGTTTGTTATTTTTCTACGTAATTGTATTGAGTCATTGTTTATACTATCCATTTTTGCATTGCTATCTCTGTTTCGACTGAACAACTCATGATATATTGAAAATTGAAATACCTTCTTACTACAAATGTGATACATATTTTGGACTATCTCATATGTATTCTGCTACTGAATATTTTTATATTATAATTGCATATGGATTTTTAAAGGAAATCCAAAAACTAATTACATTGCATCATTAATAGAAGTAACGGCTGTTTTTCAATTGGGGCGATCACCATATTTCTAATCTTATTAGAATGTAAAATGGACAGATATCTATTAAAATCCGGGAATATTAAAACTGATATGATAACAGTAAAACAATACTTTCCTTAAACATGATGCGGTTAGATAATAAATTTCTAAGAAATAGTAACAACTTAATAATTTATACAACTTGTACAAGCTCAGATAGAATAAATTGTAGAATTCTTTAGCTGAATATTTATTTAGTAGTTTAATTTTTAAAATAAGCCATTATTGGTTAAAGATTTTTTCTCAATTATTGTCTTAAATTTTTTCTGCTTAATAATTTTTATATAGCTTTGTTTTGTATTGCAGAAATACTTTAATTTTTATTGTAGGTAGTTTATTTTGTTTGTTAAAGTTAGTTAAATTCTTTTCCATTATCTAATACTAAACTTTCAGGAACACCATAAGATGTGAATAGCTGTATTGCGTGATGTGTTCATATTTTGAAAACGCGTCGAATAGAGTAAGATAATTTCGATTATCATAAATAAAAACATTATGATCTATTGAATAATATGTTTTTGTTTCGGTTAGCATAAAATGAAACATTAGATTTTTCTTGTCTATTTAGTTCTTTGGCAAGTATCACTAATCAAATTTAGCAAATTTTAGTAACTTGCAATATATTCCCTGGAAATATTTATAAGATATTGTTCGTTATGAAATTAATTATTAAAATTAAGGAAAATTTGTAGGAAATGCAAAAGATAGACCCGAAGAAAATTTATATTTATGCAATATTTATTTAATAAGGAAGTAAATGTTGTAAAAATTAAACTAAATTTTCTTTTAAAAATTGTCATATTATAATCGCACGCCGTTGGCTTCACCTGGCTTGAGATTTTGTAAGATTTGATATGGTAAAATTAAAAATAGTGTATCATCAAATAAATTTTTACTTTCTACTGTTTATGGAATATCTAAATAGTGAAAAGTAAGAAGTTAATAAGTATTCATTTAATTGATTCACATTTACGCTGAACTATTAAAAAGGAGGCTATGGGCATTTCTGCGGGAAATCAGTTTTTCCTTTCGCAAAACATTAATTTTTGGACAAAATGTTTGAAATATTAATTTTAGATAAATTCCTCAGCTGAATATGATACACCGATGCTACGATCTTTTTGATGATGGAATCTCAAAATTGACAACAAGTAAAAACTAGCTGAAAACTTAAGTAAATGCCGGAGAAATGGAAAAATTGGTAGATTAATATCTACACAAATTTTATTTGAAACGAATGTACTTTGGAGATGTAGTCATTTAATAAAATCCATTAATACACCAACGTTTCGACTAAAAATCTGTCTTCATTCGGGTGATAAAAAGTATTAAAATAAAAATAGTAAATTATTTTTTCTACAACCACTATGGAAAGTCGCACTTTTCTCACATTATATAAAGCTTTAAGCCACAATCGTGGGTTAAAGAGTGACAAATCATTTCTCACAGTATTTGCCAACACTGCACATGTGCACCTTTTGTAAAGTTACCTGCGCCACATTGTTATTTAAGTCAAATAGCTTTTGTGCATGTATTTTTGTTCTGCAACGTTTAACAGTATGGTCTTAGAAAAAGTATAATATGCCACTTGTGTAGATTTTCCATCTTGTGTGAGTCCAGCACTCGACTCTCGCGCTGAAAAGTTCACGACTCGTGAGAAATGGACGACATTCTGCATTTGTTGCACAATATACTATTAAGGTGGGTCCAGACAAAACTAGCCAAACCGAACTGAACCGCGCAGAAAGTTTGCTAACGTTGCAGAACTTGTTAATTTGTACGATCGCGCTCTTTCGCGCAAACGAACACGATCCAATGGCGATAGAGTTATTTCTTAGTTTTTATTTATTTTATGTGTAGTAAATTGTAGCATTTTGAATATATTGTTTTATTGCTACATATTTATTAACTAATAAGTATTTTTATTGTGCTTATTCCAAAAAAACAAAATGCAGCTTGTAAAAAAATGATTGGGATAGGGATCATGAAAAGATTCTTCTTTTAATAGAAGCCTACCGAAACAAACTAGGGCGTCATGTAAAATAATAAATGCTGCTCAAGCAGTTTCAAGTGAAATCATGATTTGTTACAACTTTGCGCGTAAAGATTTTGCAATCTATTTGCAACGCGATTGAACAATAAAATTGTTGTCAGTGTGGATGCATGTTGCGTCAAACCGAACAAAGCCGTGCAGAACGCAAAAACGTTCCATGCGGTTCAGTTCGGTTTGGCGTGTTTCGTCTGGAACCACATTTACAGAAATCTTTCGTCAAAGATAGATAAAACACACCCATAATGTTAACAGTTTTCAACAACTGTTGATGCCTGATAACTAATTTTTATTCGAAACGTTGGTGTATTAGTGGACTTACATGACTGCAACTCCAAAAGTACTTTCTTTTTATTAAACATCCAGGTGAATAAAACCAATCTTTTATTTGATACATTTGTGAGGAGTTTTTCGGAAGAAAAACCTGATTCTCCAATAAAATCTCTATAGTTTGCTTTTTAATTAACGCTGTATATGTAATATAAAAAATATTTTAGAAATCAAACCGTATATATAAGTTCTGAGAGTGAAAGTGAATCGGAACCGGAAGAGTGGGACACTGAAGACTTCTCAGATTACTCGGATGGATACTACTATGGAGGATACGGGGCATGCTACATCTGCGGCGCAGAAGACCACTGGGCCAATGCTTGCCCAGAGCGCAGACATGGAGGCGGGAGCAGAACCCGGAGGAGATAGATCACACTGAACTCCTTGTTATGTGATATCGTTAACATTTTACCACATATACTATACGTGTTTATATGGTTCTTAATAGAGAAATATTTTCTGTTTCAATATGATTAAATGCTGAATTTTCTAAATGTATTTTATCATCGTAATAAAGGAATAAACGTTTAATATATCGATGTAATATAAAATTGTTTCATATCTTTGACAAAAATGTTATAAGTGTTGAAACATGCAAGCAAATTGTTATCACTGTGTATGAAAATATACTTGACGTATACAACACATATTCAGCTTAACAATTTATTTAAAATAACTAAAAATACACATTGCACATTAATATCATTTATTATTCAAAGTATCGTTATATCATTACTGCACGATACTTATCAATAATTCATGAATCATACACGTAACTACATTCATAAGAAATTTTTAAAAAATAAGTTAACAAAACTTATAAAAATCAACAATTTATTAATCGTTTTTCTTATTTTCAACGCTTTTGTTTGCATCGCTTTCTTCGATAGCTGGTTGTTTTCCAACATCTTTTACCGCTTTTTGTTTTTCTGCTTCTTCCATCATTTCTCCCGAGAATCCAAATTCATTCACACGGGATGCATCTACTTTGTAAATCCATCGCTGATACAGGAAGACAAAGAACACAATATCTAAAAACAACGATTTAATTATGACCATTTATCTAAAATCTGTAACTTACCATCTCGGAAGCATCCTAGTCGGTACATAGTTGGCATTTTGATTACAAACGCAAAGATATCATCTATGAAAGTGTTCAAGAATTTGTAAGTCATCATTCTCCATGGTAAATGTGCGACAGATTTTAATTTATAATTAATAAACAATTGTGGCGTCATCATAATAAATCCAAACGTCAACAAAAATCCGTACAACATATTAAGAATGAATGAATACCATCCCTTATGCTCTAGATAAAGTAAAGAATAAACAGCGTAACATCCCAAGAGTGGGAAACAAACCCAAGAAAGATATTTAAAAGCCATTGTATCATACTCGCGGGTGCTTGAGTCTACGTATGATCCCTTGTCTTGGTAAGTAACTCTAGGAAATATTCCTAGGATTTTATTTTCTTTGTCAAGTTTAAAATCAATCACCTTATGAATTTTCCAGACTTCTATGGCTAAACCAATGAAGCAACTAATTCTAATGATTGTGTTAGTATCGTTATCAAGTACGTATAAAAGAACGATTACAGACTGAAACACATTGAAGAATACTGATCGAACTGAGAGACCTTCCAAAGATTTCCTATTATTCCAAAACTGAATGTCGTTTTTAAATGCAAGTAATTCAAAAATACTATGAAGAATAGAAACGGCAATAGTAATGGCAAGAAGATAGGGAGAAGTTTCGAGAAGAGCTTCTTTTAAAGTGTCCTGATCTTCGTCTTCTTCATCAGTGGCGAAAGCTTCGCCCATGAAGTTCGATGTCCACTTATTTCGCATTGATTGTGCAGAATACAATTGCCATTTAAATAATGATAATGGTTGATAAGTTAAATATAATTCTAAAGTTTCTGTTGTTTTATTAATCGGGCGATAATCGCGCTGCATATTCCAAAAATCGTTAGCAAAAAATACTGGTTTATACTTTTGGCCATTTGCTGTGAAGAGAATATATTCGTCTAAGGGCGGAGGAACTGTTCCTTGAACCCAATTAGTTTGATCTGTGACTAAATTTAAAGTTAAATTTGGATGCCAATGAGAAACGATTTCTTCTTTCATGATTTTAGCTTTTTCTACATCTTCTGGTGATTGTTCAGTTTCTCCCGTTAACAAATTTTTAGTTTTTAAGAATTTCTTCTTTTTATACTTATTTAACATTCTCCGCAAATAACAAATATTTTTATTACCATCTTTGTTATCTTTAGGATTTGGCGATTTACCGGATTTTAAAATATAAGCATGAAGATAAATAGATCCATTATTTCTCAAATCATCACTAATTTGTATAGTTTTCTTGCGAGTAAATGTGCCGTCGGTATTTGGTCCACCTGACCAATCACCGTATATCAAATTCTTTTGTATCCATAATATATTATCAGGATTATCAAAATTTGAAAACTCTTCATCCTCTGACACATATACGTACATGTCAAGTACAGTGCCATTCGGGAATATATTCCACGCTGGCGCTCTAGCAACATTGGTTCCTGGTGCTGAGTCGGTAGGTTGTGGAGTTGGTTGCGGACGCCGGAAGAATGAAGTGATGAAATAAATAATGAGGGCGCGGATAATTAGTGACTTGGTAATAGCAAAAAATGATTCTAATTTTGTAGGTTGTTGTTGGTTTTGTCCTTGTGGAGTTCCTTCTGTAACCTAAACACCAAATTAAATAATTCTTGATAACAATCACGTGCTTTTATAATTATTTACTTTGGATTAAAACTATTAAAATTTTGAATTAAATATTCATTTTTTTATTAAAGAAATATATTCTGCAGTTATTTTAATTACCATAATAATGCATTTATAACAAATTTCGTTAATTTTTATGAATAAAATTAATAAACTTACATTTTGTTGTCCTTCAGTAGATTCAACTACTGCGGTTTCATTACTAGCCATTTTTGTTCTTTTAATATTTCCTTTCTAACATAATAGTTATTTTAGTTAAAGTACTTGAATTTCAATAGAAATAGTACGTAAACAAAATGGGATGACTCCACACTTACAAAATTTGACTACACTTCTTTTCTGTGACAAGTGCAGGTTAATCTCTAAAAATAATACCAACCTTGACATTAATTTGTGCTTGTTCAAAATGCTTTTGTTCACTTAACTTTTTCATAAATTAATTATTATAATAATAAGAGATGACTATATTGTTTTACTAAAATATCTTTATGTTGACTTATTTAATTTTAATGATTTTAAAACAGATGTATTTTTGATTTATAATATATTGGCTCCCCTGGTATCACCTGATTTGGTTTCTTGACAAATGTCAAACTCACGTGGCGAAATATAACCTATTAATAATGTTTAAATTGTCTAACTTCTGTGTATTAAATAATGTATTTAATTCACATAAAATAAAAATTGCGACACAATTATACGGCACAAAATCAAAATTAAAGTTAAAACCTAATGTACGACCTATAATAAGTTGTAAACGAAAAGAATATAATTTTTATCCCGGACCTAATGTAAATAAATTTGATGAAATTAAATTAGCATCTAAGGGATGGCATGATAAAAAATCCAATGGAGATTATTTTATAATTCATATGTCAGATGAAATAGAAAATTTTGATAATAGCACAACATTTGATAAATTTGGAATAAATAATAAATTATTGAGTAATCTTACCGAGCAAGGAATTGGACAACCTACGGTTATTCAGTCTAAAACCATTCCACTAATATTGTCGAAAAGAAATGTTTTAATAGCTGCAGAAACAGGTTGTGGAAAAACATTAGCTTATTTATTACCAGCATTACAACAAATAATAGATGAAAAAACTAAAGATCAAGATAATTCATTCAATACTCCAAGATGTTTGGTGTTAACTCCTGGGCGAGAACTTGCTTTTCAAATTGGACGTGTTGCAGAAAATATTCTTAAAGACATGAACATTAATGTAGATGTCGTAGTAGGTGGAGGAACAAAAAAGCGAATGTTAAATCCTACTTTTAAGGAAGTAGATTTATTAATTGCAACTTTAGGCGCATTGAGTAAATTGACAACGACAGGAATTTATAGAATGTCGCAAGTAAGGCACGTAGTTCTTGATGAAGCTGACACCCTTCTAGATGAAAGTTTCAGTGAGAAATTATCTCATTTTCTTAAAAAGTTTTCTGTATGTATTTTAAAACTGTATTATACTTGTATTAAATTGTATTTTAGTTTCAGTACACTGGAAATCATTCACAAGATTTCACGGGAACTCAATTAACTTTAGTGAGTGCAACTATGCCTACTTCTTTACCGCCTGTTCTTTCGGATATCATTGTACCTGAATCTCTAACTCGAGTAACTACCGATCAACTTCATAGGATCTTGCCTCATGTCCCCCAGAGGTTTATTAGATTAGGAAAAACTGCTCGAGCTTTTGAATTGCTTCAAATGGTTAAAGCAGATGCTGAAAAGAGTTATCCAGTTATGATATTTAGTAATAATTCGCGAACTTGTGACTGGATATCAATGTTTTTAAATGAGAATGGTATTAAATGTGTGAATTTAAATGGCGACATGTCTTTAAAATTAAGGCAAAATAAATTTGTTGATTTCCAAAACGGACTGGTTAATGTTATTTCTTGCACTGATGTTGGTTCTAGAGGTCTCGATACTACACGGGTAAATTTATAGTGCACGCCGTCGCTACGATTTTTTTACCGCACCAATAAACTTGTTTTATTTTTGCAGGTGAAACACTTAATTAATTTTGATTTTCCCAAGTTTACTGCTGATTATATTCATAGAAGTGGAAGAGTTGGACGAATTGGCAGTACAGAGAGATGTCACGTTACAAATTTTATTTCTGGTTATAATGAAATAGAGCTTGTTAAAAAAATTGAGGTATGGTTTTTATTATAGCTTTAAATATATAAAATTCATATTTTATTTATTTTAGTTGTCGGTACGGACACAACAGAATTTGCCAAATGTCAATGGTAATATATCTGGAATTATAAAAGCAAATTTGTTACACGCGATGGCAGGAACAACATGAACATTTAGTTATAATTATTTATTTTTATGTATATAATAAATGTTTTTTATAAAATATTAATAATTTTTGAGGTAAAAATAATATCTAAATTATTCACTAACAACTCATCAACCGAGTATTGACGTTCACGTTAATTTCTTCCGTTAGTTTGACTTTGATTTTTTATTTCATAAACTTGCAGTCGGAAGTCCTTGTTGATAAAAATATTGATTTTGAATGTTGATATTTTTGGATTTCCTAGCGGAGAAACCATAAAGCTATTTCGGAATTTAAAAATCAGCTCATTTTATCTTGCATTCCAATCTACGTCACAGACCACGTGATCGAGTACGTATTGGTTTTTTGGTTGCATAGAATTCCGGCAGAGATCTCTAGTAGTTTTGAATTCAAATTCCAGAGACTGCATGCATTCTCCACTTCAGCCTGCACTCCATTGCAATTACGTGATTGTGCCAATATTGATTTTTTCTTCACTTGACAATCAAAATTTTATTCGCAAAAAAATGCGCTCGAGATGCTAAAATCAAGAGAGTTATTTCAATATAAAGATTTAAATTGCGGATTACACAATTGTTGTTATATATTACTATAATTATTCGTATATATTATTTTATAATAAAGAGATAGTCAAGTTATATAAAATGTTTTATTATTCCTACCATAAAACTTTTGCAACCCTTAAAAATAGGAATATTGCTGAATATATGCAGGAGTCCATAAACTTTTTATTTATTGCATATTGTTGTTATGGCAATATATTAACAATTGAATAAACCGCATTGTTACACACTGTATTTATATTAACTACGTAATTTGAGTTACATATTCAAAAGAATTTAATTAAATATATAGGGTACTTTTAAATATTATTTATTTACAGCTTTAACATGTAAAAACTTAACACTATTACATAAATGATACACTAATAATACTGTAAACAACATTCATATATACTTACAGGTATAAAAGAAGTGGGCGTAACAGATGGTTGATTTTTCTGATTCTGAAATTTTAATTAAATCGCTTAATTGGCCAACTTCTAAACCCTAGGCTCTACGCCCTAAAAAAGTCTTTTGCTTCCTAACGTGTCTGTGTCTTTGAACGTAGGTACCATTTCACATTAACAGTTCCTTGACAACTGTGACGCACACTTGTGTCGGGTGAGAGTGTGTGCGACGTATGGTGCCCTCTCCTCCTAGATGGACGGTGTTTCGGGCGCCAATAACTGCGGAACCTATGAAGAGGGGTGAAATGGCCTTGGGTGCTCTTGGTCGGTTGGGCCAGGGGGTAGCACAGAAACATTGTAGACTTTTCAGTAATCTTTATTTAACACACAAAAAAATAACAACATGTACGGCTTGTGCCGTAAGGAAGCATCTGGTAGCTAACACCCCTTAGGCGGCGCGAAAATAAATGAACGAACTAACGGCAATAAACAAATAACGGCAGAGTCGCTGAGGTGGACACCATTCTTGCAAGCGACGCTGAGGTAAACTACAGAGAATAACCAGGTAACGGCGAAGTCGCTGAGGAGGGCACAACTCTCGCAAGCGAGGCTGGGGCAAACTGAAAAAAAAATAAGCAAAATAAACAAAGCCTTAGACCGCTGAGGTGGACACCACCTTCACAAGCAAGTCTAAGGACGGCGAAACGCGAAAAGCTAAATACGGCAGCTGTGAAAACGCTGAGGCAGACGCCGCCTCACATGCAATTCTCACAGCGGCGGGCACGTAAGAAAATACAAAAAAATATAATTTACGATAACTCGGCTAGAATGGTACGTATGCTACTCATAGTATATGTATGCCAAATTTGTACCGAATCTGTGAGAAAAAGGTTTCTTGCAATTTCTAAATAATGGATTTTTCAAATTTTTTAAAAGTTTTCAATTAGATCCTCTATCATCTAGAGTCAACCGTGAACTTCATGGATTCGAAATCCGTTTTGCGAGGAAACACCCCGTTCTCGCGTAATTCACGAAAATATATAATTTTTGAAGGGTAGTGGATGAAGGCAACAACCAACACGACCTTGTATCACCAATGCATAAATATAGGAGATTATTTCTTCAACTGAACCTATAACACTTGGGAAAAATATACCATAAAAATATAATAATATATACCCAGAAATATAGAAGAACAAAAGGTCGTGGCGCAATTTAGAAGTCACACTCGGTATCTGTAGGATGGAACTAGATATGACAAGATGTAGAACCAGTACATTAACTTTACAATTAGAACACAAGATACACAAAGTTAATAGTTAATGTGTAGTGGTGTTCCTATTAAGGCGGTGATTTTTGGTTACATAGTTCTAATGTGATCTCGTAGATTTCGAATCAGGTGTCCAAATGTCTCTACGACCTATAATTCTTACGTAATGTATTAAGTCTTTATTTTGAATCATTTAACTATCCTATTTGCAACCCCTCGGCGTATGTGACTTCAAAATTCATAGCTCCATAGACCTAGTATGTGTATACCAAGTATGAACCAGATCTGACGAAAAGGATTTTCAAAAATTTTGAGTTAATAATCTAGAGTCGACCGTGGACTTTATGGATTCGATGACAGTTTTCCGAGGATGGATGTAGGCAACACTCATCTCAAGTTTGTATCACCAATACATAAACTATTCATAAATATTCCACTACAACACTATAATAATTTGATAATTGTGTATGAATTCGAAATTCAATGCTAAATGCTTACAAAAAAGGGTGCAGTATAAATAATAGTTTAAAATATTTTAATGAAATATTGTTCAGTTTGTCTGGTTGTGCGATAGATGTCGCATAGATCAAAGTCAATACTTTTTGATCGACCAATCAGATTATAGAGATCTAATGGGTTTCAATTTGAAATTTTACACATACTTTTACAGGAAACTGAAAAACTGTCAACTAAATGTAAATAATTTTCTCAGAAAGTTACTATTTCTTATATCTTCTGACTTCTGACTTCTGACCATTGTCTGCAACAATCCAAAAGTATAAAACAAGCCCTGACATATACAGATTCACGTACCTTCAGAAGATGTCCAGAATCCCATTCCTTGATATTTACAATACATATTCACCCATTTTTATGATCTGAATTTGAATGATATTACAATCGAAAAGGATTTTCTCAGCATCTGCTGTAACTATTAGAGACAATTTTATTGTAGTTATTCTATAACTTTTGTATGTTGAAGTGTAGCAAATAAAGTTTGTTGGTAATGTATTGTATTATTGTATAGGTATATTATATTTTATATATATTCAAGTGCAAATCAAGTAGGAAACGATTCGTTAAATAAGATCAACAAGGCATATTAAACAAACAATTGTTTGACATAATAGAAAATGATAATAAAGAAATACAGTAGGTGATTTGAATGCTTTGTATTAAGAATGAAACTAATTATATTGTTGTTATTAGTACATTTTTCCTATCAAATGAAAATTAAGATTCAGTAAGTTAAAGTATATTGACAATTTAAACATTTATATCGTATGGTAATACCATTATTTTTAGTTGTTATGAAAACTGTGATCAGAGAGAAAAAGGTCTGTCAAATCCAAACTACCCTATAGTTTTATTTGCAACTTGTACAGGCTCAGATTGTGGACAAGTAAAATTCGAATGGTCCCTTTCCTCTACTTCAGGAAATGCGAAAATGGAATTAAGTGATGAAGATGCAACTGGTTTTAAAGAACAAAAATTTACTATTAAAGCAAAAGCACTAGTTGGAGGAGAGTCTTATAGAATTATGCTGCAAGCATATTGTAAGTTATAATTTTTTTAAAATGTTACAAGAATATTCGATTTATTCTTGCAGAGATAAACTAAATTATTCATTATTGACATGGTAGAATGTAAATATTTTGACATCTTTCAATATCATATGAGTTGTTGCATAGTACACAAATTGACAAGTCAGTTACTGACCATTCTACCAACCATCGACTAATGTCAAAACCGTAATTCTATTTGTGCTGTGCTACTCTCCTGTATATTTTTTTGTGTTCGTTATTTCATCTCTGAATGCAATGAACCATTTTTATAAATACTAATGTTTTTAAATTTTAGTGTCTTCAGATCCTGCAAAAAAAGTTAGTATAACCCTTATGATAACAATGGGTGTGTGTACAACGCGTCGCCCATGTGTAAAAGAACATGATTCGTCCGTTGATTATACTGGAGACGCTCAGTTTGAAGAAGAGATAAGTACTTTAAGTGAAGATGAGCTAAAAGAAAAAAGAGAAGAACATTTAGGAACATTAAATGCGATAGATAAAAAGAATAAGCTGTATAATCAATATCGAAAAGAATACTTGATGATTCTAAAGAAAGTAATTAATTTCAAAAATTATATCTTGCTTAAATTAATTGAAAACGATCTAAAAATTTTATTAATTGATTTCATAATATTTAAAATTTGTGATTTTAAATTGTGCTCTGAGTTTCATTTTCTTGCGCAGTACATAAATTTGGCACAAGTCAATTACTGATGCGCGTTTGCACCAACCAGACTTAAACAAAAAAAATTAGTTTAAAAAGTAGACAGAATATGAATAATAATGAATATTAATAAAGAAATAAAATAACATAATTAAAATACTTCCGAAATATGGGGGCTTTTTGTTATAACGTGATGTCACCTATACGCAGTGGTGTGCTATGGAAACTTTAACAAGGGGCTCGCATGTTTTCCAAAATTTTATGATTGTGGGGGGGGGGGGGGGGGGTGTATGCACCTAGATAATAATTATATATTTAAACGAAAATAAAAAAAAAATTATAAAAAAACATGTATTATATAACTTATATAAAAGAGAACTCGTATATTGTGCAAGACTGCAAGTCCGATTCGCCGTTGTAAATCCCCTGTTTCACGTGTACTATCCGAATCAGAACGAAAATGGCAAAATAGTTGCAATTATAGTATATGAGGCGGAGTTAACGCGGTATTCTGTCACTATTGAAGTTAAAAGCAAATGCTATGTTTATAAATAGTTAAAATTTGAAATTAATTGGTTTTCGAAAAAGCAAAAATAATATAGAGATAAAAAGAACGGGCTTGCGAAATCACAAAGAATTTTAACAAGGGGCTCGCAAATTATTTTGAATTTTAACAAAGGGCTCGCGCGAGCCCCCTACAGCTCGGCACTGTCTATACGACGTATCAAAATTTTGATTGACTTTAAAAGACCGCGAATGTTTTGATTGGCGAGTGAAAAATTCCGGCATCAAGTTTGACGAATGAGCTTGAAGAACACAACGGGCGTGACCTTGAGGAACAGTAAATTTCAGCTATGTGCTTTTAAAGAATTATTAGTTGAATTTGTATCTTATATATTAAATTTTATTATTTATTTTACATCTGTGACAGTGTTATTTACAAGAATAGAGCATAAATTACCTTTTTATGTGTAATTGTGTATTCTAAAACAGTTTTTATTTGAATATAAGTATCATTTTTAAATTTACATAATTTAAATACACGTGCAATTTTTAAGAATGTAGACTGAAACTGTTTTGTAATAATTTATTTTTTATAAATATAATGTAAAAACACCATATACTTCAAGAACATTTTGGTCCACGAAGAAAACAATTTGACAAGAAAATCCATATTCGTGACATCATATTGATTATTTCAAACTTTGGAAGTCTGTATCTCGCTTATTAATATAAACATTTTCATTGGATTTTCAGTAATAGTCTTAGTGTCTCTCATACTTTAAAATGAAATAATATAAAAAGAGTAGAAACCCCATTCTTTCTTCGCATCTGTGTCATTTTGCTTTTTTTATTTTAATAACGAAAATTTCTACTACACTAATGGCCGGTTGCACCAATATTAAATAAATTTTATGTTTCCCTTAAATATTCAATATTCAACATTGCTGTTAAAATTTCGATTAGTATTATTGGTAAAACTGGACATCAATGTTATTTGCGTATAAATGATTAATTTAGGAATAGCAATATTTTAAATAAATTTACTTTTTAGCACAAGGGATTTAATGCACTTTTTCTTGCTGAGAAGTATATTCAAGGAGAAAATATTCCATTTAGTACAGGTGCTGTTAAAACAATAACCGATATTCTTCAAGAAGCGAGTAAACATATGAGATCATTAGCAGAAAACAAAGAGTTTAATAAACAACAAGTCATAGAAAAATCAAAGTATGTTTGGCAATAAAATTTAAATCACTAATTTACATAAAATTATTAATTACAGGAGTATGATACAAACTATAATGAAATATGTAGATACATCGGAAGCGCAATTGACCATTGATATACAAGGATCTATAGAACAAACTGACACAGATCCTCCATATCATCATGATCTTTTGAACGAAGATTATCCCATATATGATTATTTTGATGTAAACGTTCATGGAAAACATAAAAATGTAAATATTTGTAGAAAAGTCGAATGAATTTTTAAAAACATGTTATAGAAAAATGTTTTAGTACATTAAAAACAAATTTTGACATTACAAGGGCACCAGCGCGTTCCTGTCGTTTGGGCCCAAACACCTAAGTGGCCATGGTCCAGAAATGAGTGGGAACTTAAAATTTAATAAGGGAAAATATGTATTGGTAATAGTAGGGTGTTTTAAAATAGTTCTATAATAGAAAACTAATATACTATCTACAAAATGCATGCGATTACAGCGCACTTGTCCCTTAGTAGAGAGTGCGTTCTATAGATAATACATTAGATTTCTAAGATATAACTATTTTAAAACACTATACTATTGCCAATACATATTCTCTCTCATAAAATTTATCGCTATCCCTGTTCATGATGTCTATTTCAAGTAGGAATGACGAAACCTGAAAATTTTGGTACCCGGGTACCCGACATGAATACCCGGGTAGTACCGGATACTCGATAATTACCCGTTACCCGATAATTACCCGATACCCGTTAATAACCTGATACCCCAAAATTACCTGATACCATTAAAATATCCATTATTCTTCCACATTCATTTATTAAATGAAGAAAAAAATATTATTTTCTGGTATGGAAATAAAAAAAAACATTGTTATTTTATATAACATACGAGTATATCAGCAGTATAAAATTATAAAATTAAAACTTATTAAGGAAGTATATTTGATTTAATTATTTAGGAATATCTCATATTTCTCGCAAATATCAGCATGGATGATGTATCTGCACTCAGTCTTGATCTTCGTGTGGTTACAGTGTTTCCGGCAGCTGAAAACTGTCTTTAACTGACAACAACAGATTTTAGGTAGATTTCGGGTAACGGGTAATAAACGGGTAACGGGTACATTTCGGGTAATCGGGTACAATTTTTGATACCCGGGTACATTATCATCGGGTAGGTTCCGGGTACCCGTGTACCCATCGTCATTCCTAATTTCAAGTTCCCGCTCTTTTCCACGGCCACTGGGTGATTGGGGCCAAACGACAGCAGCGCGCTCGTGCCCTATACAAAGAAGACGATTTGTTTTGAAAAAATCTGATATTCAGTATTTTTGAATAAGATTTAAAATAAATATTTATTTTCAGTTTGAACTTATAACGGATAATGTACTCATGACTATAGAAAATATTGGAGATAGTTTATTGTTTACAATGCCTGACAAAACTGATGAATCCACCATAAAACTTGACGATATTTGCCTGTTGTGTTCTAAAATAACAAAAAATGACTTAACTGAAAAACAAATCAAAATCTGTGATAAATATATAGATATTTCTGCCGCATTAGCTAAGGAACTTGCCGAAAAAACGGATATTGTTTCTATAAGTGTAATTATATTTTATTTTTTGATATCTAGGAGACAAACAATATAGCTTAAAATTAGAGAAATGTACATATTTCGTTTTCTGTTGTTTCGATTATTAATAAAAATAAAGCTCACTATTTTTAAGTTACTATAGTTTGTCTTTCTACTTCAAATCTTATACTTTCATATTTATATCTGGATTTTTATTATTTTAGTTTGCAGTTTTCAATAAAAATTATTTTTGGTGGAAAACCACCAATATGAGTACAAACCACGTATTATTGAAACTAATGAACGGACATACTGTAATAACAGAATTAAAAAATCCTGTCAACACTTTTTCAAAAATTAATTACGATAATTCAAAATTTGTATCCCAAGCATTTTGCATGCCACCTAATATTACAATGGCTGAACTGCCTGATGAGCAAATACCAGTGTTTCAGCTGTTGCCAGAGAGACCGTTGAAGTATTTACATCTTCAGTTTAATAATATGAAACCTGGAGATACAATTAGGGTAATATTGTATAGTAATATGTAGTTTTTTAAAAAACTTATTCTTAGAATAATAACTGGCAGCGAAATTAATTTATTTTGAGAAAATTTATTATTTAAAAATATGTATAACATTTGTTTTTAGTAATTTTTTCTTTTTTGTCTTGATAATCATTTTGCTATTTGATTTATAGACTATTTTTTATAAGAACGAAGTGTGAGGAGGATAGGAGCATTTTGATATTGTTTTTGATTGAATAATAATGGGATATTCTCCAATTAAGAAATAAGGTCAAACTGCTCCTACATTCTGCACATTTCGTTGTGATAAAGAATAGACTATATTTGTTTTTTTTTTTATTTTTTGATGTCAGTGTCATGAAACTATATAAGGATATCAAAGCCATCTCCTTTTTCATTTACCGATATTCCGGGAGTGATAGCAATATTTATCAGTAATTTGTATTTGCATCACATTAAAAAAAGATTTATTATGCACAATGCAAGTTTGTTTTTTTATAACAATGTATTTTTTTTCAATAAATTAATACTGTTAAGTTTTAAGATGAGTATAATCCACTAGTTGAATCTCTTATTGCTTTTATCTTTTTGTCGCAATCTTTACATATTCCACCATCAATATTATTCGTTTCCATTGTAATACTGAAACATTATAATTATAATCGTTGGTTAATATTATGTCTGCCCTATGTGTTTATCCCTATTCCACTACTTAAAAAGAAGAATGTTTTCGTTGGTATTTCTGTCTTTTTTATTTGACCCAGAAATTTCCAATAGATTCAAATCAGAAAAAGTGAAAACGTTTCATGATACCTGAGAGGGTTGAAATGATATTACGATAAAATGAGTAACTTAATGTTGTTTACATTTATTAGCACAAAGATGTAATAATAAAATTAAAAAAAAACAGTATAAGAGTAAATGTACCTACTCATGATTGTCTTATTTCCAAATATAGGTTGTAATATTAGATAATATAAGACCTATCGGATTAGATTTCGATAATGCATTTTTAATAGAAGAAGGAAAAGATACTGATTTATCATACAGAATAAATATTAACACAGGAGATTTTGTATATGTTGGAATAATGCCTACTGAAGAAACTTTTTCTGTAAATATCATTATACAAGTTGTTAACTCGTCATCAAACTTAATAATTTCAGAAATCTAAGAATATGTATGGAGATGAAGAATGCTACAATATGTCTGTAAGAATCAGCAGGGTAAGTTGTGATATATGGAACCGAGAAGAATTTGAGTGGAATCCGGAGTATTGTAATGTACTACTTACTATTTTGTTTTTAAAATTTGTATTTGTATATTCTTGAAATATTTCAGGTAAATGACAACAGCACAACAACTGACATCATTTGTTCTTGTACTCATGCTTCAGTTTTTATGACTTCATCAAATAATCTTCCTAGTGCCGTTGTTGCAGATTGGACAATTCCAATTGATATAGAATCAGAAGTAAATTTTGTTGTGTTAATCGCTCATGCGATTGTTATGATCATTTTTTTGTTTTTCTTTTACTGTGCTTACCAAAGTCAGCTTTCACTTAATATTAAGGTACGAAAAAAAGCAATTTTTTTTCCTAAATAATATAATAAGAATCATGAATTTATTGGAAAAATTTACGAATAATTTTTGCATAGTAACAGATAAACGAGTGTCAAAAATGAAATTTAGATCTTGACAGCAAGGTTGAAGTGATTTAAAGAGTCACTTTTGACCCGAGTTGTCGTTACTTCGCAGGAATTATGAGTAAATTTTACCGATTAAATTTATAGCTCGAATTATATTTAGTTGATTATTCCACACATGTCATTTTCATCCAATCAGAATTCTTCATTTGATTCATCCATCAGTTTTTATTATTATGATTATTTCAAGAATGCCAACAGGTCAAATATAAAATTTTTCCTATTAACAAAATATAACCACGACGATATTATTGTGGTTTTATCAAATTTTTTCGTAAGTAATATAATAAGAGCCAAGAATTTATTGAAAAAATTTACGAATAGTTGTTGCGTAGTAACAGACAAACGAGTGTCAAAAATGACATTTAGATCACGTAAGCGGATTTAAGATCATTTTTGACCCGAGCATTCTGATTGGCTGAAAATATGTGGAATAATCAAGTAAAATTTTTGACCAAAATAAATGTGTACATCTGAAAAATGTTACCACAATTTTTTGAAATATTATTATCATGTAATATATAGTTTATTTCCTTAAAAATATAGATGAATTTAAAGAAACTGAAGCAGAAGCTGCGAAAGAAATTAAATGTTAATTCCTTTAGTTCACGATTTTCTCTTAAATGTAAAGCATATTTTAGAAAAAGATACATTTTTACATTAATAACAAAATCATCAACATTTAAAACAAATGAATAATGCATTTTAAGACAGTTGAAGAAAGATCATGTTTGTTGGCATGAATAAATATCCCAATGAAATATTTGTAGAAAGAAGTGATTTATTTGTTTGACAATAATATGAGACGAGAGTATAGATATCTACTTTGTATTTACACGGGAGCAATGAGGTATTCTGGTACAACGGCAACTGTTGGAATTAAGCTTTTTGGCTCTAAAGCGGAATCAGAAGTAAATGAATTTTGTACTTTATAAGTTTACGTATATTCAATTTTAATTTTTCCAGAGACATATTTTAAGAGGGTTTTACGAACCAGTTTTACAACGAGGCAATGAAGATTGGTTTTATTTATTAAGTTACAATTTAGGTGAATTGTTAGATATTGAATTATGGACCGACTGTCATGGAATTAGTAAATCTTGGTAAATCAAGATGTCGTATAAAATAAAACAATTTATTGTACTTGTTTTGTTTAGCAATATTTATCAAAACAACTTTTATTTAAAACAAAAGTTGACTTCGCATATTAAAGTATTCGCGTAGACTTCTATTTTTGTTTTAAACAAAATAACTATAGTCACAAAAATTGTTTTGATACTAATATAAAAGTATCATGACTTAACAACATTTTTTTTTGGATCTGCTTTAGGTACTGTAGAAGAGTTTTAGTTTACAGTATTGAAGACCACCGAATGTGGAAATTTGAAGTGCATGAATGGTTATCTGTATTGAATAACAATACAAGTAATCGTTATTCAGTAAATACAGAACAACCCAAGAAATCAACCATCAAATTTGTTTATATTGGATTGTCCCGACATCTGTGGGCATCTCCATTTAAAAGGTATACTTATTAAGGTTTTACATAGTTATATTTTAAGTATTATAAATATTTGATAACGTATTTGGAAGATACTGCCGAAAAAAAGCGTCGGATGGATAAAAAATCTTTCACCTTTTTTTTAAATGTTGCTGATGTTTTAGAATTGGAAATGAACAATTTACCTGGTATGACAGACTGATTCTTATGCAATTCATTGTATTTTTTTGCATGCTGCTTTGCATTTTTGTATTTGGAGTACCTTCTCCTGAAATTTATGGACAATTTGGAAGAGGACATTTTGAGTTTGGATCTTATGAAATGGGATTAGCATTATTGGTCGCAGTTGTTGTTTTTGGGACTAGTATTATGTTATTATTCCTTTTTACGTAATATTTTATTATGAGTTAAATTGCTATTGTATTTATAAATCTTTTTGTAGTACTTCAGCATCATGGCCTCTTTTATACTTAGTGAAAGTAAACGGAACTTATAAATATTTCGCACGGTAAGTAATTTTTAATTGTATATTTAGACAAGTCGATATTTGTAGGACGGTCAGTAACTGACTCTTCTCAAATTTGTTTACTGCGCAACCTGTAATATATTCTATACTTATTTTGCAGATTATTATTGTATGGCGCATCTGTTGCTATATTTATATCGTTGATTTATTTTGGTATTTGGTTCTCGTTCAAATCAAGTTTAGTTTGGATTCCAATGTTTATTGCGGCAGTATTTTTTTGTATTGTTCTCGAAATAATTCGGGTAGTATTGATTGCAATTATAGTACGTCAGGTAATAGTATATTCATATATTAAGAATTGTAAGATGCATATTACACACGAAGTGGAAAAGTTACACAAGAGTTTGTAATTCCACAGCTGCGTAATTCCTTTACAACTCGAATTACATATTATACTTTTTCTACGACCATTATTAGACTATTTTCGATCACACAATACACTGAAATAATTGATATATCTCTAGGAAATAATACCAACTACAGAACATAAAAACAACTATGTCAAACTGTCAATCTTTAAATAATAAATTGAAACTATTTACAACCCAATAAAATAATACTACGTTGAATATTTCTTGTTTATTTCTTCATTAGTTGAAATATTTTAAATTAATTATAACTAATTTTGTCGTCTTTATAATGCTAACTTAATTTTGATAAATCAAAAATTCCCTAACTGTGCGATCGGCGTACTTTACACACGGCCTTCTGTAATGTGACACTTGTAAAAAATGGCTACCTGCATTAGTGGTCGTAGAAAAAATATATTATACCGTATATATATACCGAATGATTTAAAATTGTTAAATTTATAGATGAAACCAACATACATATCTAGACTAGATCTAGCGTCGGTTCATTATCAACAGGAGAAAGTATTCAGACAATTTAAAGAAAAAGGAATGCGTCCTTTTTTTCAAAAATATTATATGCCTATTTCTCAAGTATCTAAACATGTAATTTTTTGTAATTAGATTGTGTGTACATATTATTAGGAATTAATGTTTCAGTTGAAGAGAGAAAGAGAATTAACAAGACTGGATTTACGAAATATTCTTGCAGATGTAACGATGTATGTTATCTATATGATAATTTTATTTTGCATTGTTCTTCTTAATAAAGATCCAATGGGTATCCGTCTTTCGACAAATATAGAAGAAATTTTCATTGAGGATACATATATTCGCTTAAATAAGTTCAAAAATATCAACTCCGTAAATGAGTAATTATTCATTTTTATTATTTTATTATAAGATGAACGTATCTATTGGCTCATCAGCCCTGCATTCGAATTGATACATGGAGTTGTTTCATTCGTGTTTGAACTTTCAAGTAAATAAATGGTTTTAAATTAATAAACATTTTTTAGAACTCATAATATAAGTAAATTAGTTATTTATGCAACTAGTGTGTAAAGTAAGTGTTTTTTAGTCAAGTGCTGTTTAAAATTATAGCACGAGATAAAAAAAAAACACTGTTACACACGTGTTGCATACAACATTTTTCCTACCACTGAAATATTAATAAAAAATTAATTTCAAAAGTAAATAAAACAATTGATAAATGTGCCACCAGTGTGAGAAACGTTTCTACGTTGCCTAGCAACGATTACTTTTTAAGCACTAGTGCATGAAAAGTAATTTTACACTAAATTCTCTAAAGAGAGCATAAAGTATATACTTATGCCCCGTTGAAGGAAAAACAACAAATAATCGAAATGTCAAATAATATAAGGAACGAAACGTACTGATTATTCTGACGAATTATTAATGGAGAATTTGAATTTGAAGCTATTTATCCGAGAAAGAATTTGAAAGGTTTGTGAATGCAAAATTAAAATTTATTCTGTTGTTTGACATTTATTCATTAGCTACAAACCATTTATTTGAATAGTTTTTGCTTGGCAACTTTAAATGCCACGGGTAATAAAATCTAAATTACGCCCGCTTTTAAAGGCGCATAAACAAGTTCGACTATCGAAATAAAAAAATCTATAATGTTTTTCAAATAATTGTTTAAATATATTTTAAGTTGCGGTATCTATTTGTGTCAATTCGATCACAGCGCTGATGTGTCGTTTGGTGGAAAAATGATCAATTTTCTTGTAACGTTTTCGTTTATAATAATGATATTTTCAGTTTGGCTGCGTACCTTCGCAATGTTTTCTTTCCGGCGATTTACTCCACGAGGTGGTACGGCAAGATGACTTCTAGTGAAGCTGGCCTTTTGGTAGATTTCAATTCCAAATTGTTGGGGATACCTCGCGTGAGGCAACACCGTGTTCAGCAGAAGTCGTGTGGCCTGTTTCACTACACTTTTGCTGAGCAAGATGTACCCGAACTGAACCTTCCTTGTCACGCTGAATTCAGTAGAGCCTTGATGGACACTGGAAAGTATTCAGCGAGATGGAACTCTCCTCGACTTGTTCCTAAAGGATCCTTTGAGGCACGGACCTCCAACATCTGGGAATACAAAACTGGAAGCGAGTCTCAATCTGGCAAAATTTATGGTAAGAGAAAACTAATTTTATTAATTGAAAAGTAATACACTTAAAAAAAAAGTACTGCAAAGGCTAGAAAACGAAAAATAGTATTAATTCAAAAGTTTTGCAGAGTATAGTACTCCTAATCAAATCATATTTTTAATTTTATTTATATGAAGATTCTTAGCAAAAGAAAATAATTCAACTGTATTTCATTAAATAAATATTATTTCTGCCAAAATCATTTCTTCATCATTATTTTTAGAGGAAATTTTAAAACAATGTTTATTTTACCGTCACAATTTTTAACACATCATCTACGCGTATTGACTTTTACATTTAACATAAGCAACATGGACCAAGACTCAAGCATTCAAGAACTATCATTCCTGTCAATGAGTAAAGTGACTATCCCCTCTATTTTGTAACTCATTGGTTAATTTTTAACAAGTTGCTAATTTTTTTGTCTTATGAAAATAGATAGTACTGGAGAAAATATCAAAACATCGCATGTAATGTTTGTTTTTATTTGTCAAAAATTTTAGGAACTGATTCAAAATTAACCACTGAGTTACAGAATAGGCCCACATATCCTATAAAGTACCGCAATACGTATGGACCGTGTGTTAGAGAGAGAAATACATTTTGGAATCAAAATGGCTGATGACAGTTATCATCAATGGCGTCGTTAGACTGTTTTTGGGGGTGTGTGCGCCTCTCCTGTTTATATTTTCTTCCCTCTATTTTGTAGTTACTTTATTTTTATATATATATAAAATTATTCTTCAGTTTTGCTGTTATAATAACAATAATGTCATTAGTCATTAGTAAAGATGGAAAATATGGCCCTAGTTTCCATCTTATTTGTAGACTGCATTTCTTCTTTTATCAGCATATTGACATTTTTGTAATAAAAATTAGAAATTATGGGGCCAGGTGCCGATGAGATCATATTTCACAGACAAAAAATTGTATTCAGATAAGAAATTGAAAGGGTAGATTTGCCTCAACAAAGTTTTGAAGTCAGTCTTAGATGATCGTAGCCGTAGTGCAGACTGAGTTTATAATGTAGTTAGTTTAATTTAGTTTTTTTTCGTATTAGGCTTCTGAAATGATTTAGACACACCTTAGGCCAGAGCACCCGGCTCTGGAAGTGGATGGATTAGTCATTGAATCTGATCCCCAATCGGTTTAGTTAAGTTTTTTTTTATTAGGTGTAAAGATGAAAATAAAATTAGTTTAACTAAAATAAAGTGTACGTATGCTCCATCATCGTGTTATGTGTATTTTGTCCTATGTATCTTGTTACATCATCATTGGCCATCATTAACATTTAGTGAGACAGCCATCATTGCTTCATCTTACTATCCTTTCCGTGTTACACGCCCCCCTATTTTAAAAACTGGTTGGCATTTTTTAAAAGTTGGTTGTCATTTGACGTTTGTGTATTTCATTTTGGAAAAAAGTGCTTATCACTAAATTCCACATACATTATCATTGTGTTGTATAATAATATAAATGATCCAATTTGGTTTTATTTCGTTATAAATTTTAAAATTCGCAGTCAATAAATGTTTATATTTAGAATCTGGCTTTTGCATATGCAACTGCAGTACTTTATAAGATATAGTGACTTTAAAGTGACTCATCCACCATCGCCTCTATCGGAAACAAAATTGCTCTAAGGCTCCCATTGTTTTGTCTGAATTTTGTACTGCGCAACCTGCTTAAGAGATTTCGAAACGAAGACTTTACATACTTAATTTGTAGCTCAATTGGTAGAGAACTTGAAATGGGAAAGCCCTGGGTTCAAATCCCAATGAAGTTTAAGGTTTTTTTAATTAATTCTTCAAAAACAGTTTATAATAAATTTGTGAAATAAAAAACAGGAAAAAACAGTATAAAACTGGATTTTAGTAAACCATAAACAGAATTACAGATTTGACAAGGGGCGATGTTTGTTGCAAAGTCAGTAGATGTCTTGTCTCAAATTTGTGTATTGCGCAACTGTTTTTGGTATATTGAAACGAAAAGACTTGTAAAACATGTATGTACTTAATTTGTAGCTAATTGGCAGAGAATTAAAAATGATAGTTAAAAAAGTCTTCAATATAGTTTTAAACTGTGTTATTATGTTTTTATTAATTTCAGGTGAGCTAACATTTTATCCTGGAGGAGGATACGTAGCAAATTTTGGCAGAAACATACAAAACTCTTTGCTTGTTTTAAACTATTTATTAAATACTGATTGGATTGATCAACGGACAAGAGCACTTTTCTTTGAAGTCTATGTATATAACGCCAATCAAAACTTATTTGGTCTGTTAACTTTAATTATAGAAATATCTGCTGCAGGAAATTTTGTTCAAACTCGGAAGGTAAGTGATATTAAAATAAAATGCGGCAAGTTTTACAACTGAAATATTTTTTAGTTACGAGTTTCGAAATTCTTATTCTTACATGATGAAATAGCAATAGCTACTTTCATTTGCTTCTTGATGTTAATTGCTATGATATTGTCGTTCAGTTTCCGGAAATATCAGCAACTGAAAACTAATATTGTTCACTTTTTCAAACAAGTGTGGAATGTGATTGATATAGTTATAATTTTTAATGCCTTCGGTTTTGTTGTTGTATACTTACTTCGAGACAAGGTGGTCAGTGAATTGGTAAAAGAATTGGAGGAAGCTGCTCATAATAAATTCGTCAGTTTTAACAATGCGTTGTTTTGGGATGATGGTGTAACAATATCTGCAACTCTGTTAGTAGCAGTCTCTACTGTACGACTTTGGAAGTTACTCAGATTTATGAAAATGTTCAGAGTTTGTGAACTCACTTTGGTACTATCCGCTAAATATTTATTTGGCATAACTTTTATTGGTATTACATTATTACTTGCCTATAGTATATTTGCTTTTGTAATATTTGGACCATATTCTTCAAACTTTACTTCAATGAGTGAAAGTTTTCTTACTTTAATTATATACTGCAGCGGTTTTGAAGTTGATTTAGATTATAAGATTTTTGATGAAATTCTTTTTGGTGTTGGATACATATTCTACATATTTTATTTGTTAATACTTATATTTATTTTAAATATATTTATTACTATAGTTGTTGTGGGTTATGAATCGTCAAAACATTACTATGATGAAAGCGAGCAAGAAAAATTATTTGCTTATAATCTTGGCGATTTTCTTATGGATGAATGGCGCATTACCTTTTCAAAAGACAAAGGAAGAACTTTTTCAACCAAATTAGCAGCAGGTGGCGAAGATGACATACTTGAAATAGAAGAACTGTATATTGATTTGCGCAAAGATGTTCATAGAAAAGAAGCCAGAATTAATAGGGACCGAATGTTGAAAATGCATCTTATTGTACAAGGAATCATGTATATTGAATATGAAAGGAAACTTTTCAAAAGAAGACCCGCAGTAGAGGAATATCAAGATTTCGTTGCGGCATTAACAGAACAATTAATAGATGACGAGTATGAAACTTTCCGTAATAAAGAAGACGACGATGTATATATTGTAATTCAAGAAGAAGAAATATATAAATATCTAGCAAAAGATAGAATAACAGATATGTTTAATATTGTAGAATATTTGTTAACGAAAACATACAAAAAAGAAAAGAAAGACACAATATCATCTGATTTGGTAGATCAAACAGGAGCTGCCGTTTCAGTGCTAAATTCTAAAGTAAAAGACATGATTAAAAGAATCGAGAAACTATCCCAATACGCCGTTGTGAACAAAGGTACCAACGTAACATTTGAAGATTTAGGATTATTAGAAATTAATGAAGATATTGAGAAAAAGTTGAAAAAAGTAGAAAATAAAGTGAAAGGAATAATAGAAGAAGACGAAGACTTAAAGACTTCCATTGAAGAAAAAGAAGACGCAGAAGAAGAATTACTACTCATTGAAGACTTTGACAATAGTGATATTCAAGTTACTTACGAAAATGAAAAATTACCAGAAGTATCAGAAGAACATAAACAAGAATTGGAAAAGAAAGCAAGTGAAAAAGATACGTCAGAAATTAAATTAACAGATGAAGTAGTTTCAGAATCCTTTGAAGAACATAAACGAAGAAATTTAGAAACTTCAAAATCAGTTCGTTGGAAAACTAACGAAAATCTTGATAATAAAAAATCTTTAAATGCAAATTTATTAGATTCTGATAGAAAAGAAAAATTGAATAATCGTAAATCTACTAGGGATATGGGAACATCAGCTCATATAAGGCGTTCCTTTAAAAAAGATATCTCCCCAGTAAAAAGTAATTTGTCAGATGCTACTACAAATTCTTCAAAAAAGAGTGAAACAAGTATAGCAGACTATCATAGAATTTCAGAAAAGAGAAATGATAAACACAAAAGTGAAGTTCAAATTCCAGGGACGACTAAAAAACATTTATTGGAAGAAAATCCAAGTGTAACAGAAAGTTTACATAAACAAAAATCAGATAAACCAATAGGAGGAATTATTTCATCTCATAGTAAAAAGCATATTTCTGTAAAATTTGATGCAGAAAAAAATAAAATCTTTGAAATTAATGAAACAAATAAAGAACGGACAAAATCAAAAGTTCTACATAAAAATTCTTCTAAGAAATTAACATTTCCAGAAAACAAAAGAAAGAGCCAAAGATTTTTAGAGAAAAAAGCAAATATATCTTCAGAGAAAATGTCAAAACATAATATAACTCCAGAGAACAAAACGTCAGAACATAGTGTAACTTCAGAGAACATAATGCCAGAACATGAAACTGACGAAGATGAAACTAATAAAACAGATAAAACTAAACCAAAAAAAGATAAATAATTAGAACGTCAGTAATTATTTTTTTGCTTCCTAAAACACAAACTAATTCATTATTATATTTAGATAAAATTGTAACTTTTGATTAATATTGAAGTAAATGAATTTTTTATTTATTTTTTTATTTATTGAGTATTTTGTAGGACAATAATTATTTTTTTGGAAAGTTTGATGGAAAATTATAACGTAACCTTCAAAGAGTATTTTTGTTAACCAAATCACGATTGACAATAAAGAAAAAAGTTACAAGAATTTTTTCAATTCATATATTTTCAAACAATAATTTAAATAACAAATAAATAAAAACATTGTACGACTATGCATTCTGTTGTATCCTCATATACAGTTTTATCCAATCATGAAAATCTACAATGTCAGTAAATATACAATGACTGTCTGAATTACAACGAGCTGAATTCAAATCAAAATTCGATGCAGTAAAAATTCCTCGCAATGTCATTTTATTGTCTAAGAAATCTATTAAAAATCCTCCTATTATTTCTATACAGCCATTTAAAACTTGTGAATTATCTGAAACGTTTTATTACAATAATTTTATACTTTAATATGTATAAAAATATACCTGATGTACAGATCATATTATCTAAAACAAAATTCGATTGAAATTTATTACATTCACCTAAATCAGTAACAACAATATTTTTTTCTATTAAAGATCCTTTTGCTTGCCATCCTATAAATTTTAAAGTACGACCTGTTGATATTTGATTATGTTCCTTCGGCCATAAGCAAATTGGTTTTATCTGTAATATAAAATTACTTTAATTTACGATTTTAAATATACAGTGTGTGCAACGAAACGCAGAACATAGGACGTTAACACGGGATTTCAAAAAATTGCGGATACTCTCTATACTTATAAATTTAGAGCAAAAATATAAAGGTTGGTTTATGATGGATTTAATTTATGATTTAGATTTTAAAATAAAAACACTCAAAACAAATGTGGTGGTTTATGAACGATTTACAAGTTTAGAAATTTAAAATTTAGATTTGGAATATAACCATGTTTTATATTCTAAATTCCAAATCCAGCCAATCACACGATAGCATTGAACTGACGTTTATATTTTAAGTTAATATCAAATTGCAAATGACAGTTTGTGAGTGTTATTTTGAATTTATGGTAAAATAATCAGACATCAAATTAATTTTGTACCAAAAACAAATTCACCTCATTTCAAAGAAATGTCAAACCAAGAGTCGAACATCAAAACTAAATATATCACGTGATACCATCTCATTGGACATATTTAGGAAACTTAAATCCATCATAAACCGGAAGAAAAAATCAAAATTTTAAATTAAAATTTCTAAATTAAAATAAATTAAATCATCATAAACCAGCCTTAACAGTATAAAGTTGTTCAAAATTAAATTCTACATCAAATAAGATTATAATTGATACAACAGTACGTCTGCAGTACATGATTTATTAAATATAAAATGTAATATTTTCGTTCAAAATCAGATAGCCCTGGAAATGAAAGAAAATATCCATGTGGCAAGTATCACTGATTTTATAATACTTAAGTTGAATTTACATTTTTTTAAATAATATACCAATATTACAAAAATATAAAACTATCTATAATGACATGTCATTAACTGACACAGATATTTTTTTTATTTCCGTGACTGTCTGATTTTTAACGAAAATGATACATTTTACATTTAATAAATCTCACACTGAAGACGTATTGTTGCATCAGTTATGATCTTATCTGATGTAGAATTTAATTTTGAACCACTTTATAGACTTTATACTCTTGTAGTTTTGCCCTGAATCTGTCAGGAGAGACAACATTTTTTTTGAAATCCTATATTCTTCGTTTCATTGCTCATACTGATATGAGTATATGCGTTATTAAATGAACAGGTTGAGTAATATTTTATTAAATTATGTATCAAACTTACATTAGGTGAAAAGGAAACTTCTTCATTCATTAAAATGATAGAAAGATCTGAGTACCGGTTGCTAGGATCATAGTCTACATGTGGATACACGACTGATTTGTATCGTGCAATATATATTAATGTTAAGTCGTTTGTTCCTAAATTTATAGTAATCTGAGGAACGTTTTCTGTACAGCGTGCGGCTAAAAAGAAAGAAAAGGATATTGAAAGAAGCTTTCAGAACTCATAATTAATCAAAATACAATATTTGGGTTTAAAGTTCTGTAATTTTTTTTTATTAATTTACAACGTTTCGACATTTCAGTGCTGCGTTCGTCAGGTAAATAACAAAACTAAATATAAATAAGTAGTCAAGAAAACATGTAAAATTGGTAATAAGTGAAAACATACAAATGACATCCGTTTTTAATTTTATGTCAATGTCAATTATATGTTTTCACTTATTACCAATTTAACATTTTTTCTACTCCTGCTTTGAAAATACAATTTTCTGGTTTGTTTTTCATGTTGAAAATGACTCTTTGCAGCACGCAGTGCTGCAAAACTTTGCAGCACTAATAAATGTTTGTTGCATTGTTGCTACCATGGATACGCATCACTTGCGCATCACAAAAACAAAATTTGCAATAAATGTCAAATTATTTTTTAAAATATAATTTTTTATTTCCTTATTTTTTATCTTGCAGGAGTAGAAAAAATAGTGTGTATAACACGTGTTGAAAGTCCTTTGTCGAACATAAACGATTGCAACCTTCGCTTCGCTCAGGCTGCAACTTTCGTTTTGGTTCGACAAAGGTAGACTTTCAGCACTTGATATACAAATAACTATTGTCAGCACTGAGTTGTCGAAACGTTGTAAATTAATAAAAAAAAAATTACAGACTTTTAAACCCAAATATTGTCTTGATTAAAGAAAATGATATTATTCAACGAGCATTTGCTTGAAATTCAAATGATCTTAATTCTGAATCATATAGTACTAGTAAATACTTAAAGGATGTTTGCAATGTTTTCTCTATTTGGGAGCCATTTCAACAGAAGTCCATAATTTAAAATCTTTAAAATATGACTAATTATTTTTTCTTGTTGTACGTTATTGCTACGGATACATTGTACATTGTAATAGTAATTTACTTAAGTCTGGGAAATCGGTTTTTACGGGACGAATAAGATGTTTCAGGAATTTCGAAATGAGTACCATGAAAATCATTAACGGACGAATGACGAACAACGTTTTATTTTATACTGTATCACATTTTTTAATTTAAATCCCAGGTTTGATTTTATTACTTTGAAAATTATTAAGAAAACAAAATAAAAATCTTAGTTGTCATTGAGAAATTTAAGAAGAAAAACAAATCTGTCACTTATAATATAATAATCATAAACTTTCAAAAGAATTATGTTAAAATAAAGTCTGATTTAAATAATTTAAATTTAATAACTACGAAATATATGATGTACAAATATTTTAGAAACATTTAAAGAACGTATTAGAAAAATTTATGTATACGGTACCGTAATTAATAAAATTACCGTAAAGTCTCTTTTACCGGACTGAAATCACAATGGGGACTTTTTTTAATTTTTTTAAATGAATGTAAATTTAAAAAGAAAAGACCCGTATTTTTTTATTTTGCAAATAAATTAATAGTTTTGCTAAAAACTGTTCGTAAATAGGTTTGTGACGTATTATCCCTGACAGACAAAGAAGACAAGATATTAGAAAGAGATAGATATAGTAACCAATGTAAACACAGCATTACAAATGCCGCGCGTAACGTCAAATTCAAACTTGTATGTAAACATATTGCCAGTGTAAACATAACCTCTCGTTTCAACCACGCTTGTTTGTGAATTTCGCTCGCGTATTATCAAAGCTTGTTTTTATTAATATATTTTCTTAATTAAGTGCTTATTAAAGGACAAAATATGTTATCAGGTAATATTTTATTGTATATTTATCTCAAAACACAAGTAAATAAGTATGAAGTATGCAACAAGCTTGAACTGGCTGCTGATTTCAGTGATTTCGTGACATGCGCTCTAAGTCAGATTGGCTTCAGGGTTCATACGTCACGAGGCTATTTGCTGAATTTGTTTTTCTAAAAAATGTTCAAGTCTAATAAATATTTTATATATTTTTTAACTTTTTACGAACTTATTTGAAGATAGAATTAATATGCAATTAAAATTTTGTGAAAAGCTCGCAACGCGGAAGTCCCCATTGTAAAAATAAACGATACAATATGAAGTAATAGTATATTGTGAAACAAATGCAGAAAGTTTTTGTGTGATTCCAGCACTCGATTTCGTCTCGTGTCGTAACTTTCACATCTCGTGGGAGATAGGCGATTCTGCATGATTGGCACACTATACTTTTTCTACAACTATACTTCTAAACGTTACAGTACAGAACAAAAATACATGCACGAAAGCTAAAAAACCAAATGGGGCAGGTAACCTTAAATGTGTACCTTCATGCATGCGTAGTATTGGGCGCGTTCAACACGGACGTAGCGTTTTGAGCGGTTTTTTCTTCGCTCTACGTATCGCTACGGTCTGTACTGAACGACCCATAGCGGGTAGAGATACTCCAGTCAGAGTTTGGCTGATGTCGTTGAAAATGTGCGTCAGTTTCTGATTGGCTGCGCCATTAATCTCTACAACTGTCAGTTTAAAAATACGCGCGAACACGATTTTGTGCAATTTTAGTTGTTAATTGATAATGACGACTAAATTAATTGCAAAAAGGTAAGTATATTATAGAAATAATAGTATTTATACGATCTTATAAAATATTGTTGAAATTTAGCAGCTGTATTATTAACTTCATTTTTGACATTTGACATTTTGGTTAAAATGTCATTGCATTTTTGTTTTAATGTTACATATAACAATATTATTATGGCCTATATAATGTTATTAATATATTACAGAAACTATTAAACAATTTTCCAATGAAATATTAATAAAAAATATTTCGCATTTATGCGTATGATTACCAAAAACAATAAATTCGTCAGTAATGCATATTCAAATTTTCCCGCCGGAGAAAAATGGCGGCACATTGGCCAAACTCTGATTGGAGTATCTCTAATAGCGGGTAAACATATCCATAGCAACACTTTCAAAACAAATATATATTTGAAATCTATTAGCTGTCACTGTTTTTATTAGCAAAATGGATTTAGATGAAATAATAGATATTCTTGCAGAAGATGATGACACTAATTTCATAGTTTTTATAGGAATACAGTAACGTTTCACTCGTTTCAGTCATTTTTATAAACTCGACTGACATGTCAATTAGACAAGGATAGCAATACGCTACGCGAATGAAGCGGTCTTCAACACCGCTCACTCGCTACATGGAGCGCTACGTCTGAAGCGTACCGTTCGGCACGCGTAGCGCTTGGAGCGCTCATGAAGCGCCTACGCCGTGCTGAACGCGCCCATTGGCAATGGGGTATTCCAAGCCTACGGCTTTTAAAGAAATTCTTATTGAATATCATTGTTTACCATATATAAGTAATATTAAAGTGAATATAATCATTATTTTTCTGATTTTTAATACCATAATATCAAAATGAAATTGTAATGCATTTGAATCGAGTACGTAAAATTCAGTATCAGCCTTGTTGTGACGAAGAAGGTACTCGCGTCAGCCTATTGGCTCTTGTTCGAACGCGCCACGCCTCTGACTCAGACCTACGAATGATGTTCTCAGCTGATTCTCAGTGCCTGTGACGTCACACGCACGGCCGATTTTCTATGATGTAATTTATTGAAACTTTAAAAATTTATTTCTGGCGTGTTTGAAACCTTTCGGCGAAAAGAAAAAATACGGGTTTAATATTTTTATGCATAGAATAACATGTTAAAAAATGAAAAAAACTTGGAATACCCCATTACTGTGAGAAATGATATCGCCCAGATTGTACATGCGCAGTATTGGCAAATACTGTAAGAAATGATTTCTCACACTTCAACCCATGATTGTGAAATATTCGTAACTTTCAAGCTTTATATAGTCTGAGACAAGTAGTACTTTCCGTAGAAAAACACATTTTCATATCTCATGGTAACCATAGACAAGGAGATATAAATTCATATCTAACAGTTCTTTCAAAAATAGTACTGATTAATTTTGTTTTGTAGGTAATTGCTAGGAAGTAGTCAATTAAAGACATCTCTATTATTAAAATATAAATTAATTGGGAAATAATATTGTGGTCGTAGAATAAGTATAGTGTACATCACGCTTGGAATGTCCATTTCATACCAGTATGAAATGAGTATATTCTTGAATGTATTATACGTTTTTTATTTTATATTTAAGCTTCTGACATGAATGGCACGAATTGATGAACTTTTGATAAATACAGCTTGTTAAAAAAGGATCACAAATTTAACGGTAGTTAAAACTTACAAAGTAACAATTTAGTAAGAGAAAAAATGGTGTCATCTAATATTAAGTACTGCCTAACTGATAACATATAATGTTAAGTAATTAATAAGATATTCACCTGTAATCACATGCATCGAAGAAATTAAAATTCCAGTGCAATACAAATATTGATTTTTTATCAATCCAACTAACCAAGGGTTGGGATTCTGACTGCTTGCCACTCCACATTTGGCAACACTTAGTTGTGGTTGTGAATCAGGGTAGAAAGGTTGTGGAGTATTTGTCACAGGAAATGAAGAAGAGGATTTTTGTACATGTTGAAATGGAGGAGATACCTTATTGGAGAATTCCAATTCTGGTTGTGGTACATGCCATTTTAAAGTCAAAGTTCTATGAATGCTAGTTTTGGGCACTAGTTCCTTCACATCTAAACATAAATAAAATTTATAAAAATAAACAGAAGTTAGAAATTTTAAAAAATCAATTTTGTTGAATGGTATAGATACCAACTTTTTAATTGTTTATAAAAAAATAATATTTGTGATAAAATAACTAAAAAGGTTTTATATATTTTTTTCTATTTTGCATCTTTTAAGCCATTTTTATAGTCCGTGAATATTTTTAATGTGAAACATGGGATTTGTTATATTTATTATTACGATTTGACATTGACATTGATTGAGAGCAAAGATTGTCTGTTTCATTTAAAATTAAACATCGGGAACGAATTTGTATTTTTTTTTTCTAACTTAAAATATAATGGTATTATGCAAATATTAATTCAAGTATTGGACTTTTACTGTGCATCATTTCCTGACAGGCCTACACCAAGTGTAACAAAAACTTTAAGAATTGTTTATAACTTTAGAGGAAATGAATGGTAGAAAAGTAGAATGGTCTGCTAGGTTAAGCAGTTACACCACTATATATTTCAACGAATTTTTGAAAATATATTGTAATTAATGTCAGGTCGTAACCATGGATATAATAAATTCCATGTGCACAAGTACGAGAGAGAAGAGTAATTATATTAATAGAATATTTCTAGAGAAAAATTTCACGCTAAATATAAGTATTGCTATAAATATTTATTTTAAACTGTTATACAAACGTCATTTATGAGATTAAAATACTCGACAAACGTCAAATATATTCAGATTATGATCATGTGTACTCTATTCACTAATATTCGATTTTCTTTAGTAGAAATTCAAAAACTACTGTAACCTGATTAATTAAAATTATTCAAGGTATAAAAATATCATAGTTTCATAATTTAGGGACTTTTTTGTTATTTGGTGTGAATGAATTATACTAGACTTTCACCAACTAGCGAATCTTTTTGGATGTTGTTATAAATTTACAACATATGCAAAATAAAAAAAGCTTTTTTTATAAATTTTATGTTAACTTTAATACAAAACAGATAAGAGTGAAGAGTTGTGACGTATAAAAAGTATTTTATGCTTAATCTATATCAATTAATGATTTCATTGTGATTTGTTTAAATTAATGGTAATTCAAAGTAATAAATAATTCTTACCAAAGTTACTAAGACATTTAATGTTTCCATTCACTGTAATATCTAATAAGATTGGTATTTTGTAATACGATATAAAAGGAAGCTTGATTCGAAGGGGCTTTCCTTCTTTTATTTTATCATAGGCATTTTTGGCGTCGTGTTCAAGCTGGACAGGATAATCCTGAAATACAAAAAAATATATACACATCTATGACCAATTTGTATTTGAAATTAATTGAAAATAGACTCTATTTATTTTGTACCTCATTTGAACTAAGTCTTTCATTTATAATTAAATGAACTGTTATCTGAATATGCCCTATATTAAGAACACTACTATCGATATATAAAGTAATATCACCAAACCACATCCCATTTTCATATTTATATAAGAAAATGCTAGGACATGGCGATTGTGGAACTTGTCCAAATATGAATATACTTTGAATAACTACTAAAAATAAATATTTGGTAATAATTGTCATTTTAATACTTTTGCAGTAAAATATATTTTGTAAACCTGAAAACAAAAAATACATTAAAGTTTTAGTATAAATGGTTACATATGACAAGAATGGTGTATAATATATTATGTATATGCAAATTTAATACTTGTCTAATTTGTTTTTGATTTGAATATTTTAATTTAGATCCGTTTGTAGTTTTATTTATATTCATTAATATCAAGGTTTTTTGATTCTTTTTTGAATATATATTGTAAAGAATGCATCTAATTACAAAATTAAATTTTAAATTGAATTTTTTATTGTAATTTTTCCTTCACAAACCGTATACTCAATACTGAAGACAATGGGTTCAAATCCTACTGTGATCAAAATTCTTAATTCAATTATTATACACAAACATGGCGCCTGCAATGCACTCTCTATGCCAGTTAGAGTACCTGAGAGATTTGATAAACATCTTTTACAGAATAAATGGTTACAGATTACAGATATTTGTGATAAAGCTGATTTTACATACCCAGGAAGGGGTAATACATAACATGAGATATATTTATAATAAATTGTATTAACATACAAATTAATACAAATAATTAATTCATTTAATAACTCAATTTTAGTTATGAGTTAGGAACTATTTTACTTACAGTGCAAAATCTATTTACTTTGTACAATACAATCACATGATCCACATATTGATAATTGAATATATTTATACACTATATTGATAACCATATTTACACTTTCAACATTTCTGATTGCGGTTAAGATGCTTCTTTTACGACTGCTGTTATTCGTTCTTGGCCATCATGTGGGAAGGGGCAAAGAGATAGTTAAATCCCCACTTTAATAAGAAGGAATGATTCATCTATCACCAAAAATACAGGACCAGAATTTTAAGTAAATTTTATTATATTTATAAAGTAAAATTATTTGTATATAATTACGCTGAATGCTGAATCAAAGAAATGTTTATATCGTGAAATAAAGAAAATGTAATTTAATCGTACGTAACCTAACCTAAGTATCTCATTCGAACCTAACCTAATTTTATTATTTATTTGTACAAAATGCTTATATTTTTTTTATGAAATTTAAGTATGAGGAAGATAAATGGCTGTTTGATCTTGTTTTATGATTGACCATATTTGGGTATTATGATGCGATTGTAATAATTCATTCAAACATAAAAATGAATAATAATAATAATAAATTTAAATAATTTATATTTTAACTTCTGAGAATTCTACACAAATGTCAGTCACAATATAATAATCAAAGTAATTATTGAACGCCCACAACGATGATGTTATATACGTAGAATGTATACAAATGTTCGTTATTTTTATTTCAGAAATGATATGATTTTTTAAATCATAATTTTATAAGTATCTTATAATGCTACAGCGCATTCAATTTAATGCATTAAGGAAAGTACTGCCAGTTCCTTAATAGTACGTAAAGTTGAAGAAAATTCATTTTTTAATTTTCTTTTCAAGATAATTTATGAAAAACAAATATTAAGTTCTATTAACTCGTCCATGTTATTAGAATTTTACTTTTTTATATAAAAATATATATGTTACTTTAGCCCATTGAAAAAATGTTTCAACTACGTCCATGTATTCATATGTTGTGATTAATATGATTTATAAGGAATTTTAATTAAAAAAAAATGTTAAAATTTAAACTGAGAGAAATTGTTGATATCATAGTAATTTATAATAGCTTTCCAAAATATATGGAATCGTGAAATTATGATTTTATTGGGATTAGGGCTGAGAAAAATAATCTTTTAATCAAATATAATCGATTAATTAAAGGTTTGTTTAATCGGTATATTGATTATTTAATTAATCGATTATTTGATTAATCGATTTCATATATTTCAATATTTTAATGGATATCCATAAATATTGTTATTTTTGTAATGTCTTTGAGTCCAACTGGATAGAGGTTCTGATTTTTTGATTACTTGATTCATCAATCATTTGTTTAATTGATTAACCGATTTATCGATCATATTATTAATCAAATATTTAAATAATCGATTACTAAAAACTAATCTAACTGCCCTAATTGAGATAAGTTTGTTTAAAATACAATATACAATAAAAATCTGTTAAATTTGCATATTCTTTATGGACCCGGTATCCAGGAAAAAATATAAATGTTACGTGGTAAAAAGTTACGATTAAAAAAATCATAGAAAGGTTATTGAATGTTACACAATTTTTTTAAATACCTTTCTTAAAGATTATTACTAACAAGAAAATTTCTTAACATCTTATTTTCTATCTATACCGGATCTGTATTGACATTGCTATTACATGTAATCATTTCCTTATTAACAAACCGGTTATAATTTTTTTAGTATTCTGTATATGAATCTATGTGATTACTTGAACGCAAAGAAAATAAATTAAAATACAGCTCCGTCAGTGTTTTGAAGGTATAGTCGTGTTCAACACTTAGTGATTCATTTGTAAGCACTACGATAGAAAAAATATATTTTTATCACAAATAATTGGATAATTTAGTACAAAAATTGTGAAGTTGTATGTCTAATTATGTTTAATTTAACAGTAAAAAGATATTTTTTGTTTTATAAATGCGAAAAATTATTAAACAATCTAATGTATCGTGACTCAGAAAAAAACGGAAAAACATGATTTGAATGAAGCATAATCATTAGGCGATGAAATAATACATTTTTTTTTGTCTAATTTGTCTAATTTGAACTACAAACAAATATTTTTTTTAAAAAAATTATGTTTAAAATATTTTATAATATATTATAAATTATGTTTATTGAAAATTTAATGTAACATTTTCTTTCTCTCTACTGCTTAAAATTACATTATTTACATATGTTTAATACCTTCTCCAACTAAACTTTTTCCTTGGTATTAGTAGAGGAAAAAATGTTAATAAATACGCGCGTTTATTGGACGACTGTAACTTTTTTTTCTATCCTTTACAGTTATATATACAGTGGGAGATACCAAAGTTGCGAATCGTACTTTTTAAATTATGGTAATTTAAAAAACAGGTTTTTTGGGATTCGTCTTCAACGTGTTGGCGTTATTATAAAGATTCTTTGAGACCTCGAATAACAGTGACCAGTGCTGTAAACACTGTGATTGTCATTATTTCTACTCTAGACGTACACTCAAAAGAACAGGTACTGCTTTTAATATAATATAAATTAAATATTTTATTTTTATTTTACTTTAAATAAATATTTTATTTTTTTTAGTAAATGATAATTATATTAATACGTTATCAATTGCAGGTTTACTTAGTGTTCGTAAAAATGAAACTAGCATTTTTACTGTTTTTCATTATTGTTGGTATAAATGGCCAATCCAGCCCTTGTGTAAATGTTTTCCAGTACAACTATAAAGAAAACGAATGGTATGGTACCCTTTTAATACCAAGCAATGGAAAATCACAATTGGAATTAAAATTACTTTTAACTATGCCAGGCATTCCTTCTAAGGTACCGTTTTTAAACGTTAATAATTTTTATTTTAATTTTAATTTCTTTACAGAATAATCCAGGCCAAATTGTATTGCAAGATAGCATAGAATCTGTAATAGAAACGATAGAAAAACGAGGAAACTTTAGATTTAAAGTAGTTTTTCCAACACCTGGTGATTATCCACAAGTGAATTCTATTTTATTAAATGGACAAGAAATCTGCCATGGTCCAAAAGGTAATTTAAAGATATGTACTTTTATACATTTAATCATATTTTATTTAAACATTTTAAAATATAGTAAGTAAATATAGTACAATAATCAAAGTATTGTTAAATTTCTACTTATTAAAGTAATCTAGTGCTCTCGTGTTAATTAAGAAGGCCCTTTTGACTTATGTATTTGTTTGGCCATTTTTAACATTTATAAAAATTAAGTCCTTTTATAATAATTTTTTTAATTCCATTTCAGTACCAGCGACAGGTTCAAGAATTACATTAGTATATTTGTTAGACACAACGAGAGATACATCTACCAACGATCGTCAGGAGTTTTTAGTGCGACCAAAACCAATTGTTGCACAATATAGACCTGAATATGCAGAACAAAATGCACCAGAGAATGAAGCAGAGAAAAATCAATTTTTTTATGAAAGTGAGCCAAAGCAAGTAATCACAACATCAACTACCACAAACACGAGTTCTACCATTACAACAGTTAATAAGATAACTAATAGTTCTGTTACAACAATTTCCAGAGCTTAAAGTATTATATATTATATATATTAATAAAATGTATTATATTTTTAAGTTAGATAAAATGTAATTTTCAAAATAAAAACTATTTACATTAAATTGCGTTTAGAATTAGTAAAATATTCTTTTAATTCATTTTATTTCATATTTGTAAAATATTTAATTACCCTATTAATATGTGAATTATCTCTGAATTACTAACCTCGAATCAGAAAAAAATAGACGATCGCCTTGATATTTTAATAATTTCGTTACTCAAACGTTATTTCTTGAAATTGTTGATTTATTTATAATCTTTCTTTAAAATATTCATAAGGAAACATATTTTATGCCGTAAAACTTTTTTTGCGCGCGGAATAACCAATTATGTTTCCGACTTGACGCAAAATATATTTTATGCGAAGAACAGGTTTTTCATCTTCAGTTGTATGTAATGAATCAGCCATTTTATTGTTCAGTGCAGTGAAAAAATCATTATGATGTTATAAATTAAACCTAATGCAAATATAATAGGTAAGTAATATATTTTGTAATTTTATAATTCTTTTATTTTAAATAGTTTTATTTTTCTGATTAACCTGTTTTCGTTTGTAATAATACTAAATAATTGGTGCTAATTATTATATAAAAATAAAATTATTCTTTGACATTTATAAGAAAAATTACTGATAATGAAACGAGCATTATGTGAGATTTGTTCATAAGTGTACATATATTTGATGTTTAAAATCAATAGTTGTTTATAAATAAACAAATGCCAAATTATACTTAACCTAAAATTATATTTATAGGTTTGATTTAATTTTATTTAACATTTCTATTTAAAATTATAACTCGCGTTGTGAATGTGTTTTAAATTAGTCAATAATGTAAACTGTAAAGACATGCAATTTAATTTCCAGTTTCCAAATTTCTGTTTCTTATGTTTTTGTTATTTATTTCTATGTTTTATTGATATCAAATTGTAAAATCTATGAATCATTAATACATAATTGTTTTATTTTCCTTATAAATTCTTTAAATTAATATATGTACATATATTTACTTCTTGGAAAACTTGTTTTCCTGAAATATTTCCCATGATTTATTTGCAAAACTATTTCTAGTGAATAAAGACCATGGTAAATCCGTGTTATTATTAATCAATTATTAATGGATTATTTTTTCCAAAGGATATTTTCAGAAAAAAGTGAAAGATGTATTCCCAAATGAGAGTGTTTTGTTTTGTGGTCTTATTCAATGTTTCTCTGATACTTGGGATATGCAGCCAAGAAAGTCCATGTCCTAATGTTTTTCAGTATGGATATGACGGTTTTAAATGGTATGGGACTATTAGTATCCCTAGTCCAGGAAAACAAAATGTTACTTTAGTACTTGTAGCTTCTATTGAAGAAGAATTAGATAAGGTAGGGTTCATTTGTTATTCCCAAGCCACAAAATTGTTAAATGATTAAATTTGTTACAATAACTAAAATGTATAGCAGACGTAAGGAATAATATATTATGTAAATGAATTACGAAGAATAGGCTGGTTATTTTCCTAAGTACTACAAACAATCTTAATTACGATATTTGTGGTAGAATTGAGAGAAATAAAATTTTCCAACTGTAATTCTGAAATTTTATATATAATTCAGTAACAAATAACATTAATATCTACAAATTGTATTTCAGAAAGCAACAAATGTAATTCAGTATAGTCAACAATTAACGATTTCTGAGATATAAAAGCAAAAAACAATTATTTACGACTCTATTATTTCTATAAATAATCCCTATAATAGTAATTTAAGTCCTGTAAATGAGTTTTTCTGGTATGAATAAGACGTTTCCGACGCAAGAGTTTGTAAATATCATTATAGGAGGAATGACGTACAAAGTTTTATTTCATACTGTTCATATTTTTTAATTTAAATCAAAAGTTTGATTTTGAAACTTATTAAGAAAACAAAATAAAAACTTAGTTGTCATTGAAAATTTTAAGAAGAAAGAAACTCTATCATAGGCTTGCACAGAGTTTGGGTAATGGGGGTGCCCAGGTGTAGGAGGGAAGTAAAATTAATAGTAGTTTCGTTAGTTATTTCTTCGTAAATACAACTTTACAAAATATGTGGGATAAAAACGAACCAATAATGTTTTTATTGTTATGAGATGGATAACATTATGTTCATAATAAGGGTATTTAATTAGAAGTTATGGCTTACTTTTGTAACGCATTTAGTTACACTTAAAATATAGTATATTTTTTCTCAAATAATTTCTCTCAAAAAGCATTTATTTTTTACCATTTTATTAATTTAGTGTTAAGTAAAAATATTACGTATTAACAACAAAATTTAAAATATACTAATTCTAGTGTAACAATAGATTGAAGTTTCTTTTCAAATCAACTTTTGAACCAAATATGAATGTATTATTCAAAACTATTTTACAATTATGTTAGTTTTAATTTGGTAATGGGGGTGTCCGGGCACCCCCAGGCATCCCCCTGTGCACGCCTATGAACTCTATCATCTGTATGTTTTGACATGTCAATCACAAACTTTTAATAGAATTTTATAAAAATAAGGTCAGATTTATAGAATTTGAATTTAGTATTACAAAATACAACAATGAACAATTATTTTAAAACAATTTAAAGGACATATCAGTAAAAAAATATCAAATTTTTGTACATATACAGTACCGTAAAGATAATAATATCGTAAAGACTCATTTATCGGACAGAAATTACAATTATAAAAATGGAAATGCGACACAGTATGAAATAAAATAAATAATAATGTATTATAGTCTATTATGAGATAAATGTTAATTACCATCCATTATCTAGTATTCAAATATATAAATAGTTTTTTGAAAATATAAACGTTAATATAGCTTAACCAATTAATCTTGAAGAAGTAAATTTTAATCTAATTTTTCTAATTTTAGAGTAACACAGGACATGTAGAATTACTTCTAGATAATAACACGATAATTGATGTAATGAATAATGGTGGAACATATTTATACAAATATCATTTTCCTATATCAAAATATAACAATCTTCCAACCATTAAAACAATTAAATTGAACAGAAAGATATATTGTAATAATAATAATGAAGGTAATTATTTATTCTACATCTGCACATACTTAAAAAGTTTCTACTTAAATGATACAAGCTAGAAATAAGAAATAATATTGTTATCTTATAAATGATGTTGATTTACTTATTTTAAATATAAGACTAAGAAATATTTTATAATTAGAATTAGAAATACTGCAACATACATTTAATGAGAGCTTGGTATCATAATAGAGAGAATGAATATTTTCCAGACCAGAAAATTGGTACAGTATCAATCATAAGTATAAATCACAAATTACAAGTGTACCAACCAAACAATCCAACCCAACAAAATCCTCAAAGGCCAATAGTGTCACAAGCAAAACCCATAAAACCACAATTACAAGTTTCACCACAAGTGGTCCAACATGTTTCCCCTCCTTTACAATCAGAAATATCTAATATTGGTAAGAGGAACGAAAAATTACCAACTTGCAATACCAACGTAAATCAAATAGCAAACAATGAAATTCCATGGTTGGTATTCCTGTATGATTCAGCCAACAATTTCTTATGTGGGGGGACTTTGGTATCAAATAAGCATGTCGTTACAGGTAAGCGCTATTTTCTTAAAAAAAATCCAATTTAACATTCAATTTATTATTTATTGTTACATTTTGAGTGTTTTGACTATTTTATCATTTCGCGTATCATGATTTCTTCGAGTAGATTTTACAATATTTTTTGACTATTTTAAGTGCCTGTTCGTATAGATTCTAGTTTTTGTAAACAAATTTAAAAAAGTTGCTGTACAACTGTACAACATACAGAAAATAATTAATTATCTCACAGCTAATTTATTATTTTGCTTTAAATAACGGATTGAAACGGTAAACACTTGTTCCTTTTTAATAAGAATTGATGTCAATCCTTTTATAAATATTATTGTCAATATTATGTAAATTATATTTTTTTATATATCCTATTAAAAAAACATCTATTTCAGCTGCACACTGTGCAAAAATGAGATTGGTAAAAGTAGAATTGAGATCAAATAATGTAATAGTTAGATTTGCAAATGAAATAAGAAAACAAGGTGACATTGCTATTCTCATTTTAGTGGAGGCGGTGAATACTTTGAAGGCAAGTAAAAAAAAAAATTTTCCAAAAAATATCTGTATTTATGTACCAAAGGATGAAGGTGTTTATACCCATTTTTATGAAACTTCTTTTTGTTTTCTTTTATAATTTATAAATAACAATTTATTTTGAAAACCGTTGATGATAAAATGATTTGAAGACTGATTTTTGGTGTTTAAAGACAAACAGAAATTCAAAGAATAACATTTTCCCAAAAATTCTTATTTTAAAACCACATCCGGGCATGGGCGCAAATTATATGGGGGCATCGGGGTTCTTGCCCCCAAGGAAAATTTTCCATGGAGTAATGCCCCAAGGGGACATTTCTCATAGCGCAACATTTTTTTGCTCTGCTTTTTGTAGGTCAGGAATTGATGTACTCAGAAGGGTTTGCTCTAATTCTTAGCCTGCTAAAATCAGAACACATTCTGCAGTAGATTTGACTGCTATAAATTGTGCTTTGATTTAAGTAGGTCAAGACTTAAATAATTTTGAAGTGTTTGCTCTAATTCTTGGTCTACTGAAACCATAGCAAATTCTGTAGCAATTTTGGCTGCTCTAGATTGTGCTATAGTGCTCTGGGTGGATCAAGAATTAGTATTTTTTTGTAATATTAGGTATGTTTTGATTTTGGTCATTATAAGAAATTTTGCCCCCAAGGAAATTTTGAAAAGTCGACGCCCAAGTATCCGGTGACCGTGTATTACCAAAAATATATTAGTACCCTTTTTGTTTTTAATAGTAGGTACTTCTCAGAAATTTTTTACTAAGAAATAGTACGAAGTGTTATAAATATTTCAAAGGAATACGTTTCCACGACAGTGGAAAATATATAGCGGGAAACTTAAAATAAATCTAATAATAAACGTATTAAGTTAAATATAGCTATAAATATAAATTTTGACGTATATTTATATACAGTTCCTCGCTAATTTTTTTCACTGTTGTCAGGTTTACTATCCCAATACAATGTAAAACGATCGTAGCGACAGCGTGTCCTTAATACTGTTTTACAATATAAATTTAACTATAATTTCATAATAAAATTAATGGACCAGAAAATTTTAGAATTACTTCTTTTGTAAAGTTTTTCCTTGTCATGACAATGATAAACTAATATTAAATATATTAGAATATATTTATCTACAACTGTCAAAAAAATATTACATTTTTATTCTAATAACAATGCATAAAGTAGACGAGTTTTTAACAGTTGTTAGGTCTAAAACACAAACTTGCGCACTTAATACAAAAATAACTATTTTAGTTTCCACCAGTGTGCATATGGCCATTTGGTCGTGCCAACGACATTACAAAAGGAATTAGTACTAATCAACTAAATCGCCAAAAGATCGACGTAGATATTGTTAGCCAAGAAAATTGTTCTGCAGGCAGTTCTACGCAAAATCTCTGTGTTGGTAAGAAATGATCTTTTACATAAAGCTCTGTAATTAAGAGGATTCCCGGTGTCTGTTGGTATATGGTAAAATAAATGATAAGCATTTTTCTTTTTATTCAAAAACCAGAAAAGAAACTAATATGTAATAAATTCATATGAATTCTTCAAATTAAGATGCATCGGCCTATATCAAATATATTTTAAAATTTACAATAGAATCGCGAAAAAAAAATATTAAATATCAGACATAAATGTACTACTTTATTGTAATGTCTAACGGTTATCTAAAGTACCTTTTTGACAAATAAGATATAGACTTGTAGAATAAAGACCTATAAATCAGTATTTTTAATCAGAAAACTATTTGAATTAACCATTCTTCTTTAAACAGAAAAATTGTAACATACAAATTTCTTGCATTTTTCTCCTGTTTTACTTATAGGGACAATGTTCTCCCACTCCTAACTTTCCTATTGTATGGTTGGGTTATACCTTTGGAAGAAAGATAGTAACTTAAAGTACACATGTATTGAAAAGAGTCGACCGAAAAATAATCTGTTTTTCTTGTACAGTGTAGGGGAACTTGTAAATGTTGTCGATACTAGAAACACAAAATATGAAGTTAGAATTTCTAGCTTCACCGGGAATCCTATTAATGATGTTTGTAAGAAAACTAGTTTTTGATAATTTATTTTCAATATTGCAGGAGGACCAGAATCCTGCAAAGGAGTACCTGGAGGAGGAATGTACGTAGAAAGAGGTGGGCGGGTATACCTGTTGGGAATCTTGACCAGTGGCCCTCGAAATAACGTACAGTGCAATGCAGATGAATACATTTCTTATACTGATATATCTTTATACGAAGACTGGTTAAAACAAAATCTGCAGTGAATATTTATAATATGTAATTTATTATATATAAAATATATACGAAGTAAAACTTTAAAAGTAAATATTTATAACAAAAATAAAATATTCTCAATATTTATACCATGGTTTTATAATTAAATTATTTTTTTAAATACAGGGTGTACCACAACTTCGTACATATATTTCAATGGCATATAGTACTTAACTATTTGATCATCCAATAAAAAGAATTTTTCTTCAAACGTCATAAAAGTGACATCTTCTGTGACGTGATTGACAAGGTTGAAGCTTACTTTCAACGCCGCCGGAATATATTTTTTTATTCTAACCGCCGTTTAATTTCTTCGCTGCCGTATGTAGAATCAACCAATAAGAAGTAACTTGTATAATAGAAATCTGTAATATCGCCCTAAATGTCACTAGATAAACTAAATAACCTAAGAATAAAGTTACTAAAAATTATGAATAACTGACAGGTAACTTACATATTAAACGTCAAATAGTTATTAATTTTTAAAATTTCTACTTTTGAAGAAAAAATAGAATGTGTTATTCAGAGTAAAAGTGTCTTTGTGTGCCTCGCATGCAATTGTCCGACTCGCTTCGCTCGTCTTGCAAACTTCCATGCTTGCCACACAAAGTATCACTTTTACTCTTAATAACACAATATACTATTTTTTGAAAATGCCAAAAATACTTTTTGAAGTTTGTAAAGGAAACATAATAAATATTATTTACTACAACTTAGTTAATATTGGTTTTACAAAACTTTATGATAATAAATAAGTTCTTTATTCAAATAAATAGTATCCATTGGCACAAAAAATGTTGTTAAGTAAACTGCCCTTATTTATAGGAATTTCAAGAATTTATTTTTTGTTTCCTAATCAGCATGTTGTATACGAAGTTGTGGAACAAAATTTATGTAAATATTATAATTTTTTAGCAACAAAAAATAAATATTTTTAAAGGTATTTATATTTCGTGACATCACCTATACCTTAATACAGCGCCTTATCGAAGTTAAACAGAACTATAAACTGTCTTTTTCTATTTATTTCATCAAGTAAATAATATATAATTAAAGTATATTTAATTTAAATTGTATTGGTTATTATAAATTAAAACTTGAGTACCTACTGGAGCAAGCATAGATGACGTCTCAACTTGAAAAAATAATATCTTGCTTCATACTAAAGATTTTGAATAATAATAACGAAATTTTACTTTTTTAATCCTATCTATTTTTTATTTATTTACGTCTTTCTTCTTAATGATCATGTCAAAGGTAAACTGCTTATAATAAAGAAACGCAATTTTATGCTGTTTTCCTTATATGAAGTTAGTCAGATTTTATTGACCTTGATACATGAATGAATAGTTATTTTACCGGAATTGAAAATCTCTCATCTAGATGTCCTTCAAGGTACAACTCGACATTATCAATTAGGTAAAATATTGAAAACTTATAACAATATTTATCAATATATCTTTATCATGATTATAATCTACTTTCCTTTAAATAAACTTTATGAATTTAGTAAATTTATATTGGGATTTCCCGTTGCGAATACGAATTTGTGTAGTTTAAAAAATATGTTAATATCAAGAACAGGTTTTTTGAGTTCTTCAGTGATGTTCGTGAGAACAAAAATTTCTTTATATATTAGTGAGCAGTGCAGCATACAGTGTCTCTGAGATATTTATTAATTTTGTTTTAATTTTATGAAAAAAAAGCCGTAAGTATTTTTTCATACACAATACTATAAACTTATAATTAGCTACTCGTTTCAAAATTAACGTCATGTTCAGTTGTTTATTTTTTCTAAGAATATTTACTGTTTTTGTACGAATACAATAAGTATTTATTTTATATTTACTATTTGACATAAGAAGTACATTAGCCCATACTTTTTTATATTATAGTGTTGATTGAAAAGTATACTTTTCAGTCAACACTTATAGTCACTAAACGTCATTTTTAATAAAAGCACTCATAAAAGTGAGTTCGGAATACGGGCCATTGACTTTAAGGATTCTTAAAATTTGACCGGTCACTTGCATAGTAAATAGTAACAGTATTTTTTTGTTACTATCTTTTTTGATTTTACAATAGTAAAATAATAGTGTAGCAAAATGGGAAAGGTCAAGTTTTTTAATATTTCTTAATTGTAAATTTTTATAAATAAATTGGCATGATAAATACAGAATACAAATAAATAAAGTAATTGGCTTTATTGTAATATAATTTTCTTTACCAATAATTCAATATTTATGTATATATGCAAATATAAGGGTAAAATATTATGTGTATTATGTATTAATTTTTTTTTTTGCAGGTATGATTTTTATAGAGGCCTGAATATTAGAATACCTGAATACCTATAGAATGAAATCAAGTATACGTGTGATATTTTTAATAATTGTATTAGTTGATTTTTACATCCATGGGGTCAACGGTCAACAAAGTCCTTGCCCCAATGTCTACGAATTCAAATATGATGGTAGCAATTGGTATGGTGAAATAACTGTACCAATTGCAGGAAGTGGGCCAAAAATAACACTACAAGTTGTCATTCTTACTGGCGATTCGGTTACACAGGTAATTTTACTTTTTTAATTGAAACAACTACAATTGCTGCAAATATGAAAGAAAACTAATAAACTATCAAGTTAACAAAGCTATAAACGTTTTGTCATGCAAACTGTCGTAATTATCTATTTTTTTAATAATCTTTAAGTTGAGATTTTCAATGGAATTGTAACATAAACATTTTTGCTGATAAGGGATCCATTTTGACTTTCGAAACGTTCAATATGTATTAGTAAAATTCTAAAGTTTCCAAATATCATTATACTACATTTTTTTAATATGTATAATAGGGTTTCCAAAGCAATAATTCATGTACATAGATTATTGATCAGTAAGTGATTTTTACGTTACTTACCGAATCGGTAAATAAATACTATTAGCAGCGATGAAAGTTTAATTTAAAAATTAAATGAATTTTTACAACAATAGTGCAATTGTTAACGCAAAATATAAAAACATATCAAGCATAGCGGACAGTAAATATTTCTTCGATACCGGATTAATGAATATCTCGACTTCGTCTCAATCATATACCTATATAATAGGTATATGGTCTGAATCATCTTCAATTTGTAGAAGGCACTGTAATGATTTTGTACTATTGAAAAACCTATAGAGATATGTGATAAAACATGAATCAGAGCGCGCAAGTTGCCGGTAGCCCCTCCTAGGCTGTATCTATTAGTGCTTCAGTTCTAGATCAATGTTAATAACATAATATTTGTTTTTATAGCAAGAGTCAGGAGCAATAAGTTTACTATCTAGCAACGATGAAGTGTATGCAGCAGAAAGGATAGGTGGTTCTATAAAATATAAACACACTCTTCCCATTCTTAAAAATATTCCTGTTATCAGATCCGTTAAATTAAATGATCGAGAATACTGTAGTAATCCGACAGGTAAGATGTAAATGTAAATGGTATAGTTCTTATAAGAGACTTGAAAATGATTGATGAAAAATTTTCCATGAACCAATGTCCCAAAAGAGACATTTTTTATATCACACCATTTTTTTATATCAGTAATAAAACCCTGAATTGTTATTATTTTGAAGAAATGTTGAAACTTCTTCCATTTTTTAATTAACTGACTATTTCTTTAAAACAGTATTGAGTGATTTTCATTTTAAAATTCCCATTAGTATAATCACAATTACAAATTGAATATCAACCAATGACTTCTAATCAATTTAGACGGGTATAGTAGAATTAGATATATATGAAACTGACTTTATGCGAATTTAAAACCTTTTATAGAGGCAGTGGCGGATCTAGCTTTTTGGGGGCCTGAAACTAAATTTTTTTGCGGGACCCCTGAAAAATATAAATTGCAAAAATTACTTTAAATTGAAATGTAGTTACATAGTATTTTAAATAAAAATTATTTACTCTCCTGTTCTACACAATATGCTCCTTTCGGCACTTTTTCATTGTACATTCTTCTATTGTCTCAACATAACCTATTGATTGTGTGTTATCATTTTCCGCTGCCAATATTGAAATAGAATTTAAGAAGTAATATTTTTTTTTTGTTTCTAATCGAAAATTTTTACGTCCAGTCAATAAATTCTTTGCTTGTCTCATTATCCGAACATTTCCTTATTTTTATTCGTTTCTTTACATTAGAATACTTTTTATTTGTACATTCGTATATATTTAGCGCTTTAGCTTCATAGTCTCTAATTTTAGATCTAAATGTTTTTTGTTGTCTTTATGAAGGAATTCAACATTATTGTAAGATTTGGCTAATATCATATTTAAAAAATGTGAATTGACAAAATGAAGGTACATATTTGACATAGCCATTCAATTTGCCCATTTTATGCGCTTCGATTTTTATATCCCTCACCCTATACTCTATACCTGTCCAATACAAGTTATAAAAAATATGTTTCGAATACTTGTGTATATCATATTTTATATTATAGTTTTATTAATTTTCAATTAAAAAAAAAATCTTTAGACCCAGTTCGGGGGCCCTTTAGTGTTAGGGGCCTGAAGCTTCAGCTTCATTAGCTTCACGGTAGATCCGCCACTGTATAGAGGGGTGGAAAGCTTTGTGGTCAGGAGTTATAAATTATCCCAACTCAAAGGTATCAATTGAAAAAGAAGAACAGCCGTATTATATTACTACCAGAGCGGTAGTGGGCCTTCGGGCCTCTGCCTCGTTTGGTGGTCTGGCTAGACCACCTTCCTGGACATCTGACGTCCTAAGGGTGATCTAATTAAGCCTGCCGGGAATTGGAGAACGCTTCAATGTGTGCTCTAATTCTTGGCTTGCTGAAACCAGAGCACATTCTGAACTAATTTTGGCTGCTCTGGTTACAGTGGGTCAGGAATTAGAGCACTCAGAAGGTCAGAAGTGTTTTCTCTAATTCTAGGTCTGCTGAAACCAGAGCACATACTGGAGCATATTTGGCTGCTCTGGATTGTGATCTGGTTTCTGTGGGTCAGAAATTAGAGCACTCAGAACTATTTGCCCTAATTGTAGGTCTGCTGAAACATGAGCTCTAATTCTTACCCTATTAAAACAAGAGCAAATTCTTGAGCAATTTTTGCTTCTCTGGATTGTGGTCTCGTTTAAATGGGTCAAGAATTACAGAATTTAAAGTGTTTATCTATAGCTCGTCCAATATAGAAATGAACCTGCGCGAAAGACGCATTTTCGTTCATATTTTGAGCAACCAATGGGAAAAGGTACCCCCCATTGCGTTTTTTACCAGTAGCGTACTTAGTTCATAGTTCATATGGGGAAACTATATTAAGAAATTATTATATAATATGAAGGAAATTCGAAAGTAAGATATAAAGAACGTATAATTGCAATGAACAGAAAACAGCACAGGATTTGCCGAGGATTATATTAGCAGGTAATAATCATTTATGGAAAGGGTGATTCGTAATTTTACATGTAGCAGAAAAAGGATTAACAATAATTTGGCTTGAAAATCTAGAGATTAAAGAAGATGTTATTTCAAAGAAAAATATTGTCAGTGACCAAACCGATGTAATCCATTCGCCTCTACTTAATTAGAATTTTTTTATGATGTTCATAAATGTGATATTTTCTTTTGTTATTTATAAACATTATGCATTTTAAAATATAAATATTTACAAAAATTCAATTTGTTATTGTAATAATCCCACGCTAATGGTAGATTGCTTTCCCATTTATGGTTTACGCCCCTAGTTTATTGGATCAGTGCAGTTTTGAACTTGGTTGACATGGAGTAGGTATAGCTACTATAACCCAGAACTGCACAGGGCAATTGGTAGGCCAGGCATGGGTCTACGATACGTTTAGTATGTACTGTGCGGCACATTGAACACCATTAGAAAAAAAGTATATTTATGTTGCCATCTCCTTCAACTTGTTTGTTGCATTATATGCGCAAGAATGATTGACAGGTCCTTTTCTATTTTGGACGAGCTATAGTATTTCTTTTTTATAGTAATTTATATTTTGATTTTGGTTATTATCATTAGAAAAACGACAAATTGAAACATCATACATTAAAATGTTAAAATATAGAACATATTCATTTACTTTCTTTATTTCTATAATTTTATTTTTAAAATAAAAAAATCCACTATTGACAGGTTTGCGATGCTACTGATGTCCTATTTAAGCGAATTTAGTTGTTTATTTATAAATATTGAACATTTTGTAAAAAAATGATATCGCTATATTTATTTAAAGTAAAATTATATTTTCAGAATCAATCCCAGGAGCAACTGTAACAAGTATTCGCGCAACAAATAACATAGAAATAGAAAGGGGTGATTCAACTCCAGTGGCAACCCAACCCGCACCGATTCAACCACTACCAATAAGGCCGCGTCCAGTACCAGTACAAAACCCACGGCCTCAGCCTAATTTCGAACCACATTTCGGAAATGATAAAAGCAGTTGGTTAGACAGGTTGCCAACCAGCCGAATATGTGGTTTCCAGAAAACAGAATATAGTCCTATACACACAATTATAAATGGGGAAAAAGCAGACCGAGGGGATTTTCCATGGTTGGTAGCATTGAAAACTTACGCATATGTGTTCTTTTGTGGCGGAAGTTTAGTTTCTAACAAACATGTCATCACAGGTAATTACTACTTTTGACTACAATTGGATATACATGATTTTTTGCAATATATAAATAAGAACACCGCTCTCATCAAAATAAAACAGATCGCAAAGTAAAAATAACAAAAGTCGGTGGCGTTTTCCATGTTTTTTATTTTCCTTGTACGCTAAATTATACACATTTTTTGCTGCACTTCATTTAATCTTATTTCACTTAAAAGTGAGATCATTCTACGGCTAATAGTTCTTCAACTTCCATCCGTTTTATATCTTCGAACTTCCCTTCGAAATTAATCATATTTTGTAAAAATTTATTAAAATGTTTATCTCTATTTCTTATTGCATTACATATTTTATTAGGGACGGACAATCAAAATAAATAAAATAACCTAAATTTTTGCGATTACAATACTTCTTTCACTTCGTACAAGAAAGTAAAAAACAATAGTAAACGAATAATAAATGAATTAAATTTTTGTGCCCTAACTATAGAATAAGGCGTATATGTATACTTTGTACTGTACTCTAACTGGAGATTCCACGTCACAGGATCACGGGCACATTTTTAAATTTTTTATTTATGAATATTGTAAATTTTATATTTTTCCTACAACTGTCAAAAAAACTTGACATTTCTTCATTGTTTTCGATGTGCAAAATTTCTAAACCACATTAATGTTTCCATGGCAACCACGTGCGGTAATGTAGTTTCCCTGGCAACCACGTGCAGTAATGTATTTAGCAACCTAGGGTGGCAACTAGGGCTGGGTATTCTTTTCGATATATTGATTACTTTATCGAATAGTCGATATATCGAATACCGACATTTAAAAAAAATAATTATCGATATATCGATAATTCGATATATCAATATATCAATAATGCGACAATATCGATAATTCGATATATCGCATATTCGATATATCACATATTCGATAATTCGATATATCGTATAATCGATAATTCGATATATCGCATATTCGATAAATTCGATATATTATATCAGTCTATCCAGATTTCATCAGCCACCATTAGGATTTCGAAAACTATAAAAGCTACGACGGTTAAACGGGATTTATTTTGCGCATCTGAGGTGCGATTTTAACGGTGTCCTTGTTATCCCAAAATTCTCCATAACTTATGAGAAAATGGCGAAAAACTGATTTTCATCTATTTCTTCTTTCTCAAATAATTTCTCTATTATACCTTGATTTTTCTTAACAAGCTACAATTTTAAATTACGAGCTATTATCTACAATATTTTAATGGTGCTTTGAGCGACCTTATAACCGACGTACTCAATATATGCGCTATGCTAGAGACAGCAGATATTGTGATTTTTTGTTTTCATTCGTTCCAAACGTCATCTACTTCGCGGTCGAAAGAGTAATTCGATATATCGATAATCTAATGTAGGTATCGAAAACTCGATATATCGATATCTAGATATATCGATAATTCGATATATCGATAATTCTATATGACAGTAATTCGATATATCGATAATCCAATAAATCGATATATTCGATATATCACATCTTCGATATATCGAATATATCGATATTTTTTGTAATATCGATATTTTCGATATTTTTTTCAATATCGCCCACCCCTAGTGGCAACTGGCAAACACTTTAGATTGCTTAAAAGTGGTATTTTGTAAATATAACACACAACTGCAACTGATGTACTGTTGACAATCGCCATTAACTTTATATATAAATTAGTTTGAAGTCATAAAATTTTGAAACTTATGTTATTAATTCCTTATTTAAATTTTAAAACAGTAAAATAGCATTGCCGCTCTAGCATATTTGAAGCTGTCAGCTGCGCTTCTAGCTTCAAACTTTATGCATGTGAGGCAATGTAGTACACTAGGTACACAAATAACTATTAACATCATTATATTCTTTTTAATCCTAACATTAAATTTAAAATTGAAATGTAAGTTGGAGTTCTTATTGTTATTTCCCATTAATTTTAAATTTCTTAAAAATTTCACTCGAAAAACCCCACTCTATATAGTCTAAGTCTAATTTAAAACAAAGTGTACCCAAAAAAAATTGTAATTTTGCTTCAAAGCTTTCTGTGGTTAGTGGTTATTACCATACAAATACACATAAACAATATTTTTATTTATTCTCAAATTTGTTTATGTGAACAATAAAGTTTGGTTCCATGAGTTAGGTGCAGAATTGAATTATTTACAAATCTTACTGATAAAAAAGCCTCTTACCTGTTTTTAATGATATAAAATTTTAATATTTAATTAACGATTTTTACTTTTAGCTGCTCACTGTTTAACTTCGTATGGTTTAAAAATATTAATAGAATTAGGAAGATACAATCACGATGATCTGTCAGAAAAAGTAATTATTCGGACTGTCGCTAATATTAACATCCACCCTGATTACAAACAATACACCGGTATTGGAGATATTGCTATTGTAACTTTGACAGAAGAAGTGAGATTCAATGATAAGGTACGAAACAAATAAATATTTGTAAATATTTACTGATTGAAATTTAAGTAAAGATAAAACCCATTTGTATATGGCCCTATGGAGAAAGTCCTATTGGAACAAGAGGCTACGTGGCTGGTTGGGGCTCAGATCTATCTGGAGCACAACAAAATGAACCTATGAAAACATCTGTTTCTATTGTGTCTCAAGAGAAGTGCCTTCAAAAACATGATCTGTATAAAAATATAACATCGGAGAATACATATTGTGCAGGTATGTTAATCTTATTACACTTTAAGAAAATCACATAAGCATGTCAAAGACAGGTAGATATGTTTCAACAGTGTTGCGCAACTGTTCTATTTACATCGACTCCTACCAAACCTTAGCTACACTTCTGTGTTAGTGTTATGTTACTTCGTTCGTGTTTGTTACTTCTGTTATTTGTTCAAAATAATTTTTCATAGAGATTAATTAATTAAAGTCAAACTGCTTTCAATTCTTCTTTGAGTGGCGCACACAAGAGGTAGGAAAGGGGGAGGTTTAGGTGGTGGTTCAAATTAATTTTCTGTATTAAAATAAACAAATATGTAATGATTATATAATGCATGCCAGTTTTATGATACTGTTACTATATTATGAATTATACTAAGTTTTTATTCTGATTCTGAATTATTTTTTAAAATTTTAATCAGAGAATAATTGATTGGATGATAATGGGGTATTCCAAGCCTACGGCTTTTAAAGAAATTCTTATTGGATATCATTGTTTACCATATATAAGTAATATTAAAGTGAATATAATCATTATTTTTCTGATTTTTAATACCATAATATCAAAATGAAATTGTAATGCATTTGAATCGAGTACGTAAAATTCAGTATCAGCCTTGTTGTGACAAAGAAGGCACTCGCGTCAGCCTATTGGCTCTTGTTCGAACGCGCCACGCCTCTGACTCAGACCTACGAATGATGTTCTCAGCTGATTCTCAGTGCCTGTGACGTCACACGCACGACTGATTTTCTAGGGTGTAATTTATTGAAACTTTAAAAATTTATTTCTGGCGTGTTTGAAACCTTTCGGCGAAAAGAAAAAATACGGGTCTAATATTTTTATGCATAGAATAACATATTAAAAAATCTGGTGTGTCCAACACAATACCTCCCGCCACTGTAGTAATATATTCTATATAAGTTTTTCAATATCAATACATTTAATTTGTAGTTTTAAAATTAATTTGTTATTGCAGTTCAGAATATTTTTAATTCATTTCATACCTAAAATTTCCTTCATAAATTTTGTATGACCAATATGACAGCTATTTTAGACGTTATTAAAAACTGAACTTACTTTGATTCACGCATGCAAATACATTCCTAATATATTTCTTCCATCTTTTTAAATTTTACAATAAAATTACTTAATTTTTTACTTATTTTATCTTTTACACTTACTTACATCAAATTTGACATCATATGTCAAATTTTGTGAACATATGAATAACTCATATGTTTTATCGAAATTCCTCAGCTTAAACGATATGTAAAATTATTATAATTTATATTTTTTTTTTCTATCTAGCTAGGAGTCATATATAAACGTAATTATGCAGATCGGTAGAAAATTAAAAAATCTTTGTATTTATAATAACGAAATTTGCGAAAATATGGTATTTAGAGGTATTTTTTAGGAAAAACGGTTTAATGCTTCAAGTAAAGTACTACTTCCGGTTAACCAATTGTAGTCAAAATCTAATCAGTTCATCATATTAGAATAGAACTCTTAAATACCAAATATTATATTTTTTACATGTCTCGTATTGGAGTTATCGTGGACGAAAAATCGTCACAGACACACACACGCACACACACACGCACACACACACGCACACACACACGCACATACAGACATCACGGTAAAAATAGTAAAATCGTATTGTAGGGACCCTAATTCGTGCTCATATGTTGAAAACTCATACTCGAGAAATCTGACCAAAAACAATACCTCCCTTATCTATATATTGATAGGCGGGAGGTAAAAATGAAAAAAACTTGGAATACCCCATTGTTTGTAAAACTTGATATGATCATGAACTGCACAGATAAAACATCTTTTTATTGTAATACTTAGATTCATAGCAGCATATCACAGGATTTTAAGATTCCATTTAAACTAAAAAACAGAAATTTATAAATCATTATTGAAAATTGAAAATGATGCATGGTGCATCTAAAAAATGATTGCTCGAAACGAATCTAAAGGATTTCGAAATCAGATGGAACGTTTAGCAATTTTGTTTATGAAAAGATATTACAAAACATCGATGTGAGCCTTGTTATTTGTGATGCGTTCATCAAGTTTTCAAGAAATATGCGAAATAAATTTAATATGTACGAAGAGGAGAGCATACAAATGTTTCTAAAAAAAGAATGTTAGTCTGTGCAAACTGTTGAAAAATTAAAAGAAAATCTTGATGAGACTCGAGACCATGAAGTAGAATTCAATGACCCTTCGTCCTGTGATTCAGTTTTATATATTATTTTGTAATAAAGATTGTTTAATAAAAATATTTCATCATTATAAATGAAACTAAGCTAGTAAATTTATCAGAAAATAAATTAAAATAGTCTCTTGATACAGAAATTGATTACTAATTTAAAAAACTTTGTAGTCTCTATGGTTCTCAAAATAACAATAGTGTACTTGAAATGGATACTCTGTATTTGAAAACCAAAAACCAAAACAAAAAAAAAATTCTGGGTGCGCCTTTGACCTATGTTCAAGTCGTTGTAATAACTACATATCTTTAATTTTTATTAAATAATTTTCTATTGCAAAAATTAAATATAAGAAGATCAAAATAATCAAAATAAAATCCCGTGTTCCATTTCTTTATTGAAATGAAATAAGTATTTACCGATAATCAACTTTTATTGTACCTTGTTTAATGATTTTTTTTTTTGTTGTAATGGAGCATACATTTAAAACACTGTTATATACAAACTAAAATATTTGATTTTCAGGTGGTCAGGGCACAGGTCCTTGCAAAGGTGATTCTGGTGGCGGAATGTACCTTATAGAAAATAACCGCTGGTACCTCAAAGGAATTGTATCTACATCAATTGGTCATGGGGATGCTTGTGATGTTGAGTTATATGCTGTATATGCTGATATTTCTTCTTATTTAGACTGGTTAAAAATGTATTTAAGTTAATAATTACAATATAAAATATTATTTGACATATATATTTCTTATCATTTCGATAATTAGTAACACATAACAACATTCTATTTTAATTATTTCTTATTTATATTTAACAACTGGATTCACCTGAATTGCACGACCCAGTTGGTCCAGATGGGAAAAGATCATTGTAATGACTGGACCAAGGAAATAATATAATTTCATGGATAAGAGTTTTAATAAATCTTATTGGACCTAATATGTAATGAGTTCCAATAGATCTGAATATAAATCGAATAAAACGAATTGGTTTAATAATGATCTGACAAATGGAATCGATAATGAAATTTACAACTCTAGCAACAAATTCAATTATATTTCTTATCCCTCTTACTGGAGCAGTAATTAAATAAGATATTGTTCTTATTATACTAGATAAGGCGCTTACAATTACATTGGCGTAATTAAACAAATTTGCTATTCTAAACGGTATATTTGCAATCATATTAAAAATAGGTTCTATTAAATTGGAAAATATAGGGAAACTTTTTAAGAGAAATTGTATTATGTTTCCAATCATTTTTGCACCGTTAATTAAGCAACGACTAATATTTCCAAATTTGTCAACTATGTTAATAATTAAATCTACAATATTCTTGAGTGTTCCATCTGGCAATAAGCCTTTTATCAATTGAAGTAAGCCCTTTCCAAAGTTACCAACTGAAGAAAAAAATCCAGGTTGGTTGGATGAACTTGGTACCAACGTGGTGGTAACTACTCTGGATAGATCTTGTACAGGTTCTGTAGATGTCACTGTGTTGACTACGTTACTTATAACGTTACTAACTTCATGGGCAGCAGTTTTAAGTGGTACAGTGATTATATTTTTTACATCACTAAATAGACCTCGGTTTACACCTTCTTCATCACTTTTGTGGACGGTTCTAACATCGGTAGTACTGTCAAATGTGTTTGGATTTGGATTGGCTTTGGGATGCAAATCTGCTTGTATTGTAGCTCCAAATGATTTCTGCATTCATTATTTTAAAAATTAATTTAATTACATACTAGAAAATTGTAAGTAAATATAAAAAGGTCTCATAAAAATATAAAAATCATGAAATATTATAAGAAAAAAATTTAAATAGTATTTCAAAATACAAGTTACATAAGACGACCTATTCTAGCACGAATCTGAAAAGATCAAACGAATGCTTGAATTGCCTTCTGTAACGAGTGTTTTATACTATTTTCTCTGCTTCGGCTATCATTCACGTCATTTCTTTACAAAAATATGTAATAATTTCTGTTAAGGTAAATTTAGATGTTTTGTATACTTATAGCAGTCGTACCAATACGTAATAACAATAAGTTACAAAAAAACGTTTAACAATGAAACTCATTCTTGCATCAATAAACCTGCGAGAAGATGTCATGCTAACACCGAAACAGAAAAAATATTTTCTGATTACACACTTCGCGACGTTATCTTAAAATGGGTGTTAAAAAAAGGGTTACTAATTATAGGGTATATTTATTTTCACGTATTGAATTTATAAGAAAGCGTAAAAGTTTAGTACCACTTAATTTGAATATTTCTTTATTTCAAAAGAATTAAAATTAAGTAATACTCAATATTAAATATTGTATAACTAATAATTTACAATCTTAAATAATAAATAAATTCCAAATCTTCTATCCAACCAGTAACTTAAAAAGATTTGTTTAAAACCTTAAAATCACTTTTTTCAAAAAATGAGAAGTTCCTATTTACATGGCAATTATCAACACGCGAAATGATGATCTACAGCATAATCTACAGGATGCAAAAGTCTTTTGGATCCGTAACTTAAAAGTCTTTTGCAACCAGCATTTTTTTGGTAAAATTAAAGCGTCACAATCAATCAAATTTGTAACTTTATTGTCTTTGTCGCTTTCTGAAATCATTTTAACAATATTGAACAAAGGGGTATTGAAGTATTTCACCTGAAAATTGATATAATTTAAAACAATCAAAGAATATCTGATTTGATAAACGTCAAGATTTTCTCTTTGCATTTTTACTATTTTTCGAAAAAATGTTTGATACTTGATTGCGAAATGGTTTTGCATTTTCGAATGGTGTTTTTTGCTCGCAAAAAAATAATTTTCGAATGGAGAAGTACCATTCTACAATCTAGAATCAAAAATAACTATTTTTTAAGGATTTATTTTTTACGTATATACCCTCAAATTTATGACTTTTTTAACACCCTGATGCTTGTTATGGAAAAGCACAGCTTAAGTACCACAGGAGTCAGCAAGATATCAAAGCCTCCGTTTACTATAGAATTTTTTTATTAATATAAAATTTGTTAATTATTTAGGGTGTTATAAATAGAAACAGTATTTTAATTGTTTTCTAGTAAAACTGATATATTAAAGTAAAGAATATTAGTGCAAGGCCATATTATAACAATCGTACAATTATTTTTATGTCTTTCTACTATGTGAAATATTTTTCTCGTAATTTTGTACCAACAGTAAAAATGATTATTTAAGAAATTAGAAATGTGCAAAGAAGAAAAAGGATGTAATTATTTATTCATAAACATTGATATGGTTTAGTACAGTTATAAGTACAAGATTAATTAATAAAACGAAGAAGATATTTCTTAAAGATAGTTTTAGGAATGAAGGCAAAGAGCTTCCATATAGATTGTAACACATTTTTAAACAAAGCGAAAAACGTGGCTGTAATAGATGGTTCTCTAAATGTCACAGGATTCTGCATCTGCATTATTGGCACTGGGTATTGAAATGGTTGATTGGGGGCAAAAAACTTGTTCACATTGTTATTCACTACATCTGGTTCAGAGAAAATATTCCGTGCTTCAGGTTCTGAGTTCGATACTGGTGCGTATGGATAATCAGATAAGGTTAGCAAAGTGGTAGATTCACTTCCATGAATAGAAGAGAACTAGAGAAAGAAAGACAGAATGTAGATTAAGGAAATAAATAGATAATTAATCCTGAAAAAAGAAGAACTATAATTATTATTAATTAATACATTTTCGAGAAAGATAGAAGCCCTGTTACGAAAAGAAATTAATTGTAACTTAAACAATATTAGGAAAAGTAAATAAAATGTATAAGGTTTTAGTACAAAAAAAATTAAGCAGTAATAAAAATTAAAATTATGAATCTAATAATTAATTTGTATTATAATTTTCTGACATTTTTGAATTATTTTAATTATTTAAATTAATAAAAATATGAATTAAGCATATTCACTTAAATTAAAATACTTACTTGAACAAATATTGTGATTACCAAAACAAAAATATATGCTTTTGCCATTTTGTATAAAAACTCACTAAAGATACACAGCGATAGAAATAAATAAAAAAATTACGGTCTTATATACTACGCATTCTTACTTGCAGAAATTAAAAATAAAACAAATACGCCTTTGTTAACTAAAATGACTAGCAAAATTTAATCACAGTTATTCAATTTGTACAATATAACTTAATTATTTTTTGCTAATTTAAAATTAAAAAAAAACATTTCTCTATGACGTCAAATCTCTGGTTAGCAGTGTACGTCATATGTCTATATTCACTAAAGTACATCAATTCTTCTCTATTTCACCTATGTATGGGCTGATAGTTACTACACGAAAAATTTATTAATTTATTTTCTCAAAAATCAAGGCTCGAAAAATTAATGTTCACGAATCACGATCATGAAGTATCATAGCATGATTTAAAATGATCTGTTAAAATCATACAAGAAAGGCAAATTATACAGTTGTAAAAATGTAATCTACAAGTTACAACTGTGAAACTATAAGATTAATAGTTTTTTTTTTCACTGCTAACCTAGACACCTTGAAATTATTTTACTAACGCATACTTGCTAATCATGGTCACCTAAGTTAATAATAAATTATTATTAACCATGGACGATATTTAAAACTGTCACTTTTTAAAGAAACTCAAGTCTCCAAATCTAAATATTGTTTGAATCATTTAACTCAAGAAAAGTGTGGATTCAGAATTTGAATATGCCACCTAAATTAAATAAGTAAATGAAATAAAACCAAAAGTTAGGTTGAAAACTGAAAGGTCAAATATAAAAACAAAGACAGCCTACTTTATTTTTGTGAATGTTAAGAAACAAGTTAATATTCATGTCAAAATGTTTGTTATTGTGAATATAATTTTTTAGTAGGATTGGGATTTAAATGTTAGAAATGAAAAAAATAATGTATATACCACAGTTGAGAATACCATTATTGACCAGCGCTTTATGTCCCTCGGTTGCTTCGCATCTCGGGACACAACGCGCTAGGTCAATAATTATAGCTTTCTCAACCTTGGTGTATAATATATTATTATTTATAATATTATTTTATTCTATAACACTGATTTGTAACAATTTATATAAAACTACACCAAGCAATACTTAAGCATGATCTTTAATAGTAATTCACTGTACATCGTTATTGTAAATAAAAATAAAATTGGTGTTAATAACAAATTCATTTCTTATAATTAAAATATATGAACACACGTGTAGATTGAAATCACTGGTATAGCGTAGAAATAGTAGTATCTCGTACTTTATTTATAATCGTGTTGATGGTTACGATTTTTTTTTTTATATTATGATTTAATGTACTTGTACACATTTTTTGAAAAGGTAAAAAGAAAAAACATTTTTTTAATTTAGTATGAGAAAACATTTTCCTTTTATGAAATATATAGAATTTGATACTTATCTAGAACCACTCATATGTGATTTTATCAATCTTCCTATAAGATGTAAAGCTGCAAACGTTTTATTAGGAGACAGTCTTTGTGTCAACAAGTAAAAACTTGCAGCTTTCATTAATATATTCATGACAAGGAGCACACAGATGTTAAACCAGAACACCACGTTGCCCATTCCCATGACAGCCATGAAATGAGTGGGAGACACAAATATGCAATATTCTTCTTCTTCTGGGCAAGGCAGATTTGGGCGATCACCACCGTAAATTGCCACCATAAGGCCTTCCATGCCGTATCGCATATAACTACGGAAAAATAGGTTTGAAAATGTTTAAAACAATAAACATTACTCATCACAAGTTTTACTATATGATAAGGTAATAATTTATCAAAATAAAAAAACAAAAATTCACTTTTAAACAGCTTGAAATAAAGTAATCTATTAAACTATGTTGTAATCAAGAAAAAACAGATTTTTTTGGTTCATGGCAATAGAGTTTAAATTGACCAAATCAATTATTTTCTTGGTAACATTTCTCAACTACTAATATTATATTTTTAATTAAATATCTTCACCTTAAAGACATAGCAAACTTTATTAAAATGGGAATATTAGTTTGCACTTCGGCTCCTATACCATACACAGCTAATAACATCAATGGAACAGTCAGAGTAGATCCCACAAACATTCCATTCTGCGAAACAAATTATTTATTTAAGAGAAAACATTAATAAATTAAAAATAATAAAGTGTAGGATGTCACATGTACTGTATTGAGGGTTCTAAATACATTTAATATTAGAAGTACATTTGTTAAGTCTACGTGTTTACAATGGTAAAGCCTGTTTAGTACTATATTCATCCGAGAAATGTAGTTTAATGTAAATCGAAAAACTTCATCCGAGATTCTATATAGAAATATAAGTCCGGCTGTATAATTCTATATGAGTTTCGTATATATTTTTTGTTACATGCCAGTAGTGTTGCCAACTAAAGAATTAATAGTGATATAGTGATATATATGTGTGTTTGGTAAAATAAAAAAAAAGTTCTTTGCTGGAGGTCGGTTGTGTAAGTTAATGTATGTAGTTTCTCAAAAATGAATGTGATTTTACATTTTATTGTATTGGTTACTTCATGGCTAGTGTTTAAATGTAAACTGATCTATTAAACCAACTCACCAATATATTAAGTGTAGAAGACACTGCAATTCCAATACTTTCAGAAATCTGTGCCACTAGTAAACATACACTGAAAAACATTATTATCCTTTGAAACTCAAATGGTTGGTCTGTCAGAACATACACTATTATAAGATAAATCGAATATAGGATTATCTGAAGTGGAATATTTACAACTGTCATTGCAAAAAAATAAGAGTATAAATTATACCAACGATTGAAATACTCTCTTTTAATTAATTGTACTTCCGTTGGAACTAAAATAAATCAAATAAATTTTTAATTCATTTATATAATATCATGCATCTTACAGTTTAGAAGTACTGGTAACAGAGGACAATACATAAAAACTATAACACATGTAAAGCAAAACGCAAAGTTGAATAAAGTCTTCGAGCCGTCATTTCCCATATTTAAATAAAATAATCCTATTATTATTCCCAGAAATAAGTACAGCAGTAAACTTGAGAAAAGTTTCGTCTAAAAATCATAGAAAAGTTATAAAACTAGAAATAGTTTTGAATTATGAATTTTAGAAATAATATTTCCCTTGTTGATGATTTATGTGTACATATATTTACAATTATAACTTACTCGATTTCGGTGCATCTGTATAAACATTCGGTGGAGAAGTATTTTAAATTGTATCCATCCTGTGCTGTCATATTTTGTACAATTTATGGCCATGTCTTTATGAATTGGTACACATGTGATTTCATTTTGATTCGAGGAACAAGATTCTGTCTGAAAATATTCCTTTTTCTTTCCTTCTAAAGCCTTTTGGTAACTTCGACCATTTTCAGTAAGGGATACTATTTTGTCTAAATAATCGCCGTATTCTCCACTCACTACTTCAATTACTGAAAAGAATCAATAACTTAAATCATACCAAATAATACGTTAGCTATTTAGCATAAAAATTGGCCCAACAATGGGATCCTATTATATTAAATTTCTATGAAAATTTGATTGAAGTCAATAATACAGGTAAATATTTTAGCTTTCAGAAGTATTTAAAATATATTTTTTTCTATATAATAAAACTAATTCAAATATATCTTGTGACACACGCTCGATAAAAATATGGGTCCATATTATGAGTTCACATTTATAGAGCGCTTTTGTTACAAGTGACGTCTTGCTTCATAAAATTATAATGTAAAAACAAGCTTCTTAAAAGCGCTTTTATTATATAAAAGTGCGTTCATAATATAGGCCATTTTGATTTCATTGCAAACAGGGAAAACTCGGTTGTTATTTTAACATGTAATTGTAGTTGTATTCTGATTCTTACAGTTTATTATATATTTCATATAAATCGTCATTTTACTTGTTTTGTAGTAGGTGCCTCTGTCAATTCATTTCTTGCTTATTTGTCTTAAAATAGAAATAAAAATATGAATCATATTCATATGCGAATTTCTATTATTGAAAAAATTGTGGGTAGAGGCTATTAAATTTATGTTTTTTTTTTAAGTAATTTTTATGTTCTATAGAAACTGAAAATATAAGCTGATTACTTAATTTCGAAAGGTTTATTTGCCTCCTTAAATATGATGATTTTAATTTTTTTTATTGTTATACTATTAATTAAAACAAAATAAACGTCAGAATAATGTACTATGTTGCAACAATTTTGTTTTGTTTAATATAAGGTGTACATGTAGGAATTTTTTGAAATTATGAATTGTAAATCAGTTTATAAACTAGAACAAAGTGATATAAACTTACTGAAGTCAGCAGGGTTGTAATGTGTAGGGCAGTCAAGGCCGATATCTCTGAGAAAGGGTACGGTGTCGAAAGCGGGCCCCTGGTATGCACACTGACCGGCAGCAACCACGTACACGTGGTCGAACAGAGCGAACAGACGCGCACTAGGGCTGTGAACCGAGCAGACCACAGTTCGCCCACCTTCCGCCAATAACTTCAGCAGGGACACACATTGCGAGCTCGACAGATCGTCCAATCCCCTCAACAATAAAATATTGCTTATTAAAAAACAAACAGAAAACATTCATACTTAATATGGTACTTAGGTAATTTAAAAATTTCAAATAAGAAATTGATACTTTTCAATTTAAAAATTATTAGTTATGTACACTTTAATTGGGCTACCACTTTTTTGGACCAAATTTCAAAGGACGGATATCAAACTAATTAATAATTTAATGCTTAATTGGGACAGAAGCGGTGAAGGAGGGTGATTTTTAACAAATTACATAAGGGCACAGAATAGGTTTATACAGAAGGGACAGTAAGACAGAGGAATGAAAATTAGAGAGAGATGGGGAAAGGCAACAAATTTAAAGGGCTCATTGTTTAAAATCGGAAAGTTTCGTCACATCTTAGAGAGAGATAGGGGAAATCAACAAATTTAAAGGTCTACACAATGCTCCAAGGTCATAGAACTGAATAGGGTAACATGAAAGGTACCGACACGGAGTGTCGCTTCTGTATGTAACTATTCTGTGATAAGAGCATGAATTACAGTATAGCCTGTTTGGATCTCCAAAATTATAATCCTGGCTAGGCCCCTACCGAAGGAAACTGCAAAAAATATATAGGAGAAAAAGTCCAAGTTTGTTCAATTAAGTACTAAAAATACATCATAAATAAATACTATATTTCAGAGAGAGAAGTACCCTTCTTGGTGGTAGTAAACATTACGGGGATTGGTTTTTACGGAGGATGATTTTGAACTAATTAGATTAGGGCAAGATTTAGAGCACTTCACACGGAGTGAACATCCCTCTTACAGGTAGTAAACATTACGGTTCCTGTTTTTTTTTTATGGAGGGTGATTTTGAACAAGTTAGATTAGGGCAAGATTTAGAGCACTTTACAGTGAGTGAGCACACCTCTTGCAGGTAGTAAATATTACGGTGACTGGTTTTTACGGAGGGTGATTTTTAACTAATTATATTGGAGGTACGAATTAGAGCAATTCACAGAGAATGAGCACCCCTTTTCCAGTAAACATTACGGTGACTATTTTTTATGGAGGGTAATTTTAAACTAATTACTTTAAGGAAAGACTGAAAATTCTTCACCTTAGGTAAGCACCCCTCTTGCATGTAGTAAACAATATGGTGACTGGTTTTTACGGAGGGTGATTTTTAGCAATTACATTAGGGCAAGATTTAGAGTTCTTCGCAATGAATGAGTACCCCTCTTACAGATAGTAAACATTAAAGTATCTTGTTTTCAGTGAAGTGATTTTGACCTAATTATATTAGGGCCTTTTTACAGGTAGTAAACATTATGGTGCTTGGGTAAAAACCAGGCTTTATGGAGAGAATTTTAATCTAATTTCATTACGGTATGAGTAAAAATTCTTCTCATTAATGGAACACTCGTCTTACATGATGTAAACAATATGGTGACTTGTTTATATGGAGGGTGATTTTTAACTAATTACAAAAGGGCATGAATTAGAATACTACAAAGTGAGTGAGCAGTAAGTGAATCTTTTTAAATAATCTATTCTGGCAAAAATATCAATTTTCTTTAATACGTTAGTGTAATTCTGGTTGCATTCAGTTTCAGATGACTCTAATATAAGGAGCAACTGTTGCGAAGTGAGCCAATACATTTATTAAATTTAAATTGATTTTGATTTTTTAATAAAAAAAATGTGAAGTCATAATTTACTTACGAAGTGGGTTCATCTAGAAAGATTATAGGCGGATTATTAACCAGTTCTAGAGCGATCGACAGCCTTTTCCTTTGTCCGCCTGATAGTTTGTCCGTAGGTGTGTCTTTATCATCAGATAAACGTAACATATCCAAGATTTCCGCTATCTGTAATAATACGAACAAAACTGAATTATTTATTTTTAATTTATTTCTGTTCTGTGCCGTGGCTCAGAACTCTCTACCAGACAAGAAAAACTTGCCTTATTGGAATTTTTTAAAATAAACTAAAAGCAGAGGTCATTTAACACATCTTTGGTTAAATCTTAAGCATCAACCATTTCATTTAATAAAGTTATTTTTTTAAACAGTATTTTTAATTTAAAATAATTTTTTATAAGACCAAGATTATTACTTTTTTGTCATTCAAGTTTTTTTGCTATTTTTTGAGCCCAGAATATACCTATTACGAAGATTTTATAGAGACGTATTGTCTAAAATGCTGAACGCCTGCAAATCTCCAATTCTGGCTACGCCACTGGTTCTAAGGATATTAAAAAATCTTATTTGTTCTTTAATTATGTACACCTACCAGAAATCAGAAGCTACAATTTTACCCCGAGGTAGATTAGAAAGATCAGTTTAGTTTGCCACGTAATTTTACTGCACCTTTTGAACAGTATAAAAGAAAATAAGAAATTACAAATTTTTAAGGCGCAGACCAGCATTACTTATGTTTGGAATTATCATCGAAGATAATAAACCAAATAATAATAACAAAAAACTTAAATTATCACCACGTCATGGGTTAAAGTGATACAAAGGCATTCTATTTGCGCTGGTGATAAGTTATCTGATCCAACTGATCTGATCGGACTAGGAAAAAGGAATACTATAAGGCTCGGGCATATACGTCATCAAACATGGTGCTGAACAGCTGATTGGTAGACAAGAGAAGAGTTGTTTGCATATGATTTTCATTGAAGTAACACCTGTTTAGCTGTTAGTGTTGTTTATAGTTATGGATATGTTGTACTTACTCAATTAATGAAATTATGTTTTTTATATAAATAAAGTAAGTAGCGTTGTTAAACTGAAAGATAAACATTCATTCACTCTGATTTGTCATATGCTTCCCACCAAGCATGTTATTACGGATCAGCTGTTAGCCTCCATATTGTGACGTCATCTGCACGAGCCTTATATTATTATAGGTTTGTTCCTACAGCAGTAAGAAACTGTCTGTGACTGTCAGGAGTCTGCGCAGTTGAATTATAGGTGTTCCAACAGCGGTTGTGGAAAATCCGTGACTAGTCCTTGACTAAAAATCCCCTGTTCCTACAGCACCACATGACAGTTTGCTGACAGTCAGAAAAGTTTCTGTACTTTCCTCAAATTTGAAATCCACGCATGCGCATTCAAAATTGTACGCTGTAGAAATTGAAATTGAGAGTGTAACTGATAGATTTGATATTACTATAAGCAGTTTACATCGATTGATAAATTATGCCAGTAATTTAATCAAATAATTAAGTGGCCAACCAAAGACGAAAAAAATAATACAGAGATGTTTTTTCGTAAAAATAATTAAATTTCAACCTACCGTCCATATTATAATTTTAACCGATTATTTAACGTTTATTTGTTAAAAATGGCACATGGTTCTTTTGACCAATTACCTATTACTAATTACTAATAGCTATATGCTTCTGACTACTGATCATGTGTTCCAACAAACAATCACCGACAGTTCAAAACAGTCCTTAACTTGCACATGCGCGTATTGAAAAAGTACGAAACTGTCAGGAACTCGTCAGGGATTTGCAGTAGGAACAAACCTTATATTTTTGGCGCTATCAACAACGATACGTACTGCAGTGAGCTTGTTCCGACGAGATAGTTCCCGGGACAGCTTGAGGTCGGCGGCGATGAGCATGCTCTCGTGCACGGTGAGCAGCGGCTGCAGCAGGTCCTCCTGCATGATGTACCGCGACAACATACGGAACTGCCGCATGTTGCGCGGAGACCCGTTTACTGTCACCACGCCTGACGCTCCTTGCCATCTGAAACATCAAAACATTAAAAGAAGGATTCGCAAAGTGAAATGTAGTGATGAAATGAAATGGGGTAATTTTCAACAAGTAGAAATTTGATTTTCCTTCTACATCTGGGCACCCCCATTACCTAAACTCTGTGCACGCCTATGCCTATACATTACGGAGAGTGATTTTGATCTAATTACATTAGGGTAAGATTTAGATACCTTACAGTGAGGGAACATCCCTATCACACGTAGTTACGGTGACAGTTTTTTACGACGGGTAATTTTGAACTAATTACAATTGGGCAAGATTTAGAGTACTTCACAGTGAGTGAGTACTGCTCTTGCAGGTAGTAAAAATTACGGTGACAGTTTCTTACGGAGTGTTATTTTGAACTAATTACAATAGGACAAGATTTAGAGCTCTTCACCGTGAGTGAGCACTCCTCTTAAGGTAGTAAACATTACGGTGACACGTTTTTACGGAGGGTGATTTTAATTTTAAACTAATTACATTTGGGCAAGATTTAGAGCACTTCTCAGTAAGGGAGCACACATCTTACAGATAGTAAACATTACGGTGACTGGTTTTTACGGAAGGCGATTTTGAACTAATTACATTAGGGCAATATTTAGAGCACTACAGTGAGTGAGTACCCCTATTACATATAGTAAACTTTACGGTGATAGGTTTTTACGGAGGGTGATTTTGCACTAATTATATTAGGACAAGATTTAGAGCACTCCACATTGAATGAGCACCCCTCTTATAAGCAGGGCGTAACTAATTCCTTTGCTCTAAGCACTACTCGGTCGGGTGCGGCCTCTATCACACAAATCGTCCTACAATAAACCGGTGTGTTTCTTGTTGTTCAAAAACATTTATGCTAGGAGCGACGAAAGTGAATCTAATCTCTCTTGCTAAATGCTGCTCCTTAGTTGATTTTTATCCGTTTTTATTGGGAAAAAGAACGTTCTCCGGTGTAATTCGTAAACATTAAAGTCAAAAAAGTACGAAGGGCTATCATGAAGTTTGGGAATACAGACTGTATCGTATCTTTATGCATCACATCGTAGCAATCATCTAAAGTCCTTTTTTAAAATCTCACTTTCTTTAATCTTTATCAGCTCGTTTCTAATACTAAGATCAACGTTCAAATTATTTGGATAGAATGCCACTAAATTTTCAATTTTACGGAGACATTCAACTCTTGATAAACTAGGATCCACCAAAAACGAGAATCTTTTCGGTTGGCGTTGTATTGTTCCATGGGTGCGGAAAATTTGAACCGACAAATGATTTTTTAAAGACATATTTTGAATATTTAATTTAATTTAATTTTGTAGCTATACATCTGGGGAAAAATATTTTATGGAAATTTTCGGGGGGCCTTATTTAGCTGGGGCCCTAAGTACGTGCTTAGGGTAGTGAACATTTCTGTGATTGGTTTTTATGGAGGGTGATTTTTAACTAATTACATTACACAGTGAGTAAGTAAATATTATATAGGCTGCTGAAACAAAATGGAGTAATTACAGTAGTGTTATATACCGAAAAGATTAATGTGAATGCATCTTTCTTAATAGCAGTTTTATTAAAAAAAAGTGCATTCGCAATATCGGCCAATATCTTCAGTATCGACTTCTTTCTTGTTACGAACAATACAAAATGTAAAAAAATAAGTACATTTAATTTTACCAATGATAGAACTCGTCGAGACTTATAATATATTGTTGTTCTCCACTAGTTACACTGGTTAAATTTAATGTTACATACTGTATAAGTAAATATACATTTTCGTAACCTTTCAAAAAAATGTTTATATACTAATTTCCGGACATAAAAAAATTCACGTTATGTCAGAATCTTACTTTTTTTCGCAAACACTCTTCATACGTTAAATCAACTGAGATCTTATATTTATATTTGTTTTTAGAATAAGTACAGAATTGTACGATTCCATTCAATGTACCTATGTATGTAGTTTGTAGTGGTAGGTAACCGTAACGTCTGCTAATATTTTATATGTACAATTAAATATAAAATTGAAAGTATATATCATAACAATGGCTGGTTTATAATGGATTTAATTTACAAATTTGAATTTTAGAAATTCATAATTTAGAATTTACATTTAAAATATCACTATCATATCACCATATTTTATATTCTAATGTAAATTTGTAAATGTGTCCCATCATTTCACAGTACTTTAAATAATAATTTTGGCGGGGAGAATGACATTTAAATAAATAAATAAAATCCATCATAAACCATCTTTTTAAATCGAGCCTAAATTTTAATTTGGCTATCTGAACTCTAGATTACGTTAGTAGTAATTAATAATTAAGTATGCAATGAAACTATGCAGCACACCTACAATAAATTCAGTGTATGATCATAAAATTTTAAATTACGAAATGAACCATAAATATATAAACTATAACGTTTGTGCGGTTTATTTTATGATAATTATTGGTTATTTTTAATTACAGCTTAAATGAAATAGTGGTCCTTCACAATTTTTTAAACCTGTCTACCTAACGCGTCAACGTTGTCCTTATAACATAAAAATTCTTGTATTTTTTTCTAATTTTTTTTAAAGAAAACAGCTTCAGCATCATTCGTTATAACAAATTGCAAAAAACAAACTATCACACTCATGTCGATGCCCGTATTCATAAAACATTCGTTATAGTTATAACGGTTCGTTAAATTTTTTGACAAATTATAAAACAGTAGACAAACTTAAAATTGTATTTTTCTGCAAAGACGAATTATGTTATTGGAAAAAAGCGTTATAACTTATAACTATAACGAACGATTTATGAATACGAGTATAAGTATTGGATAATAACTCATGATGACATTATTTATTTCGGTATTTATTAATACATTACGAAATTTTCTAATGACTTCTGTTTGAGAAAATATTTCAAAAAACTTTAAAAACCTGGAAGTTTTACTACAATGTAAGGAAAGTGAATGTTCTGTAATGTTCTTTTAACGAACGTAATAGTCACTTTCTTCATGAAAGCTTTACTAATCTAAGACTTCGATGGCGATTGAAGTTGGAAATGTTGACTTTGCATATAGTGTAGCAAATTGGTTACATAAACACGGAAATGCACAACTGCAGCTGCAGAGAATGGTAAAACAGCTGCATGTAAACATAAACAATATATGCAGGGCCGCACTGAAAAAATTTGAAACCTGCAGACAGTAAGATTATTTGCAGGGCCGTAACAAGATAATTTTTTAAAAGGGGGCTAGTCATTTTAGATTTTATAAACTTAAATCGCTAAATAAAAATAATTATAATTTAATTTGTTGCTCAAGAAATTTCAAAGTTGTACACTAAAGTACAAAAATTAAATATTTATTTAGAATACATATTTCGAAAACCATATGGAGGAGCTATAATATTGAAAATTGTATTAAATTATTTAAAATAAATTCATAAACTATATTTTGTATCATTTCTCATTTTCAGTCAGCAGCCCTTCCCTGGACTTTCGCAATTTTTTAAAGACAGCACATTACTTAATTATTTCACAACCGTTCTGTTCTATAAGAAATTTTATAATATTTGCTAAGTTTTAGAGCTTCGGTTTTATGTGAGATAAATTATTCCGTTAGTATTTGTGGTAATATATTTTCACTGTTATTAAATAGTTAATTGTTTTTACTAATCTTCATTTTATTGAAGAACTTAGTAATGAATTTACCGAGGAATTTTTAAAAGATGGAAATAATTTAAAAATTGCCTTTACAAACCAATCTAAAAAAATAAGTAAGAAGTTTTACTATGTTTATTTTAAAAAAACAATCTATTTTTTTCTAAATATAGGTATATTTGCAGTTTATCTCTATAATATTTTTTTCTAAATATGTTTAATAACCGGTTGAACTAATATTATTTAAATTTTAAGTTTCCCTTAAATGGACAATATCACATCGGTATATTACCATATTTTTTCCCTTCCATTTTATGAATCTATACAAAAAATAAAAATACCCGTATTTTTTTTATATCGCTTAATTGTTCATAATACCGGACAAAAACAATAATAAAGTTTTGGATAGGGAATATGTATATGACATATTTAGATTAAGATTTTATAATTCATGTATATTTTTTCTGTTATACTATTCTAATATGTATTTTTCTTTAAAAAATAAAAAATCCTAAAAAAAAAATGTAAATATCCAAGCGTTGATTTGAAATTTTCAAATCGAAGTTAATTAACTGTTTTTATACTCGAGATATCTGCTTTCAAAGTTATATCTACAAAATTAGTTTTCTATGAGTAACTCTTAAATGGTTAGGCTTAGAGTTTCGGCGACGTCACCATTCAATTCTACGGAAAAAGTTACCAACTTTCAAATTTTTATTCCAACAGATGAAATTAAATGTTTTGAAGAAAAAATTTCTTTGGCGAAAAATAGAAATTTTGATTTTTCTAATTTTTTGCATAATTTTAGCTCTTTCACAATACTATATATAATACACTATTATATTTTGTAGTAAGTATAATGAAAAATCAAAATATGTAACATGTTTTGCACATTGCACTCCGTAACAAATAAAAATCTAAAAATTAATACAAAGTTCAATAGAAATACGAATAAGTATATTTGATTACATATTATGATTTACAAATTACAAATGATTTGCAAATGATGTTTGTAAACAGATTGGTAATACTAGTGTAAGCATTGCAGTACCCATACAAATACAGAAATAAAACAAGTGAAACTGCAAGTAGTTACCTGCAAGTAAGAAATAAGAACTAAACCAGTAGACGAACGCTACAGTAAACAGAGTAGGCCATGCGTAGAAAGGTTGTCGAACTCACTATTTTGCATAGGCGGCCGGGTTCGACCTATGGGGTGTAAAAGAATTGAACATTATAAATATATGCATGATATCAATAGTAGGTATTAGTTTCTATAGAATCACAGGTAATTATGCTGTATTGTTCAATTTTTAAATTCTGTCAATACAATGAAACATTATGATAATGTCATTCATTACAGCCAGGGATGTGTGTATAGTTTATGTCGCGTAGTATACGGTAGTATTGTTTACACGTAAACAATAACATAATCTACATTACCTTAAATTTAGAATTGGAATGTAGAGTATGTAAACTTTGTAAACTTTAATATTTAAATATTTATATTTAGAATTTTGCATTTTGAGGGCAGCGGGGCAAAATTACAAAATATATTATAAATCTTACTTTATACCACGGTAGGTGTCAAGATATGATATTAGGAAATATATAAAGAAAATATTTTAGGTTAACTTAGTTTGACATTTGAAAAGTTTACATCATGTTTGCATAAGATCTACCTTGTTTACGTTAGGCATATTCTATTTTCCACTTCGAACTGATCCAACTTACACTTATGAATCCGGATCACTTATTTTTAATTTCATTTAATTAGATTGCAAATATCTAAACATTGTTGAATGACCATTTAAACATAAACGAAAAACAGACTGACAAAATAGAAAATGTGATCCAAAATAGCATTCCATTTGCATTGAATAAGTGAACTGATACAACTTATCTATCTGAACCGATCCAACTGATCTGATCTGATACGACTGGCAAAAGGGATTCCAGCACTATTGTCTATGTGATATCGTATTTACGCTTAGACGTCTACTTCTGATTACAGCTAAATGTGATATAGTAATTTAAGCTACACAGAATGTAACACATTATAACTTTCCAGAAAGTATGAACTGAGAGGTGGAGCCTGCGAAACCGAAGTTCATGTTACCGTACGAGAATAGTTTGTATAGGATACTTACATTCCGAGTCGTTTATTATATTTTTCTGTCTCGTCATCACAACATTCGGAAGTTTGAAATTTATATACAGTAAGTTTTTTTGCACATCATTAATAATTTATAAAAGAAAAAACATTTATTTATTTGAAACATGTCGCAAAATAACTTTGTTATTTGTGTTTACGGGTCAGTATTTTAATAAAATGATCAGAATTTATAATTAAGAATTAGTATGTAATAAAGAAACAGTACCAGAATATTGACCAAATAAATATTTGTAAAAAATTATCATAAAAATACAGTAAAACTCAAATTGAATTTTAATTTTAATGTGATGAATAATAATTACAATTTTATTTACTTTTTCTGCTCCGGTTTTAAATGTTATAAATTAGAATTAATAATGAATGAAAATATTTTCTCTCTACGCCAATGCAAGCTAACACTAGCAAATATACATGTATAGCTGCAATCTGATTTTACTGATAACGGAATTTTTCCTTTCATATTTTCACTGCAATTACATGCATTAGGCACATAGGTACATTTACTCACGGAATTACTTATTTACATGAATGTATGTAATAAAATCAATATAAATTTCATTACGGTACATCAGAATTTATAAGCGATTTTGGATATTATTATAATTTCAATTTGAAATATTATTAAATAATTATTTTGCATCTATAACAAAACATTAACAAGTTCCATACGAGTTTATAGTACATATTGTGCAACAAGTGCAGAAACTCGCCTAAGTCGAGTTCTGGAATCACACAGAGTGGGAAATGGGTGATTTTGCACGAGTGGCACGCTATACTTTTTCTACGACCACTGAGCCAAACGTTACGGAAAAAAAATACATGCACGACAGCTATATGACATAAAGAACAATATGGCGCAGATAACCTCACAAAGAGTACCTTCACGCATGCACAATGTTGGCAATTATTGTGAGAAATGAGATTTCCCACACTGCACATGCGCAGTATTGGCAAATACCGTGAGAAAAGATTTGTCAGACTTTAACCCACGATTGTGGGAAATAAGTAACTTTGAAGCTTTATATAAAGCGTGAAAAAAGTCCCACTTTCCATTATAGTCGTAGAAAAAATTATTTTTTAAAAAATAGCTAATTGTTCTAAAATATTTTGATGGTTGATATTAGAAAATAAAGTTAGATCAAACAACAATTGAATTTTCAAATGCCAAATGATAACAATTAGCACCAAATTTCCTAATAAATATTATTTCATATAATTTTCTTTTATATAATTTTATAAATATATTGTTGAATTTATTTTTAAAATTTGTAAGTTTATAAGAAATAAACTAGGTAGGTAGGTACAATGAAATATTTCTGAACATTTCTTGTTCTCACGAAAGTAGATCAGCAATTTATTTTAATTGTACGACGGCAATATTATAGTAATTATAACAATATAAAAAAGCAAAAATCAACTCTAATGAATATAATTTTCTTTATCTTGTATATGTGAAGTATTATCTTACTACGTTTAGTAGTTAAAACAACAAATACTATAATTTATTTATTTTGCTGTGCAAAAGAACCTAATGATTTTTTTAGAAAAGAACCGTGTTTATAATTTCTTTATAATTTTAGTTTTTTTGCTTGCGGCATAATAGCCATATGGCATGGTGTGATTTTTATTACATCCGGATGTATACAAATGTTTATTTTATAAAGTGAAGGTATGATGATTTCATTTTATAGCAAGTTCCGTTTTCTACAAGTGAAAGCATAGACGACTAAATGAACACCAATATATTATGAACAAAACTTTCAAACGTTGATCGGAGATTCGTTTTTCTTGCCGAGTTCTAGTTTGAAGAAAGCCTGTCCTTATAACCTTCTTATTGATGCAGACATTTGTTTCTAAAGATTATGTTTTATTCTTTTCCTTTTTTATAAGACATTGATAATAAATACTTATTTGGATCAAAATCTTTTGATATAATTTAATAAGTAAAATAATTAATTAATTAATGTTATATACTAGATGAGTAATCATTTTTAATTATTTAATGAATATTAAACCAACATGCATTAATTATGTAAATTATCAAATAAACTTTTATCTTTATTATCCAAATACTATAACTTTATATTATTTTTATAATAAAAGCAAATGGCAAAATATAGTAATTAAAATTTTTACGTTTTCTTATAATAAATATGTATGTAATTTTAATAGGATTGTATAAAAATTCAGTTTTTTTAAAAAATAATTTTGACAAGAAAACATTGTCAAGAATAAGTAAAAAATTAAAAAAAAAAAACTACAGTAAAATCCGTTTATAACGATACCGCTTATATAAACGAACTGGTTATAACGTTATAAATTGTGACCACTTGTTTGCTTTCGTCAGATATAGCGTCTGGTGGCAATAGCGACAAATTTTTTGTGACCCTTAGATTTTAATATATCACTTCAAAGTAGATTAACAAAAAATCATACATTATTGCAAAAATTTTCTGCTTTATAAATTCAAAATAATATACCAGTAAAGTCGTTTTACCCATCGAAGTTAAACAGATTTAGTAGTTCCTTAAAATATTGCCATTGCCACAAGGTTTTTCCTCCAGTTTTCGTAAATCTGAGATGTTAAAATAACAAATGCAGAAGTTAATTAATGATTAAAAAAACACAATGCGATTTAAATCTAGTAATTTAAATCAATGCAACCCTAAATTTTAAAATTCAAAAAAACGTTTGATATTGTACTAACCTGTACCCCGCTAATATATTCAGAAGTGTAGTTTTTCCTGCACCAGAGGGTCCCAGTATAGCTGTCAATTGCCCAGATAAAAATGTCCCATTGACACTTCTTAGTATAAATTTGGATCCTGCAACAAAAGAATATAATAATTAATAAATATTTATATGAGTGCAAAGAAATATATACACATCATATTTAGATAGATACTAAAATTTAATAGAAAGTAATAGTTTAATTTTGTAGTTTTCGTACGTTTTTTAATTTAGTATACTATTTTTAATCTAACATATAGACATTTTTCTATTTCCTGATATCTATTTTAAGCTATTTTTTACACTGTTTCCTCATTACTATGCAAAATTATCATAAGGCCGTCGTGTTCTGTCGATGTATTTCAATATAATTTCGATCATAAAATTAAAAAAGAGTGTCGTAAAATTTGCGAAAAATAAAATAAAATTCCTAAAATGTCTTATTTACATATTGCTTTATTTTTTTCTGCTCCCTTTTACGCCATCATATTTTTCGTTGCTATATTAGTTATGAATTGAAAATTATACGAAAGTAAAATTTTATATGTTACGGACATACCTACAAAATCAGAACTTTCGATTATCTACTAACAGTTGGAATTGGAAACAAGTTTTTTCACGGAAGTTATTACAAATACCGAAAAATTGTTTAAATAAAGTTATTACTACTTTTAATAAGCTAATCGAATGTGTATAAATTTGGTTAAAAAATGCACACTTTTTTGAGAAGAAATATTTAAATATTTTCATTAATATCTCGAAAACTGTCAAGTTTAGAAGGTAAGAACCCTTAAACTTACTTAAAGCAAAAATTATTTTCTATTAATTAGTGCAATAATGTACACGGTAATTCATTTAAAAAATGTACAAATATGGCAATATCTCCGAAGATTAAACTTGTTTTACCAAAATTATACAGATTTAGTTAGCTTATTAAAAGAACTAAAAATTTATTTAGATAATTTTTTGGTATCGTTAATAACTTCCGAGAAAAAAGATGTTTCCAATTTCGCATTCCATCCTGTATGTATATTCGTCATTCGACATACGTTGACTATGATAATTTTAAATTGGTAATTATAAATTTATTTTACTGATTATTAAATATGCATCATAATATTTTGATATTTTTTTATAAACTCTAATTATGATATAATTCAAAATTGGTCTTTGACACATTCAGCACGATCGTCGTTATTTAATTTTTTTAATAATAAATGACGCAACGAATAATTCATGAAGTAATATTTTGAATTCATGATATGCAGTTTTTAAAAAACATATCCGTATTTAAGAAATAAAAATACTGAAACTCTAAAATATGTTTTTTTTTTTAATTTCTACTTACAATTTTAAGTATAAAAACATTGCTAGTTATAAATTCACTTCAATTTAAATTGATTTACAGTTAAAAGCAATTACAAGTATTTGAAGAAGTTGTTTTTAAAGTTAAACAACAAACCATGACCTACTAAAATGAGATCATCTTAGTTGTACCTCACAATTCTTAGAAAAACTACTACAAGTGTTTATTTTTATCATAAAATATGAGGTTTTTTAAAATAATTACTACTTAAGACAAATTTACATGTATTATTATATTATTCAGACAATTCTTATCATTAGTATTATGTTTATTAAACTATGTGATTTATTGGACTGCATTATTTCGAATGTGTAATTAAATAACTGTATTTATATGAAATACATTTTTGTAATCAAACTTTAAACTGTATCAATTAATAACTTGATATTTAATAGTAATGCCATATAAGTATATAATCATTCGTAAACATTATTTGATTTATGTAAACAGGTTAATAAATGAAGTATAACGACATAAATTGTTTTGCTCTACAATAGAAAGTTAGTGGAAATCAGTAAAAATTTTGATTATAACAATGCATTTATCGTTCATGTAATCAAAAACATTAGTGTAATTGAAATATATTGATTTTTTTATTTATAAAGTTAGATCTTATCCTATATCGTAGAAATAGGTTACGGTGTAATTGTCATGAAATACTTATAAATAATGCATATTTTTATGCATTTCCGAGTTATTTAAAATTAGAGTTTAACATTATTAATTAGAATTTTTTACGTAATCTTAAGGTTTCTCTTTCGAAATATTGCAAAAATATCTAGTTGTGTTGAAAAAGTTGAATTTAAAAATTAGTATATTTCGATAGATTACGATGCGCTAATTTCAAATTTTCAAAGAGAATGGAATTATACTGTTTCATTCTAGTTACATGACCTCAAAGATGAACCTTATAAAAGTGTGTTCTTTAAATGTATTCCAAAAATAAATAGATTCCTCGCATGAAAGTACTTATGTATACAAGTTTTCAGTTAAAAATTCCCAGTAGTACAGCGACAATTATAGATTGAATATAGCCAATAGAAATCCATGTGACCGATAATAATGCGCGTCTCAGGATATACCGAGGTCCTGAGACGCTAGCCTTCGGGCCTCTGCCCCGCCTGGTGGTCTGGCTAGACCGCCTTCCAGGGCATCTGATGCCTTGAACGTGATCTAATTCAGTCGGCTGGAAATTGGAGCATTCTTCAGCATGTGCTCTAATTCTTAGCCTACTGAAACCAGACCAAATTCTGTAGCAATTTTGGCTGCTCTAGATTATGCTCTGGTTTCAATGGGTCAAAAATTAGAGCATTCTAAAGTGTATTTCTTTTTCTTTTAATATTATGCTTTAATTTTGGTCGTTATAAGAAATTTTGCCCCCAAGTCGGCGCCCACGATCTGTTATTCCATTCTACAGCAAAAGTTACATAAAGAAATGTTTTCACTGCAAATATTTCATGGAACGATTGGGTGAAAATAGGAAAATTATACAATCCTAATCTTATCGTAATAAGATTTATGTATTTATCGCATTTGCGAATAATGTAGTAATAACAACAGACAAACGAGTATCAAAAAACAAAACGAGTATTTGTGAAATATTTTGGGCGCATAAACTCAAATGTTATTGTAAATATTCGGGAAGGAAATATTCATTGAAAAATAAGAGAAATCTAATTACATAAAGATGTGAAAAAATATCAAAAAAAGTTGAACTGTGCAATCAGTCAATTTATTACTTTGTGCTTTTTCAGATCGAACATATCTCTAACGGTATTTTGCATATTTATAAAAAAGTTTGGAAGAAAAAAATTAATTTGCGTAGTCATTTTTTAACAGGTTGAAGACCTTTATATGGTGACTTGACCCACTAACAATAATAATTCGCATTTTTTGTTTATTATGTTTAGAGTAATTTCCCATTTCCTTACATCAATTCTTCAATGTTGTTATACCGCAATGTAAGTTCTATTACCTATTACGTGTATAATTACGTGAGGAAATTGTAATGAGTATTACCGGGAAAAATGGTTTAAACTTTACATTAGATAATCTTACTTCCAAGAAAGTATAGAATCACAAGGAAAAGGATATTCATATACAGCTATTCTTGTTTGAAAGAACAATGAACGTTTGTCTGAAATTAAATTCATATAAATATAATTAAATGTGCCAGATTTCGCGACCAAAAAATTAAAATTATCATCCAGTTCATATACATATAGAACAGTTATCAGTAATTATGTTATTCCAAAATTTTTACACAAATGTGGAATAGTTTATCTCCATCACAAATTAATATTGTGTAATGATTAACAGTATCATTGATATACATATATTAAGCGAACAATTAAACATTAATTATAACATGATAATGTTATTCAGTAAATAAATGTATCATTCAAGTCTTATAATACGTTATTTCGCAAATATCAGTAAAGAATAGAGGCTGGATGTATATTTATTATTTATTGGATTATTCATACAAAATTAGTAATTAATGATTTAATTACATAAAAGCGCATATAATATCATAAAAAAATATATGCTCAATATAAATTTTGTAAGACTAGTTAACATGATACTACTATTTGGAATAGATTTTACAAAATTTCTGTTGTAGGCAGAGGGTTAAATTTTGTTCATTATTCCCTTAAAGCTTTTCACTTTTTATGGATATCGGATGTTTCCCTATTTCTGATTACAATTTTGACAAAATATTTTTTACAGAGTAGACAACAAAAAGTTACTAAAAACAATGAACAACTGACAAATTTAAATAAATTATGTTTTAAATATCTTCGTTTGAATTAAAAATAAAATGTGTCATTTGGAATAAAAGTGTCTTTATGTACCTCGTATTTAATTGTCTGAATCGCTTCGCTCATCGTGCAAACATCCACACAAAAAAAATCACTTTTACACTTAATAACACAATATACTATTATGAATTTATTTATAAATACTATTAGATATGTTGAGATTTTCAAAATTATAGCAGTTACATTGTTTTCGAAATGTATATTCTAAATGTAGATATATTTAATTTATAACGCTTACTGTACGTACCTATCTTTATCATTTACATGATGAACGTAAGAAATTCCTGAAATTTATTGTCCAATAGAATAAGTTATAATTATTTTTATTTAGCGGTTCAAGTTTTTTTATTGATGTTCCTAATTAAGTTTAGGTAATACATAGTATAATTTTAATTTTACAGCCCCCCTCCCTAAAATGTCATTAGCCCCCTTTTACAAAATTTTATAGTTTTATAATTATAGAGCAATTATAGAGTACCCAGTTTTAATTATGTAAGAAGTATGTTTAGTACTGTTTTCTTTATAAAATTTAAAATATTTTTTTAATATTTCCGCATTTTGTGGTAAATTGGACTTTTAAATATTCAATTACATATGTCTGTCTATATTACATTTTATAAATCTTAAATTTTCCACCCTATTCCATGAAACACAGTCCTATACCAGTTATGTGTTTTACAATGGCACGCAAATTTTCCTATTTTAACTCTTCCTTCGATTTTCTACATACATTTATGCAACCATCAAATTCTATCAAGTTAAATTACTTTAATCTCAACATATTACTATCGCTAGTTGTTTTTCCCAAAACAGTACATTTTTGTTTAATTTTTGTTTATTATAATTTTGTTTACTAAAATAAAATTCTGTGAAATAAAGCATAAAGCGAATACTTGTGAAATATTGGCGCTATCCTCGGCGCTATCACTGATCACATTAATTCGAAATTATTTAACGAAATTAGATATTTCGGAGTTTGCGAAAAAAATAAGCTATCCTAAATTGTTTATAGTTACTAGATGCTTAACTTTATATTTTTTCAAACTGTAGTTTTTAAATTTCTGTTATCAATATTTTAAAATATATTTTAAAAACACTAGATTTAAAAACGAAAATAAGGAAATGCGGTTTTTGGACAAAAGCACCTGGCATATTTTTTTTAATGAATATTGCTTACATATTTTGACACATTTTTACTACAGGGCATTCTAGCTGGTATAGAGAATACTAAAGCTTTACATAATTGTTAAGAGCTTATCAAATTTAAAAAATATTTTGTTAATCTTTGCAATGTTTAATTTAATATTAAAGAATGAAACAAAATGTATTTAAATATTTTATCTAACATACCGAGTAAAAAATAAAGAATCTGAGAATTAAAAAGATTAAATTTAAAGGGGTTATCAAATTTAAAAAAGTCAATGTCAAATTTTAAAATATTTGACAAAAAAATGTTATTTTTAGTTAGTTGCGTAGTAACAACTAATAACATACACAATTGCTATAGAACATGGAGCAATAAATACTTGTTTTATTTAAATAAATATTTAATTAATTACATTACTCTAAAATTTAACATTTATTTTTAAAGGTGAACATTTTTTCCATTATTCCAATATGATATTGACAAAAAATTTCAGAGCTTCAAATAGTGGTATTTCCACTTGCCTTGGTATTGAAACCCAAACCCTAAATTTCTAGGTAAATATTAAAAACAAATTGTAGGAACCTCGACTTGTGTGCTAATTCATTAAAAACTCGGTATGTGATTTTTAACACGAATTCAATATCGCTCATGATTATTATTTAAAAACTGAAAGAAATTTTTAATAAATAATTTGATTGAGTCTAAAGCTTTTGATACTGTAAAAAGTAAAATTTATCCCTCACCATATCTTCTCTTTAAAAATTGACAATCAGTAATCGTAAATAATGCACAGATTTAGGTTACTCAACAAATAAACTTTGCATTACTTGATTTCTAATGATAAGAACTTAGTTCTTGAAACAATTGTCTACTTTAAAAAATATATTTACGATTAGGGATAAGTTTATATTTTTACTTCCTGTTCGAAGTAAAGAAAGTATTGTAATCGCGAAAATTTCAATTGACAGATTTAAAGGAAAATGATTTTGATATTGACATTATGAAAGTTTATGGGACTACTATAATGTTAATATCTAGTTGTGCAGCTCTTGTTTTTATTGCAATCGGCAGTGCAAAAAGGGCACTTTACTAGAATTTTTTTTTTAATTTTTCGCTAACTCGAAAACGATTAGCTGTAGAATGTTGAAATTTTGTATGTGGGACTGCTATAACCTAGTTATATTTTTTATTTTTTATACTGTCATTAAATTTACTGATAAAGTAAATTGAAATAAAATTAGTTTATAAAACATGAACGGAAACATTAAAATTGTATTAGCATGTGGTAACGTTAACATGATGTACGGTATATTATACGTTATATAAGAGGAAGTGAATTATATAGCTTCGTATGAGAAAACATAGAAATATTTCAAATAAAATTAAATAAATATATCACTAGCGACATATTACCCAATACTGGGTATGTCAATTGTGCATTGTTTCAGATACTGGTAATGATATTTTTACTGAAAGGTTGTTTACTGGACGACATACCCCGGGCACTGTAGATGATATGGAGAATGCACCACAGTGGTTATTTTTAAGTGGGAAATATGTAATTGTAATGTAAGAATTGGCCCGGCGTTAAATTAATTAAATATAAAAAATATTGACCATCTCCATTTAAAATTTATTTGTTTATTACTTATGATAACAATTAGTAATTAAAAAATTAATTATATTATAACAAACCTTTTCTTCCTTGTGGAACACTGTAACTCAAATCCTGAAATTCAATATTTATTTGTGGTCTGTCAGGTAAGTGTGATAATGTTTTTGCCGGCTTCGAAACGGTCTCCATGGTAACAAGTACACAAACAATGTAATATTAAACACTCATGTTATTAAACAAAAAGATATATAAACAAAACACGTTGTTTATGTTTAGATGACAAATGTTAATGTTTATTGTTTTCTATTTCACAGAATTATGAGCGTAGGATTTGGTATCTCCAGCTTCGAGCAATTGAACGTCGTGAATGACCCAGCTGCTGCAAAACTAGGCAGTGGTGGTAATACGCACTGAATAGGAGGGGCGTTATGGGAATTCGTTCTTTCTTGCATCGCAAAAGTGACTTTCTTTCGGCCCTCTATCACAAACAGATCGGATTGGCCTAATCAAAAATTATTGTAATCTGCACTTTTAAATAATATCGCTTTTAGGAAGGGTGATTTTACATTACAATCTTATGAGGCCAAACATCACTTTTAACAAAAGAACTCTACAAAAATGGGTTAGTATTAAGAGCCATTGCTTTTCTTCTTTTTTGTTTTGAGTGTTGATAAGTTGAATATTGTTTTTACCAACGACCAGAAATATTTCTTGTTTTACTCTCCAGATTAACGAAGTGTTAATTATTAAATTAAATACGTAGCTATTTAAGTATTAGATAAATGTTAATTATAATATAGGTAGGTACAATTAACATTAATATTTCTACATTTTAGAAAGAATTAATTATAAGTTATTCGAGATTAACTTTAACCCTGCAAAACAGCGAATCAAGGGATAAAGAGGTTAACTCATTGCAAACCAAAATTTAGTAGTGGGAGAACATGATCTTAAAGAAAAAAACACGGATTGGGATAGATCGGATTTTAGAAACGGAAAGAAAGAGGCTTTTTAAGTTTGTTTATTGAAGTAATGATAAAATGCATATTATCTTAGCTTAGCTATAATGACTGTAACCACAAACTAGTGCTGATATGATTTAAATCAATTAGTTGCAATCATTGGTTTAAATCATAATTTAAATTAAGAAAAAAATGGCGATTTAAATTAAATACAAACTGTTTTTATATCACATTCACATACAAATCATTCAAATCAAATCATTTCAACATAAAATAAAACAAACTCTTTGAGTTTATTAACATTTTTTAATCATAAAATAATCCCAAATCGGATTCTTTTTCTTACCAGAAATCTCTGTAGATATACTAGAGCACTGAAAATACATATCATTATCTTATTATCTAGAAAAAAAGAAGGAATGATTTTTATTGTTACAAGTAAAGTAAATATTGTATACCATTTATTGACCATTTATTGAAAATAGTACTTAATATTAAAAAAAAATTAAAACCGGATCAGATAAAATCAGATTTTTTTTCTCTTTAATTAAAAAAATCGGATTTATATTAAAAAAATCTTTTTTTTTAATATTTTTATTATAGAAGTCGGATTTTTTTCCAACCCTACCTCAAACCGAATTTGTAAAAGTATGATATAATATTAATGTAAAATTTTTTGGAACGTTTTGAAAAAAAAATATTTATTTGAATATAAAAAAAGCCGAAGTATAGAACACACTATATTTATTTGCATGACTATGGCAAAACATTGTTCTGTAGTAAAAAATGAATTTATCATTTAAATTATACAAATGGGTTCAAAACAGTATAAAGTTCAATGCAACAGAATAAATTATACTAATAGGACATTATGTTACCTGTTATAATATAAAAATATAAAATATATGTCGCAAATTTAACTTAATTCAAAGTATTTATAAATATTTGGGTTTAGATTTATTGACTGACTTTATTAAAAAATACCAGTGACATAAAAACTAAAGACTACTAGCTCCATGGATTGTGCGACCTACTGAAAGGTCATGCGATAGTCATAAAAAAGTTTTGATTACAAACTTCTAAAATTTTAAGAGAGGTTTTCCATGACACCAGTAAATAAGAGAAATTTAATTACAATAGTACAAATGAAGTTTTTATTCATACATAATCAGAAACACCTTTTAATTTTATTTATGAATTCGTTTATTGACAATGAGTATTCTTTAGTATCAATTTCCTATATAACAATTAACACTAGTGTGTGGTGTACTCTACATGCCAGCCAGAGTACCCGGGAAATGACATCTGGTTAATATCTGGAATCAAAAATCATAGGCGTCGACTCTTAGTGGGCAATGGGGGCAACGGTATAAAATTAATGAGGGCAAAAACACCATTTAGCCGCCATACAAATTAGTGTTTCACGAAAGTTTTCTATATTTCTTGGTCTTGCCTCAGTCTTGCAAAAAATGCAGGACAAGAACAAGACAAGAGCTACAAAAGACTCTTCAATTCTTGTACTCTCGCAATTTTTTTTTTTTTTGGTTAATTTTAAATCTAGCTTTCTTATAACCCAGATGCTTCGAAAAAAGCTTTTCTGTTTGTACAAATGTCGCTAAAAAATACATATATTAAGTGCAGCTTTATGATTTTTGTTTTTAAAATATTTATTTAATAATAATACATAATTCTATTATAAGAAATATTTTTGGTAATTGACATTGATAATATCTATACAAAAAAATATACGTGTGATAGGTACAATATTATTTATATGTTCACGGTCAATTGCGAATATTAACATATAAGACAAGAAATATGCAAGAAAATGACGATCAAGACAAGCTTTTTATATACAAAAGTAATGAAAGACAAGATATAGGTATTTAATTTTTTTGTCTTGCATGCTTTTCGAAACAAGACAAAAAATTACTAAAGAAGATATAGAAACACTAACACAAATTTTCTGTTTTTTTTTTTATAAATTCGTATACTACTTTTATAAAATTTCAATAAATGTCAAATATAAATTATTGCGCGAACTTATCGTTCGTATTATCTTCCTGGTGTAGTAGTATGTTAATAAAGTAGGAAATGATTAAAAAAAGACAACTAGGCGAAGAAACACTTTTGACGATAATGAAATGCGATATATTTTATATTTATTTATTAGTTCTCAATTTTTTATTAATAATAAAATAATATTAATTTATATTATATTTTAGACAAACAAAACACGGGCAAAATGAAAATTCTATAATAGATTGCTAATTTAATAGGTTATGTTCCTTTTAGGAGTGTTTTGCTATTATTCCTAGTATATAATGATTTGTAATTAACTCGTCGTTTCAATTTTCCTATAATAAACATAAACACAAATTAAAATTTAAAATCAGGTTTGTGATGTCATAACAAGGATAGAAAGCATAGTTATTAAGAAAAAAATTGTGTAACTTTTTAAAATTTTATATTTAGAATGTTTGAAGAAATCCTTGCTAAAACTATAAATTTCTTACATGATCTGTTTTTAATTTTATTGCATATTAAATATTAGAAATTTTATGCTCTTCTGTAGCCTATAACAAATGAAAGAACCAAAAACCGAAAAATATAAAATGAATTAAATATAAAAAGGTAGTATATAAATATTTGCATATTATCATCTCTGTTGTAAATTGTATAAATTCCATAAAAATTAAAATTAGCTTGTGACGTACCCTTTGAATATAAAATCTCAGGAAGGAGGGTTGAAATCTAGTGGCTAGATGAAAAACTGCCATGTTGAAAACCCAAGTATCAATCATTTCTTGTAGAGCATTTGAGTTGCATGTACTGGCACTATATTCTAATTTAGTAGCGTGTTCTTCGGTCTATAAAAATAAAATTGAACTATATCGTAATTATTCAACTTTCTTTGCATATTCACCATTTCTATATAGTAATAATTATGGTCAGTTGTGTTGCATGTGGTTGTTCCCAAACCATGAAGAACAAAAGTTTAGGAATTTAATATAATCAGTAAGTATTTTGTATCATACAACTATTAAAATGAAAAATTTACACACATTGATATACATATTGTGAATTATATTGCATATTGTCAAATGAGAATGAACGCTTGCGTGTAACGTAAAAGTCAAAAAATAATTTCATTGCCGTATCATAGTAATTTTAAATAAAGGGTCAGAATATACATTTCTACTGTTCATAAAAATCTTTATTTTAATTAAATAAAAGTCTGTAGAAACTGTTATACATGCTTATTATGTATTATACATATTTCAATAATTATAATTATATTGTTTAAAGGACAATAAAAACTTCAAGTTTTGTATTTACTTTATTTAATATAATGTATATATTTAACCCTTAGTTTTTGTATTTCAAAATTATATTTATTAAATTATAAATTATTACTACACAATTTAGAGCATTTTTAAATTTCTTGTATCCCATATTTTTTGAGGGTGGCACGCCACTGTCGAACGAAAATGTCGAATAACTATCCGCCATATGCAAAACCTATCCCGGTCGCAAGGTTATTTCTTAAACCGTCCTTCCTGAGATTTTATATTCAAAGGACTTATCGGTCTTAAAGCATTTGATGTTGACAGCGCTGCAGTGGACATTCGCAGTACCATAAAACAAGAAAAAGATAACTATTCCGTTCAAATACAACACAAACTCTAAGAATATAACTATAATTATATGTAAAAATACAAACCGAGTTCTCCCTGTTGACAATGAAAAAAAAATGTTTTTTTATGTTTACGAATATTCTTCTCTCATTTTTTTTATAGAGGCTGTTATATGTCACTGTTAAATAGCGGTGTAGTAATCTCGTCACTAAATTATTATAAGTGAGCTACATACATATATTTTAAATAAAATTATTGAAAATATATTCTAAATATGTTAAATTTGAATATGCGGGAAGACTCTATTGTTATGCTATAAGCTAATTTAATTGAAGTAGTCAAAACATTTTTTTATAATTTCCATTGTTATTATTTAATTTAATTTTATGACTAATAAAATAATTCAGTGTTTAATGAATTGTGTAACAATGAGAATACTTATGGAACACACTGTATCATGAGTCAATGTTTTGAAACAGTATATAATAATTTGTTTTGTAAAATCTATTGAAGCGTTAAATAAATATTGACTCATTTTGAATATTTTTGATTTCATAACTTTAACATAACCGTAATATTTATTAATATTAATAATTTAGATAAAGAAGGTACAGGGATCATGCTAAATATAAATAAATTTTAATTAATAGTAATTTTTCAAGATATCTTCCGTTCGATTTTAATATTTTTATGATATTCCTAAGAAAATTTTATTTTACCAATGCAAGTAAAAAAATTCTCTGTCAATCTGTAATTATTAATATCATTTTTTTAAAGTATCCTTACTTCCTAAGCAAAATGCAAAATAAATACGTATGTTAAGATATCTAAAACTATGTCTCCAGTATATTAAAATACACAAATAATATTAATAAAAATATATTTTTTCTACAATTGTCAAAAAATGTAAACATTTTTATTCTAATAACATTTCTTCACTCAATTTATATAGATAAATAAAAATATTTAATTAATGTTGCAAATTAGTTGTACAAAAACTATTTGTATTTTGTGCGCGAAATGTTATTAGTATGTTCGATTGACTTTTTTTGACTCGGCAAGCGAACTCACATCTAACGCACTAAAAACACAGACTTCGCGTACTTAATACAAAAATAACTATTTCATAAAACCTAGTGTATGTTTAATTATTATAAATAATCTCTTAAATATATAAATACAAATTATATTTATTTTCATATTTTATCACTAACGGTTTAGTTCAAATATAAGGATTACATTTTTTAAAGAAATTAGTCAATCATTAAAAAATCAATGTATTGAAATATAAATCTATTTCCTATTCTTGGTAAAAACACAATTTTTTTATAATACTACATTAAAAGTCTTTTTCTGAGATACAGGTACATACATATACAGTTGTGCAACAAAATGCGGAACATGGGATTTCAAAAAAATTCGTATACTCTCTCTCCTGATAGATTGTACATTTGTAGGTTTGCTCTAAATCTATCTAGAGAGAGAGAGAGAGAGAGTATCCGCAATTTTTTCAAATCTCATGTTAAAATCCTATGTTCCGCGTTTCGTTGTAAACACTGTATATTCTTTGTTCAGTTACCACATGTAATTTTATAAATATAAATATTTACCAATCTATATAAAAGTTGATTATACATTTGAATCATGGCGGTAATCAGCTGATGACAATTTGTTCAGAATATTTAAGAGAAGAATATATAAGGAACAAATTATTGTACAATGCAATGGATATTATACATAATATTAAAATAACGAGACTGAAATAGGTTAGAGCTGGACCATGTTATGAGAGTGTCATTAGAAGATATTCTAAATCATTATTTGAATATAAGTCGTTGAATACATATATTATAGAGGGAGTTTAGGCTAAAAGTATTGAAAACAAATGACGACAGTAGTCAATTTTCAGAATAATGATCAGTTGATCAGTATATCCTCGAACGCAGTCCAGAAGTTTGAAGAAAAGAACTACAATGTTTTAATATATCTCCTAATGGTGAAATAAACAATTTACCCCTCTGGTAAGGAACAACAGTCGCCATATTGAAACTGCTATTTTGAATTGAGTTCCCTCTTTAGTATATTAACTGATGATGGGGCCTATTCTGTAACTCAGTGGTTAATTGTTAACCAGGTACTAAAATTTTTAACAAATAAAAACAAACATTACAAGTTATGTTTTGATATTTTCTCCAGTGCTACCTATTTTCATTGGAGACAATAATTAACAACTGGTTAAAAATTAACCACTGAGTTACAGAATGGGGGAGGATAAAAGTTAAACAAATTGAGACTAAAATATAAAGTATCTAATCAGTGATAAAAAAAAAATACAAAGAAACATTTGGAGGAATGTAGCAAACAATAAATGGATGTTATAATACTAAATAAAAAAATTAAAGATGATATTTGCCGGGTTTATACAGACAACTAAATTAACAAATTAAATTAGAAAACTAAGTTTAAATCATTGAAGTAATGATGTTTAATGTACGTGTTTATCTATGCTAAGAAATTTAGTTAATAATTTAATAAAAAACGAAACTATGAAGTTGACTATTTTAAAGTTTAATCTATTAGTTGACGCACGCACCTTGCATTGAAATGATTGAATTCAAGCTGTCAAAACACAAAATTGTACAAATATTATTATTACTGCGCATGTGCAACGGATGTTTTCTTATTGGTTTGTTAGATGTAATTATTATATAATTTTATTTTATAATTTAGTGCATTAATTGAAATACATAATTTAGTTGCTGCATTAACCCAGCATTAGAAAAAAAGATAGCAATAAAAAGGATAGCGCTAAAAAATAGTAGATCCTAAAAATCATATAACAATATTTATCAATAAAAATAACAAACTTAAGAAATTGCGAAATTGAATAAATCCAAATGACGACACGAAGCAATTGGCAATACCTATTTATGTAATAAGTAAAGAAACAAAGATGGTTATTTAATACATGCGAAAATTAAAAAAGTTAAATAACCACTCAATTTCCTTACGTGTTTCATACAGTATTTTTCTACTTCATTTCAATGACATTATAAAATAAACAAAAAAGACAATATTAAGGACGTGCGTTACTAAGTTACTATAACAAAATTGTGGATTATAAACAAATAAACAATATAAAGAAAGTTGTCATTCGAGATTTTTGAATTGTGAAATATAAGTCACTGTAATCTAATAAATATATATCTGTAAAGAGAATAAGAACTAAATTTTCTATTTTTATAGCTGTTAATATTTCTATATAAGCCTACTTTCCATTTTGATTTCGAGTGTAATAATGATCATATTATTTCACTAGTGAAATAATAGAATGAATAATCTAACTGAAATTAATCAAATAAAGAGTATCTCATTTAACGGAAATAGAAGAATATAATTGTAGATTTGGCACGAGTTGTATGTAAAATTTGTGTACTACACAACAACTCATGAAATATTGAAAAAATATTAATTTTTAAACATTTTAAATACAAAAAAATTTCTAACAATTAACATCGCTTTATGAAAGATACTTAACCAACATATTCTTGGTGGACACAAATATTCTACCTGCTATTTCGGCTGGTTTACCAGGATTTAGCCTCTGCCTTAGTAAAAAAAAATTCCCAGCCTTACTAATTATATAAAATATTAACAATGCCCCTACACATGTCCAGTAATCCAGAGATCCGAAGCCTATAACTCTGGCGATAGTCTTTGGTGAAGTGATAGGACACATTATCTCAGTTTCTGGACAATGGAGATCGGGCCTGTCGGTATAGATGACTTCTATTAGTGCCTCCAAGGCATAACGAATGAAACTGGTGCGAAGCATAAGTTGTACTAAGAAAGGGTGAAAGTGAAAGGGATATCCGTAACCAAAAACCGCAAACAATACAGATGGAAGAATTACTGATACTCCCATGAAGTACGCATTCTGAAAGAAAATGATACTTATATAAAAATATATAATATACATAAAACACCAAATTAAAAACGCCTGAAGTTATACTACTATTTATACTTGAGTGTATACCATGTCACAGATACATTAATATATCAGATTCTTCAAACAAAAATGTTAGCATTATTCTTTAAATTAATTTTGTACATATAATTCTCGAAAGCATAATGTAACAAACATATAAAACCCTCTTACAGAAGTAATATCTTTGTATATAAGGCTTCAGAAATTCGAGAAGGGAAACCTTATTTAACGAGATTCTAAAGTTAATTAATGGTATATTATACACGAAATCTGAGAAGACTATTATTATTGATCTAGAGACAAGTTGCGTCCTGAGGTACGAAGCAACCGAGGAACATGAGGTCAATAATGGTCTTCTCAACTGTGGTATATACATATATTATTATTTCACAATCCTTCTTAAAAAGAATTATATTGATAATAACAAAGATTTTGAAATGAATATTTACTTGTTTCTTAATATTAACAAAAATAAAGTAGGCTGTCTTTTGTTTTTATATTTGACGTTTCAGTTTGACATCCTCACTTTTGATTCTTAATTTGATTTTATTTGATTTATGACCGGTTCCACCAATATTACTTAATGTCAAATGAACTATTCAGCACTGCTTTCAAAATTTCAAATAGCATTTTTCTTGTTTAAATGATTCTTAAAATTGAAGCCTTGTTGGTGCAACTGGGCCTTACTTATTTAAATTACATGTCAGATTTAAATAGTGAGCCCATACTTTCCACTTCTCATTAGTTCTATGATTCAAACAATATTTGGATTTGGAGATTTGAGTTTCTTTTAAAAGTGACAGTTTTCATTATCAACCATGGTTAATAATAATTTATTATTGACCTAGGTGACCATGGATATGAAGTAAACGATAGTGAAAAGAATTTCTCATGTCAAATAAAGGTTAATATTGATAGCGGGTGTCTAAACTAGTAGTAAAAAATAAGTTATTCATCCACCAATTTTTGGAAACAGTTAACATAAAAAAATTCAATTTGAGTATAATAAATATACCTATTAAACTAGTTTAATAGGTATATTGTATAATATTAGGTTTTCTGTTGTATAAATAAATATCATATATTTACATTTGACATCTTATGTATATCTCGATGCAGTAAATGACATTATCCTAAGTCAGTGTAGAGAAAATTGAGATAATTAAAAGAATTTCGCTATAATTATAGAAAAATATACGTACCACATCATCCAATACTGAAGCAACAGCCATACTGCAACCATCAGATATCATGTTGATTAACACACAAACAAGACCGAATTTGACCATCCTGTCTATTGATAATGGCTGATCGGACAATGGATATGTAATAACTACATAGAAAATTGTAAATATCACAATTCCGGGTATTACTGCCAGACTCTTGGCTATGAAATAAGCATAAATGTTATACCACTGATTGAAATATTCATTTCGTATCCGTCTTACTTCTATTGGAACTGAAAGAATACGTAAAGTAATGCATAAAAATAACAAATTATTTATTAATTTGTATAAATATTTTTAATAAAATGTATGTATAAATATCGTGGAATGTGCAATAATATAAAATTTATTCATTTCCATACATATGTACGTTTCAAAACAAAATGTTTTATCATAATTAGTAGCAATGGACTATTTTAGGTCACTGTTACTACCAATTTACTTAATCAAATTTTATATTATCAGAAAATGAACCGTGATTATCCGAAAATGCCGTTAAAAATATTATATAATAGTTCCTTCATTGCGTCATAGACGTCTACATCAAACATGAAATGTTTTTCTACATCTGTAAAATTTATTTATGGTATTTAACACCAGGGACAAAACCAGTATTGCATTTTTGGAGAGGTAGGAGGATACAAATTTTGTTTTTATGAAAGTGGTTATGTTAATCAGAATGCATTTGTTTAAAGTTGTAGACACATTAATTTGTTTTTTGCTGCCCTCCTAATAATCCATAAGAACGGTTCTGCATTATATAATGAAGAACTCTAAAATTTCAGTTATGTCGCGTACAACTAAAGGAAAAGGTAGAAATTGAAGTAAAAAAATATAATAAAATAAATTGTACTCTTTAGGGACAAAATTAAATATCATTTGGTACTACAAAATGGTGACTTTAACTTTACTCGATAGAATAAAGAAAAAATGCGTAAATGAAGTAAAGAAGGTTTTCGAGAAGTAAGATCTTACACAGGATACAAACACAATTAGGATAAGTATTGAGCAAATGATCGAATTTCAAGAAATCTTTCAGGATACCTAACTCTATCCTTTTAAATATTTACTGTAATTTTTTTTCCTAAATTCTTAAAACTTAAAGGAAATTTCTAGAATCTAGCAATACTGATTTGAGCTAAAATATTAGCGTGTCATTTCAAGTCATCACGTGCCATTTAGTGGCACGCGTGCCGTTGGTTGCCGACCACTGGTTTATACAGAAAAATTGTGGAGCAATACGCCAAAAACAGTTACATCCACTTTTTAAAAATGTGGAATAAGAGTTCTCTATTTTAGGGATCAAGTAAATCCAATCCAATGGTGATGTCAGAATTAAGCTAAATACGATAAAATTTATTGAAAGCAAGACTCAAAACCTAGGCAATAAAACAAAAGCAGATAAATCTAACAAAATTTTATGTTTCTAGAAAAACAAGATAAATTCATTATATTATATAATTCAGTTTCAGTTAAGACTGTGTGTTTTTTTACTGAGTTAAGATGAACGTGCCAAATTTTCATTGAAATTGTTTATACCTGCTACATAAATAATTTTTTTCATTTCGACCAAAAGCAGATAAATCTATGCCAAGAAAATTAGATAAATGCATTTTATTTTTGTAAATATTTAATTAAAATTAAAGTAAAAAAATAAATTAAAAATAATTGATTACTTTCTTGTCTAATGTGTAAGCATTGCAAAATATATTATATTTTTATCATGGAATTAGAGTTATAGGTTTTTGAAAGTATTCAGAATGAACTTATTAGTTTTTAGGTAATTGCTCCACAATTTAACTTTTAATTAAATTGGTGCGCATATACTATAAATGCTACATAATTGTAAATATGGCACATTATATTTTTTCAGGTGGAAATTTAATGAATTTTTTTTAGAATACAAAACTTACAATAAGCTTCAATTTAATTTTTTAATAAGTGTATACTTAGCCACATATATCAATATTTTCTGTTTTACTTTTTGTATTTATTTATATTTGTTTTTAAATAAGGATATGTCTATTTAAGTATCACATGTAGACCATTTTTTTCCTAGATATATTTCTTTCTCACTCATTTTTTAAGTAATTAAATAACAATAATAGCATTGTGGTTTGGTTTTTGACCACTGTTCCCCCTTGAGTGTGCCCCTGTCTTATACCGATAATTAACATTGTAAAATGTGTAACAGATGATATCAATTTATATTAAAACTAAAAATGTAATCTACAATTGCAAAATATCTGATACTCATATAATTATGTGATTTCTATTTTTTAGTACAATATCATTATCAAAATTTAACCTTAATTAATCTATAAAAAAAAAAAGAGAAGTGGAAGAAGATCTGAAAACAGCTGGAATTAGCAACTGGAAGAATAAAACAAGAGATAGGGAGTTGTGGAGGAATATTATAAAGAACATCTAAGAAACAGGAATCGGAGATTGATCCACTCCAATAAAATTGGATCTAGAAAGCTTCGAAGGAAGCGGCGCAACCCCATGGGGGTGTTAAGCCACTATATATATAATCTATAAAAATACAAATACTTAAACTAAAAATTTCCACATGTTCAGAAAAATAGTCAACAAATTTAATATGTACTAAAATTAGTTAACCTTGACCTAGTAATACATTTGTTTTGCAACCAATGGAACATATACAAGTATCATCTTCCTGTTAATATTATAGTAACCTTCATTTTAAAATCTATTTTTAATTATATGTTTTCATAATAATTGAATGTAGAAGTACTGAAAATTTTGGAGATGAGAAATAAGTTGCGTTTAAAAATATTTCAGAAACATCTCTCAGTTTAAAAGCGCCGTTAGCTTTCCAATAACTTTTCAGTACTTGTTTTTTTTTTTTTAATTGTAGAAACTTTCAGCGTGTACACCAGGCATTAGTTAATTTATATTTATGTTTGAAATACTTACAATGTATAAGAGGTGGCATCAATGAACAATACATTAAAGCAACTATAGAAAGTAATAAATAAGTCATATTTGCAAATATTTTTGTTGCATCGTTCCCACAATTATAATATAACATAGAAAAAGTTGTTATCATCATTCCGTACATAATACATTTCACTATCATTGCAACCTAAAAATAAAAAATAAAAAATATCTACGTATTTTTATTGCGAGCGGAAAATAGAATAGTATATTATTTAACAAGCATAATATGTAGGCTATATTACACGAGGATGTAATTAAAAATACGAGCGGCAGCGAGTATTTTTAATCATCCGCGTGTAATGTAGCCATATTATGCGAGTCAAATACTATACTTTATCTACAACTAACAGCCATATAAAAAATCTGATAATATTTGTTAAATATTCAGTTAAGTGTGAGTAGTTCATATATAGCTTAACAGATGGCGCCACAGTAGCACTTAAATGTCAAAATAAATATTCAAATTGTATTTATTATACTTTTATAAGCATATATATTGATATTTATAATAAAAAATATGTTATTAATAAATTAACAGTTTAATAAAATATTATGTGTTAAATTATATGCCCTATTTATTACAGAAAAGTGTAGCGTGTATCATGACATTTCATATTACACTTGTGTAATATGAGTAGTATATTATATGTAGTATCACACGTGTAATGTACCCATATTTCAATAGTTGTAGATAAAATAATTTTATTTAACACAAAAGATTTTTTTTCTTACTAAAACAATATAAACTATTTGTTATTTTGTTATAATATTAATAGATTCAATAAAATGTAAATATTTGCTACAATGTGATATTTTTGAAGTACATTCAGTGTAAAGGAAATTAGAATTAGGATTTTTCCAAGTACTATCTATAAATTAAACATACTTATCTTTACTTACATGATTACGTTTTGACTCTAAATATGTTCGATACAACAATGTTCTAATTTGTGATATAGATGAGGAATAATAATGTGGTATTGATTCTAAAGAAATATTTGTATCACAGTTTTCCATGTCATTATCACAAGGATATTTTATTTTTCCATTTTCAGTTAAAGCTACAAATCGGTCTAAATAGTTTCCATCGTCATCGTATTCGCCAGATGCTGCATCCATAACTACAAAAAAATTATATCGAATTTTATTATTTAAAATTCAATAGTATACATAATCTGTACAAATTAATAATTTAAGTTTCTATAGTTTACCAATTTACTTGTAAGTGTATTTAAAAAAATAATTTTATAATAAGTCAACTTTTATATATTTTTTCCTACAACTGGGCATAAAGTACATACTTTATGATCTCTTTAGAGTTTATTTATGCATTAAACAGAACTCAACTAAAAACACTTAATTTACACTCTGGTTGCATAATAGTTATTTTTATATTAAGAGCATGTTTTTAGTACGTGAGAATGTTACTTTTATTACTGAGTCAAAATAAGTCATTCAAAAGTGAAAACACAGTTCTCGCTCGAAATACAAGCAATATTTTTTTCTACAACAATTTTTCTAGAAATTTTAATTAATATGAAGAAAAATATAATAAAATTATGCAGGTATCTTATTACGAATGCATCATAATCACCTTCACAACTAAAGGAAAATGAAAGTTGTTTATAATAAAAAATAAATTATTAATTTATAACGGTTAATTCAGTTTGACAGATGAATCCGTAAAGTTAAATTTTGATATAAGAATCTGTAAAGTTTTACTTTAGCTACTACTTTGGCAAACTTCACGGAGCGATATAGGGTACTTTAGTATCGATTAAAAAAAAAATCCACGGTTTTGCATGGTTGTCATAGTAATGTATTAAAAACATAACACATTAAAAAATGACATACTTTAACTTAAAAATTAATGCACAAATGTCAGCCTTTTTTGACAGTTGTAGAAAAATAACTATTAGTAGTTAAAATTTTAATGTATAATCAATATACATTAAACACTGATACCTACATAAGTTAATAAGTTTAAGAAATTAATATTTATGAAAATATATTATATACATAATATTTTAAATTTTATAGCTATAAATAACCATTTATTACAAAATTAAATTTTTTTCAAACGTCATAAAAGTGACATCTTCTGTGATCTGTTTCACAAGGTTGAAGTTTAATTTCTATGCCGCCGTAATATAATTTTTCATTCTAGCCGCCGTTTAATTTCTTCGCCGCCGTATGTAGAATCAGCCAATAAGAAGTTACTTGTACAATAGAAATCTGTAATATCGCCCTAAATGTCACATAAAAACTAGATAACCTAAGAATAAAGTTACTAAAAATTATGAATAACTGACAGGTAACCTACATATTAAACGTCAAATAGTAATTAATTTTTTTAATTTCTACGTTTGAAGCAAAAATAGAATGTATTATTCAGAGTAAAAGCATGCAATTGACCGACTCGCTTCACTCGTCGTGCAAACTTCCATGTTCGCCACACAAAGTAACACTTTTACTCTTAATAACACAATATACTATTATATATCGTAGTTACGTATATCTAACTCCTATAATTACAAAATTAACAGAATTTACGCACAAGGTCTAGCCTATTATTATACAACATTGTCTCCTAATAATAGTTCTTATTGTCAACAATTTTTGAAAAAAAATCTTTAAGGAAACAATCATTAAGATTAAAAATGTTTGTTTCATTTTTTGCATAAAAAGGTTAATTATATTTTTATTTAACTACTTATCTTTAATTTTTAAGGTAATTTGTAATTTAATACTGATTTTTACCACCAAATTGGAAAATAAGCATAAATTTATATTTTATTCATATTTTTAATCTGTAAAAGCCGAAATAAGATTTTATTGTTTATAAAATTTCTTAGCAAATTTATGAAAAATGTACGTTAAAACATGAAAATTTAATTTTCACTTTTTAATTATTAATTCTCATATATGAAAGAATTGTTTTGTATATTTTTTCTCATAATTTTATAGTCGAATTGACGTTTTCTACATGTCTTAAATATAAGAATGATCAATAATAAGTGATAGTCACGTAACCGGCAATTTTCTTAAATGACAAAAAAACTACACTTTTGGGAAAAAATGTATGATATTGCAGTTCATGGGCGAGCGAGTTTATATTATAAAGAATTTTTATTTGCTAACATACTCTAAAGTAAATAACTTCTGATGTTGGTCCTTTAAAACGATTTCGGAAGGTAAATTAACATAAATCAATCACATTAATCAATCAGTAATATATTATATAATATAATTTTGTACATCACTAACCAAGCAAATAACATAAAACATTTGTTGTTAATAATGGAATTAGTAAACGCAAGTAATAAAACCGGTAAAAAGAAATATAGAATTATAACTAATTTTTAATCTTATTTTTAAAATTGTAAATAAAACTTACAATGATTAAATTTTGTATTATTATTAAACAATTCCTTATTTTTAAATACATGATTTTGATTACTCTCTGTCAAAAATTAAGTATTTAAAATTATAATGTATAATTTTTTTTCGATATTTATTAAAACTTATTGAAATACAGGCAATAAGGGCATTTAAACTTATAGAAAAAGTTTTATTTCTATGTACATCTATGCTTTGTTTTAAATATAATACATATAAAATGGGGGCCCCAAATTTTATTTTGCTTAAGGCCCCGAAAGGAGTTAATCCGGCCCTGCGAATATCATACCGCAATAAATGAAAATTTGAATATAAAATGCAAAATATGTGCATTGCGTCAGAACAGTACTTTTCCTCGATTTTTACTAAACTCATATGATATTTTAATATCGTTATCAGTTGAATTTAAATTTGCTATACTCGTATTTTATTTTTTTGAACTTGGAACATAATTAGTTTTAATTAATATATTTTTTTTATGATTACAGAAAAAATAGGTATGTTGTCATTGAAATTCCTTGTTATGATTCATGTAATTAATTGTCCTATTTGTTAGAAAAGATAATATTTTCTATCTCGATACACATGAAAAACTATTTTTGTTGTGATTCTTTTATATTTTTATATTTTAAAAGTTTAGTTATTGAAAAACTATTGAATAATGTTATTTAATGGAAAAACTTACAGAAGTCTATAGGATTGTAATGCACAGGACATGTCAGCTTCGTTCTTTCTAAAAAAGGTAATAACTGGTCTCCTTTCCCGTTGTACACGCATTGCCCGTCCGTCATTACATAAATGTGGTCAAACATGGCGAAGATCTTAGCACTGGGCGAATGAATGGAACATATCACAGTCCTTCCCTCGTCTGCAAGTTGTTTCATCATTCTCACACACAAAACACTGGCTTGCTCATCTAAACCACTAAAATAATTCTTTATTAATATGATTACACAAGCAGGCACAAATTCTACTAAAATCTCAATAAATAATTCATTGTTCATTTATAAGTATGTTTTTTTACTAATATTATTTAATAGTTCATTATTAGATGTTTAAATTATTTTGCTTTTTTTATTTGCAATATATTAATTAATTTACAACTAGGGCAGAAAGTTATATTTTTCCACATATAGTCAAACCTCCAAAAATTATTAAACAGAAAGAATAATAAAATTCAGATAAACACAAATAATGAATTTGTAGACTAGATAAAGTAGGTACAGTAAAAAATTTTTATTGGTTATCGTAATTATTACAAACAAAGCTATTGATAACTTTTGTTAAGATATTTATATTTGTGAAATTTTAAAAGTATTTTTAATAGTCTGCATCAGTGGCGGCTTAAGGTGGGAATCATTTAAGTACTGGCTTACGGCTTAAGGCGCCAAAAATTATAAAAAACTAAAAATATAAATATACAACTAAACAAAGAAAATCAATGTATAGAATATATATCTGTATTATTTAATTTTGGAATCCTTCAAATTTAGTTTTGTATAAATAAATTATATTGATTTTATAATTATGTTAGGAATTTTAAAATTCGGAATCAATAATAAATGTTTATATTATGAATTTGACGTTTCAATTTGGAATCAAAATGGATGCAATTGCGGTATCTAGAGAAACTGGAGGAACTGCTTAGAAATAATGGTTGTTATGATTATGGTAATTAAACACGTTACAAACAAATCTAAATTATTTTGAATTTTGAAATAAGGTAGAATAAGTAGGAAAGAACACAAAATAATTGATACTGAAGTACTTTTAAATTTGTAATAAAATTCAAATATGTTATTAGATAAGAAACCTTGTTAAAATGTATCGGAAAAATAAATTTTCTGGATCAGAAAAAAAATTACGTTGATTTTGTTAGAAAGTGTAATATTTGTGTTCATATTTTTATTTAATTTTATTGTTTTTGCTTATTGTAATACATATGTAAATATTCAAGTTTATCTTGTTATTTAATATCCGAAAAAATCAGAAATAATCGCTGTAACGTGGAGAGGGAAGGCGATGCATATATTTTGCCTTAGGGCGCTATATGTCTTGAGCCGGACCTGATCTGCATTAAAAGATAATAAAAACCAGACATGCATGTGTCATGTTGTTTATGCTTTACTTGCAGCTATTTCAAATTCAAAAATATTAATAAATACAGCGCAAATCTGATTTTTTGTGGATTTAATGCAATTAATAATAATAAAAAATCTATTAACGATATGTTAAATTATGTATTTATGACTATGATCTATGATTAAAAACAATTATAATTACCTCGTGGGTTCATCCAGAAATATTACAGGCGGATTGTTAATTAATTCTAGAGCTATTGCCAGTCTTTTTCTTTCACCTCCAGATAATGTTTCTACATCATTATTTATAACATTTGATAATCTAAGATTTTGTAAAATTTCTTTAATCTAAAATAATAAAATTAACAATATACAATACATTAAAGAAACAAACACATACAATTTTCATTTTTTCCTGTTTCCTTTTTTCAAAGCCAAGTTTAAAATCAGCAGCAATTAACATAGATTCCAACACTGTTACATATTGTTGTAAACTATTTTCTTGTGTTATGTAGCGACTTATTTTATAAAAGTATTTAAGTTCTCTAATTTTATTGTTAATAATTACTTTGCCAGAGATGTTCGTCGTCCTGAAAATATTATTAATTGAATTTTAATCATTCTAATTTCAATTGGTATAATTGATATAATCAACCTCAAGTTTTGAGTAATTAAAATTAATCATATTACTAATTTTATCATAGCATATTGCGAACAAGACTATTCTATTTATATTATCAGGAAACACATTTTTAATCTTATCAATGTCTTTGAATTTTTGATAAAAATATTTAGAAAAATGTCAAGATTGACATTGAAATAATTACTATGATTTGTTTTTCCTATTCGAAATTCTATTTTTTTTCTTTTTAATTTATTAACTAATTACTTACTTGTACCCTGCTAAAATATTAAGAAGAGTAGTTTTTCCTGATCCTGAAGGACCCAAAATTGCTGATACTTGTCTTGATTTAAATTCTCCATTGATAGATTTTAATATACTCTTTTCTATAATTAATTAAATAATCTTTAATAAATATTATCCCACTTATGAGCTTATGAAACAACTTTGTTTTTAAACTTTTTTACTTCCTTGTACAAAGTAACGGAAGTATTGTAATCGCAAAAAAAATCGGACCCATTTTAACTAGTTTCTGTACGTACTTATGTACGTACCTCGTTTAATTAATAAATGATCCAGTTGTTTATTTCCTTTTTTATTTCAATCGGCAGTGCCGAAAGGGCACTTTGCTCGTAGTGTTTTTTTGAATTTTTCGCATAACTCAAAAACGCCCGAAAACGATTAGTCGTAAAATGTTGAAATTTCGTTTATCTATAGAATTACAATAACATCTAGTTATGCACCTCTATGTTCCAATTAGTATTTTCAAAAGGGAAGTCTAATTTTGGCAGAAACTTAATAATAATAATAATTAATTTAGCTTTTAATTTTTGTAGCAAATATTTAATTTCTTGTTAATAAATTGACGTTGCCAACTTTGAGAATATATTTCTTAAGAAATATGTGCGAAATAAATGTGCAAGTTTTTGAGCGATTAAAAAAATTTTGTGTAGTACAATAATAAAAAATATTCTAATAAAATTTTCAAAAGATCATCCATTTCAAATGAAAGTTCGAAGTTATAAAACGAATAGAAGTGGAAAAATGATTAGCCGTCGAATGATCTCTTTTTCCAGTGAAAAAGTTTAAAAGAAGCGCAACAAAAAATGTGTATAATTTAGTGTACAAGAAAGTCATGTGGTGTCGATGTCAGATATTTTAATTATAAAATAAAAATTATTTAACACAGTAAAATTAAAAAACCAATTATCAACTTTTACACGACAAAATATGTACTTAATTAATTTGTATAATAGGTATATACACAAATAAGTGCTATCAATTAATTTATAATTAAAAAAAAACAATAATTTGCTGGGCTTCTATAGTAAAAGATTATTTTAATCATCCTAATAAGTTTTAATCTTACATGATAAAAATTAAATAACATATATTTTTCTTAACTATATGTAATTATTACAACAAAGCGAAATTTTTATAATATTTGTACATATTTTATAATTTAATACACTATTATTATTAATTAAATAATTATCAAAATATTCAAACTGAAACATTCAATATTGTAATTACATTTCTTTGAATTCTATGACTACAAATATTAGCGATGAATACCGCAATTAATCTAATAATTATAAGAATATAAACAATATCTTAATAGTAATATATTTAAAAAACAAAGAGTTCAGTTTACAATATTCCAATAGTACTTAAATTTAAAAGTAAAAGCTCATGATGAATTGCTCTATTTTGGTTTTTAAAAAGTTAAAAATATTACCTTCTTTTCCACAAAACACAGAGTATTTTAAATCTTGAAATCGGATATTTACTTTTGGTCTGTTGTCATCAACTAATATTTCTGTATCCATATTTATCGTAGACTTTCAAGAAATACTGTTACTACTGTAATAGTGATACATTTGAGAACTTTAAACACTGTTTGTATTCATTGTTTACTCGACGATAGGTTAGCCTACACTAAGGCAGACATGCGCAATTGTTGGATTCTGCGAAACAACTGCTATCTTTTGCCATGCTCCAAGTAATTACCGGGAATAGATGAGAAAAAGAAATTGCAGCAAGAGAGATACAGTCAAAAAGGAAAACATTTTGCGCTTCGTTTCACATTCATTGGTCTAATACTTTTATTGTTGTTCAATTGTATCTATTAGCTACACAAATATAAATTTATAATGCATAACATTCGTTTTATCAGTTATCAGTTGTCGGTTTTGAAATTATACAAATAATTTTATTTCTACACAAAACACAAAAAATATTATAAAACATTTCTGATGCGTTATTTATAAATTAATGCAACTATTTAAAAAATCTGTACTTGCAACAGCATAATAATAAACAAATTTAAAAAAAAACCATACACGTCATAACCATATTCGTAAATATGTAAATATTTACATTTATATATACATATGTTTCATTTATTATCAATCTAATCTAATGTACTTATCTATATTTTCTGCAACTACTAGTAACTGTACTGCCATCTGTTATTCTCACACAGAAACTGCACATAATTGTTTGTACTGGTTACGCCTGTAATGTTTGTCACCAAATCAACAAACTTAAGATTCGGGTTGTATAATTACTTTCTTTACAATTGACATTTCCCATATTTGACACATAAGCATAGTTGATAAGTATGGCAGAAATGGATGAGGCAAGGCTTGATGTAAGTAATTGCAAATGTTTTTGCAAATTTTTCATATCAGATAAATAATATAATTGCTTGTATAATAAAATATTAATGTTAATTTATTTTTCATTTGTTGTTTCAAAACAAAACAAGAAACATAACCTAACCTAACTTTCTTGTTTTCAATGTTTTAACTGAAATTTCTGAATATGTTAATAGATGTTTGACGATGTTGGAGGATTCGTTGAAGGAGAAATGTCAATCCCTTCACAATCAAAAGGTGATCATCCTAGCCATCCTGAATTTAATACACTCGACGAACCAATACGTGACACAATAGTAATGTTAATTTTTTTATTAATTGCTATCCAATACCTTATTTATTATTGTTATAGATGAGGGATTTAAAAGCAGTGGGCATCAAATTTTTACATGTATTATTTCCAAAAGAAAAAAAAAGTTTATTGAAAGAATGTAAGTTTACTTTCAAATACATTAAAGAAATAAAGCTTTAATAATTTTAATTTTAGGGGATTTATGGGGCCCTTTAGTATTATGTACATTTATGGCTATGTAAGTATGAAAAATGTAAAAAATATATTTTTTAATTATATATTTTCAGGATTTTACAAGGTTCAAGTACAACAGCAGATAATTCTGATGATGGAGGTCCTGAATTCGCAGAAGTATTTGTAATTGTGTGGATAGGATCATTAATTGTCACACTTAATTCAAAACTTTTGGGTGGCAATATGTACTGCAAAAGTGTTGAATTTTGTGAGCTTTTTTATTATTATTACTCTTTACAGTTCCTTCTTCCAAAGCGTATGTGTTCTGGGATACTGTTTACTTCCAACAGCAATATCATTGATTTTATGTAGATTTATTTTGTTTTTTGATCACACTGTATATCTTTTCTTTTTACGATTGGTAATATCCATGGTAGGGTTCGGATGGGCTACTTACGGTAATTTAAATATAATTGTTTGTATTTCACGTTTAACTTTCACTTTTTTTTCAGCCGCAATTATTTTTCTCGGAGATAGTCAAAAAGAGGGCCGTAAAGCATTAGCAGTATATCCAATTTTCTTATTCTATTTTATAATTTCATGGCTAGTTATTTCACACAGCAACACATAAATATTGTATTATTTATTTATATGTAATATTTGTGATACATTTTCCATATTTCAATTGTAATAATAAGTATAAATAAAATAATATAAATAATTGAATGTTGAATGGGCGTGCAGAATAGTTAGTGAAAATAATCACAGATGGCACTACCGACATCATGTTTTTAATCTAAATACCGAAAGAACCGGTATAAATAACTTTCGTTGTAAAAAATAGTAATTCTAAATAATAATTATACGTAATAAATTTGATTATGAAAGATTTTATAATAAAAAAAATAATTGATGGTACATATTGAATAGCTGACATTGACATTTTCCATTTGTAAACACCAATCGTTGACATTTATGTTTGTGTTGAGGTGTAAATCTGCACGTTGACACGTAGCACCTGAAGTTTTCATAAATGTGTGTGAAAATAACGTAGTTAGAATAGAATTTGCGTGTCAAAATGGTGTTTGTGATTAGAAGAAGTAGATTATTTAGAATAGGAGCTGTGATATTTATATTAATACCTTTATTATATTTGCTGTTCCAATGGTCTGACAAAAATCCAAACAACTTTCCTGTTGCTTCTTTAAAAGGTCATCCCAAACCCAAATTAGTGAGTGGATTAGGTAACTTTGAACCTAAAAATGTAGAACAACGTGAAGGACCTGGTGAAAACGGAGCTGCACATATACTGCGAGAAGACCAGCGAAATGATGCCACGCAATCCGAATCAGAATACGGTATGAATATTGCTTGTTCTGATGAGATTTCCTTAGATCGCTCAATTCATGATACAAGACTAGAGGAATGTAGACATTGGGATTATGCTACAGACCTTCCATCTACTAGTGTAATTATTGTTTTCCACAATGAAGGCTGGTCAGTTCTTTTAAGAACTGTACATTCAGTTATCAACAGATCTCCTCCAAATGTTTTAAAAGAGGTTCTTCTTGTTGATGACTTTAGTGATAAACAGAATTTGAAAGCAGATCTAGATAATTATATCACAAGATTTGATGGTAAAGTCAGACTTATACGTAATACTCAACGAGAAGGGCTCATCAGAACCAGATCACGAGGGGCAAAAGAAGCACTTGGCGAAGTCATCGTATTTCTGGATGCTCATTGCGAAGTGAATACTAATTGGCTTCCACCTTTATTAGCTCCAATTTACAGAGACAGAACAGTACTTACTGTTCCAGTTATTGATGGCATTGATCATAAAACATTTGAATATCGTCCTGTTTACGCCGATGGACATCATTACAGGGGTATTTTTGAATGGGGCATGCTTTATAAAGAAAATGAAGTTCCAAAACGCGAAGCAAACACTCGCACATATAATTCCGAACCTTATAAGAGTCCCACACATGCCGGTGGCTTGTTCGCAATAAATCGAGAATACTTTTTGTCTCTCGGAGCTTATGATGCAGGGTTGCTTGTTTGGGGTGGAGAAAACTTCGAATTAAGCTTTAAAATATGGCAGTGCGGTGGCAGTATTGAATGGGTTCCATGTTCTCGAGTTGGCCACGTTTATCGCGGATTTATGCCGTATAATTTCGGCAAATTAGCTAATAAGAAAAAAGGACCATTAATAACAATCAATTATAAACGTGTAATTGAAACATGGTTCGATGATAAATACAAGGAATACTTTTACACACGTGAACCACTTGCCAGATTTTTGGATATGGGAGATATCACTGAACAATTGGCTTTAAAAGAGAGATTACAATGCAAGAGTTTTGAATGGTTTATGGAAAATGTTGCGTATGATGTGTTAGACAAATTTCCAGAATTACCACCGAATTTACATTGGGGTGAACTTCGTTCCGCAGCTACTAGCAGTTGTTTAGACACCTTAGGGCATGCACCGCCTTCTCTGATGGCCATGCAGCATTGCCACGGTTTCGGCAACAATCAATTAATTCGTCTGAATGCAAAGGGCCAACTTGGGGTAGGCGAGCGGTGTATTGAAGCTGATTCTCAGGGCATTAAATTAGCTTTCTGCCGCCTTGGAACCGTGGATGGACCCTGGCAGTACGACACATCTACACACACACTCTACCACAGAGTTCATAAAAAGTGCATGGCGCTTCATCCACAAACAGGCCAGCTTTCATTATTGCCGTGCGATGTCATCAATATTTATCAACAATGGTTCTTCAAACAAATTAAACCAAAATGGTAGTTAATGTCGTATTTAATTTTTATTCCACCGGCGATTGTTTCTGTGACAGTTGGTGTATATTTATGCCGGACAAGTTACTTACAGAGACATTTTTGATGGTTAATGGTAGAAACAATTGACAATCTTATATGTGTAATTTAAATTTAAAATAATAAATGTAATTAGATTCCAACATTCCAGCAAATTACTTAAGAACGTAAACTAATTTCCTTAATTTTATTTTGTAAATAATTGGAAATCTATAAATATATACTGCCAAACGCATATCTTCAGAATGTAAATAAAATACTTTAGTTGTTTTTATATTTACAAAGTACTCCTAAAATCTGTATTATTTTACTATATATAAAATTGCGAATACACTTTGTCCTATGTATATGTTTAAGTAATTATAATTACTTGTGCCTTATTCTGTCATCTCTGTGTGAAAATGTCAATAAAACTTTTTTATAAAAAAAGATTTTTACTGTTTGTTTATTGTTTTAAGTTTATTAGATTATTGAATTAGAAATATTTGTATATTTCAAGTGTCGGGTAAGTATTTGATATATGTTACGTTAAATTTTACACTTAAAAATATTAAAAAATAATATCTTAATATATTTGTTTAGTTGTTATCGTTAACTTATAAATAAATTAAGTATGTGTACTTTAGTACTATAATATATAGCTTTTATCAGCGGTGGATTTAGACTAATGCCGAACCTAAGGTCCTTCCCCCCTCCTTGTGTTGAATAAATCAAAAACCAGATTCACATATTATTTGTGATTAATGTTGTTACTTATTTCTATATGACATTTTTTAAAAAAATGCCGCCCTGGGCTATAGCCCTCCACTAAATCCGCCACTGGCTTTTATTTCCGATTTACTGATTATTACTTAAGTTTAATTTTATTGCACAATTTTAAAAAAAGTTAATAAATGATCATTTCATAAACATATGACAAAAATGTTTACCGATGTGTGTAAATATCATACGTTTGATCTGGGTGATTTCAATAGGCCAAAATTTTGTAATTTTTCATTTATACCTATTATATGCAACTCACAATACAACAGTGTGAAGCGAGTATAAAATAAGGCGTTGGTGAAGCCTGAAACAGAAAACTAGTGATAATAACGTACCAACAATAAATCTCACATTATCATCGTAATAGTATTTACAACATTTTTCACTTTATATTTCTAATTTCTATTCATGTTACACATACATACAAAATTGGAATTTTGTAATGTTTAATTAACAATCTGCTAATTTTTAATTAATAGATAAATTAAATATAATTATATTGACATAAATTGATAATTATTGAGTACAAGCGTGTGTCATTAGTCACTATAATTACTGAAATAAATACTAATACATTTGCTTACAGAGTACAAAAAATAATTTATAATTACACAGATTTGATATGTAATATGGAATCACTAATAATTAATTTCACTTAATATCTTAGTATGTTACAAGTACATTATTTTTTCGAGTCTCAAACATAAATGTCTGTCGTCAGACATATTTATGAATGAAACAAGAATTTTCTCCTTAAGGTGCTTCCTGGAAGTCAAAGTAAAAAATACCGTACTTCCTGTTTGCAACAATATTCATAAAGTATAGTATTTGTAGGTAAACTTCTACCTGTTTTATTTCAAGTGGCCGTTTATAACTTACATTTACATTGCACTAAGGGGTGTTAACAAACCTGTTCATTCACAAATATTTCACAACAGGTTGTTTACAGGTCATAAACGAATAAAGTCAAGTGGCTTTTACAATCTCAAAGGAGGTACTTCAAAGACAAAGTTGTAAAATCTTACAGGAAATACTAAATAGCAATTTTTACCTATAGATATGCATCTTATTTTTACCGATTATTGCTTTTATTGTGTTTGTCTGTCTGGAGATCTGTGGAACGGTTTGGTTTACAAGGAATTCAATTGAACGATTTGTTATCTACGATATAAAATTAGCACATTAATTAAAGTTTCATTATGAGTTTCATAATGATACTCACTGTCATTATTATATATTTTGTAAGACAATTAATAGTAAAAATTCGATAAAAAAATATATTTTCACTGTATTTTGGAACAATACCTATCTAACTCAAGACTCACTCATTTTATCTTGAAAACTGAGGTAAAATGTACCCATTTCAAATAATTTGACATAATCAAAATGCTTTTTCTTTAAACAAACAAACGTAGTGTCCATAACAATGAATAAAGTGAACATTTTACTGTTTTTCTAATTCCGTTTAATAAGAGACTCTTTATTTCCCTATTTTCAGTTAGATTATTGATTCCATTATTTCACTAGTGAAATAATGAAATCATTTTTTCAAGCGGAATCAAATTGGAAAGTAGGGAAGAAATATTACAAACTACAAAAATAAAGAATATTTAGTTCTCATTATCTTTACAAATATTAATAATATAGTTATTACATTTATTATATTCATAGAGATTTGTATTTTACAATTCAAAAAACTTAAATGACTAACAACTTTATTTTATATAATTTTATCTGTTTATAACCAAAAAAATTGTTGCAATAATTTAGTAACGTTTAAAATTAAGCAGTGCATAAGTTAATTCTTTTTTTTATATATTCCAATTGGTCAAACAGCAGTTTACCTGTGCCTTGAAACACAAATGAATTTTAAAATATTAAATATTAAAGATGCCTCATTTACTACCTCTTACTTCCTATAAATGATTTATTTGTATTAGATGAAAATATTTATGCTGTTTACGTTTGAAAATTGGAATTATTGTAAATATTTACTGCCCAAGAAGTTAATTGTAAACAAAGGATACAAAATTAGAGTGATATTTAAATTACACTAGCTTGTTCACGGAACTTGCAAAAAAGCGCGTAAATTGCTAAAATGTAAATATTTAAATTTTATTTAAACAACGGTTATTATCTGACTACCCGGTAACCGGACAAAATACTACCAAATATCTTATTTTTCTCAAATATGCGTTTCTAGGAAATTCAATAGTAAATTATTTTTGTATGCGTCATTTCGTACAACAAATTATTATTTGGTTTATTTTAAAAATTTAATAATATTCCATGTTAAGCATAATACTTTAAAGGCAGATTTCTTCACCTTCTGGGTTAAAGTACCGGTTCCCTTAACCATCGGATAAATAGAAAATTTATCGAAATAATAAGTAGCGAATATTTTTGACAACATAAGTCAGTTATTCGATGCGATATTTTTTATTAACCGGCATTTAAGACAACCGGCACTTCACCCAGAGGTGAAAAAATCGGCCCTTAGACTGAACGATGGATTTGAAAAGGAATTACTGGGTGTTCGTATAATCATTGTTATTGACGCAAACCCAGTAATTCCTTTGAAAACCTAATTCATAGTTCAGAATGCGATTGCTTCTTTCCTACACACTAATTCAATGTCAATATCAGTTTGTCGTCGCTATTATAGAGTATTATTAACCTCATAATATACCTCGTACTCAGCTCATTAATAAATAATATTACACCTTTTCAATTGTATTTAAGAAAGAAATTCATATTCGTCAGTTATAATCATCGAATGTAATTAAGATTTATAAGTTATAATGTTAAAAGAATCAAATAAACCACATTTTATATTTTCTGAATTACAATTGACTGTTCTGATTTACAACTGACGAATCTGAATTACACTTGATGCTCTTTGAATAACATATGACACTTTCTGAATTACAATAAGAAAAGGTGTCTAAAACGTATAACCTAATAAATAATACAGAATTGGTTTTATTCGAGTAGATAGTTCGTAACTAAGAAAAAACTTTTGGTATTCAGTCGAAACGTTGGTGTACCTATTAGTTGACTTTACTATATGATTGGTACCTCAAAAATTTTTCTTCAATAACAGATAATATTGCAGGAAACGTCCAAAAAAGCGTATCGTCAAATAGGGTATTTTGGAACTCATGCGAAACTTGGGGCAGTTTGATAACTTCAAAATTGTTTGTCACTCGTGTTAGTTCAATGAATGTGCGCAATAACTTGAATAAACAAAATAGTAGTAAGGACTGTTTATCCTGTAAATAAATTATGTAAAACATACAAAAATTGTTGTAAACCTAATATTAACCTTTGCAAGTATGTTGGTCATATGACATGCTTCGCTTTATTTATTTATATTTATTGTTTATGTTTTTACTACCTTATACGAAATAAAGGAAGTATTGTAATCGCAAAAAAAAAATCGGTTTTCAGATTTCAACGGAAATATCCATTTTGATTACCCCCGAATTAATTTTGACTAGTTTCGGCGTGATATCTGTATACGTACGAATCTCGCATAATTCAAAATGATAAGCTAAAACAACTAGTATTGCATCTCCCTTTTTTATTGCAATCGGCAGTGCCAAAAGGGCACTTTGCTTGTAGTGTTTTTTTGAATTTTTTGTAAAACTCAAAAACGAGTAGCCGTAGAATCTTGGAATTGCTATTACATCTAGTTGTGCACTTCCATTTTTTGTTCCAATCGGCCTTTTCAAAAGGGCACTTTACTTTTAGCAGAAACTTAATAAATATAATAATTAAGTTGGCTTTAAATTTATGCAGGAAACATTTTATTTTTTGTTAATAAATTGACAACATTGACAACTATTGGAATATATTTTCTGAGAAACAATGAGGAAGTGAGAAATATATAAGAAATAAATGAAAACAATACGAGTATCTCTTTCTTTGCAAGTACTGAGCGATTAATAAAAATTTTCAAAAGATGATCCATTTCGAAAAGAAGTTCGAAGATATGAAACAATGGAACGAATGAAGAATGATTAGCCGTAGAATGATCTCACTTTCAAGCGAAATAAGTTTAAATGAATTGCAGTAAAAATGAGTATAATTTGGCGTACAAGGAAGTTATGTGGTGTCCACATCAGATTTTTTAGTACTATTGTACTAATATTTTTGTTATTATATCAATTTTAAAATATTGACGTCCTGAATGATTTTTCCTTTATTACAATTAAAATTAAAATACCTATTTCTGCATCATTATATTTCACGTTAATTTGTATTGTGTTCCAAATACACCGGTTTTTGAGAGTAACTTGGAACACCAACATTTTTTTTTTAATGTAATGTAAATTTTTATACTTTCTATACGATTTCTTAAATTACGATCTAAGACTAAACTTTTGGTATACATAGATCATATTTTTGTCATTTTTAATACCGAATTTACAGCCTGTTAAACTTCAAAATATGTTTCAAGTATGGCGGATTGACGGTAAGGTTTCAATTTATCTTGGTATATCAATTGCTTACATATATTCTAATTCCGGGTTTCAAGCGGAGTAATTTTTATTTGTATTTAATTATGAATTTTTTACCATGAGATTATTTCTTCTTTGAGAAAGAAAACATAATTACATATACATATTCATTGATTATTGATTGGATAAAAAGTGTTGCAAGAACAGCGAATCAAAGTTCAACACGCATGTAATAGAAGTAGAACCTTGTAAGGTTTAGAAAATCAAGGTTTAGCAATTACAAAATATCCGGTGACGCTTAATACAGCACGCGGCGAGTGGACGCGGACTGAATGTGTCACTTTTAACGATTTAATCTAAAACAGCGTTTCTGCAATGAAAAGGAAGTGAAGTGTACTGACCTAACGCTCAGCGAGCAATTTTCATCAAAACACCATTATCAACATCAACGTCGCGATGAGATTTTATACATGGAAATGGAACGAATCTTCATTTCTTTCAATTTCCCAACAAACTACAAGATATAGAAACACTACACTTTACACTAACTACTTCTAATTACAATTCTGAACAATCAAAGTTTGAATTTCATTTGTTTCTCACCAAAATTTCAGCTTGTACACTAAAATTTAAGATTTTCTTCCGATTTACAGTTAATGTATATACCTACTGATTTTGGTTAAATTTGTAAATTTTAGAGAAACTGCCTTATAACCTGCCTATTTATCATCATCTGTACCACATCATTTCTAGATGGAACAGGGAAGATGGGCAGGACCTCAAGTATCTAATTTGTTTCAAGACCTCATATAAAGGAGTTTCATTAAATTAATATAAAACTTTATTTGCATTTTTCTCAAAAAATCGTTAAGTAATGGTAAGAAAATATTAAATCATTCAATTCAGAATTAAATTCGTTAATGAATAAGCAAAGAAATAATATAAGTTCACAGTTAAACTAAAAAAGTTGGTTTCTTTATTTTGTGAAGCACTAGATGAAAAAAATATTTTTTGTTCTTTAAATTTTCTTGTAAAATAGAAATTGTTTCTCTACTTATCCTTCTTTGTATAACTTGTAGTTCTCCAGATGACCCATTTAAAATTAACATCCTGTATAGGTATTAAATAAATTCCTAATAAAAAAAGATATTGTGTTGAATAAATCAGTTTTTTAAGAAATCATAGATATTATTATTGTTAGTTATAGTAAGATAATTAATGTATTATTAATAAAACCTTATTTGCCTTAGATTTATTCACATTTGTTTTTAAAAATATTGTGAGCGCCACTATATTTTTAAAAATAAATGTGTGTTTTTTATTACAGACGATAATACTGTACAAATGTGCATGAAATCATCGGAGCCTGATTACTTCCGAAAGGACGATAAGACTTGTCTACATTTTTTAATTTAAATCATTTATAAGTCAATAACATAAAAAATAAAAATAAAAGAAAACAAAAATGATAATATAATTATGTAGTTTAATATTAGTTTTTCACTATCAGCTGCCGCTCTCACCATGATTTACTGATATTTGACATGAGAAATTATTTTTCACTAATAGTATACTTGGTAAACATGGTAAATTATTATTGCCCTAGGACAATAATGCTAACTATATCACTTCTTAAAAAACCTCTAGTCTCAACATCTAAATATTATTTGATTCAATAAACTCAAGAAACGTCTAAACTATGAATTCACAATTTAAATATACAGTCTAATTTAAATAAATAAAGCAAATAAAAACAAATCAAGAATCAAAAGTGAGGTTAAGTGAGGTCGGATATAAAAATAAAAGTAACCTATTTCATTTTTGAGAATATTTAGAAACAAATAAATATTCATGTCAAAATTTTTATTATCAATATAAAAATATAAAATAAGGTGTTTCGTAATTTTGTGTGATATGACAAAACATCGTTTACATGGAGATTGATTAGCATTTGTTGTTTACATTACTTTGAATTTTGATGTTATTGTCTAGCAATTTTAACGCTCGCCGTGATTTAATCTTGCGTTTTCGCACGCTTTTTAGTTTGTTAAACAAGGATTATGATACAGATATAATAAAAAATAGTATACTTATATACCATGGTTCACGGGTGAGAAGACTATTAGTGACCAGCGCATTGTATCCCTCGACTGCTTTGCATCTCGGGATTCAATCTTGGTGGCTAGATCAGTAATGATAGTCTTCTCAACATTGGTATATGTATAATATATTATTATGTACGTAAATATTAATTGTAAGTTTAGCAAGTAAAATGTTATTTTGGTAATCAAATTGTTAATAATATTAGATTTTTCTGTTACCGCTTTTTGATTAAACATTTACAAAATAAACTATAATTCCCATCTCCAAAATATAAATAGTTCTGTTTAAATTTTTCAAGTTTTATGGTTATTACAAGCATAATATTTTCTTTGCAATAAAATTTATATATTTGTATGATGCATAAGAAGTAACACTATTTTGTAAGTGTTGAGTAGTTTATTGAATCAGGCGTCAGAAGTCAGGCGTCAATGTAATTTATAGTGTGACAGGTATTTTGAATTTAAGAATACATGAAATGAATATCTATGACTCCTATAAAAGAAGGTAGCAGTAACATTCAACAAGTTAACAACCGATCCGGCTCCAGACTAGACGAGGATGATCAAACAATTGTCAGAGCTTAGCCTGTCTGTCCAAGACCTTTCTTGGACAGACAAGCGGGATTTGCAGTCACTTAGTCACATTGATTTGTTTGTTTGCTTAGAATCATTCAATCCTTTAGTACAATTTTATAAATTTACTTACGTACTTATTGACAGTTGCGTCGTTAAACCTTTTTTTTAGGGAGGTATGGTTGCTCTTTACTTTTGAAGAAGTTTATTTTTTTTTTACTAATAAGTATATGTTTGCGGTTTATCTCTATAATATTTAATTTTCCCTTAAATGAATAATATCACATCGGAATAAAATCACAAATGAACTATTCTATATTGCTGCCAAAAGTTCGATTAAGTAGCATTTTTTGTTTAAATGTTGCTTAAAATTTAAGCCTTGTTGGCATAAATGTGCATAAGAATATCTTTTTTTATAATAATACATTGGATAATATCATATCGGAATAGAATGACAAATGAAATATTGCTCCCAAAATTTCGATTGTTGGATATAAGAATATACATCTTTTTTATAATATTTTTTTTATTTTGCCCCCCTTTTGAAAAATATTCTCGGTGTGCCATTTTTCTTCAGTCCGACCCTGTTTACTCGCAAATTGACAGCTGTCAATTCATGGTTATGACATTGGCCTATGGAATCGAAGGTCTTAAGTTCAATTCCGATAGTGGGTGTTTTTTTTTTTTTGTAATAGTTTTTGTTTATTATATTTATACAATATTATTAATGCTTTGTCAAAATATTAATGAGGTAATTAAAGTGAAATAAATTATGAAGATGTAATGAAACCATGCAATATACAAATTTATTAACAAATAACTTGTCAACAGAATTAACCAAGAAATATTACAAATACATTTATCTATTAAATGTATAATTACAAAAATAGTTATATGTGTATCAAGGTTCTAAAAGAAATATTTTTTGACCGAATCCGAAGTTTGCAGCCGAGGCTACAAATCAGATGAGGCCCAAAAAGAACTTTTAGCCGAGGTGCACACAACATTTTTTAGGCGATTGATTACAACAAGAAATTATGAATTTTCATTCAAAATTTATCTTACGGCCGCATTTACTTTACGGTCGCTATTTTTACTCGCAAATTCATTACTTTTTCATTAATATTTGTAAAGGACTAGTTAAAATTTTACTTACACTTGTTATTATATTCTAAAATAATTAATCACATTAATATGAACTATGTAAATCAATAATGAACATACAAGCGGCCAAAAATTTTGACTTTGACAGATGTCAAATAAAAATTGATACTTTAAGGTTGCCAGAAGATACGAAAAACAACAATTTATGTACCAGTCGCTTAAAAAAATATTAAAAAGAAATTGCTTTAGTTGGAATCGAACTAAAGACCTTTGGCTGTTGTCCTTACCCCAAAACCAGCCTAAAACCATGAATTGACAGCTGTGACAGCTGTCATTTGGCGTGTATAGCAATAAAAACATCACATGAAAAAATCATTTTTGTAAATTTCGTTAAATTGCTATATTAAATGAAGTAATCAGCATTTAATAACATGTAGGAATATATCTGGGCAATATGATTACTTAATTGTTAACCGGGCAGTTTTTATTTACCAAAAACTGTTTTTCTATGTTAAATACCTATGACAACTCTATTGGAACACAAGGTATAATTATTTTCTTAAAATATGCTGCTATAATAAAAATAATGTCCTGTCATTAAAAAAATGAGATATTTTGAAGCTGAAAATGTGCGCCCCTATGTTTTAAAATTCTAACACTCCCCCTGCTTAGTGACGAAAGTAAAATTATTTCAATAATAAATCTTAATGTTTTTTTCAGAGATACGATAGGCAAGAATACTGTACTACAAGTGCTTTTTCCGATTATGCTCGCAAAAATAACGATAGAATTTAATAAATTTTTGAAACTTAGACATGTATTTTTTTTACAAAAGTCAGGTTTCACCGAATACCTATTTTTTAAATAAATTAAATAAAAACACTTGGTTTTTGTTCCACAGATTAAACAATAATCCTTTATTGCACAACTTCGGCGTTTAGTTAGATGTAATAAATTCCCCGTTCATTGATACTGTACTTAAAGAAATTTCCAAATCACCAACCCCCCACGAGTAATTAGCTGTACCTGTATATATAAGAACTTTTCTGTACAATGTAATATTATTCCTTCTGATGATGGCATAAACGCCGAAATTGTGCAATAAAGGAATATTGTTTAATCTGTGGAACAAAAACCAAGTGTTTTTATTTAATTTATTTATTTAATCATGTTCCACCAAGTGCCAACAGTCGCATCAATAGATTTTACCTATTTTTTATGTACTATTTACAAAAAAATACATTAAATGTAACCATTAGTGAAACTCGTCGGGAGCAACATTATTTGTTTGTTAACTTTTTTTGGAATCTCATTTTTTAGGTTTTTTACCCCTTTCCTCCAAAAATTAATTCATTAAATAATAAAATTTGTGACAAAATTTGAAGAATTTTAAGTTAATACTTAGTAAGTGTTCAAGAAAAAGTAACAAATAAATATTGTTGCTCTCGATGAGTTCTATGGCATATTAAATTTAATGTACTTATTTCTGTAGATTATTTTAGCATATACAGGATTCTAATATTAAGCCTGGAATTCTGTATATAGAATTTATGTTTTCAAATCAAATAGATTGTTTAGGTTTTATGAATAAAGCATTCAATTCCTATCCATATATTATTTCCAAATTTAACAATACTGTTTCAAGATCAGTGGAATTTAAAACAAATTAATTTTAAGAGCATTTGTATACTTCAATCAAACAGTAGAAAAACAAATTAGAGACTACAAAAAATGGCATATAAAGACTATGATAAATGAGGAATGCAATAAAAAAATAAAAATAATATTTTATAGTTTTTATTAAAATGTAGAGCTTGTATGTTCATGGTACTTAATTCAATTTCTACCAAATTGAAATTAAGACCAAGAAACGAATCCAAAATGAGTCGAAAATACCCAATTTGAGTCCAAAATTTTTGTTTCTAAAAATGATCCATATTGATAGACGTCGATGCGGTGATTTCAAACTTACAAATAGAATTTAATTATCTCTTTTCATTCCTGAAATTTTTACTCTCAAAGTTGTACCTCAAATTAGTGTATGCTTTATTGGTATGCCTCTAAAATAGATAAGAAATAATCACAACAACCATATCAGTCGATTCTACGAGTAGAGTAATTAAGAACGATGAAAAATGCGAAAAACGAAAAGACAGAAATTTAACTTTTTCGTTCGGAAATGTTTTTCTCCAAATTTTTTTTCTGAACTTAAGTAAATACTTAAGAAATATCTCGATCCCTTAATACTAGGTACGATGTGAAAAAAGAACATCTATAATTTAATGAATTTACATAAAATATGACATTTAATAAGCATAGTTTGGTTTAGTTAGTTAGTGAGACATACGTACATATATATTTATGAAATTAAACTGTTTTTACTAGGATGGTGATAAAAGATAATAATGATTGAATTGAAAATTAAAATCATAACCAGGAACGAAATTCCGAAACGTTTAATCTAGCATTTCCCAGTCCTGGTAGAAGTCTAAAAGAATATTATAGAAATAAGACAATTAAACTTACAATGCAGGAGGTAGTGTGAAAAAAAGTATAAAAATAATTTAATGGTCCTTAACATAAAATAATTTAAGTAGAATATGACATTTTATATGCATAGTTTACTTCAAAAAGAATGGCGTAATTAGTGAGATTTACTTACGATTGATATGGTACGTAAAGTAGAAATAGTACTGAGTAAAGTTCGGATTTATTTATATGCGTTAAAACAGCAATAAATTTTTATACGCAGTTGTAATTAAAACGACATCACACGTCATAGGTAATTGGTGCGTATTTCAGTAACGCAATGCCAGAGGGGTTCAAATCGAAAATATTTTCTTATGCCCCTTAAATGTAAACAATCCCCGAATTGTACATTTATTATAAAAATAGCTATTTTTAATACTAGTGAGAAAAGTAGTGCATTTAATCACGAGTTCAGAAGTTGGGCGCCCGAACTGTAGCCGAGGGCCCCCAACTGGATGAGTGCTAAAAAATCCTTAAAGGAGTGTAGCTGTATTATTCTTTATTTATTGTTATATTTGATAATTCACATTGATAATTTCTAAACAAAATAAAAATGTATATGTGAGACAAAGTTTAATTATATGTTCATTTGCGAATAGGGGAATCCCTGCGTTGTAACCTGCAAGACAAGAAACATGCAAGAAAATGACAATCAAGACCAGATTTTTATATACAAGAGTAATGAAAGACAAGATATATTTAAATTCTTGTCTTGTTTTTCGAGACAAGACAAGAAATAACAAAACAAGACAAGAAATCTTGTCTTGTGATATACTAGTTATATTAGAGTGACCATTTATTTCTTATATGAAATCAGTAAAAGACCTTTGTTCTGTATAGTATTATTGGGCAAATAATGGTAAAATTGTGTCAATACTATTGCTCTAATTTATTGATATTGCTATTGCTACAATTAACAGTTCTTTTCAAAAATGTTTTTAAGTCATTAGTAGCAGTGTCAGAAATTTAAGTTAATTTATAAATTGTATAAAAATGTAAAAATGCCAATCATTAAATGTTTTAAAAATATGGAAAATCAGTACATTCGGTACGGTATGTAAAAAATCAGTACAAAATGTATATCAAATTGTTTATCAGTACAAGGGTCTGAAAATCAATACTGTACTGACAAAATCTGTACGAATGGTCACTTTAAGTTATATGCGAAATGAAACTTAGTATTTGCTTATTTGGATTTAAAATCAAAGGATTCATATGAATAATGAAGTAAAAGAAGTAAATAAATAAAAATCTATTTCCCCAGTCGATCATCGTCCCACATCTAAAATATTAGGTTATATTCGAAATGAAACATAGTATTTGCGTATTTGGATTTGAAATGAAAGAATTAATATGAATAATGAAGTAACAAAAGTAAATAAATATAAATGGTTGGTGTAGTAATGAGAAAGGTGTAAATCAGCATTGGTTGGACAAAATAAAAAACCTTACGACTGCGTCCCGATTATTATTTCTTCCCCACATATATTTCCCAGTCGATCATCGTCTCACATCTAAAATATTAAGTTACATGCGAAATGTATTGAAAGAAAACCTACTAGATTCATATGAATAATGAAGTAAAAGAAGTAATAGGTATTTACGTGGCTAGCGGTGTAAGTTAATCTTTACAGGGCGAGCTGGAAATTTGTGAGGCGAGCGACGAAGGTGAATAATTACTCATATAAACCTAATTAAATTAAGTTTGTAATATTTATAATAAAATGCAAAAAAATATTTTTTATGAGCATTGTAAAATTTTACAAGGCTAGCCTTGTAAATTTTTACAGGTTAGTTACAGTAATTGTTTATTTACTTAGCTAGTAAGAAGCCTGTAAAGGGACAATTATATAGAAGGTGGAAATAAATAAATAGAAATGGTTGGTGTAGTGTTGAGAAAGGTGTAAATGAGAAGAGAATCCATTCGGATGGTGGCCGTGCGTTCGCCGCCTGATCGTCTGCGGTGTCCATGCAGCCTTCCTACGTCGACTCCGCCGTGTCTACCGCTCACTACTCTCCGTATCCACATATCAGTCGCGGTCCGCTCTCCACAACATCCACATACGTGATCACACATCAGCCATCATCTCGCTCTTTTCAGTTTCTGATTCGCGCCGGAAAACTTGCTCAACACGAGTTAAAAATCCCGCGAGTAGGCGACCGACTTCCTCATTAGCGACTCCCGGGATTGCAACCGAACCCAACCGCTCAGTTCGCGTCAACTCACGCAGGTATGTAACTGTGCTCGTGTGTGGTGCCTGTGTGACCCTCAACGTGCTCGTGAGTCGTGAGTGACACCTGCTGCTCTGCGGAGATGGTGTGTGACCTGGACCAGGCCTTCTCCACCACTTAATACGCTCCCAACTCAGGATACTTCTCTTTTCCAAGGTACGCCACTACTACGCAGTAGTTTCCTATAACCATTATACTATATACAAATACCAACCGTTTGTCATGTTCTGGAACTTACCATGTACAAATTCCAAGCCTTCTTTATGTCACCAACTTATCACACATTTCAAATTCAATTATAAATAATTCCATAATACAAGCTTTCAAAGAACTCAGTGTCATAGTTCATAAGTATCCGACGAGATAATTCAATAACATTCATGTAACACTACATTACAAAAAGCGAAAAACACTACTTTTCCTTATACATTAATCAAGTTAAGTTAAATATTTGACAGAGTTTCTAAAATGCTGAATTACATAGCTTAAAAATGTAACTCTAGTTTACAAAGGACAAAATTGTTTGATTACAACAGAGTTGTAGAGTTATAGTATTTTTTTAATTTGTCGGAACAGTTATTCATCCCATTTCATAAAATTATGACTAACATCGAATACAGTAAGAAAAAAACTAAATTGAACTACTTAGAAAAATTTAGCTATTGCTAATATTTCGTGAAAAGACACATTATATGATTCTTAAGAATTGATGGTAATATTAAAATTAAAAAAATGAATTGGTTGTTAGTAGCATTCTCCAACCAACTTCGATGATCGGAAAGCGAGAAGAACCGTTCGAATTTTGTTTGGAATATTAGTAAAACGTTGTTCAAAACAAACAGCCTAACGTAACTGTTATGGCGTATGACCAGATGAAACCGGTAAAAAATAAAATTTTCAATTAAACACGTTTTTAACACGCGTTTAATTGATTTCTCTGTTTTTCGAAAACTTTCCGTTGTGCAGAGAGAACGTAGCGCTGGTTGTCTCTGTTGTTCGGCTTGTATCTCTCTCGTACATGTGACATTAATTCAGTGTACGTCATAGCTACACGAGATGTCCAGAATCCCACCAAACTGGTTACTGTGGCTACACATTTCATTTCTTCGTGTGTTTAAAGCCACTACAGATAGATATACAATGTCGAGTTTCATCCAAAGCCAGCACTCACATCTGTTGCTGTTGATTTTCACGGCAGAGCAGAACTAGTTGATAGCTAGCACAGATTTTGTACTCTTCACAACAGTTGAAAGAACTTTCAATGTATCTTCCACTTCTTAAACTGCCTTCAATTCATCTGCTATGCATGGACAACATATTTTACCATGCCATGATATAAATCATAATTTTAATCACGATTTAAATCAAGTTTTTTTATTATTCCACACGTCATTTTCACCCAATCAAAATGCTTAATTTTTTAGTGAAAAAAATATGATAAAACCACAGTAGTATCGTCATAGTTACATATTGTAGATATGAAAAATTTTATGTTTGCACTGTTGTCATTCAAAAAATAATCATAAGTAAAAAGTAATACAATAAGAGCCATGGATTTATTGGAAAAATCTACAAGTAGTTGTTGCGCAGTAACAGACAAACCAGTGTCAAAAATAACACTTAGATTTAAGAGTCATTTCTAACCCGAATTGTCGTTACTTCGCAAGAATTATGAGCAAATTTTACCAATTAAATTCATAGCTCGAATTATATTTACTTGATAATTTCACGAATGAAAACTATTAATAAAATTTTTAATATCAACAAAATGTAACTAGAACTATGAAACTGTGGTTTTGTCAAATTTCTTCACTGAAAAAATATCTACGGACATCAAATAAAGCATTCTCATTGGGTGAAAATTACGTGTTTGATATAATCAATAGTTATATCACAAGTGCATGGAAAATACCTGAATATTTTTCGAGTGCAATCGAAAAATATTCTCGTGTATTTATCATACATTAGTGATATATTAGTAGACTACTCGATAGACGTCAAATATATCCAGGTTATGCATATGTCCACTGATATTCGTTTTTCATTGCTCGAAATTCAAAAAATTGTAATCTCATTGGTTAAAATTATTCGAGAGAAATAATCACGCAAATATAATTCGAGTTAAGAATTTAATCGGTAAAATTTAATCACAGTTCCTACCAAGTATTCGTAAATTCATAACTGTATCGTTATATTCTATAAAATAATACATTTGATACAAAGTGTTATTTTTTATAAACAATATTAAATTAATAAATGAATTATTATAAGGAACACAACCTCTTTAGTTTATACTTGAACTATTAATTATTTCGTGAGTAAATTTTCGTATTAATCATGTAATAATTCGTATACGACAGGACATACGCACCGGGAGTTTATCGCAGGATTACAATTTTCAAATTTTACGAATATTTTTAGGTACATCTAAGATATACACACTTTAAAAATGTAATTTTTTTAATAATGATTTTTCTACAACTTGTAAAAAAATTAAATATTCAACCCTCTATTTTAATAATTCAGTTCAATTCTGCTTTCAAGACTATTATTGTATGTATGTACAGTTTTTAATTAATAATAAATAAGAAGAAATATTTGGATAAAAAATAATACTAGAAACTAGTATTTCAAATGTTACAATCGCAAGAAATGTAAAGTCATAAAATTCAAATATACTATGTTAATCTCACATTATTTAAATGCTAAATTTTATAATGAACCTGTTTTTTCGTTGTTTTCGTTACGTAGATATTCTTACGTTCATATATCGCATGCAGATCGAATTTCTAAATATTATTGATATCGACTTATAAGCAAAAGGAATACAGCGCAATATACATTTTTTATCTCTTAATATATTTAGATAAACAGTATTTCAATTAATGTTCCATACATATTTAATTATAAAATGATAATGTGTAATAGATGACTATATTATTCTTATTGTTAGTTAAATTATAAAACATATATTGTTTTGTGATATATTAACGCATTTCAGTCAAAATTTAATTCTATATTTTCTTTATTAGTTCATAAAATCATCACATCTTAAATTATACATAAATAATATTCCTCCGTTAAGTATATATAAGTACTTACAAAAGACATACGCAAATTATATTTATCTAATAGTAATTTGTACTGTAATATTAATACTAATTGCAGTTGTAATGAAAAGCTTAAAAGTCCAGAGAGATAAGTAGAGATTAGAGAGAAAATTGTTTTTAAAGTATTCTGTCACTCAAAGTGTCATCAGCTTCTTTTGAGTAGTTATTTTTCTTTTATTTCGGAAATTACTTGAGAGTGTGAAAACATGTATTATATATATTTAAAAAAATAAAAGTAAAAGCTTATTTAATTTATTTAATGTTCCATCTGAATTTAGAAGTAATTAATAATTTTGCAAAATTTCGAATGGACAACAAACTTCAATTTTGCATACATTTAATTTTTTTTTATAGTACTTATTTCCAATAATTTATAATAAAATATAATTTCTAATTATATAGTTTAATGTTTGTTTTTGAAATAATCGTAGTTCAAAATACAATTACTACTATACATACTAGTATAGTTATTACAGATAACATTTTTATTAATATCCATTTTTATAATGATTTAAATTAACCAATTCCAAAAACTTAATTAATTCCGATATATTACGTCTTTCACCATTTACACCAGTTAAACGTATGCTTTGTTATATAATTTTTTTAGTTACTTTCATAAATTTATATTAAAAAATGATAACACTATTTATTTTTTTAATTTAAAAATATTTAACATAGATATCTATTTTCAATATTATGTTGTGAAAGTTTCAAATCTACCAAAAAATAAGTTTTCCTCCAAATTTGCAAATATTTATAGTAATAATTATTTGAAACATTCTTTAGAAAATGCATTTTACTTCTTTATTATTTTCCTTAAAATTTTTCACTTTCATTTTCAACATTTCCAAAACTAGAACCCATTGATGTACCGAAACGTGACAAAAATATATTTCCCTAAATTACTGTAATAATGTTATATGATTGTTTATATTATGTTGTGCAGTAAAATTTATGATTTGACAAATGTTTCAAAACAATTATTTCTATACCACCTGGTAAGAGAGATAAGAATTTCTAAAGGCATCACTTTGAACCCCTTAAGATGAATTACAAGAAAATTCATTCATTTGGTTTTCCCCTTAAGAAAGTGCTATTCAAAGTAAATAAACAGTTATAGTTTTATGTAGAAGTAGTGAATGAACTTTCTTCGGCTAATGCCCGGAAAAACCCACAAATCCCCAAATTTAGTTCACCCCGGGTTCATTCAAATCTGTGTTTATTCATCTTTAAGTTTAACTTACACGAATTTTAATCCTCTCAAAATTCAAATTTCGCTTCTTACACCATAAATTTCATTGTTAAATTTTTAATCTTCTAACAGCTACCATTTATTTTAAAACCTTTAATTGGCATTATTTACTTATACGGATTTATAACTCTTTTAAATTTCAAAGAATTTTGCTAAATAGCTAAATGTAATGTTCCTATTTCAATATAAAATTCTTCAGTGAAGAAGTCAGTTTTCAAAATAGATTCGAACGTCAAATAAATTACAAGAAAATATTTATGCATTTTTACTAATTAATATGCGGGTAAAACTACTACATTTGTAAAAATGTTGCGATGTAAAACTCGAAATTCCACTTTTTGCAAGAAAATATTCGAAGTTAATGTGCAAAGTTCTGAAATTAGCATAATAACTTGTAGTTAAAATAATGTATGATTCAACTGAAAATCATCTTAATTAATTTTCATATAACACCTGCTCAAGATTCATAATTATTATACGGACAAAAATAAAAATGAGATAATTAATCGTATCATCGCTATTTATATTTCGGTTTGTTTACTTTTTTTTGCTGAATATACCAGAAAAAGGCTTTTACCGGCCTAATGAAATTTATAGAATATTTTACAAAAAAAAGATCAAAGTTTTTTCATTAATCGCATTCTTTTTGTCATTCGGCTTATCTCACGTCAGTTTAAAGTGAAGGAGCTAAGTTCTACTCTACTGGGAGTAAAACAGTAGAAAATAGTTTCTATGAAATTAAAATTGAAATAGAATTGTATTATTATTTTCTACTACTGTATAATCTAATTTGATTGAGATATATGTTAATATTTTGTTTGAATATTCGTTTTTAATGTGAGGTCGTAAAAAGATAATATAAATATCACAGGGCAGACATTTGTTTTTTCTCTTTGTATTGTAGCCCCGTAAAAAAAGTACACTTCTATCCTTTGATATATAATATAGGTACTATTATTCAAATTCAAATAGAAGAGTTTTTTACGCAGGTAAAATTGAAAAACTTCACCTGTCCATAACAATTAGTACTTGCATTTTGGTAGTATACAGTACAGCTTACAGCAGATTCCGAATTTTTCTTACACAATTGTATTTTATTAATTGACTAATAGCCGGCCACGCTGGGAATCAAACCCTAAATTTCAAATTACCTATAGTAAGTTTGAGTCGAAGTGCTATCACTATCCAAAATGTCATCTAACATTAAAAGAATGATATTTGATTCTTATTTGTATTTGTAGTACATTGAATGAAATTAATTTATAATTATTTATTATTTATCCTACAATATTTCATCTACGATTGAATCTAGGAAACTCGTAAAATTTTATAAAAATCCTTTGAAATTTGAATTAGTATCAATAAATTAAATAACAAGTTTGCTTTGAAAAGAAAATTTTCACGTTGTCTACCGATTGTTTTGCGGACGTTTTTAAAAAACATGTCAAATTTTGAGCACTTTAAAATTTTAATTACTCGTCGCAACACAAACCGTGACTAATGAAAACTTGTCATTAAACAACTAAAAGGACAAGTGGAGGAAGGGACTATATCATATTTTTCAGAAATTGTCAATTATACCGTGAATGAAGATGTATTTAAGTATTTATGTCTCGAGTTCCATATTTGATATAGATATTTTATTCACATTTACTGTGCAGTAGATGTACAATTAAATTTAATATTTGGTATCAAAATAAAAAGTTAAATAAATCTTATTATTTTACAATAACAAAATACCATCATACGTAGCTAATCTAAGAAACATATCTGTAAATTTTTTAAAGAAATAATTGCTCGTACTTTTCCCTAAAAACTTAAATATTTTCTCGAAAACTGTTATGAGAAGTTAATATATATTTATGTACGTATAACTGTAATACACGAAATTATTGTTTTTTGTTTATAGGAAAAAGACTTTTTCCGCGCCACCATTCACGTAAATTTAACTTACTTCCATAGCAACATAATTCGTAAGTTCTTAATAACTTCCGTTATTTGGTTACCATTATAAAAGTGATTTTATAGAAAATAACTAACTTACTAGCAGGGTAATTATGAAAATTATATGTATTTCATATATATTTGGTTGTCAAGCAACGACCAAAATTAACTACAAAAAGTTGCAAATAAATAAATCTGAACTGTCAAATTAACTGTCACATTTTACAAATACTTTAACACTATTTGAAAGTAATTCCTGCTGGTGTCGCGAAAAATATAATAAGCGACTCGGAATTTATGTACGTAATACAACTATTCTCGAACTTCGGTTCCGCAGGCTCCACCTCAGTACATACCTTCTCGAAAGTTTTAATTTACGTTTACGTACTTACGTTTCTTATAGCTTAAATAACTATTACATGCAGCATTTTTTTTTTGGTAAAACAAAGTGAAGATTTAATCAAATCTATCACTTACTGTCTTCATCGCTTTCTGATATCATTTTAGTAGTATTGAACAACAATATATTGAAATATTTTACTTGAAATTGATAATTTTATATATTTGTTTTGTTTCCGCTGTCAAAATAGTTTTCGAAAGAAATGTTGTTTGATACTTGATTGTGAAATTCTTTTGCATTTTCGAATGTTTTATGCTTTGCTAACAAAATTCTTTCTTAAATGCAAAAGTAACATTTCGCAATCTAGAATCAGTAATAACTATTTCTTTCATCCACTACTACCTTCAACTATTTTATGAATTAAAAACTGATTAAATTTTAGGCAATACAGTAGATAAAAGAATTAGATGAAATGGAAGATTTCTTGACTGGACGTTGATTAAAAGGAGGAATTGCTGGATTTCAGTCAATAAAAAGGAATAAATCACATCGACGTTTCGATCCTACCCGGGATCATCCTCACGATGTGAATTTGTTGTATTTGTATTAATTCAATATACATTATTTTGTATTCACTCTTTGTCATACAATTATAGCATAAATTATAAAATTTATGTTCGTTATAATATAAAAATTTGTTTAAAAAATATATTTTGCTGAGTGGAAATTTAGGTATATGAAAATACACTTCGAGAACAATATGGATCATTAATAGTCAAATACAACAAATTCACATCCTGAGGATGATCCCGGGTAGGATCGAAACGTTGATGTGAATTAATCGTTTTTATTGACAGAAACTCAACAATTCCTCCTTAAAAAATTAGATATTTGCTGAGTGTATAAAATGGAGGGGCTGGGTTCGCGCCTTGTGGCACCCCAGGCTCAATGCCCGGTAGCTTGAGCTTGAGAGGACAGATTTGAATCCTTTTTGTTTGTGTCGAAATTCCAAGATGCGATCCACATTTCTTGCTCACAACTGCATTCTTACGGGAACCGGTTTGATAATTGCCGTATGGAAGTGAAATACTTTACGTCTCTCATTGATGCACTTGCTTAGCATGCATGGAGCAAGGCTTCGGACTTGGGCCGAGCACAAGCTGCTAGTACACCTGTAAGCCGCCAGTGTCACCACATCACCATAGGAAGCTCTATTTGCTTTTTACTCTTTCAAACAATCTCATATATGATTCTGTAAATACATCAATATCACCAAATCGTCTTACAGTATCCTTTAATATAGTACTTTATGCTTTATTTGTAGTGAGTATTATTCACAATTCAATAAAATGCTACATTATACACAATATTATCAGTTTTAATATTAGTATTAAGAACGGTAAGGACATTATACTGACTGAAGACAATTGTGAAGCGACGACTCCAATTATTTCCTGAGATCGGGGAAATGCCCCTACCGTGCGTAATGCATCAGCATCATCAAAATTAAATTTCCCTCAACATTAGTAAAAAGTAGTGTCAAAATATTGCGGATACTCTTTCTCAAGATAGATTTGGAACAAAACTACAAGAGTACAAAGTTGTTAAAATTAAATTCTACATTAGATAAGATGAAAATTGATTGAACAGCGTCTGCAGTATGAGATTTATTAAATATAAAATATTACACTTTCGTTAAAAATCAGATGTTTGCATACTGCAAACGTGCTGTTGCATCAGTTATGATCTTAAAGTAGAATTTATTTTGAACAACTTTCAGGTGAGAATATCAGCAATTTTTTAAAATCCCATGTTAAAGTCCTGTTCCGTGTTTCGTTGCACACACTGTATACGTTTGTATGTACCAAAACAAGGACTAACTTATAACTAAATCTGATTATATAGTGCCAAAATGTTAATAAGTTTCTTACCAAATTTGACATTTCCACCATCCTGCCAAGTGTGTTATATACCACAAATTATATTATAATCATTTTTGTAAGAAAAATTCTTGTATTACTACATATGTTTGTAAACAACTTTCATTATTTCTGATTTTGTCCTGTTATTGGTGTAAACATAAATAAATATTATAATTAATACGCCGCTATAAAAGGATATCTCCGTACTGATATGCTAAAATTGGAAACGACTACTAACTACATACATACATACTTTTTAGAAGAAAGTATTTGGAACTAAAGCCCGAAATTTTATGTACTTCAAACAAAGTAAAGTTTGTTATACCTAAAGCAACTTTTATTTGCGGTTAACTAGATTTTCAATTATTACAAAACTTTGGAAACTCCAAACTGATTTAGAGTATATTCTACTAATTATTTAAAGAAATACTTGCACTATCACAATTGTGTAATATACAGGGTAGTGACTCGAATACCCGAATATAGGGATTTAACATATAAAATCATATTTTCGTAATTTCCTGCTTCCCTAATTATTTTAGGTGCCTTTTGTAAGCACAGAAATTAGGTATGAAATGAATGAAAGCCAAGGCATTGAGATAGAAATTAGCAAATGTTCAACGGTTTATCTGTCAAGATCGCTGCGTTTGTTTATTTTTATTATTATTTCTAATTACTGTTTTGTCAAGTTACGCTAAAAATATAACAAAGTTATTTTGTTTTTATTTTTTTAATTTAAAATTAATTTTTGTAATATTATTCACTTTAACAGTAATTACAAATTTTATAAAAATAAACTAACGCAGCTAACTTAACAGATAAATCATTAAACATTTTTTCATTTTTGTTTCAATTCCATGGCTACCGCTATTTTTGGGGTGATTTACGTCATTTCTGAGCTTACAAGGCACGTGAAATTATTTTTGTTCATTAATTCAGATACAAAATTTTATGCTTTACAAGTGTTATTTGAAGCTATTTTAACTAAAATGATTAGGGAAGCACGAAATTATAGTGTTCGAGTCAACTACCACCCTGTATATACCTAGTACTCGAACTTTGATTATTATCTGGTGAAATAAAAAATCTTTATTTTTAATAATAACGTAATTTGCGATAAAATTATATTTCAATGTATTTTTAGGAAAAACGGTTTAAAACTTCAAGTAAAAAACTTCTTCTGATTAATCAATTGTATTCAAAATCTAGTATGTTCATCATATTTGAATATAAGTCTTAAATACCAAATATTTTTTTTTTGCATATATCGTATTGAATTTATCGTGGATACACACATGGACATACAGACATCACGGTAAAAATAGTAAAATCATATTCTAGGGACCCTAATTCGTGCTCATATGTTGAAAACTTACACTCGAGAAATCTGACCAAAACAATACCTCCCTTATCTATATATTGAGGTAAAAATATAATCGTGTAATTATATGAAATTAGTATTTAGGTACAAGATTTTTTTTAATCATTGATTTCTTGAATGCGGGCTAATGATTTGCAATTTTTGTTTTACGTCCCTCTGAATATCTAATTACTGACGAAACCTTATCTTGCTCAAAAGAAAAACCTTTTTAGTCATCGAGTGCGTCAACGCGCCCTGATGATTGTACACAATTATCTCGCTTCTGTCTGACTGGAACTTACTTAACAAATGAACAATTAAGTTTATGACAAGTTCATATAGCATGCATAATAAGCAGAAGACGCACGAGCCACCAAATGTGACCTTATTAACATTAGTTACAACAAGATCTGTTTAAATCTGAATCTAGAAAAGGCGTGAACACTTACATGATGGAGATGTTGGACAGACAGCTCCTCGCCTGAAAAAAAAAACAAAGTTTTTAGTAACTTAAAACAAATTTTATTTTCTTATAAATAAATATTTAATATAAACATTAAGCTATATTATTGTCAATTACTTTTTATTATAAATAAAGTTTTATTATTAATTAAACCATTATTAATTTTGTGAATTTAAAAAAATGTTTTTGTTCTTTTGTCAGTATGAGTACAGCTTGCTAGTACATATAAAGTTTCATCCGTAATTATAGAAATAGCAGTACATTGATTGAATTTGAAAATAATAAATTTTATATATTTTTATTTCATCCGTCATAAAATCATTATAATAGCTATTTATGTAATAAGTAAAGGAACAAAGGTGGTTTTAACACATGCGAAAATTACAAAACGAGACGAAGGCGATTTTTGTAAGAGTTAAAGAACCACGCAAATTCCTTACGTAATTCAAACATACTTCCTTTTGGATAATAACAAAAATATATTTGATATTATGATTTTTTAACATTTTGATGACATTTGCATCACGGACTGCTTAATTTTGTGAGTAAAGTTACTACAACAAAATTGTCGGTTTTAAACAAATAGACGATATAAAATAAAGTCGTCATTTAAGTTTTTTGAATTGTAAAATACAAATCGCTGTGAATCTAACAAATGTAATAACCTAATAACTATATTATTAATATTTGTAAAGGTAATAAGAACTAAATATTCTATTTTTGTAGCTGTCAATTTTTCTGTATTTGCCTACTTTCCAATTTGATTTCGCGTGAAATAATGATTTCATTATTTCACTAGTGAAATAATGGAACCAATATCGTAACTGAAATTAGTGAAATAAAGAGTCTTTTATTAAACGGAAGTAGAAAAACTTTACTGGTGATAGGAGGAAATGACTAGCAATCCGTTTAGGAGAGCCTGTCACCTCCTAGAAGCAATAAAAACTGTCGCTTCGCGTATATTGTACAATAGTTTATTTGTTAGTCGCATGTAAGTAAAATTAAAATTAAACCAAATTCTGACAGTTACTAATGTTATGTCAAAAATTTGTATGACAGAGACAAAAAACAGTTTTTAATGTTGAAACAATGAAACTATTAACCAGAATAACTGATACTTTTACAGGTTAGTAGCTTGTAAATATTGGTTTACCTAGCGAATGAATAGTTCAAATAAATGACGGTTTACAAGTGAGTTACAAATAAAGTCATTTTCTGTATTTTCCTTAAATTACAAGTTATATTTTACGATTATAGTTACTAGAATAAAAAGAAGGAAATGAAATTCAATTAAGAATATAATTTATTAAGTAATGCGCAACCGTGAACGTTATTTACTATTTACAGATAGAAATCATATCAATTCCAGAACGTTCTGATTAAAATCATAAAAGAGTGAAATAGAGTAATTATAAGTTAATTAAAACTTCCCCATATCAGATTCGTATCAGCTTGTAAATTGTAGCCCACAACAAAAAATCCAAATTACACTAATACTGGCCTGATATTTCAATTAATTTCTAGCTAACAGGTCGTGATTTATGATGATGGTAGATCATGATTAAAGATTATCCAGAGGCGTACCATATATCATTCAAAATTTTATACTGTCTTTTCTGTTTAAACAAAAAGATTTATGCGATCTGCTTGTTGTATTATCATAATGATGTATCCGTATAATGAGAAAAGCGCGTAATATAAGGAGAAATGAGGAAAGTATTATAGATAATTTGGTCCGGATTGTACGGCACTGCCGTGGTGCCTTTGAGTCTGTCCCTTCACTAGCAACAGGTGTTCATATAAACACTTGCCTAACTTCACACACACATTCATACACACGTCCATGCAGCATGTACAGACACGATCTCATGTTTCGTAACAGAACAGATTTTTTCTCTTTTTAAGAGTTACAGCTCTCCTGGTACTGTAATTATTTTATACAAATCGTATATGAGTTTGCAAGAATATTAATTATTTCTAGAAGAACCTAGAAATGACGTTGCGTTTCTGTTTTCGTTAATGGCATTATCAACGAAAATGAATTGCCAGTGCCGTAACTAGGATATGGCAAAGGTGACGCAAATTTTAGGGGCGCAAAATTTTTAATCTTTTTTATGGTTATAGATAAAATATTTCGAAAAATTTTTAGGCGGCTGTTACATAAATAGTTGTTTTACGTATCTGCTGGCAACCATGAAGAACCAATTTTTATTAGACATTTGTCAAAGTCTAAATTTTCAGTCGCTTGTTTGTTCATTATTGATTTAGATAGTTCATTATAATGTAATTAATTATTGTATAATATTATTGCAAGTGTAAGTTACTTTTAAACTATATTAGTGCCTAAAAAATATTGTGTGCACCTCGGCTAAAAGTTCTTTTTTGGCCTCATATGATTTGCTAACCTCGTCTTGGCCTCTGCTGGAAAATTCGGCCAGAAAAAGATCACTTTTACGACCTTGATAAACAAATAACTATTCTATACCTTGGACAAAAAATTATCAACAGATAGCTACTATACTTTTATCAGTCATTACAGCTTTTTGTGAACTCTCTTTTAGCAAATTGAAAATTATTAAAATTTACTTGAAAAATATGGCTATAGGTAATATCAATTGAGAAAGATATAGCCAACATATTAAATAACGAAGTTGATATTGAACTGATGTACCTATACTGCTTCAAGAAATTAAGGCACCATATTTATATTATTATATAACAAGGTATATAAAATAATAATACTCTAAATTGTATTTAGAATAGTGCACATTTTCTTAAAGCGAAAACTTTTTCTGGTATAACCACTAGTCTCTCTATACCTTTGCATCAGTCGAGAAACCGATGTACGGGACATACCAAATCTCATCTGCGATAATTTTAACCTTGTTTCATCTTTACTGCCGCTTGTGCAGATTTATTTTGTATCAAAATTCTAGTGTTTCATTGCATAATGATCAATAAAAAAACGTCAAAAGTTTTGATCCCGCAATCAACGCATTATATTAGAAAATCAACTATATCAAAAATCAATTTACTTTGTAACAAATTTCGCATCTTTTACTAAAAACTTTAAATAAAGTAATGCAAATGAGATATCATTAAACATGTACGAACGTCATAGACAAGGTCATTTCAAAATAAAATTAAGTTCTTGAAATATCAAAGAATATAATCGAATTTTTAAAATTTTAACGTCATGCGTCAACTTTTTGGAATAGTGTATTTTCAAAATAAAATATTAATTTATCAAACAGAAGTTCTTTTGAATTTTCTTGATATGTATGTGCGCAAATATTTTTTTACCACAGGCGCTTAAAATCGTTGTTACGGCTCTGTGAATTGCGAAAATGAAAAAATTGTGATATTAATTACTAGATATGTCGAAATAAAATGAATGAAAAAGGTAAAAGGATAAAAACAAAGAATGCGTGGTTGGAATTTTTTCCATTCTTCATCCAGCACACACGCACACACACAAACACAAATCACTTGACTAAAACAGACCCGCAGTCTGGCATGGCAAAAATTCTCAGACTCTCCGGCTCAGAACTCCTAACATACTAAGCGGCCAAGAGAGACGGAGCGACGTAATAAATATATACGTGTAATAGAGAAAGAAATATGGCAAGATCCTTCCAGCATCCAGGTAGAGCTGCACGAAGATCAAGTATCAAATGAAAAAAACAAAAGATGCAGGAGTAGAAAGGAAGGAAATATAAAACAAAAAACGATCTGGTGCTCCCCGTCGTGTGCTGTCACACACACATGTAGGGGCAGGGGCGTGCGGCGGGAGGGCGCTGGGGGGCAGGGGGAGCCCCCCGCTGAGAGGAACATCGGAACATCGCTGGCGAGGCTGCACACCTGTGCTGTGCCTCCGACCCATCTCCGGCTCTGCGACGCAACGGGCCGTACTACCACACTTTTTCTACATACTTCAACTATTTCACATACCCATGTCCTGAACATCTCTCATTTTTATTTACATTAATTTTTAGTAATAATATAACAAGACAGTCAGAATAAATTAAAAATATAATTATTTTCTAATTTATCGAAATCTCGAGTAATATTTAATTACAGTTTTTTGACAAAAACCGCACTAAATCGGTCTTTTTTTACTCATTTTACTTATGTTTTGATAATTATTCCTGGGAATAATTTCCAGATATCTATTCTCACGGTGGTGAGCATTTTCCTAAGATTGGGATTAACATGAGTGACATTTTCTAAATATTATCGATTTTTAAGCGAATTACGAGATATATTTAGGAAGAGAATACAATGATTACTAAAAACTCACTAAATTGTATCCATATATTTTCTTTAATGTTAATTGGGGTACTATGAGTAACCGCATTGTTAATTAAGTCAACTGAACAATTTCTCCAGTATTTAGAAGACACTTTTCACTAATCGACGAAAGCTGTCAAAGATTTTTTTCTTTATATGTCATATTTACATTATTTCTTGAGTTGCTATTGGAAATAATTATATATTAAAATTATTATAGTGACAATAAATTATTTCCACTTATTGGTACAACATTTCAAGCGTTGTGCTTAGCGGATTTTTATAAGAATATAGTATTCTCACTATAAACAGAGACGCAGAATTGAATAAAAGCAGATACGTTCATATCCGGCAATTGAATTTTATTTATCAACTATTTCTAAAAGTTCCTAAGTGATAAATGTGTAATGACGTGAATACCTCTCTTTTTTAACATTGTAAACAATTAATATATGTATTTCTAGTTCAAAAACACATTGTTGTTAATTATATTTCTCAGAATATAATAACGCAGTTTTTCATATTTGTTTGAAAATAACTAATTTGTCTAAAAGTCTTCAGTACTAAATTAACATAAAAATAAACTGAAAATGATCATAATGTTACACATTTTACCATACATAAACACTCCCTAAGTGTGCTAATATTTAGAAAATATGCCTTATTAGATTTAGTATATAAAAAATCGTGAGAAAGTAAAACACGATCTTTACATCCCCAACGGAAATAATGAGAGAGAGGAATGACCAACTGCTCCCTTGACCCTCGGTTCCTGTATATTGATACAAATTAAAAGATTTGTAAATGTGATAACATATTAATAGAAAAACACAATTTTCATTTAAAATTTATGATCGTGACGTACATTAGTCAACCTTCATATGCATAAGGTTGTTTATCGACGTTAAGAAATTTTTAGGTTATATTTTATAGTGAAATTGAAAATAATGATTTACAAAAAAAAAGGCAGGGCAGGGCAGTTTATTAAACAGGAGATGGTTTTTGGAAATCAGCCACCTTTATTGTTTCAACCGAGACTGATGTGCGATACTGCTACTTTTGAATCACAGTATGATTTAAGATTACTACTTTCATATCCGTGATTTTAAATCGTTATTGTGATCATAATAATTACTGCACGGATAAAATCAGGAATTTTTGTTACTGATACTATTCTTTCGATACCGGTATTTTAATATTATACTAACTTTTCGACATTTTATTCATATCAGTACATTTAACCTATTATCGGAAAACTTTAATAATTAATTTAATTATATATGACTGTTTATTTTTGATTAAAATACTTTGAATATGAAAATAACTTTAATTACTTCTGGAGAAAAGACCCAATAAACTGTGCCTACAATGAAGATTGGAGTATTTAATTTTAATACAAAACTAGGGGATGGAAAACGTAACGGTATCCGTTAACGTTATAATACGTTTCATTTGCTAATTTTGTTAATAACGTAATAATAACCGTAACGTAACAAATAACGAAACACTATAACATTATTTGCCGTTGAGAGAATATAAATTCTTAATTTACCGATATTTTAATATTTTGCGTTATATGTTTTATGTTTCAAATGCACTAATCACAAACCTTCTAATATCCTATTGTTAATATATTGCACGTATAGGTATTTATAATGTAATTAGTAATGCTTGTCTTAAAGCAGGTAATTACCAATTACAGAATAAGGTACTATTGTCACAGAATAGGTTTATTGTTCATACAGAAGCGACAGTAAGACAGAGAATCGAAAATTAGAGAGAGACGGGGAAAGTCGACAAATTTAAAGGGCTCATTGTATAAAATAGAAAAGTTTCGTCACATCTTAGAAAGAAATAGGGGAAGGCAACAAATTTAAAGGTCTACACAATGCTGCAAGGTCATAGAACTGAATAGGATAACACGAAAGGTATACCAACAGAGTGTCGCTTCTGTATGCAACTATTCTGTGTTATTGTTTTAAATATATTTTTATTGCCTATTTTTTTATTAATGTTTATTATAAATTTCAGGAAAATTAAAGTTATTTTAACTTTCTACAACGTTATGTTCTTGATTTTTTAAAAGTTATATAACTTTTTATAACAAATTATTTTTTTTTAATAACGTTATCTCATCCCTTTTTACATTGCTTCCAACATTTTTTTTTTTTTCGATATATGAAAATATCGATACTTTTCGTTCGATCCGTTACTGGTATCGATAATTTTTATTTGAAATTTTTGATACTCAAATATTGATACTTTTTTACTATCACATATTCTTACTCGTCTCTCGTTGAACATCGAGGTTGAAACAATAAAGTTAGCTGACTTTCAGAAATATATCATAGTTTTTGACATTATAGGTTACAGAATAGTTACATACAGAAGCGACACTCATGTTACCCTATTCAGTTCTAAAACCTTGGAGCCTTGTGTAGACCTTTAAATTTGTTGTCTTCCCTATCTCTCTCTAAGATGTGACGAAACTTTCCGATTTTAAACAATGAGGCCTTTAAATTTGTTGGCTTTCCCCATCTCTCTCTAGTTTTCGTGTCAATCAATACTTTCTTAGTATCGCATATCCCTACTCATCTCTCTTCAACGTCGAGGTTGAAACAATAAAGGCCTTATTTATTTGGGACATTTTAAGTAACCTGGTAAGCTAATTATGTTTACTTGGTACATTTGAAGTAACCCAGAACTGATTTTGAACTGACCCAACTCACCCAGCTATTGCTGGGTTGGTGAGATGAACCTGTTGTCTATCTTTGTTTACACGTTGCTTCTTTTTCTATATCTGTCAAAAGTTATATCTTTTATAGGTTAAAACGGAAAACTTAAGTAAATAATTTTAATAAATCACTTAAATTAACCATTTAAAATTTACACCAACTATAAAATTTGGTTGTTTATTTAGAACCAAAACGAGTAAGTTTAGGATCAGTTTAGGTTGTATTCAAATTTTCCAAATAAATACAGCCAAAGTTAGCTAATTTCCAGAAATATCTGTTCGTTATTGACGGTAGTCAGTGTTTTTTTGGAGTGTGTATGTGAGTAAGAAAAGATGTGCAGTCCAGGCCTGTGGGGTCGCGATCCGGAACAATAGGGCTTGTTGAGCTTGTGCGGAGAAGAATGGTTGGGCCCTGGGCTTTGCCGCGGCTCGCCGCAAAGTGCTGGCCCGGGCTTTATTTGCACACACCTGAGCTCGACTTCTGTAACTGTGGACTGACACGTGAAAGTCAAGTGGGCCCACTCCCACACAATGCTCTTTCAACACTGCATCCCTACCGCAAATAAACACAACAAATCTCTTTCAAATACCTACATCAATATTTGGTGCTTTTATTATGTAACAAGTTTTATAAACCTTACTTTATACATGATCATCTAAAGAGGTTCTTTTATTTATTTATATTATAAGTGCGGTAATTTTGTATTTTACAGCGCAAAGTTCTATATTGAAATGACGCGAAAAGGAGTGCTTTAATAAAACGGAATGATGTAAAATACCTAACGCACATATAATGTATTATATTTTTGGCCGACACAAGTACTTTCTAAAAAAAATTTGCTTGTAAATGATACAAAATATCCCAAGAAGCGAGCTGTTTTAAAAAATTGTAGGCTGTGCAACAAGACGCTTTGAAAAATAAAATTAACAATTTGGATTTTTCCAGACTTTATTAAACAATAAATTGCTATATTATTATTAGTACTAGTATTATCTTTTAATAACCTCGAGAAATTAAAAATATCGAGTTATTTTATTTGCTTGTTACGATTACACTTCAGGAAACTAAATAGCAAATATGATTAAAATTCCTTTTCCTTTTCATATAAATCTTTCGAATTCTAGAAACCAACTTGATCTGTGCAACCTCAAATTCCATTAATATTTCGTCAGAATAATCAGTACGTGACGTTCCACATATATATGACAGTGGCAGTCACACTTCGATTATTAAATTTGTTTATGAACAAATAATCTAACATTTCCAACTATCTACAAGAAACCACGGCGTGGAATATATACCTGATATTTTTGATTTCAATACCAAAATGAAATAAAACATTGTATGTAACACAGGCGTAATCAAGATTACAGCACGATGAAATGTTTAAAGCTCGACGCAGAGCAGAGAGCTTTAAATTTCCTGAAGATTACAGTCCTCTCTGCTCTGCGTCGAGCTTTAAACATTTCCTCGTACTGTAATCTTTTGATTATGCCCTTAATAAGTAAACAACAAAGAACAAATAAAATTTAGTAATAGCGATTACAATAAAATGAAAATAACAACGGAAAAAGAAACCGAAATTAGTTTTTACTTTTTTGAACATTACGAGTTATACTGTAAATCTGAAAGTAATATATAATATGCAACTAAAATACATATGTATTTTTTGAAGTGCATTGTAGCATAAAATTTTATTATTAAACATTATTGTAATTCGCATATTTTGATGTTTTTTTTATTAATTTTACTTCATTCATTATTGTTCCTGAAATAGCTAGATAATCGTCAATGTTAAAAGCGTATTATTTGAATTTCCTTTAATCACGTGAAAATAACTATTTTCCACATGATACATTTTTACAATGTATACCAAAATGTATATAATAAGATCATAATTGTGTATTACAGGATGTAATAACACTTTAATGCGCACAAGCGATATTACCGTCTAGTTCAGGTATTATTTTTTGTTTAATTTTTTGCGCATTTAATTTTTTCATTTTACCAAATTTCCGGTTGATATTAAATACATGTTTAGTTCAGGTACTTAGAAAGATAAAAGTGTAGTAAATTTTATATCTATTCTCATTTATATTTTTTGTATGATTATTATTATAGTATATGTAATTAAATAACATATTGCAACAACAAAAATTGTTGAAGTATGACATGTTCCGTAGAAATATAAATAAAGCTGTACGCTAGTTAAACAAGTCTGTTTATAGTTGAAGTAATTAATTAGCCATCTCAAATACAAGAAACAAAGAGGACTAAGTATATGAGATTTATTCGAACATGCATAGATACAATCATTACAGCATTCCAACAAGCAGTAGAAGCAGTGAAGCGAGTCTATCCAAGATCATGCGATTAGATGCACATGATAAAATTATTCAATAATAAACATATTAGCACCTGATTCACAGCCAGCCAACAAAAAACCGAATCTCAGCGTCCTAAACCGCAATGAGTTACCCATCAAAAATCCCAGCACAAAACAAAAGAAATAAAAAACCAAATCCCCAAATTCGAAGCGGCGATGCTGGCCGTTGATTGGCCAGTTCTCCACGTGTCTTCCCGTGGGCTGGCCTCTCATTGGCGGGTTGGATTTCTCGTACCTGAGGGGGTGGCTGACTCAACTAGGGTGGCCTAGCAGGTAACCTCGCCAGCCAACTTGACGGCGCCCAGTTTTACGATAACTTCCAGTCTAAACGCACCACGATTTGTGAAAGAGTTTGCCAATTTCGTTCTCGCAGTGGTTTTTTCAGTGCTCAGTGAATTAAATGAGTTGTGAATGAATTGTTCTGTGCAGTTACTCCTGTTTGAATTACCAGATCAGATTGGATTACTACCTTTTACCTTGGTAAGAAAATATTTCCAATTTTGCAATACAAACAGCTAATTCAGAATTAAATACACAAGCAATCAAAATGTGCTTAATTTAACAATCAAATAAGTAATACAACAAACACTCAAACATTGTACCATTTGTTAATAAGTATAATATCGCCAAAATTAGAAATACATGTTACATTACAAGTTAATTAGGTTAAAATATAATGAGTTCATTAATATTTTCTACAATCATTATTAGGTAAAACTAACATTTGTTTTACTAGTTAAAAATTTTATTTTATGACGCTAGTGTCAAAACTAGATTATGGAAGATCTCGAATTACTAATTTCGACTTTATACGTTTCTTTTTTCTCATATTTATGACAAATATTGTTTTATAAACGTCAATTACTATTTCTACTTACATTTTGACATTTATTTACTACGTTATTGTCAAATTTATAATAAAGAAATGTAAAAGGCTAATTGTACACGAGAGTAGTCAATGCTGCAGTGAAGAGTGCTCCATATTTCGGCTGGATATACGAACAAAATCTCCGTAAGCAATTATAATAAAGCAAATATAAATTAGATTAATATTTGTATTTCCTATTGGTATTATTAATCGTTCGTCGTTTGCTCGTCAAACGGTAACTTGTAGTTAAAGTAACAGCTACAAAGTTGCAATTGTCTTGAGGTGTTTGTGTTTTGTTTCTAGTTTTGTGTCGTAGTTGGCATGGACTGATGATGTTTCTACCTGTCTGTTAAAACAGATCGTTCAAGTTCACCGGGTCGAAATGACTAGAGAGTACTGAGAAATCGCAATTAAAACTAACGGTACAAAACCGTTCGTTGTGCATGATTATGCTACACATATATCTGATACTGGTATTTACTATTTTCATATTTTTAAGCTTAAGGTGGACATTTTGACAGAGAAATACTTGACATGACTTAGAGTGTTCGGTTATTTAACGGGAATAAAATAATAATAGTAATAAAAACCATAGTAGCAAAGTAGGAATCAGTTTTAGTCCAAACCTTAATTCTGTAAGATAGGTTCTATCAAAGTTTAAAAAAAGTTATTCGTTTTTAAGCAATTCTAGTTTTTAGTGCGCTTAACATCTACGTCACAGTATTACATCTTTCTCTCTCGCACATCTGCCCAATTCCAAATTCTTGCTACTTCCAAACATATTGCAAGTGTCAGATGTCATATTTGACAATTAATCTAGAGCTGGTACTAAATTACAAGGAAAATTTTAGAATTAATCTAAATTTATAAAAAAATGTTGTTAAATACTGTACGACCAGGAAAATTTGTGAAAAACAAACTCACGATGTGTAAATGTAAGATATGTTGAATGACAGGCAGCAAAATCATGCCAGTGGCTGTCAAAACTCGGACTATAATATCCGTAAACATGTACAAAGTATTTTATTAAAATGCTTAATATTTATGCGTATTTCCAAGAAAGAAGCACAATAGTTATTTAAACAATATTGATATGTTTTTATAACAGTTGAATTAAATTAATTTATGTAATTGAAAATTTTAGCGAATCTCACTGTTTGAGAACCAAATTGCCTTAACATTTTACGTTGCATAACACTTATAAAAATATTACGGCTTAACAAATAACAAATAAGACTTTCTGAAACTGCACCTCGCTTTCAAATTGGATGAAGTTTCATATAAAAAATAGTAGAGGACCCCATTGAGTATGTAAAGAAATTTATTTTAATGTTATTATCCGTCTTAAAAGCGAGCTATAAATAAGATTGTCATAAAACATCAACATGTGGGTAGCAATTATTTAAAATGTACTTATCGGTCTAGCTGTCACACAGCAGTGCAAAAAAATAAATGAACTCATCTCAAATGACCTCGTTTTAAAATAGAATTATATAAATAATTAGTCTTAAAATAGATTGTTAATAAAAATGCGTTGTTTACAAAACCAGATTTTAAAAAATATACCACCCAAAAACGATTCCATCTTAAATAAACAAAGTAAAAAATGATGTGTTTTCCAAAAGCAATTACCCTTTCCAAGAACATTTTGCATCTATTTAAATAAGCTATTTAAAAGCAATTATGTGCATTGCTTAAAAGATTTGTTTCGTAGCAAGATTGATGTACATGAAGTAAAAACAAACTCGTATTTTTTATTATCCGTAGAATACCAGCTGCGTTCGGTTTCCATGGTGACGTACAGACAACAGCCGCGAAGAGCTTCAGTTCACTTGTTTACAAACATAAGTGAAATTAAGAGTTCTTAGAAATCACAATTTGCATTTTAAATTGCGCATTTACAGCTTGGCATTTAATACTAAATTTATTGTTTGCTTTCAAGTGATGCTTAACCATATGAAAGAATTTTTTACACTCCCTGTTCGAAGAAGACGTAAAAATTTCCCATTTATGTTTAACGTGAAATGCATAGAGTTATGTTAATTATTCCATTAACACATGCAAGGAATTCTTTGGAATTTATTTTCTTAAAAAGTATTCATTTTCTTAAAGAACAAATATTTCTGCTAATTACAGACTCAGATCTTGTAACCGAAATAAAGTAGAGAGTAAGTAGTATACATAGAGATAAATATTTTTTATCCTTCCCCATGTTAGTAAAAGATGCTAGAAATTTAATTCGAAATAAAAGAAGTTATAAGGAATTTATATTGTTATGAACGTAAGTTAAATTTACATGAACGGTGGCGCAAAAATTATATTTGTTTGGATTATCGTCGAGACTATAATTTCAATAAAACAAATGAGTTATTCTATAAAGTTTCACAAATTTTGTTATCAAATTTTAATAGTTAAAAATAGTTTAAAATAAAGTATGTAATGAACTACGTATCAAACAATTAAAAACGTAACAAGTCACAAATGTTATAAATCCATAAGCTGAGTAAAATTATTAATTTGATTACATGTTTATAATAAAGAGTAAAATTGAACCACTTTATATAACACACGTCTAATATTATCCTAATATGAAAATAATTACATTAAAATAGTTTAATATAAATTTAATATCCAACTTTCTATCAATTATGTATAATTCAAGTTAAATTGGTGTTATTTTCCATGAAAACAAAATCAAGCGGGTAAACAGAATGAGAGAAACAAGTAAGCATCGTGGCAGCACTCTAGACTGCATGACGCGTTGTGTAGCGCCTTATACGGTGCCCCCGTGCAATCAAACATTTGGTCGTGTGACTTGTATGATCTCTGGCACTGCAATTATCGCGACAAAAATACACAATTATTTTCATCTGCACGTTTCTATTTACGGGTAAATGACAGGTATTTACTTATTGGGAGACGTAAAAATCACAAATCATTCGTACGGTTGTTAAAAAATAAGTGGAAATACCGTTATTACAGTAGAAAGTGATCGTGGCATATTGCATATATTTTTAAGTTATTAATGGTTATGTTGTTGAATTTTAGTTTTAAAAATAATAGAAATAAACATTTAAGAAGATTCTAGATATATGAAAGAGAAAGTTAACCAGTAGGATAAGTATCCAAATAATAAAGTAATAAAAATGTAATAAATCCACAAGGAAAAGATCGTTTTAGCGATTTATTTATTTAGTGAAACTGATGATTTATTTTTGTATAACAGATAATTATTGCGTAGCAAACAAGGTCGAGAACATTGTGTAACATTGAGTCTGTTTAACACAAGCCTTGTTTATAAGATGAAGACGATGTCAAAACATATTGGATTTATAGAGCATCGGTTCAAAGAGAAACCGTTTCCGAGTTTTTAGAATATACAAACTGCAATTCGTCCGATGATTTACGCTGATTAATGGCTGGCGAAAACCTGATACAAACATTTCACATACATCGTTTTGATAAATATTTCCTAATACATAATGCAAACATTTCAAATTCTGCTGCAACGAATTACATTTTCTCACAATAAGTTCTCGATAGATTCTTTCCTTTAATTTTTAAACATCTAACATTTGGTCAACAATATTGAGGTACCTATACCTGAAGTATATAATTTCTTACCTTTATCGAACAGAAAGCAATTTATCAGAGATAATCTCATTGTGAAAAAATATTCTAATCTTTACAATACTAAAATTGACTAATATACCAATTCTTCAGCTGAGATTAAAAACTTGACAAACACAACTTTTACAAGTTGCTAGCATCGGCAAAAGGTAACAATTCTCTTTACTTTATTTCAGTTTAGTTGAGGCAAAAGGTGTATTCCATTTGCAACTTGGGTCAGATCTTACATTTTTAATTCCGGATCACTTATTTTTGATCCAAGAGACCCACTCACCCAGGTACATGAGAAGGATCAGACCCAATAACTGATTTTGGTAATCCGACTGGCAAAATATTAAAAATAACGGTCAAAATTAGTGAACCAATTGTTTAAAAAGAATACAACTATTGACTCTAATGTTAGATATTTACGAAGAAATGTAGAAATCTATTAAAACTTTCGTAGAAATATTAAAACTTTCATAAGATTTCGATAACTTCCATTAGGTTTCCATGAAACTTCCAAGACTTCCATGAAACTTCCAAGAAACTTCCAGGACTTCCAAGAAATTTCCAAGACTTCCAAGAAACTTCCAAAACTTCTATAAGACTTCCAAAACATCCATAAGACTTCCATAGTCTCGTGAATAGTTGTTGCTTTTCTTCTAATGTTTTAATACAAAATTGGTGTTAATTATTTCACTAGGAATACAATGTTTTCTTCCTACAGTATAATTATTGTAAAAAGGCAATTTTATTACATTATCACAAATGATATAAACATATCTTGTTTTATTTACTTACAATTATGTATATTAATGATTCATACTTTTTTTCCATTTTATGTCTGATTTTATAGATCAATTAATGAATATGCAAATATTTACAATTGAAAGATAATAAGTTAATTTATAACATTGTTTACCGATTTAAACTTTATCCAGAATTTTCCAGTCTTAGTAACAACAACAAAACTTGATTTAAATATATCATTGAATAGTAATGGAATCCATGCAGTATAAGCGACCTTCAAATTACTGTAACACTATCACAGATATATCATATTCCCGGTCTGCAAGATCTGTCCGCAAGGACAAGTGAAAAAATAATTGACAATTGTGCATTCTCGGGCTAAGGTTGCTAGATCTCTTAGATATATTGCTGTTATGAATATTAAGAATTAGCAAAGGTCGTACGATCTGTTTCATTGGAATTCTTTCCTCTGTAACCATGACTTGAGATATAGTTTTTATCATCTTACACCAGTGGTTCCTAAAATGTGAACAGTGGTTGTCTAGCGATTTTATATTAATTTCGAATCAATTGACAGGACGCGACATGGAACCGTTATTAATAATATACAGAAATCTTTACTGTCAAGCTCACAAAAATTGGAAAGCAAATAAAATGCACAATTTTTCTTGAAGTGTAAACGTAACAATCACACATAAAGTAACTAATTTTTAGCTACTAGAGATTACAAATATAATAAACAGTGCTTACAAAAATGCTACTACTGCAATCATTCAATAAGTCTTGAAGGAATACAAATTATTAATTATTTTGAATGATTTTAATTTTTAATTTTTTTCAAACAATACAACTCGTTTGTTGACGATTTTATTTAACAATAGTTTCTTTAGAAAATACATATGTAGGCCAAAAAATATAATACAGAACGTGTGCTTTATTTGTTATAAAACCTCGTGTTGTAAATTACAACTTACCATATTTATAAGGTAAACAAATATTATGTGTTTGTAAGTTTATGTTTAATTTTTAGATAAATAATCGCTAATTCGTGTTCTAATTTTGTAAAAATTTGACTTAAATAGCCTTGGCAAATTTTGGATTCGGCAAAGAAGCATTAAATTGTTTGAAAACCACTGTCTTAGATGAAAGATATTTTGCGAGGTTTTCTAATTATAGTTATTACTATACTAATTAAATTTTATGACTTTCATTATGTCAATTTAGATTTAAAATTTTTACCTTTCATTTACAGTTACAACTAATAATTTTGTGCTTAATTGTGTTATTTCTGCATTATGTGAAACTAATCACTTAATATTTTTTCATAAGACAGGAAAATTTTCCGGTAATATTTCAACGAAACTTAAAAATAGATTATGGAAAACAATACCTAGAAAATTCACTGAAAGAATTTTATAATAAACATCAAAAAATGCGGACAAAAACTACATCTACATATCAGCTAAGTTCCGGAACAAAAAATTATTGATCATTTTACAAAGGATCGTGTATGCGAACAAGTTGTTTTTTTCTTCAGACAGGACTATTTTTAAACTCTTTACGGGTACCTGCTCAATGTTTTTGTTGCGTTTAGAATACTTTTTATCTGGGTCAGTTCATTTTGTAATTTCAAACAAATAGTGACTGTTAGAATTGAAATATGTGGAGAATAAAAAAGGGGAGGGTTAAATCTCGTGTGTAAAGAAGATGAAAAGTGGAGGGGCAGGCCGACTTCCGATTGGCTGAACGGAAGCCGCAGCGACGCAATGTCGCCGGAATGTCTGGCGTTTTATGCACTCAATTTATAATAAAATTGGATATAAAACGTATGTAGTGTCTCACTTCTTGTTTGAGTGGTGTAGCGCTGTTAAGAGAGCTTGTTTCTTAATTAATCTAAACCTATTTAACTGAATAGTTTTGTTCAAATTGTAAGATGTGAAGTTTTAAATTAATGTGGTATGTTATTCAGCGTACTAAGACAAGGTAATTAATAAAATTTATCTTGTATAATTAAAAAGCTTTATTATTAATAAATAGCTTTACTGTTAAATATGAATAATTAATTTTAAATGAAGAATAAAAGTTCTGAAAATTTATCATTATATTTTAAAATATTTATTTGATATTTACCGGTCGTTTAGCAATTATGTTCGAAGTCACTTACCGGTTACCGATCAGTTATTTGTAAACATTAACTTTCTAAGGGAAATTCAATTGGGAAACATATATTTTTATTCTACACAATTATTTCAATGTTGTGACCAAATTACCGTATTTATTTATAAAATAATTTATGGCTGAATTCACCATTATTCACTCAACGCTTGACAAATTGATCAACTTTGATCCATGAATCAATTCAATTCACCATTATAAAAATCAATTCATTTGATCCTCGTTTTGACGTATTTACATATGTACGTATAAATGTATACAGCATTTAGCTGTTACGATTAATCTAAAATATTTTAATTTTCATAAATCTATATGAATCGTTGTAATTTCTCCCTTTTTCTTTCTTCTTTGCCATTTTTTTTCAGATATGAAAAATATAATTGTATGTCATATCAATAAAAAATTAAGGAAAAATTAATTCCCCCTCGTAAAATTATATGACTGTCAAAAACAAACAAAAGTGTGAATCAAGTTGGTGAATTACAGCCAATTAGAGAGAGAATTATATCTGGAGTTCAAAACCAAATAAAAATACCGCTATGTCCGAAGGGTTTGGAATCCATTGCAGAAGCTTTAGGCTGACAACTTACTCTACTAATATGCAAGTAAAACATGTCATGAAACAAGTACTTTAGATACTTGAGGCCCTCTTCCATTTGGAGACGCTATTTATTAAGAGGATAGCAGCAAAATCGTCGTTCGACTTTTCTAATATCTCATTTTTGGTACAATTTACCATTAGAAAATAGTATATTGTGTATCTCTAGGAAACTGATATATTCCCGGACGATAGTGGAAATTGCGGGATGTACCGTAGGCGAGGCCACAAACACCAGAAATTCGAAAAGACACTTTCCGTTTATGGTACACATACTATTTTTTTTTTCGATCGCTTTTTATTCAATAATTATGAAATAAGTAAGATTTTATATTTATTTACGGATAACAATGAACTGCATTCTGTCCGGGAATGCTTTTGTAACAGGCCGGAATAGTATTTTAGTTATTTCGAAAACGTCATTTTATGACATGCCATTCACAAACTTTCAATAGAATTATATTAAAATAAGGTCAGATAAAATTAATTGTTGTTCAAAACCAAATATCTGTTTACTTCTTTCTTTTTATTATTATTGGCAATTTTTATAGTTAAGTTCATGCAAGTATTCACAGCAAATAAAACTTACCATGAAACAAGTACCGTTGGTATTAACGTTTGTTTATAATGAATTTAATTTATTTATTTCAATTTAGAAATTATAATTGAAAATTTTGATTTTTTTCTTCTGGTTTATGATGGATTTCATTTTCCTAGATGTATCGAGTCAGAAGATATCACGTTTTATTATATATAGGTGTATTTAGTTTTGATGTTTTAACTGTTGGTTTGACATTTCTTTGTAATGAATTAAATCTGTTATAAAACATCATACAGAGTTTCTGTTCCATCTAAGAATGTACTATTATCAGAGCTGATATTAGGATATTACGGATTTAAACGTCAAAGAAATTATAGCACCAAAACCAAAAATACTACAGCCTTAAAATCCGTTATGAATAAAAGTTTATTTTGTTGTTCCATCTAGGAATGTACTACTATACAGCTGATATTAGGATATTACGGATTTAAAAGTTAAAGAAATGATATTATGGAAGTTGAATCGTATCCAAAATTGTTGATAATAGAAGAAGGATCGTTGGCTGGTGGAAATTGCCTATTTTTTCTGATGTCAGGCACTGATGAAGAGCTAATAAAGCCAGAAACGTTTGCCATAGGAGTGAGTTTTTATTGTTCCTACTTTTCATCATCCGACCATCCTTCTTCGATAGTAATAAAAACTATTTGGAGTCTAAGGTTAAATTACAATTAAAATTAATAAAAATACCCCTTAACCGTAAAATTAGTATAAAACACTATATACGTATTTCGAGAACTAAGTTCTCATCATCAGTAGTGAAACTGAAAAAGGTTAAACAGAGTAGTTAAGATTACTCAACATGTCAACCATGCCAGAGGTGTTTTATACTAATTTTAAGGTTAAGGGATATTTTTATTAATTTTAATTCTTCGATAGTATTTAAGATTTGAAGACACCAAATACTACAGTCTTAGATTCCGTTTATTGATGTTTGTTGTTGTTGTTTCAGGACAATGCGTGGGCTGGTGACGGTGCTGACGGTGGTGTGTGCGGCGGCGATGAGCGCGGCGCTGGACGCCGCGGCGCAGGGCCAGGTGGAGGCGTCGCTGCTGTCGCTGTTCGGGATGCCGCGGCGCCCGCGCGCGCTGGGCCCCGTGTACGTGCCGCCCGCGCTGCTGCAGCTGTACGAGCAGCACCTGCGCCGCCCCTACACCGCCAGCGTCGCGCGCGTCGGCATCAACGCCCGCAATGCCAACACCGTACGGACGCATGCACACACGGGTATGTACACTTTCCCTTTTAAGGTACATGCACAGAATAGGTTTATACAGAAGCGACAGTAAGACAGAGAAGCGAAAATTAGAGACAGATGGGAAAAGACAACAAATTTAAATCTTAAATCTTAGTGAGAGATAGGGGAAGGGAACAAATTTAAAAGTCTGCACAATACTTCAAGGTCATAGAACTGAATAGGGGAACATGAAAGGTACCGTCACGGAGTGTCGCTTCTGTATATAACTATTCTGTGGTACATGTACAACCAAATTTTATGTTTGTCAACCAATGCAAAACCAAAGTTCTAATGCCTGTATTCATAGTTGGTACTTCGCCTTTGACTCATACTTGAGTATGTCTTCAGTATGAAAAATTGTTTCATAGTCAAACTTCGACCAACCTTGAGCATTGAAAATTGACGTTTTGACGTTAGCTGTCATTGTATCAAATTGTGAATACAGAAAGTATTCAATTTTAAAAATGAAATACAATAATAATCTCAGTGTTTAAAATTTAAGTGATGATAGACCGATTATTCCTAAAATATATATTCGTGTTGTGGAATATCGGAAAATCCTCTAGCATTATATCTATATAAATTTATCCGAAAATTGTTTTTTCTCAATACGACGAAAACTGACACCTTTCCGTTATGTCCAACCGGAAGGTGCTATATTTCAGTATTTTAGTGTAGTTGCTACGCTACGACAAATGACAGTCCGGGTATATTTTTTCTGACCGGTAATTCCCGTACAGTACGCAGTCCACTATTTTCCGTTAATAAAATTACTATAATATTTATTTCATTAATAATGAATATAAACCGATCGAAAAAAAAAATGGTATGTGTACCACGTAGGAAAAGTGACTTTTCGGACTACTGGTATTGCTGGCCTCGCCTACGGCTCGTCCCGCAATTTCCACCAACGTCCGGGAATATATCGCTTTTCCTACTAATTACATAATATAATATTACTTTTGTTTCCGCAAAGTTTTTAAATTTAACCCAAAAAACTCTAGTTTAAATTTTGTATTTTTATTAATGTATAATACTCTCTTTGTGTAATTTGTTTTCTGGGAAATTTTGTCCGTATAAGTTTTTTGCAGTATTATTTTATACCTCTTCAATTTTGTATGTATGTTTTGTGTAATTTTATCAAGCAAACCGAATAAAAGCTAACTAGCTTCTAGCTAGAATTTTAAGTCGTGAGTAAATTCGCATGCGCAGTTGAATACTTGAACATAAATAAAAATAATGGAACAATTATTAAATTTAGTGTCTCATGATCCGGAGAGGTGCAAATCATGTACAGATTATTAATCGTTATTAAAAAAAATGGCACGGACAAGAAATTCAGCGTTTAAAATTATTACCTAGTACGTCGTTCGAATTTCAATTCATAGTTTGAAGTATGTAAATGGTATATTGGAGATGAAGTGCAAATTAAACAACATACAATTTGGTTGTAAATGTACCCTAACTTATTGCTCCTCATATTATAAGTACCAAGCATGTATTAATTTTCATCAAGTTTATTTCTTTCTCTTTAAAATGAACAATTAATTACAGCTGTGTCCGAGTGGTTCGGAACCCACTATAAGCTATAGATTAATTACAGTAGTTGCAGGCTAACAACCTAAACCACTAAACTGCAAGTAAAATGTGACACAAACCGAGTACCTTAGATATTTAAGGCCCTGCTCCAAAGATGAGTACATATAGCGCCACAAAATAATAATTATTTAATATTTACATGTAGGAAAATAATTATTTGAAATTTTAATTATTTTTATTACGGTATTTAAACTATAAGAATAGTAACAAAACAAAATCAAGACGGTTAATACAAAATTATATTTTTATATTTCACGGTGGTTAATATAATTTAAAGTTAAATTATGTAATATTCGTTATGCGAAGGAGAAGGATAAGTATTATTTTTAGCTAGTTTCTATTTCCTTAATCTGAACAAAGTGTTTGTGAATTTTTGCACTACGTTCTTATTTGAACAAGCATATCTGTTTTCATAATACTGCTAATTTCACTTTTCATAAATAAACCTGATAAATTTCTATCAATATTATGAATGGAAAATTAAATTACAACTACGCATAAAATAATATTTCTATTTTTAGTTTTAAATTTTCCTACGAGAATATTTTCCACTCTTAGTTGTAATAAACGACGATGGTTTATCTTTATACTATAGTTTATAATAGTTATTTTTGTAATCAGTGCGCGAAGTTTGTGTTTTTAGTGCGTAAGATATAAAGTCAAAAAAGTTACTCGAATGTACCAGAAAAAAAAATCGCGCATAGAATACAAACAATATTTTTTCTAATTTGCATGATTAATTATAATATTTTTATTTACCTATATAAATTTAATGAAGAAATGTTTACCATTATCTTGAAGAAACGTTTTTCCAGGTATATTTTTTGACAATTGTAGAAAAAACTTGTTTATTACAATTTTTTTCGACATAATTTTATTATTTTTGTATTTTTTTTTTATATTTGAGGAAAGTACAAAACTTTATATATTTTTATTAAGAAAATAGTGGTTGTTTTTTGACGCCAATAGAACACAAAAACAAAATTCGAATAGCATGTGATATTTTGTTTCATGAACTTGGTGAAACTATATTATTTTCTCTGATTTGCACCCATTATAAAAATGTGGATTGAATTGAAACATGCAATCTGGAGTTGGAATGGACTCTTATATTTGCAGTTCTAAATCCGTAGAAATATACGAGTAGATTGTAATTTACTGCAGGAATAAGAAGGTTAACGTGACTATTTCCGCTTTTTGTTTATGCCAATTTCCACGTTCTGATTCTTAAAATTCCCCGACAAATCTACAGACATCAATAAATACGTGCCTTTCCTAACTTTTGTAATATTAAAAATATAATAATAACCATGCATTAGGAACTTCTTTGCAGTTTGTATTTCACACATTAAAGAAGTGACAATAATGCTGATTTGGAATTTCCCAATTAAATAGTCGGTAAAGTATTGACGGATTAACCGTCATAAAGGAAAACATCAGTAAACAAACCTTGAATAGGTGTGAAAATCATATCAACAGATTTGGAAATTCCAGATGAAATTCTCTTGGTAGCAAATGTTTTCCGAATAGACAATACAAGGGAGTTGACAGGTTAAAGAAAGGTTAGCATTGCACGTAGGGCGATTTCTAGGTAGAAGATATAATCCGTCATGGATACAGCAGCTTCACTAATGGGTGCTTCTCGTATTTGTGTTACGTTTTATTCGTGAGGTATTATATTTCCAAAATCAGGTGGTATAAAAGAGCTTTGTTCGGAGCTACCCCGCTGGGAAGCTTGATGGTTAGCACGTGCCACTATAACAGACGAACGGACAACCAAAAATGTTAAAATAACCACTTTAGAATAGGGTTTTTAAGATCATTTTTTAAGGAACATTGAAAATGAATTCCTTCATTATGGTCCGATTATTTTAACCATTGTTTAATAGAAAAAAAAAACACATCAAAATAAATGACTTGTAATGTGTGCTATTACTCACGAGAATGAAGTTTCGCAACACGAGCGAAAGCGAGTGTTATAAATCATTCGAATGAGTAATAGCCATTACATGCGAATACAATACTATAAATTATCCACAACTATAATATGAAAAATATATGTTTATTATAACCATGAAACCATGACAAATCTAGTGTAACTTTGGCTTTTATGTAGAAACACTGATTTAAAAGTAATTACTCTTTTGACAGGAAGATTTAAATTTGATTGAATATTATTCCATCGAACTGTCAATATTATTTAATTAGCAACAGTAACAAAGATCATTAATTGATAAAAAATGAATCGTAGGAACATTATTTGACAGTTAGGATAAAGTATATTTTTGACTTCCAATTTTTCGTTACAATATTTTCTATTTACCAATGCCTAATGTAACCAACACTTTAAGCTGAAAAATATCGGGCCAAATTAGAGTAAAACATTATGTTAAAATTATTACTTATTATTATTAATATTTATATAAAAAATTAAATTAAACGCATCCCTGTGACTTCATGTCTATTACTAATTCAATTTTTCTTTCACAGTTTATTAATTTATTTAAAAATCTATAATAAAAAGTTAATATTAATTAATGTGATCGTAAATTTAATTCAAATAATGAAATATAATAGTTTGGGCTATACAACTCTAAAAAATGAAAAATGTGATGTAATGATATGACTTTTGTTGTCTATTTAGTATACTGGTCTAAGTAATTATTTATTATTTCCTATTTTAATTTTCAATTTTAAAAATAATTTCACATATCTGAACTTTAAAATGTTTGCCATGCACTGTAGCTAAATAGCTTCTAAATGGCCATAATCTTTTCTCTTGGTTCCTCGATCCGCTTTGTAACTGATACCCGGATCAGCAAACAATGATCTGCAAGCGATCTGTAATCCTAATCTGTTAGCGTACCTTGCTGTGGTCGGCCTTTGTAGTGATCCGCATTCGTTCCTTAAACAACTCTGTAATTATTATAATCCCTACTGTTCTCATAGTTCTAACTAAAATATGGGAACGTAATTATATTTATGATGAAAAGAGATTTGTAGCAGGAACAATTTGTTGGAAAAGTACAATATTTAGAGTTTGACACGTGTGAGGCGAACACGGTAGCAAACCACGCGAAAGTGGGACGCGTGAGCAATTATACAACCGATCACACCTGGTCCAAGACCAGCCAGCTTGTATGATAACTTCCTCACTCTCCGATCACGTGCGAGATACACTTATTTATATAACACTCCTAGCCACCAAGTGGTCCATCAACAATATAACAATACAAAAACACCTCAGACAACAAATACTATTTCTTTTGGAATGGGAGATTTCTTGATTGGACGTTGCTTTAAAAGAAGGATTAATTCTCCTACTTCTTTTACTGCAACCACTATCAATCAAATAGACACTTAAACAAGTGCAATTTTTACATAGCGCATCAAGAGAAACTGCTTAGAAATAATGGTTGTTATTGTTATGGCATTAGACACATTACAAAGAACCCTGAATTATTTTGAATTTTGAAATAAAATAGTATAGGTAGGAAAGAGCTGAAAAGAATTGATACTTTAGTATTTTTAAATTTGCAATAAAATTCAAATATGTCTACTACTACCGAAAAATAAACATTCTGGATCATAACAAAATTACGTTGATTTTGTAAGGAAGTTTAATATTAGTGTTTGTATTTTTGTTTTATTATATTGTTATTGCAATAGTTTGTCTTGTTGTTTAATAAGTGTTCAGAAATAATCTCTGTAACGAGACAAGGATTCTGAATATAATTTGGCTTAGGGCCCTATACGTATTAAGCCAACTCTGCCCATCATCATCATTAGCTAAAATCCTAGAAGAGTTTTGACATTATAAGAAATTGCATTTTTGTCAAATTGTCAGCCTAAAGTCTCTGCAAAGTACATACAGTTTAGAGCAGTAGGTATTTGTCAATCTTTTTTAAAGGCGAACCAGTAAAATTGCTGTAAATAATACCAGCAAAAATAAAATTTGACTAAGAATCTTCTTTCTGATACCCTTATATGCATTTTTAATTGTTCAAAAACCGGTAAAATTCTTTCGCGGACCAGTACAATGGTTTAGAGTGACTTCCGAACCACGCGAATACAGCGTTATTTTTTATTTAGTTAGTAGTTGATAGAATATAAAAGATATGTACGATTTTTAAAATATGGGAAATTTAGAATGTTTTTTTTTTTTCATTGCAGAGTCCGCCATAGACAGCCGCTTCAAGAAGCACCACAAATTCCGTTTATTCTTCAACATCTCCAGCATCCCCGCGTCGGAGAAACTGAAAGCAGCAGAAATCCAACTGCAGCGAGAGGCAATCAAGTGGTCGAGTATAGGCGAGGGCAAGGAGCACCTGCAACACGTGCTGGTGCACGACATCCTGCGACCAGGCGTGCGCGGCGTGCACGAGCCCATCCTGCGCCTCATCGAGTCCAAGACGGCCGACACGCGCAGCAACCAAACCCTCAGCCTCGACGTCATGCCCGCCGTGGAGCGCTGGCTCGAGTCCCCCAAGGGCAACTACGGCCTCCTCGTCCAAGTGCTCGGCTTCGGCGAGCACAAAGCCAAGCCCCACAAGCACCTCCGGCTCCGGCGAGACGTCAACGAGCCCCACAGCCAGTGGGTCACCAAACAACCACTCCTCTTCACCTACACGGACGACGGGAAGAATAAAGAGCCGTCCGAGAGCATAGTGCAGAGACGCGCCCGTCGAGCGTCCGCCAACAAGCACAAGAACCGAAGAAAAGAAGGCAAGGAGCTGTGCAAGAGACACAAGCTGTACGTGGACTTCACCGAGGTGGGGTGGAACGACTGGATCGTAGCGCCGCCGGGCTACGAGGCGTACTACTGCAGCGGCGACTGCCCGTTCCCGCTGTCCGACCACCTGAACTCCACGAACCACGCGGTGGTGCAGACGCTCATGAACTCCGTGTACCCGCAGGCGGTGCCCAAGGCGTGCTGCGTGCCCACGTCGCTCAACTCCATGTCCATGCTGTACCTGCACGACGACCACAAGGTGGTGCTGAAGAACTACCAGGACATGTGGGTGGTGGGGTGCGGCTGCCGGTGAGACCCAGTGACGGAGCCCTCGGGGCTCGGGCGTGCTAGTGATTCGGGGCCGCGGCGTTCGCGAGCTCGGGCTGTGTCCTTGCGATCTGGGACGGAGGTGGTGTACCCTTGCACATGGCTGTAACGAACTGTCCGATAAAGGACAAAGGCCCACCGCCGGCATGTAATATAATAAATCAAGTCATATTTTGTAACATAATAGTACCTGGATAAGGAATATTTATTATTATTGTTTATATTGTACAAAGTAAAGTCAAGTTTTAAATATTTTGGACGTATTCTTACTGTATGAAGAATGTCAGTGTGAGTGTATGTTTGCGAATGAGATATTTGTGTATTATTGTTATTTTTATGTTAAAATGCTTTGTACAGACTGTATATAAAATATATCAATATTATTAATAATTGAATCCAGTTTTTTATTTGTTTATCCTGATAGGAATCTTCTACCATTTTTTTTCATCTGTAGCATAAATTCCTACATAGAATAAAACCTCAAGGAACTTAGTTATTTGTTACGTAACACGTTTTACGTGCATTTTAGATTAGATTTAGGCACTGTTTTAGGATTTATAAAAAAAATAAATCTGGAGTGCAAATCCATCTCATATAGGTACATAAACATTATAAGATTTTTATTTGGAACAGAATTTTCAAGAACAAAAATTATTTGCCGAAGTGTTGTTGTGAAAACACAAATAGCTAACTTATAATAAACCTGAAATTTCCGGTAATATTAATAAATAAATTATTCACAATAATAACTGAACGAAGATTTTCTATATTAAGGAAATTAAAATGCATTAAAATTTTATGGTTAACATTATTATATAGGTATGATTACCTAATAAAAACAATAATTCGACCCTCCCTAGATAGAAGATTTTCTGGATCCGCCACTGCTTACAGCTTATAATGAAGGTAAGAAATCAGAAATATAATAAAAATTAAAAACCTTATAAATCCAATCCCAATTAAAACATGAAAGGTTACAATTTTAATTTTTTCAACCTAAATAATCCAAAAATACTTTTTGGATCCAAAATTTTGGTTTCTTGAAAATAGACCACATTATTAGAAGTCGTTATTTTTCCTTTCTAAATATTGTATCCGTTGAAATAAAAATATGAAAATTGGTAAATTTATGTAATTTTGCCTGTGGAATCGATTGGTGATATCAAGATTGGAAAACCTCTTTTTTGGTTCTAACTTTGAACGTAAATATCACGAGAATTATAAGCGATAATTGAATTATGTGTGAATATTTGGAATCAGCACATCGATATTTACTTAAATCCAGAAAAAAAAAACAAATCCCGAGTGAAAATCTGAAATTTCGTTCAGAGAAAATATTTCTTTGTTTCTTTGTTCGTTGTATCAACAAATATAATTATTGTGATTGTATCTGTACTCATTTTTGAGTTACCTATGAATAAAAAAAGAAAAAATTAAATTCTATTTGTAAATTGGAATTAGCGCATCAGTTCATGTATGTCTTCCTCGAAAATAGTTATTATTCAAGGTATTTTCAAAATACAATAAACAGGAATGTGAAAACCTTTTGTCACTTCTAAAAATACAAAATTTTACAAGTCTAAAAAATAAATGAAGTTTATTAAAAAAAGCAATAAATTAATCATATTTTTTTCATAAATATGAAATGTAAATAAGGTGGACAAGCACAGGTGTACAAATAAATAAATCGTAAATAAAAGTGAATAATGCAAATTGAAATGGTAGGAAATTGAAGAGAATACTTGACTTGTGCCAGGTGTGCGCGGCCGATGTCATAAATCGCAAACCGGCGATTAAAATTCAATTACAAAGGTCAAAATTATAAAAATATTAAATTTTATAAATAACCAGTTACTGATACTTGCTCGGCGATGAATCGGCTTTACTTCCCAGTTAAAAATAGACATTATCAAGTTTTGTCAATGTCATTTATGCGAATTTTATGAGAATCAAAGTTATGTTCCACGTGACATTTTATATATTTTCTACTACTAATTTATGTATCTTATAAATATATGATTTATCATATGTGTAAGGAAAGTGAATAACCTATGTGGCCGCAAACAAAAGTGTAAAATGATTTGCGAGCGACATTGACAAAATTATGTATCAAATCAGAAAGGAAAATAACAAACTATTATGTCATTGAGTGCAAATGTACTCGCAATGTTCAAGTGCGAATTTATTTTGAGGTATGTAATAGTTATTTACATTATAAGTGCGGTAGGTTGTATTTTACAGCGCGACGTTCTATATTGATGTACGACGCGAAGAAAAGTGTTTTAATAAAATCGAGTGATGTACAAATACCTAAAGCACACTTACGCCCGTATTCATAAAACGATTCATTACAAAAAGAATTGTTAAAAATTGATTAACGTTAATTATTTACCCATATTCACAAACTATTAATGTCGAATATAACGATTTGTTCAAATATAATTGATACAATATCTATACTCTATTTAAAAACTACGAGAAGTGAATGCTGTAGTCACGTTTACACTGTGATAATTTACAATAAAGTTTAAAGCACATAAAACTTGTGAAATATTACAAATAAATATAAAATACAATAATAACGTGATAAGAACAATTAACTAAAAAAACTGATAACCGAGAAACGGAATTTGAAGCACTTTTTTACACGATTGATGATGTGACAAATATTGTTGAGTGTAAAATTGGCGTTACGTCAGCCAATCAGAAGTATTTATTTTAATGCGCCAACTTCAGATCACACCTCCTAGTTATTAAATAGATTATAGTACCTTTGTGCGTCGAAAACCACTATGAATTCCGACTTCTTGAAATGATAACGAAGCCAAGACAAATGTATTTTCTAAATAAAAATGCTTGATAACGTGAATTCATACCGTGAGTATTTTTAAACGTGAAACATGATAATTTATCTATTTATCATATCCATGGTTAAAACTTGAGATTTGATTGACAGCAATGTATTTGCTTGTCTCATTTGAAATGAAATATAGGGAATGAATTTGACAGAAGTATTTTATTTTAATATTATAAGAAAAAACAAATAAAGAACTAATATATCAATTATCAAACAAGTAAGTTAAGAACAATTAAACAATAATTACAACATATTTTCAAAAATCTATCCATTAACTGCTAAGCAATGGTTCAATCTGATATAAAACCTTTGAATTACATGATGATATTTGGACAATTGTATTATTTTGATAAATGTTTTGAATTTGAAATTTTGAAGATTGCTCCCAGTACAAACTTCTGATTTTAAAAGTCACCAATAAAAAGAATCTTGATGTGTAAGATCGACGATCGAGTGATCTAACAGACCATTCTTTTATTTTACCATTTTCTCTAAAGTTATTAATGATTCATAAAATTGTAGTTGCACTTGGTGTAGGCCTGTCAGAAAATTTTATAACCCAAAAAGCAAATGTGAAATTCGTTCTTCATTTTAAATGAGACAAGCACATATACATTGCTATCAATCACATATCAAATCATAACCACGAATATGACAAATCCAATGTTTCACGTTAAAAAATATTCACGGTGCATTTTAAAAGAGCTGATTAAAAAAAAATTGATAGACAAACAAAATGTTTTAAAAAACAATGAAACGTCAAAGTCAGTAGTAAACCAAAATTTGTATTTTTATACTTTATTGAACGATAAATTGCAATATGTAGCATTTTTGTAAGCACTCTTTATTATTATTATTATCATTATTTAAAAAAAAACCTTTAGAAGCTAAAAAATATCGAGTTACTTTACCGCACCGCGGTGCTTAAAATCAAAACTACCGCAGATTTCTACGATGTTTAATGGCAATACTTCAGAAAGCCAAAAAGTATTTTTTATCGTAACAAAACAGTATTATTTAATAAAATTATGAATGTTATGCTAGTTTTTACAGCAGCTCATTTCGATTTTTTTTAAAATATTTTTCTATAGGAAAAACACAAAAAACCTTTGCATATAGGTAATATATAATATACCTACTTCCACTTCCGATTTAACTTCGATTATATATTTGTAGCACCAACAAGTTGCAGTAATTCGTGATCTTAGTCAAAATTTATTTATTTATAACTCACGTTTACATAATATGTCATAATTTCAGTTGATTTAGGTTACCGTACTTAGAAATAAAATCATAATCGTGGTTCCTACTATTTAGCTAGTAAAATTTCGTTATACATAGATATTTAAACATAGTTTATAGTAGTACAGTGTAGATGATTAGAAGATTATCTTGACTGGTCGATGAATATAATAAAATTGACCGAATTTCAAAAATTTATTGCCCCATCATATGTATATACAGGGTGAGTCTGGGAAGACGCCCCCCCTTTAACTTTTTTGTTATAAGTAATAGAAAAAAATGGCTCATATAAAAGTTTTATTATTTTACATATACTAGTTGATGGCAGATGTAGATATTTTTTATAAAGTCAGGTTTACAAGATACGACTATCAACTTTTATTTTTCAAATGACAACCTATAATTATTTTAATAAAATAGAAACCGCCATTTTTTTCTCTTTTCAACGATGTATTAACTTTTATTAATGTATTTGAAAAATTTCGAGAAAAATGAGATGATTTAGAAATGTCAGAAATAATTTTTAAACAAATATCATAGGTGGCTATGTTTCTCGAAATCGGGTAAACATCCTTCTCAGTAAGTAACAAACAAATGTATACATTTTTGACATTAATTTAATTGTTTTACATTGTTACGTTTTGTTTATTTTCATATAGTCACCTATAATATTTATTTAATAATTATTTCAAATATTTTTAAATATCTCATTTTTCTCGAAATTTTTCAAATACATTAGTAAAAGTTAATACATCGTTGAAAAGAGAAAAAAATGGCGGTTTCTATTTCATTAAAATAATTATAGGTTGCCATTTGAAAAATAAAAGTTGATAGTCGTATCTTGTAAACCTGACTTTATAAAAAATATCTACATCTGCCATCAACTAGTATATGTAAAATAATAAAACTTTTATAAGAGCCATTTTTTTCTATTACTTATAATAAAAAAGTTAAAGGGGGGGGGGGCGTCTTCCCAGACTCACCCTGTATAGTGTAGAAATGAATAAATATTCAAAGAACTATTAATTAGTAACAAAAATAAAAATAAGTCTTGTTTACCCTCTTAATATATGTAGCAAGTAGCACTTACAAAATAAATAGAGTAGCATTAAATAAATTTGTTTAATGATTATAACAACATTACCGTTCACTTTCCTGACTTGATGTTCTCACTTAAACAGGTCCCAACAATGCACATTCACTAATAACATGAAGCACACTAGTCTGCGTCCAAAATAACACTGAATAAATCATTAAAATATTTGGTAGACAAATAGACATTATATCATAGAAATTTTATTCAATTAAGATAAACAAAGCTAACTACTGACGACGTAATTAATTAAAATATTCTTTGTTTTATATACATAAGTATGCATTGACTTGTGTCATAGATTTAAAATAAAAGTCAATATCACCAAACAACTGGGAGTTGATTGAAGGAATATAAAAAATGTATTATAGAAAATCAAATCATCATTATTACTGGCGCTACAATCTTAGAAGAGTTTCGCAGGTGAAATTGAGAAATGAACTTCACCTGTTCCATGACAATATTTACTTGCATTTAGGTAAAAGAGGTTGTCTGCCTAAAGTCTCTGCTAGAGAACATCTTAAAGTGGTGTCCGAACAGTGGTATTCTTATTTGGTTAAGAGTTGGTGATGCTGGGAATCGAACCCCAGGTCATACATTCCGCTCAGTTCTAGTCGGAGTGAGATAATTAAGTGAAACACCGGTGCCCTTAGAAAATCCAGTGTTATTTTAAATACAATTAGCACTATTAGCAGTGACAATCAATATTTGTATTTTCTAGTTAAAAAATCATGAAAATAATTCTTATTTCGTTTCGGAATCGTAATCTTATTTATACACCTTTAAATGCGGGCATAATGTAGCTTTTAAAGTTCCTAAACAATAGTTACTCAAACAAATTAAAATTGTAGTCAATAAATAAATGTCAACTAATACAATAAATTTTAATTTTTATTAAGTATTTAGCATTTACAGTACTTTTCAAATTATTTTTCATATAATTCTTTTGAATTTTTAGAAATCAACTTGGGCTGTGAAATCTAAAATTTTATTAATATTTCGTCAGAATGATCAGTACGTGACGTTCCATATATATTTGACAGTGACAGTCACACTTCAATTATTTAATTTGTTTAAGAACAAACTATCTATCAATGCCAACTATCTATACAGAAATCACAGCATGGAATATGTACCTACAGATTTATTTTTCAAGTACCAAAATGTAATAAAACGTTGAATGTGCCACGGGTATAATCAGGATTATAGCCATCAGGAAATTTAAAGCACTGTTTTGATTAAGCCATTAATACATAAATAACTATTATACCAAAGATTATAAAAATACATCTAGCAACACTACCAACGCGTGCGGAAGCATTTACACTCGCAGTGAGAAGCGTAATTCGGCACTGCAAAATAAACAGTTCCTTTAGTAAATCAATAGTATAGCAGCGCGCTCATATTTTTAAAGTATTTATTCCGTATCTTTACATATTTGAACATTACAGTTATGAAATAAAATATTTGATAATTTGTATTTTAGAACATTATTAGAATTATTGACAATTATGACCTCACAAATTCAACCTCAAAACACGCATTTACAGTGTCTTTGAAAGTTTCGAAAGCTGCAGCACCCCCGTGATTTAAAACCACGAGCCGCCACTGGTTATTATACCAGAAGAAATTCAAATAGAAAATGTTCTATACCACGGACGAATGATATTACAAGTGTCAGAAACGTAAACGCAATTAAAAGAGTTCAAACCTACCAAAATTAACAAATAGTATTTTTGTTACTTATGCCTTCGGGAGATCCTGTAGATGGAGTGGTGTGAATGATGAGAAGAACGTAATATAGTCAACAAGCGCGGATTTTTTGTGACAAATCACTGTCTGCTGCGATAAATAACGCGGTGGAATTTAGAAACTAAGCGGTCAAGCAAAGCGACGCAGGACGCGCATACCTGTTGATGCGCCTCTCACTCGACCAACGGCCATCCTGATTCAACCGTGTAGGTCCCAACTTGTAAAAAATACGTCGGCATAAAACAAATAGATCATAGATATATAGTTAAGTTATTCTTTCCTTCTTTCTGGCGTTCACCGCGTGGTTTAGTGAGCTCTTTAGTAGTTCCGACCAATTAGCGCGTCACTAGTTCTCCCTACAGGGCCGGACTGAACAGCACATATGCCATTCTAAAATTCAATAATACTAACCTGTATTATTATTATAAAATATAAATCTACCTTCTTTATTATTTCTTACAATAAAATTTACCAATTTTTACAAATTTCTAATTTTATCGTATCTCGAATAAGCAACGATTTTATGTCATGTCAAAGCTTATCAATTTTAATGTTTTACACGTTTCAAGTACTGCATTTTTTGGGGTATACATCAAAACTTTCTATTTTTTGTAAAGAGCATTGCCTAATGTAATCTACAGGTGTCCAGATTTAAACGTCGAAACTTAACCATCAATGGAGAAAAAAACTAAAAATAAGTTAACACAAAATTTATATTTTATTCATTTATTTAAACTACGTTGTTTATTCGAGGCGATAATAATCGTAATTGTTTGGTTAACCTCTAAAACTAAAATAGGCAAATATATATTTTTCGATCGGATGAAAACTGACACCTTCCCGGTGTCTTTTCGAACCAGAAAATGCATTATTCCGGTATTTTAGTGAAGTTGCTAGGCTACGAAAAATAACAGTCCGGGAAAGTTTTTGCCATAAATAAAACTACAATAATATTTATTTCATTATTATTGAATATAAACCGATAAAAAATAATACATAGGAAAAGTGACTTCCCGGACTCCTGGTGTTACTGGCCTCGCCTTCGGCTCGTTTTGCAATTTCCATCACCGTCCGGGAATATACCACTTTACCTATTAGATACACAATATAGCAATGTACTATTTTATAATTAATATTAATTAAATAGAAATACTCGAAAATAAAAAAAATAAATGTTGAATGATAAACTAATTACGTTATTAAAATATAAATACCCCACTGGTTAATATATTTAAAAAAAATCTACTTTTACTCATTATTAATTAATTAAACAAATACGTAAACGTAAATGAACATCGTCGGCTTATTTGATTAGCGCATTTCAACTCGAATTGAACGGTATTCAAATACCAAATACGCCAATCTTTACCCAAATAAAAATACTGCTGTAAATGAGTAGTACAGAACCCACTATAAACTGTAGGTTACTTGCAGAGGTTGTAGGCTGATAACGTGTAGCACTAATGTAAAAAAGTATCATAAAACAATTATCTTAGGTACTTGAGGCATGTTTCTTTTAAGTGAAATTAAATATCAACTGTGTTCAATTGCTTGGAAACGTTTTTTCAGTGAACAAATTTTTCAAACAATTTTGCGGTCAATTTAATTTACTGTTAATTTACATTTTCATTAACATATATAATATTTATGTTTGCAAGATACAAAGGGTTGAAAACGACAGAAATTAAATTTTTAACATTTATACACAGTAGTTGTACACTTTTATTTTTAATGCGACGTTATTTCGTGCATTCTCCTTTTTACAGCCTAAATACATTCTTTAAAATCAAGAACAATGTTACTGAGTCTTACAACATAACTTAGATACAAAACACTAATCCCCAAGTATGAAATTATCACAGTATTAGATAGATAGAATACTAGTGTTGATGGACATTCTTTCTTCGTGATTTCATATTTTCACTTTTACTTTAAATTTACTATTGTTATTTTTTGAGTAAAGTACCCGAACGTAATTACGTACACTAAAAGTCTATCAGTCATTCTTATATTTATAGTTCATCAAAAATAAAATACTAAATTTTAATAGTAATTTTTATTAACGAAAAACATACAATAATATTAACATGAACATTAATTCACAATTTGTGATTACTGTAACTAATCATACAATTAATTTAACTGTAAACACTTACTTTATTATCTTCACGAAGGATGAGATATAACCCAAGAGGTGAAAAAGACATATTTTCTTACTACTGCGCCATAATTGTCGTTCAATTTTCTTATTAAAAATATAAATGAATTCAATTCATTTCAATATAAGTGAAGTAAAATGGATAACAAAACAAAACGAATATACCTATATCATCAGTAGCGGCGTTGGCGTTAGACATTGTACATTACAGAGGCTTACACTATAATAGAGTATATAAATTAAAAAAATAAAAAAGAGCATAACCCTAACCCACCACTCAATTCTACGGGCAAAAATAAAAATAGCCAAAATAAAAAAATATTCCTTAGATTTTCCTCGATTTTTGACAAATGTCGTTTTTTTGCCAGGGTTCCACACATTGGAGGACTATGATTCAAAATTTTTCGGGTCTAACGGAAATATCTCCAGAACGGTAAGAGATAACTGAATTTTGTTCGAAAATTTGGAACCGGCGAATCAATTTACTTGTCAGGGATATAAAAAAATTGAGAAAAAAGGTTTGGAGTGAAAAACTGAAATTCCTGTTTTTTATGCATATGCAGAAAAAATATTTCTTGATGTAAATTTGCCCTTAGAATCATTGAGATGGGTCTAAAAAAAAGTAAAAATTATGTCTTTTAATATTTAACTGTGATTGGAAGTAACGTAGAGATTTGAAAAAAAATATTTTTAATTGGAAACGCGATTTTTTTACTGATCCATCAATTCAACAGATTGCGTACTATGTACAAACCCATTTTTACCTCAAAAAGTGAAAGATATAATAAAATGTTATGTTTTTTTAACCTTAAGCTAACGAAATTACTACAAGGGCTCGTGACAATTTCTCAGTGGCTCGAGCCACAGTAAAAACAGCCTGACACCGCCACGGTATATCTTGTATCATGTAATATACCTTGTATACTCGTGTCAATAAACAATAACTTACTAGTAAGTTACAAAAAATATTGTATCATTCTTCGTTCTTTTTAGTACTCTAAATTCTCAGCTCTGCTCATCTCATTTTGAACTGAGGTCAGGTGAGGTAAAAAAAAATCAATTGCATTATTAAACTACTTCATAAATTTTAAAATACATTTCTGATCTGACAACTATTTTCTATTTTTTATAAAAAGGTAGTGTTGAACCAATGTCAGCAAAATCCAAGCCAGGTTTACAAGAGGGAAACATTTGAAAGTTTGCTGTTCAATTTATTGAAGTAATCATCTGACTGAACTCAAGAAAAAAAAAATTATTTGGTAAGTTATAATGTTATTTTTTGAAATTCACATTTACATTATGTTTGTAAAAACGACTGTTTCCAAAATCACATCTACTATGGTCATATAAAAAATAAACTATATATTAAATGGAAGGGTGAATGCATCACAAGAGTAAGTGTTGTGCTAAATATTATAGTAATATTATTTAATTCATTTGGCTTGCTCCGACTAGATACAGGGTACTACACCATTGTCGAAATATGACCATTTTGCAGAAAAATATGAAAAAATCCAATTATTAATAAATATTAACGAAAATGTTTTGTTTAAATAACATTTCGTTGGTGAGCTAGAAAAGATTAAATTTTGTTGCGTTGCCCTGTGATGTAGGTAATCTGTCTTTAGCAATCTCATTGGTTGCCTGATTTTAAAAAATTTGTTCATTCATACAGACATACAAATTTGTATATAAACATAGTTTAGCTATAAGAATATAAAAATACTCTGCACAATTAAGAGTTTGTTCATCATTGGCGAAGACATATAACGTCACATGTGAAAATTTTCACTTTAAAAATTGATATCTTGCGTAGAACGACATATTTTTCAGTCTTCTTATCACCATGCTTATTTCAACCTGTTCTTTCAGAAAACAAATTTAAAAAATGATTAAGAACTACATTAAGAGAATATGAGATTTGGACTACAAATCTAATCACCTCCAATTTAATATCGCTGTATTGTAGCTGAATGACGATAGACGAATTCCCTAAATCCAGTCCTGCGGTGGTATATTAAGGTGAGTGTGCAGTCCACCCACTCCAGTTCCAATTGTGCGGCATGGGCCTTGGTAATGACACGTTGGGGGCCGGATGTGGTCGCTGCCCCAGCAGGGCTGCGCCCCAGCCCGCCCAGGTCGAGCCCTGTGTAGCGCCGCCGCCCCACACCACGCTAACAAGCTCACGATTGAGACGTGAGCACATGGTCAGGGCTTCGCTGCACAGATTACTATTATATATGTACATCTCTTAATGCAGACTGTGATCAACTGTAATTTTCTTAAACTTTATTCAATTGCTCTTCACATATATTTTTCAGGCGGGCACTACAGAAAATTATTCGTTTCCAATTAATACACGATCTGTCAAAACGTAAAAAGGAACAATTGCCCACGAGTTATGATTGGGCAATGGAAATAAATATTTCCGACTTGACTAAAACCAATCATATTTAAGCAAAATTATTTCTATTCCGATCAAAGCCAATTAACAAGTTTTCTTTATTGTTGCTGTGGTTACTACTATTGACTGTTTCATAACAACCCGACATTGTTTGTTTAAATAATTGAAATAAGTGTGAAATACATTAGTTTTTTATGTGGTCGCCTAAAAAATATAGTGTACATTTCGTCTAAGAAAAGCTCATATACTCGCATGGATATAAATGCTATTTGCACTCGATACACAATATACCTATACTATTTTGTTGTGATAATTTTTTTGGTATCTCAATCCATTGATTTTAAATTTGTTTTGTCTCTTCAGTCCTGAGATATTTGGTCTGAAAATCGCATCTCGTAAATATTCTAAAAATGGTTAGAGATTCAATTCTTGGATCGATTCGATAAAAATTAAGAAAATTGCAAAAGTGCATATTTTAATTTTTCGGAACTCCAAACATTTTGAATATTTAGTATTAATGTTTTTTATGTAATTTTTAATCGATGGGATTGTATGGCCAGTTGAAATTTATCAATATATATTATAAAATAAAAAATTAATTATAAGGTAAAAGAAATTTTTAAATACTATATGCAAACTTGTAACATATGAATATTTTTACCAATTATTATATATTGTCTAGTAGTGTAGTATTACTGCTACGGTCGGTTAATATTTCAGGTTCATCATAATATTGTACAGTTAAATGATTGGCATGGAATGCAATAAATTTAAAATGCGCTACAGAGTTCTTTACCGGCCTAGCAATTACCTGGAGAGATTTCTAGTTTTACGGTGTGAAAATAACGAAGAGTTTTAGTTAGAAGTGGAGTAGTGATTTAAGTGTAGCCTCAAGTTCTTGAAATTGCCTGTTACAGGTTCGGCCGATAGTTGGTATAGGTGCGGCCGAATGTGTCAGTTGCCGATAACAAGAGAATTCAGCAATCGTTTGTGGACTGACAACGCATTTTAACGTTCTGACTTGGTGGTCAGTGGTCACTTCTGCCCATTTCTCATCCACATGGGAAATATGATTCTTCGCCGCTAACTAATTATTTCAATATGTTACTAAACCACATAAAAGAAAAAGCCTATTAACCATCAAATTAGCTCGCAATTTATCAAACTTTAATTGAAAAATGGTAAACACCAATGATTCATTCATTTTACTGAAACGTATTAATTCAATGCAATAAAACAATAGTTATTTATAATTTATGTATTAAAATTGAGTCGTAGTTGAGATATCTAATAATCCGAAATCATCATCAAACACTTACAGTCCGCAATACTTGTTATATTCTTTGCACAATCTACAAAATAACTAAATTAAAATTTAAAAATATTTTACTGGTTTCAGGATATTGAGCCCTTTTTACACAGACAAAAGTAACCTGGTAATTAGGTCATAATTGTATTTGTACGGTAATATTATTACCATACTGACTTGTGAAAATAACTTGGGACAATTGGATAATACATAATTGTAACCATGGCGTCATATCAGCCCCTACAGATTTGATCACGAAAATGTTATTGACAAGAAAATTTTATAAAATATGTAATATTTGCTAATAACAACTTATTTTTTGAAACCAAATTTATTTATATCATTGAATATTGAATATTATTAGTTCTGTGAGTTCCTTCTCTAAATTACAAATTATCAAAAACTATCTTCGTTCAACTATGATCTAGGAGAGACAAAATAACTTGGCTACTATGTCTACAGAATGTGCTTTTAATAATTCACTAGACGTAAAATAATCAATGCTGTATTAACCCCTTTGCCAATAAAGCCATGACTTAGGGTGCCAATTTTTTTATAGATTAAAAAATTATAATTTGCAATTTAAAAATTGTTTCAAACAAAATAAATTTCTAAGTAATTGGGATCGAAAAAACATGCCTCAGACGTTTTAAGGTTTTTCAACAAAACGAAAATTACAAACTAATTTCATTCAAATCGTCACAGCTACTTTTCCATCTTTCTCAAAATTTAAACATTGCGGCTCTTCGCATAAGGCTCACTACATTAATTCTTCCTGACTGTCATTTTGTGTGACGTGTCTTACATTTTTTTCATTTCTCTTTATGAAAAGTAGAAAACTGATCGCCCTGAATATTTTTTCAACTACATACCAGTATTTCATTTTCGCTAAGCAATATTGAATAATGATTTACATCAGGGTGGCAATATAGATTGGCCTGACTGTAAAATAATCAAGCAAATATAAGTCGAGGTATGAATTTAATCCGTAAAATTTACTCATATTTCCTGCGAAGTAAAGACAACTTGAGTCAAAAATGATTCATAAATCATTTCACCTTTTTTGACACTAGCTTGTCTGTTATTACGCAACTATTCGTTTTTCCAAAAAATTCATACGCTCTTGTTATATTACTTATGATAAAAGTTGTCATTTTAAAATTAATCTTTTATAATTGCCCTAGTCAACAAGTAAAATTTGAAAATTCCCTTGTAAGTATAACTTATACTGACTTAGAAGCCAAATAGTAAATATTTTATTACTAGTATTACTGCTCCAATATAATACTAGGAAATTATATTTTCGATGATTATCAGTTATTTTTCTTTCTAATGGTACGTTATGACCACAATGTAGAAAGAATAAATTACAATATTAGTGAAATAATGTTGGTATTTTTATACTTCTAATAAGTATTAAATAGTTACTGACGGTATCTATTACTACAAAAATATCTATTACATTGAAAATAATTATTTAACTAATATAAATTTTAGCCGGACACAAATGATAGTGACATGAATATTAGTATGTAATACGTGTAATAAAATGCTAAAATTTATAACTTCATTTTCTTAATTATATTTGAAAACAGCAATAAATATTCAGATTTCGTAATTAAATTTAAAATATACAATGTCAATAAAACTACTTAATTGACTGTTATAAATAAAAAAAAAACTTCACACCGGCAAATTCTTTAATGAGGCATCATAATTTTTTGCTGAAAACAATTAAAAGCTAAAAACCACAAGCACAGAAACAAAGAAGCAACCGCAAATAAACAAACAGACAACAAAAAATAAACAAAAGAGCAGTGAAACTTTAGACTCAGTTAATGAAAAAGTGGGGGGTAGAAAAAAGAGAGTGTTAGTGCAGAGACATCTTTATCCAATGGTGAGAACTACATCGCTCGAGCTAATGATGACAGATGAATTCTGTTGAAAAGACATAATTTTTTCCTTCAACTGAAAAGAGGTATAATTTGAACGTTTTTACGACTGGCTAAATAAGAGGCTTCGCGCGCGCACTATAATTTCATCGAAACGAAATTTTTTCTCCCGTCGATTCGAAATATTAAAAGAGATTCGTGGCTAATGACATCTGTTGGCGGTGATACTTAATAGAGAGGACGGCTGTAGGGCATGTGTGCCCTTCTGGTGATAATCACTGCCCCTAGGCACTGCACTGGGATAATGATACACTGGCAGCAAATTATGGGAATTTTATTGGGTGCAGGGATGCCACCCTTGGCAGGAATTTTCATTGATTCAAGGTTAGCTCAAAATGAGAATGGGATAGAAGACCTATTTACTGAATTCTAACAAATAAAATTCGATCTTTATTACAAATTTATGTTAATTTTCTGCCTAATGTATTATTAATGAAATTCGTGCCTTGGTAACCTATTTCGCTAGGTAATAGAAACAAAAATAAACATTTGCATAAATATACTCGCATAGTTGCTTGTTATTAGAATATTTAGAATTCTAATCAAGGAGACATAATTTCAGTTTTTATCAGTGCAGTTACAAAGCTTATTTACAGGGCTATAGACTTTAATAAAACCAGAAATATATAACCAAGTGACAAAATAAGCATGACAATTTTTTAACCTAAGTTATTATTAACTATTTCGTTTTACCAATTTTCGGAATATAGAATTATATTTGCCCAAATACATTTTTCAGTTGTTTAAGCTTTTTTTAAGAGAATTACAAAACAAGATAACAGATAACCATTCTTACCAGTCGTAGGTAATAATTATCGTCAATTATATAACTGACTACCAATCTGTCTTTCTGCAAAGCTCAACTCTTATTTCATGTTCAATAAACTGCTTATTCGATAAGTATTCAATTACATCTTTACATTGATTCTACATTTTAATTTTGTAATTATTAACTTTCATATAAAAATATGACACCTATTTTTTGGTAAAAAGTCCAATAATAAACGAGAAACTATATCAACTGTAATTATTACACAAGAGCTTTTCATTTTGCCGGATAAATTTCTGTTGATCGCGAAACCTTGTTACCTAGTAATTTGCCAAGAAATCTAATTAACCCCCCCCCCCCCTATTTTGTTACTCAGAGGTTAATTTTTAACCAATTGCTAATTTTTTTCTGCAATGAAAATCACTTGTTTGTTTTTATTTGTCAAAAATTTTAGCAAGTGGTTAAAAATTCACCACTGAGTTACAGAATATGCTCCTTAATCTGTTAATCTACGAAGTTGTAATTTTATTTATTTGTTGTTAAATTGAAAATCCGAAGAAAATAAAATGCTAGAGTATAAGTACTTCGGCGAGATAATTTAATGCAAATGAGCAATTGACATAATGTAGTTTTTGATCTGGTTGCTAGGAAAAAGCTAAATAAAGTTTTATCACTGTAAAAAGTTAGGTTTCCTTATATACACTATCAAAATGTTAAAATTGTTTCTTTCTTTATTGCTTATTTCTTATTTTATATTGGAGTTGAATTATCAGCTCAATAGGTGAAAAAGAAACATAAAGAGACACAAGTTTTTTTACTTTACAGTATTAGCGAGATAAAATGGTTTAACTGGTGACTGGCAAGTCTTTTTGGCGAGCCTGTTACCTTCTAGAAGCAGTAAAAACTGTTGTAAATAAAATTAAAATTAAAACCAAATTCTAACAGTTACTAAGGGTGTGTCAAATATTTGTATGACGGAGACAAAGTACAGTCGTCAACAGTAGCGTTTCCGTCATATCTAGACTTTCTAGTCTAGATATGACTAGATTTTCAAGACAAGACTGACAATAATCTTATCTTGAAATTTCAAAACAAGACTAGAATATCTCATTCTAGATCAAGACGAGAAAATTCATGATAATTTTGAAGACTCTAGATTAATTAAAAATTTTAAATTTTCGGAATATAAATATATCACGCTTGTTTCATCCGAGCTTAAACTGATTGTAAAATTGAAAAAGAACGCTGCCGAAGAATTATATTTCCTTGTCTAAAGCGTATACGCAGGTTAATGTAGAATCTTCAAACAATCTAGAAATTTAATATCTAGACAAGGCTTTTTAATCTACACTTAGACTTAGTCAAGTCTTGTCTAGAAAACAACACTAGTCTACTACTTCTAACTGACTTTACTAGTTAGTAGCTTGTAAATGTTAGTTGCTTTGGTGAATAAACAGTTCAAATGAATTACGGTTTACGAGTGAGTAACAAATAAAATATATAATAATAAAAATAATTAATATTCTATATAAATTTCTTTGAAAATTGTTCTCTCTTTTCGGAATATCCCAAACGAAATTGAATATTTCCACTTTTAATTCGAAATGAAAATAATACTTGTCTTGTATTGTTGCGACGGGTGTAGATACACTTTCGTGAATACATCAACGATATTTATACATCCACTAATACGCACTTGTATACAAAGGCGTGATACTTGTGATAGTATTTTTTTATTTTGAAACATAAAAGATGTTTACGGCAAATGTTATAATACGAAGTCTTAGAATGTAAAGAATAGTGCTATTAGCATAAAAATGATTTACAGCTACTGTGTTATCTGCAGTGGCGGTAAAATGGCGAGGCACATAACCTTCACGTGTGCATTCGCAGGCGCGTACCTAGCACTTACCGGCATGGCCGTCAGCCGAACAAAGCTCAGCTTAACCATCGGCTACCGCAAGCTAAATATCATTTACATATTACAACACATTTTTAACGCGTACAACTGGTACTTTTCGCATTCCTTTCAATGTTACATTGCTAATATTCTCATATTTCAGAAAATATGCAGATACATTATGCTTCTTTTGCCGTTTCTTTATTTTCGTATAAAGTATTATTAGTAAAATTCATATTATAAATTATTTTACACCTAAATAACTTGAAAATCGTAATTTGTTTTACGGAAAATTCTTATTACTTATTTATTATCGAGGACAAAAAAGAATATATTAAAAACGAGCTTGAGGAATGAAATTGGCAGGGCCATAAATATAAAATATCTATTTTCTTTGTAACATTATACCAATACAATATATAATTCTTTCGATTTCATTTTCCTTAGGAGGATAATGATTAATATGAAGAAGGCTAACGTTCTCATAAATTTAATTAATAAACAAACATTGCAAATGTACATATATACGTATACTGTTTTTGTAAAAGAGAAGCTCGAAAATTACTTTCGGCCTAGGGCCCGAAAATTTGATACAAAGGCCCTGCGAATAGGAAATATTAATAGAATCATTTTCTCTATACAAAAAACTTTCAAATAATAAACTTTTAGATATATAGAATTTAAATTATATTCATTAGTATTACGAACCCCTCTATTGGATTATGTGCTTAATTCCAGCACTCGATTTCATCTTGTGCCAAAACTTTTATACATACAATATTCTGTTTCGGTCAACTACTAAACAGATCTAGACAAAAAGTTTAGACAATTTGCAGTGTAACAGATGACAATGAAATAAAACAATTATATAATCATTACGTTATTCTAGACTAACAAACGGGCAGTGGTGGCTCACTTCGTTAACGAGCTCTGATTTGAATTTAGTGGAGAGTGAGATCTGGGGTTCAAATCCCTCCTGTGCAAATTTTTAAGCTTACATAAACAACAGACTGACAAACGACACCAGTAAAATTTAAGTATAGAACTTGTTATGAAATAAATATATTAAAATACTTGAGACTACATTCTATTTAGGAATAGAAGATTAGTGTTGAATTTAAAGGGGTGAAGTTCTCCTTTGGTGAAATTGAATTATTTTTTTTGGGACGAGTGGTAAAAATATATGAACGAATATATTGTTATTTGTATAAGAATTTCCAATGTTTTTATAACATTTATACTCCTATATTTGATATTACTACACAATATTAATTGATTTTGAAATATATTTTGTACATAAAAACAATATAATAAAACAGGAGCAACCTGCAACAATGTTCCTTTATAAATCTAGTAAATTAATTTGAAACACGTTTATACGACCTGAATAATAAGGAAAGAAAAAATACAATGTTGTGAAGAAAACCTGAAATAGACCTGGAAACATTTAAATTTGATTCGGTCTCTATTTGGGCGACAACCGTAAAATCAACCATGTCATGCATTTCAACGTTTGAATCATTTAATGGTCTTTTAAGGGACACCAAAAAACAATAATAAATTCAAGCTTTTTATTGGGGCAGTTGACGTTTCTTTTATGTAAACTAACAATTATATTAAATAATGGATAATGAAAATCTGTTTGAAGTCGAAGGTGTTTTACAATTCCGTGTTCGATAAATCATAGAATTCTATATTTAATAGAATCAATACTTTGATTTCCTCATCGGTTTCCTCTATATTTCAAATTTCACAATAACCGGATGTTGTAAATAAGTATATTTACACAAACAACAAAATGCAAATACGGAACAAGATATTTAACACAATACAAGATGCTTATAAGGAAAGCGAAATGTGACCCTTTTTAAGCAGGGAACCTACAGTTTATAATACTTTGCAGAAACTCTCACTTAATATTTTTGGAAACATTTTTCTATTTCACCTTTATAATTTTTTTTATAAATGATAATAAATGTTATTAAAATATTGTGTAAGATTTGATGTACTATGATTATTCAGTGTTACAGTCTTGTATTAAAATTTCCAGCACATGTAAAATGATACATTTAATAGTTTATAACTAACATTTATAAAGTCAATTTTATCCAATAATTCTTTGTTTTTCGCAATTTGCATTTAAATAAATTTTTATTTAAATTTGGGAATATGTACATTCCCACATCAAAGTTTGTTTTGAGTCAAAATTTATTTTGGACGATGGATGAGATAATAGTATATTATTTAACAAGCATAATATGTAGGCTACCGCTCGTATTTTTAATTACATCCTCGTGTAATGTAGCCATATTATGCGAGTCAAATACTATACTTTATCTACAACTAACAGGCATATAAAAAATCTGATATTATTTGTTAAATATTCAGTTAGGTGTGAGTAGTTCATATATAGCTTAACAGATGGCGCCACAGTAGCACTTAAATGTCAAAATAACTATTCAAATTGTATTTATTATACTTTTATAATCATTTATATTGATATTTATGATAAAAAATATATTATTAATAAATTAACAGTTTATTAAAATGTTATGTTACATTACATGCTCTATTTATTACAGAAAAGTGTAGCGTGTAATATAACTTTTCATATTACACTTGTGTAATATGAGTAGTATATTATATGTAGTATCACACGTATAATGTACCCATATTTCAATAGTTGTAGATAAAAGTATATTGCGCAACACATATAGAAAATCGCCAATTTTCCAAGAGATGTGAAAGTTTCGGCACGAGGCAAAGTCGAGTGCTGGGGTCAAACAAGGTGTGGAAATAGGTAATTCTGCACGAGTGGCACAATATGAATTTATGTTGTTGTGGTTGTAGAAACATATTTTTCACGACATGCATAGAAAGCACTTTTTCCAATCTCATTCGGGTGCCTCAATCTCTACGCTCGTGAGTTAAACTCGAGCTTGAGTAGTAAAAGATACGTTTTCCTCTCTAGTTTGAAAAATAATTATTTTCTACTTCCGTTTAATAAGAGGCTTTTTATTTTACTCATTTAAGTTAAATTATTAATTCCATTATTTCGCTACTGTTAAATAATAAAATCAAAGATTTACAGCTATAAAATAAGAAAATTGATTTCTTGTTCTCTTTACATATATTAATAAAGCAGTTATTCGCAATCGCTAATATTTCACAATTCAAAAACTCGAAAGACAACTTAATATCGATTTCTGTTTATTCTATTTATAAACAACAATATTATTATAGTAATTCAGTAACGTCCTGTGTATTGTCTGTTTATTTATAATCCTAATAAATATTTGCGAATATAAGAAAAAAATGATTTACGTAATATTTTTCCTGTTGTAATGATTTTAGTGCCTTAATTGCATTTCATTTTTCACTTTTTGTGCAGGACGATGAGTTGTTTACAATCTTATTATGAACAGAGAACAGACCGTAGATGATTTCATTGTATTATTGTTTCATTGAATTGCAATTTAAGGAAACGGTGGACGAAGTTCTTGGAAACATTAATCAGTTTTCTAAATAAAAACCGCATGCATATCACCCGATCTGAAGTCAGTAGAAGTCAAAACCCAAGTTGATGTCTTCAGCCATCTCCAAACCACTTGTTGATCATCCTCATCCAGTCACACAGCGAACAGGTGTGCTCGGTGTTGTCTCTGTCTGGTGCACACACATTCCATATCTGTCCATCTTTGTCTCCACGGTGCTGGTATGCATGCGATCAGATCGAGATAGCCCTGCCGGGAGCTCAGGTTTTGTCTTTCACTGGTCACTGGATTTAGAATTTATTTAGTTAGTGTCTGATGGCTGCCTGATGGAAGGATATGGAAATACGAGAAGGATAATTTGTTTTTGGATGGAGAATGAATAGCTGACAGTTATGTTGTTTGAATGTCATGTTTAACGTTTAGTTACGTGTGTTTAAGAAATTACTCGGATTCTTCCAAGACAATTATTTCATAAACTTGATCTTGTCTACCATTCATTATTCTTGCAAAGAATTAGTGACCCTCTCATTTCATAGAATAACGGAAACTATATCATAAATTACGTGTAACACGGTACTTTTATTAGTATCCTTTATCACAGATAATCTGTAATAAACTAATAAAGAATTTAACCTTACTTTGTGTTTAATGAATTGTTTACCTTGAGTAATATTTCTCGGTTTTCCGTTTATATAAGTTTAAGTTATTGTTTCATAGATTTCTGTGTATATAATTACATTGAATTTATTCTACTACCATTCTTACTATAAATGGTTACAATTTCCTCATAATTGAAGTTTCGGTAAAAACCGGACAACGGAATATACATTCTGTGATGAAGATTAAATTTTTTGCTTGGTGGTAAATTGGAAGTAAGGAATTACTGGATTTCAGTCAATTAAAAATCATTTTATTTTCAAGCAGTACTCCAAAATTTTTTTTGAACTTTTTTATTTTGGTGTCCAAAAAATATGAAGAAAATGTGTTTCAAATTTTTGTCTGGCGACTGTCACTTCCTTGAAGTTGTAAATAAAATTAAAATTATAATCAAATCAGTTTTCAATTTTTATATAGGCCTCAAAGTAGGCTGCGAGACTGTTAATAGATTTTCAATGATATAAAATATATGCATATTAAAAATAAAATAAATTTAGGTAATTTAAAATTGATTAAAATGATTGTTTTATGTCTATTTATACATTTTATTTATTTTAATACATTTACCGATATTTTTTAGTCTTCTGATATAAAATACTTTAAAAAAGTGAGAAAAAAAATTAAAGTCATTTCTCCCATTATCTTCTTTTTAATATGCTTGAATTTTATATAATTCACTGAGATCTTGTACGATTTGTCTTTTTTAACTTAATTTAAGAATGAAAAAACTGGTATTAAAAATGATATTCTTCAAAACGTGGCTGAATTATCCCACCCCATGAATTTCCCTGGAGCATAAACCGTTCAAATAAATTATCACTTATTTAACAGTCATCTGAGTTTGAAAATTCTACTGAGATTATCTAAAATTATTAAAAAACAACGACTCTTGTCACATTTTATTGACAAGAAAAACAGTGCGTGAAGTCCTCCCTCACTATGCGTTCTCGTGTGACGATATGGTGGTAGAGCGCGTAGTGGCATGTCTGTCTGAGAATGAGACATAATCACTAATTAGGCAGTAATGAAGGCGGGGGCGGTGGCGGAGGCGGCGGCAATGCGTGCATTCCGGAGACGGCTTGTCTGCCTCGACGTCGCAGCCGAGGCGCACACCAAGGTCCGACCGCTTCGGCAGCCTTCGCCAAGCTTCGGATTCCTGCACACTGTGCTAGGATTCAGTAAGGTAGGTGAGGGGCTTCGAAATTTCAGCTGAAAGCAGGACGCTGACGATCTTTCATAAAAATTATAATAAAAGTGTTCTAGTTTCTAGAAAAATTATGGATTTGTTTCTAATAATTAATGGTTGTAAAAGTAGGTCCATGATATTTAGCTTTCAATTTACGGTTTAGACTTTATAAAAATATAACTGCTGTAATAGAATATGTTTGTAATTTAAAAATTTGACAGCACTATTATATATTTTATATTTTAAAATCATTTGAGTATGGTAATAAAAAGATTGTAGATTTTACTGTAAAATGAGTCGAAAATATTAATTTTCCTTATTTTATAATTGAATTTCTGTTTACTTTTAGTCGACTAATCGACCAAAAAAAATTGGTAATCATCTTGTTAAAAATTACGGTCTGCGTATATTTAATAATTTCAAATTTCATTTGTTACTCCCTTGTAAACCGTAATTTATTTAAACTGTTTATTTACCTTGGAAATATATATTTATACAAGCTACTAATCATCAAAATTTTTACAAGGTAGTTGTTGCATTGTTTACATTATTGAAAGTTGTGTTTTATTACTGACATGTAAATTTTTGACACATCATTAGTAAAGAACAGGATTTGGTTATTATATATTACAACAACAAATAAACTATTGTACTAATAGTAATAGTTTTACTTCAAGGAGTTGAGAGGATCGCCTAAACGGATCGCTAGTCATTTCATATCAGTAGTAAAAACTGATTTACCTTGGTAATAATGTAAAATGCTATTTGTTATAATTTTCATTGCAACATTAGTCAAATTAATTAGATAAATTTAGGTTATTATGTAATTAAATTATTGTATTTGTAAAAATATTTGTACGTTATTTTTACATACCGTGAGTTTATTTTAACCATTTTTACCGGTTTCGAGATATTAAACTTTTCTTTACATAGATAAAAGTAAACAGGATATTATAATTATTGTCAAAATAATATGGGATAATTGTCATATCATATCAAATTATACAAACTTGATCACAAAAACGTTACTCACAAGAACATATTATAAAGTAATATTTATTAATAATGTGACACCAGTAAAATATTGAACAAACCTGGGATATTATGAATCAAATCAGGCCTTAGACGTCTTAAAATCATCGCTATAACTATCCTAGGTATGTTAATAGCTATAACGTGAAACATGGGTTTTGACATAATCATGGATATGAATATGACAGTAATGTATCAGAGCGTTCTTTTAAAATGAAAAATAAGTTGTCAATTTCAAGTTATTAGTTACTATCAAAATCAAAAAATGACTTAGGTAATTAACACACGTGTGCCGTACAACATTTTATCCAGCATCGTTTAATCATTGATATAAAATATATAATAATTTTAAAATGACATTTAATAAGAAAAAAATAGAGAAGAGGTTTAATAACGTAGTTACTATGATAAGAACCAACAAACAGTGAGTTATAATATCTAATCCACATGTGTTTTATGATCTACTTTATTTATCTAAAAACTCCATAGTTATAGCGTTAACATGGTGTTGGATAACAAAGGAAAATTCAAAATCACTTTAGAAACAACAGAGTTGCGAAAATTACAAACATTATAAATTAGTTTTATTATTGCTTAACCTCAATATTATATCAGCTATTCTTCATTTTAAAACATTTTGATACATTGCTGTCATTAATTAACCATGGATATTGCAAATCCCATGTTTCACGTTAAAATAAAATCACAGTATAAGGAAAGTAATAAAAATATTAACCGAAATGAAGGGGATTTATTGATGAAGTGGTTGAGCCTCAATATTATATCTGCTATTTTTCATTTTAAAATGAATGCTGTCAATGAAATGACGAAATATCGTAAGCATGGATATTGCAAATCCCATGTTTCACGTTAAAATAAAGTCACAATTAGTAGTAAAGAGAGGGGATTTGTTTGAGCTGTAGCTTGGGGCGGCCCGCGATGCAGAGTCCGGGCACGGGGCGGCATTCCAGCTCTCCCACAGCCACCGCACGATACTTTAAATTACACTGTTTTATTTGTTGTATTAGAAAACAATTTTAAGTGGCATTAGCAGTGAGAGGAGCAGCGCTGGACCCGGTCCTGCCCGCTGCCCAGGTGTCATGCTCTCACTGCACCAGGACCGTAACACATCACTTTACATTACTATTTACATATCGTACTATTTTCATAATTCATTTCATTAAATAATAATTTTAATATCGGTTTATTTTAATTCTGCGATTTAAAAAAAAATCATGAAATCAAGTTTTATAAAATAAATGTCTTGTCCAAAATTTTATTTTTTAAAAAACAAAATCAAATAAATAAATAAATTATTATAATTTGTATACATCTGCTATTTTTTACATATATTTGAACTCTAAATTCTTTTATAAATATTTAATTTTAAATTAATTCTATCCTTTAAAATGATTTTTGCTAATAACTTCATTATTGTATAAAAATCATGATTTTTTCCTTGTACTTTGTATTTTACAGCAGTATTTTATTCCTGCAAGGGCTACCACAGTAACGATACATGGTGCAACGGTGCAAGGATTATGGACTTAAGCTGATGGAAATCAGTCCTATAGAAGGTGTGAATAGACTAGTGAAAACAAATATGACAATCTGATTTTAAGGCGAGATCTCATGAATCATTTTTTATGAATCATTTTCAATATTTTTTTAAAAATGAAAGTCAGAACACTTCATTCATTAAAATTTAAGATGATTTTATATTTTCATAAAAAGTGTTCAATATTAATAAATGATTGTAAAATGAAATGTGCGAACACGGGTCATGATTTACACTCGGGCATGTTATCTTGAGTATAAACTAAAACCTATCAGTTTTCTTAAATGTTCGTCTGTTGTTAACTATAATATATTTAATTCGAGTGTTATTAAGTAATATATTTTATAGTTCAAGTGAGAAAGTGATAACTGCGAACATATTTCCCGAATTGCAATATGAATTAAGTTTTTTCGATGTCATTCGTAAAATGAAAAAGTACATGATCTTTCTCAACGAGATCATGATACATAATTTTTTTTCATTTAATTGTCATGAAAAATGAATCATTGGAAATGATTAATAAAAAATGACTCGTGAGAACTCAGCTTTAATGTCGTTATTATCTCGTTGTCTAACTAAAGTAAGTAACGAAATGAGTATGAAATTTTTAATTAATTAATAAAACTTTGGAACCGAAAATTTACAAAAACGAGAAGATAAAACCGGAGAAAACTACAAATTTAAAAAATTCACCAAAATTTTTTTAAATTAGTGAATATAGGAATATTGCAAATAATGTAAATTTGAAGACTGTTTCTCAAATCTGATAAAACTTGAATACTTCACTTTATTTAATTTATTTTTATAGTCACTTTTATTAACAATTGTGAAAATGAAAAGAAATTTATTAATAATGTAATATAAAGAACACATGAGGTTAAAAAAAAATAATAATTATTTAATGATTTTTCCACCCACGTCATTTTTACACAATAATACACAGAATAAATGTTTTATTGGATCGAAGAAGGCAGTTTTTCAGCAATAAAATTTGATAAAACCACAGTAGGATCATCATGGTTACATTTTGCTGATAAGAAAAAAACTGGTGTCAAAGATGATTCTTAAATATCATCACTCATTTGTCTGTCACTACGCAACAATTTTAAATTAAAGCAATAAATTCATGACTCTTATTACAATATTTATAAAAAAAATCAAAAGTAGAATTTATATATTGTGACGTCATCTTTGCCCACGACAAAGTAAGAAACTTTTCATTAGAAATAATGTCGCGATTTATGTGAAATGAAAAACAAACACTGGTGGGGTAGAATGTTGTTGAGTGTGGCCCTGCACGCCACCCAGGTGCGGTCCGACCAGGCCCCGGCCCAGTCAGTTTGTTTTACCTCGGACCTCGGTCCGTGTCCGTGTCCGTGTGTGAGCCGAGCGCGTGTTTGTTAATGACGCGGCCATGGGAAAGTGATGAGTTTGTTTTTAACCAACAGCCGCAACCTTTGTTTCTGCCCTCACACTTTACCACCACAGCTAAAGTTTTACTACTTACTTTATCTCTACTATTTCTATCTTCACACAAATAACTACATGTATGTCTTGTTTGGTATAATATCTATGTACGCATTTATTCTTTACGATTGTAATTCAGAAAGCAGCAAGTGTAATTCAGATTTGTAAATTGTAGAAAAAACAATAAATCCAGGGTTGCATAAAAATCTGATTTAAAAACAAGCAAAAAATATAGTATAATTTCAAAATCATATTTCGTAAAAAATGAGTAAAAATTTAAAGAAACTATAAAAAACTACAGCAAATTCCGTTTTTAACGATATTATGACCACTTGTTTGAAAGCCTATATACGCCATATACACATTAAGTTATTTTACTTTTATCGGTTATAGCGACTTTAGGCTATAGCGACGAAATTTTTCAATCACTTCGATGTTGTTATAACCGGATTTTACTGAAACACATTTCATAGTAAATTTAATACAAAATCACACATTAGTGCAAAAAAATTCTGCGTTATAAATTCAAATTAATAAATCTGCAATGTTAAATAACAATTTCAAAACAAGTGATTTTCATCAATGCAATCCTGAGCAGATGTACCTATTTCAGAAGAGACAACTGCATTCTAAATTACAATAATTGATTAATTTGAAATACAATTGACGCTTTCTGAAATACATCTGAAAAGGGTGTAGCAGAAGACGTTGTCGGCACTTCATGGAACATTTTAACAAGTTTATAAAAATAATGGTGATGTTCATAAAAACAATAATTTATTCCTACTAGTTTTAATGTGCTTGTTAATAAAATATTAGCTATTGGTATAGACCACCAGGTAAAAGAGGCCTACCAATATAGTGCTAAAAATGGCAATTCGAGCTGATATTAATAAGCTCATTTGGAATTTAATATTTTCTCTTCAGTTAATGTTTGTGGGTATAGTTGTACAACAAAATTAAAAAAATGTAATTGTCAAATTTGATGACATTTTAAAAGATAAAATGAAGAAATATGTTTGTTTTTATTGTAAACTATTAAAACTTTGAAAAAATATATGTAAAATTTGGAATATTGAGCGGTAAAAGTTATATACGTACAAAGGGCCAAAAGAGAATGTTTACGCCTACGGACGAAATTTGAAGCTTTTATTTGTCCATAGGCGTAAATCTCTTTCGGCCTGAGATACGTACAATGTTTTAGGGAGTAAGTACTGTTATCAAATAGAATGTGATTTTTATTATAAGATGACATGCAAAAACATTAAGGAGAGTGTTTTTGAGTAAACATGGTAAGCTAGCAAATAAATAAAAATGTCAAATACTAAATTTTGCTAAAAGCTAATAAAAATTTAGTAGATTAATGACCTGGTAAATCGAAGGATAGGTATGAAAACGAATACAAGATATTACAAATCTGGATAAATGTTTTTGACATTTTCTTTACCGCTCAGCGGGCGTTTTTCTCTATTTTTCTGCCCAAGGGCGTAAAATATTTTTTTTTGCCATGGTATCCAAATTGTAAATAAACAATATGGTACAGTTTTGCGTAAATAAATATGCTAACCCTCTGGCGGGCATCTGAAACCAAAATGTTGTACAATTATATTTTTGAAAATATGCAATTTTGAAAACAGGAAATTGAAGGATTAATAGCTAGAGGTAATGTATACACATGAGATATTGTATAATGTTTAGGAATATGTTGGAAGCGAAGGCAAATGTTTTAGCGAGGGCGTATGCGGGCCGCCCAAGGCGGCCACCCTGAAGACGCGAATGCCTAACTTCATGTTACTTAATTTATGACACAATACACACATCACACATGCAGGGCTACAGTTACACTTAATTTTATATTGACTACTGGCAGCAATGAAATATTTATTACGTCTGGAACATTTAAATTAAAAATGCGAAGTGGAGTGGGTAGAACGTACACAATGATTGGGAGAGAATTTAGAAACAAAGCAATTTATAGGAGTAGAGTTGTGTAGATTTGTGTTGGAGCGGGAGATGTATGTGTGTGTGAGATTCTCACGCATGCAGCGGGCCCGGCCAGCGGCTACCCGCGTCACCAGCGAGTCTACCGAGCCCGCTCCGGTCATCCAACCCACCACGCCGCCGAATTCCCCAACAAACATTACTCTTCTCCCATGCCCTTGCTAAATATCTTAATATACACCTCCTTTCTTCTTTTACTTTGCAGGATCTAGCCTGTTTTTCGACCTTTCAGGAAAGTTTCCATACATCTTCTCTTGGATGTCCTTCCAATGAGATATGTGACCCAACACTCATTACTCTTCTTTCATGCCCTTGCAACTTAATATACTTCTCCTTTCTTCTTTTATTTTGTAGGCTCTAGCCTCCTACTTTAAGGAGTTTCTATCTGTCTTTTCCTGGACGTCCTGCGTCCCTCCTTCCAATGAGATATGTGACCCATCACTCATTTCTCTTCTTCCATGCCGTTGCTAAATAACTTAATATACTTCCTTTCTTCTTTTACTTTGGAGGATCTAGCCTCTTCTTCGCACTTTAAGGAAAGTTTCCATACATCTTATCTTAGATGTCCTGCGTCTCTTCTGCCAATGGGATTAGTGATCATAATCAAATTCAGTGTATAATTCAAAAAATATAAAATCTAACCAGTAGGTATAGCTTCTCATTTTAATAATAAAAAGTAAATATTAGTTTGCAATTAAATAGTTATTATCGATTTAATGTTTCGGGGAACGGATATGTAAATGTCTCTTACACTTCCTGTCTATCTCTCTTCTTTCACGATTCTACCTCGTTGATGTCTTTTCCAGGGTTGAGAAAAACCGGGGATTTTCAAACAGAAACCTGACCCACCCGGTTTTTTGTATTTTATTAAAATGTACTTTTTTGGATGTACCGAATAAAATTGTTTTTTCACTGCTAGCCTACGAAGATATCAATATTAACCTGTTACTGAGTTGTGAAATTGTTTTTCTCTACCGCTTCCTTAGCAACGCTTAACAACGGTCAATAATGGATTATTATTAACCATGGTCAATTATGCGAACTGTCACTTTTTAAAGAAATTCACGCTTCTGAATTTATTTAACTCACTGAACGCAAGGAAAATATTATATTTAAATTTGCCGCCTAATTTCAAGTTGGCAATAGTTAAATTTCAGATTAAAAATTAACTATCTTATTCTGTGATCTTATTTCTTGTCAAATTTTTCGTGCGTTCACATTATATTCACAATGCAAAATGTTAATTTATGTATTTATTTATTTATTGCAATATTTATTGTTAAATCTTTGAAAAGGTAAGTGTTAATTGTTATATCATTTTAATTATCTTACTTTGTACATTTTTTTTAGGGTTATAATTACATTTCTATGTAAAAACACAAAACGGGTATCATTTATTTGTTATTTATAGTTGAAATTGATAGTGCAATTGTGACAAGTCAAATTTATTGCTGCAGAACCCGTATTCAATGAGGTTTGAGTGTTTCCTATATTTATTGTCGCATTATGAATTTCTGGCATCATTGACTGAGGTATGGGGCTTGTTGAAGGGTTCGTAGCTAGTAGTGAAAAAAATAGTATATAAACCACGGTTGAGAAGATCATTATTGACCAGGCGCCTTGTATCACTCAGGCTTCGCCCTCGTGTTACAATCCTGGCGCTGGGTCAATAATGATTATCTTCTCAACCTTGGCGTATAATATACTATTTTTTTTAATGAATATTTTAAGGGTTTTTCTTTTTACCCCAAATTTTTAACAATTATTTTTTCGTAAATTACAAATAATGAATAACTTTATAAACATCTCCTGTCTTCTTTTTCTTTTGTTGTAGGCTCTACCCTGTTCTTCACATTTTAAGAAGTTTTTGATTGTTAATTTTCCATCCATCTTTTTTGGATACCAGGATCTCTTTTTCCAATTGGATTTTCGTCTTTTTATATAAATGAGGTTACGCCATTTCTTCAAAGCTCCATAAATGTTTTTTTGAGGTGGATTGATACTCGTTTCTTTATGTTATTTTTTTTCTTTCCTTTGTTACTCTTATTCTTTTTAAATCCTTTGCATCTTATTTTCCGTCGCACTTTCCGCTTTATGATTTATTTTTGGTCTGCTTTCTCTAATTTTTACTAGTTCTAGTATTATTCGTAATATCTTTCTTTCTGTTGTTCTTAGATCTTCGTCTTTTTTAGTCATTAGTTCTGCAGAGTAGATACTTTAGAATAGGTATTTTTATTTTAATATCATGTTACAAAATTCACTCTTTTTTCTCTTATATCATCTTTCCTCTACCTTCCTGATCCTGTCTTCAAAGAAAGTGTACACAATTATACTGTAAAATGATTGCCAGTTTGCTATTGTTTCAAGAAACCAAATCTATAAGACATAATAACAAAACTTCTAAGAAAAGGTTTTGTAAGGATCATTGCATTTTTGAGCGAAAAGCTTACTTGAGTTTCACAGTTCTTAAGAAAATCAAAGAAAATTACTCCTGCTAAAAATATGGATGCAAGAACTTTTCCAGAAAATTATTCTTTTTGAGTAGAGGCGATTATGAATGTCACCATTGCATTAAAACCAATTTGCTTTCGAGTACAAAATTTTCAAATATCTGTCTTCAAAAAAATATGTAAAGCGATGCAAAGAATGTCTGCCATTCAAAATTTTTTTAAATTAATAATTTACTCATGATCTAATTAAAACATTTTTTGTAATCAATCTCACTTCATTTAAGTTTAAAGAGAATAAAAAATCTGATGTGGACACCACATAACTTCCTTGTACGCTAAATTATACACATTTCTTGCTGCACTTCATTTATATTTATTTAGCTTGAAAGTGAGATCATTCTACAGTTAATCGTTCTTCAACTTCGTTTCGAAATGGATCATCTTTTGAAAATTTTATTAAAACGTTAATCACTATATTGATTATTGCACTATACAAACTTATATTAATCGCTCAAAAATTTGAACGAAAGAGATATTTCGTACGTATGACAGTTGTCTATATCAAATTATTAACAATAAGTCAAAGGTTTTCTACAAATTTTAAAACCAACTAAATTGTTATTTTTGCCATAAGTAAACTGCACTTTTGAGAAGGCCATTTGGAACCAAAAATGAAGATGCATAACTAGATGTTTTAGCAATTCCATAAATAATACAGCTAATCCTTTTGAGTTATGCGAAAAATAAAAAAAACACTATGAACAAAGTACCCTTTTAGCACAGCCGATTACAATGAAAAAGGGAGGTGCACAACTAGATGTTATAGCAGTCCCATATACAAAATTTCAAAATTGATATTTCCGTTGAAACCTGAAAACCGATTTTTTTCGCAATTATACTACTTCCTTTACTTTGTTCAAGGATGTAAAAAGAGTAGAATGAATAACAATTTTAGTCAACGTCAAAATCTTATAAATAAAAAATTTCCGTATCACTTAAACCTTCCTTTAATAAACGATAAATTTAAAACATTGTTATAAATTTTAAAATGTCATTTTTTAACAATTTCTTAATATATAAAATTAAAACTTACTCACATATTGTTATTATTACAAAAAAAATAATGATATTTTAAATTTAATAATGAAATAATTTTGTTCGCTGTGAGTAAAACAACTCAATTCTTTAAGTGACATTAAAACATCAATAAGCACAATTTCAGGCCAAAAAGAATGGTCACAATAAGTGAAGTAGCTGATTCTATATGATAATGGAAAAAGATTGCATGTCAAAAAAAGATGGAATTTTAATAAGAAAAAGTTTGGTAAATATATAATTTTTCGCCATGAATGAAAAGTGATTGGAAGAATGGTATTGTGTGTTCGGATTCTGAATTCTACGTGATGAGTCAATCCCCATTCCCGCTTAAATCCAGTAAATAATGACCTCGTCATCACCATACATTATTAATTTTTATTTTGTTTGTGGGGCGACATGACCCCCGCCGCCCTACCCGCTGGGCCGCCACTGGTCCCCAAATTGATTATTCGGTTATATATTATGGGGCACAGGGCTATCTGAATCTCAGGCCGGCCGAAGGAGATGTTAAGCTTGAGTCATCGACATTATTGTTACCACTGAAACAACGGGTTGGAACATCTAAGGAGGCGGCGGTGGGAATAAAAAGATGACCATCAGCAAATGGAATCCTAGGAATTTAAATTTGCGGCCATGCTAATAAGCTAATAACACACCGTCTAGCTTTTAATTTCATTATAATTTCGCTTCATTGCAACAAATTTTAAATTTTATTCTAATTGGTCTAATAAACGTATCGTTTCACATAACACACATGGTCCTTTTTCATATCTGACAAATCACTTCACTGTAAAATAAAAAATACAAAAATACTCCATATGTAGAAAAAGGCTTATTGGTTAATGTGTTCCAATTCAAAATATACGAATTGTAAGACCTGGGGTTCGACTCCCGGAGTCGGCAATTATCAAAATAAAATTGTTTGCTCACTATTATAAACTTAGGTTCCTTCAAGTTATGTCGTGCTGCAGATGGTAATGAAATTTAAATAAACCTAATTAATTTCCACATTAAAATTAATTTTTAAAACTTATTTATCTAACCATTTCAGCAAGTATTCTAAAAATTTACTATCCCTAAAACAAAACCTATTTTTGCGCTGATATTATTTTAATAACAGAAAATGGTTTGTTTTCCTAGATTTTTTTTACTCACTTTACTATTTTTATTTAACTCACTGACTAATTTTAAAATTGTAATTGTTATAATACTATTATTTTTTCGCAACATACATGAAAAGCTATTTTTTTCTTCTCGCTAAATGGTGAAGAAAATTATTTTTCCCTCTCTAGATAGGAAAATATACAGTGTTACCAACAGTATAACATGGATATTATTTTAGAATGAAATATAAAAAAAATATCCTTCAAAAATATGGCAATCATGTCTTATTCTTTTCTTTTTTTATATATTATTTCACAATTTGACAACTTGAACTTGAATAGGCATATTGGTAATTCTGTAACAACTGCATTGCTATAAACGTCAAAATTTACATAATTCAAACTTACATTGTTCCTCCGCCTTTACTTGTGAATAAATCGATTTTGGAAACGTCGTGAAAAAATATGTCTAATATGAAAGGAAAGTATACTTTTTCCACTCAACTTAATCTCGAGTGGTAAAAAGATACGCTTTCCTTTCTAGTTTGACAAATAACAATTTCTACTTCCGTTTAATAACAGACTCTTTATTTTACTTATAAAGTTAGGTTAATAATTCCATTATTTCACTAGTAAAATAATAAGATCATTATTTTACTCGAAATCAAAATGAAAAGTATGCATGTATAAAAATATTAATTTTAGTACTTATTCCGTTTACAAATATAAATAATAGAGTTATTACATTTCTTAAATTCATAATAGAGACTCATATTTCACAATTTAAAAAACAACTTTATATCACTTATCTCTTTATAACCAACCATTTTGTTATAGTAACTTAGTAACGCAAAAAATTAAGGAGTATTTTTTGAAAATTTGATCAGAATGTAAAATAATTATAATAAATACATTTTTGACAAAAAAAGGAATATTCGCCTGCGTCTCGTTTTAAAATTTTCCCATGCATTAAATAACCATGTGTGTTTCCTTACTTATTATATAAGTATCTATTTTTACTGGGGCTAGAAAATTTAATTAAACTAAAATCATTTTTAAGAAAAATATAACAATTAATTTAAAAAGCAAATGTCATGACATGTATGTGCTAAATAAATTTAAAAAATTGTTAACTTAGCTTTCTACAAATTATGAAATTAAATATGACTCAATCCCATTTACGCATAAAAGAACCATTTGTAAAAATACTGGTAAAATGATGAGATGATTCAATGTTGCAGTTCGAAGAAGAGTTGTGTAATCCACATTATCCTTTCTACTCACAAACAATTTTCAATTTACGCGCGTGACAATCTGTCAGCAACAAATTACTCCGTTGTCAAGCCTCATATTATAACTGACAGTTTAAATCACAGTGAGGACATCAGCCGAACACGTCCTATCGTAAATCCTACTTAATTTGACAACCAGATTTATGGAGTACATTATGAAATATATCAATGTTTCTCTGAAAAAAACAACTGACATCTTTTCATTAATTATAATGATAATGTAATGTTTATTAGAAACAGCAGTTGACATTACCGAGAACAGAAATTTACATTGAAAATTAATTTTCCGTTTAAATACAATGATATAAGAATACAAGTAATGTAAGTAAATTGTAACATTCAAGGAGGATGTTACTGTACTAGTTGCTTATTGTATTTTTTCGCGCCAACGACAGCAATTAACTAAATAATGTTAAAGTATTTGTAAGATGTGGGACACTTGACAGAACAGATTTATTTTTTTGAAACTTTTAATAGATAATTTGCTACCAAATTTATATGTCTGTTATTTTATAAAACATTGGGTTGATAATGATAACTAAATAATAAATGTTACCAGGAACTTACAACTTATGTAGCTATGGAAGGAAGTTATGCTTATTCAACAAAGGCATGAAAAAATATAACTAAAATTTTAGGAATTGAGCATTTTCATTCGACGTCGAATCGCTTGTGTCACAACACTTGCGATGTTCACAATCGCGGATTTATACTTATGCCTGATTGCCTAAGGGGCTACCAGAAATATTATAAAATTAGTAGAACTCTCCTAAATTTTATCAACAAGTGGTTTTGAATAAATTGAAAACCAGATCCACATATTATTTGTGATTATTGTTGTTAATTGTTTACGTGGTTTAAAAAAAATGCCGCCCCTAGATTTTATCGCCCTGGGCTGTAGCCTCAATAGCCCTCCCCTAAATTCACCACTATTAATAAATTAGCTATGTACGGTACAATTAATATATATTAAAATAAAAAAAAAGAAAACCTAATTTAACAGTTGGATAAAAAATATACATTGAGATTTTATATTTTTTTTGTTACATGTAATAGTATTGCCTGATCCTCATTACAATAAATACGTATAAAAACAGTATTATTTTAGGATTAGTACAAGGGCATTCAAATTTATAATTTTCAATAATTACCAAAATTGTTTCTTGGTACACCTGATTTTGTATGTTTAAATTTCATAAGGGTTTTTTCTGCATACATACAAAATTTAAATATATTCGTGTTTGGGTATACTAAGAAACATATATTTTTAAATTTGTTAAATATGCTTGCAGGCTATTTACAGGCTAGTTTTTATAATCCTTCTTTACATACGTTACAATCAGTTTTTTTCCTCAGTATTTTATGTACACGGAATCAAATGATATAATATAATATTGAATCTAATACTTCTGGTTTATAATAATCGTGTTCATTCTAGTGCAAACATAATCTTTCATTCCTAAAATTTTATATTTTCCACTTTTCAATTATTTCCTGATCCTTAAGCACTGAAAATACTGTTACCTTTTCCTTTCTATTGTCATAACTGTGACAGAATAGAACAAAATCTCTTTTGCCTATTTTATGTTTTATTATTTATAAAAATAATGTAAAACTCATAAACTAACACTGACATCACAAGCAAAGCTAGTTCTGGTATACTACAGAATCGGACACAGATGCGCTGCCATTGGTTTCTATGCGGCGTTATACGAAGTTTACACTCGTTCTGTTATATTTCGTGGTCGTGGCCATAACGACAAATATTTCAAGTAAAATTCTAGTTACTAGTGCTACATTACATATGATAACAAACTTTTTGAACTTTAGTTATCGTGTCTTATACACTTTTTGCATTGAGAATATGCTGTCTACAGCTCTTACTGTCTTACTGATCACTAAATCTGAACAATAAATATGTCCTGCGCCTCACACGTAAAAATTCGAGTTAAGATTGAAATACTACTTCGAAATATAATATATTATTCGTGTTATAGAAATTAGACTTAAAAGCGATTATTTGTCCTCTGATTAAAGTGCCGGTTACCTTTAAGGTCGGTTAATATAGAAATATCGCATCGTAAAAATATACGTTATTTACTATTTCGATGCGATATTTTTCTATTAACCGATGGTTAAGGTAACCGGCACCTTACCCAGAGATGAAAAAATCAGCGCTTAGGGAGATAAAAATACATGATCATAACAAAAATTCGATTTGGAGAATAATTCAAGCTAGTTCCACTGTCTTTTCGAATTATTTTATGTGAATACAGTCCTGTGGCACTTCCTTGCGAATAATTTCCTATCACAACAAGTCTGTTCTTGCAGAGATTTGTTTACTGGAACAAGGATGCTCCTGTGACCTACGTCAGCACTAGTCTAAATGACTCTTATCGACGTAGAATCGATACCAGATACCAGCCCTACCAGGTACCAATTGGGCGGTAGTTTTTTCTCAGCTTACTGCAGTTAAATACGCGTGAAAATACCAGAGGAAATTCTCTAAATATTTTTAAAGATATTGGGATTTTTGAGTGATTTCTAGGAGAAAAATTGGTTGTCAACGGAGAGGTCGTTTTCAAGAAGTATTACCTAAGTTTTGGAAAAACACTGACAGGAACCATTCCAATAGATCCTGGGTAACTAACAATAAATTGAATATATTGTACCATAACATTGTATTATACAGAATATTAAAGAGTCACAAATTTTAAGAATATATATTGATATTACGAATTGATATTATTTAAAATTATAAATTATAACTTAATAGTATTAATAAATGTTCGAATTAAAGTATATATGTAAAAAACCAATAACCATTTACTAAAAACTTTTAAGGAAAGAAAAATGTTACAAAACACTTCTTTATTGTAAGTAAATGGCTTGTGATAGATAAATAACATAACAAAAACCTACAAGTATTTAAGTTTCCCAGAACATTATTCACTTTTAAGTACTTCAACCAATAAAGATAATATAAATAATAATAAAGATACTATAATGTTAGTTAAAAACGCAAATTATGCTACAATGAACTAAGCTTTTTTATGTTCCTTTTTGTACCCTTCAAACAACAAAACAATCTTTGAAATACTTTTTCGTAATAGCTTTTTAAAATATCTCATAATTTCAGAATGGTTAGTATATTTTGGAATTAAAATGATAAATATTCTTGTATTCATAGATAAATAATAAGGAATCTACAGACCAAATTTATATAAAATAAAGAAACACATATTTTTTCAACATCCGGGCATGAAGTATGTATACTTTTTGTACTCCTTAGTGTTTGTATAGTGTCTTTTCAAATAGCAGTGTTTGAAAAGTATTTTTCAAGCACTAGTGCGTGGAAAGTAATCGTTGGTAGACAACATAGAAATAATAATAATAATAATAAATAATAAATTTTATTAAGTACTAACAAAATTCTCAAAACATTAACATTTATTTGACATGAGTTCTAACATAACATCATTGTTAATATTGTCACTCGTTGCTATATGGTAACAATAAGGTTATCTACAATGAGGTCTTGCAAAAATAATTAAATGAATCTTTTTTTGTTTAAATCTAACTTACAATGTCTAATTTTTTGCTCTATATGAAGAAATTCTTTTTATTTACATTTTTCGTTTTAAAGTATCATACTAAAAGTCGCAAAAATTGTGACGTCCGCAGGTTCTGTTGTGAAGTTATCCACATATGACATATGGATGCCAGATCTTAAATATTGTGATTTAGCACGTTTGAATGTTGGTAAAGTGGACAATCTGTGCCTTAAAGCATTGTAGGCTTTTGTGTGGCACTATATTTGTAGAAGATTATTAAATTTGGCAGTTTGGAAGTTAAAACATTATATTTGACATTTGAAACCAAGTGAAGTTGGGTAAGAACCTACATACGTCACTGGACAAGGGGTGAGGTGAGGTAATTCAGCCACGTTTTGAAGGATGTCATTTCTAATAGCAATTTTTTTTATAAATAATATAATAAGAGCTATGAATTTATTGGAAATATTTACTAGTTGTTGCGTAGTAAAAAACAAACGTGTGTCAAAAATGACATACTTATAGATCAAGACAGCGAAACTGGAGTGGTTTAAGAGTCATTTTTAAATTATGAGTTAATTTTACTAATTAAATTCATAGCTCAAATTATATTTGCTTGATTATTATGATATCAACAAAATACAACCCTGACTTATGATACTGTGGTTTTATCAAATTTCTTCATTGAAAAACTGTGCCCTGCCATCAAATGAAGCATTCTGATTGGTTGAAAATGAAGTGTGAAGTAATCATTATTAAAAGTCAATTTGGAGAAAAATTATTTTTGTAGATTAATTAGATTCTTGCATTGTACTTTCACTACCTTGTACGTAATATGAATTTTACAAGTCATAAAAGTGTATAAACACTTGTAACATAATACCCGAATACTTAGTCGTATCGTAATTTCATGGTGCTGTTCAGTATCGCAAAATGTAACAAGCTGTAACGGCATGAAGAATGCAGAGAGTCATAAGCTCTAGGTGTCCAATAAACTAAAGTGCAAAACCATGCACTTGCCTCGGCTGTCCCCGCCGCCAAATACCTTTACTGCTTTACATCCGGTCGATCTGGAGGTATTTCATTGAGAAAACTCCCCGAAAATCACAGATCTGACAGCCAGATCGCACTTAGAGATAGCGCAGTACCGCCACCGAGTTCGCTTATTATTATTTATGATTTTTAGGACTTGTGACATTCAAGGTTTGGTATGTAGCTCTACCGAAGTGTTTTTGTAAGGAGTGTTAAATTTCTAAAGTTGAAATTAATTTATTACAAGAAAATATGTAAGGAATTTCTTAAAATGAATGACTTTTCAGTTTCACCTGACTTTCACAAGTTGACTCATTGGATATTTGGACCACCCTGTGAAAATTATTATCACTGTTGTATATTCCGACAAATGAGATGTCTTCTCAGAAATATATAAATCTTGGTTTGAAAATAATTTATGTTGAAGTCGAAATATATTTAATTAGTAGGTATATAATGTAACTTTATTAAAAAAAGTAAATTTAATATAGAAATAAAAAACTATGCTCTTGTGATTTGTGTGATAGCCAGTATATCATAAAAAATATATAGTAATTAATACCCATAAATAATTTATTATTTGATTAAAAAATTTAGTCTAGGAGATTTCAAATTATTGTGTCTCATATAATTATGTTTTAGATTATAATAATAAAGGAAAATATATTTAGATGATCATTAATTAAAGTAATAATAATTTCATTTATTTTGTTATATAGACATAGAGTGTCACAACTACAGAAAAAAAGCAGATACTATAAGATGAAATTATAACGAATCAAAAAGAATTTTATTAAAATTCACAAAATTAAGAGTGGTTGACTTAATATATATATATATATATATATATATATATATATATATATATATATAAATTTAGTGCCGCTGGTTCGGTTTCTTTCATAGTAACAAAATAACTGAAAATAATTTTTTACACAACCACTACGGAAATTGGAACTTTTCTCATACTTTATAAAGCTTCAAAGTTGCGTATTTCCTACATTCGTGGGTTAAAATGTGAGAAATCATTTCTCACGGTATTTGTCAACACTGCACATGTGGAATCTCACAGTAATTGACAACATTCGGGTATTATGTTACAAGGTGTGAAGGTACACTTTGTGAGGTTATTTGCGTCATATTGCAAGGTCTAAAAGTATGATCGTAGAAAAAGTATAGTGTGTCACTTGTGCAGAATCGCTTATTTCCCACCTTGTGTGATTCCAGCATTCGACTTCGTCTCGTGCCGCAACTTTCATACCTCTTGGGAAATAGGCGACTTTCTGCACTTATTGTACAATATACTATTAAACATAAGATATTTATCGGTTTAGGTAATTACCTACTCATATAGTTAATATCTACACAAAATATTAAAAACATAATAAAACCCCAGTGATATTAAATTTTTTTATTTCAAGTAGACCAGCCCCTGGTTTCCGAATTTTAAAAAAATTCTTTTGATTCGGTATAATTTTATCGTATAGAATTCGCCATTTTTTTCTGACGTTATGAAACACTCTATATATCTTTAATTATTTATGTACGATATTCTGAAAATCTAGTAAAGTTTGATTATAATTTAAAGTAATATTTATAATTTTTGTATTTACCTACCTACTAATTATTTAAATTAAATTCATAATTGTAATGTCTTAATTTCAGGGTTGCATAATAATCCGATTTTTTAATTTAAATCAAATTTTTTTTGTGAGATATAGTATAATTTCAAAACCGATTTCAAAAAACAACATTTATTATGAAAAAAAAACATACAGTAAAGAATAAAAAAATACGGAATCCGTAAAGTAAATTAGGTAAATATATTTGTTTTTGTAGAAAAACAAACGGAAACGGAGCATAGCGCTAGGCCTATGTCGAAAAGAAATAAAATGCCGAGAAGAGAGAAAAATTACGAGCGTGTCAGGGTTAATTTGTCCTTTTTCTGTTTATCTCCGTGGCAACGGTGGCAGTCGATTGTTCAAGATGTGTTTATCAGCTCGGGGTTTGGTTTAAGTGGTCCTCATGCCGCACCCCGCCTGACCGAGATAATTATTTGAGATCGGACGTGCGAGATAGCGACAGGAATGTCATTTTAAGACCTCCCCCCTATAATATGAGAACTGTGTTAATGTACAGGTGATTCCACCGATGCCCAAGACAAATTATTTTGGATTCCTAACAGATTTCTCCGACTAATTTTCTTACAATTTTGATCCACCTATTTGGGAATGCCTACATGGGTAGATCAAACTGATTTCGGGGTAAATTGGAAGGTTACACGTGTTTGGCTCGTTTACATGCAAACGACACGAAATATCCGTACCTGCACAATACCATTTCTAAAATACCGTCACAACTATTTTCTTAACGATGCTATTTTTAAAAAAATATACAAATAGTTTTTAAAAATAATCTCCACAACACTGCAGTTTATGCAACGTATGTAAAGTGTCAAATGTCAATTTTATACATATATGTATGTATAATTGCTGCATATTTTCTTTTCATGTCCTTATTTCTTATGTTTGTTTTCATTTTTTTTTTTGCAATAAAAACAATAGGTAGTATATTATACACCTACGTTGAGAAGACCATTATTATGAACCTAGCGCCAAATTTTGTCCCGAGGTAAGAAGCAACCGAGGGATATAAGGCGCTGGTTTTTAATTATTTAATGTAATTTTATAAATAACCATATATTTTAATATTGCTCTTTTGGTAAATATGTAAATATTTATTCTATAAATATAAATTTATTTTAAATTATTGCTTATTAACCGTAATGATAATGAAATGTACGAACCTACTAAAGAAATTATTACAATATTTTAACTTCAAATTAGATGTATACTATGTATCTACTATGTTATTTTAATAAACAGTTTAATAGGTTAATATTATTAGGTAATAATCTAGTTTGTTAAAATTATCAAAAAAATGTCACAAAATAATCTAAATAGTCGACATTTGAAATACTATTAAATTTAAAATTTCGAAAAATGAACAACATTTTCGGTTGTAATAACAATTAATTAAACCATAATGATAATAAATTTCAATGTAATGGACCAACAACATAGGAATTTTAATTAAATTTGAAGTTTCTCTCACGAAAATCAGATCGGCTGTATTTGTTTGAAACTGTGTCGGTAAAGCAGAGCCCATTACCTGGCACGCCAGTGATAATTTAGTCAAATAAGCGAGGACAAGTAGGCATTAGTGAGTTGTTAAAACGCACAACTACTGTAACGTTTTAAACGTTCATTCCTGGACAAATATTTGTAATGCGAGTTCCTCAGGCTGTTAGAGAAACCGGGTGTCGAACGCAAATACCAGCTTTTGTTTGACAATTAACACGACGAATAGACGAGAACTTCAAAAGGATGAGATTTAAAACTTGGGAGGAATATGGATGTTGTTTTTTATGCTAAACAGTTTAAATGACGTTCGTATGCGTCAATTAGTTCGGAGTATTGTTTACATGGAATGAAACTAACTGCAAGTGTTAATTTCTTACATATTAATTACCAAATTAAAAAGTTCATTTAACAGTTCTATTTTTAACGCAATACGAAAATGAAGAACAATAAAAAAACTAAATTGTTTTAACATGTATTTTTTTAATATTTGATAAGAAACAAATTTTTGATTATACACATTTATAAAGTACGATAATTAACGATTTTTATTTTTAATAAATACAGTTAACAAATTGTATAAATTTTCATATGAAAACTTGTGACGTCACTCAATTACTTGATCAAATTTGCTATAAATGTCGGTTTAATAAACATTTAATTTTATAAAAATATTTTTTTTTCAAACGTCATTTAAAGTACCACTATGAAAAGTGGTACTTTTCTAACACTGTATAAAGATGCAAAGTTGCGTATTTCTCATAGTATTTGCCAACACTTCGCATGTGCAGAATGGGAAATGTCATTTTTCACACTAATTATACACACTGCGCATGCGTGAAGGTACTCTTTGTGAGATTACGTGCGCCATATTGTTCTTTATGTCAAATAGCTTTGGTGTGTGTATTTTTATTTTGTAATAGTTTAGCATAGTGGTCGTAGAAAAAGTATAGTGTGGTACTCGTGCAGAATCACCTATTTCCCACCTTGTGTGATTCCAACACTCGACTTCGTCTCGTGCCAAAATTTCACACCTCGTAGGAAATAGGCCACTTATTGTACTTGTTGCACAATATACTATTTTCTTCAAACGTCATAAAAGTGACATCTTTTGAGACGAACTTGACAATGTTGAAGTGGAGTAAAATTTTTTATTTTATGCCGTCAGAGTAAAAGTAAAACAAATAAGTATCCGTAGAAAAATTATGTAGAATCAGCGAATAAGAAATAACTTGTACAATAGAAATTTGTAATATCACCATATATGTAACAATAAAACTTTATAAATACCAAATAATGATAGGTCTCGGTATAAATAATTGTAAAAAAATGCTAGTTTTAGCAGCGAAGTCACAAATAACGTCCGGATGTCCAGATTTATGCATCTTTAGCGCTAAGGTCAGATATAGCGTCGTACAGCGGTCCCCAGGACTGCTGTACTTAATTTTTATGTACCTACATTACGTTAATTTATTTTTTTACAAATAAATATTTATATTATATTTTTTCTATGAATTATTTACCTTATACAACAAGTACATATGTTTTATACTCTAATATATTTTTTTTGAGTCAGTCGCATGTACCGTATTTTTAAGTCCCTTACCGGATTTAACTGAGATTTATTTTTGTAAAGACAAATATAAATTAGGCATGTTTTAGTGATGTATGATCGGATGGAAGAGATGAAGAGTATCAACTAGTGTGAGTGTGTGGTGTGGATGGTTGTTTTTGCGCAGTGCAGAGTGCAGGAGGGCGCTCACCGCACGGCGACCAGGTGCGTCGCCGCGGGCACAACCACCGCCGGACATTCCCATCACATCACTCCCGCTCCATTACATACTCATACACAACATTCAATTCGCAATTTTTATTTATAATATATTTTTGACCAGAATTGTCGTTACTTAGCAGGAATTATGAGTAAATTTTAACTGTTAAATTCGTAGCTCGAATTATATTTGCTTGATTATTTCACGAATAACAATAGTTCAAACTTAAAATATGTGATATCACAAAATGTAACCATGGCTATGATATTGTGGTTTTATCAAATTCCTTCAATAAAAAACTATCTATGTCTATCAAATGAACCATTCTGATTGGGTGAAAATGAAGTGTATGGAATAATCACTAAAATATTGATTGAATAATTTTATATACCGAGTGTTAAGAATTTAATCGATTGAAATTATATGTCTGGCTTACGAAATAAATTTTACTTAAAAAGTGTTTCAATACATAATAATAATAATAATACCACTGTTTTAAAAGCAAAATTTTATAAATAAGCCAAGCGTGAGGAATATATGTCAAGATTATTTCACTAATGACAACAGTTCAAACAATTTTTCTATCAACAAAATGTAATCATGACTTCCAGTGATTAAATAGTACCGTGCTAGTTAATCACTTATTTAAAATGCACAACAATGGAAAATAGAACATTCTGAGTGGTTAAATTTGTAAATAAAGGTAAATGTAAATAGTCAAGTAAATATGAAGAATGGTGACTTTAATCTCAATAATTTAAGAATAAGGAATGCGAATAAGCAAAAATTTAAAAATAACAACGATAGAGGTGTTATAAGGAATAAAAATAGGAATAAAAGTAATCATATTATATTTTTAAGTTCGTCAAAAGTGATTACATTTATTATTTTTATAGTGTTACCGACTTTTATAATTATAACATTTACGTTTTTTATATGAAGAGTTCATAAATGTTATTCCATAATTCGTTAGTACAATATATTTACAGGTTATGTCCGAATAAGTTTTAGTTTGATGTTGTTTATATATCCAATGTGAATCGAAAATGTTACATGTGTAAAACCCTATAGTGTAAAAATTTTAAGTACTTAGTATACTATTTCTTTAATAAATTAAAAGTGCCATCAACGCAACAATCTTTCTTGAATACCACACGGCCAGAAACTCTTTTGCGAGATCTCGCAATATAAACTCACTGTCGCAAAATTTCAGTTTCAGGACTGACAATAACTATTGTTAATTTTTGCTATTATTTTTATATTAAATTATTTTTTGTTGAAACTCCTACCGCATTAATCATGTATTATAATTCCAAACTATTCTAGAAGGGCAGTACTAGTTTAGTTTTGTTTTAGTTGCAGAAATAAAACAAAGCTAAAGTATTGGAACACGATATCTCTGAAACTAAAGAAGACAAGAATGTGCGGTTTGAAGTTTAAAATTCCTTCTCACGAATAAATTTTACATGCATAATTTAGCACCTTTTGAAAAGGAAAAATGCGTTGTTAGGAGTTGGCATTGTGGCACGGTGGTAGAGAAAAGCATTTAATGCAATAAACGGCAATGGATCGCATACATCGTCGTTAGTGGTTTGATGCGGTATACAGTATTGGTTTAGGAGCGTGGATCAGAGGATATGGATGTCTCTGTGTGTGTGCATCTCAAGATATCTTTGTTCTAAAACATCGCTGTTGGCGAGAACCAGAAGAATGTTAATTGCCAATGGACCGAACTTAGGGGGGGCAAGCGGGGTGTGACGAGCTCGGTGGCCGCCAGGGCCGTACTATATCAAATCATATTGCCCCTTTAACTACTTTCATTTCTCTCGTCTCTATCAGTTCTACTCATGCAAAGCACACTTAGATCTCTTATTAGCAGTATACATCAGGGTGTTAAAAAAATCACAATTTGCTACACATACATATTTTCAATGCCAAAATATGTATTTCAATATAATAGATATTTATGTATTAAGGGAATAAATTAACGCATTTTCAGTTGAAGGATTAAGAAGTTTACAAAGTCACACAAAACTTTTTTCTGACCATTATATTTAAATTATTTAGTCATTGACTTTATTCCCTCATTTACTTTATTCCCTAAAATATGGGTACACTAAGGATTTGCAAGGTGTACGCAAAGAATTTTCTACACTACTAGCCACTATTATTAACATTTATTTGACATGAGAAATTGTTTTTCACTATCTCATATTTGATAACCATGGTCACCTAGGTTAATAATAAATTATTGTTAACAATGGTCGATAATGAGAACTGTCACATTTTAAAGAAACACAAGTTTCCAAATCCAAATATTGTTTGATTCATTTAACTCAAGATAATTGTAAAGTATGGGATCACAAATTAAATATGCCGTCTAAATTAAATAAGTAAATCAAATAAAACCAAATTAAAAATCAAAAGTGAGGTTGATAAAATGAAAGGTTCATGTCAAAATGTTTGCTATTGTCAATATATTTTATTAGTAGGATTGGAATTGAAATGCCAATAGTTAAAAAATAATATGTATACCACGGTTGAGATGACCATTATTGACCAGCGCCTTATAACCGTCGCTTACTTCGCACCTCGGGACACAACTTGGCGTTAGGTCATAATGATAGTCTTCTCAACCTGGGAATATAATGCCAAAGCAAATATAAAAAAAAAATAATAATTCATTGCGCTTTACAAAGTCGCTTAAAAATAGACTTTATCATATTAATTTCGATTTTAAAGATGATTGTATTCTTTGAGATTGGTCAATACCTACGAATTACATAACTGTGAATCTGTGATAGTCATCTTTGACAGATGATTAATATAATATAAATAACCGCTGATACTAAATTGATTTGTAGATTTTTTTTGTGTATAAAGACAAGCAGAAAAATTTTCCCTAAAATTAGAAATAGAAAAAATCTTATGTTTTAAGCCTTAATAAAAAATATTAGTACAGTTTTTATTTTTAATAGTATATCCCAGAAATTTTCTACTAAGGGGTACGTACTTATATATTTGAAAAGGGTACTTGTGGGTCGAAAGTTTGAGAAACACTGCCCTAGGAAATAAAGTAGTCTATAGTGTTAATTGTCGCACATATGAAGTGATAGTCGGTCGAAAGAAAAATACAAAAACTTCAAAATTTTTGGAAAACAAGGGATGCACTGTTTTCATTTTTTAAATAATAATATAATAATATATCAATAAGTCAAACACTGGATAATCTATATCATTTTTTATATATCATAAATTCTTTAAAGGTAAGATATTTATCTTTGTAACATGAAAAACACTTACAAATACTACTATTTCCATACATAACTAAATTTAAATTCTATTTTTGACTCAAAGTACAAGATTCAATTGTTTGTAAATAAAACACAAACTATACTATTTAACCTTTAAAATTATCGATTTAATAATAGATATAGATATATTAAACAAATTTATGTTTCTACCGTTTTTGATGTTTACTGCCAAAACCTGACGCCTCAGCCTCAAAGAAAGTCCGTCAATATTTACTGTTGCAAATCACAAATAGTTTACCACAGTCAATACGAATAATATTTATCACATTTCACTAAAAAAACACGTATATCCGAACACTACAACATTCGTGAAATAACTAACGTATATACCTAGAAGTTCATACACAAACATTAACAAGCCAAGATTTGCAAACGAAAACGTGTTTCATTAGAGAAAATTAAGGTCTGATGAATTTCAACGGTTTTAAAAATGTTCAATAATAAATTAAAGTTTTAAATAGTGTGAGCAAAAAAAGATTATACATTTATTTTTTATTTTGTAGAAATCTCAATAGTAAATGTGTAATCAATTAAAAACTTCAAAACGTGCTCATCCATTGAAAACACACTGTCCGATTTTTAGCATGATTTCAATACTTCTCTTACTGAGTGGCGAGAGGAAAAAAGTGAAAAAATAGTCATAGAAATATTACATCTCCTTATATACAGAAGTATCAAATTTAGAGAAACTGAAAATGATACACCTACAAATAATGCCTAATAAACTTGACTTAATATTTAGTTGGACCCTCTTTATTTTCTAACATAATTTTAAATCGATTTGAAATAGATTTATTATTCATTTTAACGCTGGTTGTTCATTACTTATATGAAAAAAAAATATTGAGAGATCAGGTGTATCATTTTGTCAATGTACATATGTATATGTTTTATAAAAAAATTAAATGCTCCACTCTTCTTCATAGCAAGTACTAGTATAAGAAAAATCAGTTTAGTAAAGCTATATCCGAGGAGTAATAAAAAAGTTTTAATAAAGTTTTCTGATATTGGGTTAAAGGTAGTGATTTTCATAAAATATCGGAAAATTGATATCGATATTAAAATACTTGTATCGAAAGAAAAATATCAAGGCCTAAGTACCTTGTTAAGTGACAAATTTTACTTGAATTTTAGTGATGTATATTAATCAAGTTATTAGTGGGTTCTGAAATGCCAGAGCCGGATTAGCCATATACTAAAAGTAGCAAATGCTACGGACCCCACGTTTCTAGGAGACCCCGACTAGAACTTCGCTTCGAGCTTTAAACATTCACTCGTGTTATAATCTTTTGATTATGCCCTTAATACATAAATAACTATTAAATTTTTAATATTGTTGAATGAAGAAATTGGCTTGTATTACGAGCTCACTTTTATAATAAAATCGCGATTTTAACGGCCACTTTTACATCATAATCTTATATAAAATTGAAAGTTAAAATTACGATATTATTATAAAAGTGAGCTAGTTCGCTTTTATAATAAAATCGCGATTTTAACTTTCGTTTTTACAAAAGATTTTGATGTAAAAGTGAGTGTTAAAATCGCGATTTTATTATAAAAGTGAGCTCGTAATACGGGCCATTATTTTTACCTCAACTTTTACCATAAATAAGAAATTGTAGATACAGTCTTTCGAATTTACTTGTCTTTAAAAATTACTAACTGCAGCGGAGAACGTTCTATTTCGACATTGTATTTTATTTGTCTAGTAGTATCTGTAAATTTGCTAACATTTATTCGAGAAAATTTGTAAAAGTTGGGTTTTATTCTATTATCATACAAAACCTAGGGCGCCTTGGTAATTTTTACTACAGGCCCCGCGTGAAATCCTAAAATTTGAACTCAGTTTGAGTCGGAACGCACTAACCAAGTGAGCCACCGTTACCCGTTAAATACTTCCAGTGGTATTCTACAGTCACTCTAGCTAGAGGTGACTGTTAGTTTTTGTAAGTGATGTTATTCTACTATTACACAACAATGTTAGCGCTAACAGCGGTAACATTTGACTGTAGAATACGTTTTTCTTAGAGATCACCTCTAAATTCAGTTAGAGACGATCTCTAAATTTAACAGTGACAGTAGAATACCATTGTTCATCTTTAATATATTTGATCTTACATTACACGCTTTGTTTTTAAAATGAAGTTTAAATATATTCTTTTATGGAATAATAAATGAGATAGATATAAAGCGTGTTTTAATAGACAGCAATGAATGCAAATAGCCAAATAGAATGAACGGTCGTTGATGGATGATCATACTGCTTGGCACTTTATCTTTTTAACAGCCTCTATAAATCAGGACAATCTATCATTAAAAGTGTAAGTGCACTAATTATGTCTTCGATTAAAGATATACGTACATATAAATAAAATCATCGTGTTCTATACTAATACTAGCAAATAATTAAGTTATTATATCTGCTGTATTACACATTATAATTACGATGAATTATGTATTTTTGAAATTAATATCACACCTTTGTGTGAATAATTAACTTTCCTAGCGCCAAGTTATAAATTTACATTGCAAGAAATATGTATTAAATATTTATAACTCACATATTAATTTATGTTTTTATTAGTTTGAATAAAAATGTGTCATAAAACATAATTAACATACTTAATTTAAATAATATTTATTCAATATATTAAATGTGACACTTTAATTTTAAATTAAAATACTTATACCCAGTTGGTGCAACAAGGTTTAAATTTAAATCAACACTTAGACAAAAAAATGCTAATTACAATTTTACCAGCATTGTTGAATAGAAAATATCAAAAGAACTATTCATTTTCTTCCGATATGATATTTTCCATAAATTTAAGTACGACTAACATTGGTGAAGCCGGGCATTAATAACAGATTTCTTTGATATTTTTAATTGAATGCTGAAATCTCTATTAAATTAGAAATGGCACCAAAATTTAAAGTAATATGATATATAATTATTATGCATTTAATAAAACAAATCATTCATGTTTTTAATAACATTTTATTTGATTGTATGTATTTCTAAATAAATAAATAAATTTATTTAAGAAGTTCTGACAACATATAAGATAACTTAAAACTAACATTTGTAAATGTAATAAATAGATATTTTTGATTCCAGACTGCGGGATAGTAATTTTGCATTTGCTGTGCTTACAAAAAAAACCATTCGGGAATGTAAAAGCCTTTCACAATCATGTATCAAACAACATTTTTTCGAAATCTATGTCCCAAAATTAGTAAAAATGCAAAGAGAAAATTTTGACGTTTATGAAATCAGATATTCTTTGACAGTTGGCAGCTAGTAGACAGCAAAAATCAAATAACTGTTTTAAATTATATCAATTTTCAACTGAAATATTTATATACTTCTTTGTTCAATAATATTAAAATGATACCAGAAAGCGACAGATATAATAAAGTGAAAGATTTATTTAAATCATGACTCTTTATTTACCAAAAAATTGCTGGATGCAAAAACTGCTCTATATACTAGTTTCGACTCTTTTTGCGATGTCTATTGCGTCATCCTCAGGTGGAATATTTGCTACTTTTCACCTACTGACTATGACGCAATAAGCGTCGAAAGTAGTAGAGACCGAAAACTCCGAAAAGTAAAATAAAAACCTGATGGGCATTGAGAACCTTTTTTTCTACCATTTTTATAAATTTTCTTAAAAGACGCTGCTAAAGTAAAAATATTTTTATTCGAATAAACGTGCATAAAGTATTTTTTCATAGTTTTTAGGTTACCTTGATACCGTGCACGAAGTAGGTACTCTGGAAAAAGATTTTTTCAAGATTTTGGAAAACAGTTTTTCACAGTGATGAAAAACCTTTCTTCATTCAATTTATATAAATAAAAATATTAATTAATGATGCAAATTTATTGGAAAAAAATTTGTTTGTATTGTATGCGTGAATAGTGTTTAGTGAGTTCGATTGACTGTTTTGAATCGACAAGCCTAATCAAAAAGTGACATATCACGCACAAAAAACATATACTTCGCTCACTTAGTACTAAAATAACTTCAATTAATTTACATTTCACATATAACGTACTTCTAGTTCGTAATTCTTAAATCGGCCCACTTGATTTGCTGTGTTTAAGATAAATAAAAGAAACTAATTACAAAATATGTGGTATGTAAAATATGCAAAACCTGTCATAGATAATACAAAAAATATGAATATCTCATTTGCGTGCTCAATTATTTATGCATTTCTTATGTTAAAAAACTTCATTTCCATCTCTGATTAAAATAAACGTAATAAAATTTTATTTTTAACTTTGCATGTAAGGAAATGATTCCTTACGTTTTATAATAGTACCTAAGTGTGTATGAAAATCTGAAGTTTCTATTTTACATCGATGATTTGATTTCTGTTTCGGAGAAACGAGCAATAAGCCAGCATCGGATTGAGATGTGAAGTGTTTATTTAGCAAAGTACCTCTGTGGTACTGCCAGCTGACCAGCTGTGTACACACTTATTGCACGAGTATGAAATATTTGTATTCGATATGACAATTTCATTTCGATCTACTTCTGCAATCATGTTTTCATTTCTATTTACACTTGAACACTCAGATTCATAAAAAAAAGATTAGGCAGTAACCGAATTAGTTGTACCCCTTGTTTAACATCTTGAAATATCAAACTTAACTTCGATCCCAAATCATAAAAAGAAGTATATTATATAGTTCCAAAGATAACACTAGTTTGGTGGAATTTAGTACATTTGAAGTTTGGTAGATGATTATCAACTTTTTTAAATGATACAGCGGAAGATTTTTGGAGAAATTTGACATCCTAGAAGCAAAATACTTCAATTACACGCATTGTAGTATGGTTATAAAATCGATTTTTTAATGTTTTTTTTTATTAAATTTATATTATACGGACAAAAGAGTTATTTTTTTTTAATATTCATCTCGATCTTCTACTGGACATTATAAAAATCAAATCATTTTGAATTAAAGTAAATATATACAATATTTGATTACTACATTATAAATTAAAATATATTAACTTTAACGTTCCTGTTTCGTGTAACACGAATTTAAGAAAAAAAATACTTCAATGAATGTTTTGCGCATGTGTAATCTAAGTGTTTTATTTCTAGATTGTCAAATATCACCACAAATCTTCCTCTGTATCATTTAGAAATGCTGATAATTATCTACAAATATTGCTAATTCCACCAAACTAGTGAAGTTATCTTTGGAAGTAAATAATATTCTTAATTCTTTTTATGAATTGGGACTGGAGTTAGTGTAATATTTCAGGATGTTAACAAGGGGTACAACTAATCCGGGTTAGTGGCTAAAATCTTTTATGAATCCTGGTGTTAATGATTAAAACTTTGATCATAGAATCGACTGTATATACATATTTTTCTAAATAAGGGCTATTACTTGCACATTTCTAAAAAAAATTGAGATGTCAAAAAATACACAAGGTTCGATAAACAAAATTAGTCAAAAAACTTAATACAGCCATTAATAAAAGAAGATACAGAATACAATGAAAATTGGAAAGAACTTGTCATATGAGCAAAGTTCCCTCCAAATTTTACTTGATTTGGGCATTTTTATATTTGTGTGCCTTTTTAAAAATTGTAATAATTTGTGCGCCTTTTTTTAATATTCAAATTTACAATACATTTTTCATTTGCAAGTAAAACTGAAAACAACTTATGTCTTAAATTTTCTTAATTTAGTGAATATGATGCACATTACTTAGTTTTACCTATTTAATAATTTAAATGTAAATTTTACCATTTTTCACCACTAAAATTTATCTAAATAGTGTTACTTTTTCTGATAATTTTTACCACTACGATTGGCAACTCTTACAATTATTAAATTTTATAAATTAAATAATACAGTAAAAAAGCACAAGTACAAGACTTCATTCCATTAATAGTAATTTATATTGTTACATGAAAACTAAATCTAATTATTTTATTGTTTCTAGAATAAATAATTAATTAATTTATAGTAATATTAAAATAAAAATGAATGGTAGAGAAATTTTAATACGCAATTTCGTCACCTTCTAGTTGCACTCTGAACCTTTTGCATTTTCCTCATGGTGCGACAAGATTTCTCTGTCGCTTTATGGACAATATCCAAGTTGTTTACGAATTCCGAGCGTGGAACATGCCAATGCAAATTAATACAAAAATGACATTAATATACACAAACATCACATTGTTTGTTTACCGCCAATCGTGCTATATTATATGACACATCGCACATCACGTCACGACAGACAATCCTACATTTTATTTTCCTAATCCATTCCTTTTCCTGTAGATTTACTTATGAAACTTATGAAAATTTACTTAATAAATCGCAAAAGTTCCAAATCTTTCGAGTAGATAAATAAATAGATTTGATTATTTCTTCATTATAAAAAGGAATTATAGTTATTTGTTGTACAATTAAGTAAGGTAAAACTAAAAAATATTATCTCCTAGATAACCATTGGCTTAAAAATGTTTCAGAATATTAAAATATGTTTGTCCAACTCCGTGTAATTATAACGATATACTGTTTTTAGATAAATAAAGTAGGTCATAAGTCACTAGTGAGCTAAATACATTAGCTCACTGTTTTTTGGTTCGTATCATAATAACTACGTTATAAAACCTTCTCTACACTATTTTGTTCCTAAATGTCATTTCGAAATTCCATCTGTCAAAAATCTTATATGTATTTTATATCAATGATTAAAATGTGTTGGATAAAATGTTGTATGGCACACTAAAACTAAACTTTTCCCACGTGACTTATCTGTAATGTAACACACTTGTACCATAAATAACTATTATTTCATTTTGGAATCGTAAACTTGTTAATACGCCCTCATAAATGCGGGCGTAATTTGGCCCGGGGGTGTATAAAGTTACTAAGCAATATTTACTCAAACAAATTAAAATTCTGGTTAAAGAATAAATGTCAAACAATACAATAAATTTTAATTTTGATTCAGTAAGTATTTCGCATTCACTGAACTATTCATATTGCTTTTCATGTAAACACTTAATCTGTACAAATTCAATTAATATTTCGTTGGAATAATTAGTACGTGACGTTCCATATTTATTTGACAGTGACACTTCGACGTATATATATATTCTTAATCTATGCTTCGATTATATTAAATTTGTTTAAGAACAAACAATTTAACAATGTCATCTATCTATCAAGAAACCACAACATATAGAATGTCTACCTATAGATTTTTTCAATTACCAAAATGAAATAAAACTTTGTATGTACTACGGGCATAATCAAGATTATAGCCGTTTTTGATTATGCCCTTAATATAATAAATAACTATTATAAATTCCCAAAATTTGTAACCTTTATTTAATACCATATATTCCGCAAAATCTACAAGGAAAACGGTTTATTATTCATAATCATGAAACCAAAATATTTTTATAAAGTGACAAACATTATAATTCTTTATACATATTTCTTTTGTTACTTTCGATATATATATTGTTATATTCGGTAACTAGTCAATTGAAATAAACAAATTATTCTAAAAATCGCTTATCGAATTGTTACAACTACTCAATTTTAACATTTTTATGATTATATATTATGATGTATACGAATATAATTTCAATTATTATCAAACAAAAAATAATATTAATTTTATTATGGCAAGATTTACAAAATTGCTATGAGAAAAATAAAATATTTTAATTTAAACTTTTGTGTTTTTCACTCTTTTACGTATTAATTCAAAACAAGTAATACTAATAAAAAATATGCTATTTGCAACCAAAATTAAACTGTTTTAATTATTTATATTTCATTCAAAGTATAAAATATAAATAAAGTTGATATTTTTAGATTTCAATATAATTCAGTAGTTTATTAACGTTGAAATATTAATTAATAATAACTTCATACAAAATATAAATATATTGATTTGAAATCTAACTCCATGAAAACAATAACTTAGTATTTTTATTTTAGTAATGTGAGAACTTTGTAAAATATATATAAATAATAAAAAAATGCTATTTTTGTTATAACTATTCAAATAAATATTTTTTCTTTAATTTGTACTAACTTGTTTTATAAATAAACAGTGTGGTAATATTATCTTACTAATGAAATTTTAAATTATAAATCATAATAATACAATAATTATTTTATATAAGTATCATTATTGTTGCAAATATTTTATTATGTGAGTAAATACCTAATATTGTAATTTAAAGAAAATATCACAATTTTATGCATTCATATACCTGCATAAGTTTTAATAGCCTTGCAAAAGTTCGCAGCATGATACAAGATTTTGTTGTATAATAATAGTGCAGCTCTACTCGACCAGGTGTACGCGGCACAACCCGAAATGAAAATGCGAATATATTACAGCACTGTTTATTTAACATAATTATACTATATGCCATAGGTATCCGTGTAATTTATTGGCTATATGGTAAGTGACTTGCCTTGAATGCCGCAGAATCGCTGGCCAGAAGAAAACCTCAGTCAGCCAAAGAAATATTCGACCGTCTTCTGAAAAATACAACACATCATTAACTTATACTGCTATATCTTATAAACTCATAACACATACGTAAATATATTTCAAATTAATTGAACTTCAATTTATGCCTTAAAAATATAAAAATATATCGTAATAGAAACCAATTATTTTGTGTGTTGTAATCAAAAATGAATTTCTAAAGACAATGATAGAAACATATTTCATTCTTGAATTAATAAAAGTTGTATATTACAAACAAAAATAATTTATAGTCAAAATTAGTACTTTTAAATTACGTCTATAAAATATATATTCAACTTTTATTACTAATCATCAAAAATACAATTTTAAATATTGTATATTTCACACAAGTCTATAAATTACATTTTATATTGACTTCACATCAATAAAACATGAAATACTACTTATTATGTGTTAAAAATATAATTAGATAACAAATAAATAAAATAAAAATATACAGAAATATAATTTGAATTGAAAGTATACTTTGTTAAATTTATAATAGCAATATTTTATTTAGACTTAGTACTGCAAAATTATAAAGATACCTTCTGTAGATTTCAGTTGTAGGTAGCTTCTGCCACCTACTGGTTATTCTAAAAACTACGATGATATATAGCACAGACACAAACCAAGGCTGACACTTGACAATCAGCTGACGTCTTTGTTATGATGTCAAACTAAACCAATTTCACGACAAGCACAACGTTTAGAACAATGAAACACGAAACTTTGAATAAAACATTCCAGTGATTCCATAAAACAAATTGTAAATGTATAAATTCTCGTCGTAATATGTAATCTACAAAATGATTATTTCTAAAGCAGCCTTAGTGTTTGTGATTTTTCTCATAATATTCTCAGTGTTTGTGGCTAATGTAGCGAATTTAATAAGTGTTGATATTCCGTATGATCATCAAACACGCCGTCTTCAGAATACCTACGAGAAAAGTGACAAAAATCGGACGTTATCAGATTCACCGGACCATTTAATATGGTTTTTACAGGTTATATCGAGTAAATGATTTCCTTGTGTAATTACAAATAATTGACCCTTTCATTGATAACTAACAATTAGTGTTTTTAAGCGTGTCTGAATAGGCCTATTAAATTATATAAAATTTTCAAATACAATATTAATTATTTATTAAAAATAGTCATTTATTGATTGTAACATAAACCTTGCAATTAAATAATATTTTTAACAACACTTTATTGATTCAAAAGGTCATATTTGAATTATTTACGTGCAAAATTCCATTTACTTTAATGAAAAAATTCTGTCATCATGCAATAATAAAAATATTTATCATTATCTTATTAATTGCTATTTATTAAATTATAGTATTATGCTATGATGGGGTTAATAATAACTATTTTTTAACACGCACGTTTGTGAAAACTTTGTAATTGTTTTGTTATTAATATTTCTAATATTCATACAAAATTTTAGATATCTGATATACACATTAGTAAATTTCAAGATAAATCACGCATAACCGAATTAAGAGAATTTTGCGATGTAACAATCTCCATTATCAAACCAATAGCAGTATTGGCCTCAGGAGATTTAACAGATGCTAAAACCAAAGATCATATTGGTTCCAGACAATATGAAGAAGAATGGAAATATTATAATTCGGTTTTAAAAGAATGCAAAGTTAATACGAAAACAAAATGGCTTGATATTCGCGGTAACCACGGTAAATAAAACAAAATTACGTAGCAGTAGATAAAAGCCAATATTATGCATGCTTTTGTTATCAATATTCATTAATTGTTTTCAATAAATTCTAATTTTTCAGACAATTTTAACGTTGCGAATATTAATTCAAAAGAAAACTTTTTTACTAATTATTCTATACAAGGAAAGCATTATCAAAAATCGTACATGTACCAAATTGAAAACAATGGAGATATTTACTCATTCATAGCTGTTGACGCATGTTTGGATCCTGGCCCAAGACGACCATTCAACTTTGTGGGAATTCTCAACGAAATCGAATTAGAAAAATTAAAAAAATACGTCGAAGAAGCTCGAGCCAAGGGCAGTGAATACATTATTTGGCAAGTATACATTCTAAAAATAAATGTTTTGTCTCAATCTTTATTTAGTCGCCAATGCCAATTAAACTTGTTTTAAATTCGTTTAAGTGACCTATTATAATAGTTGAATCATTTAATAAATACTTAAGGTAAATATTAACATAACAAGATAAGAAAAAATGAATATTTATTTGTCATAAAGAAAAGCCTTTTTACACATGATGACTACAAAAAATAAACCAACATTTTACTTCATATTCACTAATATACGCATTATATTAATTTTAATTATACTGTAAAGAACTATTCTAGAAAATATTTAATATTGATTGCATGCTTATGAAACCTTATTTTCATATTGCATTATTACTTAAAAATCAATAAAGTAATTAAATTTACCATAAATTATGAAATACATACGACGAACTAAAATTTTACTATTATTCTACACTTTAAAAAATAATTATTTTTGTTCAGTTTACTATAATTCGTATGAGTACAAGTAAAAAATTATTTAATTATAACATGTAACATATTATTTGTAATATGTTTACATTCGACAGGAAATAAATAAAAATTAGTAATCATTGTCATTTCCTGCTATGAATATGTATACAATTATTATAATATTATATTACAATAAATGAATAGATTTAAAATTTTCTTTTCTAAAAAAATTACGCAAATGGCATACATATAACAAACCGTTTTAAATTCATTTTTAATGAAATCTGCTGATCTCATTTCTATTTTTTATAAGTAATATTGAGTAATATTTCTAAATCATTGCTTTGTAAACTTTTGCTTTGATTGTAATAATATTTCAACAGAATAAGAATAAAAATAATAAGTAAATAAACACACAGCGAAAACGTAAATATTAAAAAATGATAATTTAAAAAAAAAGTTATTAAAACGACATTGTAAATTTGTAATCTAAATTTGATATCAGAAATTAATTTATTTCTTGTAAGATTAGAATTTTAAAATTATTTTTAATGAAATCTATTGACCTCATTTCAATTTTTATGAGGAATATTGAGTAATGTTTTAAAATCATTGCTTTGTAAACTTTTATTTTGATTATAACAGTTTTGCACAATAAGAATAAAAAAATAAATAAATTGTTAACAAACATCGAAAACGTAAATATTAAAAACTGATTAATTTTGATATCAGAAATTAATTTATTTCTTGTAAGATTAGGATAAAAAATCTGTGTTAAATTATTTCGATTACTGGTTTTTGATCTGGTTTAAAATTATAACTTTACTTGTACAATTGTTATAAAGGTTTGGCCATTTCCCAACATCATGCATCTTAACATCAACATCAGGAGGTTTCCGACCTATTATGGGCCAATACAGCGAAAGTTTGATCTATGTATGTGGCCATCTTCATCAATTGGGCGGGTTGGTAAAGAATATGTACACTCTTCAACAAGCTGGCTTTCTGGAACTGGAGTTAGGTGATTGGAAGGACAACAGAATGTAAGCTCATCTGGTCGTTTGTTCTTCAAATTTATTTTTATGTATTTTTCGACATAGGGTTCGATTAATGGCCATCGATAATGGATTATTTTCATTTGTCGACGCAAAACATAATGAATGGCCTTTGGTTGTGATTACGAATCCAAAAGATGTTTTATTTACAATTCCTAACAGGGAACCTACAGATTTAATTGCTCATTCAACTCATATTCGGTAAATTGTAAATTTTTGTTAAAAATTTCAAATGTAAAGATATTTTATTAGAGTTTTAGCATTCTCTATTTCAAATATATTGAATGTATCTGTCAAAATTGATAATCAAGCATGGGTAGAATGTAGACATATTAAGGGACCACTTTATGTAGCAAAATGGGATCCAAAATTATATTCAACAGGGATTCACACAATTCAGGTACATTACATATTACATTTTAATTGTTTTTTAAAAAACATTTGAATTATAGGTATCCGTTAAAGATAGTCAGGGAAGAGAAAAAGTAGTATCCCAACCATTCAGTTTAGATAATTCAAGATTAAATTTTAATTTGTTTGCAAGAATCGCATTAATGACCAATGCAAGCACAGTTGTATGTTATGAGTGATTAAGAGGTTAACATTTTTTATTATAAAATATTTTTCAGTTTCAATTGTTCTTTGGCGGATTAATTTTTGTGTGTATTGCACCTTTATGTTTCCTGCGGTATATTCATACATTAACAAAAGGTTTGTTTTATTTACAGGGTAAACACCGAAACGTAGAAATTGGAGTGTAAGTTTTACAGTCTATGTTTGTAGAATGGTCAGTATTGAACTTGTCTCAAATTTGTATACTGCGCATATTCTGCGTTTCGGTGCACATTCTGTATATTTATAATAATAATTCATTATATTTTACTTCAACACATATTTTAGAAAGAAAAATCAATAAACCTGTAATGAGAAGTGCCTGTTGTCGCCGTTGGACAAGAAAACTTTGGAGTCTAGTTACAATTGATAGATTATTTTACCCACTCGTTTTTTATCCAATTTATTTATGTGTTGGGCCATGGGCAGCAGGTTATATAATTGAAGAACATTTTGGAGTAATTTTTGCTTGGGGAATTTTTGTTCGAGATGCATATTTGCCCGGATCTTTTACTTACGCATACGGGTTTCTACAAGTTTGTGTATTTGTGGAGTATTCATTATTGTTATATTAATATGTATTTATTTTAGCTTTTCACATTCCAGTTCCCCTTTACTTTTATTTTAGCAAATTGTGTTGATTACAGGTATGATATTAATAATTGCTAGTAAACATGCGATAATATATAATTTCTAGAATATCATATATGAGGGGAACAAGTAAAAGGCTAACGAAATGGTATCGAATAATTTGGTTCAATTTTCCATTTTTCCTTGTAATGGGACTGCAAATTATATTTGCATATTGTTTTTGGCTGGCTTATGGAACCGTAGCTTTTCTACTCGGACCTTTGCGTACCTGGACCATTATTTATGCCTTACTTATGTGGTGGCAGGCACTACACTTACCGGAAAAATGTTTCAGGTACTTGGAGTATTCAAAATTAGTGTAAATAATAGAGAAAACATAGTTACGTACACACATCATATATTAATAATAAATCAGTGTTAAATCAATTTAATGTGTTATCTAACCACGGTTAGATTCTTGAACAATTTGGAACACGGTTACAAGGAAAAAATGCGTAGGGGCAACGTTTTTACATCAAGAATAATGCACTGAATTGTTATTATTTTAATGAATTATTGTACCTCCTTCCATTTTTTAATAACTGACTACTACCCTAAAATGGGTGCTAGATACACCCTTCAAAATATCAGTGAAATCCTCGCATCAACGTACCTATGTATACAAATTTTCATTTTAAAATTCCCACTAGCACAGCCACAATTACAGATTGAATATCAATCAATAGAAATTTATGTGGCCGGTAATAATGCGCGTCTCGAGATAAACCGGAGATCCTGAGACGCTAACACTTAATACCGCTTGGTGGTCTGACTAGACCGCCTTCCAGGGCATCTAATGCCCCAATGATCTAGTTTAGTCGGCCGGGAATTGGAGCACGCTTCAGCGTGTGCTCTAATTTTTAGCCAACTGAAACCAAAGCACATTCTGGAGCAAATTTAGTTCCTTTGGATTGTGTTCTGGTTTCAGTGGGTCAAGAATTAGAGCACACATTGGTGTTTTCTTTAATTATAGGACTGTTGAAACCAGAACATATTCTGGAGCAGATTTGATTGCCCTGGGTTGTTTTCTGATTTTATTACTTGAACTATGGTACAAAGACGTTGTAGTTCCATTTTTAGAAAATATATGCACTACTAAATATAACCAGCTAAAATGTTTTCCTATTATGTGTTTTTAGAAGTATTTCATTATCTTATGAGTTTTTCGATGCACAAACAAGTAATATTGATGTATAACTATAAAAATAACAAATATGACCAAAGCAACATAAAAAATGAAAAAGATTCTTAGCTAAGAATTAAAGATTTGTCAGTAGTCAATGTTTGTAGCACTGCTAGTGATTAACTTGTTTCAATATTGTGCACTGCGCAAAAGCTCATAAGTTAATGAAATGTAAATATCTCGAATTCAAAAAAAAAAAAAAACAGCGTGTTTTATATTTAAAATAATATTTTTTCAGAGAAACCGTATCGATTTGGTACGGCAAGACTAAAGTGGATACAACTGACGATGAACAGGAAGCAGACAATATATCATAATTTTATTTTAAGGCGACAACTCAGCACATAACGATATTTTCTTTTTAATTATTTTTTGTGTCAATTTCCTTACCGTTTGTCAATTATTTTTCTGCGTTAAATAAATATAGTTTTTGCACGTACATATTCAATTTAGTTTTTAAATATTGTTAGATTTTTTTTGTAACACATTGATATCATTAAGTTAAGAGCATTATACACTAATTATTAATTATATTTACTATAACAATATGATCCCATAAAAGTAGAAAATAGTAGGACTTAAGACGTGGGTGTTTGAAAAGTTATTAAAGTATTACGTGTACAATTTACGTAAAATCGTAGATATACAAGTATTGTCGTAATATATGTATTATATCAACATGAAGACTGCAATTGTAAAACCTAGTCTTACCAAAAATTTATAAATAAGTACATATTGTTACAGTAAATTTATTTTCTTGCACGACCAACTGCAACGTAAGACTAATATTATTTAGATATTGACCACTCACGAATGAATTATTAGTTGTAAATGCATCTAAAGAAATTAAGTAGAAAATATATTTGTACTGTATATGTATTTGTCTAGATATATAATTTTGTCTTCTTGCAATCAGTGATGCAATCAAAAGTCTGTGTACAAATAATTTTGTATATCAATGTTTAAGAAATAAATCATATGAAATGTTATACATACTAATATTTGAAATTTAATATTATGTAGTGTTTTAATCTATTTATGTATTTACCCTCAAATACTTTCTGACGAACTAAACGTAATGAAAATGAATATTTTCTTTTAAAAAAGGTTGTCTAATTTTAGTTTGTTTTATCATTCATCTTATTGTACATTTTCGTACGGAAATTCCTAAGAAAAAAATTATGATAATAATTCAAAGCTCAAAATGTATCTTTTTATTTACACAATAGTGCGACATACATTAATAATCACACTGCTTTAAATATTAAATACATAAATAAAAATATTTCAACATGCAAAAATTAACTACATTAAAATATATAATCTGACAATAATCACATAATGCTTTAAAACGAATTAAACATTTTAAAACAACAAATCTGTGATCTTCATCAATCTTACACTTATATCTTTGTTCTTTCTATCACATATCCAATTCCTTACTCACAGATAAACAGATATGTGCTAAGCTATTTGTAAATAAATTATCACATTTAGTAGGTACTTGCACAATGGAATACAAAGTAAAAATAAAATGAACACATAATTCTATTGTGCGGAATGTTAAAAAATATAAGTCAAAATCGTGAAAAAATATTACTAAAGTCTATATACGTTATTTATAAAATAATTATTGTCTTATTCGGAAGAACAGTGCTGATCATTTTCACAGAAAATGATAAAAAGGATTATTTTATATAAAATAATATTCTCTAAACAAAAATAAATAATTATCTGCTAAGTATACTTCATAAAAATATTCACATTAATTCTGGGTTTAAAATATTTTCAATACTGACGTAAGATCCAACAACAAATCCTGCGATTCCAAATAGCATAATCGCAATATCTTTCCATAGCATCCAGTAATACTTGCCTAATCTGTTTGGCCAGAAAGTAATTATTTCTATCAAGGGCGGGAAAATTAAGGCCAAAGCAGAACTACTGAATGCACCAACAAGAGAGATTACAGCACCAAGATTGGGAATTGCTGCAGCCAGAGCAACTGTAAATGCATTTCATTTTAATCATTTGTTACATCATATATTAACCGTCATTGTGTATTTATCAATTGTTTTTGTGTATGTTTCTATTATTTCATATTTTCGACACACAAATTTATTACAATTGTTTACTTTAATATTACCGTTAACCAAAAAATATGAGCCTTTTTCTTCATAACGATGAAATATTCATTTATTTAAACCAGAACAATATAATTTTATTTCCTATGTTAAATTCAGAAAACGGTTTTTGCATTCTAAAACGATGACCGAAGTTATAATTTAAATATATTCCAACTCATGTTTGAAAGAAGACACGTCGGCGCTGCGATCATTTTCCATGATAATGGGATCGCAAACTTGGACAATAGAGGAAAAATTAGCGGAAAACTTTAAGTAGATGTTAGGTATGTTACATTTGTCTTGCATTTGTTATAAAGCAAAACGATCGTAGCGCCGGCGTGCCGTATTTTGGTATTATTGTATTTATGTAACTGATTGAATATTAAAAAATTGATTTGATTTATATTATTGGACCAAAATTAAAAATTTGTATAAATCCAAAAACTGGGTTTATAAAACTTGCAAAAATTTCATAAAAAATGTGTAGAATAAACTTTTGTTCGTTTAATTTTCACAATTTCCCAAACATATTTTCAAACTTGATATTTAGGATTTTGATCGAGATAAATAGTGTGTTATAATAAATAAATTAAAAAAGTAATACTTACACGTAATTATAACTAGCACAGTTCGAGTAACATATTCTCCAACAACTACTGATTTTTCAGTATCCAATTTATCTCTAATATAAGGCCAAACGATATTCATGGGCACGTAAAATTGCAGGCCATACGATAAGAAAATAGCAATAGCCATCATCAAACGAACAGACTGTGCCAAACTGTAATACAAAAAAAATAATATACAACAATTAAAATTAAATGATTTTTCTTACATTTCATTTGGAGGCAAATAAAGTGTAACACTTCCTTGAGTAGCCAAATCACCATATTTTAAGTAGCCAAAAAATCCTACGGAAGTGTAAAGACAAGCTACAATCACCATTCCAGTGTTTAGCACACCGTTCCATCCGCCGAAATCCTGTGGTGTCTTCATATTATTTTCTAATGGAAGAACCTGTAAATAAACATAAATTAATTCTCTAATTTAATTTCAAAAGTTGAATAAACTTACCACACCAATTCCTTCAAATGCGTAAATAGCAGTTCCAAAATAAAGAGGAAGTTGAGCCCAAGAAGAAAATGCATTTACGGAAGAAACATTTGGCAATCCTTGTAACATGTAGAAGAAAGTAATAACCAAACCAGTAACCGTTAGAATTGCAGCAAACAACGACACAGGAGTAAGATATTTCAGATTCTTTAACCAATTGAGAAATATCATTGGAAGAAGCAACATAAACAAGTACCAATGCACATCCAAGTCAATAAAATAGTGTTTTATTACATCATGTAGATTTGCTGCTACAAACACGAAATAGACGCAACAAAATCCTAATTGTGTTATACACAAAAACACGTTGATTAGGAATCTAAAACAAAGTATAATTAATAAAAAATATTAATAAAATATTGTCTCTCTTACTGTACGATTTTGGAATGTTTCCTAAGTACTTCTGGGCCGGTTTCGAAGGCAGTTCCAACAACTTCAGAAAATCCCATTGACGGAACTTTACATCTTCGGCAAAGTTCGTGTGCACAACCAACTAACATGTGCATACAATGAGTACAAATTGCTCTACAACCAGAATCCATAGAATTTTTTGTCATTAATATTCGTTGAATTATAAATACCCCATAAGTAGTGTTCCAAAAAAGCCAACGGCTAAACCTGCATTTCGGAATGCGTCAGGCATAGCCAGAATACCTAAAAAAATAATATTTGTATTTTTATCCATGAATCTCACAATAAAATTATTATTATTGTACAATATTATTTTCATCGCATATAGTTCAAGATATAAGAGAAGGTCGGTTAAAAAAATAACATCTATTTACACTAAAGAAAACTAGGAAAAAAAATATCAATGGAAATATTATTAAGTTTTGTCACTTTCATTAAATAGTGGACAATAAATCAAATAAAATTTTCAAGAAAATAGGCAAAACTTAGTTAGACGATTGTAATAGGCCATTTGTTGCACAAAACATGTGATCCGTGCTTTGTGTTAAATTTCAGAAGCGTTCATTAGTTTGTAACAAGGAAAAGGCATTCGGTTTCAAATTCTCACATCCTGTAAATCGTTCTATGAACATATTTTACAAGCATATCCATATTGTGTTTACACAAGGGAACTACAATTAAATATTGAATCTTTGATTAAATTTAATGATCTGTGTAATTCTAACACCACCCGAAAACTATGAGTGGGGTGTAATAGTGCGAATTCTTTCATTTCTCAAATTCGATGAGCTTTCCATTCGTTTAAATATTTACCTGTGCCAATATTGCCTTTAAGTAGATGTATCATCGTATCTAAGTTAGAAGTGGGATGCGCGAGATTTCTATTTAATACTGGATCATAATCGTCGCCACATGAAACCACACCGCCCATAGGATACTCCAAATTGATAACAGCATTTTCAGGGGTCATCGCTGTAACATGCGGTGGTAGAGATTCTGATTCATGATGATCCCCGATCAACAACGGCTGACGTTCCTCCTTCATGTTGCGTTTAGGTTTTGTTGCAGCTGACTAAAATAAATATTTAATGTCAATTGATATTACTATCACTTTTTTGCAAATAGCTAAGCAAAGGGCATCACATAAAACGTAAGCGACAAAGACTAATCCGGTTGACCTAAGATCTTCGGAACAAATAATTGTGATAATTAATTAACATTAATAATTGCAATTATTATTCAAGCATTTAATCCAATTTAAATGTGTAAACACGAAGTAATTCCTTTGTGTGCAACAATAATAGCAGCAAAACATCCTTTGTGAAAAGTGGGCTGCGTTGCACATAGATTAAAACAAAATAAAACATTCCATGCACAGAAACAAAGACAGCGCGACGCCTCGACAAACGATAAGTTCAAGGAACGTTTACATCATCAGCTCATCAGATGTTATTACTCATAAATTATGCATCACAAATCGCCAAACAAAGTAATTTGAACTAGTTCGCAGTTTTCAAAAAATGAATAATCATATATTTTGTTGCTATGGTCAAAGCCGCAACATAAACAAATGATAAGATCATATATGAACTAATCATTAATGCACTATTTAATTTCGAGAAAACTGGTAACTACTAGACATGCAAATCAATTGAAATTTAAAATGAAGATATTTATTATAAACAACCGTAAATAATAACAAAAATGTTGATGAAGAATGCGCTATATCTAAACATTGACATTGAAAACAATAATAATTGAGATAAAAAAATGTGTAATAAGGCCAATTGTCTACGGTCACGTTATTAAAAAATTTAAGATGAATAGTTTATCTATTTTCTGATTAGGTATCACCTCTATTTGACAACTTTTGCCCTCATTACTTTTATTTTGAGTTACGTTTGATTAAAGTTAGCAAATATTATTAAAATTACAAAGATATCAGGAACCATAATCAGTTTTATTTTAATAGTTTTTTACGTTTACGTAAATTTGAATTTTATTAAAATGTACTATATAACAAATACTTATATGTACCTAATCCTAATGTCATATTTATTATTTAAATACAGAAAAAATATTCATTCGTTTGCTTAAGAAATGAAAAATATAATATAAATAAACATAATAACATAAGAATCATATTTTACATAGGTACTTACTACATGTTTTATTATTTTTTGAAAAACTCAATAAGTTCTCATATAGGTACTTACATTCAGATTAGATTAATAAAAACTATTCGATCGCAAATTAGGATAAAATGAAAATGTTATGTGATCGTTGAAAATTTCGGAGGGTAAAAGCCCGCATGTAAAATGAATTAAATTAGAATATAATTGTTTCAGGAAACCCGCATAAAACTTTATTCGTATTTAATGACAGATTAGGTGTCAAATTGATTACCAATAAAAATTAACATTAAAAGTCTAAACCATTATTTTATTCAGTTTCATAAGATAAATTATATAAATTTCTTACAATATAACTAATTGTTAACGATAAAATTGAAAGTAAATTTATGACGGCTAAAAATTATTTCATATGTTTTTAAATTTTGCAAATTTTATTTTATTAGGAAAAAATATATAATTTTTAATAAAATAAATTATAAACAACAAACTAAATTAAAAGTAAATTTGCAACCAGTAGCAAATTATTTTCAATAAATATTCTAAATTATCGTATGTGTCAATTTCATAAGGTTAAGTGCATATTTTCTTTTAATAAAATAAATTATCTATAACAAACTAAATAATAAATGGTGTAAAATAATTCTAGATATTTGTGTTTTCAATTTGCACATCTATTCATAGAACAAAAATTGTTGACAAAGTAATGTTCACTCACAGGTTTCTTGATGGCTCCGTAATTGTCCATGTTTTAACAAATAGCAAACTAACTTCTAAATCAAAAGCTGGACGCACCAGTACTAAACAATTATCATAACGCGCTGCTTCTGTCATTTGTCATCTCCCCACTCTAAACAGTTGAACACGCATGAAGAATCCACCAATATCCTCCAAGTTTGGCCAAAAATACTGATGATATCCTTACATATTTTCCTTATCGCTAACTACTCTAGTTTATTAATTATTTTGCAATGTTTTATTATACACATGTTTTTAATAAAAAATCATGCTGATATCGGACCAGACTGCGTAAGTCCGTATCCGAATAAATATATTTTCAAGTATTTCGCGTTTCAGTACAGCTGTTTTTAATTAATTTCAAAAGTGAAGGCCAATAAACTTATAACGTAATTTTGTTTTATTCATATCTTCGTACGTATTTTGATTTATTACTCATAGTACTATATAAGCAAATGTGTCATACATAAAATGAAAGAAAGCATCTTAACTGTCAGTATGATAATTGGATTAATACTATTATGAAGTGACTAATTATAGTTTTGACGACCCCAATATATTTATTACTTAGAAGTGATGACTATACTCACTGTCTATGTTTTTACATAATCTCTGGAAACAGGAATTGTTTAAGAGCGAGATTTGATAAATCTCCAATAAGTAATCATAAAATTTGCCCACCCAATAAGAGCAAAATTCTTATATGATCAAAAAAATTATAGTATATTCTTATGCAGAGTTAGCAAAAATAATGATTTATTTAAAAAAATCAAAAATCATTGACTTTTGACATTGAAAAATAAAATAAATCATGATTTGTTTTGATTTTTTTAATTTTTAAAGATATCTGACTATTACTGCACTTAGTAATTATTTTAACAAGCAATATAAATATTTTATTTCATAAACGAAAACGAAATCTGTAATAAAACCAGAATGATTTATCTGAATAATACTAGGAAAAGAAACAAAGAGTTTTACTTTTAGTTACATATTTAAATTCCTATATTTTCCTTCTGTTATATGAGAAATAAAATGATAAAATATCATGTAATTTTAATATATTATTATATATTTAAATAATTAAATAAATAATTAAATTTTTATTACAATTAATATATTTTTTATCTTTGATAAAAATCAATTATTTTTATTAAAAAAAAACAGTTGATTTAAATCGTGATTTAAATCAAATGATTTAAATCAGGCCAACCCTGTTCATATGTAATTGCTTGGATAAATTTAATATTACAGACCCTTACTACGATCACACTTTTTGGGTGTTTTAAGTGAACTGTTTTTGGGTGTACTAAATATGCGCCATAGTACGCTCGGTGTTAAGAGCTATTTTAACATATCATCACGGTATTAACTAAAACACCCAAACATCATGTTTTAAAACCGTGTTCTAAATACGGGCCGATAAGTTTAATTTATTAGTTATACAATATTAATTATGTATGAATCATGCTTTTAATTCCTTTTAATTAAAGAAATCCCGTGGTTCCAAACTTTTACACCTAGTAAACTACCATTATTTAACCAATTTTTAAATTAAATAGTTTTGATACAAATTCAGAGTATACCTTCAAAAATTATTTGATTTGCATTTTATTTTTAAAAAAATTGGTTCCAAATAACTGAAATTGACTGTATTAAAATTAAATTAAAATCCGTATAAATTTAAAACCCACCTTACAAATCAAGTCATTGTTTTATCTCCTTTATTTAAATTTGTCATTCATTCATTTCAAACAAAAATAACAGTAAAACAAACATATCGAATGGTCTAGAAACAAAAAAATAGACATTCAAACCATTTAGTCTCCGTACTCATATCTTTACGCTTTATTTTTAAATATATAAAACACCCTGAAATTTTCTGGAACTTAGTAATTGTTTCTGATGAACCAAAATTAACCTTCTTGGATCAGATGGACGAGCTGTTGATTGGAAACGTAAGAATTAACAAATGAAAACAAAAAAATATGCCCAACAGCACTGAAATATGGAGGAGGATCTGTTCTTATATGGGACTGAATGATTGCAGAAGGGGTGGCAAACTTAATTTTTGTTGATGAGAAAATGAGATATTTGAATATTTTAAAAGAGAATTTGGAAAAATGTGCATAAAAATTAGGTTTGAGGGATTCTTAAATCTTTCAACAAGATAATGATCCCAAACATACTACACGTAAACTGCTACAATAGTTAACCTACAATTGCAGACATCTCAGTAATTTATTTTTTTAAAAATGTGTAAAACAAGACGTTTAAAGAATACACAACAAAAACTATATTAATGGTATAAGAATGGTGTAAAATTAACACCCAAACTCCAAGAAAATTAGTTGGAAGAATGACAAACTGTTTAAGGGAAGTAATTATAATGAATGGTGGTTCAAAATATCATTGATTCTACATAATTTACATGTGTGCGGAGACCATATTGGCATATTTAGTTGTTATAATAAATATAATATTTTTTTCTCGATTTCATTAAGAAAAACTAATCCATTTTTTTATTTATTAATATTGTAATTTGTAATATGAAATTTATTTGGTGTGTGTATATATATTCAATAAAAAACTTTAAGAAAATAAAAAACTTTTTTCTTTACTGATGTACGGAGACTAATTGCTTGGAATGTATATGACTAAATATATAAATGATATCATTGGTTTCAGTATGTTGCATATATGCGATATTCAAATGTATATAAAAAATCTGGTGTGTCCAACACAATACCTCCCGCCACTGTAGTAATATATTCTGTATAAGTTTTTCAATACATTTAATTTGTAGTTTTAAAATTAGTTTGTTATTGCAGTTCAGAATATTTTTAATTCATTTTATACCTAAAATTTCCTTCATAAATTTTGTATGACCAATATGACAGCTATTTTTGACGTTACTAAAACCGGAACTGAACTTACTTTGATTCACGCATGCAAATACATTCCTAATATATTTCTTCCATCTTTTTAAATTTTACAATAAAATTACTTCATTTTTACTTATTTTATCTTTTACACTTACTTACATCAAATTTGACATCATGTGTCAAATTTTATGAACATATGAATAACTCATCTGTTTTATCGAAATTCCTCAGCCTAAACGATATGTAAAATTATTATAATTTATATATTTTTTTTTCTGTCTAGCTAGAAGTTATATATAAACGTAATTATGCAGATCGGTAGAAAATTAAAAAATCTTTGTATTTATAATAATGAAATTTGTGAAAATATGGTATTTAGAGATATTTTCTAGGAAAAACGGTTTAAAGCTTCAAGTAAAGTACTACTTCCGGTTAACCAATTGTAGTCAAAATCTAATCAGTTCATCAGATTTGAATAGAACTCTTAAATACCAAATATTATATTTTTTACATGTCTCGTATTGGAGTTATCGTGGACGAAAAATCGTCACAGACACACACACACGGACATACAGACATCACGCTAAAAATAGTAAAATCGTATTGTAGGGACCCTAATTCGTGCTCATATGTTGAAAACCCATACTCGAGAAATCTGACCAAAAACAATACCTCCCTTATCTATATATTGATAGGCGGGAGGTAAAAATTAGATTCAAATTAAAAATAGTTAATTTAAAAATAAAATCTCAAATAAAACCTTCATTCATGATAATATATGTAAATATTTTTTTTTTACTTTTATTATTTTATTTAAAATTATCAGAGTTTTGGAATTGAAATTATCTAATAAATTTAAGGATTGGCGAAAATATTCGATTTAAATAATAAAAATGATTAATATCAAAGTGCAAACAAAGAAAATTGATAAACAGAACAAAATGATTAGTGAAATATTTCAAATGATATATGCAAATGTTTACCTATTACAAAAGACTAAAAATAGGGTTGTAAATAATATCCCCATTTGGTTTACAAAAAAATAATATTTGTTAGTGGAATTTTCTATCACAAGTGAAACAAATGACACATAACAAATACATGCACCACAGATGGAAATTTCCTTTCTACATGGACAAACAATATTATGCGATACAAATCAAGGAAACAGTTGATAAACCCCATTTCAGTTTTGTTTGAACTGCTTAGTAGTTACCAATAGCACGCATTACTGGGTCGCAGACGACCGATGAATGTTTACTATTGGCCAATATCTACAAACATAGGAAACTTCCTATAGTTTATCAAACAAATTACAAACATTTTAAATATTTAATATCAGAGATGCTTTGGAAATAATGAGAACATTTGAGAAAATAAAATGCAAAAGGAATTTACAAATATACGTTAATAAATAAAAATAAATATTTTGTAATATTTTTATCTGTTATGTTCTCTTTAAATACTTTAGCAAGATAAATTTTTATTATTAATCAGAATAAAAAACAAATTAACAGAAAATAAACAATTGAAGGGTACACATGCATATGTATTTTTATCAAATTTAATACAAAAATAAAATACCCTCATTTTTTAAAACTTAAATATTCTAAACATTGGTGGTAAGAAAAAGGTAATTAATTTTGAAAGTTTTATAAATTTTTGAAGTAAGTTATATATAGGTTAAAATTTTTCAGTCACTATATGGATAGGTGATTTTATTTAATATTAAAAGGTATTAATAATAATGAATTATATTTTTTGGCCGATATGTACATTCTAAAAAATACTGGTTAATATAAAATCGTAAATTCCAACAAGCGGGTTGCTTTCAAAACAATTTACAGAAGGCTCTGCAACAAGACGTTTTAAAATAGTTATTTGTGTATCAAGAGCGTAAAGTGAATCTTTATTGAAGCACGAGCGTAGCGAGCGCTACAATCGAGCTAGAGCAATAAAGATACTTTACGTTAGAGATGCACACATATTTTTTTCTACGACTTTACTAACGAAATAAAAAAAAATACCTATTTAGTAAGTTCAATTCAATCTTAACCAATTTCCTGTTTTCTGTTGCGAGCAAATTAAGTACTTTACTGCTCGTTGCTATGGAGACGCGCCGTAAAGTATTTTTTTGCTCGTTCCTCAGTAATCATTAACTTTACGATGACAAAAGAGAGCATAAATATCAACTTTTCATGGTGGTCGCAGAAAAAAATAATAAAACGTCAAAATCAGTTAAAATAATCAAAAAAATGTTATTGTTCCAAAACTTTATTGAACGATATAGTATTTTTATAGGTACTCTTTATTATTACGATGCATATTTTTTTCTTAATAACCTCTAAAAGCTAAAAAATATGGAGTTAGTTTTCCGCACCGCGATATGTAAAATCGTAACTAGCACTTCAGAAGAAAAAATATATATCCTCAACATTTGTGACCCTTTTTAACACCCTGTATGTAATTGTAATTCGCTAAAGTTCCGGTCCACTGTAGGAAATTAAATTAGAATCGTATAAAAATGAAATATTTACTTATTGAATGTTTTTAAGCAAGCAGTACGCAATATAATTGCAACATTCACATGCACATTGAAGCATAAACATGTATATTTGTTTATTTACATTCTTTACTGGTAATGGTTGCAACGGCGTTGAGTCTGCCATATTATTTCAACTTTGTTTCCTAAAAAATAATGAACATTTAACGTCATAAGGACACATTGTGCTTATCATATCACACACAGTGGAATGTTTTAGCAAGCACATGTGGCGGTATTTATCAGTGTTTTGAAACATTAGTTCATTGGCTATTTTATATAATGTGGAGTAAATAATTAGGTTAACATAGGTCAAAATTGGCGCTACATCAAAGATCAACTTTTTACCCTTTAAAAAAAACAGAAACAGAACAACTAAATAAAAGTAATCACCCCACAAATTTAAAGATAAAAATATTAGAAGACCAGAGATATAATTTTTACTTTTGATATTTATTCAATTTATTGTATATTTTCTCTATTTTAACAATATTTGTTAAACTTTCGGTTAACGATTTTTATCAAAAGTTGATCATCTTTGTGACATTGTTTTCAGAAGCAAAATTTGAAATTTCATTAAAATCTGTTCAGTCGAATTTGCAAAACATGTGTACAAATATTACCGTGAGGACTGATTTTGTCATCTCTCGTTACAGTTGAAGAATGATTATTCGTACTAGTCGTAGTATGATCTCACTTTCTAGTGAAATAAGTTTAAGGAGATAGTCTACCTAAAGCAAAGTATCGTTCTTTTCTAATCTCATTTTTGGTACATTTTTTTTTTTAATTTTGATTTTTATCGAAAAAACAGTCCGATGTTAAGAATATTATTCTGAAAACATTTTTCTTTAAAATGTACCAAAATTAGATATTGGAAAAGTATGAACGACACTTTTCTGAAGGTATGAATATAGACTATCCCCTTAAACGTCGGTTAATAGAAAAATATCGCATTGAAAAACTAACGTATAAAGTTATCAAAAATTTATGTTATTTACTTTTTCGATGCGTTACTTTTCTTTTAACCGATGGTTAAGGTAAACGGCATTTTAATCATTGGTGAAAAAATCTGCCCTAAAAGTAGTCTAATTGTTAGAATAATAATAAAAACATTAATAATAATAAAAAGTAAAATCTTAAAATGCAAAATTTGGTTTGATAATAATAACTTCCACATAAACACACGTGGCGATTGGTAAAAATACTCAAAATATATTGTTCATTCAATAAAACTTTTTTATTTTCACAATTTCTAGTTGCCAATTTTTTATTTTAATCGTACTATAAAATGACAACACTTAATTAATATATTTTTCACCTTAATTCTTTTAAAACGAATGTTAAATTCATATTTTAAATTAAAAATGCACTAATATTTCGAATTTAGTTTGATATAAACAAAGGATAATTAAATTTCGCAACAATACGTTATCATTAGACACGGGAAGATTAATTTTATAAAGCTATTAAAACATATTCAAAGTAATGTTATACAAAGCATTTATCAATAAAAATATTTAAAACTATAACTTTTATTTTGTAGAAACATTAAAATGAATTTAACTTATAACCATATGTTCTTTTTGTTGGTTGTTAACAGACAATGACGTCATACCAAAAGAAGTTTTAATAAAAAATATTGCAACACTTACAAATTAGAATATATTTAACTTCAATAATTATTAATTATATTATTCATATTTACCTGAAAAATGTCAAAACAACAAAAGTATTCCAGATTTCAGCACACGTTTCACCATTTTAGTGACATTCCACCAATTTATACATTTTGAGATTAGATTAGCACCTTATTGCAGATTAATATAAATTTAGGCACACATTTACTGTGGTATAAAGATAATGGAATGTTTATTTATGTTCACACAAATGTCGCCTCCATATTCAGGAAGAGAGAAGGAATCAGCTGATTTTAATGATTTACTTACAAAATTCCAGTGACTATCAAACAGCACCAGCATAAAAATGGCACATGATATTTAAAATATAAGTATACTAAAAATAATATTTAGTAATTAAGTTTTATTAATGTATTTATGACACATAATTTAGACAGTTTTAAATAAATATCACACAAAATTAGTATAATGTAAATTTTCAAAAAAAATGTATTTTACACCTATTAGATAAAGTAAATATATAATCAATGTAAACTTGACATATTTTCAGAAAAATATTTCAATCAAGCATAACTGTCCTCGTTTGATAATTTCAAAATGAAGTTTAATAAATTTGTATTATTGAATTTTCAACATTTCTTCTACACTTGATTCCAAGGGTTTTGTTATAGTATTTGACATTGTCATCATTTGAATTTCATATCTAAAAAGAAAATAATGTATTGTCTTTAGTAGAGATAAATATTTATTTGAATAAACTTACTGAACAGATTTAGGTAAATATGAAACGTCTAATCTGCAACGGATAACAGCTAGCATACTTAATGTACGTAATGAAGGTTTAAAATCTAAAACATGTAGATCGCTACGATCCATAAGTTGTTCATCTTCACTATGTTCAGATACCCTTCGAGGTTTTCCACTAGGACTATAAAAATTTTAAGTTAAAATTAGCAAATTACTCAAAACTGGGGGCTCGAACTGAATTTACTTTTCAAAAACAAAAAACAAGAATTGAAGTGTTTTAACGTTTTAAAATAAAACTATTCTCATACAAATCGAAGCAGAATCGTTTGTAACGAACCGATTACAGAACATACAGAACGAACTGAAAACCGTATTCGATAAAAGCTGTTTTTGGCAACGAATCGTTTTAAATGGTTTTCTAACCGTTTTCGTATCTGACGTCACCGTTTTATGTCTCGCCAAAAAGCATAGTTTCAAAATGGAATGGAAATATTATTAAAAATTATCGTAGAGCAAATATATTATTGTGGAGGATTTTTTGAAGAAAAAATAAATTATCAATTTATATTTGTACTATTGACATTTTAAATATCGCGGAGAAATTACAAAGTTCTATTAAGTACAACTTTGTTTTGATTAGTTAACTACACCCACTCTACTTCGAAAATGTTTTGAACCATTGCTGCCAGCTGGTTTGAAACTATTTTAAAACGGCCTTAGTATGACGGTTGTTTGCACCGTTTTCAACCGAGAAAATGTCATGTTTCAAAACATTATGAACCAGCATCAAGTCGGTGTTTCGCCAAAAAAATAGCTAGAAAGTATTTCTTCCAGTTCGAGTCCCTACTGAAAACCTATTTACCTTGTACCGCCAAATAAAAACATTCTATCCCCGGCAACCACACAAGATTGACGTCGCCTTTGACAAGGTGGTGTTCCAAGTATATTTAATAATCTCCATTGCGATGTATTAGGATTGTACTGGTATATTTCATTGAAATGTTTGTCTACGTTGCCATTGTATCCACCAAAAATGTACATATTGTCTTCATAAACAACTGAAATGTTCCAAAAAACATATTAATTATTGATAGAATATTTGTAGTTAGTTCTTAGTGGAACATATTTATAAATATTATACAAAAAATGTAAATGAGAATTCTTAATTTTCCATATTTTTTTATTCGCAAAAGTAACATCCTAACATATTAATTATTCATAAAGTAGAATTTAGAGTCAATTTTCTGAATATCATTATTTAAATATGTATTCTTTAAAATATTTATTGTAAAAAGTAATTCTGTTTACACGACATCTAATACCAAATAGGTCTTTTTTCTTATCTCTATATTCGATAAGATTTGCCAATTTGGTATATATAAATTAAAAAAACAGTTATGTTCAATATTTGAATTTGGTATATTCATATATTATTTGAAATTCCGAATTGTTTGTATAGTTGATATTACATAAAGGTGACTCTGGCTCATGTTTATATTTCTCGCACAAATCCTAAATCTCTTTAATTTGTGTGTATATTTTTTCGATTCAACAAATTTTGGGTTCAGAAAAACGTTCGGATCGGAATAAAATAATTATGTTTGCAGTAATAAATATAAATAAATGGCAAAAAACTTGTCTTAACGTCGAAAACTTTAAATATAAATAAATATATATTGCCTGCTATAAAAATATATATAAAATAAATATATAGTCGTGCTGAGTAAAAAATGTTAAGAATATCATATTTATCAGTCTGATATATATATCTCTTGAACTATTTCGTGGAAATAATTCATATTTATTTGTCAAAAAATGTATTTTTTAAATTGCATACTAAATTTATATCTATTTTTAAACCACCTACAGCCAAGCCATTAATAAAATTCACAAAAAACAACTAATTTTAATATATATTAAAACTATTGCTCAATTGTATAAAATAAAAAAACATTACATGCAGAATGACTCCTTCGTCCACTAGGTTCATCTCCAGACGTATACGGTCGGTGCCACCGGCCAGTATCAAAGTCTAAATAAATTACATGAGAAGAATATACCTCTTCGTTACTTATACTAGAATAAATACGATCTCCGCGTCCTCCAAATATATACATTCTGTTCTTTAAAACTACAGCCGTATGAAAATCACGAAAACTAGGCGGTGAACCCAAGGTAGAAACGTACGTCCAACTATATTCTTTCAGATCTAACATGTACACTTCTTGAGTAAAGGATTCTTCCTCTTCTTCAAAACCACCAAAAATATACATATTATGGCCATTCAAACAAGCAGAGTGACCATCGCGTGCCCCAGGAATCATTCCCTTCACTTCAGGAGTGTTCCAACAATGATTTGTTGTATCAAAATAATACAATGTGTTACAAGCAAACTCATCATTTCTACCGCCCCAAATATAAATTTTGTTTCCATACGCTACAGCTGTATGACCATATCTTTGAAATGGTACGAAAAGGCCATCCAGTCTTGTTAACGGAATTTGCGTCCATCGAAAGGTTTCTATATTTAACATATGGACACTCATAGGTCGAAATTCTTTCGAATCTTCACCAGTACAGTAACCACCAAATGAATAAATGTAGTTTCCAACTAATGCAGCTGCATGGTTGACCCTCCTTGGGCCCCCTTCAATACTTGTTATCCAATACATTCTCAGTGTAATTTACATCTACAAAATCAACAATTTGGATTCAAATGTAATCAATTCGTAAAAAGTATGTTAACATTTTATAAAAAAACAATTAAAAATATACCTAACCTCCATATGAATAAAAACGACACGTAATTCAGTGATTATAAATATGCAAATCTGATTTATTGCACATATTCTTCTGTAGATAAATTTGTCAGTTAGTGATAAAGTTCATATTTATTTATGTATAATATTCAACATCTCATGAATCGTACAGCAAAATTGAGAATTTAGGACATAATAACATAACCAAAATGTTCAAAATACATTGAAATTAATCTCAAACTTTGCTAAAAATAAACCAACAGTTTATTAGGTGTTGTATAAAAGTATAATTAAAGTAAATGTCAAACATGTGATTATACAGGTAAATAAATAAATGTAATGTCAAATTTAATTGTTATAAAATTGGAAATAAATAATAAATAAATTACATTAATTTTATACACATATACAATATATATATTTTTCACAAAAAATAAATACATATACAATTTTACTACTCTGATATACATTTTTACGATAACTTTTATAATAGCAGACTCATAAACTATAATCATAATATAACAAATTCATACTAAAATACTTAACAAATATAAATTTCACATTAGAAAATAATTTCAGTAATTTACATAAATACAAATTAACGTATTACAAAATCATCCGTACTTCTTTTGAAGTTATTTATTGGTCATGGATATGTTATGTCTCAAAACTTCAAATTATGAAAAAAACTTTTTCTGAAATCGTTCAGTAATTCAATGTCCCTATCTATACTCTGTTCACGTTAAGTTAAGAGTGAAGGCTAGTATAGAAACTACGGTTCCAGTTTTGGGATTGGTTAATATACAAACCAAAATTACACAGGGAAAATTTTAACTATAAAAAGTAGCAACTTTTGATACAATAATGTTCATAAAAATACGCGAGGGAAACCTATTGTAAGTGGAAACTCCCCAATTATTTAAAGGCATGATAATCTGAATTTCGTGTGTGTGCAACTGGCTTGGATCGACGCGACATCTACTCTATCTTAATGTGAACAAAGATCAAAATAATAATTTATAATAAAAAAATTGATTTTATTTGGGACTGGCAACTTTCAATCTACCCACGCGCAAAACAAACAATAAAGTGTTGGCAACATAACCTGTACGGCAGTTACTAGTAAAATACAAATAGGTTATATTTAATTACATATATTATTCAGTGATTTTAAATTGTTGTACGATTTCAGAAAAATTAATACTTATCTAGGAAAGTTAGTCTTTTCATGACGGATACGCTTCGGTGAATAACACTGAATGAGTCATGGAGAGACTATGCCTGCCATGTTATGCAAATATCTATTGTTATAAATAATATTTGAAAAGTACAGATGACGTACTGAGCCTCATTATTAAAATAAAAATTCATAATAAATTTATGAAAATTTTACACCAAGTTTCCATAGTCGTCATATTTTTATCGTTTGAAAATTAAAAATACAAGATCATTATAACAGTTTTACCATCAATAAACTTAAAACAGATCCCACTGCCAGACCAATTCCAAGGAATGCTGCCATCATGGACGATGCAATTTCTTTTTCGTGATGATCAACAACCCTGTTCAATGAAATATTTTAATAATTGCTCATACCTCAAATTATTAATTGTATACCTGGGTGCGCAAATAACAGCAATATTGGCAAGATAACCATTTGATAAAGCAAATAAAGACATAATGATAACGTAATACACATCATCTCTTATCAGCACAGGCAAATGGTATCTAGGTTGTGCATTGCACAGTAACAATAGTGGAATGAATGCAAATCTTGTAAAATTTAAGGCAAGGATCAACAATCCTTTTTGACGAGGCTGTAACAAATTAAATGAATTAAAAGTTTTCTATGTGCGTTTCTTATGTACCCATTGAAAATATCCAGCAAGGAGACGTCCGATATAATCACCCGTACTAAATATTAAATAACTGACCACAGGAACAAAGTATAAATCTGCAAAAAAAATATATTTTCAAATTGAATTAACATACAAACATTAATTCCTACCAGCCCACTTGTTTCCATTTCCTTTATACTTAGATTCAACTAAAACAGTAACCCCTGGATAAACGGACAAAGTAATAACAAACACAAGCCATTCTGATATTCCGTAAACGCTAATTTTCGAGAAAATCGTAATATAGGATATTCTCGGTGGCTGGACTTCAGTTTGGATGGAAGTAGGTTCCATATCAGGTTTTTCTGCGAGGTGATATTGAAAATACACGGATTTTGAGAGAATTATGTACAAAACACAAGTCAAAATTAAAATAAAATTTCCAACCATAAAATACATAAATGCGCTATGAATTGAAGATTCTCCTGTGGCTAACGAAATAATTTGTATCAACGCTGTAAAAATACCACCCAATGCTTGACCACTAATAACAGCAGTTATGTAAGCGGGACTAAATTTTGCAACGATACCAAAGATACTTCCTGAGAGGATGGCACATGCAACTATAAAAGAATAAAATATTATTCCATTTTTAACCTATTATTGACTCCTTACTGTTTAATATAACAACAGTAACCATCGTTACAATGAAAAATTGTTCTTGCCCTGTAAAAAAATAAATATTTAAATATTAAACAAAATAACGCGTCACCGCCAAAATTTTCAAACAACAAAACGTACAAAATTTGTTTTATATATCTGTCACTAGATGGCAGCGTAATTTTAATTATTAACTTAGCTACTAGAATGCGTTGTAATCAGGTAACTTAACAATATTTTTGTTAAATAGGCAAATTTCTTAATTGTTTCATTAAATTAGTAAAACTACTTTGAAATTGACAGTAGCTTATTTCACAAATATTTTTTACATGCTTTACAGAATAATATTAGTAAAAATACGTCATTATATTTAAATGTATTCATCGAAACGGAAATATAATGCCTAAATTCTAAATTATCACTGCATAATGAAAAGCCTAAAATTATTCAAATTTCATGTTTCTTGTTTAATTTTGTATTATATATCATGCAATCCAGCCACAAATAGAATAATTATCGCATACATTAATCATTGCAAGATTTTGCTGTTCGAAAACCTTGAAGATAATAAATTTGGTAAATAACACGTACTTACATTTGTCTGTATTAATGTTAACGAGAATAGTTGTAGCAATGAAAAATAAAATTATCACAACCAATGAGCCTATCATACGTATTTGTAATGAGATCCTAAAAATATTTTTAATTAAAATATATTTTAATGTGTTTTGTTTATAAATTTTACCTTTGATTAATAAAGGTACTTAAAATTAAGAACACTGTATTTGGAACTGCAGATGCAATACTTAAGTAGGAAGTAAACTCTTTTTGTAAAGGAGTTCTATTTCCTGGTGTAACGGCCAAATGAGTAATATTATCATTATTAACATTTCGAAACTTATACATCCAATACTAAAATATTTTATAAAATAAAGTGTTGTTAATATAATATACAATAACGTTCAAAAAATTTTCCGAAAGTGGTAATGATTTTTAAATAGTATGCTATTTTTTTTTATAATTAAGTCAAACGATATATGTTTTGTTACAAAATAGGGTATCAGTTAGAAATTACCTTTGTCTTTTTATTTCCATCTTCCGGGAATTTTTTGAACGCCCCTCATATCATATTTCATGATTAAAAATGACTTACATCGTCAGCTGTTATAAAGAAATTCCATGGTAACAATGTGGTAATACCTAGAAGATAAAATATCAAGTAACATGTGTAATATTTATCCACTGGCTCATGAGCCCTGAAGAGTGGTTTGTTATTCTTTGTAAATAAATCTGGTACATCATTTGGATTAGAAGATTCAATAATATCATGATGTATATCACTGTCACTATCTGTATCTTGTAACAAAGGACGTCTATTGACTGTATAATCCATTTTGTAAACTAATAGCCATGTGTACTCGCTACTCTAATTATATTTTGATAACAATGTTTTGTTGTCGTTACAAAATGAATCATTTCATGGCCATTTTATCTTTTTTTGACATTTGACTCTTTTTGACACTTCCTTGTTCCATATCCGCGATTTAAAAATGATTTTGTAGATGTCTCTGATTCCATCTACCTTAAGAATACATTGCAAGAAATGTCCACGGATCATAATACATAGATGGTACTGGCAATGGCAAACTCGTAGCCATCTGGTGATAAATATAAAAATCTTTTGTGTATAGAATCATGATCATCATTGGTTATTCACTACTGTTTCACTACTAGTAACATTAATTAACAGTTTACACTTTAACAGTCCAAATTTAAAATATATTTATAAATCGAATTCTCAGTGCTTTAATTAGTGTCAGGACAAGGTTGAGAGTCATGTAATCCCATGAAGTACAGGTGGCAGTACTATCGTTCTTCTTAATAGAACCATTAACTGTGCTTCTTACTTTTTTGTTATGTGGCTTGATAGCTCAACTTGCAGTACTACCACTACCAATACCGGTTGGTTTGGTGCATTATCAGTATTACCACGCTATTGCATTGTTTGACAGTTTGACATGACGTTTTCAGACTTGAGTTGTACAGTACAATTTTATTGAACGTGGTTAACTTGATATGTTAAATACTAAATAATTTTAATACCAGAAATGATAACCAGCAATTTGTTACATTTCAAATAGTCCTATAAATGTAGATATTATTGTTAAGGTTTATTAAATCATAAAATGATGAAGTCAGTATTAAGATTATTTTTCTTAATAAATTTATTTATTATTGTTTATTCGGCTTTACCAGATCCTGGAAAGTACCATTTTGAAATACATGTAAGTGTGTTGCAAAGGTAGAATAGCGAAAAATGAATATGAATTTGATTTATAGGATACAAACGACAGGTTATCTTTGGCTAAAAGTTTATATAAAGGATCACAATTGTATATACAAAGTAAATAAGGAATAAAATTTAATAAATGATATAAATCTAAATTTATTTTTTGGATTTTAGTAACGTGTGATGCAAGTGTTGTTGATACAAATATAACGATTACGTGGAATTTGATTAGATCAGTATGCTGGGATTTTGAAGAAAATTTAAAAACCGGCTTAGCGGTATATGAATTTTATATAAAATTTATATTTTTATACGTTTTAATTGTTTTTTCCAGCTCATGGAACTTCAGAACAGTAAAGTGTACAATAATGGATCATTATATTATGTACAGTCAACATCACATCATCGATGTGATGGTCACATTCAGTTACGTCATATGAGTTATAGAGATTCGACCCCAGAAAAATCTGATAAAGATATGCATCCAAAAGTCAGAAAGGCAATTACGAATAAGCAGAGCTTGCAAGCTCCCAAACCGGTATTTATTGGAAAACATTTTAGCTGATAAATTAGAGTTTTCTTTAACTACAATTTTAACATGATAAAATATGTACTTTTAGTTAATAATTTCTATTGACAACATAATTTAAAACTTATCTCATTAGAAATAGAACTTCACTCTCCAGTTTAATATTTCTGGGATTATTTTTTTAATATGGTTTCTGGGAAATTTTTATTTGTAAATTCAGCGATATTTAGTATTTTGTTTTGAATTCGTAGCTCTAGTGTTTTATCTCTGGAATAGTGACTTGCCGGTTATACAATCATTATGATAAATATTTATCACACCGCGAAACCTATTTTAAAATATGATAATAGTTGTTGATGGGAAATCAAAACAAATAATAGTTATTTATGGTACAAGTGTGTTACATTACAGATAAGTCACGTGGGAAAGTTTAGCTCACGAGGCCGTTAGGTATTTTTTCAAGTGACTTAGGTAATTAACACACGTGTGCCATACAACATTTTATCCAACACATTTTAATCATTGATTTAAAATACATAGAAGATTTTTGACAGATGAAATTTCGAAATGACATTTAGGAACAAAATAGTGTAGAGAAGGTTTTATAACGTAGTTACTATGATACGCACCAAAAAACAGTGAGCTAATATATTTAGCTCACTAGTGACTTATGACCTACTTTATTTATCTAAAAACAGCATACTTATATCGTTATAATTACACGGTGTTGGATAAAATATATTTAGTATTCCTAGAAATATACAGTCGAACGATTTAACTTAGCGAGTTGAAGTAATAAAGAATTTCTTTGCGTCAAGGGAAAAATTATAAATACCATAGGCGCACCAGAAAAAATTCAATTCAATAAATGTACAAACATTACGGAAAATTATAATAATTTATATATAACTGTTAAAAAAATACTACATTGTCAAAACAAAGAAAAAAAAAATTAAATTAAAATTAAATAAAATGTATAATTTAAATTTGTACATTGCACCGTTGATTTAAAAATATTTAGATAGGCAAGCTTATATTTATTATAAAATATACTAATGATTTATTGAAAGAACATTACATTAGATACAAAAAAAGTCTGTAAATATATAAAAGATTTTTATTTATCTGATATTTTGTCTATTTAATTCCGCAAAGTAGTTCATAGAATCACGAACTAACTGGTTCTGTCGAATCTGATTCCAAAATAGCGGTACGCAGCATTTTACAGGCTTGCCTATCTACACTCTATTTCCCGTAGTTGATCTTCACGTCATCAATTTCTGTTGCAAGAATTATTAAACTTTTATCTTGCATCTTTATGTTTACGCATAGCACAGATAATGATACTTTCATTCGCTAACTCATTTTCTGATTCCAACGACAAAAATGAAATGGAAACAGTCATGTGCCCGCGGTAACGAATATTTTCAAATAATTAAAAAAAAATGAATGTCAATAATGTAATTTATGAGGGAGATTTTGGTGTTGACAATTTGTACTTCATTTTGTGTTTTATCCTTTATTATATTTATATATAATACTGACAGTTTTGACATTTATGTACTTTGGAAATCACACGATTTCACCCGACAAGATGATGTCATCAGTCCCCCGTCCTTCCCAACTATTGAATTACATGATTATGATTGATGACGTGAGGATCAACTGTGGGAAATAGAGTGTATATATATTTTCAATCAATGATTGCATTGAATAAAAATATTGTATTGCCAGTAAGAAAATTTATGCACGCCTATGTGCAAACAACAGCTTTGGTATAAATCCATTAAACATTCAATTTCGGAACCTTTTTTTATTGTGTTAAGCAATAAAAGGTAGTAAAATCACTATTTTAAGTTAAAAAGTTGTAGGAATAGTGAATCGAACTGCATTCTTTCTACTTGCAAAGTTAAATCGTCCGGACTATACATCTTTATATTTGAGTCAAAAATTGAAAAACTCGTATTTCTACACTATTTTGAAGTTAAACTGCATATTTCGTTATTATTTCAAAATTTTGTTGAACAAAATTGTCATGAAAACACTTAATTTGTCAGGCTGGGAAAAGCTACCCGTATTTATTAATTAGAAAGAAATCAAAATTTGTATATTTCTCATTGTAGACTCATGATATGGATGTGTATGAAGTGGATCGGGACGGAGTTTACGTTTTAATTCTACAAATTAAAAGTAAAGGAAATTTTAATGCTTCAGTTCATGTTGATATGGTAGGAACGTATGGATACCTTTCTGCTGTTGATTGGCCATTATTACCGGTAAATAATTCATATTCTTCAACATCAAAATGCATTCAATAATATTCATTTTCAGTTTTACGGTAGCATGTGCCTAGTGTACGTATTTTTTGGAGTAGTTTGGCTCATGGTCTCATTTCTACAATGGAGAGACTTACTAAGGATTCAGTTTTGGATTGGGGGTGTAATTTTGTTAGGAATGTTAGAGAAAGCAACATTCTATGCAGAGTACCAAAGTGTTAATACAACTGGTGTTAATGTAAACGGTGCAATGTTATTGGCTGAGTGGGTTTCTTGCGGAAAACGAACATTGGCACGGATGCTAGTAATCATTGTTAGTCTTGGATTCGGTATTGTAAAGTAAGTAACAAAATGTTGTAGTTTAATATCTAGAAGTGTTTCAATGTAAGATTTTTTGCGCAATACACAAATTACAGACAAGTCAATTATTAACCGTCCTACAAACATCGAGTACTTGTCTGGAATTCTTTGCTGCACTTCTGTGTCATTTTCCTTTTTTTATGTTTTTTTTTTTAATTTGCTTTGTTATACAGTGTGTCCACATTTCATCTATGACTTCGGTTAAATGGGAGTTATTGTGCGAATCTGGGGGGCGATTTTAACGGTATCCTTGTTATCCCAAATTGTCTATAGATCATGAGAAAATGGTAGAAAACAGATTTCTTCTTCCAGAAATAATTTCTACACAGTTGAATATTCTGGAAAATATTTCAAATAAAAAAGTTAAATACTTTTATTATTTAGTCAGTGATGTATGCAAAGAATTTATTCAGGCGCACAATTTTGAGATTGATACAAACTTATGATTTTTTAAATGGAAGCGATATTTGTAGAAGACGAAATGGACTAATCTCAGTTTTCCGCCATTTTCTCATGACCTATGGGGAATTTTATGATTACAAGGAAACCGTTAAAATCGCCCCTCAGATGCGCACAATAACTCCCACTTAAATCGTAGCTTTTATAGTTTACGATATCTCAATGATGGCCAATGATTTCTGGACAGTGTATATCTGAATTGATTTTTATTGTCCTTTTTTATGTTACTGTTTCTTATTTTCATACCTCTAAAATTTGCAATAGATTCTCGGAAAATACTATTTTTATTAATAACACTTTCTTTTTCATTTGCAGGCCTCGCCTAGGTCCAATGTTACACCGAGTTGTTGGCGCAGGTGTCCTTTATTTCATTCTCGCTGCCATAGAGAGTTATCTTCGTGTGATGCACGACAGAAGTCGTGAAATTCTGATAGCTAGTATTCCTCTAGCCATTTTGGACTCAGCTATATGTTGGTGGATATTTACTTCACTTGTACAAACTACGCGAACTTTACGACTTCGAAGGAATATGGTTAAACTATCGCTTTATAAACATTTTACAAACACTTTGATATTTTCAGTTATAGCCAGTGTTATATTTATGATTTATTCCATAAGGGCGCATAAATTAGCCTTATGTTTAACGGTAAGTACAATTTTTATAATTTTTTTATTCCTGGTATATTTATTGTCCTAGCTACTTTTTACCAAATTTATATTCATTTTAAATGTTTGATGTACAAAACTTTTATTTAATATTTTTTTGTCCGCCAAATCTAAAGATATTTGGAACAGATTTTAAGCAAATGTTATTCTTTATTTGCAATATTATTCAAAAAAATATGTAAAGGTTTGAAACATCAAGAGTTGTTTCGCAGTACACAATTTCGAAACAAATCATTTACTGACCGTCCTACAAACCTCGACTCCTGTCAAATAAATAATTTTTTTATGCTTTATTAGTGTTCATTACTTCCTTAATTGTTATGATTCACTATTTTCTGTACTGTTCCTATATTCATTATTATTTTTTGTTTTCGCAACAAACATCCAAGATGTTGAATAAGTTCTATTTGAAATTTATTTTAGGATTGGAAAGAATTATGGGTCGACGAAGCCTATTGGCATATTCTCTTTTCTGTTATTCTCCTCGTTATCATGATTCTTTGGCGACCGACTAATAACAATCAACGTTACGCATTTACCCCACTGTTGGACAACCCTGAAGACGATGATGACGATGAAGAAGATCAATTTGTAAGTGATGCATACGGAGTTAAAGTTCGATTCCATAATCGTAGTTCATCACCAAAACCGAAATCCACGACTTCTATCGAAGAAGATATTCGTTGGGTTGAGGAGAATATCCCAGCTGCTATCAGCGACCCCGCACTTCCTATTTTAGATTCAGATGAAGAAATTATGAACACGAAATTTGAAGTTTCCAAGATGCAATGAGAAAATTACTTAATTTAATAACAGTAATGTTTTGTTGAATAGAATAGTTTTTCAATGTGAGGTATTTTATAAATGCACTTTTATTTGTCATCAGTTTGGAAGAATTGCATCAAATACTTTGTTCAGACGTTAAATTTAAAAATATCTTGCGGAAAACGTAGTACAAAAAGCTTTAATTGCCAATTTGTCGTCTGAATTAAGTAATATAATCATCGTACTTATGTAGTTGTAAAATTTGTAATTTAAATTATTCATGTGATTCATAATGTAAATAATAAGTAGAATTTTATTTATATCAATTTCCTATTTTGAATTCGTAGTAATTAGAGTATAAAATGTTTACATTTTTCCAAAGAATGTCAAATGTGCTTTGTATTATTTGACTTTTTGTTTAAGATGTATAAATTATAAGCGTATTATTACTATTAGTAGTAGAATTTATTTTATTTCTAAAAATTTTCATTCAAGAATTACATTTTATTTGTAAATAGGACCTTGATCAAAATTCGGTTGCAAATATCATATATGCACTAAATAACGCTTAATTTCTGGTTAAAATGAAATTTTTTATTTAAGTTCATTTTTATAACGCGAATATTAGCTTTTGTGAAATAATTGTAAGCTTGACTGTATATGTACATTATAAAAATAAAATTTGTAAATAAAGATAACACTTTTTGGTCATTTTAATGCAAATAAATTAATCAAAAATTCAATATGGCTGTCAACCTAATTAAACTATCACTAGATGGTATTAGAATCATAGTTATTTCCCGCTAAAATGCGTTGTAATCCAATCTATAGTGCCATGCCAACCAATGATACCGGCAATTAGCTGTTGAAGTAATCACAACATTTTGTAACATTAGGGTCCTAAACCATTGACGAAATACTACCATTTTTGCTGAAGAATATGGAAATATTTCATTTAAATATTATTTCGTTTGCGAGCTAAAAGAGATTTAATTTTGTTGCGATGTTCTGTGATGTCATCAATCTAGCAACTTCATTGGTTGCCTGATTTTAAAAAGACAATTGCGTATCTGCCTTTCTTAGAACTTGTGGAAGGGAGACGTGCATACAACCTGGTACTGTCAAAATGTTATTTTATATTCTTTTTTTTGGTACGGAAAATAAATTTTATTTATGTCTAATAATTTTGTCATTTGTATATATACAAATGTGTACAACTAACAGTTTATTCATTACTGGCGAAGACAGATGACGTCAGAGGCCAAAATTTTCATTTTAAAAATTATATCTCGCTTACCATGACACATATTTCAGTCGGGTTTTCACTATTACGCTTATTTCACTCTGTGACTAGTAAACATTAATAATAATTGAACAGCTGAAAATCTTTAGGGTCCGAAGAGAATATTTTCAGAAAAAATAGATAAACTGAATCCTGAAACACTAATAAATGTTAAGAGTGGAAAAATGTAAGTTTGTACTAAATTTAGAAGTTTTTTTTTTAAATTAAAGTCATCCATCCCTACTCTTATCGTCAATTATTAACCAAGAATGAAGCTGTGAGTGATAAATCAATTTATTTTTTAATGCTTACTCAATTTGATGCCCATTGTACATGGCTCCATCCAATGCTATCAGTTGAACCGATCCTGCGAACAATAATTAAAATTATAAAAAATAAAATAAAAACACCCATTAATTTTTTTAATGAAAATAAAGAACAATGGTAAGAAATTACTTTCCACTTATTTTTTATATCGCAATCTCTTTCAGCGTCAAAAAGTCTGTGCTTAAGATAATCAAGGTCGCGTTTTTACCATGTTTGTAGTAGTCCAGACTAAACATTGTCGTTGATAATAAAAAAAGATTCATTGAACCTTGTATTTGAACGTAAAAGTTGTAGGCGTAGTTCCTGATTTATATAAAAAAAATGTAGAATTATTCAGATAGTAAATTAATTATGCTGAGTAAAGTATACTTCACTAATAATCATTAAAAAAATTTTTGTATAGCTTTAGCTAGTCAGATCAGATCAATTCAGTTAGATCAGTTCATTTATTCAGTGCGAATGGAATGTCCGTGTAACGGTTATAAATTTAATTTTATTATTATTATTATTTTGTCGATCATATTCGATTGTAATTTCAAAACATAAGTAGGTAATTTTGGGTTCCGCATTATAAATTTGTATTTTCTTCTACACTGTTCAAAAAGTACAACAAAACTCCAAACTGAACTACCCGTTCTGCTCTACCTCATTAAGTAGAATAATTTGGATCAGTAGCATATATTATTAACTAGGTATATAATCCGTAACATTCAATAGAGAGTAAAGTGGTTAAATATTTTCAAAACATTTCTATAATGCGACTGCTAGTCGAGAATAATGTGAAACAATATTGATTGTTATAATCAAAATCATCATGTTGTTTTCGATTACCAGAAAAAAGTACACAACGTACAAAAATTCCAACAAAAAAATTATTTTGGTATCCATTTTATAAAAATTGAGAAATATTTTTCAATCAACGATACTTATACTTATAGTAATCTTTTTCCTAGTCACCACTCTCTTTATACATTTGCAACCAGTGTTACATGAGAGAAATAGGGTAGTTGGGTAGTATAGGACACATTGGCACTAGGGTCCTGAACTATTGTCGAAATATTACTATTTTGATAAAGAATATAGAAATATACAACAATTAATGATTATAAGTGAAAATATTTCATATAAATATTACTTCGTTCGCGAGTTATAAGAGATTTAATTTTGTTGCCATGTCCTGTTTTTACCAATTTCATTGGTTGCCTGATTTTAAAAAGACGTGCGTCCGCATTTCTTAGAACTTGCGGAGAGGAGAAATGTTACTGTATGTTCATGTTTTTGTAACGAAAAAGAAATTTTATTTATGTCTAATAGTATTTTCTTCATTCATATACATACAAATTTGTATAGAAACTAGCTATACGAATATGAAAATAACCAATACCCTGTACAACTAATAGTTTGTTCATCACTAGGGAAGACACATGACGTCAGAAGCCAAAATTTTCGCTTTAAATATTGATATCTTGTTTACCACAACATATTTTTCAGTCGCGTTTTTACTACTATGCTTATTTCGCTCTGTTTTTTCAGAAAATAAAATGACCCCACGTGAACTTGACAACTGTGGAGGCGAAAATTGTTTCCCGCTATTTTTTTACTGTTGACAGTTTTGCGATTACCATAAAAAAGTATCGCATATAAATTAATGATTTTTTTGTATTTTATAAGTTATATATAAATTGTTCTTGAACTTCATGTTTTCTTTAAATTTCATTTAAAAACAAAACAAGAAATATGGATAGCAACGATCAAAATATTTATTTTTTTAACAAACAGGAACTACATAAATCTGTTCTCACTAGTATCATCTAGCTTGGGATGACTAATCTATCATTTTCTTTGACATATATTTTATTTATCAACATTAGATAAATAAGTATATATTTTATACAAATTTTTGCAGGGTTTCAGACCATTTTATACATTCATACGATTCTAAGATGAATGATTATCAATTTTCATATTTTGACTAACCATCTCATCATTTTAAATATGTAAACAAAATGTGATATGAAGAAACTTTTCTAGAACATTATAATAATTTGAATATATGTCAATGCTCTATTTATTTTTTATTATTTGATGATTAAATTATCAGAAAAATATAAATCGTAGCAATTGTTGATATGAAGGGGCATAATGTATATGTGACGATTGACGTTTTTTCTCAGCATATGTAAGTTTTGTGGAGCAATAAACTGTTATCAGCTTTGCTTTCTTGTGAAAGAAGCATTGTTGTCATTAAGAATTTCAATTATTTATGTTGACCATTTTCCAACCAATGGTTAATATTCCTGATTTAAATATCAACGAATATACTAGTTTGAACTGATGTAGTCGTGCTTTAAGTAGATTTAAGAAAAATATGCATCAAAATACCGACAAACAAGTATGAATAAATTATTATCTGTTATTTTTTATTAATCTACTATTAGTTAAGCTTGACATATGTTTTATTTTGCGTCTGTACTGTGCTTTAATTAAATATATTTTTAGTTCATTTTGTAAATATTTGATAAGATTGCAAATATGTGTAATTCAGATAAATCAATATTAAGGAGAATAAAAAAAAAGAAATAAGATTGTAATAAAAAAATTCAAAACATACACATCTTACTGACGCACCAAATTTTGTTTCAAAAGATTATTAATTCATTTATAACACCCACATTAACAGCTGAAAAAAGTTAATGTTTTAGCTATAGTATAGGAGTAAATTTATTAATCTAGATATATGTACATAAATAATCTTTGTACAAAGGTTGAATCATAATTTATTTTCAATTATTTTAAAATAAATTGACGTGGCAAAGGTTATATTGTTTGAAAACAAAAGCGATAAGATTTTTTCTCATTATTTTACTTGTACTTCTTCCAAAAAAAATCAAAACATAAATAATTTTTATATTTCTGAGTAGTTACGAAACACCAATCACACACTCAATTATGGATGAATTAATAAAATAATAATAAATATTATTGTTCACTCAAAAAATTGACAAAATTGTTTACAAAAGAAACAAGAAAAATTATCTGAATTATTTTCCAATGAATCGATAATTCATTCTTAAAATCGAATTAATTGCTAATTGAGATAATTTCCTATTCTTGACCTTCTCAATACTTCAAGCTTCAAATGTTTTGTTCTACCTGCGCAGGTGCAGATGTATCAGCTTCTCTCTTGTTTCCATTTCAAATCATTTGTTGTCAAGAGGAATATAAGGATCTCACTTCATAACAATTGTCTGTACAAATCTTCCTGAAAAGGATATTTTTATATTAAATATACTGATATATTATATTTGCTATTTGTGTTACTTGTGAGTGAAAAACAAAATACGCATTTACTGAGGATCAATAAAACGTGTATATGACCTACAGGTTTATATTTCAAACGCAGGTTAAGGTATGAATTATTTCAACATTATTTGAGAACTTAGAACGAATTTAGGGTAAAATTACTTATTTTCATTACTTATATTTACCAGAATAATATTAACAAACAAATCTAATTGGTATCATTATTAATTATCATCAATAACTTTATAAATTTTTGAAATGATAATAATTTTATTTACAATATTTTACTTGGAAATTTTTAAGACAACTTATAATTTACAATTTCTAAAACTGTTCTACAAGGTGAATGTCAGGTGCATAATTAAAGTAATAAATATTCATCTGTTTTTATCAAAAAGTAAATATAAAAGTAATATGCAAAAGACAAATAAAATGTTTCGTAACAAACAAAAAGGATATTTAATTATTTAATTTATTTAAAATTTGATAACTATTGTTGATAAGTCTATTTTTTCTAGAAAATTCTAAGAATATAATAACGACTATTGAAAAAAGATTAAAATTTAAAAAACGAGAATAAACAGGAATCACGGAACTTATTTATTCGTAGAATCATTTGCGTTCACGCTGTCTACTCGTGCTTAAACTTCGTAAATTTTGTACAGGGTCGTAATAAGGTTCACAATATTTTATCTGTTTACTAAATCTACTTAAAATAAAAACTTTCAATTACGTCGTACAAGTTGTTTATCTAAAAAGGTTATAATTTACAAATCAAAACTAAGATAAACAAAATCTATTTTCAAAGTTCTCAATATTATTCTTTTGTTGTTAATATGTTTTTAATTATATGGATATAATATTTTTTTAAAATCTGTACAATTATTATCAAGATAAAATGATTTTAATAAGTTATTTTTTTATAAATTCTCCAAACTGACATTATTTCATGTACTGATTTAAAAAAAAACGATAATTTACCTGGTTAATAATAATTATTCAAACTATTTAAAGCTGAAGATTACAAAGCAAATATTAAAACATGAATTACGCTTCAAATACAAGAAAGTTTTCGTAAAATGTTATTAAGAAAACTGGTTCAAAGATATAACATATGTTTTAATTTCATGAAAATGAAGAGTTTTAGCGCGAATTTTGTTGAATGTTTTGATAAATTTATTTCCGTCAACAAACAAAACAAATAATTTTATCAGACTTGAAACTTTGAATTCTATTTTAATATTAGTTGAAATGGAAACTATTTCCTGTAAAATTTTTATGAACTGAAAATTTTTGTCCCTTATTTAGGCTTGGGCTAGTAATTGTTTAAATTACAGGTTTTGTATTCATTTTCGATGTTTACAGTTTATATTTTGTTTTCATTTTGGTTTTCAAATTGGTATTTTTGGGTCTGACCAACCCTGAATTACAAACAAAAAAATATATAAATCCGCGGGCAATTTAGGTTATCAATTAAATGTAATATTTATAATATATGAAGGTTATAAAGTGTCCCTGATCTAGTGCGAAAAGTGACCGATTTTATTTTGGACAATTCGACTTCGGTCAATGTAATTATCCAGATGGTGCTTTATCTTTGTCTTCGCTAGTGAGTGACCAGGAGGTGGCATCCCTACAGAAAAAATATCATCATTACATAAAAAAGTAATGGGTAATAAATAAAAATGATATCCAAATAAATTGTTTACGTTAGTTTAATTAGCTGGAAAAGTTTCAATGTATGAATCACTTTTTAAATTATTTACATTCACACATAATCAATAATGAAATGGAATATTTTCTTTTATTTTCCATGTATTTCAGATATAATTTTTTGTTTGTTTTCACAATTTGGAGCATATATAAACTTGTTAGTAAAAAAAAGTGTTATTGTCACCCTGTTATGTACATGATACACATATTTATTTAAAACGAATATTTTAAACAGTAAGTAAATCATATTTTTCATTCATAAATTGTAGTGTTTTTAAATTTAAAACAGTATTTTTGTTTTTGGTAACCCTATTACATAGATTTTAGTGTAATGAAGTTGTTAAAAAATGTTCAATATTTGTAGTGAAATTAAAATTAAAAAGTGAAAAGTGTTCTGTAGCATCGTATTTTTTTAAAGAGAGCAATTTGTCATACGCTTGTTATAGTTTTTAAATTATACAAACTTAGGCAACCCGCTATACAAAAATAAACCGTTTTGAAATATATACTATAAACGAAGTACATGGAACTCAAGAAAACTCATTGAAATTGATGACGTTTGACATGACGCAATATCATTGTTTATTCGAGGCGATTATAGCTATGTCATAGTTTGTTTAACTATTTTATTACTCGCCACTATAATAAAATTTATACAAAATAAAAAAGCTTGTATTTTTTTTATTTAATTTATTTTGTAATTTCGTCTCATCCTAGATGCATTATATTCACGTATGTATTCGAAAATATGGGATATTTACAGCAGGTTGGTGACTTGAACACCCGAACATATGGGGATTAAACATTAAAAATCATATTTTCGAAATTTCCTACTTCCCTAATTATTTTAGATAAAAAACTTCATATAACAGTTATTTCAACAGCATAAAATTCTGCATCTGAATCAATAAGCAAAATTAATTTTACGTGCCTTATAACTTTAGAAATTAGGAACCGACATAAGTCATCCCAAAAATGGCGGTAACAGATAAATCGCACTTGTTTATTTTTGTTTCAATTCCAATTTGATTTCTGTTTTAATAGCGGTTATTTATGGGATGATTTACATTACTTTCATACTTAATTTGTTGTTTACAGTAAATTAGGAAAATATGATTTTATATGTTAAACCCCTAAGTTCGGGTGTTCGAGTTACCACCTGTACACATTTCAATTTCTTGATGATGACCGAAATACATATTGAAATAAAATTCAGATGTTTTGAAACTAATTGAGTATTTTTTCATTGTTTTCCTTACAATGTTTCAATTAGAACCGACAGTGCATTTATGACACAATGAATTTTTTTGACAACTTTTATTTTGAAATTTTGAAGGAAATATGTATAAATATGTTTAGCATTTGTAATAATAGAACCAATTAGTAACTTACTATGATGGGTCTTTGAAGGCATTCCTAGGTAGGTGTAAACAAGTACTCGAATGATCGGTGGACCGAATCCAAGTCACATTGATACCGATATCAAAGCTTCATGACCCCGCAACTCAAAAAGAGATAGCACTTCATCCCGAGGTCAGCCTCCCTCTCTTTCCACAGACATTTATTTACTTATTTGTCATTTAACGTGATCACAAACTTCTTCAGAACCACTTCATCTTCCATCCGACATATTATGTTATTGGAACTCACACCCCTTTATTCAATTTCGATTTGACTGTTGCGATTGCTATCGCGATTGGTTGTTTCCATTATGTTTACTTTATAATTAACCAGTGTGCGTTAACAACAATAGTATAAAAAACACGAGGACATGTCAACTGTTGGTCTTAAAGTGAAAATGTCTCCTGACCTAGTGACGTCTTCGGGGAGTATGATCGTGGTGTCGAACCGCCTGCCGTTCGTGTTGAGTCGCGACGACAAGACGGGAGAACTGCGGAGAAAGGCGAGGTGGGTACCTGGAGGTCGGCTTCTAGGGTAGCTTGATGACGCTTTGTGTGTTTAGCGCTGGCGGGCTGGTGACGGCGGTCGCGCCGGTCGTCATCCACGGCAACGGGCTGTGGGTCGGCTGGCCGGGCATGCACCTGGACAACCCCAACGAGAGGATTCCCGAGTCTGATCCCAACGACATCACCCCTACTGCCGGCTTGCTCTCCAAAAGGGTGAGTTGCTTATCTTCTTCCACACACGCTCCTCGTTTCATGTATTTAAGATAAATGTAAGACAATGACCCGCTTCTTTCTACAATAATAAAAACAACTCTATCATGTATTTATTAATTAAAAAGAACTTTATCAATATTTTATATTGGACTTATTATCGTTCCAGATTTCTATAAAATTTATTGATTTTTAATGGGAGTGTTTTAGGAAAATAGAACAATTTATTTGAACTATAAATTTTAGTTTTAAAATATTATTTCCTTTATTTTTAATTTATTAAAAACACACTATTAAGTTACGTAAAATTTGATTTATCTTAATAAATACAAACATTGTTTTTGATTTTCTAACTCATAAATTCTATATATTCCAAAAAATTATTATCGATTCCGTTCAATTGTTATTTTAGGAATAAAATAAAAATTTGAATTAATTCCATTTAATAAATAGGTATTCCTAATTTAATACGAAATATATTAAAATAAACATTGATTTCTTTTTATTAATTAAAATGAAAATACTTGTATATGGTTGTCGAAATTTATTAATATTCTTTAATTTATATTTTACTCAACAATTATTTACAAATTGCTTTTCCAAAAAATAATTAAATATAATCCATGTATAAATGGTCTTTCAAATGTGAAGTAAATTTGAAATTATAATTGTAAATAAATCACTAAATACGTATATTTCTTATTTTTATAATAAATGTTAATGGTTTTTTGAATTTCTTTTTAGTTTTTTTAACCTATAAATTACTTTTAGATTTCATTTTCAAACAAATAAGTAATCATCTTCGGTATAATCAACAATTATTGGTTTTATTGGAAATCCCCGTATTAATAAACATTTATATAAGATATAATTGCTTTGTTTTCCCAGAGAATGAATAGTTTGATCGTAACAGTTACCTATTTTGATAATTTTGGCGACTTCAGTTCAGGGCCGGGTTGTTGATAATAGATCGCAATGGGGCACTGCCTCTGGACGCACGAAATTGTGCAAGAACATGCGACACATCCGTGATCGTGATTTCCTACGGACTGCACTAATCCAGCTGCGTCATTCCGACAAAGAAAATAATCTTCGCATGATAAAACTTAAAATAAATACGAATTATATATAACTAATATCAAAAATAGGTCATTTAATTACATACTTACTCATTTATGGCAGATTTTTTATTTTCTTTATTCTTTTGTTCGATTCGACAATCTTTACTCGAATATAAATAGCGCTGCTTCAGTACCTACTATAAGCTGTAAGCCCTTGCACTAAAATACAAGTAAAACCTGCCCTGTTCCGTTTAGGAACTTTGTGCTGTAGATAATTTATTATATTTTATATTATTTTATTTATTATTACACATTTCCTGATATATTTTTGTTCATAAGCTGTTTCTATATCTTTATATTTGTTTGATAATTTGATTTCTGTTTTAAATAACATATTTTCCTACATAAAAGTCAATAATTATTACCTATTCATATTTTTATGAAGTGTAAATTGGTGATGCAATATTTATTTAAAGTTATAAAAACATTTATTTTCAATTTTGTTTGTTATTAAATATTATTATTTGTTTAAGACTATGTAAGTGAATTGATTATTTATGTTTGTATTCTAAATTACATAAATAAATTTAAATTTCAAATGTACTAATTTTAAATTTTATAGTTTTTAAAACTGTATTACAAATTTTAAATTATAATCCACTTACATATGCATTAAATAAATTTAAAAGTATAATATTTATAAAATTAAATGATAAATATTTCTAAATGTAGGTAGTTCCAGTCCATGTAGATCCTACCATCTTTAACAGCTACTACAACGGTTGCTGTAATGGAACATTCTGGCCCTTATTCCATTCCATGCCCGATCGTGCAACTTTTAATGCCGAGCACTGGAGAGCTTATGTTCAAGTTAACAAGGAATTCGCTGCCAAAACTTTCAAAGCTTTGGAATTACTCGACAAGAGTGCAGAGAGGGAACCTGATGCTCCCTTGGTTTGGGTGCATGATTACCACTTGATGTTAGCTGCGAATTGGATAAGACAGGTGAGTAAACAAAACAGTAGAAAAAGAAGAAGAAAATCTAGCAAACAACTAATTTTGTAAATTTTGTATCTCTTTCGACTAAATAACATTTTTTTATTTCTCATGACATTAAATAATATTACATTTAAAATAAACATAAAATTTCTTTAAAATAAATTTGATAATCACAATCTTAAAAGACTTTTTAATTTAGTGGGATGAGCACATATGTATTTTGCACAACTTGAAGATAATAACAACATTATATAAATTTGTTAAATATACACTTGTTACTTTGGTTATCTTAATTATCTTTAATATTTTTCGCAAGATAATAATACATATTATAGTAATCAACTATATATTGTTTATATATTTTTTAAAATTCGTGTTTATTTATAACTATGAGGCATTTTTCTGTTGTAACGTTTTAAATTATTGTAATATAATGAAATATAACTATAATATTTTTATTTGTAAATTTCAAAAATCTTGTATTTTTTTTTTAATTTATGAGTAATAAATCTTAGAAAAGTGTAAATCATATATTTCATAAAAACAGAAACATTTAATATTTTATAATGAGTGTGAACTGATTGTTCATGGATTATTTATTTATTGGAATTACACATGTAACTACATGTGATTGTAATTCAAGGATAAAATTGCATTTATTTTTTATAATACATAGTATCTAAATTAAATTAATACTTCTTTAACTACTAGTTTTTAAGACTTCCGAATAATATGGTGATTTTTTTCGATGTAGGAGAAGCATTGTTATTGATCTAATTTCTTGATGATGAATTTTAGGTAAATGAACACATTCTAGGGTGCTTACAATTCATTTTTGCTAATTTTCGATCATGTCTTTCATATGATAACTTCAATACAATTATTACGCCGTACACATTATTTTCCAATAATTAATAGGATATTTATCTCATGTTGAATTTTAAATCAATATATTTGTGTACAATATTTTTCGAATAATAAGTTTATATTAATAATAATGTATCAGTCTTTGTCATACAAACATTCTTTTGATAAAAGTAATAGAATAAATAAAATATTTAAACTGTAAAAGCAAGTATAAAAACAAAAAGTAATCAGTTGTTTTTTATTTATCTGCTATTTTTTATATTATAATACGTACATTTATAAATAAAACAGAAAATAGTTATTTATGTACCAACGACAAAAAAGTGCATAATTTATACCACATCTGAACGGAGGCATAAAAATCACTTTTTTATCAAGGTGCATATTGAAATTTTCAGTCGATTTTATTACAGATTAAAAAATCGACTTCATGATTACAGCATACAAGTGACATTTTTAATTATTTTAATTTAATTTATTTGCAAAGGTCGTCGGAAAATGTATTTTTATTTTTTTCAGGCTGCGGAGGAAGCAAACATAGTATGTAAATTAGGATTTTTCCTTCATATTCCTTTCCCTCCATGGGATATTTTCCGTTTATTTCCTTGGGCGGATGAAATTTTGCAAGGAATGTTAGGTATAAATTAAAATATATAAAAATGTTCCTGATAATAAAAATGTAATCATTTCAGGCTGTGATATGGTAGGATTTCATATAATGGACTACTGCTTAAATTTTGTTGATTGTTGCCAAAGAAGTTTAGGTTGCAGAGTTGACCGAAAAAATTTATTAGTTGAACAGGGGGGCAGAACAGTTAGAATTCGCCCTCTACCAATTGGAATTCCCTTTGACCGGTTCGTACAACTGGCCGAAAAGGCTCCAACGGTAAAAATATCTTTGTCAGATTTATAGAAATATTTGTTATTTAAAACTGTAATTTCAGGTTTTACCTAATGATCAAAAAATTATTTTGGGCGTTGATCGGTTAGATTATACCAAAGGACTTGTAAATAGACTGAAAGCTTTTGAGCTGTTACTTGCGAAACATCCTGAGCACATAGGAAAAAGTTCGTTGTTACAAATATCTGTCCCTTCTAGAACAGATGTTAGAGAATATCAAGAACTCAAAGAAGAAATGGATCAACTTGTCGGATGTATCAATGGAAAATATTCAACGCCATCTTGGTCACCTATTAGGTAATTTTTAATTATTACATAACAAAGTTTCCATACTTTTTACCTTAATTAATTCCTTATTTACTTATAATAAGCTAAAAGTAATTTTAATGTTACTATAAAAATTTTCCATTAGGTAATTAAATATTAATGATGATTATAAACATTCTTTTATTTATGTGTTGGTGAGAAATAAAAACAAAAGTATACATCTTTTCAAAAGTTTATATATGTTCTATATTGTAATTCATTTGGAAAATAGTTTTTAAATCCTCAGTATTAATAATAATCGTTGCCATTGTGAAAATTTTGTTTATCACGCAAATATAATTTCTTATCAAAAGAATTACACGAACTCATTCGTGTAATTCTTTTGATGATGGTAGCAACGCCGAAATTGCTATAAAGAATTTATAAATATTTTGTGAAACCTACCGAAAGTTTTATTTTTCCTATTAATATTTCAATGAAAAGTTCCTCCTTTTAGGAGAGCATTAATGTTTGTCTGGTTGCTAGGTGACTACTTTTCATACTCAAAAAGTAGAAAACAAACCTAAACTTTTTATTTATTTACAAAATGAAATTGATAAAATTACTTTGGACTCGCTGTTCTATAACTTCAGACACTATAAATTCCTCTCTTTTACCGTAATTCATCATTTTAATTAAATTCGAAAAAAATAATGTGATACAAGGACGAAAACGTTCTTAAACTTCTTTGCATTTGAGAAATTTCCACATTACATTTGTATTGTTTCTCAGAAGAATACATTTTTTTTATTATTTCAAATTTATCTCGTACTTAAATTGATATAAATTTATTTTCACTTCTCTAGATATATCTACGGTTACGTGAGTCAAGACGAACTAGCTGCCTTCTACCGCGATGCTGCTGTATGCTTAGTAACCCCTCTTCGTGACGGCATGAACCTCGTAGCGAAAGAATTTGTGGCTTGTCAAATCAACAAGCCACCTACTGGCGTCCTTATTGTGTCTCCGTTCGCCGGAGCTGGTGAGACAATGCATGAAGCACTGCTGTGCAACCCCTACGAGATCGACGCCGCTGCCGACGTCATCCACAGGGCACTCACAATGCCCGAAGATGAGCGTACGCTTCGTATGAACTACCTTCGCAGACGGGAGCAATTGCACGATGTGGGGCACTGGATGAAGAGTTTTCTCAAGGCTATGGGCTCGTTGGTCACTCATGAAGATCATGATGATGTTGGGGCTACTACTTTACCAGCTGTTACATTGGATGATTTCGATGAATACCTCCTCAGGTAAATTAAATTTTAAATTTACTCATATTCAGCACTTGTGTTTGATTACAAACAAAGTCTACTTTATATTATCAAATGAATGTATATGAATCTAATTTTTATTGTTTTTTTAGGTATGTTGGTAATACGCATAAATTGGCGTTACTTTTGGATTACGATGGTACTTTAGCTCCAATAGCACCACATCCAGATTTGGCCATTTTACCACCAGAAACGAAAAACATTTTAATGAGATTATCAAACATGTCCGATGTGTATATCGCTATTATATCTGGAAGAAACGTTGAAAATGTTAAGAAAATGGTAAGAATACTTTTCATATTATAGTTGAATTTGATAAGAAGTGTTTAAAATTAATCATTGCGCAGTACACAAATTTCAAACAAGCAAATTATTGACCATCCTAAAAACATCGACTTCTGTCGAATCTGTAATTCTGTTTCTATTCGTACAATTATTTATTCAAAATCGTATCAAAATTTTAAGAAATAAACCCATATTTTCGTAAAAGGAAAGCTTTTCCATATATCCTTATGATTAATCCACACACTTCATTTTCATCAAATCAGAATCTTTCATTTGTTAGGTAGTTTTTTAGTGAAAAAAATTGATCATGGTTACATTTCGTTGATATAAAAAAATATATGTTTGAACTGTTGTCATTCATGAAATAATCAAGCAAATATAATTTGAATCATGAATTTAATCGGTAAAATTTACTCATAATTCCTGTTATAGCAACTCGGGTAAAAAATAACTTCAGCTCGATGTCGTCATTTTTTACACTCGTTTGTCTGTTACTTCGCAACAACTAAGTATTTGTAAAGTTTACCGATAAATTCAAGACTCTTGTTATATTACTTATGAGAAATTAATTTAAAAAAAAAAATAAACTCCAGCCGATCATGAGAAAAGTTTAGGTTTAGACCAGTGTATGCCAAACTTTTTTACCTTACGGCACATTAGGAGAAGAGAATTTGTTTTACGGCACCCGAGCACCCCATAAAAAAACCTGAGCCCAAAGGGCAACAAATATTTAACGGGTATAGGGTTTGGTAACGAAACGAAATTCTGATAATTTTAATACAGAAAATAAGCCTTTGTGAGTAGTGTCGTTTTTCCAAGTATATTATTTTTTTTCTTATGTTAATGATAATATAAAATATAGTTGTACATTTGAAAATCAAGTGATTATTTGTATTTTTAAATTTTTCGTAACACACCTAGAATATCTTGCTTGGCAGACATTGGTTTAGACGAATGGCAAGTGACGTTACTCCCCTACGTTCGGAGCACTGCGGAAGATATGGGCTGTGACGTCATTCGCATTTTCGCGCGCAATTTAAATTTTTAATGAATTTTTTATATTTTTTCGTAGCTGTGGGAATTATTATGATTAATTCAAATAATAATAATTGAATGTTGCATTTATGTTACTATTTAAAGCATATAAACTTGTACATATTTAAATTCGTCTTTTTTTAGGTGGGTATTGAAGGCATAACATACGCCGGAAACCACGGTTTGGAAATTCTCCATCCAGATGGCACCAAATTCGTGCATCCTATGCCAAGCGAGTTTGTTGACAAAGTTGCATCTCTTCTGAAATCCCTTCAAGAGCAAGTTTGCCGCGAGGGAGCCTGGGTAGAAAACAAGGGAGTGTTGCTGACCTTCCACTACCGTGAAGCTCCAGCAGCAATCCGCCAGAACCTGGTGGACCAGGCTAGGAGACTCATCGAAGCAGCCGGCTTCAAGGCAGGCAGAGCTCACATGGCCATCGAAGCTAAGCCGCCGGTGCAGTGGAACAAAGGAAGAGCTTCCATCTACATCCTCAGAACTGCGTTTGGGGTGGATTGGAGCGAAAGGATTAGGATCATCTACGCTGGAGATGACGTCACTGATGAAGATGCTATGCAGGTAAAAGGAGTGCGATTTGTGTCTAATATTACGAAATTGTCTGTTGTAAGTGATATCTTACATAGTGCGAATACGAATTAAATTTTCCTTGCTTGTTATATTTATAAAGATTATCGTTTTCGTAGTATGTAAATTATTACAAAGGTAATACTAATTTTAGGATATGAATGTTACCCATTAATAATTTTCTACAGTTTACCGAAAAATTGGTAATAAAATATACTTTGGTATATGTACCTTTATAAAATGTTATTTTCAGTATTATAAGAAAAACAGGTATGTTTAATACTCCTTTGAGTATGAAGATATATTTCAATTTATAATAAATGAGTTATGTGACCAAATCTTAAAAATACCCGTATGAAACCCGGTATAAAAAAATATTTAAAAAAAGGGGATACATGACCTAGGTTTGTCGTTGAAAAAGATTCATAAATAGAAGTATATAGTGAGACGTCCCCTTGTAATTCCTAACCTACAAATTATTTATTACTTTCCTCTTAATTTAAATATTTATTATACGACGTGCCTATATCATAAAAAACAGTACTATATTTATTTAAAATATGCATTATATAAAGGAGTAATTTTTTTATTATACGAAGCCATAATAGGTCACATAGTTCATTACTGATTAGTATTTCTCTTAATATTACTTTTTACTTTTCTTATTTTGCATGCCTACTGTAATTTTTTTATTTTTATATTTTACAAAATGCATGATTATCATAAACATAAAGAAATAAAGATATTAATTTTAATATTTTCATTATTATTTCTTTAAAACATTTGTTCTGTACCAGCACCATGTACATATATGTGTTATTAACAAATTAACACATAACAATGCATCTGATCAAAAAGTGCAGTTAGTTTTCTGTACTTTTTGATCATAACAGTTTCTCCTGAGGCTGGGTACAAGTATTTGCATGCTTGGTGTTGTGTTGTACTTTGCAGGCACTTGTTGTTTTCGACACTGACTGTAACCGCGATTTTCACTTGTAGGGCTGTGTTTTGCAGGCTCTGAAAGGTATGGCCGCCACGTTCCGGGTCACGTCGTCGAACATCTGCCGCACTGCTGCGGAACGCCGTCTGCCCAGCACGGACAGCGTGCTCACCATGCTACAGTGGATTGAACGCCATCTCAATCGGCGCAAACCAAGGGAGAACGAACCCTACCCCTACCGGAGAAACTCCAAACAAGGCGGAGGGGTGCAGATGGAAATGTTCCTGTCTTCAAGACAGCTTAAAAACTGCACGTAAATTACCTTCCCAGTTTCTAAGATTCAATTGTAACGAATATAATGATGCTTAAGACTGCACTGTGTCTTAGAAACTAAACTTTGATTATCACTGTCAATTGAAAAAGTATTCCGAGAAAAATAAATCTATATAATCATCCATTAAATTATTTAATAAAAGAAAATTATCTCGATCATTGTTGAAAGTTGAAAAACTCATATTTATAAATTACATATTTACGGGATACTCAAAACAATGTCAATAGTTGGTTAATATGGCACCATATATATTAAGTTTTAAGTAAAAGTACAAGAATAATTTCATTTTATTGTTAATATAGTGTAGTTAAGATTAAGACAAATATTCATTTTAAAAGGAGGTGCTTTATAGAAAAATTAAACAAATAATTGATCAAATTTTAAAAAATGTAAGACTTTCTTCCTATGTAGCACAATAATACTGTAAGTGGTTAGAGATACTGATTTTTTTATAATTTATGTACTCTTCATCAAATGTACTTTGTTTGTTAAATATTTATGTAAATCACACATATTCTTAAAAATTGAAAAAAAAGCTTTATATAAAAAATTAATTTTTGATAGGAATAAATCAATGTATAAAAACTAGTATCACAAATAAAACAAGTACACTTAATAATAGACTCATTACATTTCATGTAACATACATAATACGTAGTAGATTAAGTAACAAAGTTTATAAATGTAAATAAAAATTGACTACTAACAATTATCTTAAAAAAACAAAATAATTATCAATATATTTTACAGTAAACAGTAATTTCCTTCAATGACTTAAAAACACAACCAAAAAAATAAGAATATAAACATCAGAATAAATTAAATAACCAACACCTGTAACTTTACTATTATGCACTGTTTTCTAGTTTAAATGGATTATAACTTTCTAAATTTGTAAATTCTAAACTCTTCGTCCACAACTGCTCTGCTAAATTGGAATCCTTTACTAATCTATTGGTAGTATCTTGTGAACAGTTGCTAAAAAAATATTTTTTTATTTATGTAAATAAATACAAATTTTTAAATATTATTACCTGTAATATAAACCAGATTCGTTTTCTAATTTTTTGTCCAAAGTACAATACAGTGTAGTTCTACAACCTTGTTCGGGAGATAAAAAGAAGAGGTAAGTAAGAACTCGTCCCCAGAGCCAGGCCAAACCCCACAAGAATATGTTCCAGTTTTCGAACAAGTTTGTAGCTACAACGCCGGGGTGTAAGCTATATGTTGTTACATTATTTACACCAGCATCTAAACAATTATTTTTCAGTTTCAACTTACAAAAATAATCACATTTATACCTTTCAATCTTCTAGCTAAGTCTTTGGAAAATATCACTTGATAACATTTACTTTGACAATATGCTTCCAATTGGAACAACCAACGTCTAACTTTTCGTACTTCATTCAAATCTAAACGTCTTGATAACCAGAACACTAAAAAAAATTAATTGTTACTTATTATGTTCATTTTCTCCATCAGATAAACTTTATATTGGCCTAAACAATTTAGTTTTTTATTGATATATTTTTGGATCTAAATAATTGTTTTATTAATTAGATATCCTTGTATCTGTTTGTAATATCGACTTTCCAAAGCCAAGACCATGAATGTGCTTGAAGGTTTTGAGGTAAAATTGAAAGTGCTGTGAAAAATACAATTTTTGCCTTATAGATTCAAATTTTTAATATTGGAAAGATATATTTTAAATATTTACAACTTCTTCAATTAATTTGAAGTTATCTTAAAATGTTTCAAAAATTGTTTTAAAAAAAGTCGCATTAACATTGAATAATTTTTTATTACAGTACTCTTGCTGCATTGAATACAAGAACAAATATTTCCCTTATTTAAAAAGTCACAATATTAAATCCACGAATGTATCACATTCAGTATTTATTTTTGAAAAAGACAAAACATTGAACGCCAAAAACCACGAAAGTGGCAAATTCATAAATTTGGTGGTGGTTTTAAAAACTACTTACGCAGAAGCATCAACCCTATACACCAGGCCTGGTCAATAAATTAATAACAACGATCAATAAATCATTCGATATATATTTTTTATCTTAAAATGAATTTTATTGTTAAGTTGACTGAGTTCATATTACCTATCGATCTAATAATATAATATGGATGAAGCGAAGACTATACTGTTACTTATCGCACGGTATAATAAACACAAGAGAAAGATAGACATATCAGAAACTAAGAAGTGGAAAAATGAAAAGTATAAACAGACTACGTAACGAGTGGCAGTTGAGATCAATTTAATAGGCATTAACATGCGAGTGTGAAGGAAAAATGATATTTTAAAACAATTTTATGTATTACACATATAAATCTTAGATGCAGATAGATGTGTTTATTTGTTTACAACAAAAGAAAATATTGTGAATTATTAGGATAAAAGATAAAAAAACAAAAATACTGATTTTTTAATATAATTAATTTACTATAGGTATACCAGATGTTGTCCATAATTTCGTTCAAAGATTTTTTTTATGGTGTAGTCGGTTGGTAAAATAAGAATGAATAAAGTGATTATTTACAGGATTTTGATCCAAAATATGATCATTTACATTTTCAAAAATTGTATTACAATTATTTTTCTTACATTTTCATGAATAGTTTTGTGATATATTACCTTTGGAACATCCTAACATGGAAGAATAGTTTCGACTATTTATGGCGGGAAAACATATTCGGGTTTTGGCATTGGAACTATGAGATGGTAATAGGTATGAAATGTACTCAACTTCAAGGTTCAAAACTACATCATTCGATGTATTATTAATATCATATACGTGTCAAGAATATTATTTAAAATTAATTTCGAGTAAACCACAGATGTTCTATTAATTTATAGTTTAGATTTAGATAATCGTATATGAAGGAATAACAACATTTTTACAAATTGTGAAATTATATCTTCAGTCTTTTGCCAGAATTGCCAAGTGGGTAGTTCGCCCTGCTTGCTGCAGACTTCTTGCACATATACCTACTATCTGATAGTAGATAGTAGGTATATTACTATCTGATAGCAGATAGTAGATAGTTTCTTTGTACACAATGCCGAGGCAAAGAATAGGTTTATACAGAAGCGACAATAAGACAGAGAAGCGAAAATTAGAGAGAGATGGAGAATGTGCACAAATTTAAAGGGCCCATTATTTAAAATCGGAAAGTTTCCTCACATCTAAGAGAGAGATAGGGGAAGAGCACAAATTTAAAAGTCTACACAATGCTTCAAGGTCATAGAACTGGATAGGGGAACATGAAAGGTACCGACACGGAGTGTCGCTTCTGTGTGTAACTATTCTGTGGCCAAGGCAAAGAATATCAGAATCGTTTTAGCTATTGAACAGCGAAGAACCGTAGGAAATACGTAGATATAAATCAAAGAGTATACAGGGTGTAAATGGTGTTTGTGAGAAAAATGCGTACATACTTTTAATATTAACAAAAACAAATCAGTGAATAGACAAAATAAAATTGAAAAGAAAAAGAAAATTATGGGTTGTAAAACAAAGTAGGTTTTTGTTTCAAGTACACTGTTATCATCAAATAAAATTATATTGGAGGACAATTTATTTCGTGCGTCACATTTATTCAGTAAAAAAGCAAACCTGTTGTTGTAATAGTTATAATTACTTTTATGTCCAACTGAGGATACGTTGATAATCCGAGCAGGGCCCGAGCGAATGATTCGAGGAAGCAACAAAAGAGTGAAGAGGAAGTGGCCTAAGTAGTTGGCAGCAAAGTGCATCTCAAACCCGTCCTTTGATTTCTGTGTGGGGTGTCCCATCACTCCAGCATTATTAATTAGATAATTTATTTCGTTTTCCTCTTCTAAAATTTCTTGAGCGCACTGGCGCACTGAAGACAGATCTGCTAGATCTAGAGATTTTGATTTAATGTCATGGAATTCATTAACTTGTTGTATTTCTTTTTTCATTTCTTCTATAGCAACTTTAGAGTTTTCTTGATTACGACTGCAAATTATTATCCTTGCTCCTAAAAATATTTTAAAATTAATGCAGGGGTGTAACCGGATATGATTTATTTTTTGTATGCATAAAAAAGAACAAAATAAAAAGCGGATAAAAATTAGAAGTTTTGAAATTAATATAAAATTTAATCTTATAGACAAGTTTGTTACATACATCCAGTGGTTGACAAAAGTATGGAAACTTTTTAAATTTCAAAATAACGTTATTAAAAATATTTGAAATAAAATAGAGACATGAAGAAAAGTAATGATTCATTATTTATATTTCATGATACAAAATATTTAAAAAAAATTCAAAAACATAATAATGTCATGGGCAAATATGTGTATGTATATTAAATAATTTTAAAATATATCTCCATTCTTATTATAGCCTTGTCCAGAAACATCAAACCGGTCTAAGAGTGGCGTCCTTGTTTGTACCGTTTTAAAAAATGATATGTTTCAAAACATTTAAAACCAGCATCAAACCGGTGTATTGCCAAAAAATATTAGTATAAAAAAAAATATTTACGGGACTTATGACGGATATAATTACTTTAGTTTTATTAACATTCTTTAAGTGGATTTCCTTGATGACCACTTTTTACCTCTCGTCCCTCAGTCAGTCACCTCAGAGAGGTATTGGAATCACGCTAACAATAGGATAGTGAGTTTTCAACGGATAAGCACATTTTGAAATATCTACAACAGGATTTTAATATTTTTACGATGATATAAATGATCTGCTTATGTACGGAAATAAATGTTTTATATTTGACAGGGAAAACGCACGAATACTCATATATATAAAATATAAATATTAATAAAAGTGTAAAGAGGACAGGCGAGAGGTTGTGTGCTAGCCACATTAGTGATGGGACACTGAAAATTTCTCGTCAGGAATATTTTTATTTCCTGAAAAATTTCCCGGGAAATTTCCTAAACCCGTTTCCCGGAAAAAAATAGGAATCTCATTTTGGAAATTTCCTGGAATATATGGGAAAAGTAGGGAAATTCCCGTGAAAAAAAGGAAAATAACCGATAATAAATTTAACGTATGCGCAGCTTTACCGACATGTTCTAACCAGTCCTGACTAATTATTCAGTGTTAATATTCTAATAACTTTATAACATTATAACTAAAGAGAAAAACGGAAAAAAATAAAATTAATTCTTAATAATTTTATCTATATCAACACCATCATTTATAATATTTTTAGTGTTAGTAAAGATTATGACATAATTGTTATATAATTTTCTTTCTCTGTTTCGGAATTAGAATATCATATTCCAGCACGCTTATTGATGTTGGAAGGAGCTTCATTCTTAAACGGTTTTTGGTTATATTTTGTTATTTGAGATTGGCATGACTGCATTAAATACACAAAATATCTAGGCAACTGACCTAGCACCTAGGCAACAGACGAAACAGAAATCACTGTCACCAACCTAACTATTCTATCAAAAAAATCCCTTAATGGAAATTATCAAATATTATTATAAAAAATAATGTAAATAAAAGCCGAAACAGAGAAAATAGTATAAAACATTCGTTATAGAAGGCAATTCAAGCACTCGTTCGTTCGGGCACTCGCTGCTTCGCGCTCGTTCCCGAAATTCAAACTCGTGCTTGAAAAGGTTGCCTTCTACAACTTATGTTTTAATATACTATTCATTTTTATAAGATAAAAATTTTGGTGTGCCTTTGATTTTTATGAGGAAATTTATCGTTAATTTTTTCCCAGGAATTCCCCGGAAAATATCCTTAGAAAATCCTCAGAAAATTCCCAAAAAAACATCCCGGGCAATTTTCCGAAATATTCGTTTCCGGAAATTTACCATCTCTAGGCCACATCAGATTTTATATTTGCTTTTATAATTTTGACATATACATTACAATTTTTCAAAACTGACTGACGTTTCGAAAAACCAAATTTTTCATAACCAATTAAGAAATAAAAATTATTCATCACTGAGCGATGAAAAGTGAATTATTTAACATGAAAAGTGTGTAGGTACCAATGTTAGTAAATTTTAAAAAGTGACAGTTTATACGTCGACATTCAAAATTAGAAGAAAAAAATAAAATTTAAAAATTTGTATCAAGTAAATCTTACATGAAACACGTTAGAAAATGCAATTTTGTGTTTGCGGGGTCTCATTTCGCGCGTTCCGCAAATATCCCACCGTTATAAAAATGAAGCGTTTTCTAACTGATTACACAAATAGCTATTTTATACTCTCAGTAAATAAAAACTTTAAAAAAATATACAGAACCTTTAATAATTAAAAAAAAAATCTAAATTTCACGTTATTCCATACTCATGAAAATGTTCTACTTTATACGGAAAGTTTTAATTTTACCCATTGTGGAATAAATTTTCTGCACAAATAACACAATATTTGTGTTTCCATACTTTTTGTCTATCACAAATACAAGAACAAGCCGTATTAATTATATTATACATTCGCGTGTACAAATTTTATATAAATTTTAATGTTTAGAGAACTTATAGCATGAAAAAACTTGTTCCATAATTTTGAAAAACTACAGTTAAATTTTTGCTGCAATTGGACTATCGAGGTAAATATTTATTTGATTTATAACATCTTAACGATAATTAATAAACATAAAACAAATTATTATTACCTCTTCTATATAAGTCTTTGGCTGTTTCTTTACCAATTCCACTGTTTCCTCCAGTAATAACAACTGTTTTACCATCAAGTTTAACATCACTTGTGTAATCTCGTGTAAAGCACCACATTTTGTATGCACTACGTTAACACTGCTGTTTACAAATGCTGTCGAGTACGTATCGGGATACCGAAATCGTAGTACACCTAATTTGCATTCGGGGGAACTGGACATTTACTTCGCGTTGTGCAGAATATATCTTGTCTATGTGCAGAATTCTCGAGTATGTATCTGGACACCGAAATTGTATACACCTAATTCGTATTGGATATAATCCGATGAACCCCGAATTAATTTCGGCATACATCGGAACAGCAAATGAAATCCGTATTACCCAACTAAAATATGACGAACTAAGACAAATATGACAGATTTATTAATACATAACAGCAAACTGCCAAAGTGAATATTGTACAATATAATATCCATTTTTAAATATGTTAATATCATAATATATAATTCCTTTTTATTATTATTGTGCCATTAATTATATATTAATTGGCGATTTATACTTTTGAATATGACATCTGGTGAAAGGTTTTGAACTAAACGCAAAGCAGTAGTCTTGTAGCAAAAAAGCAAAGAAAGTAAAATGCAAAAATAATAGATTGTACTCAATTTATGGGTGTAATTCTTTGGCTAGAAGAAGTCGGGAAGTATCATTTCACTTTTTTTCGCCGGATGGTAAAATTAAAATTATTATTACAAATAATTTCGCTATAGAAGTTATGTGGCAACAGGTGTGGATAAATTGATGATAGACAAAAAGCCATCAAGACATGAGAATCTGCTCTTTACACTTTATGGAAGAAGACTTCTTCTAAAAATTATATTCAGTAGAAATTTCTAATTGTTCAATACATATCGACTGTTATGGGAATATATACTCACGGCACAGACAAACACTATCAGATCAACAGCCAAACGGCGCATTCCGTCCACAAAATTCGAAGTAGTTATCACGATTAAACTAGATGGCATTAGTGCGGTAACTGCGGATTACATGCGCCCAGTTCAAGTTTGTCTAAACTTAAAATTGATGTTCTTTTACATGGATAACTGTAACAGAAATGTTTGACACAATGATTTTATACGTACTACTAGATACGCCGTAAGCGGTTTCGTTTAACAATTATATGTTTGTCTGTGCTCACGGTATACATGGGATACATGGACGTCGACAAAGTGTGGAAATCATATACCTATTAGTACTATTACTAATAGGTATATGGTGGAAATTGATACAACTTGTTCATCTTTGGACTTTTGAAATATGTGAAATATAATAATTTTTATTTGCTAATTATTTTTACTATCTTTTATCAAAGTGATAAGATATTTGTTGTTTGATAGAAATCGATGTCTGTATTGTCATATTTTTATTATTGTCCTCTTATTAAAAATTTTCTAGCCGCGTTAATGATTGTAAACAGAGAAACTCGAAGATGTGACGAAACTTTCCGATTTTAAACGATTGAATTTTCCATCTCTCTCTAATTTTCATTTCTCTGTCTTACTGTGCAACGAAATGGGGAACAGGATTTTAAATGGGATTTCAAAAAATTGCGGATACTCTCTGATAAATTTAGAGCAAAACTACAAAAATGCAAAGTTGTTCAAAATTAAATTCAACATGAAATAAGATCGTAATTGATACAACGTGCTCTCTGTAGTACTAGATTTATTAAATATAAATGTAACATTTTCGTTTACGACGTATTTGTTAATTAAATAATAACAGATAATAAAAGGTACAAGAACGTAATGCTTCTCTTATACAAAATTGTAATAACGAGCAGTAGAAATTGGGAAAACCATTGCACAAACCACTAGTCACCACTAGTAAAAGAATATTTATAGCACATGCGCATATTGAATATTTTTATTCTGCTTCGAATTTGACGTTTCGTGTAAATAATAAAATTAAAATGTCTAGTTTATATCATTCTTATATGTCCAAACAACGGAAAAATAGTAGCAGTATTGACTATAGAAAAAAATTGAAAAAGTTAAAAGTATTTATAAAGGATCTGGTTATTGTAAGTATATACATGTATAACCTATAACTTTATAAAGTAAAATAATACATATTTTAAGGAAAATGCAGCTCTTTGTGATCAAGTAGCAGAAGTACAAGAAAAAGTTTTGATTATGTCTGAAGAACGAAGATTTCTTTTAAAGAAACTTTATCAATTTGAACCTCATTCTGATCTCGAAACACAAATGAATAAAAATCATTTACCTAGCACTTCCTCATCACATAGCGATCATAAAAGAAATAGGAAACGATCTCATCCAGATAGCTCTGGTGTGTATATGCAAATCATTATTAATCTCAATCTATATACAAGTTTTATTTAGATCACAAGCCTGCGAGGCCCCGCAAATCTAATTCTAGAATGCGGAAGAAAGTTGTCCAGCAAATCCCATTGGATTCAACAGGAAGGCCTGTATTTCCCATTGAATTGGGTGGCTTCACAGTCCATTCTTTAGGCGATGTTATATTTGAACGAACAGAGTTCCATACGGAAGAAGTAATATATCCTGTCGGTTATGTAAGCACACGTGTTTATGGTAGTTTAAAAGATCCGCGTATGAAATGTGTTTACACATGCAAAATTTCTGATAATAACGGTGTTCCGCGATTCGACATCACATCCGACAATGATTTAGGAATACCTATTATCGGTGCCAGTCCTGATATTTGTCATACACTTCTTTTACGGCATATAAACGAAGCGCTACACATGGAGGTAGTTGATGTTAAACCAAGGGGTAATGAGTTTTTTGGGTTGTCGCATCCTACAATTTTAAATTTAATTCAAAGTTCTCCGGGAACTAGAAAATGTGTGAATTATAAATGGAGTAAATTTGAAGTTGGTAGAAATCCCGATATAATTGATGAATCTGATCCGTCATTAAATTTTGATTCCTTGCAACGTAGTATCAATTATAACAATTACAAAACTGTTCCTGAAATAAAAGAGGAACCTCCAGATGATATTATGGACAATTCTACAGGTACTTTACGAGAATTATTAATGTCTTGACAATGCAGTAATAGTATACATTTAGTGTTAAAATGTAATATTTTTTTAAAGTAATTCAAAAATAAATTATCTACAATGTCGTTTTTATTTAGCAAATAATAGAAAAGTAACATGTAATTAAATGCTGTATATATTTTTATGTGAATGCAATAAAATCAATATTTCATCTTACTGTTACCTTTTAATATGTACAATATTAAAACATTCATAACATTCCTAATTGTAAAATAAATAGAAAAAACTTTTGCCACTGTGATTAAATATACATGACATTAGTAATAAACTTAACTATCCAGTATAAAAATCCCATACATTATTTCTACTTACAAATTATCTAACACATTTAAACAGCGTACAAAAGCTTATATTATTAAAACAATTCGTATTATTAAAATGGCTTTATCACAATGATATTAAGCTTAAAACGGATTGTCGTAAATACCGTTTATAAAAAATAATGATTCAGTCCTATCCATGATAGCTGGTGAAAGGAATAAAATGTGTTACGTTAATTATAATATTTCCGAAATCGTTCCATGTAGAATAGAGAGACAAGCAAAGATCATCTTCGAGGATGAGTATTTTGCACTGGGACTGGGCCTATTGTCTTGTTGAACATTGTGTTCGATATGGCAATTACTGGAGAAAATAGTTGCAATGGATAATCACTAGAAAATAACAATACGTTAATATTTTTTAAACTCAGATCTTTTGTTCTTTATCAACTTTTAATAAAAAAGAAACAAAAAAAACAGTGGGTTAAGTCGAAACAATCGAATAAATAAATCGATATGTGTTTGTTACTAATTTTGTTTCAATTCCATGGCCATCTTAGAGCAATAGTTATAAAATTAAAATTTATTTAAACAATAGAATAAAATTATGCACAAGTTTTGCGTACATTACATCATTGATACTTATTGAACTTTAGTCTGATGTTCAAAGTAATAATGATAAATGTTATCATTACTCATAACTGACCTTTTGTTCTTGAAAATTAATTGAAGTACATATTACTCACCATGAATCCGTTACGGGATTTGCTTCATTACCACTTATAATAAATAATGGGAATAAAACAGAAAATATACAGCCACTGTAAAAATTTAAATATTACATTACAAGTAATATAATATATTGATGAATATTACCTAACAACCCAATTCGATGTCATTTGCGTTAAAATAGCTAAAGGTAAACCAAATCCTATAAAATACGGCCAGTTGCACTCAATAAAAGTAAGTCGTTTATGCAATTCCCAACCCATGTTAAACCACTTGTATTCAAACGCATACAGGGAATACAACATGCACATGTGAATTAGACACAAAATGTCTCCTAACATGACTAAAGGGATCCAATTTACTATTAATGCTTGAAGAAGGAATAGTGCTTGCACTAAAATGCTAAACAGTGAATCTGCTATCAATTTACTCAAACTTTGCATAAATTGCGGTCTGCCTCGGCTGTATCTGTACGCTGAGTCCGCTATGTCCTAAAATATTTAATTCAAATTATTTTTATTTGTACAGACTGCTATTTAATTACAAAAATATTATATATCAATACCTGAAACCATAAGCTGTTTACAACCTTGCTCAGTAAAAATAAAGGCAGGACCCACACTGCCTCAAAAACAAGTGAAAGTACAGGTCGCATCCACGACCAAATAAATTTACCCATAACGGATTCATCTCCGAATATTATTATCAATAATATCTTCAAACTTGGCAGTAAAAAGTAATAAAACAGCATTATACTGCTTAGAAAAACCCCTCCATTCAATGCACAGCATTGAAAAACCCGTTTTAAAACCTTCGATTCCCTACAAACCCATCAATTACCATATTGTTCTATATTTCTAGTAAAAATACATTACTCATGTTCTTTTAGAACTCTGGTATGTGTAGTTTCCGTATTTTCACTTTTCCTCCTTGGTGTTCCATGTGATTTTGTTGGAGATAATCTTGATCTAGCTCTTTGGTTTATTTCTTTATCCAAATAAAATAAAGTGTATGTTCCTCTGACACTATCAATAAATCCTCGATAAACAGCATAACCAATACTCTGCAATATAAAATTATGTCACAACAGTTATCCATTAAAATATTATAAATTCACAAACCATTGGCAAAGATATATCTTTGTTATTAGGTCTGATGTAAGTCATTATTTAAAAAAATTTTGAAAAATAAGTAATGCTTGGTAAACCGAAAGTATCTTCAACGAAAATATGTAATTCATGCACCTAGCAAACTGCTGTATGTTTAACTCACTTTTAAATTTTCCATTGTATTGTAATAATTAAAAATAAAACTATTTGTAATTCACGTACAGAATTTCATTATTCTTAGGGTCTATTCAGTTATACACAACTGTCGTGTCATTTTGCCAAAATGTGTGACGAAAATTTTTCCAAAAATAACAAATATTTCTTACGTAAATTATACCCACGGTTAAAACTTTGAACAAAATTACTAATACATTATTCTTATTCAATAGAAATGCGTTTTTTCAAAAATAATATGAAATAGGTTAACTGAACGAATATTTTTACGTCAACACACAAGTGTCAAAGTCAGCTGTTTGAATTACAAACTTTTAATAATTTTAATTGAATTACATAAATAATGGTTATATATGGTGTTTATATAGTCTCTAAATCTGGTGGGCTTATTTTCAATCATGATCATAATTCTCCTAAAATTGAAAATGAAAAGACATTTAGTTTCCCATTAGATATAAGGTTAAAGTATGAAAATAAGAAAATTATAGTCGAATTTGGCCAAAGAGATGGTATACATGGTAACTTTGTTAAACTTTTAATTATATAAGAAATATTTAGTATGATTTAATTATGTTTTAGTGGGTCATGTGTTACTTTCCGTAAATGGAATTCCTGTAACTGGTAGGCAGTTGGATGATGGTAGAGATGCATTTGATTTAATTGAAAATAAAGAAAATTATCCTTTAAATCTAAAATTTGGCAGAGCTAAAATGACAACAAATGAAAAGATATTTTTAGCCAGTATGTTTTATCCTTTATTCGCAATTGCTAGTCAACTAAGCCCAGAACCAAAATGTTCCGGAATAGAAATTCTTGAATCAGATACTTTCAAGTTACACTGTTTCCAAACTTTAACAGGTATGTAATTTTACATTGGAAAATTATATACAAATCTCCATTTATGTGTAACTAACAGGAGTGAAGATGATGGTTGTTGCGGAACCTACTCAAGCTGGAATGGACATATTGCTGAAGAGAATATATGAATTGTATGCTGATTATGCATTGAAAAATCCATTTTATTCTTTGGAAATGCCAATACGATGTGAACTGTTTGATTCTAATTTACAAACTTTATTGGAGCAAGTTGAAAAAAGTGGTATATCTAACGTATAATATATATTTAATATTGTTTAAATGAGAATTAGTATGTTAATAAAAAACATTCCTTTACCCCGTATTACGTATTTATTATTTTTCATTTAAAAAATTAGTTAAAGAAAATAAAACTGCTTATAGGAAACGTTTAACACCATAATGTGGCAGCACTAGTCAGCGAGAGAATTTTAGTTAGTCTATTCACTGCTAGAATGCGCGGCAGTGGTTAAACTCTTTGAAATAAAATTTTATATTCAAAGGTTTAAATCAACGACAAAATATATTTAGTCGTTGGTTTAAATCATATGTGTATCTCTTTAAAAAATCTCAGATGTGTTTGATTTAAAAAAAAAAAAAAAATATCAATGATTACTAGATTACGATGAAAAATTGATTACAGTCGAATTATTAAATTTCGTTTATTTCGAAAATAATCACATGTAGAAAAAAAAATGTTAATTTACATCCTGAGGCGTAGTTAAATATTTTTTTCTGGGGCACATTTTTCATAACCATTGAATAAATAATATTTCTATAGATATTTTTCAATCAACAACATAACTTTTTTTTCTTTGTTTTGAACGACAAAGGACACTCAAATACTGTGGTTTTTTACAAAGAGAATAGATTTTTATCTCAAAATTATACATAAGCAAGAATGATTAAAAAAATAAAACAAACTCTAGTAAGACATAGTTTTTTGTTAAATAAAGTTGCAAATATAACAATTTAAATTAGTTTTGAAATAAAAGTAAAAGTAAAATTGTGCTCTGTAAATTATAGTTCATGGATGCAAGTTTTTTTTTTTAAATTAAAAAAATATAATGATCTTATGATGTAACAAAAATGTGGGTGCTTATACTGTTCTACTATTCACATGACACTATGGAATCCATATAAGATTTACACTCAACAATTTAATTACATGTTTGTGTGTTGAGTCTCGCAGCGGCGTCGATCTCGGAATGGGGCCCTGAGGCAAAGCCCCGCAGTTCACGGTAATGTAACTAATCATGCACTCCACCCAGAACTGCTTATTATTTATTTTTATAACCTTAATTATACATCGTGGGGTAATATGACAATTTAATAAAATTGAAAAAAATATTCTTTTTAACTGAATTACGAAAAAGGTTTATTTAAATTTATGCGTAAAGCTATTTTTATTCTTATAAATAAGGTCAATTATATATAATATTAAAAATATAAAACATAATTTATATTAAGTAATTCAATAATTATAAATTAAATTATTTTTTTCTACGACCACTATAAAAATTGCACTTTTTTCACACTTGTATAAAGCTTCAAAGTTGCTTATTTCCCACAATCATGGATTGAAGTGTGAGAAATAATTTCTCACAGTATTTGCCAACACTGTACTTCTACAGTGTGAGAAATATCATTTCTCACAGTAATTGCCAACACTTCTTATGAGTAAAGTTACTCTTTGTGAGGTTACGTACGCCATATTGTTCTTTAAGCCAAATAGGTTTCGTGCCTGTATTTTTGTTCTGTAAGTGTGGTCGTAGAAAAAGTATAGTGTTCCACTCGTGCAGAATCACTTATTTTCCATCTTGTGTGACTCCAGCACTCGACTTCGTCTTGTGCCAAAATATTCACACCTCGGGGGAAATAGGCGACTTTCTGCACTTGTTGCACAATATACTACTACTGCTTTATGGATCTTTTAGGTATGTAATATTTACATTAATAATAAAAACTTATTGTAACATTACTTTCCGTTGTGTTTTACTTTTTTCTTGTTTCCTTTTCTTTTTTCAGATTATCATGAAGTGAAGAATTATCTATTATAATCCCCAATTTGACATTTTAATAAATGTTCATGAATTGAGGATTTTATATTTTTTTATCGCATAGTTCACATATTTGGTTGTGGCCAACTGATTTGTATTCTTTATGTTATAAATAGAAGAAATAATATTTTTTCAAATACTTTTTGCCAATTTCTTACTTCATTATTGTTTCTTTTATTTCATAAATCTCTACAAACTTAATTCATTTTAAATAAATTAATATCTAAAACATTTTTCATTGTATTAATTTGTGGAAATAAATTGATTCAAATAATGTGTAACATCCATCGTGCAATCCCGGCTTTTCATTCCATATCCATGTAATCACTGATAGTATCAGCATCATACAATTAACGCTTGTAAAAGAAAAACAAAAACATACCCTTCGGCTACTAAATACGGACTGCCTACCTATATAGTACAGCATATTTCTCTCCCATTAACGAACGTATTCGTTGCTAAGGTTCAGGTGTACCCTGGGAACATTCCACCGTAGTTACTCATTCACCAGTTGCCCGAATATTCTGCATACCAGCAGATCTTCTCTGACGCATCAGACTTGACATCTTATGTGAACATAACCCAATTCTTGCTGTTTGGAATGCTGCGCGCGTGTGTTCAACACACATTGAGCTTTTTATAAGATGTGAATAACGACAAAACTATATTAACTATATAGAATTAGCAAGAATTTTTAGTCTTAAATTTATTCTTATCTTCTGCTAATCGTGAAAAGTACAGAAAATGTGTTAAAAATGTTTTAAGGTCCCTGTAATGCCTGTTGAACATTTCTTTAAAATTATCTCTGTATTTGCATGTGTTTTTTTAAATAAATTCTTGTCTTCTGCTAATCGTGCAATGTGTTAAAAATGTTTTAAGGTCTCTGTAATGCCATTTGAACATTTTTTTAAAATTATCTCTGTATTTGCATGTGTTTTTAAATAACCACAATTTTTTATCAAGTGTAATACATTCTTATATCTGTGTAGCTCTTTAAAATATTCACTGAATATGGGGTGTTACTAAATGATCATAATTTTGAAGGGTGTCTTACGTTCAACTTCTTAAATTTTCATATCATATTTAATATTTAAGATTGTAAGATATTAGTTAGAAAATGGTTAATATAGCATAAAATGTTCTTTAATTCTTTTACAATAAATAAATACTCAAATTGTACTTTTATAATTTACCCTCTTAATTTTGTGAAATTAAAAATATCTTCAAAATTTTGTTAACCTTATAACATCTACCTAGAACGGGTCCGCATATACAGCCTTGTGGCACTCCTGCTTTTATATTTTTTTAATCGGAATATTAGTTTAAATTGAATTTGTTCGTCTTATCGTTAGCTAATAATACCACAAAATTATGTTTTTTTTGTATTTTGATTAGAAAACTAGTAAAATGTTAAATAATAAAGATATACGGGTGTTTTTTTTCTCAATGTGCACGTAGAATATTAACAAGGGAAATCAGTTTTCTGCAGGCTGTTGTCAACCCCCCCTCCCCCCTCAATTGACAACAATGGTTGTGGTATCAATAGAAAGAGAAAAAGATCTGCATCAGATGACTGACACCAATTACATGTAGGTACATCGTACATATGTCGTATTTTAATCGTATAAATTAATACATGAAATCAGTGAGTATTTAATTACTTACTCAATGATGAAATGCATATTGTAGAGGGTACTTGGTGGAACATATTTGAATATGGGTAAATAAAAACACTTGGTTATTCCACAGTAATTATTATATTAGTGAAGATCGTTTCGTCCTTTCGGACATCATTAGACTACGTAGTCTAATTATAAGTTACGTAAATACTTAACTAGTTAAACCAGCAAATTATATTTTGGTTAGGCAAATAATTAAACAATTTTGTAACAATCTAAAAATAATACATGAAATTTGAAAATGAGACTTTAGTTTAAAGGTGTTTAAACATATATAGCAGCTTATGCCACTATATATTATTATTTATAAATAAATAATTTTATATAGTATTAAATATAATTCATAAATGGATTTTGGCAGAAGGGTCTAAACTTGTTTGAGCTAGTTGTTACTTGTTACTATTTTTTTATTGAATCGTTACGATATTCTTTTTTATTGGTATAACAACCTTCACAACAAATAAGTTTTTTCTTGTCGCAAGCCGACTTGAACCCTTCATCAAAACAAACCAAGCCGACTTGCTACAATTACCCCTCCCCAAAAAAATGCATATATTTCAAAATATGAATACATTAAATAACAATAATTTTTAAATTAATTAATATACAAAATGTTGATATAAATATATAAAAGTAACATAAATTAACTCTATTAGATCCTTCCGTTGTCTTCACTATCTGTTCGCTGATAATTCTCGAAGTTCTGAAAATATAGCTGGTGCAGTTGCATAGTAATATATATGACTTTGTGTTTTTTGTAGAGTAAAAAGAACAAAAATAGTATTAGTAGGCTGGTTTTAATCTGTCAATGGAAATGTTTTCATACTTGCCATTTATGTCAATGGTAAAAAATTTTGGAAAACGTTTGATAACTTTATAAGGTCCATCATAATTTTGTTGTAGTGGTCTTTTAATAGCGTCATGTCTTATGAAGATATGTGAACAAGAGAATAAATTTGGATGGATAAAAGTTTTAGTATTTTGGTTTTTTGGAGGCCTAGCTTTAAGATATTGAAAATGTCTTTTTAATTTTTTAAGGAAAAATGATAAGTCTACAGTAGAATCCGGTTTTGAGTCAAATTCTCCAGGAAGACGTAGACGTGTTCCATAGACTAACTCATCCGAACTACATTGAATGCTTTCTTTGAATGAGGTTCTAATACCTAATAAAACCAAAGGTAAATTTTCTACCCAATTATCAGGATAAGAACAGGCTTTCAATGAAGTTTTGAGTTGTCTGTGAAAACGTTCTATAATTCCATTTGACTCAGGATGATAAGATGTAGTTCTGATATGTTTAGTTCCCAAAACTGATAACAATTCTAGAAAAAAATGAGATCCAAATTGTGCACCACGATCGGTAGTAATTGATGACGGTACACCGAATCTTGCTACCCAATTTTCTATAAAAGATCTTGCTATTGTATCTACCTTGGTATTTTGAAGTGGAATTGCCTCTGGCCATCGAGTATATCTGTCAATGCAAGTCAATATGTGAGTATAGCCCGAGGACCAAGGCAAGGGGCCTACTATATCAAGATGTACCATGTCAAAACGTTTTTGAGGTACAATAAAATTACCTATCTCTGCCTTAGAATGTCTAATAACTTTACAACATTGACATTTCAAACATGATTTATGGTGCAATTCTAAGCAGTATCGTAAGCTCTCGTAAGTTGTTCTCGTAAGACTCGTAGTGAGATACGAGACAAGAGCAATTCTATGCAATTTGACTACTTCCGATCACTCGAAAATATCTTACGATTTCTCGAAAACCTTACGATCACATTGTGACTGACAGTAGCAATACGATTTGTATCTTATATTTATAAGTAGTGAACTTTTGGTCAACAAAATGAATCGAAATGTGAACGTTTTACATATTGCGCTACTAATTGAAGAAGAACATAACAGATAATTTAAAAAATTGTGTTATTACATATATGTAATTAAAAAAAAACTTATTTCAGAAACTACTTGCGTATACTGCGCAGACATATACGAGATTTGGGAAATCCATTTGATATTCCCGTTGTACATTTTAAACAAATGTACAGATTGGATCAGCAATGGGCTATGAATTTTATTAGAAGTATTGAACCATTTTACCATCTATCAAATTCGCGAATTCCCTTGCATATTAAAGTATTAAAACGTAGAAATTTATGTTTATATATACATATTACAAAAAATACTAAATAAAGTCCACAGTCGATAAGTATAATTCATATGGCTCTCGTGTCCTATTCATGGTCCTTTTTCTTTTTTTATTCTTTTTTTGGGCTTCACAATCCATCTTGAAAGGCGCGGTACAAATATTTTTTTATGTTTAATGGTAACTACAAAGTAAACACATAATAGACAAAAATCCTATTTTAAAAATAGTCCAATATACATTCATAATAATTTCATTTAAAATTAGAAGTGAAAACTTACCTTATAATTGTATTTAATATGTATAACGCACAAAAAAAATTTTGACAAATCCAAAAAAATTGACAGATCCAATTTTTTGACAGCAATGAGGTTAGACACCGATCGTAATATAATGACGTCACTCGTAAGGCTTTAACCGTAACGTTAATCGGTACAGTTACCTGTATAGAATTGCATTTATCGTAAATCTGTAACATGACTTGTTACGATTGTCTCGTACCCTACAGTTTTACGATTTTACGATTTTTTGTTAAAACTGCTTAGAATTGCACCATTAGTCCAATTTTTGATATCCACATTCATATTTTCCCAAACGAAACGAGAAGAAATTAATTTCTTTGTAGCATTAATCCCTGGATGTGAGAGGGAATGTAACTTATTAAAAATATCTTTTCTAAAAGGAAGTGGAATGTAAGGTCTTGCTGTTCCAGTAGTAACGTCACAAGTAAGAGTCAATTGATTGTCTGCCAACGGAATTTCTTTGAATGAGAGAGATGTGTTTTTGTTTTTAATAAAATTAATAGTGTCACTATCTGACTTTTGAAATTTAGCAATTTCATTGTAATCAATGATATCTGAATGGTTTAACGTATTAATAGAAATTCGTGATAACGCATCTGCAACCGTATTCTCCGAACCAGGTATATGTCTAATGTCATTAGTAAATTGTAATATGTAGTCCAGGTGACGTATTTCACGAGGGGAGTAAGTGTCTGAATTTTTATGTAAAGAATATGTCAATGCTTTATGATCTGTCAGAATGAAAAATTCACGTCCTTCTACAAAATATCGAAATTTTTTAATTGCCAAATACACCGCTAAAAGTTCTCTTCCAAACGTACTATAACGACAAGCTGCAGGTTGGAAACATGTTGAATAAAAAGCTATTGGATGCCAAGAGTTATCATAAAATTGCTGTAGTACAGCTCCTACCCCAGTATCCGAAGCATCGACCATAATACTAGTTTCCACATTATTTCGTGGGACTGTCAATGTAGTAAAATTAATCAGAGCGTTTTTGACATTTGAAAAAGCTTGATATTGTAATTCTGTCAAAACAATTTCTTTCGTACTCTTCGAATGATTATCAATTAATTGAGTTAAAGGTTTTGATATAATAGAACAATGAGGAATAAATCTATGATAAAAATTGACCATCCCTAAAAATTCACGTAAAGCCTTTTGTGTTTTAGGAGGAGGAAAATTTTTAACAGCGTTAACTTTATCTTCTAAAGGTTCAATTTTGTTATTTGAAATACGATGGCCTAAAAATTCAATCTTATCACATCCAAATTTGCATTTGTTAATATTTACTAATACTCCATAATCTTCTAAACGTTTAAAAATAATACTTAAATGTTTTTTATGGGATTCTACATTATTACTTGCAATTAATATATCATCAATATAAGCAAAACAGAAATCTAAACCTTTAATTACCTCATTAATAAATCTTTGAAAAGTTTGCGCACTGTTTCGTAAACCAAAAGGCATAACAACATATTCGAATAGTCCGAAAGGAGTTGTAATAGCAGTTTTAGCAATTGAGTCTGGTTCCATAGGTATTTGATGATATGCCTTAACAAGGTCAATTTTAGAAAATATTTCACAATTTTGTAAATTATTTATAAAATCTTGGATATGAGGAAGAGGGTACCTGTCAGGAACAGTAATGTTGTTAAGAGCTCTAAAATCACCACAAGGACGCCATTCACCTGGTTCCTTTTTCGGAACCATATGAAGGGGTGAAGACCAATTACTATTAGATGCCCGAATAATACCCATCTTCAGCATTTTATTAAATTCAGTTTGAGCTGCATTTAACCGATCTGGAGCCAATCTCCTTGGTTTAGCAAAAATTGGTAAACCATTTGTTATAATCGAATGCTTTACGTTATGTTTAATTTTACGATGAATATTGAATTCACTAGTTAAAGATGGAAATTTAGATAAAATTTGTTTAAAAGGACAAAAATTAACATTATTCGAAAAAATATTATTTATTTGACTATTAAAAAATGATAAATTTGCATCTATTAAACGTTTGTGTCTTTGATCAACCAATAAATTATAGTAACTTAAAAAATCTGCCCCCAAAATAGAATACTGAACATTAGCAATTATAAAATTCCAACTAAAAATTTTATTAAGATTAATGTCTATATTAATTTTGATAGAACCAAATGTTGCAATTTGAGTGTTATTAACTGCTTGCAAAAGAAAAGGTTGTTTAATATATTGTTGTGTAGGATTTGGTGTAATGATACTAACCTCTGCACCAGTGTCAACAAGAAATCGATGACCAGAGAACCTGTCTTCAACGAACAGTAAGTGAGGAGAAAAGGAAGGTCTATTTCTGGAAAGGAGAGGCAAACTATTAATAACTTCAAAATTTTGATTCTCAAAATTTTGACAAACGGTATGCGATCTAGAGGTAGAAGTCCAATTGCAAGGAGGTACACACTTCTTGGCTTTCGTCCCGTAGTGGAAATGATACCAACAGGAATCAGAAGAAATATCTCCATTTGATGCAGTAGAAATATTCTTCTTTGGAGACAAGTTTGTGAGTAAACGTTTTATTTCCAACATCTCTTGTTTTAAATTTCGTATTTCGTCAGATCTCACATTCTCAGTGAATAAATGACATGACGATAAATTTAATATTTTATCAGCCATTTCCGCTTTTTCTTCCAAACTGCTTGATTGTGCAGTAACAAGTGAAGTTCGAATATTAAGTGGCAATTTTTGTAAAAATAATTCTTCTAATAGAGTAGGATCCATTACTTTATTTCCTAATAATTGCTTAATATATCTTAGCAATTGGGTGGGTTTTCTTCCTCCTAATTCAAGTTTCGAAAATAATATATTAAATCTTTCTTCTTCAGAAATTGTAAATCGTTTAATAATTTCACATTTAACTGTAGTATACGGGTTTTGCGATGGACGATTAATTATCAAGTCTCGAATTTCTATTGCTTGTTCCGGTTTCAAATTATTAATTAATTTAAGATATCTACTTATTTCTGATGTTATTCTGTGACTGTCAAACTCTGCTTCCACTTGCACAAACCAAAGTTCAGGATCATCGGGGTAGAAATCGGGTAACTTGAACGAGGAAGAAACAGCAGCAACTAATGGTGGTGCAGGAATAGAAACTTCATCTTGACCAAAATTCTCCATAGGCACAAACACAAATTCTCACACTTAGGGGTCACCAATTTATAGCAGCTTATGCCACTATATATTATTATTTATAAATAAATAATTTTATATAGTATTAAATATAATTCATAAATGGATTTTGGCAGAAGGGTCTAAACTTGTTTGAGCTAGTTGTTACTTGTTACTATTTTTTTATTGAATCGTTACGATATTCTTTTTTATTGGTATAACAACCTTCACAACAAATAAGTTTTTTCTTGTCGCAAGCCGACTTGAACCCTTCATCAAAACAAACCAAGCCGACTTGCTACACATATATCCCCAAAATATGTAATTTTTATTTAAATGCTTTATAGAGTGGGTCCGAATACACTGTCTTGTTGTATCCCTGCTTTTAAAGTTTTCTGTTCGGAATATTCGTCTGTATTGTACTTGTCGATATGGTTAATTAATTTACTAAATATGGCTGCAAATAATAAAATGTTAAATCAAGACATATAAACAGCAGTTCCGAGGTTCTTTTATAACCACCTCAAAAAAAGAAGTAATTTTGTGAGTCTATAGTTTAAAGCTGTTCACGTATTAGATTTATGTAAGTAAATGAGATATTTGGTGTGTATGGCAGATGCTTTAGGAAAGTGAAGCACACGCGTGCCATGTGCCCGGCACCTTGCCTAGGCGCCTGCTCACGACAGCTGTAACCGCAGACTTCCTGCTCGCTGCCGCCAATACTTCATGACTCTTTCGTCTAATACTAGTCTTATTACTCATTTACAAACTATAAAAAATCTCCTCAACATACACATTGTATTCAAATAAAATTGAGCAGTTATATAAGTATTATTTATTTGTAACTTTTATCAAACGAAAATTTAATCAAATACGTATTGTTATAATCATTATTTTTTAGACAAATAATGTCTTAAATATTAGTATTGTTTGTATTATGTCTCATATATAAAATACATACAGTAAATTGAATTTTTGTTTTGAGTGTCTGACTATAGTCTAAAATAGCGACGATTTCCAGGAAAGATCAAATTATAGTTTTATTTTCATATGCCTTACTCAAATTCAATGCTAACACACAATTATCTATTGATCTAGCCGACAACAAATGTTTACATCTCGAAAAAAATATATGATAAATTAAGAGAACTCTAAAGAATACAAAACTCAACTAACCACAACGATTATAACAGAGGTTCTCAAACTTGAACTTCAAATCTTACGTCCCTTGTTCTAATGGAACTCAGGAATAATATTACGACGTAGGATAAAAAAATGAGAATCATTAAGTTCAGTCACATAAAATCAAATAATAAAATATTTTTTAAGTATATTATAATGCGTAACAGTATTCATTTCTTTGAAATTTGTAGACCCACATTAAAAACTATTTATAATCTTCAGCTGTTATCAAGTACATATACATATATCCTCACTTGTATAGAAAGGGACCGAATACACTGCCCTGCTCACCTGTTGTTAAATTTTGAATACAAATAAAAACTTAAAATTTTATCCTCAAAATTTGTGAGCCTTTTTATCATCCTGTATAGAATGTGTCCAAATCAAATGTTTCAAATAAAAAACATAAATACGTTGATTTTCTAGTCAGTGGCGTACGCAAAGAATTCTTTCAGGGGCAACATTTTCTGGATATTCAAGTGTTTAGGAATTATTTCTGGAAGAAGAAATGAATAAAAATAAGTTTTCTCATAATTTGCGGGGAATTTTGGGATAACAAGGACACCGTTAAAATCGCTTTCCAGATGCGCACAATAACTCTCAATTAACCGAGGTCGTAAGCTATTATAGTTTCCGAGATCCTAGTGGTGGCCGATGAAATCTGGACATACTGTGTAAACATCATTTCTGAGATTCTTTTTTAACTATCTCAAAAGAAAAAGACGTAATTTGAAGGTGAGACTCAACTTTAAAGGTGTATATACATATATTGTCAAAATTTATATATTTTTTTAACAATAGGGTAATTTGACAACTACAAAAAAGAAATATGCAAAATGTATAAATAATTTTTATTTTTAATAAGTATTGTTCCTGGAATTAAATATTTTAATAAATAAAAACATGTTTTATAACCTATATGTCACGTGACTCCAAGGGTCAGTCAGAACGCGTGACGTCAGTTTTAAGGAAACAGTTTGTCAAAGTGTCAGTGCCTCAGTACAGTATAAATTTATCAATGAAATCATTGCGATATTACAAAGTTTTTGTAAATATTATAATAGTTTAAGTGATTTCCTATAGTAAAATTTAATAAAGATACTGAATTCAAACTTGCTCAAGTTTATTACTTAAATTTGACGTCACATTATCAAATGGGCGTTTTGGTGCAAAATTTAAAATATCTAAAAACTAACACTTAAAACTATATTTTATGGAAAAATATTTTTTATATGTACATATATCTCTAATCTTTCATCTTAAACACATTCTAAAATATTGTCAAATTGCATTTAATGGGCCCGACTACACTGCCTTGTATTACCCCTGCTTTTATATCTTTGTTTAGAATATTTGTCTAAAATAGTACTGATTTGTGTGTTATGTATAAATTTGTTAACATCTGAACCTGAAGATTATTATCAACCCGAACGTCATTTATTATTACGCTTTTATCAAAATAAAAACATGTTAGTTTTAAATAAAGTTTTTAATATATAAAAGTATAGATTGCGTTATGTATAATTATAAAGAATTAAATGAAAATTCATGATATGATGGAATAACGAACTAATATATAGAATAGAATGATTTTGGAGATAATAGAGAACATAGATTAGTATCAGCGTTTGAGCATCCAGACTTCCTGGAAGGCGGCGATCCATCTCGTCCTGCTCCACGGCGCGTCGGACAGTCGCCGATCGCAAGCCGCCTTCGATATTTAACTCGCCACCTTTTTCTCTTTTTCTTCTCTCTATTATAGTTTCATGTGAACATTTCGCTACTACTGATACAGAACACATGACGTCATGTACTACGTTTACATAATATGTATTTAGTTTCGTGACAGTGTTTCTAAGAAATGATTATCAGGACTAATTTTAGCATCAAATTATTAATTTCCTTTTTAACAATAATTACGATTGTAGATATTATCTTGTGATTATTACAGTTAACGTCAAATAATTAATTATTTTATCATGGACCACATCAAATAAAAAAGTTTATTATTTTATAGATTACACGTACAAAGGATTTTTAAATAATTTTTTTTCCATCTTTATCAGTGAAATATATTTTCTATTTCAAGTTCAAAATCTATGTTAATAATTGTTAGAAAAATCAAATCATCTTGGACTCGAGCACTGCGATCACATTATAATAAATAAAAAGATCAGAGCATGTATGTAAAAAAAAAAAAACAAGTCGATATATAGAGAGTAATTTTATGTCATCGTATTAAATACATTGTACATAGTTCGATTTCTTTACAATATATGTTTATACTTCTTGTCTAGTCTTTCATTTCTAACAGGTTATGGGCCCAGGACGAAATCCTGGAAGATACTAAGACAAAAGTATATTCGATATTTATAATAAACCATTGAATTTTCATAATGAATATGAACAGTGCTGTACGTTTTGAATTGCTAAATAGAAATAACTATGAAACCTGGAAAATACAGATGCGAGCGATTCTCATAAAGAACGACGCATGGGGATGCGTCAGTGGCGCGTCACCGAAGCCTAGGGCTATCGAAGGTGATGGAGCTTCAGAAGAGGCTGCGAAGCGCTGGATTGAGGAAGATTTGAAAACTCAATCGGACATCATCCTTTCAATAAGTTCTGCAGAAATTAGAACGGTGAAAGATTGCAAAACGGCACGAGAAATATGGTTAAAGTTGGAAAGCATTCATCAGTCGAAAGGACCTGTACGTAAGGCTGCTTTACTTAATCAGCTTATTTCTTATAAAATGCAGGATGGTGATGATGCGAGACAAAGTACACAAGAATTTATGGACATCGTTGATAGATTGGGAGAAATGGACATTGTTATAAACAATGATTTGTTAACGGTAATGCTGTTGCGAAGTCTTCCTGAAACCTTCGAAAATTTCCGATGCGCGATCTCGTCACGGGACGATCTTCCATCTCCTGATATTTTACGTATAAAAATCTTAGAGGAGTACGAAGCTCGAAAGGAAAGTAATCGAGGTACTTCAAGTAATAGTGCGATGGTCGTTGGAAAATACCCAAATAAGAAGAATAAATGGAAGAAAGAAAATTTCGAAACACGAAACCCGAATTCAAATACAAATCCAAAGTCAAAAATTAAATGTTTCAAATGTCATAAAATTGAACACATGGCAAGAGACTGTTATTCAAATAGACATAATCAGTTGCCAAATCAGTTTGTAAATCGCGTTGAAAATGTACTATTATACGCGAGTGATCGTGATGAAGTCTTTCAAACTGACATTGTCTCGAATTGTAATGACTGGTGCATTGACAGTGGCTGCACGTCACATATGTGTCGGGATGTCAGTGTATTCAAAGACATTAATTCAGACTGCCGTGAAAAGTTGAATTTAGCAAACGATGCGTTCACTTATATTAAAGGAAAAGGAACTGTGCCATTCGCGGTGGATGTTAACGGTCGTGAAAAGACAGTGAATTTAAGTAATACTTTGTATGTGCCAGATCTTCGAACGAACCTTATTTCGGTAGGGAAAATTACTGATAAAGGACATGCAGTATTTTTTGTCAAAGACAAAGCCGAAGTGATTGATGATGCTGGAAATGTGTTACTTGTTGCAAATCGTAAAAACGGTTTATATTATATTCACAGTGAAAGAGGCAACGAATGTAAGGTTGTAAATGAAAATGACAATGCTGAAAAGCCAAACTCATTAATGGATTGGCATATACGCCTTGGTCATTTGAATCAACAATCACTTCGCGAAGCTGTCAAAAATGAGTCAATTAAAGGGGTAAATATTACCAATTTAGAAGCAGAATTGTCTTGTGAAAGTTGCCTTGAAGGCAAGATGTCACGCTCCTCTTTCCCCAAGAAGTCAGTACGTCATACGAATATAGGAGAACTTATTCACTCTGACATTTGTGGGCCGGTGAAAGAAACTTCAAATGGTAAGAACCGCTACTTTATTACTTTCATTGATGATTTTTCAGGCTGGTGTGAAATAAGATTTATTCAACACAAAAATCAAGCACTAAAACAACTAGAAGACTTCAGGGCCCTTATTGAGACACAGCAAGGGAAGAAAATCAAGACCATTCAAACTGACAATGGTCTAGAGTATGTAAATAAACAATTTGATGATTTTCTTAGAAAGCATGGAATGACAAGACGTCTCACTGTACCGTACAACCCGCAACAAAATGGGGTAGCTGAAAGACGTAACAGAACCCTGATGGAAACAGCTAGATGTCTGTTAAGCGAATCAGGTTTGTCAAAGTCTTTCTGGGCTGAAGCTGTGAATACAGCTAATTTTATCAGAAATCGATGTCCAACAAGTAAATTAAACGGAAAAACCCCCTATGAAGCCTGGCATGGAAAACCTCCAAACGTAAGTTTTCTTCAACCATTTGGCTCTAACGTTTATATTTTAGACAGAACTCCAAATAAAAGCAAGTTAGCTCCTCGTACAAAGAAAGGCATTTTCGTAGGCTATAGCGAGATATCAAAAGGATATAGGATCTGGATTCCCAATGAGGGGAAGATTGAAATATCTCGGGATGTGAAATTTCTACTTCACAATAAAAATATAAAAACCGAAAAAGTTATAACAGAGGCGATGAGTGAAGATTTTAAAGAAATTGAGCTGACAGAAAAATTAAATAAGTCAAAAGGCAAAAAGGCTGGAATTGATATAATTAATAATGATCTTGAAGATGGATTTCGAGGGTTCTCGCAAGAAGAACTGAATGATGAAACTCGAAAACAATATAATACAGCCCAAATAATGGAACAAAATTATGACAAAGAATTAGATTTTGCCTTTCTGACAGAAATTCCTTTAAAACAAGCTTTATCAAGTCCTGAAACGGAAGAATGGATGAAAGCAATGGCAAGTGAAATGAAGTCCATATTAAAAAATGAAACATGGGAACTTGTGAAAAGACCGGAAGGACAAAGTATTGTTGGAAGTCGTTTCATATTACGAAACAAATACGGAACTAACGGCATCTTGGAGAAACGCAAGGCTAGACTAATAGCAAAAGGTTTCTCACAACAATATGGAAAAGATTATTTAGAAACATTTGCTCCAGTGGCGCGATTAAGTACGCTACGCTTAGGAATTGCTATCGCAGTTAGTAAGAAAATGCACATTAAACAATATGATGTAGCAACCGCGTATTTAAATGGAACGCTGGACGAACAAATACTGATGGAAGTTCCAGAAAGGATGCAAGAAGTACTTCAGTACATGATTAAAAAGGAGAAGTTGGATCGTAATATGGCTACAAAAGTCAAACATTCATTAAAAGAGTTGAAGACCGGCGACAAGGTTTGTAAAATGAAAAAGGCTCTTTATGGCCTCAAACAAGCTGGTCGTGCTTGGCATAAATGTCTTGACGATGAATTACAAAGACTTGGAGCAGTACCTACAAAAGGAGACCCGTGTATGTATCTGAAAAATAATGGAAAAGATCAGGTAATAATAATTGTATACGTTGATGATATAATAATCATGTCCAGTAATCTGAAAGAAATCACCCGTTTAAGTACTGATCTAGGAAAGAAATTTGAATTAAAAGATCTAGGTGACTTAAAGCGATGCCTTGGAATCGATTTTACAAAGAATAGCGAAGGTATCAAACTTTCACAGAAAACATACATTCAAGATATACTTCGACGTTTCAGACTAGAAGAATGTAATACTGTGTCGACGCCTCTAGATATCAGCACAAAATTAACAAAACCGGAACCAGGGACAACCTCTGATGGACCAAAGCCCCCTTATCGCGAACTGGTTGGAGCATTGTTGTACCTGTCCGTTGCAACACGACCTGATATAGCCCATGCCGCAAGCCAGTTAAGTCAATTTAACGAATGTTTCGACGAAGTCCATTGGATGGCAGCAAAACGAGTTTTGCGATACCTAAGTGGAACTTCAGATGTTGGTATTACCTTTCACTACAGTACCAGCAAAATAGAAGGCTTTGTAGATGCAGATTGGGCTGGGTCGATTTACGACAGAAGATCATATACAGGATATGCTTTTACAATAAATGGTGGATGCGTATCCTGGGATGCAAGAAAGCAAAGAACAGTGGCTCTGTCTTCAACAGAAGCCGAATACATGGCTCTTAGTGAAGCTTCGAAGGAAGCTGTCTATCTGCATCGTTTCTTAAAAGAAATAGGCGAAGATGTCGATGTGATTAAGTTATCAAATGACAACAACGGCGCCTAGAAATTAGCTGCAAATCCAGTTTTTCATGCACGAACAAAACATATCGACATACGACATCATTACGTTCGTGAAATAATTAATTCAGGTTTAATTAGTTTACAGCACATTCCATCCGAAGACATGCCTGCCGATGTCTTCACAAAAGCACTCAGCAAACCGAAGCATGAAAAATGTCTCAAGCTCCTGGGATTAAGAAAACGTTCACGAGAAGATGTCAGTGCTCTCGAGGGGAAGTGTTAGAAAAATCAAATCATCTTGGACTCGAGCACTGCGATCACATTATAATAAATAAAAAGATCAGAGCATGTATGTAAAAAAAAAAAAAAAACAAGTCGATATATAGAGAGTAATTTTATGTCATCGTATTAAATACATTGTACATAGTTCGATTTCTTTACAATATATGTTTATACTTCTTGTCTAGTCTTTCATTTCTAACAATAATAATGATAATAATATAAATAAAAATTAGTCTTATTTTTTTGTTTCGAATTAAAGGTTCCCATATAAAAGTAAAATGCAACCAGAATTACACAAAAGTATTTCAAGAAAATATCTGATGTGGACACCACATGACTTCTTTGTACGTTAAATTATACACATTTTTTGCTGCACTTCATTTAACTTATTTCACTTGAAAGTGAGATCATTCTACGGCTAATCATTCTTCATCTTACATTCGTTTCGTATCTTCGAATTTCCCTTTGAAATGGATCATCTTTTGAAAATTTAACATGCTCAAAAACATGCAAAGAAGGAAAGAAGGAGATATTGTTTTCATTTATTTCGTACATAATTCTCACGAAATATATTCTTAAAGTTATAAATGTCAATTTATTAAAAAGAAATAAAATGTTTTCTACAAAGTTAAAGGCTAATTAAATAATTATTTTTATTAAGTTTCTGCCAAAAGTAAATTGCCCTTTTGACAAGGGAGATTAGAACAAAAAATGGAGGAGCATAACTAGATGTTCTAATAATTACATAAATAAAATTTCAACATTTTACTGCTAATCATTTTTGAGTTATGCCAGATTGTACGTATAGACGTCTCACCGCAATTGATCAAAATTCATGGATGGTCAAAATGGATATTTTCTTTGAAAACTGAAAACCGAAATTTTTCGCAATACTTCCTTTAGGTGCTTTGTACTAGGAACTAAGGAAGTAAAAAAAAATTGATAGTCGTTGCGTGTAAATCAGACTTTTTTCTCTATGTCATTTAATATGTAATCAAATAGGGGTGGGGCTCTCATAGGTTCCGGAAAACCAGGATTATCCCGATTTTGAACTGTTTGTGTATGTTCCGTATCCCGAAACAAGATCTCGGCACATCTATTTATTCCGAATTTATATATTATATTTTCATAACCCACTACTTTTATAACTAACTTATAATTTTACTTAAATCTTTGTCAATTGTTACATTTTGTGATTTATTCCGACCGAACGCAGTACTCGATTTTTAATGAAAATGGATAAAGATTTTCCAGAATTATATTTAGATATATTGAAAATATGTGAATATATGTTTTTCTATTCTGGGCCACAATATGAATGTGTAACGAATTTTTTTCTTTAATGAAAATTCAGTGGACAGATAAATATAACTCATTATTTTGTAACATGGTAGAAGCTGAATTACAGGGTATTTTCAATTTTGATTTTAAATTTGTTCAAAAATTTTTCTAACAGAAAAAGAGTTGTTAAAAACAGTTAATATCTTGTTACGAAAAGTATGACTAAAAGAAATATAGGTATATTTTGATTTTATGATTTTTTTATGGGCCCTAAACCAACTTAATACATATACCCCCTCGTCAAACTGTCCTGGTTTGGTTAATTCAAAATCTGAGAACCCTAAATAGGGGGGGTACGTGTTGGCTGATATACCCTGTATATAACTGGTTAAACAGAATCAAATTTTGAGAGATATGTATATACAAGTCGATCTACTTCAATTTAGAAAAATTATTTAAACTAGAAGTTAATGAACTATTACTAATGAAATAGAATTATATATTTGGTTTATCCAGTAGTTAAATTATGCAATATAACGAGGCGAATGACATAAAATTTTTAAAGTAAAAACTTTATAGTCTCCTTTTATAGCATTTTTGCTTGCAATTTTCGTTACGGTGTGTTAATTTCAAATCTAAAAATATACTGAAACCACGAAGTTTAATTAACCCCATGACTAGACTATTCTTCCAACCGCATCTAACAATATGCTGTAGCGACAATCTAGTTATAGTTGGACTTCCCACTTACGTTGAGGCATAACGGTGAAACAAATAATTCAGAGCTAAACTTCAAGTTAATTTTGGTACTGATTCAGATCAGAGCGAATGTAAATTTTATGTGATACATTTTAAAAAAGTAAATTGGAATTTTATTGCAGTTTATCATTTATTTTTTTTATTTTACCGGAATATATCTTGTAGTCAGAGAAATAATAATAGTTATTTACATATAAAGAGAATATAATAAAAATCGAGAGAGTTATTCAGGGCCGGATTATCAAATAAACTAGGCAATGGACTAAAGGCGCTGCAACACAAGGGGGCACTTCAGAATTTTGGAATCATTACAAAATTTCATTTAATTTGCGGTGGGGATATTTTTTATGATTATTGTATGGAAGGAAAATATTTATTTGGTTATTTTTATTAAAAAAGAAAGAAAAGATTGAATCCGTATAGAGAAATTGAAAATAATTTTGAATGTGTTCAATGCAGATATATTTTTGAAAATATTGAAGTCAGGAGTATAAGGGAACTTTCAAATTTTATTAGAGGGAAAACATTAATAACAATGTTTCTTAACGTAGAAAAAGTTTGTAGATTTTTTAACAATGTCAAGTTCAATTTAAGAATATGAAGTTATAGGATTTTTTGTTTTATTGTCATATATTATTTTGAATGATCAACAGGCGGGGGAGGGGACACAAAAAAATGTTTTGCCTACGGGTGCAATTTAAAGTTAATCCGGCACTGCTGTAATTAATGATCGAGGTGAAGACGAGGGTATTTTCAATTGCGTGATTAAAGGAGTTTATTCCTGAAATGCATATAAAACTTTTCTCTTTGCTATTTATTTTTACTTTATTCCCTTATTTACTTTATTCCTTAGGAATAAAGTATAGTCAAGTAACTACGTACGTATATGTCAACTGTTAAACATATATATGTATAAAGTCATAGTTTATTCCCAGTTGGGAAAAAGGATTTTTATGTAATTTACTGTTTCGAAAATTATGATCAAAGTAACCCAAGCTATAAATATTATATATTGAAAAGTTGACAATATATAATTTTGAAAAATATTGCCTGTAAAATATTGTATAACATTTTTAATATGAAATTATTGAAATTATAGTTATTAGATAATTCGCGAAATTATAAAAAAATAACCGAATAAATATTATCTTTTTCTATAATTAGTTAATGATATCTTATAGGGTCAACAAGTATAGCAATTTTCTTTGAAGACTGGTTTACACATGAAAATGCATTAGTAGTAGAGAATTAGTTTTCCGCTGGCAACTCATCAAACTGTTTATGAATGAGTTTGAATGAAGTGGCTTAATTCCAATTATTATGTTGTTTATCTAACGTGCATGCCAAATAGTTTCTTGGTACTGATTTTAATTTTAAATTTACTAGCTTACAGTAAATATATTAGTCACAAATTTTTCCTTATTATATGAATATTCATTTCTTGCTTAAACCTTATTATCTATATGCATTTTTTTTCTGATTACATTAAAGAAAATAGTTACAATATGAACTTCGTTATTTATTTCACTTTCTTGTTATTAATTTAACTGAAATTTAAAATGTTATTAAATAATGTTAAGCTAGCCGTTTCGATTATGCTAAAAGGTTTTTAATGACATTTATTGCAATTATAACTGAAATTAATGAATCAGTAATAAATTTACAAGACACAAACGAAAAGTTTGTTGCCTACTTGCTGGCGTAAAACAACGACCACTGTGAAAGTGTTTCAGTGTAAACCACGCTTCACCGTTTATCTTGAAGATGGAAAGGTCGTCTAATCCTAATAAACAAAAATAGAAACATAAATTACATCTTTGAACAACTTAAAACGACCGCCTATACGATTCCAACAACCAATAAGATTCCAGGAGGTTATTTCTTAAAGGAGTTACCATTTTTTGTGCTACATTTTGGCCAATTGGCACCAAAAACCCGTTTCATTCATGCGGTTGAGACGAAGTTACTCACTAGGATCTCAGTTGGTTTGAAAACAGCGCGCTAAACGTACAGTTGATGAATCATAGCTAACGGACTGTTTGCAATTGTTTAACCAGTGATTCACAAGTAAATATCGTTATTTTTTCTAAAATATGATTCATTTTTAAATCTTTATCACTGATTTCAACGAATTTTACATAATTTAACATAAGACATAAAACAGAATGCTTGTAGATGAATGAAGTAGTCGGAAATTAACTGTCCGTTAAAATGATTCATGATTGCGATATTTTTACTATTGATGATTCAATGATTTAGTAGAATCAAATCAATTACGATCTTATAACAAGTGCACAAGCTTGTCTAAGGCCGGAAGATACTATAACTGGATTACTAGGAACTTATAATGTGGGTTTTTCCTCAATCTTACATCTGTAGCAGTTTCGAAAGTTATTCATGATTCTCCGAAGCATTTTAATAAGCGTCTGAAGTTTTGTTGGGTGAATCAACTGCAAAAATGATCACGAAATCTCGTGAATCATTCTCAAAATCATTTGCCCGCGATCTTCCGAGCAGATCAGAATCAAAATGTGCAGAAGAAACCAGTGATTGTAGTACTCAGTGTGAAAAAAGTAAAAGTGATTCGGATATTGCATTGTTAAGCACATCGGAACTATTGAAACGATTATTACAAAATAGATCTAGTAGGGCCAATTGTAGTAGTGAGTGTAACCAAAGACTGGGAAGTAAAAAGAAAAAGTCAAAGAGACATTTAAAAAGTGATTCATGTACCTCGGACCTTCCAGTGAGTCAAAGAGAAAACTTTTTTGCAAGTGAAGTGAATTTAGTGAGTCAAGATCCATTACGTTTAAATCCAAGTGATCCACAGTTAAAATTCAGTAGTTCCGACGGAGCGTTAGTGTCAGTGCCGAGCAGTGCTGCCAACAATGGGAGCATGCACCATCCTGTACCAAGCGAACCTGACACGTTCAATCATGGCGAAGATCTTCCGGTCATCCCGCAGGAAATCCTGTACAACCACACCATGGATCTGCTTCTTGCAGAGGCGGAGAGAACCTTGTGTATTCAATCACCCACTAGCAGCGTGCACACAGACTCTACCGACGTGGAGTACACGCAGCTGCAACCGTGCCCGGCGTTGTCACCAGATGCAGGCGTACCAACCGCGGTGGAAAGGGCGAAATGTCACTACGGGCCCATGGTCGAGAGGGAGTTGTCCATTGATAGCGGCTATCAGACCTGCCCTACGGACGGAACTGACTTGAAGAGTCCAGAGAATTGTGAATCTAGTGTTTGTGATGAAAATGAAGATAAGCAGGAAGAAGAAAAGGATCCGATGGTGCTTGTGCCTTCCAGTAAGATTTTTTTTTTCATTCATGAAACATATTAACAATTTATCGATTTAAAATTACTTATTACCTACATAAATACTTATACTTAATAATTTGTTTTGGTATATGAAATATTTTCAAGAATTTAAAATCACATGAGACAATGACACAAATTATATTTTTTATGTCTCAATAATTTATAAATAGAATAATATTTCTAGGATGTTTAGTATGGTTAGTCACTAACATCAGACTAAAAAAAATATTTAAATTTATCTCACGTGATAGATAATTTATTTATATATCTATATTTATTTATTATATGCTCTAACTTTTAGTGTACATATTACAGTTTTCTAATGTAATCATTGTGCAATAAAATGAAATAATGAATAATTGTAGACTCTCAGACTCTCTTATTTTTAAACTTATACGAACAAGTTTCAACCTGCATGAGTTCCCGCGACTGTTTTATAACGCATTTTTTGAACTGCCGATATCGCAACTGCCGAATCAACAATTACGGTAAATCTGTTATAATAATTAAAAATATTATTCGTCAATTCAAGTATGTTTTTTCTGCTTTAAATTTCAAAATTTAGTTATTTTACATAATTTTCTTTTCTCTGCTCCATACGAAATGAATTATGAATATGAATTAGTTGTATGATTGAAAAGTGAAAACAAAAGTGTAACGTTAACGACTGAGTGACAGGTTTTACTTGTATTTTAATACATTAGCTTACAAATAAGTTTTGTTCGATTATGATCTGCATATACTGAGTTGTTATTTTCTATATTCTGTGAATGTGTTATAACTCATTTAGTATTCTAATATTGTTTATAATACAAATGATTTTTTGTTTGTTACTGGTAAATAGTATATTTAAAATAGATTTTTTTTCTATTATTATTAAGTGTAGTTACTAGTGTGGTAGTGTATAGGCGACTCTTGCTAAGCGATATTCTATGTAGTGGAATTTCAATACTACAGGAGCTGTGATAAACTGCGTTGTTTCGTAGTTGCTTATGGTACTTACTTATTTTTTATAACAATATATTGATAAAAGTTTCCACTCTTTTCCATAAAGGGTAGAACCAGAAAGCAAATAATTTGAAATTGTGTTCTCTATATTTTGAAAAGAATGACTACTTTTGTAGAAATAAGATCGTATTTCACTAGATAATTAATAGGAATATACTGTAACAAGTGTACTTTATACTTAACCACTATTTTTTAGACTTGCAGGTTCCTTCGATGATATGCAAATTTTCAGTTAATACCATAGTTTGTTGACAAAGGGATAATTGTAAAATCTTTTTTATATTCTTATATTTAAAACGCCACAGAAAATCCATCGTCTAAAACTTCTTCCTCTCCATGCACATCTTTAAAATATTTTCTAAATTTCTGCTTTACACTTTAGCGAACCATTAAAATAATAATAAAAATAATTCAAAAAGAATATCAATTAATATAAATAATTGCTGGGGAAAATATTTTTTTTTTCAAAATTATTTCAAACTTCATTCTATAAAAGTTTTCAGATGGTGCAAAGTAATCAAAAAATTTATAAATTGCTACAGAAAACAAAAATATGTATTAACAATGAAAACTATTCTAGTAAATATCATAAACTTATTGAATAGAGGTTTCTGTGAATATTAAAATATCTAGAATTCGAAATAAATTAAGAAAAACGCTTAGTAAATAACAGTGTTTCTTATGTGAAAACATAGTATAAAATTATTGATAAAAAATAGGAAATTAATAATCAATAATTACAATTGCTAAACTCTTGGTGAAACCCAGTATAAATAACAGCAAATTACTATAAAACACTTGGTACTTAATTAATAACTTATTTGACAGACCCGGAGGAATGGAACCACTCACACATAACCTCATGGTTGACGTGGTGCGTGGCGAAGTTCTCGTTGGAGGTGGCGCCTCCAAGCAGCCGGTTCCCAGACTCCGGTAGCGAGTTATGCCAACTGAGCCAGGCGGATCTGGAAACAAAAGCCGGTGACGCAAGGGCCGGGAAATTGCTACACACGCACCTGCAGCATCTCAGGCACAGTGCTACGGGAAACCCTCTGCCTGAACCTGGACCTCATCTGCAGGACAAGCCGGATGATGGTGAGTACTAGTATTACTTTAGTGGAAAATATCAAATACAGTAAGATGTAAGATATCTCAACGCGGGGATATGTTACATGAAGTGCTAAACGAAACAGTGTTAAATGAGGTCTTTGATCTTCTTAACATGTAAATAATAGGGATAAATAAACAAAAAAAAAGAAAAATATATCAGTTTTTTCTTAGAATTTTTTGGCTGATTTTTTCATCTCAGGTTAAAGTACCGATTACCATTTTAAAACTATCGCATTGAAATACTGAAGTATGTCATCAAAAATATTTGTTTTCGTGACACACCGTTTAAGTAAGTTTAACTTACGTCCATAGCAACATAAGTAGTAAGATCCTGGTAACTTCTGTTGTTTGGTTACCGTTGTCAACGGGAAGTTATAGGAATAACTGTCCTACTAGCAGGGTAATTATGAAAAACAGGAATTTCGTATACATTTGGTTGTCTAGCAACGGTTAAAAGTTAAAATTAACTATAAAAAGTTGAAAATAAATAAATTTGAATAGTCAAATAAACTGTCACATTTTACAAATACTTTAACATAATTTGAAGTTGCTGCTGGTGGCGCGAAAAATATAATAAGCGCCGTGTACGCGTACGTACAGTATCATGAACTCCAATATTTTAGATATATATTTAGATATCAACAATACATGCAATTACTTAATCCGATAAATATCTACTTTCAATAATTAATTTCAATTATTTTGATTTTGTGAAATTATGGCACAACTATCTGAGCTATGAATATTTTGTTTAATATTTCTGTCTCGATTTGTTGCACTATATTTTTCCGCAGGCTCCACTTCAGTTCATAGTTCATACCTTCTCGAAAGTTATAATGCACTTATATTCCTTGTAGCTTTAATACCTATACTATTTACTACATCGATGTGATGCTTTTCTATAAACCAACGGTTAAGACAACCGGTAGGTACGTTTACCAAGGATGAAAAAATCGGCCCTTTTATATTAAATTAATTATGGATTTTTTCATTGTTTAATTATAAAACGGAATGGAATAAATAATTCATGTTTATGATAAGGAAAGTTTTTCCTCATGTGACACTTCTTGTATTTTTTTGTATAGAAGTTTTCTATTTCTATCATCCTTCGTATTTTGTTGTTTCGTATTTTTTATAAACTGATCCATAGTTCATAAATACTATTACACACGAGTATGAAAGCAATAAAATCGTGTTATTTTCGAAAAACTGAAATCTTATTGCTCTTTTATAGAAAAACTGCAGCAGAATTTAAAAAAGTGCTTAGTACCAAAAATATTGTGCTTATTTTCATTCAATGATTTTTATGAAGTGTGAGATAAGTCAGGTACCTACTGACCATTCTACAAACATTAACTTTGTCAATCTTTGCTACGATCCTGTCACATTTTGCTTTATTTATGTTTGTTATTCCTCTAATATGTTATTTTATTGTTATAGTTTGTTTTTGTATGCTATTATCAGAGCTAATATTTTTAACATGCACAAATTTCAATAGTGTAATAGTCCTTTTTTCTACTAGCTATCTCTCTTCTTTTTTTTTGCGCAATAGCTCATATTCAAGAGATATTGAATGTAGAAGAATAGGAATTCGAACAGAATAATAAAAACTTAAATATTTAATAGTTATTGTTATGTTTAGAAATTATTAATTAAAATATGATATACTTACATATGATTTTATTTTTCTTAATACAATAACCCAACCACTCATGAAGCGTTTAAACTCTATTGGTCGTGAAGTAAAAAAGCACATGTTTTTATACAAAGCAATAATTGCATATCTTGATAATGGAATAAGTGAAAGCGAAGTAAATCATGGGCCTTAACCTAGTGTAATTGTCGGATCTTATCGAATGATTACCGGAAAATGCCCGGAATCCCCGGAGGTCTATAACGGGTTCCGGTCAGTAGCTTGCCGGACCCTAAACACTGAATGCACGGAAATTTATCTCTCACTACGTCTACACGCGGCCGAGAATCAGGAATCAGTGATTTTTGCCAGTAATGCTTGCACCCTTGTTGTCTCACTAAATCGTATTCGTATTCAATTATAACAGAGGGTGAACTATTGATAACCAATATATTATAGAAATATTGATTTTCAAACAGTCTATAAACAAAAATATAGTTATATTAAGTATTAAGAAGGGTAAGGACATTTTACCGATCGATGACTATTGTTTAAGTGAAAAGTGAAGCTATTTTCTGCACGTATAAAATTAAATTTCCTTCAACATCAGTGAATTTTGTAATTTTTCCTGTATTTGTGGTTGTAAAGTAATGTAAATGTGTTGTGGTAACGTTTATTTAAAAAATAACTACTAAATAATTCACTAGATATCACCACACTTTTAATTTTAATAGCAATAAATGAATATTCAAATTTATTTTGAACTCTCGCCACTCAATAAGAGAGGTACTAGAATCATACTAAAACTCAGATTGAGTTTTCAATGGATAAACACGTTTAGAAGTACCTAGAACACGATTTTAACATTTTTATGATGATGTGTGTCCGTGTTTGTGTAGATGGATGGATGGATAGATTTTTGTAACAATTACTCAAATACTAGTAAATAAAAAAAGTTGAAATATTGGATACAATATTCTAAAACTCTAGATCTGATTAGATATTGGTGTAAATCGTCCAACTGGAAGTGGTGTTTTCATGAAAATGTGAAGTGTTTTTCTGATTTGTCTTAATTAATTATGAATATATGAGAGTTTTTAAAATAATTTAATTTAATATTGTCATTAGTTAAAATTTTATAGTTCAAATTTGTTTCTTCTATAATTTGGTAAATTTGTTACAAATGCGGTTAATATATGCTTTATATTAGACATTGCCAATTATTATAACTGACAGAACTGATAGTGAAAATATTAATAATTATCGAATACTCTAAAAGGAATTGTACTAATACTGTCAACCCACAGAAAATATAAATATTAATAAAAAGTGTAAAAAAGAGGTTAAGTGTTGGCCACAACAGATTTTTATACATTTGTACTAAATATGAATTTACTAATCAGTGAACGGTAAGTACATATAAATACTTATTGTTTTGTTAGACATAACAACTAGTAAAAGGCACTTACTGTCATATGGAAACAGTTACAGTAAGGACAAAAATGAATGATAGTGCAGAAATATACATACAGACAGGGTTGAATTCGGAAATTTTAAAGGCCTATACGCCAATATTAAGCAACATTCGAAAAAAAACTGTGTCGAAGAAATCAGCTATTTATAAAAATGCACTATCTAAGGAAAATAATATTTGCTGAGAACTAATATATTTTTATTTAATCATTTTTACACTTTAAAAAGAAATCCAAAAAATATTGTAATGTTTTTCTTTTGGGTATGGAATTTTTGTGTAGTGGATGTTTAGTGTAACAGTGTGGGTCAGTTTAATGGCGGAGGGGGTGAGGTGTGCAGGGGTAAAGGAAGTTTAGCGGTTATCGGAGGAAAGAACCGATAATATTGTTCCTTCCGCCAGCCATTTCGTTCCCTGGATGTTTTCTTCCGTTTGTAATCACGAGTCATTTCCAATTCTACCCGGACTTTTCCGCCGGAACGTGAGCGCTATTTATTTTATTTACTTGGAGGATACAGTGGCGTGCAACTTTCAAATTAAACCTCCACCTAAAGTCAATAAGATGTTGGATGACATTCGTTACTTTTTATTAATATAATTTTTTATGCTTTATATCATCGTTGATTATTATTATAATTATGTAGTATTTTTATTTTTAATAACAGATATCTACATTTAAATAAATTCATGCGAAGAACACATTACTTCCACCTATTCAGTAGAGTACTATAAGTCGTTAGGACCACAAGCAGAGTGTAACAATTGCTTTTTAATTTTTTCATTGAATATATAGGTATACACGAAATAAATTTTATATTATAACTTACTATATTAATAAATAAAATAATGTATTGACATCCTAAATTTTTCGTAATGTAATCGAGAAAAAAATGTATTTTTACATCTAAAAACGCCAATTTAGTCGTCGTACACATGTATATTATATAGAACAATGATCTTTTTAACCGCCATTCATTAGAATTACTTCCCTTATTGTTATACTTTCCACTAATTTTCTTGTGTTTGGAAGTCAATTTTACCCCATTCTTCTACCAAAAATGTAGTAGTTCTTTTATATTCCTTGGGCGACTGGTTTTACACTTTTTTAAAATAAATCACAGAGATGTGATTCATTTCTGAAGACTGTGGATGCGTTTTTAATTGTTGTCTACAATTATATAATAACTATTCTAGCAGTTTACTTGTAGTATGTTTGGGGTCATTATCTTGTTGAAACATATAGGTAAGAATCCCTTAAACCCAATTTTCAGCATATTTTTCCGAATTCTCTTTTAAAATATTCAAATAACCCACTTTCCCATCAATAAAAATTAAGTTTCCCATTCCTTCTGCACTCATACAGCTACATACAAGCACAGAAACAGAACCTCCTCCATATTTCACTGATGGGCATATTTTTTTGTTTTCACTTGTTCATTTTTCCTTTTCCAAACAATAATTCGCCCATCTGATCCAAAGAGGTTCTTTGGTTCATCTGAAGAAATTATTGAGTTCCAGAAGGTTTCAGGCTGGTTTATGTATTTCAAAAACAAAGCGTAAAGATATGTGTTCGGAGAGTAATTAGTTTGAGTGTATAGTGCAACAAATCGAGTCAGAAATATTAAACAATTGTTCATAACTCAGGTAGAAAATGGATTAAATTGCGAAAATTCGATATACAGGTGTACCATAACTCCAAAAAATTAAAATAATTGAATTTAATTATTAAAAGCAGATATTTATCGGATTATTTAATTGTCTATATTGTTAAAATCTAAATAAAATATTAAAAACCTCCAAACTAGTGGCATTAAAAATATTTATTTTAAGTACACCAGTTTTAATTTCGCCATTTTTTTTTAAAAAAAAAACAGTACTTTACTATATGCCATTCTAAAATATACCTCAAATTATGGTACATAAGTATTTTTATGTATTTAAGTATATAAAGTTCATATATGATATTTTTAATAAGTAGTGAACAACAAAAAAAAATAGTGACTATATTCGATGAAATTAGAAGTGACATATTTTTACTACTTTCTTATCTTGTTCAGGGAAAGTTATTCATAAAATAAAGTGATTCATATGAATATGAAAAGATATCGTAATATTTTCTTTTGACTCAAGAACTGAAATGCAACCAGAATTACTCATGTGTGTGTACGGAAAACACACAAATTAAGTTCTTTACGCTACTAGGAAACTAGGCAACTAGGAATGGGGAAAATACAACTTCCCCGTTCATGACTTGTGGTAAATGCTTATCAGTTAATCGCCCTTTCCTCTTATTTCACCTCGTTTCCTTCCTTTCTTCCTTCCGAGTTCCACCTCGTCTTTTGTTCCGAACAATAGAATGGAGAATAGGCATTTAAGAAGAGATTACCCTTCCATTAATTAATTATTCTTCGAGAATTTCATTGCTTGCTCTAATTTTATGAATATTTTTGAACAGTGACTAATTTCAGTAATCAGTAAATGAAATGAACAAGACGAGAAATTTAATACAAGTTGAAACAAGGCTGTTTATATGACTTCATGTTGGTTGTTTCCAAGAAGCACTTCAAATAAACTAAGGTCATCAAACTAATTGCATATTTTGTTTTTCTTTGTACAGTCATAACAATACCCAAGTAAACCAATAAAATAAAATATTTTTTTTTGTGATTTATGTAGGTATATAACAAAGTAAATACGAAATAATGAAATCATAAATTAATTAAAAAAAAATCTCATATATACCATAAAGAGCTTCTAGCTCACAGCAAAAAGGATATCAGAATTTGGAGGTATCTTTATTGTTCATTGTACGCTGAAATATCATTTTGTAGCTGAAAACAGTACCTGTCGTCTCTGTGAAGAGGACGAAGAAACCTCGAAACACATTGTGTAAATGTTCATCTGTTGTCAAAAGCTTAACTATCTAGAATCTAGGTACTATTACTATATTACATTATTAGTAAGGTAAAACAGTTTTTATTGCTTATAGTATGAAAAGACTGGCACTGTTTTACTTTGCATATATTTTCATATTAAATAAAAATAAAATTTTAACCAAATGGTGATAATTATTAATATGTCAAAAATTTGTATGACAATATTAAAAGAGGTTAGTAGTTTGTAAAAGTTTTATAGATACTGAAAATAATATATGTTTACCTTTTTCCCACCAAACCCCACTTTCCAACCAACTTTACTTGTAGAGTTGTAGATCTACTGTCGTTAACTCGTTTGTATATATGTATTTTATAGCGTATCTCAAAACTTTTTAAAATTTACTAATTTTCCAACATTTTTTAAATCAAGTTTATATAAAATTTTATAAGTGTGAATTTTTTGCGAGTAAAACAATTTAACAATGCGACATTTAGCTAATGCCCGTCCGATTACAAAGTCCGGCATTTCCCCATTATTAACCACTTCCCATGAGATGGAAGAAATAAAGTAATATCCGAGACAATTTATCACGGGGCGCGCGGCATTGTGCGTTGAGTGATCCCGCGTCGGGCGGAGGGCGCGACATTTGACTTTCAGATGCGGCGACGCCGCGGGACGCCCGCCGACCCTTGACACCCTTAAGCCGGCCCTGATATATCGCCAGAGCTCTTCATGTTTGAATAACGCTACTTGCTGCTATTCCTCAAATCGCCTTCATCATAACATACCAACATAACCACATGAATTTGTTATTAAAATATTAAATATTTTTTATTATATTGAAGTGGAATAACAAATTTCATGCTTATTCATTATTATTCCAAAAAAAATGTACTTTGAAAATAATATATCAGTAATCGTTTTACCGACGAAGTTAAACAGATTTAATAGTTCTTGAAAGTATTGCCACATGGTAACAATTTTGTAAACCTGTTAGATAAGAATTATTGCAGAAAGTGATTTAAATGCAACCCTATATACTGTCTTGTCAATTTTTGTACAACCCAGTGAAGGATTAATCCTCTAGTGCGCCGTAGACAAAATATAATTCGGAGCCCTATTTAAAATTTTTTCTTTTTGATCTTGGCAATTTAGCTCATTACCTATCTAGAAGGGTGTTTATTATCAATTAATCAGATTTTTGTATGTTTTTATTGATAAAATATAAATTGACGGGCTTTGACATATATTGTTTTGGCGCGTTGTTTAAAATGATACTTAATTTATTTTTGGTTAAAAAACAAATACAGGTTATAAAATCAATCGGCCTGATTCTGGTGACCATTGTATAGAACACAATATTGTATAAAATACCATTATGGTATTCTATACAATGATGAACTAAAATGGTATTCTGGTGCCCATTGTTTTGAAAACTATATTGTATCCTATACAAGTATTATATTCTATACCATATCGTATACATTTCGTATTCACGTAACCATTTAAGAATTTGACAGAATTGTATCCGTAACCATTATCGTATAGATTTATCGTATTCATAACGTCAGATCCCAACTCGCGTTAGGAACATTGTTTTGGTTAAGTGATAAAATTATCTCAACAAAATGAATGATAATAATTTCATTTTTATTATTAATATGTTAGAAAATAAAAGAAACAGGTAAGTTGTTGAAATTTGGTAATTCACATCATAATTTACATTACTATTTTGAAACTATTGAAATTGTTATTTAAGACAGGAATTACGCATACAAAGAAGACAATTACGTGATGTGACTAGTGCTGGGAATAAATATCGATATATCGATATTATCGATAATATCGACATTATCGATATCGATATTTAAGCTTTTAAATATCGATTTATCGATAATTTCGATATTATCGATAACTTCGATATTATCGATAATTTCGATATTATCGATAATTTCAATATTATCGATAATTTAGATATTATCGATATTTTTGATGTTATCAAAAATTACGATATATCGACGCAATAAACACATATAAAATAAAACTAAATTTTTGTTGCTTTATTACATAGACGTAAATAATCATATCATTTGTAATTTTGTAGGAGAAATAGATATTTCGATAATTCCGATAATATTAATAATTCCGATAATATCGATAATATTGATTATTCCGATAAAATCGATAATATCGATATATCGATAATTCCGATAATGCCGATAATTGTGATATACGATATCATTTTTTCAATATCGCGCAGCCCAAGATGTGATCCGCCGCTTATAAAAATCTTTTTTCTACTTCAGTCATATCCTTTCTGTCTCTTGCCCTCTTCCTTACTTGAGATTTCCATTCTAAGAAAGTCTGAAAAATTTTTAATTAAATAAACTTATTTTTATAATATACCTAAAATTTTCATATACCGTTTTCCACTTCTCGGCTTCTCTAACAGCTCCATCACCACAATTTTTGAGGGTTTCAGCCAATTCTTGCCACAATAAACTTAGTGAATTTGGTGGCATACTTAGTGTTAATTTTCCCGTTCTTAATATTTCATATTTTTCAAAATATTCAACGTAGATTTGAATTTGTTTTTTTGAGACTTTTTTCTTTGCAGCAGCCATCGAAATTTTTTGTTTATAAACACAGGCGCTTGTCTGTCATATGCGAACTTGTAATCACATGTAAATTTAAAATTTTGAGGTTAAGTCACAACCAGTGACACCAATCGTTGAATATATAAACACATCGTTTTTCGCTGGATTTCAACTGTATACTAATTTAAATTTATTTAATTTTTTGTTAAATATTAATTTTATGTAAGAAAATATGTTAATATTACAGTAATTATTTACTTAAAAATATAAATATATTGCTTTTCTTGTATTATTTTAGAATGTTGGCCTCACTGCAAACGGGCGATTACAATATTGTATTCATTACAATATCTCTACTATACGATTGCAATGTGTACACCAGAATACCAAACCTTTACAATATCTTATAGAACATTGTAATCGTCATCGTATAGATTACAATATTGTATTCTATACAATGGTCACCAGAATCAGGCCGAATATAAAATAAAATACATATTAATCGATACTACAAACTCATTTGTTTAATAAAAGCTATTAGGAAACATGCTTTTACATTATAATCTTAAGAGGCCAGACAAAAGCGATCTGTGAAAGTGACCTCGAAGCACGGATCATTCTCTGTTTTATAAAATAACATGTCATAATTTTCAAATTTCATAACTTCAATTTATTTTCTACCCAACTTACATGTGTATACCTTTTTCAATTTCCCACCTAACCCCACTTGTGTAATTAAAACGTTTGTAACCAGGGCATGTAACCGAAAAAAATACGGGTTAACGGTTAACCCTTATAGAGAACGTTATAATAATAAAGGTTTTAGTTCGAAAACGGGTTTTTTAAAAATTGGAAACCGGTTTAAACCGGTTAATATATCGGTTAAAAAATAATTAATATTAATTAAAAAAAGTAATTATAAAAATTTGATTAACAAAAATTACAGAATAATTAATTAAAAAATTACCATCTGAGAAAAATATAACAAATAAAAAAAAGCAATTTAATTAATGAATATTCACAAAAATTCCTGTAATATCTTTACAAAAACGCAGGTCACTTTTCAATTTTAAACATGCCTGTGTTGACAAAGGCCGTATTTATTTGGGACCTTTTAAGTAACCTTAACGGCCAAAGAGACTACCTACATTTATGACTCTCCAATAAAATGTTAATTGTAAAAACTGTCATGACTCATGTACAAATACAACTAGAAAACACAGATATATAAAAAATATTAATTTTTTTTCCACGCTAAATTAGCTAACTATTAAAATAAAGCTTAATGTTCGCTAAAACCGGTTTATTTTTTTTTTGGTTAACGGTTACCGGTTTTTCGGCCTAAAAAATATCGGTTAAAGTTCGCAATTTTCGTGGAAAATATCGGTTACCGGTTTTTATTAACCGGTTTTTTTAACCGGTTACATGCCCTGTTTGTAACCAACTTCACCTGTAGTACTATTGTCCTTTACCTATAAATTTTTAACATACCTCAAAACTTTTTATAATTTACTAATCCCGATTGAATCCGGGCCCGTCCAATTACATTTGTCTTACTTTTTTATTGATTAATCCAGCCCTGTATATAAGTATGTAGGTGCAATAACACATCTACACATAAAAATAACCATCTTTTAAAGACAAGACTGTACTGCATTTTTTCCATAAAATACAAACTGTACTATTTAACCTTAAAATTATAGATTTTAATAAAAAATTATATTTCTACCTTTTGATGTGTACTGCCACTTGACGCCGCAGCCTCAAAGAAAGTCCGTCAATATTTATCAAAGTTTAGCAAATCACAAAAGGTTTAATACAGTCAATACAACTAATATTTATCACATTTCACTACAAATACACATACACCCGAACTCTACAACACACGCGAAACAACTAATGTATGTACCTACAAGTTCATACTCAAATATAACAAGCTAATATTTACAAACAAAAACGTGTTTATTATAGAAAATTAACATTTGATATGTTTCAACAGTTTTAAAAATGTTTAATATTTAAGTAAAGAAAATATTAAATATAGTTATTTTTTATACAAGACGATAAAATAATATTTTATCGACAAGCGGAAAGTGTTAATTCACGAGCGATATAATCGCGAGTGAATTATTTATTCGCGAGTCGATAATTTAATTTTATCGTCGTGTACAAAATTCAATTTTTTTCTATAGCAGGTTTTGAAAAGAAAAGAATTAGAAAAATTAAATTAATATGTAAGAACAATTTTTATCTACAACTATTGAAATATGGGTACATTATACGTGTGATACTACATATAATATACTACTCATATTACACAAGTGTAATATGAAATGTCATGATACACGCTACAATTTTCTGTAATAAATAGGGCATATAATTTAACACATAATATTTTATTAAACTGTTAATTTATTAATAACATATTTTTTATTATAAATATCAATATATATGCTTATAAAAGTATAATAAATACAATTTGAAAAGTGATTTTGACATTTAAGTGCTACTGTCGCGCCATCTGTTAAGCTATATATGAACTACCTACACCTAACTGAATATTTAACAAATAATATCAGATTTGTTATACGCCTGATAGTTGTAGATAAAGTATAGTATTTGACTCGCATAATATGGCTACATTACACTCAGATGATTAAAAATACTCGCTACCGCTCGTATTTTTAATTACATCATCGTGTAATATAGCCTACATATTATGCTTGTTAAATAATATACTATAAAATGTCAGTATAGTCTGCGTTGTTATGGAAATGTACTTCTAATAAACAAAAGTTAAAGTACTTTATCTATCCTTGCGGTTAAAGTGCTACTTTATCCACTATTTTGAGTTGATAAAATTACACTTTAACATCTGCTATAAAAAAAAATAAATTTGTACGCTGACGACATACTAGATATGACAAATTTATCGAAATAATTTGTACTTGTATTCTAATTTTTATCTTCTAACCATATGTAAATATGGGAACAATGGGAACTACCTATGAGGAATCTGCTATAGTTAAGAATTAAGTGAAATCATAACAGCAGATGGAGTGGAAATATCAATCATTAAATAGCTTTTGTTTCTCACATAAATTAAGTCAGGATCATGAATAAAAAAATAATTCGTTGAAATTTGTAAACTAAAAAATGAACAATATTTGGCCAATTGATTGATAGCTACTTTTAATGTTATTATTTGATTAATTTAATTGCAATTAATTACGATATTAATTTATGAATAGTACATAACATAATTTGTTTTATATTTTTTTGTATTCTAATGTGAAAACAAGTTGTACTCAAAATCTTAATTGTTTGCAAACTACTGTTAATTTTTCTTATTTTCAACATTTTTTTTATTCATGGCCAGTTCGTCTAATATTACATATACTTAAATTTTGTTGCTCAGGTTTAGATAAATATGTATAAAAAGTACCAATTTTGTTTGAAAGACATGAATATCATATTATTCTAATGATTATGCAAGACATATGCACTTACGGAATTCAATTCGGTTATTTAAAATCTTTTATTAACAAATTCTATTATTACAATGACCCTTATAATAAGATCCTTTAAGAGTGATTATATTAGGTACATACTTAAGTTCTGAGATTTCAATAATCAACACGTTTGAGAAGTATTAAGATTACAAGTGAATAATATTTGATGTAGTTCACCCTAGTGATTGCAGATAGGGTGACCCGTCCCAAACATTTATATGTTAAGCAGAGTTAATCCCGCGCTTATCCAACTGATATTGAAGTTCCTCTAATACCGACACCCCAGAACTCTAACTTGGTAATAGCCTTAATCGACGGACGTCCAGGAATTAGTGACGTACGAGGATATTGTGCGTTATATTACATTAGTCTTAAGGAGCATCCCACAGAGAACGTCTTCATCACTCTTTTTTTCACTGATCTTCGAACTTCGAACGTGTTCAAACAAGTTTGTTTATAATATTCTAATCTTAATCTGCTTTATTATTTATGTAAGAAGTAGACTTATGAGTTTTTTATAAACTTGTAATAATTTTAAAGTAGAGAATCACAAGTATACCTACACATAACATTTAAATATTTAAAATGATTCGAACTAGTCACAAGATTTAATTGCTGATTTCTTCTCTGTTTTTGTCAAAAAAGGATCATAAATTATGAATGAGTGTATATATTCTTATGTACAGAGATTTCATTTTAAGTAGTAACTTATTGCTATTTCGAAAACTATAAGAGTTACGAAGTCTGGTAAATTAGCAAAGAATTTTTATTTTATAATACTATTTCATTGAGCAAATATTTTTTCAGCAAGTGGTTTCTTTTGAAGATATAATTATTATTTTATTAATATTATACTGTCGCTGTTAGTACATAGGTGCCCAAGTGCAGATATAGACTTATTGTAGAATTTAGGAAAAAAAGTATCGTTACTGTAAGAGAATAGTACACATTGAAAAAGAACTATGTATATACATACTTAGCCTCTAACAAAACTAAAACGATTTTCTAATAAATTGATGTCTTTTGTTTAATTTAATAATGAAATAATACTTTAAAAGGTAAGAAAAACACTAAATTTCCGTGTTTAATAAAAAATTGTAACAACTACATAAGTTTCGCTTTCGATTACGTTTTCGGCCAAAACTAGAAGAGGAGCCGAATATTCGGTTACGGTTTCAGTTTCGGCTGAAAATCATGTTTCGGTCTAACGCACTAATATATTGATTCGTCCGTCTGTCGATCAGAATGTACGAATGTACATTTGTTGATCACATTAAACACAACGAATTTTATTAAAAATTAGTAAAATGGAAGTGTCGGTTTAGTTTTGTATGTCATTTTCTGTTTCGTTTGCGAATATTTCATTGCTATAAAATATTGAAATACCATCTTAATTTTTATTCATTTGTACACCACATTGTAGTGACGATTTTATGATGGCCACAAGTAGTTTTTGTATTGTTTCTTACTTTAAGTAAAAATATATATAATGATAAATTAATTACCAGTTCACTTAGATTTTTTTGCACGTTAATTTGTCGGCGAAAGCAAAGGTATAATTGGCGAAGTGTATGGTTGGAAATGAGTGTTTGGCGCCAGGTGAGGACTCACAGGCGCGTGTGGAACTCCCAACCTCCCAAGAGCTAATTGCTGACCACTGGCCACGTGTATTCTCCGTGCGGAACCGTAAGCCTTGACTTTTTAGGGTAATTTGCTTTACTACACTTCCGTAAGCCATTGTTACAAACCACAAGAGACATAAATCCTAGAATAACCCTGCACTAAATATAGTAAATTTATTTTTAATTTTACTAGGTGCCTTGAAATTTGCACCGTTATATAGTTTTTATAGCAATAACAATTATGATTTTGTTTGTAAAAATAAGGTATCTAGGTTAACATCATTTCCTTGAAATTTACCTATGTGTAATGAAATTCTATTTGTAAGTGATTTCGTCAACAAATTTAAAAACCTATTGGCTACAAATAAAAAATTCGGAACATGTCAATAAATAGTAACACCAATAATATAACAATTGCATATAGGTAGTACTTACGATTATTGTTTTTTCTACTGGCTAAACCCAATGATGATACAAAAGATGTTCAGAAGTAGAACAGCAAGAACATGGTCCGAAAATTGTTTCTGAAAATAAAATATGGTGTGAATGTACCTGAGCAAAGATGTTCCATTAAATTATATTTAAAAAAAAATCAAAATTATATTTATACGAGTATATTTACTGACGTTAACTTTTCAAAATTTCCTTGGGACCAAATTTCTTTTAATGAACAAAATTAAAACATAAAATTGCAAGAATAAAGAAATACTAGAAAGGGATGAAGGGAAACTAAAAATCTTATTTATAATGAAAAATATTAAGTATGGAATATTCTTCGGTTTGTGATTCGTGGATAACATTAATTGCTTGGTCTCGATGTTACACAATTCTATGGCTTAAAATTAACGTCCAGAGTACCAGTGCTCTAAAATGCGCTCTACTTTAAACAGGCCAAGAATCAGAGCATTTTGAATACATAATCTAATTTTTGATCGATTGTAATCAGTGTACAACCCAGAGCTTCGTTGCTCCAAAACGTGAGGTGGTTTTAGCAGACCTAGAATTAGAGCAAACACTTTAAAATGTTCTAATTCTTGACCCACTAAAACCAGAGCACAGTTCAGAGCAGCTAAATTTGCTCCAGAATGTGCTCTGGTTTGAGCAGATCAAGAATTAGAGCAAATATTCCAGAGTGCTTTAATTCCTGACTCACAGAAACCAAAGCAGCTAAATCTGCTGCAGAATGTTCTCTGGTTTTAACGGACCTGGAATTAGAGCACACATATCTTTAGTGCTCTAAGTCATGACCCACTGAAACCAGATCACAATCCAGAGCAGCCAACTCTGCTCCAGAATGTGCTCTGGTTTCAACAGACCTGGAATTAGAGCAAACACTTCAGAGTGCTCTAATTTCTGATCCATATTGAAACCAGAGCAGCTAAAACTGCTCCAGAATGTGCCCTGGTTTCAGCAGGCCAAGAATTAGAACACACTCTGAAGCGTGCTCTAATTCCTGGCCGGCTGAACTACGCCACCTTCAGGGCATTAGATGCCCTGGAAGGAGGTCTAGGCAGACCACCAGGCTAGGAGGGACAGAGGCCCAAAAGCCCACTACCGTCCCGGCGCCCCGCAAAGCGGGACTGAGTACTAGGGTCTCAGGATTCCCGGTATATTCTGAGACGCGCATATTATCGGTCATATAGCTTCCTATTGGTTGATATTCAATCTGTAATTTAGACTGAACTAATGGGAATTTGAGAATGAAAATTTGTACACATAGGTACTTTGATGCTACAAATTCACTGGTACTATTCTTAAGGATGAAACGCACACTCATTTTAGGGTAGTACTACAAAAATATGAAGGAGGTACAATAACTTTTTAAAATGATAACGCAATTCAGGACTTTATTACTGATTTAAAAAACAAATGCTGCGCTTTCCTTAGGATACCTCAAAGAAAATTTTCCCGATGCCTCCACATATTCGGCATCTCTCTAAATATTTGATATTGATAGGTCCTTCATCATCATCTGTAGCACAACATTCCTCTAACGTATGATATTGGTTTTAAGACGTTTTATTTACATTTTAGTAGTATTCTAGCAGAAAAATAAATACACAAAAGTAAATTGAAACTGTAATATTATTAATGTGGATACATAATTACTAATACTTGTCGCGGAACAGATCCTTTGCGTTATTGGAATTTGGAATAAAAGACTCAAAAACGAAACAAATCCCAAATATCCGGAACCTTTGATCATCCCACCTTATGTATGTATACCAATTATTGGCAACTGTCAATTTACTAATTTATAGGAAGTGAAGACATAGTCATCATAATTCAGTAGTTTAATGATGCCGTTCGAAGAATGCGATTATTTACAAATAAGTGCAATGTGATGAAAGTGCGTGAATTCGGCAGAGTGATCTGTTAGCTGAGCAGCTCCGGGTTAGTTAATCCGGTGCGCTGTCTGATTATGCAGCGCGACGGGACGCCCACGATATTGTTTTCTTGATTACGGCGCCGGTGACACGCCCGGCTTTAAACTGCGACCTCGTGATCCGAGACTCACCACCTCACATGACCTGACTGCCAAATCGCTGCCACAACACGTTCATCAGATCTTATCCTCCACCACGCAACTAACAATGGGGATTTTCCCACAGAACTGTTTTCACAGAAATTTACATTGAATTTTTAGGGTTAAATAATAAACATAATGATATAAACTCTAAAGTAACTACTTGGACACAATGGTTATTTGATTGTAGATATGACGACATTTGGAATAAAATCTCAAACCTTTTACTTCGTTTAGTTCTAGTTAAAACTCGCAAAAACAATGGGAATGGGGTTTGTGACCAAATTTTCATTTCGATTCATTATACGTAGTTTAGAAGAAAGTAGTTGTTAAAAATTTGGGGAGGGATGCTGGCATATCATTGTGGTAGAATTGTAAAAGAAGAGAGGTAGACTAAGAACATAAGAAACAGACTAACTTGCCTTTTTCCACGATCCTACCACATTGACGTAATGCGACCCTGTCCGGAACATGAAATTGCTAATGACTTCTTTATTAGTTGTTAGTTTTTATATTTTATGACATATATTGAAATTCGATAATGATCACATATCCCCATGGGGTAAGATAATCTAAAGAAATCCATTTTTAGACCCAAATTTTGATATTTGAAATTAGTCCATATTGATAGAGGTTGATGCGCTGATTTCAAATTTACAAATAGAATTGAATTACATACATCCTTTTGTTTCTGAGATTTCTGTTCTTAAAATTGAACCTTAAAAAATAGTTTGTTTTCTGAGTATACCTCGAAAATAGATATGGTTGCAATCTTGCAATCTCGACGATTATACCAGTTGATTCTAGGAACAAAGTTACATAAAGAAATGTTTTTTTCGCATATAGGTAGGTTCTTTTCGGTGAAAAATAAGAAAAACTAAAAAAATAGAATTTCAGTTTCTCGCCAGGAAAATTTTTGTATTCAAAAATTTTCATTATCTGGACTTTTAAATAAAAATGGATGCGTTGATTTCAAAGTATAAAACGGAATTTTATTATTTCGCAACGTTTCCGAGATATTTACGTTTAAATTTCGACCCAAAAAGAGGTTGATTCTACAGACAAAACACGTTCGATTTTGTTAATAGAAATCGTTTAATAATGAAAATCGGAAAAGTTTCATTTAATTTACACCGATTTTTTTACAAATAATTTGGTATGTTTCACACACGATTTCAATAATGATACATTTCACCTACAATGATTTACATATTAATGTTGTCTCGAATAATCATATAGCATTGTCGAATGATATTGAATTTATCTCGCTTTCTAAGTTACACAGTAGGGCTACAATATATCAAGTATCTACAATACTGTTGCAACAACAGCTGTACAATAGTACCTACAGCTGATAGTAAGTTCTGTTGGTACTACTTTGGAAACTATGAACACATGTAATGATAATATAAATCAGTACTCTCTATTCTTAGTATTCTTTTTTATTACTTGCATTTTAACACAAAAGTGGGATAGGAGTGACGCTGCTATTGTTCGAGAATTTTATGGAGTTAGGAAGGCTCTAGAATGTTCTAGAGATTAATTGGCGGCAGTGTCGCATCGGACGGCTCAGGGAGGTCAGTAAGTTAGGACGGTTAGAGTGTGCAGAGAGTCACTGAAAAAGGCAATGTCGCGTGTCGGTCAGTACATGTCAGCGACATGTAAAGTAGAAATAAATAAATAGTTAGTGACATAAATAAATAGTTGGTGATATAAATAAATAGTTGGTGATATAAATATATATGGTGAAAATAAATATTGCGTAGGTTTAAGTATTTAAAGTGCTACAGTGCTAAAGTCTTCATTAAAAATAATTAAATTATTGTTAATGTTACTTACTTTTATTACTTTTTTATAAGTTATTATTCGTTTATTAGAACTAGTTATATAAATATTCGTGTTTCAATTGTTTTTTTACACTTCACCTAAATAAATAAACGTTACAACAAATATACCATCAACATCACTTCCACATTCGCCAACATCCGATGAACGCGTCCCTTATTCTTTACTTGAGCTTTCCGAGTCTGTCACGGGTATTACACCTCAAGCTCGCAGTTGGCTATGGTGGGGGAACACCGGCACATCAACCATCCGCAGAGGAAGGAAGGAAGGAAGGAAGGAAGGATGCGGACCGAGCACTTCCTACCTGTCACGTGACTGCCGTACAGCCAATCACAGCACAGCACCGCGGTGATTTACATCTCGCATGTTGTAGTTATTAAATGCTTAATTTATATTCTTAATAAAGAGGCCAGGGGAAATTTACGCGGTGTAAATGCAATGCGCTTGAAATATTGCTTGTACATTCGCTGGAAATATAAAGGTGCTTAGTAGTTGGATTTTTCAGCTACAAAATATAGGATACATCAAATTATACCATAAATAATTATACTGGTTTTTTACAACTAGAATGTAATTCATATTTCAAAATATTAAAAAAATAACATGTTTTCATAATGTCTTTAAATATATAAATTATTATGCTATTTTACCTCATTTTTGGGCAGAATAATCCGCGAAATTTAAATTATTAACCTTACTTTCATTTTTATCCTGTTACATTTTTACAGTTCAAATACAATAATCGAGAATTTTCATATAGCTTTTTTTGCAATTTTTCACACTTTATAACACGCGGAACTGAAAACGCAAGTTTAGTAATTTTTCCCATATGTCAATTTATATGGCTGACTACTTATATTATCGCCATTTTTCGGAAAAAATCTTAAACGCATGGGCTCATAGGTTTGCAGTAAGTAGCATTATAGAGTATTTAAAATATATGTATTTGAAATAAGTTATTGAAATAGATTAAATATTTTGATAATTTCTATTATTTTAATTATTTTTTAATCTTTGCATTTCTTGAAATACAAATAATCTTATGTGAAAGAATTAAAAATATTTAAAATGCTCAAAAATATTTGAAATACTTAAAATTATTTGAAATACTTCATAGTATTGGAAACAAAAAATTAGGGATTTTATTATTTGAAATACTGAATATTTCAAATACAAAAAATATAAGGTATTTTACTACAGAATTCTAATACTTTTGTTTTGTCCAATAGAATGCAAGTAAAACTTATCATAAAACAAATTTCTTAGGTACTTGAGGCTCTGTGCCTTCTAGATATGTAATGACACAGACTTTCAGTTGCTGATGATGATGATAATGTGATGTATAAAAATATCGTGAATACTCGTTTTGCAATCATCATGTTTTTCATATTTTTCTCTTGTTCATGTTGCTTTACAATAATCTACATATTTCCACAAAGTGGGATTCAGATCAGCTTTGTTAAACCATAACCATATTATTGCATATTTAGTATTGCCTTGACTGCGTGTTTGATAAGAGTGGTGGGGATGTTTCTGGCGTCGGGACGCTGCACCCTCAGTGCGATGCCCGCGGTGCTCGCGTGAACAGTGGTCAGTGCGGTGGGATGTGGCGCCTGCCGGGCTGCTCTGCGGAGGAGCTGCTGTCGCGCCGTCTCGTCGCCGTGCACCAGCACCGGAAACTGCACCCCCACATGATATACAACGGTAGGGACACTTTACAAAACAAGGGTTTAACACTTTAAGAGGATTCCCGGTGAAGCTAGAAATTCTAACTTCATATTTTGTGTTTCTAGTATCGACAACGTTCACAAGTTCCTACACTGTACAAGAATAACAGATCATTTTTCGGTCGACTCTTTTCAATACGTGTGTACTTTAAGTTTCTGTCTTTCTTACACAGGTATAACCTACCCTTACAATAAGAAAACTAGTAGTGGGAGAACATTAAAACAGGAGAAAATAGTAAGAAATTTGTTTGTTACAATTTTTCTGTTTTAAGAAAAATGGTTAATTCAAGTAGTTTTCTGATTGAAAATACTGATTTATAGGTCTTTATTCTACAAGTCTATGTCTCTTATTTGTCGAAAAAATACTTTAGATAACCGTTAGACATTACAATAAAGTAGTAGGTACCTTTATGTCTGATATTTAATAATTTTTTTTTGCGATTCTATTTTAAATTTTAAAATATATTTGATATAGGCGGATGCATCTAAATTTGAAGAATTCATATGAATTTATTTCATATTAGTTTCTTTTCTAGCTTTTGAATAAAAAGAAAAATGCTTAGCATGTATTTTACCATATAGCAATAGACACCGGGAATCCTCTTAAAAAATACTTTCTTCTAAATAGATCCCTGCTTCCGTAAAAAATTGTACTCATATGTAATACCACTAGTAACTGCAATTTTAATTGGAATTTTTATCGTTACGGTCACGACTGATTATTGTGATGAAAATCAAACGAGTCCGCAGGATGAGTGACGATTTTCTAAAGCAACAAGCAGGAGTGAGTTAGGCAAAAATTACAAGTAAAAGTTACGAATGGTATTCGGCATGACAATTCTTCGAAATATATATATTTTCAATTAATTATCTGTTCCTATTTTGACGGACGTTGTATCTAAGCAACACCTATTTAGTTGTGTTAATTCCGCGGCAATTTCTAGTAACTGACAATTGTCAGTAAGATTTGATCCACCAAAATACTAATATTTTTAAATAATTTCGCTATTACATGCTAGAATATTTTCAAGTTCTTCAAATGATATGTTGTATTGTATTTCCCGCTCAATCATTGAAAAAAAGTGTCTCTATATTTATTCATATACCAATAATCTAAAAAAGTCGTAATATTTAAATAAAAATGATACATACATAATTTTGCATTTTTCTCAAAAATTTTGTTATGTAAAAGTATTACATATGGACATCGTTGAATTCAGAAAAAAATACTGAATCGAATAACCAAATAGAAAAAGTAGGTTCCCATTTAAAATAAGAAAGTTGTACCCCGTATTTTGAGAACTACTGGTCGAAAAGAAAATTGTTTACCTCAATAAAGTAGTCTTATAAAATAGAAATTGTTTGCTAATTTAAACGACCTTGAAGCTTTTATAGTTTCCGAGATAGCAATAGTGTACCACTTAAAATGAACACCCTGTATATACTTTTTTGAGGTGCAACTTGACAGCAAAATTTCAGAAACGAAGAGATAATTAAATTCCGTTTAAAAAATTGAAATCAGTGCATTGAGATCTATCAATATATACACTATTTCCCAAAATAAAAAGTTGGGCTCATAAATGAGTATTTTTGGGATATTTCGCGTTTGTCAACACAATTTTTGGTTTAATACTGTTGTTTGGTTTGTTTTAACTCTAGTCACATGATTTTTTTGGGAAACACAAAAACATGTATAAAATGACCTTCACATAAGGCAACTTTTATCTAATTTTACCGACTTTGAATCTCTTATAGTTCTCGAGATCCCTATGCTTAAACAGCTTCATGGGTCACGCGTAAAACACCATAAAAATTATGAGAAATCGTATAGGTCAACTATGACGTATTACGTTTTTAAATAAATAATGTAAAAGTCTAAAGGCAAGCTTTAGCATTTCACATCACAGTAAGGTGGCGTTGAGAGTTGTGAAACAATCGCGCAACGATTCATGGCTAGGTGCGATCGTTTGCCCGGCGTTCTCAGAATTACGCTCAACTGTTTCAGACCTGGAAGAATGCGGATCCCACTCACTGACACATATACGTGTGACTTTCTGTTTGTAGTAGTGAAAGAAATATCACCATTTTTATATGTAGTTGTAAGTTTCTATACTTTTGCAATAGCAGATGATTTTTCTCAGGATTTCTATTCTATATTTATCTATACTGCTTTGCATCTTTATAACGTTATTTTCAAATATATTGAACTAAAAACTGCAAAAGGGTAAACATTTTGAAAATCATATTTTTTTTTCATTTTCCATTACAGTACAAAAGGTTTACTATAAAATACAAATTAAACATTTCAGCAAAACTTTTTTTTTTAAATGACTAATACCTTTCATAACAGGGCATTATGGACATTACATAATATTAACATTATGAATCATTCTAGTAATTATAGTATTTTTAGAGTAACCTTCAATTAAATAAACAATAAATAAATAATTTATGGTTTTATGAATGAACTTTATTTCCAGTAATTTTAATGCGTAAGAAAGTTAATTATAGTATACGATTTTCCGGGAAATTAAAATAAATAATATCTAATTGGTACTTCATATTTCTTTATAATTTTAAATGAATATATAATTTATGAATCATTATATGTAGCACAACATTCCTAGATGAAACGTGGCCTCAAATACAGATTTTAATCTGGTTACTATAGTACAGGAATGTACAATTTAATCAAGACTACGGGCCAGAAAATGAGTATAAGGTCATAAGTATTTGCGGGCCGGTATTATAATTCTGCTTCATAAGGGACAGTGTGAAGAGAATCATACTATTAAACGAAAGAAACAATTTCAGAAGAAGTTTAAACATTGTAAAAAAGGAATAAATGAAAAAATACGATATGGAAAAATAATAATTTATTTAAGAGAACTATTAAAATATTATTTATCCGATGACAATGAATTACCATTTCACAGAATTAGCATCAATTATCAAGGTGGGCGGTGATCGGAAAAGAACAAACACATATCGGCTTATAACAAAAGAAAGTGTAAACAAAATCACTTCGCCTGCGGTGAAGGAGTAAGCACCTTGCATTAAACCACGGTGAATCTTTGTGGTTTCGTGTACTGGTTGACAGACTGGTTATAGATAGTCCGAAATAGATGAAAGATTAGGTGAAAATATTACCGCCTGATAATCCTCGTGGGTGGTACGGTTTCAAATTATAAAAACACCGCACATTTGATGTTACCGAAACACGTATTTTTATTTTCCTTGCGTGTGGTACTTTTGCAAACTTGAATAATGACGCCAGGAAGTGATTATTATTGTTTATTTGTTATGTAACAAGAGGAAAAAATTTCGAAAAGATTTCAAAATATTTTGATATTCTAAAAAACTTGTCTTTTAACGAATCATTGAATATACGACGCTTAAATCTTAATATTCCTCACACCAACGGCAATTAAAATTCCATTAAAGCCACACAACTAAAAATTTACAAAAAAATAATCAGAATAACATTCATACCTTTTATGTGAATCATAATATCAACAACCTATATGTTGTGTCATAAAAAGTTATGGCTATAATCTTAAAATACGACCTAAACACTAAAAAGAATCATTGGTGACACGATTGAAAGGATGATGTGTCTTTATTAACGACCATGACATTAATTTTACCCACAAAAATTTGTAAGAATTTTAATCCGTTTTTATACTTAGTGTACCTATAAAGGTGTATCAAAACTCACAACTGTATGATATGCTGATAACAAATCAAAAAGATTTTTAATAAAATTCGTAAAATTATGGATAGTTTCTTTAAAATAAACATTTTTATTGCCACTGGTTTAAGAGATGTTTTTAATATTTTATTTATATATTAACAATATAAAAAATTACTGAATATCATAAATATTTGATTTTTAGACTAGCTACATATAGGACAATACAAAATAGAAAAAATGGTACAATATCTTGTACCAAAAATTGTTAGATTTTGTCGAAGTTTTGTATGATACTAATGTAATTTCTTGTACAATATATTGGCTCTGATTCTATGAATTTTCCTTGAATATGTCAATGTGACAAGCAAAATTAATTATAAATTCATTTACATTTAAAGTTTGCAACACTTACAACTTTACCAGTAGTTGCACTGAGTTTTCTATAACCATACTACATACAATAAAAACAATTAAACGTTAGAAACGCGTGAGATCACAGCCAAATTGACTGACAGATTGTATTAGAAATAGAATGTGTTCTATTTTTTCAACACATTTAAGATCACATACAATATTTCAACCAATTTGCGGTGTGATACTAGCCAATTTAAATTGTACTGAAAATGATGCAGGAACTTGTACTAATAGGTTAGTCTAAAACTGTCTTTGAAGTTAAAATATAATGATATGGATATTAAACAATTGATTGAATTTAATGAGTACAGGTAATAGAGTATTAGAAAAAGAATAATTTGAAGAATAATTTGTTTAGAACTTGAAATTTAAAAAATCTGCTGTAATCTGCGACGCTGTGATCTTCACACAACTGTGTTAATAGCAGTGGCGGGATTTCAGAAATTTTATTGCAGGGGCTTTTGTGTCAACTTTAAAGTAAATATTTTTTTACTGTAATAAATACTTAATTGAGTCATGCTGATACCATACATAAATAAAAAAATATTATATAGCTTCCAGACAAAAAAGTGACTTAAAAGTTTTTATAATCTCCTCAAATAATTTTCTTTTGATTCTCCAAGCTTTGGAGAGGCAATTGCCACCCCCTGCAACATCCAAATTCCGCCACTGGATATTACTTGCGACAAAAATATTTGTGTAACGTTTACATTTTAACTTTGTTTTTACAATATTTTTTTTATAAAACTACAGCAAAAATATATTTTCCTGAAAATAGCTTAAAAAGTTATTACAAAAAAATGTGTAGTTAAAAGTTACCTTTTTATTTAAAAATAGTTAAATTTATAAACAAAATATATTTTTTGCTGGCGCAAAACCAAAACAAAAAAATCCGTTACAATGATATGTCAGTGTCGTGGTATGGGACCGCGGAGATTATGGAACATGTTTCCCTGAAATGTGGTGTTATTGAAACATTAGCATAGTTTTTTCCTCGGCGGGCGAGCACGCGGGAGATCAAGGTCGATGAGTAGTTAATCATCGAGCAGCAGAGCTGATCGAGGAGCGGCTAAAAGAATACAAACCGCAGACTATATTCCTCGTACACAGTTTAGTAGAAATGAGCGCTGACAGTTCTTGGGAAATATCTGCGCGGGTGCAGGACCGTAACCAAACGGATTATTCAGTAAATAATAATTCATGTTTTGATAATAATATCGAAAAAAAATAGTATGCCCCCACAGGATTGGCCTAATTTAAATCAATTGATTTAAATCGTGATTATTTTTGACTTTATTTGTTATATAACAGAAGAAAAATGTAAGTATTTAAATGTGTAACTAAAAGTAAATATTCTTTGTTATTCTTCCCAGTTTTATTCAGATGAATCGATTTGATATTATTATAGATATCGTTTTCGTTAATGAAATAAAATATTTATATTGTGTTTAAAACAATTAAAAATGCAGTAACACTTACCTATGCCTATATTCATAGTCGGTACTTCGTCTTGACTCATACTTGAGTACTTGTCAAATGCTGTCAAATTGTCAAATTTACAAATATTCCAAACGCTATAACTACAATTTATCCAAATCTCTACCTTGAGGTTATTATTTAGTCTAGAATTAACGAAGCTTCAACAATGAAACATGTCACGTACTAAAAGACGAGTACGACAGGAATAATGCTTGGCGAAGTAGCTTGAGTAAACATTGACTATGAATACAGGCATTAGATACCTATCTAACAACGATTTTTGATTTTTTTAAGTAAATTATGATTTTTGCCAACCCTGTACCCCAATTATTATTTTACGAAATATTTCTGTTTTATAAATACGAGATGTAAGGGATTCAGCCATATTTATTTATTCAGTCTCACAGCCTCGATCATTTCGATCCCATATGAGTCTTCTTCAATAGATGACCTTTCAATAATTTATGGTTTACATAATATTATGAATTTGTTAATTAGTTTTTAATTATTCATAATAATAATATACCATCTAACATAGCAAATCCAAGAAACATATCTGTATATTTTTTAAGAGAAACAATGCAACGAAGTACCTTTATTTTTCCCTAAAACTTAAATATCTCAAAAATATTTTTTTGCTATTGGACGCACCTGCTCCTTCAAATGTGGTTGAATCTCAAATTTATTAAACTACCCAGCTAGTAAACATCTCAATTTTGATTTTCTGTTTTGTTGTAATAAATAAGGTATTTGTTATGATTTTATACATTCCTATAGATGGAACAAGGCGTTATATGGTACTTATTTTATGAAAAGTTTTACTTGTATTTTAGTGGTGTAGGTCAGTCTACAGTCTATGCAAGATACCAACAGCTTACGCTTACAGTGTGTGTATTTTTATCTGGATTGGGATTTGAACCCCAGATCTCACACTTACACTTTTGAATTCAGATCACTTTACCCTCTTTATTGAACAAACTGATCCTAATTAATCCACTGGCCGAGGTAGATCAGATGGTACAGTCAGATTGTCTAGTGAGTTTGCTGTTTTTTTTAAATAATTGAAAAAAAATGGAGATATTACAAATTTATTATCCTAAACCCAACACAACTTATGAGCTAGAATTACTATCGAGAATAATAAACAAGGTAAATTCAGGTATAGTTTAACATTTACAATATTATTATAATAATTGAATTAAAATTATAACCTCAATTTTAAATATTACATATACCTAAAAATGGCATTCCACTTGCACTAAATAAGTGAACTGATACAACTAATCTATCTGAACTGATCCAAATGATCTGATCTGATCCGACTGGCAAAAGGAATACCACTACTATTAGGCAGGAGGCTCACTTGTTTAGCACGCTCTGCCTTGAATTGACCGGAATGTTGAATTTGGGGTTCAAATCTCAGCTTTACCAATCTTGAACCAAATAAAAATACAGCTGTGTCCTAGTGGTTTGGAACGTAGGTACTGTAAGCTGTAGGTCCCTAGAAGAGGCTGCAGGCTTACTTACAATTCTATCTCGATTTCATCTATCCCATGAAATTTAATATTGAATTAAGTTTTTTATTTACTGTATCGTATATATTTATTTTATATTTTGTATTTTTATAGCAATGACATTTAACAAATGTTATAAACATATGAATCACGAATAACTTATCTGTTTTATTGAAATTATGCATAGCCCAGTTTCATCGAAGTTTTTAATCAATGATTAAATATCAATAAGTGATTAAAATCAATAAAATCCAGAAATTTTTATCGCTAAACTAGAAGATGAATAAATGATATCTTGTAAATGTATTTATACATACAAATATACGAGAATATTTATTAGGATTTGTCAATTTATTTTTTACCTCGTTTTTTACGTAGTCTTTAACTCTTTTTAACACCCTGTGTGTAGTATACTCGTATCGTTTCTAAATGATAAATCAAAACAACGATGACATTTTAGACATATTCGCAGAGAATAAGAGAAATGTAAGTGTAGTGAAGATATTCTTGCCGTTTGTAATTTCCCTAATCCAGCCCTGTGCTTAGTGAGTTACGTAGTTTGTACTTCTATTTCCACCCTGTACCCTGTGTATACATTTTAATCGCAGTCCACTGATTTAACTAAGTCTGTGTGACATATGTCTTGTGTTATTCCTGCTGTGAGTAAGATGGCCGTGTTGCAGACCCGTACCAGCTGCTGAACGCGGCGTCGAGCCGATTGGTGGCGCAGGGCAGTGGGCAGATCCAGCTGTGGCAGTTCCTGCTGGAGCTGCTCGGGGATTCGTCCAACGCCGCGTGCATCACGTGGGAGGGCACCAATGGCGAGTTCAAGCTCACCGACCCGGACGAGGTCGCCCGGCGCTGGGGCGAGAGGAAGTCCAAGCCCAATATGAACTATGACAAACTCTCCCGGGCGCTTAGGTATGTACAACCCACAAACACCAAAATGTGTTGTCTTTAGGTATGAATAATCATTTTAAGGGACATGTATTTAAAATTGGTTCAAAAACTTTAAATTATTGTAACTAACGTTTATGTTCATATTATTTGTGAACTTGAAGCTTCCTAGTACATTTAGTATAAAAATTTAAATTATTGTATAACTAAATTTTATGTTCATATTATTTGTGAACTTGAAACTTCCTTAGTACATTTTCTCTTCACAAAAATAAAAATTACAACTTTATTGCCCGTATTTATAAAACATTCGTTAAAGTTATAACGGTTCGTTGAATTTTTTCTCCAATAACACAAGACATTTTTGAAGAAAAATAAAATTTTAGTTTGTCTACTGTTTTATAATTTGTCAAAAAATTTAACGAACCATGATAATTGTAACGAACGGTTTATGAATACTGGCATCAGTATTTTAAACATTTTGTTCGATTTGGTAAAAGATTCCTACTTTTGCGACCAAAAAAGCAACGATGTTGCGTCATGCCAAACGTCATAAATATTAAGGTTTCATATACTGTGTTTTTATTTGTTACTTACATTCGCATTAAGTGTCTGCCTTTTGTAGACTACGATTTACAAAAATAGAACGTTTTGAAATATACATTAAACAAATAAACGTATCTTGGCCCATTAGATCTCATTTTTGAGCCTAATTTTAAAGATTTTTGAAAAAAAAAGTTATCGAGCGAAGAACTGAAATTCCGATTTTGTTTTTATCATTTTTCACCGAATAGTTCCAAAGCACATATATACAGAGAAAACATTTCTTCATGTAACTTTGCCCGTATAATCTACTGCTGTAAACACTTAAGACCAAAAACCAAAAATCACTTTTTTGAGGTGCATGTTTGAGAGCAAAAATCGCAGGAACGAAAAGAGATAATTTAATTCTATTTGTAAATTTGAAATTAGGACATTGACATCTAGGTATCAATACGGTACATATTTAGAAACAATAATTTTGGGACCCAAAATGTATACTTTTGGACAATTTCGGATATATAAACACAATTTTAATTTATGATGTTTTTCTTAAGTACCTTGATGCATTACATTACAAATTATTGCATACAATAACACTCGGATTTACCTTAGAAGTTTAACCACAAGACCACAACCACAAATTTCTGCATTTATAGAATAATAATACGACTCATCTTTTCTTAACCTAGTATTTGCCTGCGTAACATAATGCTAAGTTAACCTTTAACATCTAACTTAGTTGTAAAAGTACGAATATTTGAAAATAAGTTACTTCTTTTCGAATATACTGGGAAAGCCAAAAGGTAAACAATTTCTGACAAATACTTTTGTAACGTTTTTGGTGTTTACAAGTACAAATTATTCAAAAATAAAAATAAGCTTAAAAAGATAAAAAAAAAATTACAAAATCTTTCAGTTTTTGAGTTAAAAAATAAATTTATTCTAAGTATACAATCATTTGTCTGTTTAACCAATGGATCAGTAAAAAATTAAAAATTCGCATTTCCAATTAAAAATTAAATAAATTTTATACATTTCCACGTCATTTCCAATCCCAGTTAAACATGAAAAGTTACAATGTTACAATTATTAGTTGGTTTTAGTCTAAAATCATGGTTTTTGAAAATAGTACATATTGATACACGACGATTCATTTATTTAAAATTTACAAACAGAGTTTAATTATTTCTTTTCGTTCTTTAGATTTTTGCTTTCAAAGTTGCATCTCAAAAAAATGTATATTTTCTCTAAAATGAATAGAGATACAATCTCAACGATTATACCAATTGATTTTAGAGGCCTATACGTTTTTTGGAACGATTCGGTGAAAAATGAGAAAAACGAAAAAACCGGAATATCTGTTTTTGCTTTATAAGTTTTTCTCCAAAATTTTTATTTTCTGGAAACGAAATTCACCAAAAATCAAGAAAAATGGAAGGAATCTTGGATTTTTCGCTAAAGGGATATTTTCAGTTTTTCCTTTTTAAAAATTGTATCCATTGGAATAATAATGTGAAAATTAATATATAATTTTCTCCGTTGAATAGATTGGTGGGCTTGCTTGTAAAACCTCTTTTTTAATTTATATACTAAGTTTATTAAAGGCTGAGCCTCTGTAATATAAAATGTTTAGCCCGGCTACAGAATTTCTCATTTTTTAACATTACAAATTTAGCAAACAAATAGATTTGTAGGCTTTTATAACTTAGTTACAGTAAAGTATCACAATTATATTTTTTTTTCTAACCGGTATTTTAGAAAATAGTAATATTAGTAATTCGGAGTTGTATTACAGGTATTACTACGACAAAAACATAATGACGAAAGTCCACGGCAAGAGGTACGCTTACAAGTTCGACTTCCATGGTTTGATGGCTGCCTGCCAGGCCCAAGCGCAGGGCCAAGGCGGAGAACTACCTGCAGCGTATAGTAAGTACCATGCACACCAGAGCGAGCTAGGAGCGGCGCTGTACCCGACGGCAGCGCCGCCACCTGTACCACCTCCCCCCTACTGGAGTTACTCCAGTGCTGGCTTCGATCCCAGAACCGCTACTTTCAACCCATGACTATAGTTTGGTTTGTGAAATAATCATTCGAGAACATAGGCGTGCACAGGGGGGTGCCCTAACATAATTGTAAAATAGTTTTGAATAATACATTCTTATTTGGTTCAAAAGTTGATTTGAAAATAAACTTCAATCTGTTTTTACACTAGAATTAGTATTTTTAAAATTTTGTTGTTAATACGTAATATTTTTACTTAACACTAAATTAATAAAATGGTAAAAAAATAAATGCTTTTTGAGAGAAATTATTTGCGAAAAAATATACAAAATTTTTAAGTGTAACTAAATGCGGTACAAAAGTAAGCCAAAACTTTTAATTAAAGACCCTTATTTTGAACATAATATTTTCATCTCATATCAATAAAAACATTATTGGTTCGTTTTTATCCCACATATTTTGTAAAGTTGTATTTACGAAGAAACAACTAACGAAACTAGTATTAATTTTATTTCCCTCCTACACCTGGGCACCCCCATTACCCAAACTCTGTGCACGCCTATGTTCGAGAATATGTAAAACTGTACAGTATGAACTATCAGGAACTGGAAGATATTTCAGAAGTAGTTCTGTAGGTCGATAATTTTTCAATGTGACTCTTATTGAAACGTTTTAATTATTCTGGAATGATGATTCGATGATCTACTTGCATAAATCATTTATATTAGTCCGTTTCAAAATGAAAAATTTGGGATATGTAAATGTTATATGCAACTGGTCTTAAAATTTCTATATAGAATATTTCATAATTTCAGGAATTAATAGCAGATACAACATGATGTACTGATCAAAAATCAAAAAGAATTTTAATAAAATTCGCAAAATTACTTAAAATCAGACATATATCGGGCGAGATACCTATTGTTAGTATGTTACTATCTTTATAATAGTATATTATTATATAAGGAATTATGATAGTCATTATCCGCGATGATGAAGAAATCAACTGAGTGAATAATGACCGTAATACCGAATGTAATACTATACTTTTTCTACTCCTGGTAATTTAAATGACACATCACTACGTCAACAACTATCAGACAGCCATAGGAAAAGTGAACAACAGCACAGCAGATTTAAAATAAACATAAATAATTGATTTCCGATTCTGTAATTGGCCGAGAAGAGTGAATTACGAATCATATTCCACTATCCTGAAATATGGTTACTATAATTAATTAAAAAATTTAAATAATGGGATATATTGATAAAATACCTTTAATTTTGCGAATTTTAATTTTTTGTTGTGTTATTAATGCAGTACATCACATTATCTACTATCTTTTCCAGGATGTTGTGAAACACCTTGTATAATGGGGAAGTTTAGCGTATTTTTTTTATTTTATCAAGATTGTCCTCAAACGTGATATTCTACATTTTATTTTACCCAAAAATGCCTAGATTTCTCAAAAAATGAAATTTTATACAAAAATGACGTCAGAGTGGCTCGCGGAGAACGTATCGTCTATCTTAACCAGCGCGCGCTGGGTTCCCATGGCAACAGAGAAACGTGTGGTGTAATGCCGCAAGATACAACCTACGTTCAAAAATCAGGTCTCACCATCCCTTCTGCGCAAGCGCATATCTCACTTGTGACGAGTGGCTCGAAGATAAATCATTAATTATAAAAAATTGGCAACATAATTTTAACTTTCAATTACATTTTAAGTTATAATTACTCATATACTTACGACTAAAAGATATTTCATATGTAATTTCAACCACGCTAAACTTCCCCATTCAAGTCCCATAAACTGACTTTGTAATTCGTTTGAGTTAAAATTTAAAATTGTATATTAATTCAAAATTCTCTTACCATATGTATAGTTTCTATATTATCTGTACATTTTTCTAATATGTGTTTATGTGTACTTATACCTTGTAAATATTTTAAAATATTAAATAGGAATATAATTTAATTTTTTTTATAAATGTAAAGTCGAAACATAAATATAAAAAATCGGGTTCCAAATTCCATTAAATAATAATAAAATTTTATATTACAATTTAATTTAAAATTTTAAAATTATATAATAAAAACTATTATTATTTGAAAATGACAATTACGAAAAAAAATCATTTATATCTACAAATTTTTATTTAGTATACATTTTCAAATAATTATAGATAGATCAAGATACTCAATTTGTAATATAACAATTAATGTGATATACTAAAATACTCATTTATTAATTTCAAGTAAAACGAAAAAAAGATTTTTTATTTTTCCATTTGTAATGGCTGGGAACAATAAAGAGGAGGTACTAAAAAACAAACCAATGATAAATTGCGGTAAACAACTGAACAAAAAAACTATTTTAGGATGGAGCAAAAAATGCCATTTTGAAAACAATTTTAACATTTTATAGTCACTTAATTTTAAAACTATTTTTGTTGCAGTGTTATAAATTTTAAACTAATCGTACTTTTATTTTATACTTGTAGCATTATGTGTGCTTTTGTTTAAACTATTGTATATAATGTATGGTTATATTTTCAGTGTTTGGAAAGTAGGTACCATTCATTAGTAAAGAGTTATATCTCTATCTCTATCATGCATGTTTATCTTTCATGCGTTGATTTGTACGTACTATGTATATGTTTATGTAAATAAAGAAATACTTATGTTAAAAATATAACTGTGGTTTTGCTTATTTTTTAAAGGTTTACCGAATACAATATTTTAAAATCTGATCAATTAAATAAAGAACATATTCAACCTAATGTGCAAATTTAATATTTTTGTGTTAGTTGGCACTATTATACGACATTTACTTCAATTTTGTTGTGTTAATAAATTATAATCAATATAATTTCACCAACTACAACATTACACAATGCACCCTAAATCAATTCGGTTAAATACAGCACTTTTTTAAAAATATTTTATTATATAAGGTCTTTAGGTCATGGGCGCCGACTACCTGAGGGCATCGGGATTCTTCTGCCCAAGGAAAATTTTCCAAGGTGCACAATTTTTTTTACATTTTTATTTTAAAATTCCTACTAGTACAGCCACAATTACAAATTGAATATCAGCCAATAGGAACCTACATGACAGGTAATAATGTGCGTCTCAGGATATATCGGGGATCCTGAGATGCTAGCACTCAATCCCACTCTGCGGGGCTTTCCCGCCTGGTTGTCTGGCTAGACCGCCTTTCAGGGCATCTGATGTACTGAAGGTGATCTAATTCAGCCGGCCACAAATTGGAGCACACTTCAGTGTGTGATCTAATTCTTGGTTTGATGAAACTAGAGCAGTTATGGCTGCTCTAGATTGTGTTCTGATTTTAGTGAGTCAACAATTAGAGCACTCAGAAGAGTTTGCTCTAATTCTTGGCTTGCTGAGACCAGAGCACATTTTGGAGTAGATTTTATTGTTCTGGATTGTGCTTTGGTTTCAATGGGTCAGAAATTAAAGCATTTTGAAATGTACACTGCAGTTCTTCGCCTACAAAAACAAAAGCACATTGTGGTTTAGTTTTGGCTACTCTGGATTGTGCTTTGGTTTCATTGGGTCGAGAGGATTGAGTTAAAATAATTTCTTACATAAAGGAGTTAAAATGAAAGTTTCTTCAAAAATCCTGAAATATAGTTTATGTCAAATACAAAAACCTAGGGTTGGCTACCATAGATGGAAAAGCATTTAACAGGAAATGGAGTACTTGAAAATATTTACATTTTAAAATTCAAATTATTTTTACAAAAGAAATATCGTTGTGTGACTACAGTTAGTGGAATCGCTTTATGTTCCTTAAAAAATAAATTAAAAAATAATAGTCTACTATTGAAAATCATAATTTTTGAAAATTGAATAAAACTAATATGTTCATTTTTATTATCACAATCGTTTTGTCCTCCTCTCTTCTATCATTTGACTATAACTATATCTTTTTACATTTCTTGAAATTTTCAAAAAAGCTTCCTCATGTGAACTAGATACTATACTAGGCATACCTATAGTAAGCTCGCTAGCTAGACTTTTGCCAATGTCCTATTGTATATTAGTCCATCTTTAATAAGTAACCCTAAAGGAAATAAGGTGTCACTTAATTCATTCGCTGAATTATCCTACTAGGAATAAGCACTCGTTAGTATTAGCATATTAGCATCCATTACTGAACCAAATAGACACAGACCTTGAGCTTCTATGAAATTTGTGCAACTTCTATTCATAGGTAAATAAATTAAAATATAAAAATAACAACGTTACAGATGACCAAAGGGAACCTAAATCTATGCCTTACACACAAGACTCAAACCTTTGACTTCAGTTGTTGAATTTTAACATAAACCACCAAGTTCTTGAATATATCTAAATATTCGTGCTACTTTATAGTGGAAGTGTTTGTATTTTTTGCACAAACAAAATAAGTTTGACCTAGTCCCTAGTTCAAACGCAACCTCATGTACTTCTAGGCCAATTGGTACACCACGCACGTCTTGGTGTTACAACATACATTCGGAGCTGTCATTCAGTTGTTAGTTGGTTAACGTTCCATTGAGAAAATGGACCGTCAAAGTGTGTTATTTGTGGTAATCCTACTTGTCAAGTGCAGTTTCGATATTTCCGACGCTCACAATGATAATAGTAAGTATGTTTTAATTATTTTGACCTCTAAGAGATTGATGCAGAGTTGAAAAAATCATGGTTTATTTGATTTTTTTGCTATATTGACGAAAATCATTTTAATGGTTATAGAAATGGGAACATTAAAAATTAAATATTTATAGTAAATATATCGTAGTTGTATTTCAAAACACTGTCGTGAAACTCGAAAATATATAAAAATGCAATGAATACCCTGTACGTATGTCCTATCGTTTACGAATTATTACATATTTATTACGAAAATTCAGTCAAGAAAAAAATATAATTTTGGACAATAGTATATTGTGTTATTAAGAGTAAAAGTGATACTTTATGTGGTACGCTTTTACTATGAATGACACATTATATTTTTTCTTCAAACGTAGATGTTTTAAAAAATAATTTACTATTTGACGTTTAATTTGTAGGTTATCAATTTCAATTTGTCACTTATTGTTGATGGTTTTCTAATTTTATACTGCAATTTAGGGCGATATTAAAAATTTCTATTATAAAAGTTATCTTATTCGCTGACTACAGAATTTCTATGGATACTTATTTATTTAATTTTACCCTGGCGGCCTAAAAGTAAAAATTACTACTCCATACGCTTAGAAATTAAACAAAAGATGTTTGAAGTAAAATGTATTATTTTATAAAATTTGATTTAAATCAATGTTTTGTTTTTCAAAAAAATAAATATTAAAAATCATAATTTAAATCAGATCAACCCCGGAATGACATTGGGACATTTTTAAAGATTTTAAATAACCATTTTTCGCCCACATAATTATCGATTATTATTTTTTAAATGAATTTCGACACTATTTTTACCGTTTATATATTTTTTAATAAAGTTGTTTGAGAATTTTAAAGTTCAATAAAATATAATGAAATGAAGCAAGTATTTGTATTTTTTAACAAAATATTTGAGCTATTTTAAAATTTAGTATACGCTATTACTGAAAAAATATTGATATGAAACCACAGATCTGGGAATATTAATTTTATTTAACTGATATGTATTGTTGCTAAGTGCAAAAATAAATAGTAAGTAATATTAATTTTATAGGCATATTAAACATAAGTACATATTACATATAATTTATTATAATCTTTCAAATTAAGTTTGCGAAATATGTTAATATGCTTTACTAAATAGGATGTACATGTGTATGCGCACGCGGTGCATATATTATTAGACTCCCTAAACAAATTTATCTCTAATTATTTCGTTACTGCTAGGTACTAGAGTCCTGTTGGAATTTATTCCTTCTTAGTTAGTTTTAGTGAAAACCTTTACTATTCATGTAGTATTTACAAAAGGATATTTATATTATACGATATTATTTTACTGCCTCTTTTTACTACAAAAATGTAATAATGTGAGTTACAAAATATTGTAGTATTCTCACAAAATTTACATAATAACAGTATTTATTTAATGGTATATTAAAAATTTGTAAATATTTTTTTCTAGTGTTATTTTTTACTTTAAATTAAATTGATTTACATTTCAAAAATTTTGTTGGTTATATTATATTAAGTAGGTAGCACTAATAAATTAATTAATAAAAAGAAAGTATTGTTCCGTATACATACTAAGATACATACATAAGTATTATTTTGTATAGAGATGCAAATAAAATTTTATTAGATAATACGATCTTGACTTATAATTGATTCATTTTCATCGTTTCATCTGTTACCATCGAATCTTCAAGTTGACTGGTTGTTTTAAACAGTTTCAGTACAGTATAAATCGTATATACGATTTATGCTGTGGTTTTAGTCTGAAGTTAATACATATTAATGATTTTAAAATGTCCTGTTTAAAGTTTTTAAAATGTGTGAAATATTTGAGTTCTGTTTTACGTAAAAAAATATTTAAAATAAAAACAAATAAACAGAGTTCCTTTTTTTGTAGAAGCCTTAATTACATTTTTTATTTGTTACTTCTTGCTAAGCTTCCGCCTCATCATACTTTTGTAATATTCAAATAATTAAATCATATAAAAGAAGTGTTGAAGTACAAGTGATGATTTAGTGTTAGTTCCAGGAATGAACAGTGTAAATCCAGTGTGGAATTTTACGGTAACGGATCAGCTAAAGCACAAACTGCTGCTTCACTATGACAAGTTCGCCCGGCCAACTCCTCATAACGCTACCACCACCGTCAGGGTGGGTATCCGGGTTACCCATGTCGAAGTCAACGAGTTCAAGAATACTTTTTCCGTTCATGGTTCTCTCAAAATGGTAAATACTATAATATACATAAGTTTCGTATAGCTTAAGCACTGGTGCCGCCTTTTCAGAATTTCCTTGTGGTAAAATTTCTTATAATGTCGAAAATTAAAAAAAAAATATTATTGCTGGAAATTAGAAATATTAGAACGGAATGAAGTGAAATTATTTGGTAATTTTATTGGGTTTCAGTAGATATAGAATTAGAGCAAATACTTCAGAATGCTCTAATTACTAATTCATTGAGACCAGAGTACAATCTAGAGAAACCAAATCTGCTCCAGCATGTGCTCTAATTTCACTAGACCAAGAATTTGAGAAAACGTTTTAAAATGCTCTAATTCCTGGCCCACTAAAACCAAAGTACAATTTAGAGTAGGAAAATGTACTCCAGAATGATCTCCACTTTCTACAGACCTAGAATTAAAGCAAACATTTCTGAGTGCCCATTGTTACCAGAGCACAATTCATAGCAGCTAAAACTGCTCTAGAATGTGCTCTGGTTTCAGCTGGCCAAGAATTAGAACACATGCTGAAGCGTGCTCCAGTTCCCGTCTGGGTGAACAAGATCACCTCCAGGGTATCAAATGCCCTGAAAGAAGAGAGACAGACCTATCTTTTTCTTCGATCCTACCATGCTGACATAATATATCTCTTTTCCAAAACACTAAATTGTTAATAACTATATTATTGCAAACTAATATTTACTTTTTATTAGTGATGTGACGAATAGCAGTTCAGACAAATAACCGAATAATGAATATTCAGCGAAATTTTAATCGAATATTGTATTGTGAGTGTTGTATTTATTCTGAAAAGATCGTTGTTAAGGTAATTTATTATTTGATTATTATTAAATTTAATTATTTCAGTTTTAAGAAATTTAACTGCCTAACAATATAACTAGATAAATTATTTACTCTTATTGTAGATACATTAATAATTACTAAATATATGTATATCTTTTGTGTAAAATTTATTATCTACATATTTATTTATTTTAATATAACAAAACATCGTTGTACTTCACTTATTTCTTGTGACCGAATATTCGGTATTAAAATTTGCCGAATACCGAATGGTGAAAATATGGCCGAATAGGCTGAATACCGAATAATTATTCGGCTTCGATCCCATCTCTAGTTTTAATTATAATGTAATGTAATGTTGTAGTGGTTTGTTTTTATATTTTATGACATATACTGAATCTCGCTTACGGTCACATACCTTATTCTTACACTTAAAAATATAAAAAATGATTAGTTATTTCTACTTTCTACATTTCAAAGACATGGAAGGACGACAAACTACGATGGAACGCGACGGAGTACGACGGCTTCAACACCCTGCACGTGGCAGACCACGAGATCTGGCAACCCGACATAGTCCCGTACTACAGTGGCGTAGGCAGCACATTCGACCACTATGGAAACACGCATTGCTTGGTGTATGACGACGGCACGGTGCTCTGGGTGCCTCCCTTCCATTTCATAGTCTTCTGCGAACTCAACTTCCGCTACTGGCCTTTCGACACTCAGAACTGCGCGGTCAAGTTGGCTTCTTGGACGCATCATGGGAATATGATTCATGTCGAACTCGATAAGTCTTTCCCAAAAGTAAGTCCCAAGAAGACGGTATTTTAATACAAGAACGTAGTTACAATTAAGAAAAAATAGGTGCAAACATTTCCAATTATGAAATTCAGAATCTGATTGGGCTGTTGCACAATACATAAATTTCAGATAAGACAGTTACTTATCGGTGTATAAATATCGAATCTTGTCAAATCTGGAATTATTTTTGTGCCTTACTATGCTTCTGTTTTTATTCCTTGTTCGAAGTAAAGGAAGTATTGTCCACGAAAAATAATCGGTTTTCAGATTTCGATTTCGATTTTGACCATCCCTGAATCTATTTTGACTAGTTTCGACGTGACGTCTGTAGGTTCGTATATCCCATAACTCAAAAATGATTACCCGCAAAATTTTGAAATTTTGTACTGATCGCAATAAAAAACGAAGATGCACAACTAGATGTTATAGTAGTTCTTATACACAATTTCAATATTCATAGTTACGTACGTACAGGCATCACATCGAAACTAGTCAAAGTTGATTCAGTTATGTCAAAACGGATATTTTCTGTTGAAATTTGAAAACCGAAATTTTTCGCGAATACCATATTTCCTGTACTTCGTACAAGCAAGTAAAAACAACTTAAAAAAATATAATAAATATGAAGTAAACTCTTTTTTAGAATTGTTTATTTTTAAGTTAAAACAATTGACTGTCTTTCTGAATAATAATTCATAGAATATTGCTTTTTTTATTTATTGTATTGTTTTAATTTAAGGCTGATCTAATAATTAAAAATTCAGAATGGGAGTTAATTGGTTGGGCAGCACAAATGAAGTTGAACAAGTATAAATGTTGTCCAGAACCGTACCCAGAAGTTTCTTTCAACTTTACAGTTCATCGTAAATCTCCAACTTATAAAGCTGTTATTTTCACACCAACATTTAGTAAATATCTAAATACGAGTATTATTTTTATAAATTTTTTAATTATATCTATTTTTCAGCAATGATTACCATAACACTTGTGGCATTTTTATTACCACCGCAAACCGGAGAAAAATTAGCTTTGAATTTTTGTGCAACTCTAATATCGTTAATGTTTTTGCTGTATTTTAGTCAAAAATGTCAAGTTATGGGCGATCACACACCGTTAATAGGTAAGGACATTTGTTTGATCAGTTACATAAAATAAATTATTGTTTTGAATTCTAGTGATGTTCTACAGTAGCAGTTTATATGTAGTTAGTTTCTGCACGATGATATCAGTGGCAGTTATCTGGATTTCGAGAACTGATCATCAAGTTGAGCTTCCTTGGATTATTAAACATGCCTTGACTGGATGGTTTGGAAAAAGTCTTGGTTTGTCTCATTATATCCAACAAGTAAGTAGATTTTTAAAAGCCACAAATAAATCATGAAATAGAAACAGGAATCATGAAACATATTTCATAAAATAATACCAAGTCTGTGTTAGTGTATTTCTACTGAATATATAATTACAACAATATGAATATGAATTTCATGTCATGTCATGATGCAACGTATCCTGAAGAAACATGTTTCATGAAATTATATGTCACATAATGCTGAAAAGAAGTTTTAAGTGTTTTAACCTTGATAAGTAAATTTGCCAAGTTTTAGCAAAAAACATGTTTTTGTTTCTTTGAATTTGTGATTAATAAAATAAAACCAAGCCAGGTGAAAATTAGAACTTTATGTCATGTATCGTTTGATCTTTGCTTATCCATTTTTATATGTAGAAGAATATCATATTAAAATATAAGTTATACAGAAGGTAACGTACTCTAGCAGGAGTTTGAATTGTCTTCTGTTACGAACATTTGGACATCGCTTACTGTTTGGAATCGACCAACAACGCGCCGATCGGCAGAATCTTATGCTACAACACAATAGTCGACAGTAATCGACAGAAAAGTAGATAAACAGCGAAAAAACTCAATATTAATTCTCTTAGATGAAGAAACAGTAATTGTGAATCTAGCTTGGAAAGAAGCTGAAATAAAAGAAATAGAAAAAGTAGAAGAGTTTTCTTTCACTTCATGAATATAGTAATTAAAATTAACTAAATTATTTCTTCTTCTGGAGTCATGGATACAAAAAAAGTCAAAACAAATGATTTTCGTATGTTTTCGGCTAGCTCCAGTAAAGACATACTGCCAATTCTGTCGTTTCCTATCGCACCCATGTTGATTGAGGCGCGATCAGCTTGGCACAGCACAGAAAAGTATTCTCTGCAGAGATTACTGAGGTCTCCGGTTTCGCCACCGCGGTACTAAGCTAATTAGTGTGCATACCTCCAAACCAAAGTACGAAAACTTATTTCTGCCGATCTGTGCGATGCCGATCGGTGCCGAACAGTGTGCGTTAGCCTTTATCCTATTTTCTCTGTTTCGGATTTCTTTTACATAATTTCTTTACAAAAATATCTGACAATTTCCATTAAGGTAAAACAAACAAAAATGCAATTTCGAAAATTTTAAACAAACGAGATGGTAATCGATGACTTATTTGAGTTGTGGTTTGCTGGAGGATTGGAATTTCTATTTGATCGATTCATTAAATTTATAAAGTTAAAAGATGGTTTTAAAGAATAATATAATAAGCTTGTAATAAACTGGAATAAATTCTACACAAAATTGTAATTTAACTTGTGACGTATTAACTCTTTTGATGTTTCACCTACCAAAACAAATGTTTATGTACATTACAACAATTTGTTAGTAAATTTAAATGCTAATTGTATTTATTCAATCTTTTTTATTTAAAAATTCAATTAGAAATTAAATTTATTCAATATTTTTTATTGTTATTTTGTTCACAGACAAGTGCATGTCAGTCTCGAATGACAGTATCACGTGACAGTGTCACTTACGGAAACGACCTAACTTTGGGCCTGGATCTGGCAGAAGAATCTAACGAAGAGTGTCGCGTTTCTTCAAGTTTTCCCCGTCGAGTCACGAATACTCGTCGCCAAGATTGGATGCTCCTGGCAGCTGCATTAGATAGACTCTTCTTCATGTTTTATCTAGTAGTATTTGCAATTTTAGCTGCTAAGTATTTCAGGGAATATGATATGGAAAAGGGTAAACGAAGAATATTTATACATTAACTATAAATGCAGAAATTGAAGCATAAATGTAGTTGTTTTTATTTAGAAACCTGTAATATGTATAAAGCACTGTTGCTGATTTTTTTAGCGTTGACAAAATCATAATTACTTTTGGTTTATTTTTGGAATATTGTAATATGTAAATCTGAACTGAAAAACGATTTTCAGGAAACTAAGTATTAATGTGTAAGTGAAGTACAAATTTAAATTAATTAGTTGTATTTATGAGAAATAATTATTAATTACAATTTTTGAATAACTATCATAAATTATATAATTATTTATGGTATAAATTTGAAATAATAATTTATGTTATTTATATTAAATAATAGTTCTGTTCTGAGAAAACTATACAGAGATTAAATTATACTATGATAATAACAGTATCGTAATCATAATTATATAATCATTCTGAATGTAAGCTAGAACATGTTATTTATATTATAATAAATTTTTCAAATGTAATGATTATTTTGTAAAAGTATTCTTGTATAATTATAAATAATTAAAAATGTGGAAAGTAAATAATTTTTGTTTCTTTTTACAATCAATTAGCATTAACAAATGTATAATCATGTTTTTTTTGCTTAGCAAAGGATTTACCTAATCTCAGTTAAATTGATTTTGTTGAGAAGCAAAAAGAAAATAAGTGTTTAAAAATAAAAGTTTATTCGACAAAATCAAGAGAAGTCGTGAGGTATTTAGTGAGAAAATTCCAAAGACAACATAAAATAAAATAATTTAATTATTATTATTTTGCAATTTAAATTAACTCTCTATAGACTAATACAGACAGTTGTAAACAATAACAACTATTTATTTACTTGGTAGCGAAAATATATCGGGGTGACGGATTTTTATTAGTGTAATGCACTTTCCATTTTTTGAAATTTAAAGTGCATTTTGTCATGATTGGTTAAAAACTTGTCGTTGAAATTTGTCCTTAAAATCCTTAACTGCTTAACAGTAAACTTTTAATATTGTAGTGCTGGTCCAAATTTGAAATTTTTTAATGAAACTTAACTTTAGATTTCATGTACCTATGCTACTACAAATAAGTCTATGTTATCTTTAATAATCCGTAATTTACTTTGCATATTATTATTCTCGATGCAACAAATACTATAATGATGTTACCTGAATTCATTATATTGTTGAGGGTTAATAGTATAGTAATTACAGATAATTAAGAAACATAAATAAAAGGGAAATTATAAGGGAAAAATAAAAATAAACACATGCATATCACTGAGAAGGATAAGAGAAATAAGGTATCAGTTACGATGTCCGGAAACATATGCTGCTTGATAAACCAGCTTCATCTCCCTTTCCCTTCTCTCCCAATGAACCTTGGGCTTTATCACCACTGCAATTCCGTCCACATATCGTTTTGGTAACTGCATACATGTGTTTTCATTGTAAAAATTAAAAAATTCTACAAAATCATATTTTTCTTCATTTCCTTCCTCAATAAAATGGTATAATGCATTTTTAATATTTAACTAGTTTTTAACTATTGATAATGAAATGATAAATACTTATTCAACCCTCACTAGATAATGTAGTCATCATATTATTAGGAAGGCATAAACATAAGGAAAGAATTTTGAAAAACTAGGAAAACCTACAAATCAACACCACAAGACAAATGAAAAGTTGATGCAAAAATTTTTTTTTGATTCCAGCTAGTCGTAGTCATACTTGAAGGTAGCTTTATTAATATTGTTTAAAAAATACAAATCAGCACCAAAATGAATCAGAACTTCATTTGCACTGACGAGAATATCAGATTTATTATAAGTTAAGCATTTGCGTTTCCACAAAAATATTTCGGCAAATAATTTTTGTTCTTGACAATTCTGCTCGAAATCAAACAATTCTTTACTGTCGGTGTATAGGTATGAGACGTCTTTGAGTTCCAAATTTATTTATTATTTTCGAAATTCAAAAACCTTGTCCCTCAAATCCGCTATTGGCTAGAGTGACAGATAAACCGTTAAACATTTGTATACTTCACTGTTATTATTGGGGTAATTTACGTCATTTTCAAACTTAATTTCTGAGCTTACAGCGCACGAAAAGTGAATTTTGCTTGTTGATTCAGATGCAGAATTTTATCCTCTACAACTGTTATTTGATATTTTTTTACTTATAATAATTAGGAAAGCAGGAAATTAGGAAAACGTGATTTTACATGTTAAATCCCTATGTTCTGGTGTTCGAGTCACCACCATTTATACCTATGTACAGTGGCTCACAGAATTATTCGTACACCTAAGTTTTCTATTTAAAAAGTGATAAATAGAGTACTATAAAAAATAATATTGATATATTACTGACTGGATCATATTCTCTCATATTCCAGTAATAAAATGCAATAGCCAATTATGAAAAAAATATAATTTTTCTTATGTAAATTAAATAAAAACAAAATGCATACAAAAAACAGGTACACAAAATTATTCGTACACTTATGAAATCTTACATATAACGAGTCAATATTAATAGTTATAAGTATAATACATCTGTGATTACATAATTATCATTTGTTTGAGTATTTTGTAAAAGGTTTTTTCAAAAATGGGTCGCAAAAACAAGAAATTATGGTAGTTGAAAGACGAATCTATGTGAAATGACTTTGCCAGTATAAATCTTTAAGGGAGGTTGTCAAAATTGTATGAATATTGTTCTCAATTGTTAAGAACATTAGAAGTGAATATAAAAATGAGGAGTAGTTGAAAAATATTTGCCGTGGGGACCGTAAGAAAATTTTTAATCAGCAGAATGAACGAGTTATTGAGCATTAAATGAAATTAAATACTAAAAACTCCTGAATAAATTAACAAAAAATATATCTGAAATATTTGGAGGATACATTGAAACATAGACTATTCGAAGAACTCTAAGACATTTTGATTTTAATGGCCATATAGTCATAACTAGCTACTACATATCCCCAAACTAATATGATCCTGCCGCCGTGTTTCACTGTACTACATAAATTGCAGTTATTAAGCTCAGAATTTGGATTTCTCCAATCAAAAGATTTGCCATTCCACTCAAATCCGCAAAATTATCAATTTCCAAAAACACAATCCGTGCTAATGTACTATTTCCAAATGCGAGTCTCTTTATTTTATTTTGTTTGGAATTATAGGGGCCACTTTTTACCATAAGACCATTGGAACCAAAATTTCTTAAAGTTCTTTGAATAGTCTATGTTCCAATAGACCCTCAAAAAAAATTAGTTATTCTTAATATTAATTTATTCAGGGGATTTTTAGGGTTTGATTTCACTTAACGCTCAATATATAGTTTATTCTGATGACTTAAAAATAATTTAAGGCCTCCACTGTGAATATTTTTCTACTGGTTCTCATTTTTATATTTACTTATATGGTTCTCAACATTTAGTGCGATCTTCGTTTAATTTTGTCAACTGCCCTTAAAGATTTACACTGGCAAAGTAATTTCAAGCAGATTCGCCTTTCAACTACCATAATTTCTTATTTTTGTGAACTATTTTAAAAAAAATCTTATACAAAATACTCAGACAAATGATAATTATGCAATCACAGATGTTTCATGTTTATAAATATAAATATTGACTCGTTATATGCAAGATTTCATAAGTGTACGAATAATTTTGTGTACCTAGTTCTTATACACATTTTGTTTTTATTTAATTAACATAAGAAAAATAATATTTTTTTCATAATTGGCTATTGCATTTTGTTTCTGGAAAATAAGAGAATCTGATACCGTCAATAATACATCAATATTTTTTTTAAAGTACTCCATTTTTCACTTTTTAAATATAAAACTTAGATGTACGAATAATTTTGTGAGCCACTGTATGTATTATAAAGAAAATAGATAAAAATTCGTAGAAAAACTAAAACATTTGTTTATATCTGCAGACAGATGAACGATAAGCAACCCTTAGTGCTAAAAGACGCATAAATCCAGACGTATGAGCTTCAAATTATTATGTAAGTAATTCGTACCGGAGATCATTATCTTGCATTTTCATCGTTATAAGCAATGGTGTTATAAATGAGATGTACTGTACATTGTAAACTTCCTTACAAAATAAACAATAATAGTGAAAAATAACTTGAGTGATAGTCGATTGTATAATAATTTAGGTCCAAGGGAAAATAATTTTGTTGCAAGCACCTGTGTGGTATAATTTAAAAACATTTCTCACAGAGTTGAGTCAAACAGCAAAAAACATAAATAATATCATGCAAAATAATTCGAGTCAATGGGGTATATGACCAATTTTTTTTTCTTCCATTTTAAGATTCTATACCAAAAATAAAAATACCCGTATTTTTTTAAATCGCTTAATTGTTGATAATTCCGGAGAAAAACAATAATAAAGTTTAAGAGAGGGGATATGTTGACGTCACCTAGGAGAATTAGACAAAGAGAGATGCTAATAGAAAGAGAAAGATATAGTGCGACCCGCGCGAACCTTTTGCTACCTGATTCTAAGCCGTAACCATGGTAACCAAACAATAAACACACTGAGACTCGTCAGGGACTTCAATGCCAACCAGATTTACATTATAACATTCGTTGTGTAGTATCAAAATATTTTAATTTTATTCTATAAATTTCCTAAATTGATATCTCATATATTGTTTCATTAATAATTATGACTAATTTATCATTAGCAACATTTATTCGATATCATTTAAGTAAAATAAATAAGTTCATTTAATTCCTACTTTTAGCATTGTAAACTGCTCTCTCATTCTCCTAGGTGACGTCAGAGATAGAGTGCTGTTACATATTAATTGCGAATTTCAGTGAAATTATAAGATAATATTTAGTTTTTATCATTATTATTGGTAGTCACAATGGTTAATTTTTAATTTTTATACTTTTTTTCTTTCAATTCGAGAGTGGTCATATAGCCCATTGTAAAATAATAAATAAATAACTAAAATTACATTTTTTGGTTCATACAATTTTATTTTATATTCTTGACTCACATTTTACAATAAGTTATTTATTTATTATTTTACAATTGACTTAAATTATTTTACATGATATTATTTATGTTTTTATTTTGTTTCATGATCAACTCTATGAAAAATGTTTTAAGTACGACTTTTTCTAGCTCTGAAGAAGACTAACGTTTCACTCGAAACGTCGGTTATGAAATAAATATTTCCAACTAGTGAAAAAACTAATTATTTGTTTAAATGATCTATATTTTGAAATGAACACCATATTTGTTTGAAGTTGAACAGGTTGGGTATTTTTAGAGATGAAAACGTATATGTAGCACATAGATAATTTCAGGACAATTTCCTGTGTATTAACACACCCACCGTGTTGTATGTGAAGCACGTCGGCTGCTTCTCACACAAGATAGCCACTTAAGCAGCGCGGCCACAGACCGTCGCTAAGCGTGCGTGATTGACAAAATGCTTCGCAATAAACTCTTCTCTGTGTTTACTTTTACTGTGATTTGTTGTGCCAATTCTATGCTAATTGATAATGCTAATAGTAAGTACTATACATAATAAAATATCAACTTAAAATCAAATGACATGTATCGTTATTTAAAATAATATTTATGTATTAAGGGACTAAACTAAGCTTTATTCTTGAAATTAATGCCCGAGGTAGAGTCGAGGGCATTTTCAGTTAAAGGATTAAGGAAGCTTATTCCCAAAATGCATATAAATTAAAATATATATTTATGCTTAATTCGATTGACATGCGTTCAAAGAATCTCTGTAGTGAAGGATATTTGATATTTACTATACTTTATTCTCTCATTTATTTTGCTCCTTCAATTTATTTCCCATTTGTGTCAATTGTCTGAATGAAATCTTCCATAATTTTTAATTTATGCTTTAATTAATAGAATAACGAAAAATATTAGAATCGTATTTTTTATTTTTCCCCAAATTGACTTTTAATAATGAAAAAATTGCTATTAAAAATTATATCCTTCAAAAAGCGTCTGAATTACCCCACTTCCCCCCTTGTCAAATGTCAAATGATATATCAAGGTTCTTACCCAACTTCACTTCGTTTCAAACGTCCAAATTGAATAATCTTCTGTAAATATAGTGGCATACAAAAGCCTTACAATGCTTTAAATGAAAGACTGTCCCACTTTACCAACTTTCAAACGCGCCAAACCACAATATTTGTAATCTAGCATTTACACGTGGATAACTTCACACCAGAACATATTGACTTTACCATTTTTGTATGATACTTTTAAACGATATTATACAACATAAAACCTAAATAAAAAGCAATTACATCGTATAGAGCAGCAAATTAGACATTGTAGGTTCGATTTATACAAAAAAAGTTATTTTTTTTGCAAGACCTCATTGTTAAATAAAAAGTTGACAGTTTATTCCCAATCGGGTGAAAATTTATTTATTTCTTATTTGCCTTTGGAAAAGTTATAAAATACTTCGGGAACAAACAAACAAACTTGTGAAAAAACAGTGTTTTTAAAGAGTAAGATTTTTAGAAATTTCTAAGTATTCTAATTTGATACTATACCTACATATGTAATAGAGTATATTTTATATGAATATTATTTCTAAATTTTATTTGCATTATAATATGTAAATCTCAATCAATGTTCATACAAACTTTATCATGTTCTATTCTCATCTGCTAATTCGATTTTACTCGGCCTATGAAACAAATTGAGTTAAATTATTACATCATAACAACAAAGACATGAACAAGATTATTAATAAATTATTCGCTTCAAGCATTAAACTCTTTCATTACTACTAATCTAGTAGAGTATTTCTAGGTCGTACTTATCTAAGTAGATACTACTGTTACTAGTTACAACTTATATAATTTGTAAATAATAACATATAAACATCTTATTATCCTTTGCTAGGTTATTTTTTTTCTATTTTATTATACATTTCGGTAATAATGAGTGTTAAAAAATGTTACTCATTTTGTAGGTATTTTTGGCATCTTGAATTAAAAAGATTTTTTTACAAATGAAATTTATTTTCTACGCTGCGTAAGTTAACTTTTTCCAGACGTAATTATTAAATTTCTTGAATTGAAGTAGGATGTAAACCCATTACTAAAAGTCTGTTACAAATTCTTTGTACAATTTATTCTCTCAAGTCTCATTTCATAACAAAATATTTCCTTTTTAACTTTATACAATATAAAGAGTACGGACTGATTTTGGTTTATTAATAGTAAATATATTATAAGTATTAATTTTTCGAAAAGCACTTACTTAATACATAATATTCGTATATTTTGAGCATTAATTTACTATCAAAATAAACATTTACTACGTTTTGTTCGGACGCAGACACTTTTCTACAGAGTATAAAAGAATCTTTGTATCATGCAAATGACATAATACCGCGCTACACAAAGTTAGATCCGGTCAGTAATTCAATTACTACTAACTGCTGCTTTAAATAATGCGGTCACTACATAATGCTAACAATATTCTTGTTCATATATGTTAATAAAAGTATGATATTATTGATATTTTCAGAGCCGAAGACACCTTGGAATGCAACTATAACAGATCGTTTGAAACATGAGCTTCTGATGCACTATGATAAATTCGCCCGTCCTGCACAACATTACAATACTACCACCGTTACAATCGGTCTCAATGTAATCCATATTGAAGTCAATGAGTTCAAAAATACGTTTACAGTACATTGTTGGGTTCGATTGGTGAGAATCTTTTAAGTATATTACAATTATATATAAAACTTTTTGAAAATCATCAAATCTAGTCTAAAACGGCCTTGATATATGTATGGTTGTGATTATCAGCCTGAGAGCTTCAATTATACTAGAGCGGCAATGCTATTTTGCAGTCATGGTACACACATTATTTTTCCTACAACTGCTTTCAATATTAAAAACAAAAGGATTTAATTAGTAAATATTGTAACATGTTTTTTTTCTAACAATGATATATTACTAATGCCCGGTTGCACAAATATTAGATACTTAAATTTTAAGTTAACCTTAAATGGACAAAACATTTTTTTTTTAATTTAATTTCATTTAATGCTCAATATATCGTTAATTGTGCTAAGGTAATTCAAATTTCCACCTTCTATATAATTGTCACTTTGCAGGGTTCTTGGTAGCTAAGTAAATAAATAATTACAATAACTAACCTGTAAACATTTACAAGGCTAGCCTTGTAAAATTTTACAATGCTCATAAAAAATTATAGAAAATAATAAAAGTTTTTTATGCATTTTAATATAAATATTACAAACTCAATTTAATTAGGTTTATGTAAGTAATTATACACATTTATAGTACATTTTGATTCACTGGCGAAACACATTTGACAACTTCTAGTTGAAATGGTTCTACCACCGCCAACTACCTTTGATTCCAAAATAGAGTAAATCTTTTTTTGAAGAAAAGTAAATTAAAAAAAACGCTATGATGGTGGAAATAAAATTTTGTACGCGGCACGCATGCAATTAATCTTTACTGGGCTCACTGTATTATGAGAGCTCACTCCTTCGTAGCTCGCCTCACAAATTTCCAGCTCGCCCTGTAAAGATTAACTTACACCGCTGGCCACGTAAATAACTATTTTAAGGCTCCTACGGAAAATATTTTCTACGGGTTCTCTCTTTATATTAATTTATTAAAGATTTACACTAGAAAAGTAATTAATAATTAGGAATATGATCCCATCATTAATATTTCAATATTATATTTGAAAGTACTCTATTTTTTAATTTCTAAATAGAAAATTAACGTCGTCATTGACTGAAAAATATTTATTTTATTTCTAAGTAATACCAAAAAATTAATAAAATGAGAAAAAAAATACAAAAAGTGAGCTCTTACAAAGTTGTTATTTTTATTTTTATTTATTTCAGCTGTGGAAGGACGAGAAGCTAAAATGGAACGCTTCGGAATACGACGGATTTTCCATGCTGCATGTAGCAGACCATGAGATATGGCAGCCAGACATAGTGCCCTACAACAGCGCAGCAGGCAGCACCATAGACCACTACGCCAACACGCACTGCTTGGTGGCGGATGACGGAACTGTCATATGGGTGCCCCCAGCTCAATTTGTAGTCTTCTGTGAACTAGATTTGCGATTGTGGCCCTTCGATACTCAGAAATGTTGGGTGAAGTTGGGATCTTGGACGTATCATGGTTATTGGGTGGATTTGAAAGTTGGGGAGACTATTCCTTTTGTGAGTTAATTTTATTATTTTATAAACTATCTGAATCATCTAAGTATGAATAGAACATTATCTGTCCTCGTGCCTCAACTTTCGCACTCGTCTTGCATTGACCGTTGTCACACGTGTGTTACATAATAATTTTTTTATTGCATATTTTTATAATTTCAAAATTCTTTACCATCGATATTTTAATTCAACTCTCCACGTATGGGAGGTGTTATTTGGTAAATTGCTAAATGTCATTTATAGTGAAAACACATGAAAGATATCATGGGCGCCGACTTTTGAAATTTCCTTGAGGGCAAAATTTATTGTAATGAACATAATCAAAACGATATACTAAATCAAACACTTCAAAATGCTCTAATTCCTGACCTACTGAAATCAGAGCAGCCAAACCTGCTCCTGAATATACACTGGTTTCAGTAGACAAAGAATTAGAGCAAACACTTCAAAATGCTCTAATTCCTGACCCACTGCAACCAGAGCAGCCAAAACTGCTGTAGATTGTGCCCTGGTTTTAGCAGACCTAGTATTAGAGCAAACACTTCTGAGTGCTCTAATTCCACCAGAGCTCAATCCAGAGCAGCCAAATCTGCTGTAGATTGTGCCCTGGTTTTAGCAGACCTAGTATTAGAGCAAACACTTCTGAGTGCTCTAATTCCTGACCCACTAAAACCAGAGCACAATCCAGAGCAGCTAAATCTGCTCCAGAATGTGCTCTGGTTTCAGCAGGCTAAGAATTAGAGCACACGCTGAAGCGTGCTCCGATTCTCGGTCGACTGAACTTAACCACCTTCAGAGCACAAGGTACCCTGGAAGGCGGTCCAGCCAGACCACCAGGCGGGGCGGAAGCCTAAAGGCTACCACCCCGGCGCCCCGCCGAGCGAGACTGAGTGCTACCGTCCCAGGATCTCTAATATATCCTGAGACGCGCATTATATCTAGTTATATAAATTGCTATTGGCTGATATTCAATCTGTAATTGGGGCTGTTCTAGTAGGAATTTTTAAATGAAAATTTATACTCATAGGTACTTTGATGCTAGGAATTCACTGGTAATATTTTTAAGAGTATAACTCATCACACTTCACACCTATTTTAGAGTAGTAAATAATTACTTAAAAATGGAAGGAGGTACAATATTTTTTTAATTAATAACAATTCAGGTCTTTATTAATGACTCCTTAGGGACATTGCCCATGGAAAATTTTCCCAATGCCCTCATAAAGTCGGCGCCCATGAAACATACCTATCAATGCCGATATCTGCGAGATTGGCACTAGTGGCGGATTCAGAAACTCTGTTAGAATGGGGCGTATTATATAATTTGTTATCATTTTATGATTTTTGAATGGATCCCACGGTTTGCTTAATTAAAAATCTTAGGGCTCTAGCAGAAATAGTTTATTGGCATGTTAATTTTAAAAGTAATAGTATTTTTAGTAAACATTTCACTGTTTTGATAGTTTTGAGGGCAGTAACTATTGTTTTAAGGCGGATTTAATAGTTCGTAACTCGGAATGGGAACTTTTGAGTTTAACATCAGAGGTGCACACAAAAATGTACACGTGTTGTCCAGAGCCATATCCTGATGTTACTTTCAACTTTACTATCCGACGCAGGTCACCCACTTATAAAGCTGTCATTATTACACCGGCATTCGGTAAGTTGTTCTTTCATGTGGCACTATTTGTGAAATAAGGGATCGGCTGTGAGACAAAATAAATTGTTGTTTACGCCATATTATTTTTTAGCTGTGATAACAATGACACTTTTGGGATTTTGGTTACCACCTCAAGCTGGCGAAAAAATATTGCTGAATTGTTGCACAGCAGTAATCATATGCCTATTTTTATTGTACTTCAGTCAGAAATGTCCAGCAATGGGAGATCATACACCACTTATAGGTGAGTACTATCGATTTTATTTGTGATTACATTAATTAATTCATTATATATTCAATTGAATAATATTGCAGTGTTGTTCTACAGTAGTAGTTTGTATGTGATCAGTTTTTGCATTATGGGATCTGTGATTGTAATTTGGATTTCTCGAACACAACATCACAAATCATTACCTTGGATAATAAAACACGCCCTTACTGGGTGGTTAGGAAAATGGCTTGGTTTATCTAGCTATATCAATCAGGTAAATATTTTATCAGTATTAATATAGTGTGCACTATTAGTTTATTGTTAATAATCAACTGATTAAAAATTTAAGCTGATCCATAGATCAACATTTATTCTAATTCACAAATTTTATACTGATTTTGTAGTCATTTTACGAGTGAGAATTAAACTTTCTGTCAAAAATGAAAAAATGGCGCAGAACTACAGGATAATTTACACGGACGCATATATATTTGCTAAAATTTAAATATTTTAGAGTAATCCTATCAAAATCTTGCGTACATACATATATAAATACTTATGTGAAAACGGCAAAACGAAGATGAAAACAGATAATCAGAGCTTTGATTAATGAAATACGAAAAAGTTAATAATTGATTTTGATTACCTGACTAGCTTTTTATTAAAAAAATCAGTTGATTTAAATCAGGCCATCCGTGAGGAATAGTGAATTTGACCGTTAATGTTTTTCATGACAAGTAAAATAAAAGAGATAAATAAAAAATCTACTTATCGTAAAAAGGTAGATAAATTCAGGGTTGCATGATATAAATCACAATTTAAATAAATCACTGTTTTAAATAAAAATTTTATAAAACAATATAAATTTTGTCTAAAGTTTTACTTTTTATAAACAATATCAAATTATATTAAATATGTAATATGTTTTAGAACATTGTTTTGAAATACATTTTCTAAGATATATCTGCTTTAAATATTTATTTCTTTTTATGTTGATTTTGAAAATAATTAATTAATTGAAAAAAAAAGTTTCATTCTCACTTTTCTTTGACGTTTATTTAAAGTTTCGCGCTTTTTTCCACGGACTTTACATTTTGCAGTGCAGCGCAGGCATATATTTACTTATTATTTTTCAGACATCAATCTCCGGATCTCGAGTCCCGATCTCCAGATCCAGTGTGGTATCAGGAGAAGAACTCCGAGAGCAGCTGCAGCCCGTAGGACTAGACCACAGCGAGAACGACGCCAGTGACGAGCGTCGTATTCTTGACTCTTCGTCAAGACGCTACGATGCTGAAATCAAACATCACGACTGGTTGCTACTGGCTGCGGCGATAGACCGACTCTCTTTTATCTTTTATGCTCTACTCTTTGCCATTTTGGCTCTCGCATATTCATTGTAGTTAAAATGCCGTTTACATGATTGTGGAACTTGGATGGAAACATGATGGTGGTTGATAACTGGTTAATAATTCACTGGAACTGTCAATGGAGGAATGTTGTTTAAATATTAATTTTTATTTTCTCCATTACCATGGTTTTCATTTTATATTACCATCATGGGTATCATATTTTCATTCATTTTATATCAACCATATTAAATTGTTTTCCTTTTTTTTTAAATAGTTTAGAAAATTAAAGATAGTAATTTTATTTAAATTAATAAGTAGCTGTTTTACGTTACTCTTTCAAATGCGTTTCAATAAATTGTGTGCATAATATCTATTGTAATTGATTTTTATTTGTGTAGATGAAATAAAGTAAAAATTAAAACAATAAGTACATTACTTTTGTTTAGTACTTGCAGACTTGCACATTTTTAGAATTTATCTGTTTTGATTCAAAGACAAAATTTATAAATAATAAATAGAAAGGTAAATATTACCATTTTTGATTTTTATAAGAAAGGTGTAAATCATATAGAAAATATTTTGAATCTCCAATCACAGAATAGTAAACACGCATTTAAATTAAATAGTAGGGTAAAATAAATAAAAGTTATTTAACTTATCCCTATTGTTCGCCACTGCAATCACAAAAAAATCTTGATAGTTCCGTACGCGTTCACTCACAAAACACTACTAATTCAATTGTACGAATAGTTTATATTTACATACCCAACGTCATTGCATCACACCTCAATTAATAATTAATTAACAAAACTTGAACATAAAAATATATTTATTCATTTGTAAAATTTAACAATATTTAAATCTTGAAAGAACATTAAATACATTCAAACCAACTAGTCTCCGTACATACATTTTTGCGCTTTGTTTTTCAAATATATAAACCACCTGAGACCTTCTAGAACTCAGTAATTGTTTCAGATGAAGCAAAATAAACTTTTTTGGATCATATAGATAAATTATTGATTGGAAACGAAAGAATGAAAACAAAAAAAAGATGCCCAACAGTGAAATATGGAGGAGGATCTATGCTTGTATTTTTATTGATGGGAAAGTAGGTTATTTGAATATTTTAAAAGGAAATTTGGAAAAATATGCTGAAAAATTACGTTTAAGGGATTCTTAAATCTTTTAACAAGATAATGACCCCAAATAACATAATACGTGTAAACTGCTAGAATAGTTATTGTACAATTACAAGAATTAAAAACGCCTCCATTTTCCAGAAAAAATCCCAAAGAACATCTCTGTTATTTATTTGAAAAAAAATGAGTAAAACAAAACGTTCCAAGAAAATGAAAGGAGTACTACATTTATGGTAGAAGAATGGGGTAAAATTGATTCCAAAACTCTAAGAAAATTAGTGGAATGTATGACAAACAGTTTAGTGGAAGTAATTCTAATGAATGGCGGTTCAAAAGATCGTTGATTTTATATAATATATACTAAAAAAATATAATTGTAAGTAACTATTCCAACGATTAAACGTCTATAGGATAAAGAATTAATTCTTATATTTAGGGAATAAACAGCTGAAAAAAACTTGGCTGTAAAATAAAACTAAGCAATAAATATGAAAGATTGAAACGAAGACATAATTCCTTAATTTTAAAAATGACTTGTTAGTAACCATTGCTGATTGTTATATCATTTTAATTATTAAAAAAATGTATTAGTATACTGGTATTTTAGTATGATCGTTAACGTCAGACGATGAGTCATAACCGTCTGTATCATCCCCAGTATTAGAATCACCATCAATATCAGAATTATCATTCCCAGTATTAGAATCATGATCAATATCAGAATTATCATCAATATTAGAATCATCTTCATCTTCAATATCAGAATTATCTTCATCCTCGTCATCGTCTTCATCTTCACTTCCAATACTATGGTCATTACTATTAAAACATATAAATTAAAAAATATTGTTATTTAATATAATAATTATTTTCTATTTTCATACTTTTGTTGCAAATTTCTCAACTTACATTAAGTTCTCTTCGTCACATGTTAGATAATAATGTATAAACTTGTACTTCACATCTTCAACTTTTTTTTTCAACATTCTTAAACGTTGAAGAGGAGTTCTGTTTTGGTTATTCGGAATTGCACTAGAAGCACCACTCTTCCTTAACTCGTAAATGATTCCAGCAATTTCATTTTCTGGTAAATTGACTATGTTGTTAATTGTTAAGTACAAAGCTGTGTTTCCTACAACAAACATGTTTAACCTTACCTACGCTAATAAAATCCATAGAGACTTAAAATGTATAATAATTTTTTAATTTAAAGATAGTATTTGAATTTTTTTTGTTTATGATGTCAACGGTATTCATGAATAAGAAAGAAATATTTCTAATAAGTCCTGTATCCATCTTACTCCATAGTTTGAGTCACGCAAGCACTATGATCGTTTCCAGGCTAATGATAACTTGATAATAGTGGGGAAAATAAAAATAAACTTTAAATACTTGTCACGGAAATGAAAAATTGTCAAATGTTAGTTTAACAGATTTAAAATTTTAAAATGTTTACACCTTCCTTAAATCTTTTTAAAATTTCCCGCTTTTTTCCACTGTTGTCACGACTACTTTACCATGCACAAAGATCGAAGCGCTAGCGAGTTACGAAACAAAATTTATTACAGGAAACATACGATTAAAGTCAATCTATCCATTTATAAGAAACACAGAGCACAAAACATAGATCTTTATGGTTAAAAAATGGGGAAGTTTAGCGTGGTTGAAATTACATGTGAAATATATTTTAGTCGTAAGTATATGAATAATTATAACTTAAAATGTAATTGAAAGTTAAAATTATGTTGCCAATTATTTATAAATAATGATTTATCTTCGAGCCACACTGACGTCACAAGTGAGTTATGTGCTTGCGCAGAAGGGATGGTGAGACCTGACGTTTTTTACGTAGGTTGTATTTTGAGGTATTACACCACACGCTTCTCTGTTGCCATAGGAACCCAGTGCGCGCTGGTTAAGATAGACGATACGTTCTTCGCGAGTATCATTGACGTCATTTTTGTATAAAATTTCATTTTTTGAGAAATCTAGGCATCTTTGGGTGAAATAAAATGTAGAATATCACTTTTGAGGACAATCTTGATAAAATAAAAAAATTAAAAAAATCGCTAAACTTCCCCATTGACCAATGTTCATTTTCTATGCTGTTTTTGCTAAGTTCGTACATATTCGGCGCGATTCGATATACTTCGAGCTAGTACAAATAAATTCTTCTAGAGGGATAAGAAAAACACGTTTCTGTTTATTATGTTTGAGGGAGAAAATGAGTGAAGTAAAATTAATGACAGAAGTCTGATTATAAAAACAAAATGATTAATCAGTATACACTTGCCCGAGGACTGTTATCTATGTCTACTTAGATCCTTAGTCTGATACTTATAATTCTCTAAACAAAATTCTGTTTTCTATGCTATACTAAACATTGCTGAACTTCTATGTACCGTGTACTAAATACAGCTTTACAGTTCATTGATTAGAATTAAAAAAAAAGAAGTACAAAACAAATTTATATATTAAAATTTTATACATACCTGCTTCATCTTTTGCATTTGGTTTAGCACCATAATCTAGCAACATGCTAACTGCTTTCACAATCCCTCTTTCAACTGCCCAATGGAGGGGTGTTTTACGTTTCACGTCTAGTATATTTGGATCTGCATTTGTATTTAACAACATATATATTGCTTTTAAATTTTCTTCTTCTACGGCATAATGCAAAGCTGAGACACTCTTTCTCTGGATATTTGGGTTTGCATCACAATCCAATAATATACACATGGCATCTGTATTCCCGTACTTAATTGCGTTGAGTAAAGGTGTATAACCGAGTTTATTTTGTGCTTCTACGACAGCTCCGTGTTTCAACAATAAATCTAGCGCTTTTACATTTCCTTGCATTGCTGCATAGTGTAGAGGAGTATTGTTGTGCTTATCCAAGATGTTTGGATCAGCATTGTAATTCAGTAATAAATGTATAGCTTCTATATTCTCGTCATCAACTGCTTCGAACAACGCTGGTTTTAAATAATGACTGATATTTTGGTTACCTACATACTCCAATATCAGTCTCATAGCTTCGATATTTCCTGATTTAAATGCACTGTACAGTGCTGTGTCGCCATCTTTATTTTCAATATTGGGATCAGATTGTCTTTGCAATAACAATCGCATTGCTTCTATGTTTTCTGCACTGGTTGCTAAGTGCAGTGCTGTATTGCCGTCTTTATTTTGAATGTTTACGTTTGATTCATAATCTAACAACATTTCCATTGCCTCTACATTTTCCTCGTTGGTAGCGATATGCAAAGCTGTGTCTCCATCAGATGTTTGAGAATATACGTCAGCTCCATTCTCCAATAGCAACTTCATTGGTTCTAGATTTTCTTCATCAGATGCCCAATGAAGTGGTGTCTGGTCATCGTTATCTTTGACATTTATATCAGCTCCAAACTGTAACAGTAATTTCACAACATCTATGTTACCTTCTTCAACTGCTTCGTGCAATGCAGTAGCTCCATCACTACTTCTAGCATGTATGTCAGAGTTATGTTGTAACAAAATATGTACAACTTCAATCTTTCCTTCCCAGGATGCCCATATGAGTGGGGTATTGTTGTTGTTATCTTTAGCATGTACGTCAGCTCCAAATTTTAACAACACTTCCGTCGCTTCAGTGTTTCCTATTTGGGCTGCCAGGTGTAAAGGTGTGATGTTTTCGTCGTCTCGAATGTTTACATCTGCTCCAAAATCTAGGAATTTATGCAATGCTGCTATGTTTCCACTTTCAACTATTAAATGCAATGCAAATGTTTCATTTATATTTATATACTTCAACAATTCATCTAACCATGACAAGTTATTAATTTCAAGAGCAAAGTTTAATATATAATTGCCAGAGGTAAGACCATGTTTATCTTTAATATTAAGTGAAGCTTTATTTTTTATTAAATAATTAATAATTGTAATTATCGTATCATGATTTATTAAATTGTAGTCAATGTAATGAAGAGGTGTACTTCCTTCATTATCTTGATGGTTTACATCTATTTCGACATCTTCAAGTAACGCTTCAATAAGAGCTAAATTTCCTTTTTCTACAGCGAAATGAAGTAATGTTATGTTGGCATTATTTGATATATTGTTTTCATATTGGGATACTTTTAAAAGCTCCTTCCAATTTTCCTTTGTGAAATCTGCAGGACAACATCTTACAAGCTTAAATAGCGGTGTGTTTCCATATTTGTCTCTCTTATTCATTTGTTCTGCGGCTTCCAATAATTGTGTCATGTCATTAACTTGTCCTATTCCTGCAGCTTTATGTAACTCAGTCTTTTCTGTTTTCTCGCATAAATCTGTTATATTCGTCAATGCTCCTTGGTCGCGTAAAAATGTTGCAGCCTCTGTTGCTTCATATTTAGTGGCCACATCTAATGGAGTCCTTCCTTTATTATCCGTTATATTGAGATCACCGTTCTTCAAGAACATCTCCAGTAAGTCTGTTTGATTGTTTTTGGCTGCGGCATGTATTAATTCAAATTTTTGAATATACTGTTTTTTTGTACCATCATTCATTTTATCAAATATTAATTTTATATTTTTAGTACATCCATTTTCTACGAGAAGTAATAATATTTTTTTTAATGTTTGATCATCTTCAGATAAAGTTTTGTTATCTAATTTAACAAATTTGGTTGCTTTATGTTTTCCAATAAATGTGTCACAAATTTTTTCTATAATATCCACATTATTTTCAATGTGAAAAAGAATAAATGATTTATGATCAGTAGAAATAGAGTTACTAAGCAATCCGTACAAACATGCTTTAAAATATTCTTCATTACCGTTTTTAAAATACATACGTGATACTTCTTGACAAACTCTGTAAATTTTTACGATCTGTTCATCATCGGGTTCATCACCGTTTTCAACAAAATTTACTAATGAAAATTTTTGTAGCAGTTTCAAAGTAGATTTCAGTGTACTTTCATCATACGGTTCACCATTGCTTTTAATGATTTCATTTATCTCGCAGAATTTCATACAATCAGGATTTAGATAGGCGCAAATACAAAGTACTTTTTGTGCGAGATTTCTTTTGTCTTCATCTTCATCTTCCAGTTTTATAATTTTCTCAAAAGATGGACTTACAGCTGTAAATATGGATTTTTTATATGGATTATTTAAAGTTCTGTGAATTGTTCTCTTAAAAATGTTTTCATTATTCTGTACTTTTTTAACATAGTTTTCTAAATTAAATTTTGCATCCATCTCTTGTTTTAAGTTTCCAGCTAATATCAGAAGCCCTAGAGGCACATTGCTTACTACATGACCCAACTCTTTATACAAAGCGCAATGTTCCTCTTTATATTTATTACCCAAAATTTCTTTGAAAATTTCAGTACAATTTTCATCAGATAGTGGTTCCAATCTGATATATTCTACATCATCACCCCAATCAGATTCTTGACTGGTTATCAGTAATAAGAAATTTTGATTTTCTGAAGGTGATTCTATGTCTGCAATGTCTGCCCCAGAAATTGCATTATCAAATATGAACAAACATTTAATTTTTTCACAATCTCTGTATGCCGTTTTTAGATTTTTTATTGTGTCTGCATTGGGTGATTCAATGTTAACCCAAAATACGGCGTCTATTTTCTTTTCATCTAAGCAAAGCTTTGCAAAGGTTTTGCATAATTCAGATTTACCATATCCTGGAAGTCCACTGATAACCGCTTTGTTCCTTTTTTGATTACCAAAATATATGTCATTGAGTTTAGCTATATCCTGTTCTCGACCTTTAAAGATTTTGCTGGGATTTGGTATTGCAAATATAATTGACAGATCTTCTAAATTAGGCGGATAAATAATTACGTCTCGACCAACTTTAACTTTTCCTCCAGTATTCGAAATTGCAACAATACTTTTAAATAATGGTAAAGCCTTTCGATACTTTCGATTATCTTCTGGCTCCATTTTAATTATAAAAATGTAATTTAAAAATATTTATTTTCTCTCTATTGTAATTCCTAAAATATAAAAACATTTTATATTAAATTGCAACACTTTCTTCTATGTATGTATAATACAATGATTAATATTTAATTCTAAAAATTGAAATTTTAGAAAATGAAAAAAAAAATGGCAAAATTGATATATAAATCCTTACATAATAAAGATATTGAAAAAAATGCAATTGAAATGTAAATAAATTTTTAATTTTATTATTAATAATTAAAAAAATAATAATATTCTGAAAACACAAAGAATAACAATTTACAACAATTATTAATTGGCAGTAGCTTACGGAAGCGTAGACGACCCCTTCTATAACCCCTACGCAAAATATTTTAATATTAATATTTCATCTTCTTTTCTTGAAATTGTAACTTTAAAAAACTTGAAATTACATCATTTAAACTTGAAATATCAACTTTTTAAAACTTGAAATTTCACCTTTTAATAATGGACCTTAAAAAATACAACTTTTAGGTTTTTAGCGTAAAATTGTTTTTATATACCCCGACATAAACAAAAAAAAGCAATTTTTGGTCCAAAATTTTGGTTTTTAAAAATAGTTCACGACGTCGATGCGCTGAAGTCGAATTTATATACAGAATTTAATTATTGAGACGAAGTAACGCCGTACTTGTTCAGTAGTAGCTCTATTTTGTTCAATAGATTTCTCAGCGGAAGTTTGGCAGGAATTAAATTAATAATTGATTTTGTTGTTAATTTTATTTTTTAAAATCCAATATTTCGTAGCATATTTTGCTTCTTTATCAGGGATAAAATAGTTTTAACTTTAATAATAACTTGACGAATTTTTTTTTTAAACATAGCATTAGTCTCAAGTTTCGTAATTATTTTTGTAGTAATAATTAATAAATAAATGTTATTTTAAAAGGTGAAAAACTTTTTTTACTAAAGTCACATGGCCAGAACACTGATTCAAATTTTCACCCGTCAATCTCAATCAGGGCAATGTTACGTAAAAAAATTCATTTTAAATTCTAAGAACTTCAATTTTTAAAATTTTTGATTTTAATATTCATTGATAGAATTCAATATAATTTTATATTTTCAAAAAATAGTTGAAAAATAAAATTGTTCATTTAGGGATTTAGGGCCAGTTTTTCCATTTCTGGTTAAAGTGCTGGTTATCTTAACCATCGGTTAGTAGAAAAATATCGCATCGAAAAACTAATGCAAGTTGCCAAAAATATACGTTATTTAATATTTTGATGCGATATTTTTCTATTACCCGACGATTGAGGTAACCGGCACTTTAACCAAAGGTGGAAAACTGGCCCTGGATAAATTAACCCTCAGGTTTTTTCGGTTAGGTAGATAAAATAAAAATATGCCTTACTATTTCTGGTACGCAAATAAATGGGATGTTTGTTTCATTTATAGTAGATTGATTCTTAATGAAAGTTGAATATAACGTATTATTTTATATAAGCGATATATTTACCAAAAACTTAAAAGGCACTACGTCGAACAACTGTAACAGTATTTCACTAGGTAATTCTTTATATTCTCTGTTATCTCTCCTTGTCAACAGTTAACCTTTTCATTATTTCCGCTCAATCTATATATAAAAATGACAAATTACACCGACATTATAATTATCAAAAAATCTTGGTTAATATTTATCTCAGTGTTCTTCCGCAGAACTTGAATTCAAAAACGTAAATAATCGGAAATATTTGATCGTTCATTACACTAAATTCGGGACTCCCTACAATAAAGTTATGTACAACCATGTATTGGGTAAAATACATTATTTTTTACAAAATAAAAATTTATTGCAGAAACAAATGGAACATATAACAATAAAACGAATTATACAAAAAAATCTTGTGTAGTTCATGTATTTTCTGGTCAAAAACATACTTCATTAATAGTTTTAACAATGAATAATAAATTTCCTTAAAGCTGAAGATATTAATTATTTTAACTTCGTATTATATCGCTTGTAGATAAAATTGAGGTACTGTTGGTCCTCAGATGGATTAGTTAAATGGTCGAAATGCAACTTCCTGTCATCTACTTTTTACTTGTTTTGAAATTTAAGTAATCCAGCCTTAAAAAAACTTTAAAACTTTTCAAAGAAGTGAAAATTTATATTGTATAAACAATTCAAATACCAATTCTTCAAGCTTATACGTATAAATCTTCATGATATGTGATATATTATGTACTATACAATGTAAAGCGTCTTTAATATTGTGAAATATTTGAACTTGGAATTTCAGAAATTTACAGAAGTTTGCACATGCATTCATTTATAAATTGTAATTTTGTACTTTTGTATTTTTCAATCAAAATACACACGTAGAAAAAACAATTTTTTATTCCAAAAATATTTGGAATTAGAAGCAAGTATTTTTTTTCTTATTAGAATCATTAAGCAATTAAGCACTTGTTTTTAATTCGGCAGTTCTACGGTATTATGCAAACTACTGTAACAATACTAGATATTGTTAAATAATACGAAAGATGTAAGAGTTCAATTAGACTATAGAAATCTTAATACATTACCAGTAATATCTGAGCAGTACTCAATTTTTACTCAATTGTTGATGTTTATGTTCAATGTGAACAATTAATTTGTTTCAAAAGAGTACTAACTCAGACAATGGGGTATATGACCATTTTTTTTTTCTTCCATTTTATGATTCTATACCAAAAATAAAAATACTCGTATTTTTTTAAATCGCTTAATTGTTGATAATTCCGGAGAAAAACAATAATAAAGTTTAGGAGAGGGGATATGTTGACGTCACCTAGGAGAATTAGACAAAGAGAGATGCTAATAGAAAGAGAAAGATATAGTGCGACCCGCGCGAACCTTTTGCTACCTGATTCTAACCCGTAACCATGGTAACCAAACAATAAACACTCTGAGACTCGTCAGGGCCTTCAATGCCAACCAGATTTACATTATAACATTCGTTGTGTAGTATCAAAATATTTTAATTTTATTCTATAAATTTCCTAAATTGATATCTCATATATTGTTTCATTAATAATTATGACTAATTTATCATTAGCAATATTTATTCCATATCATTTAAGTAAAATAAATAAGTTCATTTAATTCCTACTTTTAGCATTGTAAACTGCTCTCTCATTCTCCTAGGTGACGTCAGAGATAGAGCGCTGTTACATATTAATTGCGAATTTCAGTGAAATTATAAGATAATATTTAGTTTTTATCATTATTATTGGTAGTCACAATGGTTAATTTTTAATTTTTATACTTTTTTTCTTTCAATTCGAGAGTGGTCATATAGCCCATTGTCATTTAAATAATAAATACTATTATTGAACAATCTTGTATTAATAAATAACAACTTATGGAGAGGAATGCATAGATTTGATTTGATTATCGCCTATAAATGCATAAGTTAAGAACAATTTTGCAAGTACACGAGACAAATAAGTAAACATTAAAAAGTAACGGAGTACAAAATTTAATTAAAATATAAAATTACACTAATGTAGTAACTGGTTGGACTTTTACTATACTCAGTTGACTTAATTTCTACTAGCTAAACAAAGTACAAAATTGTATCGTACTTTTTATTTATTAACAACCATTTTATGTATGGTATATTCCGAAATTGAACCAGAGTACTCTTTTCTGTAAACAGGTACATTAACGGAACACGGTTCCTGAAGGTCTTGCTTATTTTAACCGCGATAGATTGACGGTTAACATCCATAAAAAAGAATAGTGATTAAGTTTTGACAGTTTAATTAAAAAAATCTTTTAAAGCATTCCTTTTTCAACCGTTGTACCAGTCAAATTGTAACCATATTTAAACCATAAGTACACCGCGGTTCAATTTTGGAATATAATAGTAATCATGGCATAAAATCTTCATCCAATAAAACCTTTGGTGTGTGAACACTTTAAGGCAACTTCTTAATCTAACAAGCAAATAAAATGAAACAAATCGTGTGAGAAATACCCCAATAGTACTGATTATCTGACTGATTGTAATTTCAATTTCTTACATTTAATAATACTAAACACTGGATATAAAATATTGTTTCATAAAAAATTATGTCCTTTCTTCTTGACTTTCACTAGGCGATGTTTTTCTTCTTATAATTTCATGCTTTCAATAAAATAAAACCAAACATTTATATCAAATCGTCAAGGCACTGATAATAAGTTTAAAATATTTATTCGAGTAAAAATGAATGATTTTCCATGCCATAGAAGTAGGTGATCTCACACGTAATTAAATTAAAAACCAAAATCACAATGGTTTAGTGCTCAGTTGGCACTAGCAGTTTGCCGAAGCTGCGGCACTTCTATCTGCTCGTAAACGATGGGTCGCGGATCTCTCGGCTGCCGGGAGTACTTCAAGCCGATCTCGTCCGCTAACTCGTTGATGGTGTTCAAGGCGTGATCCAGCTGCTCTTTAGTGTGTGCTGCGGATAAGCAGATGCGTATACGGCCTTGCATGAGTGGCGTAGCTGGGAAACCTACTCCCACAGTGGCTATTTTTTTGGTTTGCAAAGTTCTAACGACAGCACTGAAAACATTATAAATTCACATTCTTGCTCTTTCTTGATAAACCTTTGTACATATCACTTCATAAAATAGATAGGCAGTCTTCTCACTTCACTCAAAAATGTAGATAAATCACTATGGGGCCTTCCATGTTTTTTTATTTTTGTATATTATTTTAAATTTTGATTATTTCCAAATAATGAACATTTTATAATAATTTTTGTCTTGCTGTGGCACAACATGTCAGAATAAGTTCTTGTTTCTTTTTAGTTGCATTTTATAGGTAAAATTGTCAGCCAACAACCCATGCAAGGGATCTACAGCTTAATGTGGGTTCCGAACCACTCAAGATACACGATATTTATTTTTGGTTAAAGATTGGTAAAGCTGGTATTTGAACTCCAGATTACACATTTCGCTCAACTAGTCGGAGCGCACTAATGAAGTGAGTCACAGCTGCTCAGGACACGTTCACTTTTTAAAAAATTAATTATTTATTTATTTATAAATAATGAATACTTTATAATAATAATAATTTCACTATTCTTATTCCAAGTAAATTTCTTTAAAAAATATTCTTTTAATGCTTAACATTTGAAAACAAACAGACATGTTTAATATTCTGCAAATATACCAATCAAATGATAATTGGACAATGCAAAGTAAACAACTGTTTAATTTCGACGTAATTTCACATCTTCCCGTTTTTAAATTTAAAGTTTCCGCTATTATTTTAGAGTTAAATAGCCGATCGCAGCATAGGCGTATCCTGTATTACTACACGAATTTCTTGATTACTCGAAAAAATCAAGGGAATAACAGTTTTTACTTTTACTATTATAATTATTAAAAGTTGATTGCCCACTGAACATGTACATTTATGAAAAGCTAAATAAAATATTGTTGCAGAGATAAAAATTAAAATTGATAGTTGTACTCACCCTATCTTGGAGAAAAGGTAGACTAGAATGGGTACAACCGGCGAGTCTTCGTTTCCATACGTGATTACACCCATTTGCCTGAGACGGGATCGGAAGTAGCGTGTGTTTCTCGCAAGACGCTCGATACGGCGTCGACCTTCCCCATCGCCTGATTCACCCATGATGATTCGTAGTACCTCGATGATTTGAGCTGTCACTGGTGGAGACATTGCGCTAGCGTGTAGTTCAGCGTGGCTATGTTTACGAAGGTGGTTTATTAAGGCCTAAAACAATATTCGTGTGCAAATTTCGAAATGCATTTTTAGTACGATATTAACACGTTGATTGCCTTGAGGTGTCTAATTGTTATTATTGAATTTTTCTGCAGTACGACAAAACTGAATTTTGAAAATATGTTTCAATAAAATTTTAATAATCCGTGTATGTAATTATACTCTTTTTTACGTTAAAATTATAGTGAAGGCTAATATAGGAACACAATTCCGGGTGGGATTGCTTAAAATACAAAACGAATTTATTAAGGGAAAATCTCACTTGTCAGTTTTTCAAGCTTTATCATAAAATATTAGCTTTCTAAATATCTAAAGTGTCTCTGGATGAAAATGTATTTACTTTGAAATAATAAATACCTAGCAAAATATATTTGCCACTTTGAACTGATCTAACTTTTACTTTTGAATACGGATCACTTATTTTTCATTCCATTTAACTGGATCACTTTACCCTCCCTATTGAACCAACTGATCCTAAGTAATCCACTCGCCAAGGTAGATCAGTCGGTTCAGTTCAAATTGTCAAGAAGTAACTTTGCTGTTTTTTTTTTAATATTTGAAAAGAAACCGAGAAATTACAAATTTATTATCATAAACTCAACACAGCTTATGAGTTAAAATTACCATAGGAGATGATAAACAAAGCAAAACCACGTATAATTTAACTTATACAATGTAATAATAATAGTAATATAATTAAAATTATAACCTTTAAACATAAATGAAAAACACAAGCCAAAGATTCAAAATGAAAATGACATTCTATTTGCAAAGAAAAAGTGAACTGATCCAACTAATCTATCTGAACTGAACCAAATGAGCTGATCTGATCCGACAGGTAAAATGAATACTACTTTTGTTATAAGAAACATTAGTCCCCTGGCTGGATAAATGTAAATAGAAAATAGACTTAATGATCCCTTATCACTGATCAAAAATGTCTATTAGGAACCAATTGTCTCCATACGCACTACAGAAAATACCCTTACAATTTCCCTTATCTCTTTGTAAAAGCTGTGTCAGTAATTCATGAGCTGTTGCGCAGTACACAAATTTCAAACATATTATTTACTGACCGTCCTACAAACACTGACCCTGTCAAATATGTAATTCTGTACTTTACTGAGTTCTTGTATCATTTTACATTGTTCATGTTTGTTATTTTTAATATAGTATATCGTTATTGCTCACTTATAATGAGTCTATTTTTTATGATCCACTATTTTCTAAGAATTTTTTTTCCTATTTCCTATTTGCCCTCTGTTCATGATATTGATAGATATAATCTCCAACAAACAAATAAGTAACTATAAGATTTTATATGTTATATTTTCCTACTATTGCGAAATTATGTAATATTAAAATAAATTTTTAAGTACAACATAAAATCGGAGCACTTATATATTATAATTTATTTTCTAATACGTCACTTAACAAATAAGTAACAGTAATATAATTGACGTTATCATTGAAAAAATTAGCACGTATTAAATTCTTTAACAATGACTCATACATTTTGTAGAAATTAGATAGGAATTTAAATTTAACGTTTTAACTATAGAGGGATATAACGAACTTAGAAAATGTTTAAAAAATATTCTCTATTTCTTTTATCTTGAGTATTTTTATTTAAAAATGATTATTGATAGTGATAAGTAAAATTTCTTACCGTGGAACCAGCAATGTATCCTCCAGCACTTCCAAAACTTTTAGTGAACGTTCCCATCAACACGTCGACGTCTTTGGGGTCACAACCATAGTAATCTACAACACCACGGCCGTTAGGGCCTACAGCACCGATACTGTGCGCCTCGTCGAGATACAGGTACGCTTTGTAGCGCTTTTTCAACTCAATCACTTTCGGTAAATTGACAATAGTGCCTTCCATACTGTACACCCCTTCAACAACGATCAGAATTTTCTTCCAATGAGTATGTTTTTTGCAGTTTGGCTGCCCTTTTAAAATAGCTTGTTTCAGATTCTTTTCTAGATCTTTCATATCTGAAATATTAATACAACAATTAATGTCGATGAATAAATTTAATATTTATGATTTGACCTTCAAACAACGTCAAAGTCATTTATTATTTACGGAGATCTTTTCTGCCAGTGAAATAAAATATTCAAACCAAAACCTATTATCATTTACACTTTATTTATTTTAGTATTTAATTTTTATTTATTAAGAGCAAAGTCGGGCGAAAGTATTTAAAATCTTAATAAGGAATAAATATTATTTGAGGTAGAATTAGTGGAATAATAATTTTGTACAGCGATTTCCAGATCGACTTACCATTGTGTTTGAAAACTTTAACAGTGGCACCAGACAACCTAAGACCTAAAATCAAGGACGCATGATTTTTCTCATCACTGAGTACCAAACATCCAGGACTTAGCAAAGTTGGAATATTGAGCGTATTGGTAGCGAAGCCCATTCCACAAGTAATGGCGGCTTCAACTCCGAGGAACCTTGCCGTGAGTTCTTCCAGTTCCACGTGCAGTGGACAAGTTCCGAGCTGAGCTCTCGGAGAACAAAATGCCAAGCCATACTTTTCCACAGAACGAATCGCAGCCTCTGCACAAGGGCCCGACGATTCGGCGAAGCCGAGGTAGTTGTACGATCCTAAGTTTAGGCAGGGAGTTTCGGTGCCAGTAAATCTAAAAATTATCTTTATACAAGTTTCCAATTACATAATTACTTACAAAAAATAATAATGAAGGGTTACAAATAGAACTGGAACCAGTTCAATTTTTATTAATTTCCGCAAATATTTCGATTTAACATTAAATCTAAATCGATCAGCAAAAATAGGTTTAAACCTTTAAAACAAAAATATTTTCCGATTTTATTTTAAAACTTGTTTTAGTAATGAATGGGGTCCTAAACCATTGTCGAAATATTACCATTTTACAGTAGAATATGAAAATATACATTAATTAATTAGTAAGTGAAAATATTTTATTTAAATATTACTTTGTTCGCAAGCTATAATAGATTAATTTATAATACGACGTGCTGTTCCGTGATGTCATGAACAATTTCATTGGTTGCCTGATTTAAAAAAAAAAATCGCGGGCCCGAATTTATTAGAACTAAAAATAATAGTAATAATAATTTCTTGATTCATATACATATAAATATATATAAACATATTTTAGCTATACGAATACGAAAATAACCAATACACTGTACATCTAACAGTTCGTACATCACTGGTGAAGACATACCACGTCACAGGCCAAAATTTATACTTTGAAAATTAATATCTCGCTTACTACGAAAAGAATTTCAGTTGCATATTCACTAATATTCTTATTTCACTCTACTTTTTTTAAGACAATTTTTTTTTAATGGTATATGACCCCATTCCTTTTATTTTACATTTTTATAATTTAATACTTTGAAAAAAAAGCTAACCGAACCGTTTTATTTCAATTCTTGAGTCCCTGAGGTGTAGTTGAAAATGGGTTAAGAACAGCATACATTTCTAAATGTACATAAAGATAGACTTTAACTAGTAGTAAAGCTTACTCAATGTATATTTTATTTGCACATATCATGTTTTCTTGACTAAAGTAATAAAAACATCATCAAATATCGTATTACATTGTAATACTTATATAATAAATTCTAATAGTAATACTTTTGTTATAGTAATCAAAACATTTTTGTTAAATCGGGGGCATTTTTCAGTCTGACGTACGTGGGATTTTCAAAAGTTTATGTAATTGCACGAGATAATATTCAAATAACGACAAAAGTTGTCATGTTATAAATCCTTAATTTAATGTGTTGAACATTTACTCTGCCTTACAACACTTTATGGTACATTTTATTTTAAATTATGTACCAGAAATGAATTTATGTTCAAAAAATACACTGAGTTCAATATTATTTATAGAAACAACTGTATATATTGATCACGAAAATGACTTACTAATTATGGTAATTCAATGAGATGATATTTAGAGTAAATTATGTTTGTTTATAAATTGACGTAATTGTATTCAAAATATCAATACTACGTTACAATGAACTAATTATAAATGAAATAAATAAACTATTGGGTTAAACCGAAGTTGTAAGAAAATGATACTTACTCAAACGTCCACCCGTAATCATTGGTGACTCGGTCCTTAAGAGTTACTTCTGCTCCAGGTACACTACAAATCGGTTTATTCCAACAATCTCTTACACGTCTGTATACATATCGAGAATAAAAACTGGAAAATCTATCATACAGCGGTGGGTAACCCTCACGGTGTCGTTCTTGTGCTACCTTAGGTACGAAAAATAGTTGGTTAATAAAACCAAGGAACATAAGAATGTAAAAACCAAGGTACGTGAGACATTCGGCCACAAATGGGGGTGGTTCGAATGACTCTTTTCCGAAACTTCTAGGTTTGTCATAATGAACTTTCGGCTTGTGATTCTGCAAAAAAAGAACTTATATTACTTATAAGATTATCGCTTTACATATTAATTAAAACAATGGTATTGATTAAAGAAATAATTTAAATGTCTAGGTCATGGTTGGAAAGATAACCGATTGATTTAAGTGAGATGTACTAATTACGAAAATAAGGCATTTTATGAACGTACCTGTATGTGAACATTCATGTAATGTTTCGTGTATCCATTCGTATATCCGTTTTTAAGTCCATTTAAAGATTTTTGCTCTATTTGAATGCCATTTAATATATTGGTTACACCGCCGTCACCACCCTGCAGATTTCGCGTGGCCATGTCTGTCACACAACTGCGCGTGCGCAAGCACTTGCTGTCTCGACTGCGGTTCGCTGCTGAATGTCGCGTGATTATAAAATGCCTTTACTTGATATAGGCAGTGTAGGTTTTGATTATTTATTTATTCTTCTATTAGTTTTATTTTACTTTGATAACTGCTGCGTGCCAATATAATAACAATGCCACTTTCGTTGATGAATTCTGATTGCTTTTACACCAACTTACAGCAAAAAACTAAAATAAAAATATAATTTAACAAAAATAAACTTCCGAAAATACATACACATAAATTATTTTATTGCTTTTATAAGAAAAATAATTTTATTTTATTGGTCTGTAAAATTAACTGTTTGGAAATGACGTATATAATGCATTTAGATTAATAAGAATAGAAACCAGAAGTAACAAACCATAAATATGAAAGTATTTCCAGTTTATTACAAAAAAGTTTTTTTGCACTTTCTGCGGCAGCTATGATTCAGATAAAGAGAAGGGAGAATCACCCAACCAATCAGAATGCCCCTTGGTGCAGTTTGTGAATCACCAAACGGTGGCGTTTGCGTCTTTTATTCTACTCGTGACATTTGACAGTTAAACATTGTGCACAGAATACATACAAAGTTCTTTGTTGGAAGACTCCGAAAAATTTTAGTGCAATCACCGGCTGTGTATTCGTAAAAAAATGGAAAATCAAGACTTGACAAGTGACATTACAAAAAATCTGACCGGCGAAGTGACAGTTAGCCACTCCCCAGCAGCGAAAGAAGCCGGTGTTCCTCCACTGCGGCGTGACAACGATTCTTTGGATGATTTTGAACACCTGGAGCACGACGTCTCGCCCGTGAGGGAAACCGGCGGCTCCATCGCTAATCCAGACAGTAGTTCCGGCGATTCACCACCACGTGTCGTGCCCGAAGTAATCAATACAGCCGCGGAGTTAGTCGCAGAAACCGCACACAAAGTTGCACAAGATATTAAACCTGAAATTGACGAAGTAAGGAGTACATTAGAAAAGCCTGTGAAGGACACCATGAGTACTGTCACAGATCTGCTGGATATGGGTACAGAGGATTTCAAAATGGATAAAACAAGTTCAGATCTGTTGGCAGATTTCTCCTACGCCCCGCCCGTACCACCGCATGCAGAAGAGACAATAAAAAAAGATTTCGGAGAGTTTGACGGGTTCAAGTCTGCCACGCAGAACTTCATGGACATGGAGCGAGATGACTTATTCGATGCACCCGCCAAGGTAACCTCTGCAGCGGTCAGTGATCTGGCGGATCGGTTCTCCGATTCCGAGCCAGAGATCGACGACTTCAAACCGTCTTCCAACGAAGAATTCAAATTCTCCGCGAAAGCCGACATTGACGAAGATGCTTCCGATGAGTTTGTCGTAAAAACTTCAGATTACAAGCCGGAAATGTTTAAAGATATAATAGACGAACCGGAAGTAGAACCGGAATTGCCAAAACGAGATTACTTCGAAAGAGAACCGACGCCGGTGAAGGAAGCACCAGTTCCTGTGCCAAGTTTTACCCCCGAACCTGCACCAGTTCTCGAACCCGAGCCTGTGTATGAACCCGAACCAACACCAGCCCCAATTCTAGCTCCAACACCAGCTCCAGCTCCTGCTCCGGTCTCGGCGCCGGTACTCGAACCCGAGCGCAAGCCTTCCGACCGAGTGGAGATCATCTCCTCATGCCCAATTTCAAGAAAAAATCAAGAAGTTATGGGGGCAGAGGCCATGTTCTGCAAAATGGGACTTGGTAAGTTAGTTTATGTGTATTTTAACAATAATTTCAAGACTCCATAATTATATTTTATTAATTAAAATTAGCGTGCGTGTTATTTTTATACAACAGTTACTTAAGTAATTACTGCAGAATAATTTGCTTCAACGAACTTCATTGAAATTCTGCTTACAACAAAAAACCTTGTCTGGCTTAATAAATAAAAAACTATAACCAATATAGTTTATTGAGTTAGATTTTAATTATATAATAGCATTTATTTTTGCATGTTTACATGCAATAATGCTCATTGAATTATCTTTAGTTTTTATGCTTGATTATTTAGCATGCCAATACAAATCCTATAAGAATCCAATAAGATTTTTAAAGTATATGCTGCACACCGCACTTGTGTATTGATAATTAATTATATGAAATAATACAAGTGCACCAATCCTTTAAAAAATATGACATGACTGTTCTATGACGTCATCATCAGGTATTAACTATGATTCATTGAGGAGTAAACATCATAGTGTGAATGTTGGGCGAAGGATTTATGAAAGCTATTTCTCTCGTCATGGATTATTTTTATCTCATTTCATAGTAGTTAACTTTACAGAAATATTTCAGTTTCTCAAACAGATGTCTAAAAGTGCACCTGTTTGGAGAGCTTAATTTTACAGAAGTAGTAACAATAATAGTCGAGATCTGAACTCAATTATAAATATTTTAGAATGTAATTGTTTATTGAGTTCCTTAAGACAAGTAGGAATCATTCCAGCCAAATATTAGCTCTTCTTTTTATATTTGTACAATTTATGGACTATGGAATGCTATTTTCAATTGTTTTTATGAAAAAGTATGTAATGATAAATATTTCATATAAAGTATCGCATGAAAAACAAATGTCACGAACAAATTTAACATTTTATTTTAATTCTAAGAACCAGTTCAATGATTTATCAATACTTGTACAATATCAGGTGACATTTAAAATGCTAACATGAACAGTGGTGCATTTACTGCGAACGGTGAGGGTGGAAAATATAAAAGCAATACATTATTATCGATGAGTAACCCTTCAAGAAGGGTTGTTTTGTCAATACATGCGTGAGTCACAATTTGTTTCTGTTATGTCTTGAGGTTACATAAATAAAGATATTTCTTAACCTTGTATGATAAATATTGTTATAATAGACAAAATCTTACGTGGTGTGACTCAAAGTTTATCTTTTCCTTGCATCCTGTTTTTTTGTGAACATATTTTATCAATCCAACTTACATTTTTTGTTTCTGATTAAGATATTCAAGTAATTGTAAATATACAAATGGTTCATATAAAGTTTAAATCTCAAAAACAAAATAAAAAATCTGTTTTATGAGGTTATTTTTACACCTTAAAAGTTAAGTACATTGAACTCTGGGACAGGAAATTATTATTATGCGCGATTTTGATAGTAATTTACTAGAAAAGTTTAATGATAAAATTAATGTATATTTATTTATTAAATTTGTTTGAAATTTTAAAAGCACTCTAAAATTTTATGTGTGTATTTAAATATCGATAAGTCATTTGTACAAATGTAAAAATAAATACTGTTATACAACTGTACTAGGTACATTAAGCACAAAGTAATCAAAATAATTTACTAAAAATATTAATTGAAATTAGATTGCTCATACTTTATATTTTAGGAAAAACTATTACTCATAAAATATCAATTGTATTTTAATATTTTTTTCCCAGAAAGATTATTAATCTATAAAATTTGGTTATCACAAAAATGACCATATGTATTGAGACTATCAAATAAATATAATTAGAAAATTATGAATAATTTCTGTTAATAATTGTTTAATAATGTAAGGAGTACAAAATAAGTTTATTATCAAAATAGGCGATACAAAATTAATTATAAAGCATTTTTGGGAGCTAGCCAAAAGCTCAACTAATTAAATAGTTTGTTTAACTATTAAACTTCTGGTTAACAAGCACAGAGCAATACTACTTTATTTAAAACAGATTATTTCATTTTAATAATATATTTTAACGAAATTTACAAAAAGTTATTAAATTTTTTCGCCTCATATTTTTATTACTCCACAAGCAAAATGACATCTGCCAAATCATCATTATCGTTTTTAATATTCTGCAGATTTTTTCGTAATTATGCATTTCATAAATGCATTTGTTGAAAATATATCTTGATTAATCATGTTGACAAGTTATTTGTTCGTAAATATGTTTACTGTATGGTTTCTTTACGACTTTATAACTTGATTAATTTTAATTATTTCTTATTAAATATTTTTTTCAACACAACAATAATTTTGTATTAACACCAAAAATTATTATAAAAAAGAAACCCCCACAATCGGAATCGAACTGAATAACTTTAATTACATAGGTTATGGTTCAAACCCCATAACCATGAATTAACAATGGGGTCCTTCACTATTTTTATTTTATTTTTTTATATGAAACTTTATCTTAGTTGGAAAATAGATATAGTGTCAGAAAGTCTTAATTATTAGTATTTTTTAAGGGTTCTGTGATGTAGATTTTATGGTAATTTGGTTCTCAAACAGTAGAGTATTTCAACTGTTATAAAAACATAAATATGTTTTAAATAACTATTATGTTCCTTACTTGGAATAATAAAATAACTTTTAAATGATTACGAATATTACAGTCCGCGTTTTGACAGCCACTGGCATGATTTTGCTGGCTATCTTTCATTTCCGTATCGTGAATATTTTTTCACTAATTTTCCTGATCGCACAGTATTTAAAACTATTTCCTCTAAATTTAGAATTAGCCCTGATAATTTTTTCCAGTTATAGATTAATTACCAAATATGATATCTGACACTGACAGTAGGATTGGAATTAGCAATAATTTGGAATTGGGTCAATCTATTAAAAACGAATAACTTTGTTTTTAACTTTGATAGTTCTTGTCATACAAAATTAAGCTTTTGATTGACTATGAGTGATCAATTTCTTAATTTGCTACTATGATGAAGGATCCGATTGAAATTTTGTGTGTAGAGCAATAAAAATATGAGACGAAATAATTTAATTATTTTTTTAAGTAATTTGTATTAAATAAAATGTAGGAATACATGTACCTATGTATAGTATTGTTTTGTAAAATATGGTGAAATAGTTATTGGTTTGGCAATTTTTATTTACCATATATTTTTGCATAGCACCATATAGGGAAGATTTTTAATAAAAATTTTATTAAAACAAGGAAATTATTCATGAAACAAACACCGAGGAAAACACTGGCGAAAAACATTTGGTTGAGAATTGTTTCTCACAGTGAAGCCTTTCTATCCGGTGGTTCATTGTTCGATAAGCCACCCACATAAGGATTGAAGACAGACGAGTCATAGTCATCCATGCGAAACAGTTTTAGAACGTCTGCTTCGACATTAGGTCATTGTCCAATTAAAGTGTAATACTTTGCATTCTTCAACTACCTGTTCTATGGTTAATCACCGTAAATTCAATCATTATTATGCTTAAGTTTATAAAATAAAACACTTGTTGCATGTAATTTTCATTCATAATTCACGTAATTACAATACGTGTTTGACATAATGTTATATTGATTACATTTACAATAAAACTTGTTATTACATATTTGAGTGTTATTTATTGTTATTTCTTACAATAATGGTAAATTTGAGTGGCATTATAGTATATTAAAGAACATATTTTATAGTAATTGTCATTTTATTATGTAATATAGGAAGGCCTTCAAACCAAATAATTGACTATTTTTGAAAATTGTCATGAAAAGTTAATATTTACATGACAACTATCAATGTGAGAAATTATTGTTTTTACTTCCTTATTCAAAGTAAAGGAAGTATTGTAATCGCGAATCCATTTTGACTAGTTTCGGCGTGACGTCTGTACGTACGTATCTTGTAGAACTCAAAAATGGTTAGCCGTGAAATTTTGAATAGGACTGCTATAATATCTAGTTGTGCACCAACCTTTTTCAATGCAATCAACAGTGCCAAATTTTTCGCATAATGTTGAAATGTTATTTATGTAGTTATTATAACATCTAGTTATACACCTCCATTTTTTGTTCCAATCAGCCAGTTTTCCTTTTGGCAGAAACTTAATAAAAATAATAATTTAGTCAGAATATATTTCGCGAGAAATATGTATGAAATAAATGTAAACAATATCTCTTTTCTTTGCAAGGTTTTGAGCGATTACAATAATTTAGTGTAATGCATTAAGGAATAGTGTTAATAAAATTTTCAAAGGATGATCCATTTCGAAGCAAATTTCGAAGATATGAGACGAATGGAAGTAGAAGAATGATTAGTCGTAAAATGATCTCACTTTAAAGTAAAATATATTTAAATGAAATTCAGAAAAAAAAATGTGCATTTTTTTATTTTTTGATAAAAAACTTTATTGTTTTCGTCGCTTTTCGTTATCATTTTAATTTTTAATAGTATTGAAATATTTCACTTGAAAATTGATATAATTTAAAATAAATGTTTGATTTTTGGTGTCAACTAGCTGTCAACTGTCAAAAATATCTGATTTGATAAACGTCAAAATTTTCTCTTTGCATTTTTACTAATTTTGGGACATAGTTTTCGAAAAAAAATATTTGATATTTGATTGCGAAATGCTTTTGCATTTTCGAATTGTTTTTTTTTTGTTCGCTGTGCTCGCAAAAAAATATTTTCGAATGCAAATAACTTGTTTTTTCAATTTTGTAGTTTTTGACCTGAAGTAAAATTGGTTCAGTTATATTTTGGGTTATAGGACAAATGTATTTTTCATATTGATTTTCGATTTCCATATTTTTACAAATAAAATATATGTATCAGTTGCCGGAAACGGTTCTAGGAAAAATTAGAAAATGATAAGGGGTAAAGATTACATCGTAGTTCAATTTTTTTATTATTTGACACTCGATTTGACATGAATCATAAATGAAACTCATTTAAATTTTCATTTCAATAAAATTTTAAAATCAATAGACCCTAGATTTTTTTTTGCTAGATTTGAACTATAGCATTAAGTATTAAATTATACTTACATACATACATACAGGAGAATCAAAAACTTTAAAGTAACAAATATCTAAATTAACCTGTCTTGAGAAAGCCTTTTCTTAGACTGAAAACGGTCGAAATCAATCAATTATTTTCTACAAACCACCGTAGAAGTTTGCACTTGCGTAAACTTGTGACAACACGTTTCTTTACTATGACACCATATTTGACTATCTACCTGATTACAGTTTTATAAATGAAATATTATTCTGTTTTGTAGTATTTTGCGTTTGTTGTTTCTGAAATTATTTGTCAAAAAGTGGGATAATATGAAATTAAATCGCACTTACACAAAATATTATTAATTATTTTATTCAACATGAAATTTCAATTTAATACGAAAATAATCTGCACGTATATTAAATAAACCGAAGTTAAAAATAAATGTTTATTGACACGATATTTTCCACGTAAATAAATATTTTGAAGTATATAATTATCCTATCGTATGTGAATAACATAATGTTTACATGACTGTGAACAATGTATTATTTCTTGAAATTGTTTTAGTAATGATGTTCCTGTTAGTTTTCATTTGTCATTTTCAGTAAATCACCGCCTTCTTTAAGCAATTTTGCAATTGTCTTGTAGATTATTTCCGCATTTCATGTAATCTTCCTCAATTTCTTTTTAAAAAAAAGTAGGGCATTTATGCATATTAAATTGTTATTCCGCAATATTGCAATAAGGAAAATTGTTGATAATGATTGATTTATTTTAAAAATACTATAAACTATTATGCATTTATATTATGGTTTCAATAAAAAATGTAAAGACATGATTTTATATTTAAGAAAAAAAAATCTGATGTGGACACCATGACTTTCTTGTACTCTAAATTATATACATTTTTTGCTGCACTTTATTTAAACTTATTTCACTTGGCTAACAATTTACCAACTTCAATTCGTTTAATATCTTCGAACGTACCTTCCAAATTGATTGTTTATCACCAGTCCTACTGCATTACATAAAATTATTTTTGTAGCTCAAAAACTTGCAAAGAAAATGATATTGTTTTCATTTATTTCGTACATATTTATTACGAAATTTATTCTGAAAGTTGTCAATGTCAATTTATTAACAAAAAAATCTAATAAAATGGAGGAGTATAATTAGATGTTATAACGATTCATTCAATAAACAAAATTTTTACATTCTAGTATTCTACGGCTAATCGTTTTTGAGTTATGTATATTATAAATAAAAAAAAAACTACGAGCAAGTGCTCTTTTGGCAATGCAGCATGCAATAAAAAGAGAGATGCACAACTAGATGTTATATTAGTTCCATATACAAAATTTCAAAATTTTATGGCTAATCATTTTTGAGTTATGTGAGATAAGTACCTACGTACAGACGTCACGCCGAAACTAGTCAAAATGGTTTCAAGGATACTAAAAACGTATATTTTCGTTTAAACCTGAAAACTGAAATTTTTCGCGATTACAATAAGGAAGTAAAAACGACAAATTTAATTATTTAAATCTAACTATTCAAAGAAATGTTTATTCATAACGATTAACAACAATACATATTCATAATATTTATATTTGCAAGCGATGAGAAATTTAATAAACATTATTTAGGAAATTGCAAATGAGATGAAGAGTAATGGATATTAACAAAGCATTTCTTTAGGATTTAGATATTAGTGAAATCAAATGTATACAATGTGTCCATTTTAAGTGGTATTCTATTGCTATCTCGAGAACAATATGCGTTACGAAGTCGCTTAAATTAACAAACAATTATTTTAGAAGATTATTTTAATAAGCATAAAATTTTTTTTTTTCAATCAGTTTATTCCAAAGTATACAGGATCTGCAACGAAATGCGGAACATAGGACTTAAACATGGGATTTCAAAAAGTTGCGGATACTCTCTCCTGATAAATTTAGAAGAAAACTACAAGAGTACAAAATTGTTCAAAATTAAATTCTACGTCAGATAAGATCATAATTGTTGCAACAGTAGGACTGTAATACGAGATATATTAAATATAAAATGTAATACTTTCGTTAAAAATCAGATAGCCATGGAAATAAAAAAAAATATCTATCCGTCAGTTTAGAGAAGTTTCACTAATTATAATACTTATTGCCTATATTTTAATATTATTTAAGTTGAATTTATATTCATTTCTTTAACAATATGCTAATATTAAAAAAATAGTACAAATATAAATAAAAAAATATTGAACACAAAGTAAGGTTACTAACTGTCACAATTGACACATAGATATTTTCTTTTATTTCCATGGCTGTCTGATTTTGGACGAAAATATTACATTTTATATTTAATATATCTCGTACTACAGACGTGCTGTTACAACAATTATCATCTTATCTGACGTAAAATTTAATTTTGAATAACTTTGTACTCTTGCAATTTTGCTCTAAATCAATCAGGAGAGAGAGTACTCGCAATTTTTTGAAATCCCATATTAAAGTCCTATGTTCCGCATTTCGTTGCACACACTGTATATTCACGGTATTAAGCTACATGTTTATAAATTTTGATATAATTTGCATGTTGCATATTGATATTTACTGCTTTGTACTTTACAATTATAAAATCTTTCACACATTAATTAATTTAAAATAATGACGACCATTGACATTTGATAACTATGAAATATAAAGTTCCGCTTCTCAAACAATTAATACACACATTCAAGTTTCTGTTATATTACAAAGGTGTACTAGACACATAATTTTTATGTACGAAATAATTCAAATAAATATTTTGAATTTCAAGGATTTATAATATTTTTTTATTGCTATCATCAATGATCAATGAAAGTTTAAATCATAAAATTAATTTGGTTTTGATGATAAAGTACCCAAATATGCGATTATCTGTGCTGATATAATACTCACATGTCGACATTTTATTAATCTCACGAAAAAAGTGGCCTGATAGCCATTATTCAATTTTTATTTTTGTAGATTAGATTACAAATTATGAAATAATTTCTGTAAAAAATTTGCATCTGTTCTTTACATTTACTAGTCTTGTTATTTCTAAACAAGATTTTAATTATCAAGAATAGAACATTCGTAAAATAAATAATAAAATTTATCTGTTTTCCGGGAAATTCTAAAAACATAAAATGCGGTTCACTAGAAAACAGGTAATAAAATTTCAAGCGAATGAAAGCTTTTAAATTATTAATTTTTTGTCTAATATTTTTGTTCTTTACATTTACTAGTCTTCTTGTTTCTAAACGAGAATTTAATTATCAAGAATAGACTATTCGTAAAATAAATAATAAAATATATCAGTTTTCCGGGAAATTCTAAAAACATAAAATGCGGTTCACCAGAAAGGTAATAAAATTTCAAGCTAATGGAAGCTTTTAAAATATTAATTTTTTGTCTAATATTTTTGTTCTTCACATTTACTAGTCTTATTTCTAAACGAGATTTTATTATCAAGAATAGAATATTCGTAAAATAAATAATAAAATTTATCAGTTTTCCGGGAAATTATAAAAACATAAAATGCGGTTCACCAGAAAAGAGGTAATAAAATTTAAAGCTAATGAAAGCTTTTAAAATATTAATTTTTTGTCTAATATTTTTGTTCTTTACATTTACTAGTCTTCTTATTTCTAAACGAGATTTTATTATCAAGAAAAGAATATTCGGAAAATAAATAATAAAATTTATCAGTTTTCCGGGAAATTATAAAAACAATATGCGGTTCACCAGAAAACAGGAAATACAATTTCAAGCTAATGAAAGCTTTTAAAGTATTAATTTTTTGTCTAATATTTTTGTTCTTATTTCACATTTCATGTTAAAGGTTAATAAAATTTGAAGCCTAGTTTGATATAATATTAAAAAACTCACATGAATTCAACAGCAGTTACTTGTTATCCAATGCAAGTACTTGCAAGTATGAACAGACACTGTCAATTGTCACGGAATCACTCACTCACTTGTTTCTCCAGCTAAATGCTGCCCTGGAATGCCGCAAATCGCTTATACCGCTGTTATCATTCTTGCTAAAGATAACATTACACATCGCAGAGTACAATTATCTATTAGGTGTTGTATTATTTGTTTTTAAATATTGATTATCTATAAACATAGATCCTTTAACATTAGTAATTTAGATAATTATTATATAATATTACATTTTGTTAAATATAATTGTAATAATTAAAATTTTTATGACGTAACAGAACAGGTGATGAGAACAGAGGTACGATATTTTTTCTTGGAAAAAGGGCTCTAAATAAATGAAACACGTATTATTAGGAAAGTTTGCAACAAAAATATACATGATTCAATAAAATGTCTGATTTTTAATAAACTATCAGACATTTGGATGTATTTGTATAAATTTAAACTAAATTCATATGAATTTTGGAGGGGGCTTTAGCCCCCTAGCCCTTCCCTTGTCTACGTACCTGGCTGGAATCATAGGTGTATACGAAAAGTAGAGTAGAAATAGAGTACCTTCCAGTGGCGTAACCATGAATGGCGAATTGCAGGCGTTCATTATTTTAGACAATGCCTGTCTATAATTATCTATGCCAAATAAATTCTGGGTCCAAAAAAGTAAACAAACATGAATAATAAAATAAATAACTTACTTGTACCATACCACAACCAATAAATAATTATTAAATAATTAAAATTAAATACTTGTTAAATAACTTTGGTTCTATAAAAACAAATTTTAAAATCAAATGTCAAAAAAAGTAATAATTTTAAGAATCGGCAATGAAGTACGTCTTTATTGTCCGGTAGACTTTCGTAAATAAAATTAAATTCGCTTTAGTCTATTGATAAAATATTTACCAAACTGTGACATGACGGAAGAGATTAAAATAATAATTTCTTAAAAACACTTAATTTTGGTTCAACAATGATCAAATTTTTACAGTTTACAAATTTCTGCAGGCGCTCATTATAGTACCTTCAGGCATGCGGTGTGTTGACTATTACTGTGAGAAATGATTTCTCACACTTTAGTCCACGATTGTGGGAAATAAAAAACTTTATATAAAATTAGAAAAATATCATTTTCCATAGTGGAAAACATTATTTGCAAAATTATTGCAGTTATAGAGCACTCTGGACAGGAATTAATTACTCTATCACAAGGGTGGGTCCAGGAATTACCTAAAAGGAGGAGGGGCAAATAATTTTTTTTTTGCTAACAAGATTTTGTTGGTAATCCTCAATGTACCGACGTTTACTAATTCATTAAATCGTTCAAAATGAAATTATTATGAGTTTGGTACAAAAGAGGGTCCTAAGAATCAGATTTTCATAAAGTCAAATTAAATAATGAAACTTATAAAATCGTCACTATAAAAAATTACTCAATTTTGAATTTGATAATTTATAGGTGTAAAATTTCTACCAATTTCAAGTGAAAATAACAGTTTTCAAATGGAACGAATTAAACAGTTTACATGAAGAATTTCTTTCATTTTTTTGTATATAATTACATAAAAATGCGAACAAAGTAAATACATTGAAATTAATGTTAATAATAAATAAGACACCAGGTCCATAAAACTCATACTATCATACGACTTAGATATCAAGTAACAAGTATGACGTTATATGTTTTATCATTGTATAAATTTTTATTATGACGCCATTATACAAAAAATGTATCAGAAAGTAACGTGTTACTAGTTGTAATATAAATATTCTAGGTATGAATAAACATACACGAACCACGAATATTTGTTGCCAAGTTATGAAAGAGTTCCAATAATTATTTTTGAATATTTCGTAAATAATATAAAACAGAACATTAAATAATTACATGATGTAGAGTTACCAATGGCAATTCTTACCCTTATGTATTTTTAATTAATTTTTATTGAATTATTTTATACTTTATATAGATTACATAAGTACTGATAAATCTGAATCCTCTTTATGATAAAAATATTACATTGTATTTTTTCTGAAAAGATTATATAAATAGAAGATATATTAAAGTTCTCAAAATACAATAAAGATTGGTCGATGCATAATGTTAAACTATTATAAAATCTGTTAAGTAAAAATATTAGGAACAGAATCTTATCATATAAAATGTTAAAAAATGATATTTCGAAAAAAGTTACTAACAAATATTGTTGCTCTCAACGAGTTCTATCACTGACTAAATTTATTTTTGTTAAACCCAATATAAAGTACTAATAAATAAATTTTTCATAAAAATTCTATAAATTAATGATAGTTTACTTAAAGAGTAAAAGTTTATTTTATTTTATTTTATTTTATTTTATTTTAAAAGAATTACAATATAAAAACGTATACGATTATTGGTATTAATCGGTATTATATACAACGATATCTAACTACTGATATTGATTACAAATAATTAGTAATTACTTCCTTTTTACATCGTAAAATGATATTATAGTTGTTTATTTATATCTTGTTTAACAATTTAATTATCATGAAGAAATTAAGCACAGGATATTTACTATTTAACCAATGACGTAATGAGGATACACCAAAATAAAAAATGAAGTGCTCATACCAGCTACGATAAATCTTATTTCTTTATTATTATTTATTTTATATTTTCTTTTGCTATACTCAGAAATCTCATGAATAGAATGCTACTTTTTATATTACAACCCACAAAGTTGTACTTTTTGGCCTTGGTAATAACTTTGAGCCAGTTTCAAATTATGATAAAATAAACATAACATGATGTTCACCATAAATAAACATTCATAAATATTTCAGCTGTACATCATTTTAAATTGTTTTATTTTATTTCTGCACTCAAAATTTTAGCTCTCTAAAAAATTATTATTATATTTAATTCTTCTAATAAAATTTTTATGTATATACTTATTTAGACTTGGTCATATAGTACTTATGTATTTAATAGTTTAATAATTCTGTTTGTATAACAATAACTAAAACAATTTGTTATATGATTATTTGTTTTATGTTTGTTCAACCATAAATAAAATTTAATTATTGCATAATAGCTTGGAACTAATTATTGTAGTTTATAAATAATGTTATGACCTTTTTACACTTCATTTGTTGAAAATTACAAGGAAATATTGATGTATTACAAAACTTAAATATTTGTACAAACTTTCAAGTTTTTAAATATTTATTCACATATAGGAAATAGCATTTTTTAAAGATCTTATACATATTATTTTACAAATATGTAGTTTAAATATAAAATGGTTTGGAACAAAATTCAACCTTCATGTGAACTTGTTTGTTAAAATAATACATTCTTAAAATTTATTCTTATTATAATAGTTGACTGTTACGTAGCTGTAAAACTATTTACTTTTAATTTTATTGTATTTCTAATTATACTATAAGATCAAATAAACAACTTTTACTTAGATAAATATAATTGTAACAAACACATAATTTTATAAATATCAAGAAATGTTTTGTTTTGAAATTTCAAAGTGTGTGTGTAAATCAAATTTTATAACGGTATATTGCAACGCAGGCGACATCTATTGCATGTATTGTAATGTAACTGTTTTAATATACGCTCGCTAGGTGGCAGCACATGTATTGGAGAAATAAATAAAATTTAAAATTGGATAAATTCGACCTTTGGAATATTTGCTGATGTAAAAATAGGCGTTGTTGCTTCAATGCACTTGGGATGAGTGATATACACGTGATTATTATGTGTCCGCTAATTTCCACACGTCAATTTCATATCGTTTTTTTCCTGTAGTGTATCAATTCTAGAAAATAGTAGGCATGGTGTAAAATATTCATTATTATGCTATTTTTGTATGAATCAATATTATATTTAAACTCATGACTCAAATTATTAATAATTAATTAGATTTGTTATTTAGTCATTTATAATAAATGAAACGTTATCTTGATATACCCTAGACATTGAGATATATAAAAGCTTAACTTTATTATCTGAAATTATATCATTTTCAAAATGTTTCATTAAATTTAGATAAGGCTATCAAAAGTTTATGTCGGTAAATTTGTTCGAACTATGTATTAAGATAAGAAAAACTATACTTTACAACTAATATTTTTTAATTTTATTAGAAACAATAAAAACACTAAAATGCATACAGCCTGTATATTTTTTCTGTCCGTGTATTAGTAATGTTTTTGTGTGCGACAAAACATGAAGGTGCATTTAGAATGACAGTTAGTAGTACAATACTCCACCGCTAGTCGCCGCTGGGACAATTTGAACCCTGACTTCCCCCCAACCCTAAAATCTAGCACGAGCACCTACCCGGTCGATACGAGCTGCTCGGTCGCCATAGTCAAGCTCTGGCTCGCGTTTATCAGGTTGTGCGGTAGCCATATCTCCTCGAGCCCGCTGATTACAATACGCTGCATAGTTTATCTTCAGTGATAACGTAGGCCACGGGCCAGTTTCCCTTCAGCTCGCGGAGTGAGTGACAGTTGATCGACATGGACGCAGAACTCAAAAGCGTGGCCAAATCCACCATCGACGACGTCATAAACGGAGCTGCCTCCGAGTTCTGCACGAAATTCGAGGCGGCCAAGCCTGCCAAACGGTGCTTTGGTAACAGCCAGAACAGAAACTTACTATGCATTTTATTTGATCCCTGTGAGTATCAACACAAGTAGAATTGATTGCATTGTCTGTCACTTGGGGCTACGGTTGCATGCAGAATATTAACTATTGTTACTTGCACTTTACTGCATATAACAATTGTTTTAAAATAAATGCATGCACGAGAACGCAAAAGAACAAAGGAATAATTCAATTGTTTTATATTACATATTAAATTCTTTAAACATTCTTGTAATCATAAATATCATTTGGAAAAATTATTTTCTAATAACTACTACTGAAAATTCAATGTCGTTATCAGTTGTACTTAGATCAAAAGTTCGATAAAAATATATATAGATTCATTACACTCCGTGGAAAAATTTTGGTATTAAAATGTCATTAACAAAAAGAGACATAATTACCAACAGTTTCTTTTGTAATAACCTACTTTATATTTAGAAATTTTTGAACAAATATTACAAAACATAGGTACTTTTTTGACTTTGAATTGAGGTTAGAACTGCCATGTAAATATCCCGTTAGATGAGTGAGGTTATAAAAAGTAGGAACCTCATTTAATTTTTTTATTATAATTGCAGATAATTATGATCTGTTATTATACAGGAGGAAATAAACATATACATATGTAGCTATGTACTGCGCAAAATTGATATTGATACGCAGTTAACAGAATAATTTAATAAAAGACAATTAATTTATAAAGTAGAACTACAATATTTTCTTGCATGGGTGTAGAATTTCTTCAAGGTGTTAATTTACAAGTTAAGATGTATTGATTTATGTTATGCCTAAGTCAAGTAGATTATTATTGGACGATATTTTTTGTAATAGTTAATGTCGGGTCGATAATTTACTAGTCATGTGATTTTGGCGCAGTGGGCCATGAACGAATTGCTAATTTATTAACGAAAGAATAAATAAAATAAAATAATTCAATTCGAACTCAAACCGCAAAAGAAAAATATATGATTTACTTTGACGTAAAAAAAAGCGGAAGCAATTAATAGTATCAAATTATTTTCTGCTAGTTTCTTACATAACGTTGAATTATTTTGACTGTGATCAGTAACATAATTAAGGTTAAGTATAAGATAAGATAATGGGTCTAGATTTCAAGTAGCTGTTAGATTTGCGATGTTACGTGTAATGCAATGACATATGTATGGAGATAAAAATTATGTCAGCGACTGTACCTAATTTGACGACCATTTAAATTAGCTTTATAAAGGGAGTAGGTTTAAGCACCTATCGCGGTTGGAAACACCATCTGTTGGGAATGATATCAGCGCTTATTTGAAGTGCATCTCTAATTTCTTAACATGCGTCTATAATTATAAATGTTCAATATTATTACGTATTGTTGATAAGTTGATGTAATTTTTTATTCATATGTAATTTTATTGAATTATTACGTTTGATTTAGAAATATCTGAAATGGAATTTTAATATCTTTAGGAAAATATTTAGAAATTTATTTGAACTATGTACCTCCTCAACTTTTGATTTTAGTCGTAGTAGAAATTATTAGTCACAAAAAAGGTATTATAAACAGTTTAATAAGACACTCTTTATTTTCCTAATTACAGTTAGATTATTGATTCCATTATTTCAGTAGTGAAATAATGAAATTATTGTTTCACGCGAAAAAAAAAATGGAAAATAAGCATATATAGAAACATTATCAACTACAAAAGTAGAATATTTAGTTCTTATTATGTTTACAAATATTAATAATATAGTTAGGTATTACATTTATTAAAATCACAGAGAGTCGTATTTTACAATTCAAAAAACTTGAACGATATAAAATAAAGTTTTCATTTATAGGTTTGTAACCACCAATTTTATTATAGTAATTCAGTAACGCACAAAATGAAGCAGTCCTTGCAATTGTCTTTCTTGTTATTTTGCAAATGTCATCAAAATTTCATAATTTCAAATAATTCAAATACATTTTTGTACTTATTCAAACGAAAATAGAAAAAATATAGTAAGAAACACGTAAGGAAAATGGGTAGTTTTTTAACTTCTCTTACAAAACTCACCTTCATCTCGTTTTATAATTTTTGCATGCGTTAAATAACCTCCATTGTTTCCTTACTTATTACACAAATAGCTATTACGCTTCTATTTTTTAGACAATGTCAGTATAAATAATTGTTTGTCAATACAATTTTTTGAGGAAGCTTTTCACTATTATGAAACTCACGTAAACAAGTTTTGGGGAACAAGAAGACGTTATTAATAACAACATGGGATATCGGAAACTTGCTGAGAATTAATTGAACATCAAAAGTTGATGAGTATTGATCTACGAACATTGTTTTTTTTTTATTGTAGGTTAGAGCACAGATCTCATAACTATAGTTATGAGATCTGTAGTTAGAATTAGGTTATACCAGATTTGTATTAAAAACTGGAAGATATTTTAGGTTATTTTTAAATATTCATATATTGTAAATTTTGTTTGAGTATATTCAGTCATTTCAAAGAATAATATTTCAATAGATGTCAATGATATAACAAGTATTGTCAACGAACATAACAAGCGTTGAAAATCAGTAGAGTATGTCAAACAAGTGAATCAGTAATCTGCACCCTTCCCTGTTTCATTTGTAGGGCTTCATGTGGTAATGACCTTCAATTGTTGCTTAGTATTTGAGGTCAAGTTCGTTTGGATGTACTATATATAGCCTAGCATACTCTATACTTTAGAGAAAGGTCACACTGCACTTATCACATACTCGCTTTCACATATTTGTTTTATGTTAATTGTTTAGAATAAACAATGGTTTGAATACGTAACTTTTATGATTCATGTGTTGTTGTTTAACTTCCATACGTAGTATTATTTCAGAATAGAATTTAGTCATATTTTTGTAGGTAGATAGCATGTTGGAGAAAACATTTTATAATTAATAATATGCAATTGTAGTTTAGTAACTAAAACTTTTAATGAGGAATTATCATTGAAATATGCAAATAAAATTTTGTTTTTATGCAACACATTTTGACATTAATAGCAAAGGTGACATTTTATTATGTTTAATTTTTAAACTTAAATTGCCTCGTTAAATAAACTTTTAATGAGTATTTGGAAATTTTATCTGAATTTATTGTAGTTTTTATTTTATAACAAATATTTAGAAGAATGTATTTAAAAATAGAAATAGTAAAATGGAAATAATTAGTGCATGAAAACACAAAAATATTCCAGGTTTAATTTGAAAATAAACTTGCTAAATGAAGATTATGATCATCGCCAACGAAGTAGACGAAATGCCAAATAAGCGACGCCAAAATAGCGACGTCAGATTTATACATTTATCTATTCATTAATCTACTTCATGTCTATGTATTCACATTCAGTGTAAATGAATTTCTGCTGTATTAACTCTTAATTCCGTATAAATATACGGGAAGTAATATTAAATTTCCATTTTCCATCTGCATGAATTTCATATTTAAACAGAAATAACTAATAACATAAAAACGAACAGCTACTCTTGGTCAGCGCAATACATGAATCAAGAAAGTGTGATATATGGAGTTCAAATATCACTTCAATGTAAATTCTTGCCAAATTGTTATTTGGATTTGTATCAAATAATTATTTTTGAAGCACAGCAACATACTAGTATCGGTGCATGTATTTTGGATTAGGTTAGGTTAGGTTCCGAAGGTTTGTTTAAATAAAAAAAAGTACCAATTTATACAGGGTGTTTTTGTATCTCTACATGAAAATTTCATGACAATTAGTTATACTGATTATACAGGTGTCCCAGTTTTAAACGGTATAACTGCAACAATGTATTAAACACCTAATCATTTTGTGCAATTTTAATTGAGGAAATTTCCAGAAATGCTTAATTTCAGAGATATTCACGTTTTTCTTTTTGGAACATAACGACCTTATCTTATTAAATTGACACAACACTAAAAATTAATAGGTTTCTTATATATTTCTGTTTCAATAAGAAAAATTTGAATGTCTTTGAAATTAAGCATTTCCGAAAATTTCATCAAATGAACTTGTCACCTTATTTTTAGGTGTTTAATTCATTGTAGAAGTTAAGCCTTTTAAAACTGGGACACCTGTAGAACAATTCTTTTTTTGAAATTCGCAATAATAAGGGTAGTTCATTCCTAGCGAACATTTTTAGTGCCACTGGATTACTAGTATATTTTAGTTATGTTATTAGTTACCTATGTTATTAAAGAAATATTATTTAGTTATGTAATTAATGAAATAGACGTATAAACACTGCCTAAAATACCTTATTAAATGTCCTTAGAAACCATTTGTACTAAAAATGTTCAATTTTTTTATTTATAATCAGTATATCAAATTTGATATGTCATTAAAATTTCGTGCTTAGGTATAGAAACACCTGTATAAGTGGCAAATAATAAATCCAAATGAAAAAAAATATTTGCTTTGATAATGCAAGAATAAACGACAGAATGATTTATTTTTATTTAATTTTTCATTGTTTAATACAAATGTTTATAGCTTTATATTATTAAATATAGTAATGTATTATAAATTTTTATATTTCAACATGTGATTTAAATTTTATAACATTTTAATAACATCCATAATTATATTATTGATTAAATAAACATTATTCAATAAATATATAAGGCAACAAAAATTACAAAAATTTAATTGGATTTGCATTATAAAAATTTAATCGGTTACTAGTGCAAAGGGCAAATTCTAAACTAACAACCCTATTTAAACAGATGAGTATGAACCCGTAGGGGTGAATGGAAATTACTGTCATTGCAACAGATAAAGGGACTCCAAATCCAAATATATTTTGCAGTAGAAACGAGGGAACTAATTGCTGTTCCATTTAAAAATCGTTTTTGCTGTTTTTGTCCATGATGTCGAATTATTTAATTAAACGACAATTTCTCAATTGGGAAATGTGATAAAAATAATATATTTATTTTTATTGTATTGGAACTTTAATTTGTATCATATCTTGAACTCATACCAAAAGTTAAAAAGGCGAATGATTCATAGCATTTATGTAACTATGTCATCGCAGTACCTATTTTCTAATCAGTAACCTCTGTATTATGTCCTGAATTTGATAATGCATAATAATTGCGTGCGTTACGGAAAATTTCGGTGTTAAAATGGAAAATTAGTAACAATATTAATTTCTACTTAGCTACCGTAACGTATCCAAGGTTGTAGCTATTAGCACGTCAATGTCTCGGTGTCCGGTTTATACCACAAATATGAAACTAAATTTAGATACACAATGACAATAAAATACATTTCTGCAATCATCTTTCACTTGTCATAAACAGTAAACAAGGCTATTCTTCCTTATTAGGCACAGATGAGAAAATAAATGAAATTAATTAAACTTTTCGCTTTCTGTTTCCAATAAATATATATACAAATGTTCTCAGAATAAGACAGATGTATTTGAGTTTCTAGTTTCTCGGTTCGATAAATAGTTATATTGGATTTTAGATTGCGAAATGTCACTTTTGCATTCGAGAACGCAAAAGCATTTCGTAATCAAGTATCAAACAACATTTTTTCGAAAACTATTTCAAAATTAATAAAAATTCAAAAATAAAATTTTGACCTTTATCAAATCAAATATTTTTTGATAGCTGACAATTAGTTGATAGCAGAAATCAAACAAATGTTTTAAATTATATCAACTTAATACTATTAAAATGAAGTCAGAAAGCAACGAAGACATTAAAATGACAAATTTGATTAAATTCTGACCCTTTATTTCATTAAAAAAATGCAAAAGACTTTTGCATCCAGTAGAAAAAAAAACAATAATTTCGCATATTGATAAAACATTAACTTCTCATGAGAATTTTCGCAAAAAATACTTTTTTTTTCACTACTAACCTAGTCACTATTATTAACCTTTATTTGATATGAGAAATTGTTTTTCGCTATTGTTTACTTGGTAACCTAGGTCAATAATTAATTATTATTAACCATGGTCGATAATGAAAATGTTTTTTTGAAAGAAACTCTAGTCTCCAAATCAAAATATTGTTTGCATCATTTAACTAAGAAAAGTATAAAGTATGGATTCACAATTTAAATAAGCCATATAAATTAAATACGTAAATCAAATAAAACCAAATTGAAAATTTAATTTGAGGTTGACAAACTGAAACGTCAAATATAAAACACAGACGGCCTAATTTATTTTTGGGAATATTAAGAAATAAGTTAATGTTCATGTCAAAATGTTTGTTATTGTTATTATAATTTTTTATGTAGGATTGAGATTAAAATGCTATAGTAACATCTCGGGACACAACTTTGCGCTATATCAATAATGATATTCTTCTTAACCTTGGTGTATAATATAGTATTTTATTATACCTTCATCATAATCCTTGTTTACAAAGTAAAAAGCGTATGAAAACGCAAGATTAAACAAGGCGTGTTTTAAAGTTGGTAAGCAATAACATAATCCAAAATCCAATATAATGTAAACAACAAATGCAAATTACTCTTCATCTAAAAATTATGAAACTTCAAAATAAAAATTTTAGAACTTTTTTGCCAGAATATTGTGCAGGTATAATAAAAAATAATGTAGGTACGATAATAGTATGTAAGTGCCATTTATATATACTATATTATTTCATATACTTATGTATATCTATGTAAATATGAAGATAGAAAGCAAAAGCAGTAACAAACTACATCAGTAACAAAGTTCTATCATGAAGTAGTTAGTTTAAGAAGTTTTACTGTTTCGGAAATATATAGACGTAAAATCAAATCAAGTTAACTCTTAAAGTTCATTTCCATTAATATATAACAAAGATTGACAGTTTGATAAAGCTCTGTAATAGAAGCAGATATATTTTATTTAACTACTTTAAAGATCGAAGATCTATCTGTATTTTAGAATGATTGAAAATGTGTATAAACGAATCAAGGCAAATATACTGATTTTGTATAATTAAATGTAGGTTGACATATGAATACATTTAACTTAACATTATTCTTGAGTTTAAATATTGTAATTTTGTAAATATATCAAATGTTTTTGTATACATAATAAAAATGATGTATTCTTCATCATATAATAAATTACCCTGACCTATTTACATTTGCAGTTGGATTAAAATAAAATTACATATAAATAGCTTCATACTTTCCTTCATTTTAAAATAAAAGATATGCATGTACCAGTTTACTAATTTTGATATAATACTAAAAATAATAAGAAAAATAGTTCATTTATTAAGTCCGCCATTGTATTTTCTTTTCTCAAGTAATTTTAATTCTATGGGGTGCGATTGCTCGATATAAATCCAGATTTATTATTTATATATATTTTATTTTTGCTTTGAAATTGATTGAAAAAATAAAAATAGGGATGTCGCATTAATTTAAATAGAACAGGAATGAATTAATTACATGTGAAATATTTTTTATTCGTAAATGAATAATTATAACTTAAAATGTAATTTACATTTAAAATTGTGTTCCCATTTATTTATAATTTATTATTTTTCATCGTACTTTGTGACGTCACAAGTGAGTTATGCGCATGCGTAGAAGAGATAATGAGACTTGACTTTTTTAACGTAGATCTTAGGTTGATGCACTACTTCCTGTTGCAATGGGAACCCAATGCGTGCTTCTTAAGGTAGACTATATGTTCTCCTTAACTTCTGTGACGTCAATATTTTCGAAAATTTCATTTTTTGAGAAATCTAGGCATATTTGAATGAAATATAATATAGTTCACTATTGAAGACAATCTTAATAAAAGATTTTTTTTTAAATGCTGAACTTCCCCATTACTTCTTGAATTATAAGAAGAGTTAGAATTTATATTCAGAAAGAGTGAGGACATGTAGTGTACAAAGTATTTTCAACTTAAAATTACCTTACGAATACATCTTGTGGTTATCGAGTAGTGGAATACCTGTATATTCTACAAGTGCAGAAGGATGCATATTTTTCTCAAGTTTTACGCTTTTCCTACAAGTGGTTTTATACTGAAACCGCAAAATAAAATATTTTTCTTGTTTTGCGCAGTGGTCTATTAGTGTAACCACTTATTACTATGCTATACAAGTCGCCATATATTGAGGTAAAAATATAACTGTGGGTATTTCTCTGTCAATTTGATAGGAAAGCTGATTTTATATTGTGTATTTTACATACTGAAATGATATAGCGGGCAATTACTACATATTCAACTATTACATTAAACTTATTGTTTAATATGATCTTTTTTATTTTATTGAAATAAATTATTTATTGAAAGTTTTTCCATTATCTCTTAGTGGTTTCATATTTATACCACTAGACATTAGGATACACTCTAAACATTTTATCATAATTTGTTTTTCATAAGAAGATATTGGAAGATTTCTTATTTAGAATTAATGAGTAAGGCTGCTATTTTAGAATTATTATGTACACGTAATATACATTCAGAAGGTTCGAAATTCATTTTTTATGTAAAATATGAGATGTGAAGGAATTCATATGAGTATAAAATCATTTCGTTGTGCTATCTTATGGACTTAATGGAGCCACGGATAAAATTAATCGTCTCAGTAAGAACACAAAAACACCATAATTTTAAAAAAGTACATATACCTCCTGAAATAAAATAATATCGAACAGCACATAAGTCAATAAGAAGTACTTGTAGAAGATGCGCCTTGTATAACATCAAAGAAAATCCACAGCGAACAAAATGGGTTTGGAAAATTTGATTAGTTGGTTTATGCCTTAATGAACAAATAAATTGTTTTAATAATTTCTATACTGGTTTCAAAATGAAACCACCTCATATGCGATATTTGTAATTTATTTTAAAATATCTGACTTGTATAATTATACAGGGTGTGTAACGAAAAGCGGAATATAGGACTTTTAAAAAAATTGCGGATACTCTCTCTCCTGATATTCAAAATTAAATTCTACGTCAGCTAAATCAGAATTGTTGCAACAGCACGTCTGCATCTGCAGTACGAGATAGGTATATTAAATATAAAACGTAATATTTTCGTTAAAAATCAGACAGTCATGAAAATAAAAGAAAATATCTATCTGTCAGTTTAGAGAAGTATCACTGATATTTTTATTATTATTTATTATTTTAATATTATTTAAGTTGAATATTTACGTTTTTTCATTACACCAATATTACAAAAATTATGCAAATATAACATAAAAAGTAAAATGTAAGACAAGTACATGAAATAAAACAAATTTTTAATATATTTACGGATGACACATCAATTTTAAAATTAATTTTAGACTAGACAATATTATTTTACATTTTATATTTAATAAATTTCGTGCTTCAAACGTGCTATTGCATCAATTATGATCTTATCTGATGTAGAATTTAATTTGGACAACTTTGCACTCTTGCAGTTTTGTTCTAAATCTATCAAGAGAGAGAATCAGCAATTTTTTGAAATCCCGTGTTAAATTCCTATGTTCTGCATTTCGTTACACACTGTGTATATTATCTTGTATGTTTTCAGTAAAACAAATGTTTATATCAAATATTTTTTTCCCATGGGCCGCAAAGGGTTAAGGATTATACTAGTGTGGCAATGTTGGCATCAAGTACATACTGTAACAAATTATCTGCTGTTGTATTAATTGCTTCTATAATTTCTGAAGAAGTACATTGCTCTCGACTTTCAACAGTCAGTAAATTAAATGTGTTTGTTACACTAATTATAAATAATTATTTATAAATAAAACAAAATCCTCAAAACCAATAAGATCAACTGATTGTAAGTACATTAATGTATTAATAAATATATTTATGATAGATGTGTAATTTGAAAATTTGTCATGTGTTTTTCATTTTTAATTGGATTTTTTATATTTTGAGTTAAACTAGTGTAGCTGAGAATTAGTATAATTATAATTACTTAAATTGTTACAAGATGTCGTTACTAGTGTTCATTTTACACTATCAGAGTATTCCCATAAGAGAGTTGTTGAACTATTCATATTACAAATCATATTAAAATTCCGTTATTTTGAATTGAAATTAGAATAAAATTTATACTATATAACTTTATTAATTTTGGTAATTAAAAGTTTGTTAGTTTATAAACAGGAAGCAAGTAAACTTAAATTAAGTAAATTATTAGGGACGGTGTTTAGAAACTTAATAGTTTAGTCATTTATTGAATAAAACACTTGTTGTTATAATATAAAATAATTGTTTCACTAGTTTTTAGAAAGAAATTACTAATTTTTGTAATAAATATATATTTCTATATTTATTGAATTTTAAAATCTGTATATATTATTTGATGAGTTTTCTTCCTTCCTATTTTTGCAACATGATTATATGTACGAAATGATTTAGTTCGTAGAAATGTTAGTGAAATTTGTGGATGTATTTGTAAAGTTGCAATATTATTGACGTTTTCTTTTTGTAATGCGTAGTTCATTAATCCAGACGCCTATTTAAAATTTCAATAACTACCATGAAATAAATATTTTACAACTTTTACTCACGTGATATTGCATTGTTAGAGTTAGATACGATGTTATAGAAACGAATACATACATTGAAAACTAAATGGAAAATTTTCATACAAAGAATGTTACTGATTCAATACTGTTATCGCGTATGCGTAGTAAACAATTTCTAAATTAGAGCTCTATTCACAAGTAAATAATTCTTCTTGGCATCTTGAATTTTGGCCAAGTTTGTAATTTATGGTCTTGGTCGTATTTAACCGTTTTCAACAAAAAAAATCAATAGTTTCTATTAAACTTAAATTTTATTTTCAATTTATCGGGGATTTATTTTTTGAATTATTTTGTAAAAATACCAATAGTAATAACAATGAACTTAAAATTTTGTAATGTATCCAGTACAATAGATGCAAGGGAAATAGAAGAATTGATGTCATTTTATGAATATAAGTATAACGGAGATACTATTTTCAAAATTTTAATTATTTATTTATATATATTGAACAATTTATTATTTATACTTTCATTAAAACTAAAATAAAAGGTGATCAATAGCCAGTGATAGTCATGTGTCCAGCTATATTTCAACATTTCTAGGAAAAAAAATGATATGTACGTGTGAGTTTTTTTACAAAGAATTTTTATTTTAGTAATTTTATTAAATTCAACATAAATAATCTGAAATATAAATTAGAAAGTAACAAAAAACCGTTCAATATGTTGATAGTAAAAAGAAATAAAAAACGTAAGGGAAATTTGAAGCACTGACAGCACATTGACAGAACAATAAATAATAACAAAATGAACGCAAATGCTAATACATATTTCCGCGTAATAAAATTTGAGAGCTACGAAGTTCAACTTTTTAATTTTATTAATTTTCAAAAAGAGAAACGATTTATTTAATTAAATTAACAATAAATGAACTTAAATACAACGAAAATATTTGAATTTATTTTACCTAAATTTATGAGAAATAATTGGTTTACAGGAATTTCTTTACATTATATTATTATCATTCTGTAACGTCACCTTTTCTTTCTGTACGTCTTCGTACGATATTGCGCAAAGAATTTTTTACAATTTTACATTTACAATGATAGAAACATTAATATTTATTGAAATTAGTGTTGCATTCTAGATCTAGACTTTCTAGGCTCTTGTCTGATTTAAATCATCAAGACAAGATTGGCAAAATTTTTGTCTTGAAATTTCAAGACAAGATTTTCTTATACTAGATCAAGACGAGAAAATTCTAGACAATTTTCAAAACTTTAAATAAATTAAATATTTAAAATTTTCGAAATATAAACATTTCATGCGAAGTTTGTTCCATCCCAGTTGAAACAGTGATCGTAAAATAGGAAAATAATGCTGCCGAAGAATTATCTGTCCTTGTCTAAAACGTATGCGCATTTTAATGTAGAATCTTGAAACAATCTAAAGTCTTGATATTTAGACAAGACTTTAATCTAGACTTAGTCAAGTCTTGTCTTGTCTAGACGGTACCACTAATTGAAATGAATGATATAAATGAATGAAAAATAAATAATCCAGTAAAGATTGGTAAAAATATTACTGCTAAAAAAAAGCAAGTGAAATTTTGAGATTTTGTCCAAGTTTTATGCAACTTAGCGAACTTATAAGGTACTGGTTTTGTATAGTCAGAATATATAGTAATACAAACTCAGAAGACCTGTCTAAATTTATTAGTTTCCATATCACACTTACTCGTAATAAATATAGCGAGAAAAATAACATGAATAATGGAAATATATGTACGTCCGATATGAAAGTACAACGAAGTTAAATTTTATAACAATTTTGCTCACATATTGTTCTTATTTCTTTTGCTTATAATATTTTGCGTGCGCTTTGCTTGAATGCTTGAACTCTATGCTTATTTGTAGCTTGCATGCCATCTTCTTCCTAACTTTAACACATGCTAATCTTTGTTTCAGATGCATGGTTTAACCCAGAAAGGCTAAATCCAAGAGGTAAGTTTAACACATTGTTTCTGCTTTGGCATCTTAGGTTAAAAGTTGCTTTACACTTTGAAAGTTTCGTATACACACACACTCTGATCCAAGAATTATAAACTACTTTATCATGTAAACTATAAAACGAAGTAACGATAACTACTGACTCACTGTACAAATATTTATTGATAAATACATAGTAGTTATTATCAAAGAATAAGAATTTCTGTTTAAATTCTAAGAAAATAAATATAGAATAACAAATATGTATATAAATACAACGTCCAATGGTAAAATCAACATTATCTATCGTGTACTGCAAATATTTAGACCAATTTTACAGTCTTCAGATTTTTTCATAAGTAATAATAACGAGAGCCATAAATTTCTCAGTAAACATTACAAATAGTTGTTGCGTAGTAACAGATAAACGAGTGTCAAAATAATTATTTATGCAACTAGTGTGTAAAGTAGTAAAGTATTTTTTAGTCGAGTGCTGTTTACTGCATGAAGCGTAGCCAAATTCTGAAATTATAGCACGAGATAAAAAATAATATGTCACACACGTGCTGCATACAATATTTTTTCTAATTTTGATATATACAAGTGTCTCTTTTCAAAACTGACTGACTTTTTGAAATGCTATATTTTTCATAACCAGTTAGGAAACAAAAATTTTTCGTCACTGAATGATAAAAACTGAATTTCTTAACTTGAATAGTATGCCGTTTCCAAACGTTAGCCAATTCTAAGAAGTGACAGTTTATACGACCAAATTCAAAATTAGAAGAAAAATTTAAAATTAAAAGAATTGTATCAAAATTAGAAAAAATCTTGAATGAAACACGTTAGAAAATGGAATTTTTAGTAACTTGTGTAATTTTGCGGGGTCTCGCTTCGCTCGCTCCGCAAATATCCCACGCCGTTACACAAAATGAGGCATCTTTTAATTGGTTACATAAATAGCTACATATTAGACAGCGTCGTTAGAATGATTTAAGAATCATTTTTGACTCAAGTTGTCGTTTCTACGCAGGAATTATGAGTAAAATTTACCGATGAAATTCATAGTTCGAATTATATTTGTTTGATTATTTCACAAATGACTACTTCATCATAAAAATTTTCATATCACTTGATTTAACATGTAAAACCCTACCTGCGAATCACAATGACAATACCTTAATAAATAAGATATATATTATATCTATCATTTGTACTAGTACAAATAATGTGTTTACATATGTATATAAAATATACAAGCAACAAAATATGTATTAAATTAATTTGTTACTTAAGTTGAAGCCAAATATATATTATAAAATAATTTTCATTTGTATATTAATCCAAATTAAAATACTCAATCTGAATATTCGTCTTTGTATGAAAATTTAGTAAAAATGTGTTTTGAGAAGTTTTCATCATCAGTATACCTGCAAAATTAAGAGAAAAAATAGAATACTCAAAACTATGAATTTTCCCAAAGGTCTAAACGACTCTGTTTTAGTTTATTATACGATAGATAAAAAAATATTACAATAATTGGAATATCTAATTTCAAAATAAAACTGATATTGCTTCAACATATTAATTAATAAATGATTTCATTTATTTTAAATTTAGTTCTTTTCTGTTACAAATGTAAATGTATATCGAAACAAATTGTAGCTATTACTATAACTACTTTTGTAAATTAGACTGCAGATAGTAGTATAACAAAATTCTTTGTCTGCTTTCAACTCAAAACTAATCTCCTTACACATGAGACTCAAACCTACATTTCTACACCTGACGCAGGTAAATACAGACTCGCGACTTACATGTTTCTGACCCTCTTTTGTTCCTAGACGTAGAAAAAACCTGATGCGTATTTTTTTGTAGTTCGTAGAAAAAATAGTGGGGGTTATTTTAGTGATTGTATTTTCTGCATTTTATCAAACAAAGCGACGTTTTAAATTGTTTTATCGATTCTGAATAAATCAATCGCAGTTGGTAGGTCGCTGCAATAGTATTAACATTGCAGATGGGCGGGATGCAAACAAACAGGTGCGCTCTAAGTTTTTGTTTATTATTTATATTAATTACCCGTTGTATAAATTATTTTTACTTTGCGACACAATGAAAACTGGTGGACATTTTCAATTCTGCAAACTATAAAATTGATAAATACCCAAATAATTTTTAATTATATCGAAATATTTATGAAATTATGTGAATAGATAAGGAGGTTTTCTAAGTTTATATTTATTGTTTATATTAATTACCCTTGGTATAAATTATTCTTACTTTGCGACACAATGAAAACTGGTGGACATTTTCAATTCTGCAAACTATAAAATTGATAAATACCCAAATAATTTTTAATTATTTCGAAATATTTATGAATTTATGTGAATAGGTAATGAGGTTTTCTAAGAAATCAATATTCATAGATATTTACTTTGTATTTAACCTACAGTGAGCTCTTGCAAACAAATTAAATGAACCTTTTTTTGTTTAAATCGAACCTACAACGTGTAATTTGTTTTATATGATGTAAAAATTAGGTTCTGGTGTGAAATTATCTGCATGTGGATGCCAGATCCCAAATATTGTGGTTTGGCACGTATGAAAGTTGGTAAAGTGGACAGTCTGTGAATTAAAGCACCGTAAGGCTTTTGTGAACTCTATATTCGCAGAAGATTATTCAATTTGTCAGTTTGGAAGGTAAAACATTATATTTGACGTTTGAAACAAAGTGAAGTTGGGTAGAGCCTTGATACGTCACTAGACAAGGGAGGAAGTGGAATATTTCAGCCGCGTTTTGAATTATATCATTATTAATAGCAGTTTTTTTTTCATTCAGTTTAGAGAAAAATAAAAAATACGGTTTTTATTTTTCATTATTCTATTGATTGAAGCTTAAAATGAAAAAATTATAAAGACCTCATTAATATGATATATTCAATATTTTTATAAATAAATAATTATAATTTTATAAAGTAAGCGTGTCTTTGTGACGTAGAATCACTACTTCTGTTTCTTTCACTTATTGTGACGAATATTTAATCAATTTATTACTCATTTACTATGAGTCATAATTTTATTTAAAATTTAATATATCTAAGCTGAGGCTAGGTCAGGGTTCAAATTCCAGTTTCGCCAATCTTTAATTAAAAATACATATACATATGCAATGGGGTCCTCTACCAAAGTAGCAAAGTAGCAAACTAGGAAATTGAGCACTATTCAGATCTTAATTCTGTATGATAGGAACTATCAAATTTTAAAAAAGTTATTCGTTTTCAAGTTATTCTAGTTTTTATTACCCTTAGCATCTACGTCACAATATTACATCTTTCTCTCTCACACATCTATCCTATTCCAAATCCCCGCTACTTCCAACCCTGTACTGTCAGGGTCAGATGTCGTATTTGACAATTAATCTATATTTGGTAATTAAATACAAATTACAAAGCATATTTCAAGGGTAATATAAATTTAGAAAAAATAGTTTTAAATATTGTGCGATCAGGAAAATTTGTGAAAAAAATATTCACGATATGGAAATGAAAGATATGTTGAATGACATAGGCAGCAAAATCATGCCAATGGCTGTCAAAACTCGGACTATAATATTCGTAATTATTTATAAATTATTTTATTAAAATGCTTACTATTTATGCATATTTCCAAGTAAGGAACACAATAGTTATTTAAAACATATTTATACGCCTTTATAACAGTTGAAATAGATTAATTTAAGTAATTAAATTTTAGCGAACCTCACTGTTTGAGAATCGAATTATCTTAACAAATACGTCACAAAACACTTAAAAATATATTACGGTTTAACAAATAAAAATTTAGACTACACCTCGCTTTCGAATTAGATTAAGTTCCATATAAAAAAAATTTAAAAAATGGAAAGGGCTCCATGATGAAATAATTTGTGTGCATAGGAAATTGCAAATAAAACTTACATATATAAATAATGTGCATCAATCTTATTTTGAATTTCTTCCAAATGATTTCCTGCAATTTGGTTACTTAGGAGGGGGCAGCAGTGGTATTGATCCCTCTCCTCTAAGGGTAGAAAAAGACAGCAAGCGTCGGTCGTACGCATGCGCTCCCTTAAAAAAGAACGCATACCCAGTCCACATAACAAACGTCACATCAGTCGCACATCTGCAACCAAGGGTCCAATACGTCTGCTGCTTTAAACAAAGAGACTTAAAATCAAATTTAGTAATACACTTCCGCGAGTGTTTGTAGAGTGCGTCGAGTTCGAAACAAGCGCGCATCGGCGACTGTATAAATAGTTCCCAGCGACAGTCAATTGGCGGCTGGCCAACCGGGATCTTTGGCCGCTGGATAGGTGATGTTCGAACCCCTATCTTTTCCACTTTGAACGCTTTCATTGTCGCCACGAATTTATCCTCCAGTCAACATGAATAACATTCTGGATATTATACGCAAACAAGATTGTAAGTGTTGGTTTGCAAGGCGTTGTAGGTTATGATGCATTTACCGCTGTGGGCGTGCAGATCTTGGATTTTGCTGTGGTTTATACTTAGTTGAGTGTTGGTTGTGCGTGTGAGTGCGTGCGTTCTTCTTCTGGAAGGTTACAACCCCTTCATAAGTACGTAAGGGATGATTCATCTATGACACGTCATCTTCCGGACTCATTCAGCTTTCTTTTTTTATATCTGCTTTTCTTTTTATTTCCTTTTATTACATTATGTTTTACAATGATTATGGCCTTTTTTTTCTCCTTTACTGGTTACCTATAACGTCTATTTATAGCGCATCGAAAAACTGACGTAAATTGTCAAAACGTTATTTACTAATAATCGATGGTTAATGTAATCGACACTTTAACCAGGGGAGAAAAAACGGCCCTAGAATTTCTTTAATTATCCTGTCTATTGTTTCTGAGTGATAACAAAGAATCACATGGATGCAATATTATGAAATTGTTCAGAAATGTGCTTGTCAAACAAAAGTATTTACATACATAGCTTTGGTCATCACAAATCCAATAACTACTACCTTCAACTGTCACTTACGGTTGACACAAGTTGATTACTCGGATCATTAATATCAAAAGCTTAAATAAAAAATTAAACCTGTATGATTACAATACTTAATATAATATGACAGTTGGTAAAAATAATTGTTACTCTTTCCACGAGTAAATTATTCATTAGACGTAAAATATATGTAGCTCACTAAATTAATTAAATCTACATAGATTAATAAATTTCGAGCTTTAGTGGAGTAACGTTACATATATGCATTAAATTTCATACTACATAAATTTCTGTCGCTGAAGTTTATTACTTTACAAGATCATTCACCTAAAAGTTTTAGAACCCCTGAATTTTCGGCACATCTGCTGTCAGTTGTACTGTTCTTATATATGCGAATAGGAGCGTTTTCTATTAATAATGTCGAGCTATTTTGATCGTTACACTATTTCACATATTATAATACGTGCCTTTAAGCAATAGAAAACATTTTTCTTTGCTAATTAATTTTGTCAGACATGTTAAGGACGTCTGTAATCTATAGTTTATTTTCAGTTTTACTGATGTCGTTTATTTTATCATTGTACCAATAGTTTACATAATATTACTTTTTTTAAAAAATTCAGTGCCCATAAACTTCGTAGTAAAAAAGACTTCTTATGTCAACCAGGCACCAGGCCCAACATGTTGTGACCAAACAGAAACTCCAAACATTTTAAAGATGTATTTCATATTGACAAACAGAAAACAAAGCAAAAAGAAAAATAAATTTATGGAAATCGGAAAGGATGAATGTATTATTCATACGGAAAAATATTTGTATGTGTTCACATTTGAACATTTCTTGGACATTACTTCAAGGACATACAAATAATTTTAGAAAAAGAAACACCAGAGTTATTTTTATAAATATTAGAACAAGTATTTTATTCAGTAACTTTTAAAGATTTTTCATCATATTTAGTAGCCTTGTACCAAGTATTGAAAAACAAAAACTAAAGAAGAAATATTTTCTTTTCAAAAAAATATAAGGTGTTTAAAATAAGCAGACTAAAAAAAATATTATATCTTACGTACGTTTTAATGTATATTATTCAGTTATTATAACACTTAAATTACCTATTGTATTTGATAATTGTTATATATGATTATTTGCGACCATTTAACTATATAGTAAGGTCATATGTAATATAGTTGAAGCTACATAATATTTTAATAAGTTTTACTTCCAAAGAAAATATAAAGATATTTCTTTTAAATAGCTATTTAAAATTTATTACTAATGGGATATTTAAACTGTGTTCTACATTTTTAGATTTATTCTTTTCTCCATTAATAAATTCTTTTAAAATTTATATTAACCAAGGTTTTGGACGGAATACATTTTAATTATAAAAAATAATTCATTGTTTCATTGTGTTGTGCTCATTATTATGTTTTTTGAAAAGATTCACAATTTACATTTCTTGCTATTAAACAAAAGCATAAATAACAATCATAGTTTTTTAAGAATTTGGCCTATAACTAATAACATAATTTATCTTGCATTGAACTGTTTTTTTTATATATTTTTAAGACGTGCATAGAAAGCTCTACTTTTTTCTCGCAAAATAGTGAGGGACTACTCCCTCTCTAGAGAGGAAAATGTATAGTGTTAGCAACAGTTCATGTATATTATTATAGAATGAAATATTGGAAAAATTCATTATTGTATTTTAAAAGTAATGGAAATTATATATTGTTGTTTTCTTTTTTCACATATTTCACTATTTGACAACTTGAACTTGAATATTGGCAATACTGAAACAATTGCACCGCTAAACGTCGAAATAAGTCCGAATAAATCGATTTTTGAAACATGTAGTGAAAAAATGTTGTATCTAATACTAAAGAAAAGTACTTCTCCCAGTCTCACTCGAATGTAAAATTTGTAAAAAGTTACACTGTCCTCTCTAGTTTGACAAATAATTATTGTGATTATCATAAAAAAATCATTAGAATAATTAAATGATTTTATTTAATATTATTACAATAATATTTTTTTCATAATGTTCAAATTTTTCCTAGTATCATTTCATTAAAATAAAACAGTGTTTCTTTTTACCCGTCCCTTATAATACATCAGTACACATAATACTCATTTTCCGGCTCGCCGTTTTGTCTAGATGTACATGTCTGCTCAATGTTATATAGAATTTTGAATTTAATCTCAAATGACTAATATCAACTAATTAAACTACGATTTTTTATTTATTTGCTCTCAAAATATAATGACAATAGGTTATTTCACTAGTTTTTTTTTTATATATTGTCTTGTTATTTGAAAAGTGGCTAGATGGCGAAGCAGTAGTCTACAGTTTCGCCATCTGTCGGCTTTTCAACTAACAGGACAATACATACTTCATTCGGCGCCAAAAACAAGACGATGCAAACATTAATTATAGTTTATAATTTATCACAAAGATATTTTTAATTACAGAATTCATTTTATCATATCTAGTGCATTAAGTTGCAAGTAATATAAATAAAAATGTAAAATTTTATTTAGGTGTAATACTCTACTACGCTTTTTGTCTTAACATGCCAATTAATAACAAAGAACCTGTTGTCATGACAACAATTTCACAAATGAGCAACACTTGGCACATGCATTGATTGTAGCCCCAGGGTCAGTTGTTTGAGGGGCGCTGGTTTGCGTCCCGGCGGCCGGCTAGTGACGCAGCGCGATGCCGGCATTTTTGTTTCCAACGCACGCCAAGATTTCAATTCGTCTGCCCTGGTTTCACATCACTACCGTCTTTCATTTCTTGTTTTATAAACCAGCAGCTTCTTCAACTGTTTATTTAGAAATTCTCAAGTGGTTGTTATAGACTCAGACTTACACAACTTGAAAGGTTTTAATAATTAAAAATGAATTACTTTAAATTTACAAAATACAAGGTATAATTTCAACTCATCATATTTTGGCACTATATAATATGAAAAAGCGATAAGGACTATATGGCATTTTATGACCAACACAATTAGTAATTTTTTTGTTAAACGAGTAGCGGTAGCTCACTTAGGTAGAGCAAATCGAATGAGTTCTATAGGGTTAAAATCTCAGCGTCACTAATTTTTAAGGAAATTTAAATAAAACTGTGTCCAAGAAGCTATAATACTATGAGCTGTAGGTAATAATTGTCAAGTCTAGAGACAGATAGAATTCTGATCTTAGTTTTATCTGATCTATTTTTCTTTATGATCTGATATTAATGTGTGTAAAAAATAAATATTTCATAACAGAAGAAATCAACCTGTATGTTGATATATCTGTTTTAATAATTATAGTTTTGGGTAAAAACCGGAATAATTGCATACGTCGTTATTAAAAAAATCATATATGTACATAATCTCATGCTATTATACGTAAATTTCCAGTTTCTTATATATACTTCATATTTTATTTCTTACAACATTAACTTCTTATGTTTAATTATATCTTTTTACATTACAACCTTTAAAATCAACTTAAATTTATTATTTTATCTCTCAAATTGAAGTTATGACCAAAAATAATTAATCAGATCTGTAGAACATTGATTTAATTTTGATAAAAAATATATTAGATTGTTATATGTCAATGGTATGAAACAATTAAATTAATAATAAATCACATACGACTAGTAAGGCGTCGAGAGCACTTTGGGTTCTAATGGTTCTCTCTTACTCATTCTTAGTCCTTGATCCTGATCCTAAAAATGTAAAACAAATATTTACAAACCCCAGTGAAAAATTACTCAATCATTCACACATCGCACACACAATTGGCAGCTTGGTCAAGGGTCTCACTGTGTTAATCATTATCATAGGATAAAATCAACATCAAGTTCTTGTTGTAATAGGGCACTATCAAAAACATTAGTTATAAACAATACTCATTCATATGATTGCTGTATAAATCCATCTTTTATTTCACATAAACGCTACTAATTAAATTAAGGGAATTAAAAATAAACTAGTTATGATATTAAGGGCTATTATCAAATATCAACGGATTTCGGATATCCGGATTAATTAATATCCGATAACCGTTATTACTCAATCCGGATAATTCGGATGATACCGGTATCCGGATGAAACGGGGATCCGGATAAAACCGGTATCCGGAAGAAATCGGCAACCGGCTGAAACCGGTCTTCTTAGACACCGAAACTCGGGTTAAATTGATATATAAATAAAACTTACACCCATATACATAAAATGTATTTATTTTTTATATTGCTAAGAGCAATATCACGTATATTTATTCATTTTTGTACGTTTTATTCGAGAATGTCACTGATTTATCGAAATATCGGTAATGTAGGTAGCATAATTGAGTGATGAAAATTATTCTTCCAAACATTGTTAAGTAATTTAACGCGATTATCGGATTCAGTTAAATATTAGATTAACTTAAGGATATCGGTTTATTTTTTCTTTGAAATACCGGTTTTATCCAAATATACGGATATCGGACCCACTCGGATATACTTGTGTCCGGCTATCCGGATATAATTTTTTCCTGATTTTGACAGCCCTAGACATTACCAACAAGATATTACGTAAATGAAATATTCTTGCAAGCGGAAACTTGAAATTGATATTTTTGAAAGAATTTTGAGACCGTCAAATCAAATGTGAAGAAAACTGGTTTAAACAATAGATTTTTTATTTGTCTATATGTATGTATTTATAAATGTGGAAGAATAATTATATTTATGCATTGCTATTATTAAAAATATCTAAAAAAATAAAATGGAGCAACAAAATACATCAAAACTGGAATATGATATATCTGTTTTTATTTCCCTATGCATGAAACCAACAGACGGAAACCTATACATATTTATAAGTTATTATCGAATATTCCATTATCAAACATGTTTGAAATACAACAGCTAACATTAACAGTAATATTGTTTACGAAATATTGGTAATGTTAATAATAATCTTTTACATAAAATTTCACATTATTTTTCACAATAGTTACATATTTTATTTGTTGATAAACGGAATATGACTATTCATTTTTTGACTATTTAATTTTGTAATATTTTTAAAATGTTTTTCATGATTAACAATAACAATTGTAATGTAAAATATTAAATGTTTCTGCTCTGTTTTATATCAATTAGTTAAAGATCTATTGTTAGAAAGTTGAATATTGATTGTACTATGACAACTATGAATCTTAGTGACACGAATATAATGATGTCATAATACAGATGAAATCACAACACAAACTAATATGTAAATGAGGAATTTAATTGCGCGTCTGTCTTACCGTCAGAAAGCAAGGTGACATGAGCAAGCGTACAATTGAATGAAACGCATTCAACATAACTCATCTAGCGTTTACAGAGAAAATTTAAACACCTGCCAATTTCAAAAAACTTTCGCGTAATAAAAAATAAAAAAAAATCATAATATATTGACAATATATTTATTTTGAGCCGTATCAACAAATAAAGCTCAAAATACGAAAAAATAAACTTTAATAAGTTTTTGACTGAAATTTACAAATTTCTAGATAAATGCAATTTTAAATTTATTTCCATGAAAATAATTGACTACATTTTAAACAAATGTTAGTTAAAAATTTGTAAAAAGGAACATATTTACAAATTTTGTTTTCTTATTTGCCGAATGAAATATTTATTTCGTCCCATATGGGAATTTTCTTAAAAATATAAACAGTTAAGTTTTGAAAAGTCTCATTTAACTTGACTACTTAACTCGTGTTTTTTGAGATCCCAGTGGACACATTTTTTATTTTCTATATTAAACAAGATAAAATTTTATTAAAGTAGAATAAAAATTTGGAGTTTTTTTTAAGGATTTACAAAATAAAAACATGAAAAAATTATGTTAGGATACCTTAATGTACTTCTTAATTGAAAATATACTGCAGTAAATTCAAAATAATGCCTGTAACTCTTATTTTAATCAGGACTGCTGTAATTTTACATGAATATCATTGAATAATTGAATATTATATTTAAAATGAGTGAAATAAATTATTATCTATATGAGTTAAATTTTTAAGGTGGTAAATTGTATAATGACATTTCACTCATGTATAATGTAGGTACGACGTTTTATCTTACAAAAATGGCTTGTTATATAAAATTAGTTCAAATGTACGTCAATGACGTTTAAGAAAAAAGAAAGTCAGTACTTAATGAATAATTTTTTTTACAATTTACAATTTAAAACGGATAGTATTGTGTGTAATGAAGCATTTTAACTCACTTGTGAATAATAATTGTTTTTACACACTAAAATAAATGCATAAAGAATCCAAAAAGACGCTACTGCCCGATAAAAAGTATTATGTATTTACTTTCTATATAGAGCTTAACTTACTAAAATTCATATTAAACAGAATAAATTTTTCGGATACTTTCTAGTAATTTTCTTGTAATATATGACTCAATAAAATTTCACTTAGAGTTCATAAAATCTAGACAATGCGAAATAAATTTTAAAAAGATAAGTATTTTAGTGAAAGTATTTCTTTTATTATTATAAATATTTTAGGTACGTACAAAGATCAGTTAGCAGTGAAGTACGTAATTAAATAATGTACGTGTTGTAATAAAGAGTTTTTTTTGTGAAAATGTTTACGGTCCAATCGTACTGATTAGTTCCAGTTACTGCCACGTAGTGCAGTAGCGCTAGTAGTGGGTACATTCACCACAAGACGGCCCACGTTGCAAGAGCGATAGTGAACCAGCCTTTATAGCAGTAATTCTCTCTCACTTACCTCTCGCTCTCAAGAGGAGACGCAACTTTTTACTCATTAGTTTTTAAGTTAGTTTTTTGTTAAGTTAGTGAATTACAATGGGAAGAAGACAAAATAACGCACGTTCCGAGCAATATGAACCTTTGCCAGAGCGTGGTCCTGGTAAGAAAACAGTTTTCTTTCTATTTTTCTTTATTTTCTTGCACATATGGTGTCTGAAATTCAATTGATGGTCGCAAAATGTCAAAGCGATTGCGTGCGTTGCAATTGTTTTATTATTTACACGTAGTTACCTAGGCAACGGCAGATTACCTTCCTGCTGTTTTATTAAGAATTTACAAGATGTTGTTGACCTGAGGTATAGTGAACTCTTGTAGATCCACGTGGAATTTACACACATATGTCTTGTTGTTTTTAAGGTTCTGTTAGTATATTTACAATAAAATAATTATAATTCGTAAGATATTTAATTTTTCTGTTACTGGTATTAATTTAATATTATTTACAATTTTTTTTCATTTATAAAAACTAACTAGTAATGTACGATATTTAGTGACTTGTAAATTATCTGCACATATACTTTAAGCATATGCTAAAATTTATTACATATAGCAAAGTACCTTATATATTTTTAGAGTTTTGCAACACAACAATATTTCACGTTTATGATAACCTTTGATAAATTTTAATTTTTTAATTATTTTTTGCTGAATTGCAACTTTTAATATTTTGCTACATGGGCAAATAAATTCTATTTATGGTGCTCTAATCAATTTAAAACGCGTGCACTTAAATTTTCTAAACTTCAATTACATAATTTTAACGTTAAAATTTGTTGTTTAAAAACAATAAAACTTTTTTATCAATATGTAAGAATTATCTATTATTACTAATTTATTTTATGTCTGTGTGGAAGGACAATGGTGTCTGACTAGTTAACGTGTTTTGAACTAAGTGACTTGGGGTTTTAATACACCGTTGTATCTGAATCTACGACAAACGAAATTAATAAAAAAAACCTCGAAATTGTCATCCTCGTTCAGATAATTAAGATTCAAATTAGCCTGGATTGGAAATGCAAAAGAAAAATCTCAGTCAATTCGAGTGGAATCTAATTAAGTGGCAGAAAAAGGCAGAAGTGGGTCACTGAGGCTTCAGTTATCTGGTAGTGAACTCGAAAATCTGCTCTTTAAAAAGTCTTGATAATGGATAATTGTAATAAGCGAAGGTCAAGAGCCTGTACGTTTGATAACCTTGCTTTTATTTTAATACGAGTAATCACATTTTTATATTAACATATTTTAATAAAATATAGCAATACATTATTTTATATAAATTATTAAAAGTATAATTCACTGGATATTTTCTTTTAAAAAAATTAGATTTGAATTATTCAATTATTTCTGTTTTATGACGTCAGTGGTGTACATGAGTCAAAAAGACAAAAATTTACCAAATGTCATGTCGATTTTACTTCGTAGTATGGTTCGCAAAATAAAATATAGTCTGTTTTTTATAAGAACGAATTGTAATATATGAGAAATTTGAACTTATTTATTTACTAGATTCTCCTCATTTCGTTCTTATAAAAAATAGAAATACTTCGCATCTGTGATTGAAACAACGACGTACGTTGAAAAACTTTTGATTTTTTTTATTTAAATATGACAATATGAAATTATTTTTGCTTTTCCTGGAGTAAAAATCTACTTATAATATTTATTTTCGAAAACTGAAATAGCAATTTTAATCCCGGAGGGATTAATATGAATATAATCCCTGGGTGATTAAAATATTAAACAAGCATTATGATACCACAAAAGTCAGAAGGTAGCTTACCAGAAATATGTACATAATGATGTTTTGCCTTCGAAGCTATCATGTATTTCATAATTATATAAATATAACCAAATAAATATTATTTTAAAATGTATATGCGGGAGTGCAGAAAATAGTGCATATACTACAGGATTAGAGTGCCTGTAATCCTTCATGTGATTACTTCATGAGCTTACGGCTCGTCAAATAAACTTCTCTCTTAGGATTCATTATTCGGCATGACCATTAATATATGAAAACAGTGTATGAGTTTTGTAACAAAAGTATAAGACTAATTAAAAATATTGTTTATAGTTTCTCTAAAATATATTCCGGGTTTAATTAAATGTCATATACGGGAAGGTATGTGAATTGCCTTGCTTTTGTACATAATGCGTTTAAATTTCCGTGAAATTCAATGAGAACTACTTCTGCGTAACGCCATTGAAATATGTATGGTGTAAATATAACTTGTTCTTGCAATGATAGCTAACTGTACTTATTATTTACCTTTGTTTTTATATTTAAGAACTATAAAAATAAAAACTTTATCTTTAAAATCAATTAATATTAGTTAATTTTATTTGTTTTCCTCATATGTAATTATTCTTCCTAATTTAAAAAGCTTAATTCACAAAAAAAGGTTTATTTCAAGCTAAATTCGACAAATTTAAACCGGTTTTACGTGGTAATCCTGTTTTGTGAATCTGTAAAATATCGACAAATAGCGATTATCGTAATATTTATAAATATAACTTGTTCTTACAATGATCGCTATGGTACTTATTATTTACATTTCTTGTTATATTTAAGAACTACAAAAGTAAAAACTTTACCGTTAAAATCAATCAATATTAGTTCATTTTATTCGTTTACCTCATATGTAATTATTCTTCCTAATTTAAAAAGCTTGCTTCACAAAACAGGTTATTTGAAGCTAAATTCGACAAATTTAAACCGGTTTTAGCTAATCCTGTTTTGTGAATGTGTAAAATATGGACAAATAGCGATTAACATAATATTTTGTTTGTAGTGGAGAGCCTAATCTACTGGCGAGACCCCCGCAAATCCGGCATCGTGTTCGGAGGCACGCTGGTCGTGCTCCTGTCCCTGGCGTACTTCAGCCTGATCAGCGTAGCCGCCTACCTGTCGCTGCTGTCGCTCGCCGGCACCATCTCATTCCGAGTGTACAAGAACGTGCTGCAGGCGGTGCAGAAGACAGGCGACGGCCACCCGTTCAAGGAGCTGCTGGAGGCCGACGTCACGCTGCCCCAGGAGAAGGTCCGCGAGATCACCGACATCGCCGTCACGCACATCAACGCCGCCGTGGCTGAGCTCCGCAGGCTCTTCCTCGTCGAGGACTTGGTGGATTCCATCAAGTTCGGAGTGCTCTTGTGGTGTCTCACCTACCTCGGCGCCTGGTTCAATGGAATGACCATTGTTATCATTGGTAATTCACTTGCGTTACATTATTAACAAATAGTGTCCGACCGAAATCCTAAGCTCTTCTAGTTTCGGCCGAAAATGTAATCGAAACTTATAGTCAAGTTAAAATTTAGTAAAATCTTTTTCAAACAAAGAGATCTTCTTACCTTTTAAGGTTTTATTCGATTTTTAAATTAATGCTTTTAGAAAACGTACATTTACATTATAATCTTATAAGACCAGACATCACTTTTAACAAAAACGCTCTATAAAAGTGAGCTCATAATTTGGGCCACTATCTTTACTAAAGATGTATATACTTTAGTTATCTATCAGCGCCTCACAAATATCACAAATAATGGCAATCAAATAAATAGTCTTTTCAAAAAATATTTGTTGTTAACAGGTTCTTTTTCAATGTACGCTATTCTCTTAAAAATAACGTTATTATTTTTAATTCTACAAACTGTTCCAACACGACACGAATACTAGTTTAGGCAGGATTGATGTTTCGGTCAAAACCGTAACTGCAACCGAAACCAGTATTTTTGGCTGAAACTGGTCGAAACCGAAACTGAAACTTTGGTCGGACACTATTAACAAATATTCATTATTGGTAGTTCAAATCCCATCGCCACCAATCTTTAATAAAATTAAATAGTACTGTGCTCGAGTAGTAGTTCACTATAAGCAATATCCTACGAACTACACTACTAAAATACAAGTAAAATTTATCACAAAACAATTACCTTGGGTGCTTGAGGTCCTGTTCCACATAGGAATGTTTTGCCACAGATGATGGTGAATTATTTATTAGTAATATTGTCCTATTTGATTTAAGTACAATACTAGTACTATTTTTGCAAATTCATATATTGCCTAAAGGTATTTCAATATTTCACGACCTGTTGAGTGTACACAGAAAAAAGCAGTCCTATAAAAATAAGGGATCTTAAAAAAACATTTACTCTAATAACAAGCAATAATAATAATAGAACAATAGAAGTCTATAGTCTAATTTTTTATACGAAAACAGTAACAAAATTGCTTTACCAAAAGTGAATAAAAATAAAACATTTTTTCAAGTTATTGTTTAGTTCAGATGATTACAACAAGTTGACTAAGAATAAAACGGTCACTTCCATTTTTTTTTGCTGTTGTAAAATTTGTTTGGGTTTTCATTGCTTTGAATGGTTAAAATTTCGATCCTACCAATACTACATTTTTATAAAAATAAACTATAATGAAATAGTTGACTCAAAAAGGCACTGTAGCGTAGTGCACAAAAAGAATTACAGATTTGATAGAATCGATGTTTGTAGAACGGCTAGTAACTGACTTGTCTCAAATTTGTGTACTGCGCAATAGTTTATGAAATATTGAAATACCTTAAATATCTACGTTATTTGCATTATGTGTATAACATAATTATTTCAGTATATTGATGTTGGTTCAGAATATTTTGTTATATTAATATGATTCAATTTCAATTAAAACTGATAATTTAGTAGATGAAATGTTAAAATGTGTGGTTTGATTTTCAGCGTTCGTAGCTCTGTTCACCTTGCCCAAGGTTTACGAAAATAACAAAACACAGATCGACGCCAACCTTGATATTGTCAGAACCAAACTTGCCGAAATCACTTCCAAGTAAGTTACATTATATATTACATATTTCCTACATTTCTGAACTTTGTCCAAGTAAATACGAAAGCCTATGAAACACTGTGAATGCTGTGAGTAAATATTTGTATTTTTTGTAGGGTAAAAGCGGCAGTCCCAATTGGCAAGAAGTCAGAGGAGAAGAAAGAGCAATAAGAAAAGTACAGCATCATCAAACAGCAGAATGTCATTCATGTGTCATCGAGTGAACCGTGAGAGGAATGCACAAGATTCGAAAATTGAATTATCATTCACTGTGTGTCATCCATCTTTCGATGCAGTCCAATGTCCTTCTACCCCATTCACTGTGACACTAAATTGTTGAAATTCATATTGAGATACATTTGGTTCATTATTCCGTCTTGTTTTATTTAAATTGTCCTAGTTGTTTATTATTCTAAATATTTTATTAACGAAATGTAATTTTGCATCGCATTGTTTTCATTTTTATTTTTTTAATAATTTTGATGCCGTGCAAAATTATCGTAATATTATTTATACCAGTCTTTCGTAAACCGTTATTAAATATATGATGTTTGAAAGTGTTTGTTTTATTTTTTACTATTCTGTAAATTCTAACATCGAATTGGAAAATTTTCGTGAATCTTTCTAATAGTGATATAAATATATTATTGCTCTAAATCCATATGAAGATAGTTAATGCATATGATATCAGATTTTGTTTGGAAACGTTTAATTTAGACCGTAGATAAGATATATTAAAGATTGAATCGTAAAATTTAAATGACCCCTCTGCCTTTGATGGGGCTAACTGTCATTTTATTAGATACTCTGTACATTTGGGAGTACAATGAAAGAATGCAGTTGTATTTTTTAAAATAAAAACTTAGCTATAAGGACTTTAACATAATATATAATAAATGTACCGATATTTCATGTGGCTGATGTATAGTGCGCACGCAAATTCAATACTATTCGCCAAGTTGACGTATAACTCTTTACAGACATCGCTTATTTGAAACTGAAAAGTTTCTGGTTTCTATGTTGGAACTTGAATATTTTAATGTTGATTGTTCTTTTGTGTGTCTACTGCAGAAATTATTATTGGTGGGACCCTAGAGAGCTGTATAATGTATGTAGACGATAATTTATTCAATTGTTGTATTTAATTTAGTCAATTTAAGACGACTGAAAAGAGGTGTATATTTTATTATTTGCTTAAGACGATATTATTAACGTTTAGATTATCCTAGTGGGCTGAAATTTTTAAAATTCGGGTTGTTTTGTTAACAGGCGAGTGATGCCGTACCTACTTGATACAGTGAATGTATTAAGTTTGCTAAATGTTTTATTACTGTTAACTTGAGTCCTCTACTTGAGAACTGCATATCCGTATTAAGACATTATTGACGTATTACTATTTATTCATTATTGCAATGCATTTCAAACGCAATGCAGATAAAATCATTTCCTCCTTAAAGTTAATTAATATTTGCAAACCAACATGTGTATTTTAGAAAGTAGTTTTGGTGATTGCTCCTAATTGTAGGAGAGATGAATGAACATAAGTCAGCCACGAAATGCTGAATTCATTCAGTTTGATTAATTATTGTTTATAAGTTAAACATTACATCAAAATACACTACTTATTTATCCAGTTGCCTATGTTTTATATGGCTTTATTACTTGGTATATGCTTTATAAAAATACACAAATAATATTGTAAAGCTTCGTTGCTTTCTCCTTACATCCTTTAAATCCTGTCAACAACTAATTCATAATATGCTTTTATTAATCTAGCAATTATTGCTAAGTTTGATTTATCAACAATCAATTTATCAAGCATTGTAGATATTCAAGATAAAAGAATTTTCAAAGGTAAATAATATTTCATACAAAAGCTAATGTTTTAGTAAGATAAATATAATGCACAATATTGTGGTTTCAACTAATGCCGGGTTAAATAAATAAAGGTAAAATTTTAATTTAATACTTATTACAAAATCAATGACGCAAACTCACAGAAATAGAAGTTATAACTTTGCGGGCTTCTTTTGAACAGGCGCAAACGCGAAACAACTTGCCAAGTTGCTTTCCGAAGGTTACGTTACGTGACTAATCGTAACCTCAAATTTTGTTTGCCCTTTTTATCCAACAGCAGAAAAATTATAAACAGTTAGGAATGTAATTTAGTCGCTTTATTCTGCTCTTGACCTCACTTGTTACAACAATGGAGAACAACCACGAATCGGTATGTATAACAAATTTAATTTTCATTTGTTATTATTGTTATTTAACCAACAGACAGGTCCTGAATCGTCTAGTTCTACTAAAGAGCCAAATTATAATCCAAATCATAGAAAAGAAACAAATCAGAGGACTTATTATGATCTACGACAAGTTATAAACCAGAAAAGGCAGGCAAAAGAAGAAGTAATAAACTGTATAGAAATAATTATGTTTATTAATTCTTAAATTATTTACTAGTCAAAGACTAATGTTCCACCAGTTGAACCAAAATATAATTTTCTCTCTGATCCAATTCGAGATGGTCATGACAATTCCAAACCGGAACATTTTAATCGCGGAAGATTTTCTCATAGGGGCAACTCGAATTTAAGGGTACGAAATAATTTATAATATTAGTTAATTGATTTTAAATAACAGATTGTAAAATAGAGTCGTGGTAGAGGAAGGGGAAGAGGAAGAGGATACCAAGGCAATAATTACAATCCTAATTTCAGAGAAGAGGATAATTTAAGACCAGATGGTTCTACCTCTGCACCACATCATAATAAAAACAATGAATTTGCTGGTATAAGAATATATTTTCTTTATTTACATTTTGAAATATTACTTTTGATATATTTCAGAACATGAAGGTACACGTTTCAGGAATTCACAATACCTTCCATTTTCAAAACGACCTAATTTTAGAAAATATGAACAAGGAAGCAAACCAGAAAATTTTCGAAATCAAACTGATCAGCAAGAAACTGGAGAAAAGTTTAACAATTATAAATCTTATAATTCTAAAAGATATGACCAAGGAAATAAAACAGATAATTCAGTGAATAATGAACAATCTGAAACGAATCCTCGTAAAAATTATCCTGCCAGAGGTGGTCAGTATTTCCGCCCAGCGTACAGACATAATTCTCAGTTCAGAGGACAATCTTATAAACGGAATCTGAAATCAGCAGATCCTATGAATATAACAGTCGAATATTCAGTAGAATCAGGAATTCGTAAATGTACAGCGGAAAGGAAAAGTTCCATAAAAGAAAGACAGCAGAACTCAGTAACTCTTCTAAAATGTCCAGAATTCGAATCTGAAGAAAACTGGGATGAAGAAATTTCCAATACTACTACAACTAAAAATGAAAATCAGGATGAAGGCGAACAAAATTCAAAAGAAATTGAAAGAGAGGAAGAAAGTAGTGAAAATCTGGATGAAGGCGAACAAAATTCAAATGAAATTGAAAGAGAGGAAGAAAGTAGTGGTGAAAATCTGGATGAAAGCGAACAAGGTTCAAAAGAAATTGAAAGAGAGGAAGAAAGTAATGGAGAAAATCTGGATGAAGGCGAACAAAATTTAAAAGAAATTGAAAAAGAAAAAATAAATAGCGATACACAAGAAAATACTGAAAAAAGCGAAAATGAAATTAATGATAACATTAACGAAAACAAGGATACTGAAAAAAATAATATTCAAGAAAACAATAAGAAAGAGAAGGAATCTAAAGAAACATAATATAAAATAACTCTTCTTTGCTTTATAAAATTTTTGTATGCAATAACTTTGTGATGAATAACATTTATTATATTTTTAATATATTTATATAATTTATATTGTGTTGTTTTTATATAATTTAAATAAATTTTATTTTATACGATTGTCCAAATATTTTTTATTTTACATATCCATGGCTTGATTTTTTACCATCTCTCCATGAACTTCATTGAATAGTTCTTCGTTTTTTAAGTTGAACTGCAATTAACAAATTACCAATGTACAAATTAAAATAATACCGTAGACGCTATGATCATTTGCACGTCAATGAATCTCAAATTTTTAGTTTGTGGTCTTATTACCGAGAAAAACGATCGTAGCGCCGACATTTCCTATCAGAGAAAATATTACATAATCGGCACATAGGTCGTATTCATTTGGGACTTTTTAAGTAACCTAGTAGATTAATTTTGTTTACTTGGTACATTTGAAGTAACCCAGAACTGATCTCGAAAAGACCCAACTCACCCAGCTATTTTACTGGGTTGGTGAATTGAACCTGTTTGCTTTCTTTGTTTACACATTGCTTTATATTTCTATATGTTTCAGAGTTGTATCTTTTAAGAATTAGAACGGAAAACTTAAATAACTTTAATAATTAATTATAATTTATAGCTGAAAATTTTTCACCAAATGTGAAATTTGATTAATTATTTGGTACCTACACGGGGTAAGTTCAGGATCAGTTTTGTATTAATATTTCCCAAATAAATACGGCCATTAGTAAACGAAAAAATCGTTCTAAATATTTATTAGAACATTTTTTGTTGTACTATAAGCCACTATTTAATTGAAATTTTAATTGTTACCCGATTCATTTGACTGTAGCATTGTTGAGCGTCCCATATTTTATTAAATTTTAAATTAATTAATACCAGATAAGCCCAAGTTTCCGGTAAACGTAAATCCAAAAAATTTGATTCTTCTAAACATGCTTCGGCAAAGATATAATTATTATCCTAAAATATTTGAATAAAACAAATGTCTTTCAAATTTAATAAATTTTCTATATGTGCTTTTTTTAACCTTGTAAAATAGTATACCAAGCATTAACCACGATAATGGAGTTGGACTGAATTTGCAAACATAAATCAGATACTTTCTTGCTGATTGTAAATCTTGTTCAGATTCACAAATGTAGGCCAGATTCATGTACACCATATGTATGTCATCGGGACGATTATATGCTTCTACAATAAATTCATAAGCTTCTTTTGCTTCTTCAAAATTTCCTAACCGATAATGACAATGTCCAATTAAGGAATTAACCGCATAGTCCTACAATATATTTTTTCTTGAATTTTTAATTTGTGGTACAAATGGCAAATTTTATCAAACATTTTATTTACTTTTGAAATTAATTTTTATTAATATTTCGGTGGTAGGTAAAATGTATGGAATATTTGTGTAACAGTGTTTTTTTTTTATCTCGTGCTATTCGACTACGCCTCATGCGTTAAACAGTACTCGACTAAAAACATTTACTTTACACACTAGTTGCAAAAACTATTTACCGGTCCATGAAGTTTCCGTGCAACTTCCAAATGGGGAAGAGCATGTTCATAATCTTTCAAATAATATAATAACACAGCTTGGTAATATCTATAAGGCCCATCTTGAACGAAGTTTTCAGTGCTTAACGCCATGTCTGCGAACTACCAAGAATTACAATTTTTATAATTCTTTAAGAAAACTTACTTTATATGCTCCTATCTTTATTAAAAACATTGCTGTTTGATAAAAAACATTTTTTGAATTACAAATACTCGTTGTCCACATGATTTCCTTATCTTCTTGATAATAATCAGATGGTTCTTCTCCGGGATCTTTTTGACAAGCCTTAATTTTTTCCCAACAATAATCACACCCTTCGTATTGTTGTCTATTTTGGTAAAATAAATACAGACACACCCATCCTCTTATGAATGTTGGGTGGAATCTTACCAACAATAGAAAAGTATTCTCACTCATATGGCAGTGATTTTTTCTGTATAATATTATTCCAAATAACAACAAACTGAAATCAATTAAATACAAAAATCTTATAACCTAATTTTTAAATTTTGTTAAATTTCTTTCTAGAATTTTAACACCTCCAAGAGTTATGACCGTTTTATATTATATTATAATCATACTGATTTAGATGTCCATGAACTAAGGTCTTTACATTATTTTTATCTTTAGTGTGATATCTGTCTGTCTGTATACATGTGGACACATACTAAAGCAAATTCAATTCAAGTTTCCGACAATGGCAGGAAGTGAACTATTTTAGATAATACTTATTTTTTTCCTAAAATCTTTTGAGTTTGTAAAAAGTTACTTTTCACGCACTAGTGCTTGAAAGTACTTTTCTCTTTATTGTTTCTATGGTTACCACTATTGAATATTTAATAACAAACCGACTGTTTGTGTGAAAATTATTAAAATAAGTGTCATGTACATTAGTTTTTTAGGTGGTCGCCTAAAAAACATGGTGTGCAGTTTTTAAAAAAAAGCTCATATCCATGCTCGACTACGTCTCGTGTCGCAAAAATAATACTCGCATGAATAAGAATGCTTTTCTCTACTCGATACATAATATACTATACCAGACGTGCAATTTTATTTCTGTCATTTTTAAGAATTTGGTGAATATTTCTTAATTGGAAAGAATTTAAAAAATGCACCCCAGGCGTAAATATTAAATGGTAATTTATACTATGATGGTTGCAATTAATGTTGTGTAATATAAAAATACCTATATTGATGTGTTATATCTAGTGCAAGTGCTTCTTTAAGACATTCGTAAGCTTTATCTACACAAATACATGTCATATAAAAAACAGCAAAATGAAACCATACTTCCGGATTTCTTATATCACTGCGTACAGCCTGTAAATATTAATTATTTATGATTTGTAGATTGATTTATTTACATAATTTATACTTGTAAATGATATCTCTCAGCTAATATAACCGCATTATTTTCCAATGCTTCTTTTGCTAAATACAAATAATCTAATTTTAAATTCACGTTTCCACTACTTGGTTTACTACATGTCATCAATATATGAATTTCAGAGTTTACTATATTTTGTAAATACGTATAGATATGTGATATATAATTCTGTAACGACAAAATTATTTAAAAAGTATAATATTAGTTTTATTTCTTACAGAGTAAGCATCACTATTTTTGAAATCGGTGCAATAGTTAAATTTTTCTCGTACTAAAAGTATAATGGTTCTAGCTATAGTTGCATAATATTTTTGATATTGTCCTTGTTGTTGTAAAAACTTTAGAAAGCAAAGTACATCGTGTCCAGCTCGTTTCATATGAAATTTTTGATATTCTGCATTTAGTTCAACAGATACTTTAAATATCGCTTCTTTATAAAGTTGCGTTGCAAATTGAACATTTAATACACTAGGTTTTATGCCTGGTCTTGGTGGAATTAATGTGAGTAATCTGTAGAAGAATTATTTTAAAAATTAATCGAACTATATTAAAATTAAATTACTCGTCAGTAAGATCTTCCAAAGTCCGTCTTTCTTGGAATGGCTTCATTAATTCAAATTCCATTATAATAAAAGTTGGTTCGTCGTGTTCATTAAGAATAGGTTTACTATGTGGTGGCTCTGGTGGTTCTGTTGCTTCCTAGAAATTACCAGAGAAATTACATGGGAATCCTTAGGTTGATACAACAAATAAACTAGGAAAATAAATACAACGAAATATTTAATAGAATTAATAAATTAGCTTAGTATAAATTATCTTGTACTTTTTACAAAATAAAAATTGTCTGTTATACTTTTATTTGAAAATAAAAAAAAATGGAAATCCATGGTATTAAATTAAAAATATAACTATATTGATATTTAATGTACCTTAGGTTCCTTTTTTCCCTTTCCTTTTCCTTTATCACTTTTTTTATCGTCTCCCTTTGATTTTCCTTTTTCACTTTTTTTGTCATCTTTTCCCTTTTTGCCACCTTTTTCTTTATCTTTATGTGATTTACTAGTTTCGACTTTTTCTGGTTTCGGTGCAAAATATGAATTATCAAATCCAGTTTCTTTTGTTAGTTCTTTTTGATTGAATGTTCTTAATTCACATGCAACTCGTGTTTTTGTAACTAAGAAATTTTTTCTTTTTAATAGTTCTTAAAAATGAGAAATTTATCTTACCACCCGGGTACAGTAAACTAGATATATCTACAAATCCCATCAGATGCTGATATTCAGGAGTCAGAGGACATTGTTTTGTTTCACTTTTATTACTCTTGCTACTTTTTGAACTTTTTTCTGAACCTTTCTTTGAGCCTTTCTTAGTACTACCTTTGCTTTTAGCGCTTTTGGCGTCTAAATTTTTTTTCTAAAATTATTCTAAGATTAATAATTTTAATGTATTCAATTCTTTATTATTTACGTTAGATGACAAATAAATTTCAATTGGCCATTTGCGATATCGTATAATATTTTTTTGTATAAAATCATTTAAATTTTCTGTTAACCAGCATCTTTTTAATATATTCCAAGTAACACGACTCTTAAATTTTATTGTCTCATCGTCCAACGGAGCTCCTATTTTATTTTTTACCATATTCATATCTTCATCTATTCTATAAATTTTTTATAAATTATGTAAAGTAAATATGAAATTTTAAATTACTTATGTGAAGTCCTAGAACTGAAATTATTTTTTTTTACTAAATTCGGCCATAATTTATATTCCTTAAAATCATTTAAATCACTTTTATAAACTCCATTTTCTATGCATATTGGTTTTAATGTCTGAATTGAAGAAAATATTAATAAATTAAATTATAATATTAAATAATAGTTACAATATCTCTATGTGGGAATATAGTAGCTATTTTGTAATCCAAATCTTCGCAAAAGAATTTCGGTAAATTGAAAACAGACTCAGTAGTCATATGAAATAAATTTGTTAGCTTTGCATCTTCTTCTGTTTCTTCAAACAAAGGACCATCTACCGAAATTATTACTGATAATTGCGGTAAATGACATCTGGTGACAATTTGTTCGTCTAAATGCAATGCTTCTTGATATAAAGGAATTTTTGCGGATATGGAAGATTCACCTTAAATTTTTAAAATTTTACTTTAAATTTATATATTAAAAAAAAACACTTGCCTAGAAAAAGTGGCAATAAATCTAAATTGTTATTTCCTATGCATATTGCACCGGCATTTTCTAAATTTTCTTTTTCTTTGCTACCCTTGCTCCCTTTACTCCCTTTACTAGCTTTGCTTTTTTTGTCTGTTCCTTTGCTTGCTTTGCTAGATTTGCCTTCTTTACTTTTTTTGCTACTCTTTTCTTTTTTATTTTCTTTATCCTTTTTCTTTTTGTCTTTAATATTAACAGATTTTCCTGATTTCTGTGTCTCTTCTTCAGCTTCAGCAAATTTTATTCCTAAAATTGCTTCATACAAACTTCCAATACTTTCTTTTTTCGTAACATGAATATCTGTATCGACAGTAGTTTCTGTTTCTGTTCGACTTGGATATACGTCAATATCAGCTTCGCCAGGTACTTGCCATGCAGTAACTATAATGAAAATGATATATTTTCCAATGTTCAAGTTGTTATTTTAGTAATTACAATATAACGGGCACATAAAAAGACTATCAAGCACATGTTGTGAAGCGACATTAACAGGCATTTCAACAGAAAATTCAATTGGAACGCATGCCTCTTCTATAGCTGGCATTTTACTTGTTTCGCCTATTTGCAAATCTTCATGATTTATTGTAACATATACATCCGTTGCTGTAAATTTTCGTTCCTATAATATAATTGGTCATTAAAAATGTCAAATTTAAGATATTATTTTTACAATTTGTTCCATTTTTTCTATAGTAATTATTATATTCCGCATATTTATTTTTTCTTCTACTACAGGAATTTCTTCCTTTGACTCTGCTTCCTTTTCTTTCTTTTTCTTTGCCATTTTTAAATAAGCTACGTATATGAGATGTCAAAATCAAATATATGTCACATATACTTTTTGGCGCTCAATTTTTAAATCATTCATAGTCTACCATTTTTCTCAAAGAGAGCAGCACTTGTTTTTTAAAGCGTATACCTGATAGATACATTGATTGGTTGATTACCTATGCCAATATAAATACAATTTATAAATTACAAACTGAATATATACAAACACCAATATTTATATTATATTAAACATCTGACAAGCAAGGAATATCTGCACGGATTTTTACTTATAACGAAAAAAAAACATATATTGAATAAAAACAAAAGGGGAAGCAAAAATGGTTTGGAAAGATGATATTGATTCAAGTACTAATAAAAAGGTAATATATACTTATTATGTACGTAAATTAATAACAATATTATTTGCTGATAGACACAACCTAAATTAGGAAGAAGAGCAAATCAAAATAGTGGACAAAGTTCCGAAGATTTTGGTTCCACTGATGATATTTTAGAATCTACAGGAGAGCAAGTCTCATCGGCACCAATGGGACCTCGTAAGGCAGGTGGTTGGGCTGATGAAACCTTAAAATCTGCGAAGTAAATATAACCTAATATTTACTGTACTGATTAACTCATTTATTTGTTTTTAGAAATAAAAGTGCCATCAACTTAATTGAACAGTAAGTTTTAAACTTCTGTATGTATTCATATTAATTTTGTATAATTTAATAGAGAACGTTTTCAAGAACAAAAAACAAGTTTTGACGATGATATTCCTGTTATTCCAGATATTGATGAAATTCCAGACGATGTTTTAACAGCTGATGTAGCGCATGCGCCTTCGTAAGTTTTTAAATAAAAGAATTTTAAATTTTGATTAAATAATTCACATTTCAGAGTATCAGTTAATCGAGTAATAACCTACAGAGAGTTGGACAAAGATATTTTAAAACAGAATACCTTTAGCCAATTTGGGGATATTAATTTGTCTCATTTAACAAGATTTATGTATAATGAGAAAGATATATCTGATCCTGATGAAGTCTGGACTAAGGAGTCTCTTTTCAATGAGTTGATTACTGAATATCGTGGATCCGTTGATGAAAAACAATAGTATATATTTGTCTAATAAAATAAGTAGTATCGTGATTATTATTCCGTCCCATTGTTGTTAATGTAGTAATTTATTATGTAATATTAAATACGCACTATTTTAATTATGTATGTGTTGTTAATAATATAACCTACTATTATTCCTTACATATTTATTCAATTTCATAAAATATAAGTTAATTTTTCTGTAATAAATGTGAAATTTGAGAGCTGTTGTTTTGAATATCCGTAGAATATAAAAAATTGAAAGAAATTATTGATAATGACTTACTAATTTCAAGAATTAAAAGCCTATTTTTGTTGCTAATATTCGTAACAAAAATTTACTTTCTAACACACTTTCTAATTACTAATCGTATATAAACGCGGCCAAGCATCCCAAAAAAAAAAATCATTCTATAGTTGAAGATCATTTGATTGTCGAAGATTATTCGATTTTGATCAGTTATTTATCAGTCGATCATGTAGAGTAAGTCATATTTAAGTAAATTTTATCTTGAAAGTATTGTTATATTTTTAAGTACCCTGCTTTGTTCTTTTTTTAATATTTATTTAAAACATAAAAAATAGGCTTTTAATCATTAAGTCATTGTCAATAATTTATTTCAATTTTTCCTATCCTACGGATATTCAAAACAACAGCTCTCAAATTTCAGATTTATTCCATTTCTTCCTTGGGTTTTTCTCTGTAGAAAACTAAAATAATTGATTATTTTTTTAAAAAACAATGGCATACTGCTGAGAAACTGCAGTGCCTGTATATGGAAGCGACTTGAATTACCTCGTCTAAACCTATTGACCCAAATTTGGAAATCGCGGTAGTTCGAGGAGCCAACGTAAACTCTACCGTGCGGTTTCGGTCCGACCGAGGCACCGGGAATTCTCGTGGCTACTAGAATCGACCACGTGACGTCACCCACTGAGCAGATCTGCCTAAATCTAAAGCGATCAATGTTCAGTTGTGCCATCACTTGACACACACTTCCAACAGTATGAAGTTGGCACTTCGTATATATACTGAACTCCATGTTGGATTCCGTCCGCAGAAGGATCAAGTTAAAATGTATTATTAAGAATATTTTCATTTCTACAACATGAAATAAAATTTTGTTCTACAATTTGATGTTAAATATTATATACAATAAATCTATATAATAAATATAGTATATAATGTATATTTATACCTTATTTTATAAAAAATATAATTATTTGTGTAAAGTCATTACACTAGTTTCATTATAAAAATATATTATAATCTTTCAAAATGTAATATTTTAATAATAACATTTACTAAACTTTCAGTTTAACCCTATAGCAAAAAAAAATAATAATAAAAATTTGCAATATTAACACAAGCAATTAGGAAAGTACGGAGCACCATATTTATGCATATTTTAATAAATATTTATTATTGTATACCTAAAATTATTTACTTAATGTAAAAGAATTTACTGTTTGTACTAACAAATATATAAATTATTGTAAGAACACTGATTGTATGTAGGTAAATCATGTTTTTCATTATTAATTTATTAACGACAGTTATTATGGTATTCATATATGTATAATAAATAATAATAATTTAATAAAAAAAATAATACAATTAAATATAATATCTAATTATTATGATAGCAGGCTACAATCTGCAAATAATATCTAATATGTCGATTTCTTATATTCATTTCATGTGTAATTACAATAATAATTCTCGAGTTTTTAATTTATTTCATAATAAATAATTAAAATACAATTTATTTACACGTTATTTCTAATATTAATATAGGCAGTTATAAAATGCTCACTGTTATATTCATACACACTTACGTAATTATTTTAAAATCAAATAAATATTTAGTAAAATACATATTAATTAAATAATATTAAAATTTACAATTAAAATTAGAATCACAATATTATATAATACATATTTATTCAATTTTACCTCCAGCTACTTAGAAAAGGGAGATTTTGGGATCATGCTAAAAATTTATATTTTTTTATCATCGGTAATGATATTAATAATATTTACAAATGTACTTCTCTATTTTAAAGGACAATATTAAAAATGAGTTAAAAGAAAGAAGGAACTATGAATTAAATGTAATAGCCGGAGGTAGTACGTTCCGATTATTTTGCTCTTTCCGTCGCATGAATCTTTCTGTGCGTTGCAAGAGCCCCACTTTGTGCGAACTTATGTCCACAAACAGTACATTCATATGGTTTTTCCCCGGTATGCGTTCGTACATGTGCCTTTAGCCCTTGTGAATCTCTGAATCCTTTATTGCACACTGAACAAGTATGAGATTTTTGTCCTGTATGTGAGCGAACATGTACGGCTAAATGGCTACTTGTAGCGTATCGTCGCGGGCAGTGAGGACATTCAAATGGTCTTTCTCCCGAGTGCGAACGCATATGTGTTGTCAAATCTCCAGATCGTGCGCAAGCTTTGCCACAAACAGCGCAAATGTATGGTTTGAAACCTGTATGGACTCGCATGTGGACTTCTAGTTGACTGTTTTGAGTGAAACCTTTGTTGCAGGTTGTGCAAACGTATGGTAGTTCACCTATACATAAAATTACGCAATTCTCAATATGTACGTTGGCAAAAACTTGGTATCGTGCAACAATAATCCTACTCTACAAAAGCAATTTCTTGTCCTCTTTATATTTCTTAAATTTGGAATATTTTGTTCTTTCAATACACTTTAAGTAATCTTGAGTAAAGACAACCACAACCATACTGGTACTTGTATCGTATCCAAAACAAAGAACTGGTCGCAAAACACAAAAACTTCGAAAGGTTTTAAGCTTCCAAAAAAAATCATTTAATAAGCAATATCGAATCGTTTTAGAATAAGTACAAACATTATTTAGACCAGGGTTGGTTTGATTTAAATAATTTTTTTAAGAAAACTTATAAAAATTATAATAAAAATGTGTTCTTTCGTTACAAAACTATTAATAACAACCAAAATATGGTCTGTACATAATATCTTATAATTAAGTGATATTTTATCATTATTATTGTCACATAACACAAAAAAAAATATATTTAAATGTGTCACGCAAAATAAAAATTCTTGCGTTTCCTAGTTTTCTACAGATTAATCGTTTTAAGTTTTGATTTGAACAAGAAAACCAATGTCCACACTTTCTCGGTTTTATTACAGATTTCATTTGCGTTTATCAAATGAAATATTTATATTGCTTTTAAAATAATTTAAAAAGTGCAGTATTACTAACAATGTCTTCAAAAATTAAAAAAATAATCATTTGTTTGGATTTTTTTAAATCAATGTTTTTGATTTTTTTTTAATAAATCATGATTTTACCAACCCTGATTTAGACTCTGTTTAAAATATGTGAAACTTTTTTTATTCGGTTATATTGTAAATATTTCTTTACCTGTGTGTTGTCTCATATGTACAGAAACATAATGAGACTGTGTGAAAGACTTTCCACAAACTGAACATAAATATGGTCGTTCCCCGCTATGAACTCGTAAATGTTTTTTTAAAACGAAGGAATGACCAAATGGTTTGTTACATATATGGCAAACATATTTCTTTTCGCCTGTATGCGATTTCATATGGCTTCGCAAACCATTTGGATCAGAAAATCGCTTTTTACATTCTGTACACTGTATTGGTTTTTCTCCTACAATAACATTGAAGTTTAGAAATAATATAATGTAAACGAATACTAATTTCAATTATAATGAATACCTGTATGAGTTCTCATATGAACAGATAAAACATTTGCTTCATAAAAGCCCTTGCCACATACGGTGCATAAATGCCTCTTTTCTCCTTTATGTTTTCTTATATGTCTCGTTAAACTACCGGATTCAGTAAAACCTTTCTTGCAAATTTCGCATTTGAATGGTTTTGTAATCATATGTATTCTAACATGTCTTCGTAAAACTTTAACATCTGTGAATTTTTTTTGGCATACTGTGCAAATAATTTTGTTATTTGCAGGATGACAAATCATATGTATTTCCAAGTCTTCATTTAATTCAAAACTTTCGTTACAAATTGAGCATGTAAATGGTAAATTAGTTTTTGTTTTTTTAGTTGGGCGTATATTTGTCTTTCTTTTCACACTACTTTCGAAATCACTTGTTTCAAAATGATCAGACGATTCATTAGAAAGAGATTCTATATTATCTAAATTAGGTTTATCTTTGAATTTATTTTCCGCCGTATTTTCTGTCTTCAGGTATTCTGATAATTGCAACTGAAGTTGCTGTGATTTTAATTCTGTTACATATTGCCGCAAAATTTCATCTGAACGAACACTCTGTTGCTTGAATACATAGAACTGGTTTAATAGGTGAGTACATTCTGAACAAAGGAACATCGGCATTCCATCATTAGAAACTATCTGTAATGTTTCATCATTTAAAAACTATTTTTAATAATAATAACTATATCTTACAGATACAGAAGTACAATATGAATACATGTTTGTAATTTGTTCTTCAAATAATGAACGCATTTCATTTTTTTCTATTAAACAAGAACGACAAACTTTGTCAATGTTTAATACAATTCCTCCTTCCATTGTTACATTATTTTCATCATGTATCAAACAAGAAATAAGGTTATGAGCATATAAACTCAATTGTCAACATGTTTTTAATCGGCAACACCAGGTGTTATATGCTTTATGTTCAGAGCAGATATTTTTTTTATTATTTAGATTCCTGTAATATATTCTACAGCGCCATCTCGTACGCAGTAGAATAAGCTAAGAAATAAATCTTTTGTATCAGAGAGTACAGTATTGGCATAATTCTAATGTACAGACAGTGGCGTAGCGATTTATTTCAAATGATTTTGTGTGCTTGTAACAAAAATAGTCATTAAGAAATTATTACTTTTCAACATACAGATTCTAGATAAATATTCCTATTTATCTACATTTTTTTTATGGATTATATTATATTTGTAGATTATTAACTTTGAACAAGCAATGGGCTAAATTTGTTTATTAATTAAAAATATTTGTATGTATATATACTTTGAATAATACTATTATTATATATTCAAAGATATTAACTATATTTACTTACATAATTTTCATGGAAAATATGATAGGCATTACTAATAATTTCTTTGTTAATATTTATAACCGTTTTTGTTATTGTACTTTAAGCTATAGATTAGGAATGACGAAACCTGAAAATTTTGATACCCGGGTAGTACCGGATACTCGGTAATTACCCGTTACCCGATAATTACCCGTTACCCGATAATTAACCGATACCCGATAATAACCTGATGCCCGATAATTACCTGATACCCTTAAAATATCCGTTATTCGTTCATGTTCATCTTTTTAATACAAATTTTTGTTATTTGCATATAAATTTATTAAATGAACAAAAAAATATTATTTTCTGATATGGAAATTAAAAAAAAACATTATTATTTTTTATAATATACGAGTACATCAGCAATATAAAATTACAAAATTAAAGAAGTACATTTGAATTACTTAGGAATATCTCATATTTCTATTCGCAAATATCAGCATGGATGATGTATCTGCACTCAAGTCTTGATCTTCGTTTTGTTACAATGTTTCCGGTAGCTGAAAACTGTCTTTAACTGGCAACATCAGATTTTAAGTAATGGGTAGATTTCGGGTAACGGGTAATAAACGGGTAACGGGTATATTTCGGGTAATCGGGTACTATTTTTGATACCTGGGTACATTATTATCGGGTAGGTTCCGGGTACCCGGGTACCCATCGTCATTCCTACTATAGATATTTAATATTTGGCAAATCTACAGAGAATGCTACATTACTTAGGTACGATATTAATTATTGCAGGCACGAATAGAACACAACCTTCATTTCGCGTTAAATTAATGAGATTACTAATGCTTTCAAGTGTTCTAGAATTACAAACTATCTCAATTACATACGTGATTAGCATCATATTGAACGCGGTTTGATCTCGTTAACGTAACCTTAGATTTTAACCGGCGGTAAACAAAATAACATTAATGCAATATAAAATATGATATAAGTATTATAAATAATTAAAGTTTAAAAATTACTTACTAATATCCGATAAGATCTCACGAAAGAATTGAAGTAAAACACCACTAGCACATTAATTAAATATAAAAATTGATCAGCTGTTCCTCTGCACTAATAAACAAAACATAACTACCATTACGCATGTTGTGTGCGCACTGTACAAAAGCCTCCCATAAAAACTGAATATTGAATTATTATTATTGGGTTCTTTTATTAAGAAAATTATAGCTATATATTTAAATATATACTGTACATCAATATAATATCCATAAAATTGTTATAGTGTATTGAAAATGATTAATAACAATAGAATATTAAAATAAACTATAATATAAAACAATATTTACATTTTATTACATTCATTAAATCGTAGAGCTAGATTTGTTAATGTAATACTGACACGAGAGTAATGGTTTATTTCCTAATTGCATGTTTATGACTTAGCACTCATGAAATTTCAAAACGAATATTTAAATTGGATCAATTAATTTACAAAATTTAATGAACTTACAACCGGAAACTCAATATCAATTCTCTCTCTACTCAATTATACAAATGAATTTGAATGTTATTAAATTTGTACATACATGATTTTCAACGAGGTTTTTAATAAATAAATGGTAGATAAAAATAAATTTCTACGACTACTGGTATATTGAAGCTAACCTACCTGTTGTAGTCAAAATTATCACATTTTCTTTCTTCCGAAACTAAGACTTTCAAGCATTCTGGTTTTCCCTCAAGTTTTTCCTCTCCCATTCTTTGTCTCTAGTAATCCATAATATATTCCTTTCAAGGAAATAATCTTCAATTTGGTTGAGCGTCCTTCCTTTCGTCTCGGGTAAAATGAGATAGAGGAAGATACTAGCTATTAGTGAACAGCCTCCGAACAGCCAAAACACTCCATGTACCCCCATAACGTGTTTAATTAGTGGAAACATCTTCGTTGTGCCGAATATCGCGATATTGAATGTCATGAAGGTTAGCCCGCCTGCTAAACCTCGAATTCTAGTTGGGTACAGTTCTCCCAACATAACCCCTGGCAGAATCATAAAACCAATTGTGTTTGTTGCCACGTATAAAAGTACCAAAGCAGCTGGTACGTAGCTAACTTCGTTTGAAGTGTTTACATATAGAAAACTTCCTAGTGTTAAAGCTGTGATTGCTGTTCCTATTCCAGAGGTTAGGGCCAGAGGTCGACGACCTATAATCGCCAAAAGAATACTCGCGGCTATAGTGAATATAAATCTAACGCCAGATGTTAACACAGCGGCTAGGAAATTGTCAATAAAGCTTTCTCCTATTTGAGAGATGATATCCACGGCGTAAAAAACAACTATGTACGTCCCACTGAGTACTTGCATGAGGTTGAAGACGTTGATGATGATGAAAGGCTTCAGCATCTGTGGTTTCGAGAGTAGCCGCCAGGGGGACTGGGGAATTTGTTGTGATTGCTGGGAGTTTTCCATCTGAATCCGGGCAACGAGTTGTTCAGTTTCCCGCCTTGCCTGAAAATAAAAATGGGGTTATAACAAAACTTTTACTGCGTCGTTTTCTAAAGCGTGAGATTAAACGTTATAGATTTTGAAATAGGAAAATTTTATGGGGTGAAAATAAACTATTTCAAAGAGATTTACTTATATACGTTTTCTGACGGGCATAATCATAAAGTTGATAAACATCTCATTTTATTTGACCTACTTCAGTTATATGCTCATCTCAGACTCAATTATTTTAATCAACTGTTTTTCTAAAACCAGGATTATTTCAAATCCAGTATCCTACCTGTAAAACGTCACCTCCTCTGAGCCACAATAAAGCTTTCGTAGCCTTGTCAGTATATCCTTTTCTCACTAACCAGACAGGACTTTCAGGCAAGAAGAAGAATGCGAATAAGGATAAAATAGGCAGGACTGTACTCAGCCCAGCTACCAATCTCCAGTGTAGTACTGAACCCAATGCATAGACTAAAAGTATCCCAAAAGCATAACTTGCAAATGGAATACTGATGAATATGCCTCGAACCCATGGTTCAGAGATTTCTGCAATAATAACCTAGGGAAAAGACAAAAATTATTATTTTTCTAATATTCAATTTCATGTAAAAATTTTATTTTATGTAAATTATTTTTTCTACTCCTGCTTTGAAATAGTTATTTACATACCAAATGCGGGAACGACTGGTTTACGGAGGAGTGTTTGGCGGCGCGAGCTCGCGAGCGCTGCCATAGAACGATTCCGGAAACCCAGTTCACGCAAGAGGTTTGTACAATATTTTTCGTACGAAAATCATAAAATCAAAAATTAATTTTCTATTTGTACAAATATTTTTATTTATTGTATACACAAAATGATTTGTGGTTATGTGTTTCAGTACTAACAAATGCTGTCAATCTGTCAACATGACAGCAGTTGTTGCCAACATTGTATATCAAATGCACTAAATTTACTTTTTCTACATTAAATTTCGTTCAATAATCCCCTATTTTCTTTTAATATTATTAGGTAAAAGAATGTTTAAAACATTATACTATTTTATTATAAATATAGTTTTTTAATAAATGCTGTAGAAGTAGGAGTGTTTTTTCCAAAATTTCCCGGTCACCTATCTGGTGGAGACCTGGGAAATTGACGTTCCAGGCGTTGCTTAGGCAACGCGAAACAACACATTTCAATGCATGAGTACGAAAATACAATTTTCTGGTTTGTTTTTCATGTTGAAAGTGACTCTTTGCAGCACGCAGTGCTGCAAAACTTTGCAGCACTAATAAATGTTTGTTGCATTGTTGCTACCATGGATACGCATCACAAAGACAAAATTTGCAATAAATGTCAAATTATGTTTAAAAAATAATTTTTTATTTCCTTATTTTTTATCTTGCAGGAGTAGAAAAAATAGTGTGTATAACACGTGTTGAAAGTCCTTTGTCGAACACAAACGATTGCAACCTTCGCTTCGCTCAGGCTGCAACTTTCGTTTTGGTTCGACAAAGATAAACTTTCAGCACTTGATATACAAATAACTATTTTGGAATGACATACATATGTACTGAGCTCAATTGAAATTGAGAAGCAGATAAGAAATAAGATAGTATTCCACTTTTAGTTGGGCTCACTGTACATGTACTATAAAAAAATTATATGCAGCAATGAAATACATAATAATTATTTTTTGTTAATAGTTCGATGATTTGAACCCTAAATCTATAATCTATCAATTTAACCTCCAGACTATCATCGTTTCCACAACATTTGGCGTGTATGGAAGCCCATAATGCAGAATAATTGACCACATTCAAACCCATAACGCATAACTAATGCGATTATGAATAATTCTTGTAGTGCAGTTTGAGGTTAGGTTAGGGTGTTTATATCACCTGAAGTGATTGTTGAGGTTGTATTGAGTATTTTAATTTCTAGTAAGTACCTGACTTGGTGCTGCTATAACACCCACAGATATACCCGCCACCATTCGACCAATCAGCATCCATAAATGAGAACCTAAAAAAAAAACAAAAAAATATTTAAAAAACATTTACAAGACAATAATAAATAATTGCTACTTTTCATATTTAAATTATTTGACATTTAGTTAAGTTCACTGTACGATTATTATTAATGTTAAGACAAATAAAATAAAATGTTAAAGAATACTTTATGTAAGTAAGTGTAAGTTGAGGACGAAAGAAACAAGATGGTGTTCCACTTTTAGTTGAGTAGACTTTACATGTGTTATAAAATTAAAGAAGTTTTTTCTTACCACAAGCAGCAATGATGCCCCAGCCAACCAGTAAAGGTAGTACAGACAACTGTAATGTAAATTTTCTTCCCCATCTGTCCATCATAAAACCACTAAGTAAGGACCCAAAAGGTGTTGCAGCAGAATGTACGCTGGCTGTAACAAAACATAATCATTATCTCCATTATAAAAAAAAGTCGGGTAAGTTGAATCTAGTATTAGGTGGAGGTTTTATGTTTTTGAAGTGTATCAAACAATTTGGTTGCTAAAGGGATTGACGCCTTGAGAAATGGAAGACATTTGCATGTGTCTGAAGTCTGAAGATGACGTGTACACAGAAAAATGTAAAGTGTTGTGCTAGGTTAGGTGAGATCTCCAGAGGTTTGTGATTTATTTTTTGCTGTAGGGAAGAGTATTTTTTTGTTTTTTATCCATAAATTTTTTGAGTAGCTACATTACTTTTACGTTTTATATTATTCTCATATATTTGTTAGAATAATATGTATTAATAAATGAATAGTTTGACTATATTCCCCAGGATAATTCGCAGCAATGTGTCATTGTGCAAGCGCTTGATACAGTTAAACGAAGTGCACGGTACACTTCAGGGTTACGCCCGCCAACACTTGATCGTCTGTTGGCCCTGTAAGTGTACGTGCAAAGTCAATGTAACCATTAGCACAATCAGCGGACTAGTCCATAGCAGGAATAGAATACAGCACCACTGCCACTTAATCATGGACAAGTGGTTTGTGGTATGAATCATTTGCTAGAGTTCACAGGGCCGAATTAGACAAATTATGACATTCGTGGAACGTTTGTACGTGTAATCCTGATTGGATTGCAATTTTGTGGTACGCCAGTAACTGTTTGCTCAGGGATAATCGAAAAGACAAAAGGCATTAGATATCTAGCATATTTGTACTTATATATTGACTACATATATTACACAGGGTGGTTTTGAAGTTAATGTTATAAATTTAAAGGTAAGTAGTATGGCATATGTAGATAACGAAACAGATTTTTTTTTAATTCTAAAAAAAATCTAATTTATTCTTAAGGAAACTTTTTTTTTATTGCTGTTTTAATTAATATTTGATTAAAATATGGTTATCAAAAATACATTCAAAATTACTTGTATAAGGTATTATTCTTAATAATTTAATTAAATAGCATTTTTGACGAAAAATATGTTTTTATTTACAAAAGAATGCAAATACGTTGTTAGTGCTCTAGTGATACCAAAAATGTTATTTCGTGTAAACTACCATTAATATGCGATTTTAAAAAAAAAACTCATTTCGTAATCTACACATGTCATACTACTTACCCTTAAATTACATTAACTTCAAAACCACCCTGATAATACAAGTTCTTTGAAATGAATATAAATTTTGATAAAGAACTTCTATATTTAGTTAATATAAATAAATTTAAAGATCACTCTGCAAAATTCTATCTAAATCTATGTTACGATCATTGTTCGAGTAAAAGTTTCGTTTCATGTATAAAACATTCTGCATTCTATTAGCATCCTATTGAAGTTATATCTTATTTTTCTGCTGGGTTTATTGTCGCATACTACCATAGACTAAATAATATTACATAGTTTATGATACTACTCTTGCAAATTTTGATTTACGAGTATTATTTTCTCTCATTTTTAAACGAAGTATAGCATGATGTTAGTAGTTTATTACTTGAATTTTTATTAAGAAATTCGTATGAAATATTACAGACACTCATCATTGTTCATTGAAAGTAAGTCTATACATGACGATATTAAATTACGAACAGTAATAAAATGAAGCAAAAACGGCGAGCGAAAAATATATACAGAGATCATAAAATCCTCTTAGAAAACAGCTAGGAAATAAGAAGAATCAAACCGCAAAACATTCCGCATAGATTCCCCTCTTAATTATCACTTGACAATACCCTCCTTTCATCATCATTTAAATGTTAAATCATTTTACTTATTCTAAATGTAAGGCGGATTGTAAATATGTTATAAATAATTTTAAAAAAAATATATTACAGACAGATTACGAAAACCATTTTCAAGTTCAATATTAATTTTATTATTTAAATTCATTAATTTATAGATTTTTTTTCTTTAGGAAATAATTTGACAACATGTCAATGCCAAGATCATTCCAGAGCTCGTCTGGTAGTGTTTCCTTGTGCAGAAGCGATTATATTGTCGACTAGTCTATTTCCATTGAGGTCGTTAGCATGAGACGTCTACTGACTACCGTGGCCATCATTAGCATGGAATCAGGTCAAGTGTCACTTAGTGGTCGGCGACAACTGTCCCCAACGCCGGCATCCAAGGTGCGACTGGAGAAAGCACCCGAGAAATTTCACGCAGTTTATATAATTAGAATTAATAAAACCACAATTAATTTTTCGAGCTTCCGTCCTATTATGACTAGTATTATAGAACTCAAAATCCTCCAGAAAATCTGTTTGCAGGCCTAGGCCAGCAAAATGTAGGAATGCCAACTTAAATACATATTTTAGCATTACATTCTGTCAAAATTTTAAATTTTATTTTATTGGAAATGTAAAAAGTTAATTAAAACAACTATTTCTGATTTATTATTTATATCATACTAGTCTTTTACGATTATGATTACGTTAATTGTTGAAAAATATCAATTCAAATTAGTTTTATTTTTTAGGTTAGAACAAATGTCATTAAATTTTTGAATAAAACAAGTGAATTGTTTATATTCATGCGAACCGAAAATATTACTGATATAAAAACCTATAGTGTGTAAAATTATAAATAGTAATAATATTTCTTCAATAAATTAAAAATTTCATCGGCGCAAAAAATATCGTGTATCAGACACTGGGCGAAACTCTTTTGCGAGAGCGAGCTTATTTTGACGGGCCGAGCTGAAAGCGAGGTCTGCAAATAATGCGAGATTTTAGTTTCTGGACTAGTGATACAAATAACTATTGTGCGAAAAATTGTTCTCAACTTGGACATTTTTGCTCTAAAGTTAGGTTAAATTATATTTGTACAATTGATCGAAAAATGTAATTTATTTCTGTGGAATTTTAGTAATGAACTTCCAAATTTGTTAAACAATTGCTAAACCGATGGATTCAATTATATTTGAATTTTTTAAATACCTACTCTTGATTTTAAAATTACAAACAATGAAACAGAATCAAATAGCTTATGTATGTAAAGCTTCAGAGGTCTGAAAACTTTATCCTAAAAACACAACGACCAATTAAAGGATTAAAAACAACGCATAAACTGTTTCTCTCAACGGAAAACAAAGGAGGTGCACGTAAATATTTTTTCTAGCGACAAACGGATTAAACAAATAAATACTGTTTATTTCGGACTTTCAAATAGTTCTGTCAGAGGAGTACTATAAACGAAAATATTTAAATCAATTTCAATGATTGTAATAAAACGACTAACAACGATATTTCCGGCAACTTCGTAACTTTTAGCATACGATTCTCCAGGCCCTTGTAAATTCAAACTCATGAAACGTGTGAATGTGTCCTTATGGAATAGAGATAAAACTCTGATAGTTCTTATTGTCATTCCTTATTCCTAGAATATCCTTCAAGCAGTCGCAGTCCTTGTTAAATTGCACGTGTCTCGTTCAAAGAATATCGCCTCCAATCTTACGACGTTAGAAACGTACGAATATTATCTACTTACCTCTCAAACTGAGCAGACGTGAAAATTGCAAAATAAAACCTAACGACCTCATTTTATCGCATCTTTACGTGCATCGTTGCTACTGGGCCAATCATTCAGCAATAAAGGTGAATTTTCAAGTAGTTTAAAATACTTTCAGAAAGGAAATATGTAAATTTAGAGAATATATTAATTCAGTAGACGAAAATAATTCATGCTAAAACTTAATGCTGATATTTTCCAAAGTTAGGGAAACATTCAAATGAGTTAAAAATCCCTAGAAAACAAAATTAATCCTAAATAAACCTCCTCTTATTACACTTTCCGTCTTATCAAGTTCTTATCCTTTAAAAGTTTTCAGACGGTCTCAGAAACCATCAGACGTAGACATCAAGGATCATATATCTAGATTCACATAATGGAACTCTCATTACTTCTTGATGCGTTTCGAAGTGTAAATAAAAGTGTGGGAAAATGACATTCTCATTCAAAACCACATTCAGAACAATTTTTCTATTCTACGAAAACGATTTGTTAAAAGTTCTTTTCGTTTACAAACTTTATATTAAACATATTTTCTTTAAAAGTACATGTATTGTGCCTTCCCAACAAGTTTTTTTATATACAAACATCAAAAACTTTACCTAATAAATATATTTTTTTAAAGTAATTATTATTTACTTTAAATTTTAAATTATAGTTATTTATGGTACAAGTGTGTTACATTACAGATAAGTCACGTGGGAAAAGTTTAGCTCACGAGGCCATTAGGCCGAGTGTGGTATTTTTTCAAGTGACTTAGGTAATTAACACACGTGTGCCATACAAAATTTTATCTAACACATTTTAATCATTGACATAAAATACATATAAGATTTTTGACAGATGGAATTTCGAAATGACATTTAGGAACAAAATAGTGTAGAGAAGGTTTTATAACGTAGTTACTATGATACGAACCAAAAAACAGTGAGCTAATATATTTAGCTCACTAGTGACTTATGACCTACTTTATTTATCTAAAAACAGCATACTTATATCGTTATAATTACACGGTGTTGGATAATGTAATTTAAAAGTTCAATAATCAATGTTTAATGCACTTTTTTTACGTTTTATTCTTATAAAAATAAAATTTGAGGTTATGCATAAATTAGTACCAATTACAAGAGATAGAGTTACTTACCAATCCATGAACCCATATTTTCATCTATATGCATCGTTCCATTGGTAGCTTGTAGTTGTGGTAAAAGAATAGCAGAGTAACCAATAGGCATACCACATCCGGCTGTCATTACCATAATGGCACCAGTTACCAGACACTGCAAAAGAAGAAAATAAATAAATATTACAATTCATACATAAAATTATTAGGATCAATAAAAAAATATATACAATAGGGAAAACAAATTGATCATTATGTCACCAAATCTATCTAATATTCAAAATTTGGAATTAATTTTGCATTTTTAATTATGTTTGAAATATTTATTTACGTTCCCAAACTAGAACCTTAAAAAATTAATATTAACGTTATAAACAAAATTTGAAGATAAAAATGAAACTTTTAGAACAACTTTCGATTAAATCCATCACCGTTTGTAGATCATCAGCGACATCAATAATAAATTTCGTTAAAATTAATACATCAATGAATAATATTTGAGAACATTATTCAAACAAATATAATTTATAAAATAGATTTTACAATATAAATTATATTTCATTACACGTAAAAAAACTAATGTATACGAGAAATTATATGCCGGGTATAAAAAGTTTAATTTACTCTTTCTGCAATACATTGTTCTTATGCACAGGGGCGGCTCGTGACTTAGCACTGAGGAACTGCGGCACACTATATAGTACTAGTAAGATGCTATTTAATTTTAATGTTGACATAGCTAATAAAGACTGTTGGCATTTCAAAATGCTCTGATATTAAATTACATGCTTGCAAATTATCGTCAGGTGAACAGTAGAACGACTTGGTTGTGATTTACTTCAAAATTCTATTCACCCGCTAATGAGAATTAGCTGTAGATAAGTATTTTGTAAAGTAAGAAGGGAGAAGAATGCTAGCAACACTGTTTATCGCAGTGTCATACCGTAAAGGAAGATAGCTTATATCGATACGCGCGCAAGCATTTTCGTATACTCGCAAGAGAAGCATAATTTGGCACTGCAAAACATACAGTTCCTTTACTAAATCAGTAGTGTAGCAGCATGCTCATAATGTTTATCCTGTTTATTCTGTATTTTTACATATTTGAACATTACAATTAACGACAAAATATTTCATAGTTTATATTTTAGAACATTTTTAGAATTATTCACAATTACGACCTCAGAAATGCAACCGCAAGAAATAACAAAACAATATATGTACTTTTATGTTTATTTTTTTTATTTTTACGATAATTTTGATATTTTATTGAAACACGCAATTACAGTGGCTTTGAATATATCGTAAGTTGCTCTAAATTGAAATGAAATATTTCACGAATGATAAAACAAACAACAATAATAGAAAACACACTTTCTTGTAATTGGAGGTATATTTCCTTTTATAGATGACGTGAAAAATATGTCTAAAGAATAAAATGTTTCATTTTTGTACGGAAATAAACTGTGGTCTCTTTTATAAGGTTTGATCATATTGTTGTAGTTGACATTTCGTAAATAAGTTTTTTGTGGAACTATCATTGAGCTCGAAGTAAAAGAGCTTTCGTGCTATTTTACAATAGTAGTAAAGACAAAGCTATACTTTTTGCGATACCTAACACTTATTGGATAATAAAAGAAAGAATTCTTCCGGAGAGAAAACTTTGACATTTCACATTTCTTGCCAAAAATAACAAGCATTGTTTCGTACGTTTTATTCATTTTACTCAACAAGAAATATGAAAATTTATTTCAACGGAAATAATTGTGAAATATAACAGTACACTTGAGTTAATTTAATATCTACCAGAGAACAAATATTTGGGACAGTAAATAAATGAAGAATAAGATAAAGTATAACAAAACTTGTAGCAATACTACTGCAATTAATGTATATTCCGATGCCAATAATATAGAGCAATTCAGACAAATATTAGAGAAAATATATAAGGATACACAAAATAGATGAATTAGATCCATCGTGTCATATGGGAAATAATAAAGAACACATGTGTGATGAACAACTACAGCAGTTGCACCAAAATTATAGTAAATATTAGAGTAAAATGTGGAATAAAAAATACATTAAGCTTTAGATAATACAAACAAAATACTGGAGTAAATAATTAGAGCAATTATTAAGGAAATTGGAACATATTCTGAGACAAAGAAAAGATTCAGTTTTGAGAACACTCTTCTCAGAACAGTGGCAAATATTAGAGCAAAAATATGACTCAATAATTAAATCAGAAGTTAGAGAAATTTTGATAGATAAGCAGGTGTAGTAGGTAAGAACTCATACTCGAATTTTGAATGATACAAATGTTTATCTAATCTTGAGAATTGAACTACGTACTCGAAAATTTCCGGTTAAAACCATAACCAGAATATTTCATTCTAATATGATTACAATATTCTAGATTTTTATCAGAATTTAATAAAGTATGAAAAATAAAATATTACGTTGTCATGCGATAATAAATTTCATAATCGCGTTCTCCTTGACTTTGTTGTATGAAACGTTCATGACATTATTCAAATTACTGTTTCACACTAAAACATATCCGTTGTATAATTTCTGACCTAATTAATGTCAGATTGTGAAAATGACAGCAGCTATGCAATATAATAATCATCTGATTACATTGATTACAATAAAGAAATGATAAAATCATAAAATACATTTTCTATTATAAAATGTAAAGTGGGAAATAAATATTATTAAAAAATAAAAAAAAAACAGATGAGAATCATTTAGTAAAAATTACTGGAACGAACCGTGAGGTTTATTTATTTTGAAATGTCAAGAATCTTGAAAATTGTTTTTTGTTATGATGAATTTAGATTACGGAAATCCACAATTTTGCAATGTTATGTAATAGGTAATTTACCATAGTTTGACTTTGAAATTTAATCTTGAGAATTGTAATAGGTTTTGCATAATGACGATATTTAAAATAAATTATTATTAATCTTAGGAGTGTTTACAAGTAATTTTCTTTGCATTTAAAATAATTATTAACGATTACCATTCATTTTTAGGTTAGGTTTCTGTTAACAAACAAGTTTGTAAACAAAACAATTATTATAAAACTTAATTTTATGATTTCATTTAGATTTGTTAAATTGTAACGACATACGAGTATATCATGAGTACTTCTACGTACTATTAACTGTCTTTTAATGTTGTGTTCGAAATTTGAAATTTTTTTTCCCTAGAGATACTGTGACCCTGACAGACAACTATAGGGTTGATTTTGAAACTAACACACATACATATGTATACAGTTTGGTTCGAGAACATTTGCTTAACTTTTAAATTTGGGCAATTGTTGGTAAAAGAAAATAGTCCTTAGTTTAGGCACAGAATAGTTACATACAGAAGCGACACTTCGTCTCGGTACCTTTCATGTTACCCTATTCAGTTCTATGACCTTGGAGCATTGTGTAGACCTTTAAATTTGTTGCCTTCCCCTATCTCTCCCTAAGATGTGACGAAACTTTCCGATTTTAAACAATGAGCCCTTTAAGTTTGTTGCCTTTCCCCATCTCTCTCTAATTTTCGTTTCTCAAATTTCACTCTTCTCGGCCAATCACAGAACCAGAAATCAATTATTCCTGTTTGTTGTATATGTAAATCAGTCTTCCGACGGCCGTCTGTCAGCTGACAGTATAGTCATTTGTCATTGTGTATTTTTATATTGTTATTTTCTAAAATATTTATGCGTTTTTCCGAATTTGGGTGGGTAGACAGGGGCCTCCACCAAAAAGGGGCCCCCACCAAATAAAATTTTTTGTCAATAATATACATTACAATAAAAAAGAGCAACCCTAGAAAATATCAAAATTTAATTACTTGTAACTTTACTAAATTCTAACGTAACGGTTAATCTGTAATAAAAAAATAATAGTTTCGTTAGTCCAGAATATTTTATATATAATTATATAAAGTGCAGTTTGTTTTTCCAAGCGTCTTTTGCACAGAAAAAACGGCCCCCACCAAGACAAATCCGGCCCTGGTCACATTACGGAAAGGCCGTGTGTAAAATAGCCGATCGTATTATCGTACAGTTACGAAATTTCTGATTTATCAAAATGATGGTAACAGAAAAATAAATTATAAGCATATATTTCAATTAGGCCTGAAATTAAAGTATTCATTAAATTGTTCCATCATCATTCTAGCAATGTATTTTACAAAGTGTATATTGTTGTCCTAATTTCCCGAATTTAAAAACCAAACAAATGTTCTTGGACCAAATTATTTCATTCTCAGTCTCATATGATTTTTAAATATTTTTGATTTTATTGACTGCATAAATAAATATAATGGAATTACTACAGAAGTTGATAAATGTTACTTTCTTAAAATATAAACAATTTAAAAATAAATATAATTTTTGTTACCTGAGCCCATATTCCTTTTCTGGAACTGCCACTGCTCCTTTTTGTATGTCTGTCGCCATTGATGATTTTGATGCTCTTCTCGTTGAGCATGGAAGTTTCCTCCCCCGTTCTGAAACAAGATTCATAACCTGATATAAGACAAGTTAATTGTGGCGAACAAACCACAGACCGTGTACCCTACAGTTTCGCGTAATATTATTAATAGTGTCAGTGTCTGCCTATGTGGGAAATATCCAAAGGCATAAATTATAACACTTTCCATAAACGTTCTAGTTTTTTGTATATTAAATTAAGTACCAAAAATATTTAACAATTAATTACAATTATATGTTAAATTAAAAAGTCATTTGCTAAAATAAAATTGATAAAATGAGTTTGAAAAAACAGGATTTTGTACTTAGAATTTTATTTCAATAAAAATCAAACGTTGCTTCAGTACAATATTTATAAATACAAAATTGGAAATATCGGTAAAATGTTTTTATGAAACTCGGACGTAACCTAACTCAACAATTTTCTGTATGACTTATTTGTAAAAAACACCTTGATATAAAATGGTACTCCTTAATTGTCATCAAACCCTGACATAATCTAATTATTTTCTCCGTGACTTATTTGTAAACGTTTTTTGTTCAAAATATTGAAAACATGTAGAATTTGTACAAATTAATAATTTACAAGTTCTTATACTTTACTTGTAAGTGCATCTACAATAATATTGTAAATATTAATTTTAGAATACACAACTTTTATTAGTTTTTTTTTTTTTAATTTATAAATGTACAGTAAATATTGACACCTAATTTAATACTTTCAAGAAATTAATATTTATGAAAATATATGTACATAATACATAAAAAATTATATCTTCTAATCTACATATTTATAAAAATTGGTATGGAAATTTATAATTAATTTTATTAAATACTGTATAATCTATTGCACTTTTGTAATATTTTTGACCTAACCGCCGTCGGCTGTTTGTTATAAAATTTGTTAGCTATTGATTTTAAGTGTAGTCTGTAAGGTATATGGTATGGTATTTTTGTGCCTTCCTCTTCATGTTCGACTGTAATTCGTGTGCATATGTCTTTACTTGTAATTAGACGCAGAAGTTAATTTTAGAAAATTGGTAATGTTTAAGTCTAGTTTTTGATAAGTGTGTTATGAATGGCGCGCTGTAAATAATAATTGGTCTGATTAGTGTAGTGTACAAATGCTTTCTTTTTTGCTTTAAGTATGCTGCGTATTGATAATAATTTGTTTTTTGTTTTAATGCTAAATGTATTTTTTTATAAGTGTTTTCATGTAAGTACGGAAATTAAGTCTTGTTGACTTGTACTATTATGTTAATAATTTTATACACAATGGATGATTGCTCACCCTTCTGTCGACACAATTAAACCCTAACCTAGGTTAACCCATTTTCTCCTTGAGTTATTTGCAACATGTAACACAATATTACTCGTACACGACACAGTTAAATTTAACACCAAATTAAAACTGAATTTTTCTTGAAACAATCCATATTTGACAGTTTTATTTGGTTACTGGTGTGGCTAAAAATTAACCAAGAATTCAGAGTTGATGTGGTTCATTTTTTTTACTGGTTTCAGGATATTAAGCCTTTGTTTACATAAACAAATGGAAGCAGGGTAAATAAGTCACTAAGTTATCTAGGTATGTTAATTGCTATAATGAAATTATTTGGCTAGAAATGACTTTTTAAGTGTTAGTAATTCATGCGATAAGTGGTTAAATTTAAATAGTATATTTTTCTACTTCTGTTTCGTAAGGGACTCTTTATTTCCCTAATGTCAGTTAACAATCATTTGAACAACACCATATGATTCATCCCTGATTCACCGTTTATTTATTTTTTGCTGGCTCACTTCTAATTTTGACTTTCACCCCCTACCGATGATACATGTGGGATCGAAACCGGTCGGAGTTCAAATAGAGCCTTCGAAAAACGACTGAATGCCAATACTTTATTATCTCTCCAATTCATCTACCAGTCGAGAAAATTCTTTGATTATCCGTAGTTTATTCAATAGATTACCGGTTTCACGTTATTAATAAATATTATTTTATAAAATTCTTTTGTGAGTAACGTTGTCGTGATGAAGTCTATATGGTTTCATATATGACAATTCCACTCATAATTTGTCATCCAATAAAATCAAAGTATTTTGGTGAATTGAACTAATCGTATTCAAATCTAACTGATAATTGTCAGTTACTGGTAATTGCCACGGAATTTACACGACCAAATAGACGTTGCTTAGATACAAAATCTGTCAAAATTGTGAAAAGTAATTGAAATATATCTACCTTTCGAGGAATTGTCATGCCGAATATCATTCGTAACTACTTGTAATTTTTGTCTAACTCACTCCTGCTTGTTGCTTTAGAAAATCGTCACTCGTCCTGCGGATTCGTTTAATTTTCACCGCAACAATCAGTTCTGATCATAACGACAAAAATTTCAAGTAAAATTTTAGTACTAGTGGTATTACGTATGACAATTGTCCCATGTTATTTTGGCAATTATGTCCGGTAAATGTAAATTACCATACTGACTTGTCAAATTACATGGTACACAATTATGACTTAGATACCTTGCTTTCTTTTGTGTATGTAAACAAAAGCTTAATATCCTGAAACCGGTAAACTAAAACAACACTAGTAAAACCAAGCAATTAAACCACTACATTTTAAACGATTTTATCAATTAGAATTAGGTTAGTTTTGTGCATAGCAAACATTAGCTTACCCTTCCATCTTGCCCATGGTGCCAGCAGGAGGTGTTGGCAGGAGTCCGGATACGCGTGCACTGAAGCAGCCGTGTGGAGTGCCCGTGAGTCGCTGGTGCTTGAGGTCGCGCGGGAAAGGTCACGGCTGCAGGAAGCTGTTGTTGACCTGGATTCGCCGTCGCGGTCACCACGACACTTGACCACTTGACGGAATCACCGCAGATTGGCCTGCAATGGGACCGATTGTTAGTGAGGTGAAGACGGATTTACACCACAGGGTAGCAACGTAGTGTGAACATTAATAAAATATTTAAAGCATGGGCGCACAGAATAGGTTTATACAGAAGCGACAGTAAGACAGAGAAACGAAAATTAGACAAATGGGGAAAGGCAACAAATTTAAAGGGCTCATTGTTTAAAATTGGAAAGTTTCCCCACATCTTAGAGAGAGATAGGGGAAGTGAACAAATTTAAAGGTCTACACAATGCCCCAAGGTCTTAGAACTGAATAGGGTAACATGAAAGGTATCGACACAGAGTGTCGTTTCTGTATGTAACTATTCTGTGGCTATAGCCTAGTCAGGTAGGAGCAGGATTGGACGACTGCTCCTTCCCTAGAATGGGATTATCATAAAAAAAAATTAAACAATTTTTTTGCGCAAATTTGCGACTTTAACTGTCCCTATTACAATATAAAATCATCCAAAATAAAATAAGTTCATTCATAATTTTCTTAAAAGTTAATCTCGCTCCATATTTCGATTATAAATCAAAAACTCATTCAAAGACTTACCTATACAGGGTGTACCATTTAAGCGTGCCACCATTGCCAGCTCGAGAACTATAAGAGCTACGAGGTTGGTTAAATTAGCAAAGAACCAACATTTTACAAGATTATTACAATGAGCAAAAAAAATATTTTCTTTGCTCATTGTAATAGTCTTGTAAAATGGCACGCTTAAATGGAACACCCTGTATATAAGTACAGATGATACAAAGATCAAATATAAAGTAAAACATCAAAATAAACTTAAACCACAGAATAGTTATAGATAACTATTCTGTGCTTAAACTAAATTCACAGGAAAAGTACGTAGAGTGTTTTAATAGTTTTTACGCATAACTGTATCGTAATTATTTATTTACAATTTGGTTACTATAGCGGAAATTAAAACACAAAAATTAAACAATATGATTTTTGACAGAACTGCGAGATATGAATTTAAACTAACGTTGTCTATGGTTACCGTGGGATATGAAAATATATTTACAATATACTACGTATCTGTCGTAATAACAAACATACAACAAGCAAATATCTTAGTAGTCGCAGAAAAATTACATTCAATTTGATAGTAGAGCATAAAACGTACATAACTCGGGCTGAAAGAGATTTAGTTAGAAGATGAATAAATTCTCTTTCGGCCGAGATATTTTAATCATCCATGGGCGTATAAATATAATAAATTAAATAAAGTAAAAAAAATTACATAGGTACATGCAAACCAATTCACCTATAGAAATTATTTTTATATTTATTTGAAATTTTATGAAACAAATTATTTTCAGGAAAGCATTAAATTAAATTTAATATACTGAAAACTGAAACGGGTGAAGCGTAATGTTCTGTATTACTACATATATTTAATCTAAATTACATAAATTTGATGAGTTACATGAAATTCATTTGGAAAATATATCAATATTTAATGCACAAATGCAATTTATATTTTGTAATATATAATTTATATTTCTAGTTATTAAAGTATAATATATTTTAAATACAATACAATAGTTAAAGCAAAAAGCTCAACAGACTCAAAAATTCAGGGGGTAAAAGCTTCAAAAAAATAAAAAAAAAAAAAATTTTACTTATGTATTGTAAATACAAAAATGATACTCACAATTCGTGAATCAAATTCCGTGAAGTCACAGAAACATATGCTATCTGCTATCTATTTTCACTTCCACTTTCTTCGGCTGTCACTATTCAACTGTTCTAATACGCCTTCAAAACACTAGAACCGTGACGTCGCCTCAGATAAACATAATTCGCAATGTCATATACTGATACCAATAATGAATTAAGTAATGATAGTGCCTGCAATATCAGTAGACACGCATAATAAGTTATCACAAGTGACCAATGTCAAGAATAAGACAGGTTTTGTAACCTTGTACTCTATTCACTGAATTTTAAGTATTTCCACGAAATTGTAAACACATATAGAATTGTTTTGAAGGTAAATAAAAACATGCAAAATATGCACGTTTTCCTAATTAATTTCCATATTGAGTAACCATGAAAAATGGCAGATTTTTGAAAATAAATCCCGCATTTATTTAATATACAGTTCCTTACTTGTAGGTACATACATAATGTTATATCATATCATTTTTATATTTACTATCCTTGTTTATTTATCAAAATTTAATGGTAAATGTAATAGGCTACGCTGATAACGAAATCAAATTTATTTATTTATTATACCTGCATCATAATCCTTGTTTAACAAACTAAAAAGCGTGAGAAAACACAAGAGTAAAACACGGCGTGCTTTAAAATTGCTAAGCAACAACAATCTAAAATGTAAACAACAAATGCTAATCAATTATCATGTAAACGATATTATGTCATCACACAAAATTATGAAACGTCAAATCAAATTTCAAATCCCTTTTTCCAGCATATTGTGCAGGTGTAATAAAAAATATCGTATATTATTCTCTATTCATATGTATAAGAGCCGTTAAAACACACGTGACATTAATTGCCGGCTAATACATTTTTATCATAATAAACTATTTTGTCACATGTCAATAAAACGTTGACATTTTGAAATTATCAAAACAAATGTGAAAAAAATATATTGTTTTTTAATGTCATTCAATTTCTTTTATTTTTGCACAGCATGTAAATTAGTTATTTATGGCACAGGTGTGGTACATTACAAATAATAACAGACTTTATTTCACTAATTTTAGTTAGGTTATTGATGCCACTATTGCACTAGTGAAAAAATAGAAACGTTAACAGCTACAAAAATAGAATACTTAGTTCTTATGAACTTCACATATTAATAAAATATTTATTACAGGTATTAGATTCACAGAGACTCGTATTTTACAATTCAAAAAACTTAAATGACAACTTTATTTTATATCCTTTACCTGTTTATAACCAACAATTTTGATGCAGTAACTTAGTAACGCACAAAATTTAGGAGTCCTTGGTACTGTCTTTTTTGTTTATTTTGCAAATATCAACAAAATGTCAAAAATTTATCATTTCAAATACATTTTTGTAGTTATTCTAATGGAATTAGAAAAAATATTGTATGAAACACGTAAGGAAACTGACTGGTTATTTAACTTCTGCTTCTTACAAAACTCGTCTCGTCTCGTAATTTTCACATGAGTTTAATAACCACTTTTGTTTCCTTACTTATTTCATAATTAGTTATTTAATATGTTACTTGATAAAACTATACATTATCTATATACATATATTTGTTTATTTACTATTAGTTTGCCTGTTCTGTTATTAATCATAATTTAACGCACACAAATAACATTTTATTCAATATAAGCCGTAGATTTGGAACGTCCTGAGTTATCAACAATATCTACATCGTTTTACAAATTTGTGACATAATATTTGTGTTTATATTTCTATTATTTAAAACTGCAGTCTTAGAAAAAGCACAATATGTAATTAGTGATTCCCTTGTAAAATCTTAAGATACCTCAGGTATTTGTTTTTTAAACAAATTTTCCAAACTCGTAGCTAAAATGACGTTTATAAATCTCGTTATTTAATAAACTATTAGGTTAATGTCAACTGGTGTAGAGTTTAATGAACAAACTTTGTTTTAACTTTATTATTTGCATAAAAACCTCTCTTTCTGAATAAACAAGCAATCAATTTAATTGCTATTAATACCTTTATTTTAAACGCAAAATGCTTGCCTAGTTTGCATTGCAAATATTTGCTAAATGCACGGACAAATCGAGCTTTATTCACAGCTTTTTTCTCCCCATGCCGCTGTTCTCTAGTTTTATATGCCAACTTAATTAAAATTGTGGAAATATTAAATTACACGCTGGTTAATTTCTTGTCATCCACATGACAAAGTGTTAGTGGAAATTTTTTAGTCTTTTTTAATTAAAATGAGAATTCACTATATTTTTTGCTTTCATAAATCATATTCATAAATGAATTTTTTTTTTTACCCCTGATAATATAAATAAAAAAATATAAAAAGATCCAGTTAAAAATTGTATTTTTTAAAGTTAAACATCTATCCGGAGGCGAGATTTAATTTATATGAAATGCAAGGCGGTAATATTAAAAAATAAAAGTTATCAAAGTAAATGTCGTTTTTGCTGAGTCAAAAAAAGTGGCACTGGGCAGATTGCGGAGAAAACACTTCTTCCTGCAACTTTGCCCGTAGAATCGACTAGTGAAATCATTGAAGTTATATATCAACCTATTTTTGACATACAAAAAAACACTTTTTTAGGCGGCTAGTACATAAATTGTTGTTTTTCGTATCTGCTGGCAACCTTAAAGTATCAATTTTTATTTGACATCTGTCAAAAGTCAAAATTTTTGGCCGTTTGTTTGTTCATAATTCATTTACATAGTTCATATTAATGTGAATAATTATTTTAGAATATAATAACAAATGTAAGAAAGATTTTAACTACTCATTTACAAATATTAATGAAAAAGTAATGAATTTGCGAGTAAAAATAGCGGCCGTAAAGTAAATGCGGCCGTAAGGTAAATGCGGCCGTAAAGTAAATGAGGCTGTAAAGTAAATTTTGACAGATGTCAAAAATTAATTTTGAATGAAAATTCATCATTTCTTGTTGTAATCGCCTAAAAAATGTTGTGTGCACCTCGGCTAAAAGTTCTTTTTGAGCCTCATCTAATTTGTAGCCTCGGCTTTACCTCGGCTGCAAACTTCGGATTCGGCTTTTAGAACCTTGATACACAAATAACTATTTTGAGGTGCAATTTTCAGTGCAAAACTCTCAAGAATGAAAAGAGATAATTAAATTATGTTTCAAAATAGCAAAATAGCAACGTAAAAAAAATAATTATCGAAATTACGTTACGTAATACACCAATTTAATTTAGAGATAATTATTTTGAGTAGGTACGCAATAATATTAAATATCATATCGTTGTATTTAAATTTAGGAAAGTTGTAAAGTAACAACAAATACTTACATATGTATGACTGCATACATTTGATATCCTTGGTCCAATTATCTGTTACAAGTATTATTCAAAACTAACCCTATTTCTCGATACAATAATATCAACACGTTGAATAAATTTTGTCGTCATTTCTATTGCTGCACCAAATCACTGTAATTGTATGCATTCATCTTATTTCTATTGCTTCACAAATTTCAAAAAAATGGCAGTGTACTAAACTATCAAAATAATAAACAAACAAAAAAAAAGTTTAACACTAATGTCGACTAAAGCAGGTACGTACATAGCTATTGCCTTATTAATTATACAATATCAGACATTTATTAGGCGCTACGTAATCAATTACTTGTTTAAAAGCAGATTTTTCATTTTTAAAGATTGGAAAAAGTACTTTAATCCCTGAGGGATTAAATATGAATTAATCTCTGGGTGATTAAATTAATAAGTAAGCATTATGTTACCACAGAAACAAGTACGTATATATGTATTTATGTAACCTAGCTTAGCTTACCAGGGAAATGTGCATAATGATATTTTGTTTTTAAATCTGTTGTGTATTTGACAGTTATTTTAAAATATGTATATGCGGAAGTACAGGAAATAGTGTACCTATATACCATAGTACTAACGTGCCGTAAATCCTTTAAGTGATTCTCAGGATTAAATCGTGCATGCACTACTCTCTACTATTACTACTTAACGTTCAATTTGTAAGTTATCAATTATAGATGTTTTTAAGTAACTTTATCTTGAGGTTATCTAGTTTTATAATGACATTTAGAGCGATATTACACGTTTCTATTGAACAAATTATTTCTTAATCGCTGATTCTACATAGTTCTATGGATACTTATTTATTTACGCTGTCGGAGTAAAAGTAAAAATTTCTACTCCGTTGGCGTAAACTTCAACCTTGTCAAACTCGTCACAAAAGATATCACTTTTATGACGTTTGAAGAAAAAATAATAAATTTAACACCACACAAAAAATGACTAATGCCCAGTTGCACCAAGTCTCAAAATTTAAACAACATTTAGAAAAAAAATCTAATCTAAATGTTGACAGTAATGTTAAATTGAAATTTTATTCCGATGTGATATTGTCCGTTTAAGGAAAACTTATAATTAGTAACAACGGTGCAACCGGCCATAAAAGAGCTAAAATTCCTTGATGGAAGTTTTACTTACTATTTTAATGGTGTACGATGTCAGCCTACAGTTTTTGCATGAGATATACAGCGTGTAGTGGATTCCGAACCACTTGGACACACCGATATTTTTAATTACTTAATGATTGGCGACGTTGAGAATCCAACTTCACATCTGACACTCCGCTCAATTCGTGTTGGAGTGCGCTAACCAAGTGAACCACCACGGCCCATAAATTACTAATTACTAATAAATACATATTATGTAAAAGAAATAAATAACTCCCACTTCTATTATTTATTTAAATTTTTGGCTCCTTGCGCAAGTCACTAATTCGCTCATTTTATAAAAACCATCATCTTAGCGTAAGACGCCATTTGCTTTTTTTCTTTCAGCGACGTCAGACGTCTGCACTTGGTAAGTGAGTTTTGACAGTTTTAAGCAGTTTTTTACATAACGTGATAGTGCAACAATAAATAGTGAAGTAAGTATTATTTACAGTGTTATTATAATGTTTTATTATATTGAATTTCTTTATATGAAAATTGAACTCTATTTTTTTTTTGAATATGTATTATAAGGTGCTTGGATATGACAGCTGAAAAGTGAAAAGGCGAAAATGGTTAAGATCTCCTAGTTTCTCCATTTTAATTTGCACCAAAAGTTGACATTCTTTTATTTTTTAGGTGATAATTATGTTCTTTGTTTTCAAGTAATAAGTACGTTTTTTTTTTGTTTTCAGATGATTACTATGTAATTTATTTCCAAGTATATATAGTGTTTTTTTTTGCGAAAAGAATGTTGCTGATTGTTGTTGAAAATTCTAGTTTTAAGTTGAATCCAAAGGATTATACGCAGAGTTCCATAAAAATTGAAGTCGGTAAGTAAAAAGGTGTAGTATATTTTCAAAAACTAATTTCAACAAACATCTTTTAATATGACATCACTGCCCACACGCTTTTTCCCCTAATTTTTTTTACCTGAGAAAAAGTGATTTAAAACAATGATTTAAAAAAAAATCAATGTGATTTAAATAAGTTTATGCTTGTTTTCAGGTGATAATTGTTTATTATGTTTTTGTTTTCAAGTAGTAGTAATAATAACTATTATTGAATACCCTATCTGCCCAAGTGGAGAGACCTTGACGTGGTGACATGGCTTAGCCATTTTCTAAATTATTTTATGAAATGGTTATATACTGTAGAAGATGAAACCAACGTCTCCGTAATAAAACAATTATAAAAGATATTATTATACATAACAATCAAATAAACGTGTTAAAAAAGATCAAAATTTTGATAATTTAAACGTAAATGGAATATGTAGATGTTTCCATAAAAAATTACGTAAATTAAAATTTTTGCTAGTAAAATATTTTAATTTATTTACACTTACTTTTTAAACTTTAAATAAATTTTATTACTATTGTCATTAATAATGTTAATTAGTGAATAAGTTTACTTTTTTATAAAACATGACAAATATGGAATACAGTAGAGCACAATCTGAATGTATTTATTTTTTATATTAAACTTAAATATAACATACGTATATGTATCAATTTTTTACATGATGGTGTCAGGTTAAATATTATTTTTGAAATACAAATGTATCTCTTAAATTTTAATAAAAAAACATTTCTTGTCTTTATTTAAAAATATTTAAAAAGTAGATATATATTTTAAATGTATGTATATAAAAATGCTGTACTTATAAAAATCAATGACTTGTTCCCGTATGTTTTTAAATCCCTATATTTTTATTAATAGATAAATAATTTAAGTCAATTTATTAATATTTTACCAGTGATAAAACAGGACAAACATTTGAATTTAACATCCAATTTTCAATTAATGAAATTACTTTCTTTATTAAGATATATTAATTCTAAAAGAAATTTGCAATTAATGGTTGCAAATTTGCATAAACTACTTTCAAATTCACGACCAAATGTCATTGCCCGTTAAATTTTGGTGATATACAGCGAAAGTATATTACCACTAAAATTTTCTATTTTTTTGAATTTGAAATTTAAACGTTTGAAACAGCACAAAAAATGTTACTCGCCTTTTTTTGCAAAGTAATATCTAGAAAATTTATGTTCATGGAATATGAAATGTAGTGTTCTCTTTTTTATGTTACTTTTCGTGGAAATGCTTTTCGGTCTGTTGTTTTCATTATATTCAAATATGAAACAAATTATGTTTTCATAGAATATAAAAATAATATTTTGAAATAATGTATTCCTGTTGTTTTTTATACTTACGTATGTACATATTATATTACACGACGATTTTGCTTCCTATAAAATTAAATTTTACTGAAATCAGTATTAATTTGTTTATAAATTAATAAAGATTTTGATAAATTTGTAATTAAAATTTCAATACAATAGTTATTTTTATCTTGAATTTAAAATTTTCAATCTTTAATTTTGATTATATAATATGTAAAAAAAGGAAATACTTATTATTTAGATAACAAAAGAATATTATATTTTTTGTCACGTTTCAATGATAAGTATCGCATAATCATAAAACGAAGTAATTTAATTTTGTCATTCTTTTACATATTTTTGCACTTATTCTAATTTGAAGTAAAATATATGGTTATGACCGTACAATAACCATATTTCAAATATATGGACCATATTAAGAAACAAGAAAAGCAGAAAAAATAAATGAAGAAAAAATTGAGGGAAAACTGTAACGGCAAAGGAAACACAATAATGAAAATATCCATTCGCAGTTTTCCTCGGGTTTCGTTTTTGTTGAGCAAATACAGGAAAACCCACAAAGTAGATCTTATTATTTATTTCTGCGGTTCTGACTAAAATTTTCGCCTTTCGTAATGATCATAAAAAGCAAATTACACACATATATTTTCTTCCACAACTTAACAGTAGAACAAATGATGAAAACAACAGATAACATTTTCTGGGTAATGAATTGCTCAATTTAGTTTACTTCTTCCTATAACTTATGTCATAAAAATTGCAGACTTGTAAAATTTTTAAAAAAATACTCCATATGAATATAAATTTAAAAAAATTATAGTATATTATACACCAAGGTTGAGAAGACTATCATTATTGACTTAGCGCCAATATTGTGTCCCGAGGTGCGACGCAACTTAGGGATATAAGGCGTTGGTCAATAATGGTGTTCTCAAATTGCCCTACATATGTATTATTTTTTCATTACTAGCATTTAAATCCAAATTCTACTAAAATAATTATATTAATAATAACAAAGTTTTTCATATGAATATGTACTTGTTGATTAATATTCAAAAAAATGAAGTAGGCTGCATTTGTTTTTATTTCTGATGTTTCATTTTGTCAATTTTACTTTCGATTCTTGATTTGTTTTTATTTGATTTACTTATTTAATTTAGCTGATAATTTAAATAATTTAAACAATTAAATAATTTGCAATTTTCATTATTTTAATGAGTGGATTGGGAGACTTGAGTTTCTTTAAAAAATGATAGTTTTCATTATCAACCCATGTCACAGATATTTAACATAATTTAAAATCATATTTTCGTATTTTCCTGATTTCCTAATTATTTTAGGTAAGAAAGCTTCAAATAACGATTGTAGAACATTTTTGCATCTCAAATTACTGTTGAAGTGAACAATATTACATAAATTAATTTTTAATTTAAAATATAAAAACAAAATAAAATTGTTATATTTTTACCGTAACTTGACAAAACAGTAATTACAAATAATAATAAAAATAATCTAACGCAGTTAACTTGACAGATAAACCGTTAAACGTTTGTTATTTTTTCTTAATTCCATGACTACTGCTATTTCCGGGTGATTTACGTTATTTTTATACCCTTAAATTCATTAAAAAATAATCACTAGAAATTGCACTTATATATCAATTACATATATTATTACATTTATTAATTGTTATTGTAAAACGTGCATCTGATAATAAATTTTTATTTACTGCACTTCAAAATATTAAATGCACTTCATATTTTTATTTTTCTTGTTATTATTCTAGAATAAAACTATGTACAAAGTAAACTTCCAACAAAACTATTTTTCAGATAATAAAATTTTTTCTTTTTTCCATTGCGCAAAGCGTGAATTTTTATGCTTTGGAGTAAATATAGCAAAACATTTTCTGCCCAAAAATACAATACAGTAGTGGAAGGTATCTTTCCATATTTGTGTCACAAAGCTCGTGGAATATGACGCCTCGAAATAACAGCACCAAAGGTCGGGCAGAGAAAAAATGTTAACGAAACAAAGTCGTAAATAATCATCATATAGGGACAGGTTTGTGATTTAATTAATGTGATTTATTTGACGAAGTAGTGTCTGGACTCTGGATAATTAGTAAGCTTGGACTTGTAAATAAACTTAAATTTTTATTTTTTAACAAGTAGTATTTTACATTATTAGCAAGGTAAAACAGTTTTTACTGCTGTCATCTCCTTGAAGCAATAACACAATTACAAAACATAACTTTCAATAATGTAACAATGCAACTACTAACCCTACTAACATATTTTACAGGTAGTAGCTTGTAAATGTTAGTTTCCCAGGTGAATAAACAGTTCAAATAAATTATAGTTTACAAGATAAAGTAATAAATAATAGTTTATTGTACAACATGGAATGATACTTATTTCATACCAGGGCAGCCAAGAGGGCGCCAGGGGGGTCAGCCCCCCTTGTAATTTTTAGAGCCCCCCTGAGCAAAATAAAATATTCTTCCTACCTATCTATCTTATCAGAAGAAAGTTAAACAATTATTTTTTTTAATTTACGAACTCATCGAAAATTATGAAATTCTTAATTATGTACATACATAAATATATACCGACTGTCTTGGTGTACATTAGAAATTATAGCTATAATTTTTTTGTAAATTCTTATCTAAATAGCTAGTGCTCATAATAGCACAGCTGATAGAAAATTTGAAATGATATAAAATATGTATTATGAATTTCTTTTATTTAATTTATTCCATGTAAATACCGTAATGTTTAATTTCTATTTTACAACTCCCCCTAAAATGACTTCAGCCCCTTTCCAGAAAATTGTCAACCAACGGCCCTGTTTCATACGAGTATGAGAGTTTGTATGTTTGTAACATTTGCCTTTAGCTCATACTGCAAGCATATGGGTATGGAATGGACATTCCAAGCGAGTTGTACACTATACTTTTTCTACCACGATATTATTTCCTAATTTATTTATATTTTAATAATAAAGATGTCTTCATTTCTCTACTTCCTAGCAACTAGCTACAAAACAAAAATTAAACAATACGTTTTTGAAAGAACTGTGACATATGAATTGTCTATGGTTACCGTGGGAAATAAAAATGTGTATACCATGTACTATGTATTCGTATAGCAACAACAAACATATAACAAGCAAATATTTTAATTTAATTTAATCTCTATTAATATGAAGTGCATAGAAATTTGATAAAATTTGGTCCTATAGATCAATATTGTACTTCATATGTTACAGGGTTGAGGAAAACCCCCGGTTTTTTTTTTATAAAAGCACTAACCCAATTGTTTATTTTTTTTTGGTTTATTTGGATATTTAGGATTTTTATATATTTTCTATGTTTTAAATGTTTTTGTTTAAAAATATAGTTATTAATGGAAGAGAAAATATAAATAGCAGAAGAATACTGAATAATTGATCTTTAATCCATTATTGTACCTATATGTATATATTGAAACAGTTTTGATTTAAATGTATGCAAACTACATAATTTCCTTTTATTTGAACAGGTATTTGTTATATTTACTCCTATAGTAGTCTGTAATTTTATATTCTGTTTATTTTATTTGAATAAAAGTATTTAATTTAAAAGAAAATATGTATTATTATTTAATTTTATCTATTACTTTCTTAAATTGGATTTATTATGTGGGCTTTTTTTGTAATAATCCAAGTAAAAATTTTCTGTTTTCTTTTTATTTTACCATTGGCTACCGATATTTTCTGATGGTATTTTTTCATGCCATACAGCTCAACTCTAATGCATTATCAAAACGAATTTGGATTTTAAATTTTTGAAATAAAAAATTCTCTTTTGGCAATGTACCTATAATTGTAGTAAATATGAATAATATTTTATTAAAATATTTCAAATTATAATATTAAAGTATGGTAGTATAAAGATTATCAGATATTGATTGAACTTTGTATGTATTGTTATTTTTATTGTGTAATTGTATTTTTATTTAAAATATTTGAAATTATAATGTTAAAGTATGGTAGTTTAAAGTTTATCAGATATTGATTGAACTTTGTATGTATTGTTATATTTTTTGTGTGATTATGATGTAATATTCATCAAAGAATGTTCATTAGTTAAGTAATATTATAAATATTATTATGAAATAAAATAAACCCCATAAACTTATTGTTACTATGCATTTTAAATTAAGCATTATTGGAGAATTGATATTTTATTTTCAGATAAAGATATAAATAAAAATATATCATTATCTTCACGTTTTTGAACTTGAACTTACAAAGTCCACGTAAGCAATTCCTTATTAAATAACCTCAATAAAGTTACTTGCTTCTGAAATGAAGTTTCAGCGCTGAATCAGCTGAACGTGCGCTGAAAATGTTACCTGCTATAAATTATTTTGGAAACTATCAGTTTAGAAGTAATAAAACTGTACTATACTAACAAACTATCTATTAGTAATTAGTCAATGGTGACAAACGTTATCTACGCAAGCCATGCATTGTTAGTTTCATGTTTGACTAGCGGAGTAATTTATAATTATTTTTTATGTTAGAAACACGAAGGCAGTTTTAAATTTATAAGTCAATTATAGGGACATGTAAAATATAATGAAGTAAAAATTATTACAAAATGATATACATTACTAGGTGAATTTTTAATATTAGAAAAGGGAAGAATACAATTTCAATGCAATTTTCTTTTGGTGTTTTATACAAGACATGATTAAATGATTAAATTATTAACAAATAAAGCAGAAATGAAAATATTTTAAAGTATGTTCTTACTTTCACAGAAAAAAAACACATTTTTTTTATTAAATCGGATTTTATGATTTAATTTAGATTTCTTGTTTTTTTTTGAAAAAAAAACATACACTAACATTATTTTACGACAACGAAATTTTTGGGATCCATTCGATGTCATTATAACCGGATTTTACTGTAACATATTTCAAAGGAAATTTAACAAAAAATCATACATTAGTGCAAAAAATTCTGAATTATAAATTTCATATAATATACCAGTAAAGTCGTTTTACCGAAGAAGTTAAATAGATTTAGTAGTTTTTGAAAGTATTGCCAAATGGTTTCATTACCCACACGCTTTTTTCCTCAATTTTTGTAAATCTAAAATTTTAAGTTGCATTATTTGAATAAAAGATCGTATGTGAAATGTTATAACATTTGAATTAATATGGTTTGTTTCTGTGGTTATGTGCACCTACTCTTTACTATTTTTGGCTTATCTTTCATCTCTTATGATGGTTATGACGTAACAATTTTTTAAATTATTATATTATTACAAGTGTACTTTTAAGTTTTTTTTTGTAAAATAAAAATTACATTAGAGTTAAAAATTATTTTTTGTTTTACTAGATTGTTTTTGCTTGTTGTTTATTTCATTATAGATAGTAATACCAATAGAAGTTTGATTTAGTCGAAAACTTTTTTATTTATTTGAACACTTGATTGCTTTGGATTAAATAACAAAAATATTGAAAAGAATACGTTACTATGAAATAAAGAAGATAAAGAAAAAAAATCCAATTTATACACTTGCATTTTATCTTCCTTTCGAGCAGTGTAATTATCGGGAATATAGGTATATAATTACCTGCTTGGTAATTATGAGTTGTTATTGTAATATGGACCACAAAGTAACACTAACATTGAAATTCAGAAAAAAGCAATCACATTCGTACACTACTTCGTAAAGTTGATTAAAAATATCCGATCTATTAATCACGTTATTAAGAAATGATAATCACACATAAAAGCATCAAAGAGCATTACTTAATATTTTGTTTATACCCTTATAAATATATATAAATATGTTCATAATTTCCTTACTGTATAAATAAATAAATAAAAATTATAAAATAGTCGATTTCAAGAAGCCATCGCCAAAAAATGTCGTAATTCTAAAAAAGATTGTATTAAAAAAAACAAGTTTAATTTAGAACTTGAACAAAGAGGTATCGTTTGTCTGAATAATTTTACTTTTATTTTTTGTTATACATTGTTTTGCATTGTTAAATTTACCGATAGCAGTGGTTCCAAACAATTCGCACAAAGTAACACTTTGAGAATAGTACCCTAAAGATTTTATGTTCAATTTCGTTAACAATTCGGCCACTCCTGTCTTTGACAGCTAGTTCCAATATTTCAAGCCTACTATTGTGCGATAAATAATTGCCTTTGGTCAGATTTGAATCCGATTCCATTCTGAATGGTGAATGAGCCCTCCTGTAATTTCCCTCCGGGACAATGAGGTGGTGCGTAGTAAATTTGTCAGCCATCTGCGAGGTCTGTTTTCTGTTCCCGTGTCTCGGAGAGTAGTTGGACAAGGGCAAAGGGGTACACGGAAGCCACCAACTGCCCGGACTCATATCAGATTCAATTACAGATGTGGGACACTGACGTTTCTTACTGCTGATTAACATGCGGAGTTAAGAGGACAACGAACTGCCAAAACAAATGGACCATAAGTGACGTAAATTATGTATTTTTGTCGCCTTCCCGAACCTGCTATTCCTATAATTATACTCAAATGTAAATCATATCATGGGTGGGATTCCGTAATTTATAACAACTACAAATAACAATTGTACTTGTTATTATATCAATTACAAACGTCAATTGTCACCATGGCGGAAATTCAAATTTGCAAATGGATTTAAGACATTCCCTTATCAGTATAGAACGTAGAGTGTTCTTTATGTATGTATGAGTATATGTAAGTACGTATCAACCATAAATAACCATTACTGTTATAGAATAGCAAGTATACTTTGTGGTTGATATTTGCAATTGTTATTATAACAAGACTAAATGATAGCAACCGAAGTTATAGAATCCCACTTCAGATTTCAATTTATACACATTATAAAAAAAAAATAGGGAAACAAATGCAAAATAAATTTATGAAAGAAAATAAATTTATTTAGGCTAATAGGTTCCTGATGTTTTTTTTTAAATATTATAATCGTCAATATATATAATATAGGACGTTTCGGCATTGTTATTCCATAATCAGCAGATGAAATTAAACAGAATTATAATATGTTTATATAAATTACGAAGTACATTTGGTGTGTTGTAATATGTTAATACATTATCATGTTATACAATTTGTTGATGAAGATTCAGATTAATGTTCATGGATAAATGTATCACCAATAGTTTGAGTACATTCTGACAGCATGGCGCCTAATATTGCTAGAAGAAACTAATTTCTACATTTACAAAATTAATTTACCTAAATATTTGTAATATTTAATAGCTATTTAATTCAATAGAAAGCAGTAGCGGCTCGAGATTTTAAATCATGGTGTGCTGCAATTTACGAAATTTTCCAAGACACTGTAAAAGCGTGTCCGACAAAATATCACAATTATCGTAAAAATAGAAAAAAATTAACATAAATCTACATATATTCTTTGTTTTGTTATTTCATGAGGTTGCATTTCTGAGGTCTTAATTGAGAATAATTCCAATAATGGTCTAAAATATAAACTAGGAAATATTTTACATCTTTAATTATAATGTCCAAATATGTACAGATACAGAATAAACACGATAAATCTTATGAGCACGCTGCTATACTAGTGATTTAGCAAAGGAATTGGAATTTTTATGGTTTTCAAAATATCTTGTTTTGAAATTTTTGATCAGTCACTATTTTGTTATTTGCTAAAATAGAAAATAATTGTTAATACAAATGCTTTGTATTTTTCAAATGTTCCTTAAAATAATGAAATAATAACAATTTTTCGAAAACAAAAAAAACTGGGGTTCCAAATAAAAAAATTGAACTAAGAATAGTTGTTTTTTGTAACTAACTGCCATTTTCGTGTGTTTCAACTTGTATTAACACCCTGTATATTATTATTATTATTATTATTATTATTCATTTTTATCGCACTGTATGTTTACAGGTATTTTGTATATAACGGCCTAATTTGGGCAAGTATATATACAAGAAATCGAAGCAGTAAAGGTAAGTATCGCATTAATTTTGTAGATTAAATAAATATATTTTATGTGTCAGGGTAAGCAGTTAATTCAATAGCTTCCCTAGTTTCGTTTTCCTCTATTGCTTGGCTGGAGTTTTCGGGCGTCATTCGGTTTAGCACTTTTCTGATTATGTTACATGTGTCTAGAGCTACACTTTTTTGCATCGGTAAGTATAGCTTTTCTGGGATGTTTAATGTGTTTAATCCTTCATATAGCTTAAAGGGGATTTCGCATGTGGCTCCTATGATAATAGGGATAATTTTTACCATTTGTTGGTTCCATAGTGTTCTTATTTCTTATTTATTATTATTATTATTATTGTTATTATTATTATTATTGAAGAAAGTGTTTTTAGAAAAATACATGAATCTCACTGGGATTTAGACTTCGAACCCTGCCAAATCTGGATTTTAATCATAATGAGGAACATGAATTAAAAAAAAAATCTTTATTCTATACTAATTTTTAAATCACCCTTTGGTCTTAATTATTATTCATTGCAGTGAAAAACAGGGTGTTAATTCGTGTTTCCTTATAATTAATTTTTTTATATGCTTCTTTTCATTTTTGCCTATTGAGTGAATTTTATAAGAACTGTGGAAAAGAAGAAGAAACCCTTGACAATTAACAGTGCACTGGGAAATACAATAAAATTACCCGAAGTCGTTTGATTGGAAAATGCTCTGTTCGATTTATTCCTCTGTATAGAAGCCGCACTGGAAAATTTGATTAATTGCATCTCTGATTGCTTCACTTCTATCTCACGAACTGTTTCGTGTTCGTTATAAAATCAATAAATGTGTTACTTTAAAAGTTACTTAAATCGAAATATTTGATTTGTTATTTGATGGAGTTTATATTATAAATTATTTATAACATAATGTTGAAAAACAATTTAAATTAATGCAGGAACGATTTGATCGACTGGATGTTAATAATAGGAAAATACTTTATTGGAGTTGCAGTCATTTAATAAAATCCACTAATACACCGACGTTTCGACTGTAAATCAGTTTTCATCAGGGTTTTGATAACATACAAAACATACATACATACACGTCTGTGTATTTGATTGTATGTTTTGTATGTTATCAGCACCCTGATGAAAACAGATTTGCAGTCGAAACATCGGTTTATTAGTGGATTTTATTAAATGACTGCATCTATGGATTATTTTCTTTTTAATTTAAATTAAATTACATTCGAAATTGCATGAATCAATTATTAATGTTGACGTCATAAAATAGCTATGTATGTAATCATTTAGAAAATGCCTTATTTTATGTAAATCACACAAGTTACACAAAATCGCATTTTCTAACTTGTTTCATACAAGATTTTTTTTCTAGTTTTGATAAAATTCTGTTAATTTTAGTTTTTTCTTCTAATTTTTAATTTTGAGATATAAACTATAATTTTCTAAAATTGACTAAGATTTGCACAAGGCACTTTTCAAGTTAAGAAATTCATTTTTCATCACTCAGTCATGAAAAATTGTTATTTCCTAACTGGTTATGAAAAATTTAGAGTTTCAAAATGTCTGTCACTTTGAAAAGTGGAACTTTATACCTTATTAAATTAGAAAAAATATATTTTGAAACATCTTCTTTGTATACCAATAGTTGTGGTACTTGAGCTATAGGAGAGGTTTATCGAATAACTATAGGGCGCATATTTTTTTTTCGGGTAAAAGCGTAGTACAAAATAATGATTATTTTAACATTAGAGGAAATTTTAATTTGTTTCATTTTACATTTTCACTTACTCCAATGTTATGTGCAATAATGGGGTATTCCAAGTTTTTTTCATTTTTTAATATGTATAAAAATATTAGACCCGTATTTTTTCTTTTCGCCGAAAGGTTTCAAACACGTCAGAAATAAATTTTTAAAGTTTCAATAAATTACACACTAGAAAATCGGCCGTGCGTGTGACGTCACAGGCACTGAGAATCAGCTGAGAACATCATTCGTAGGTCTGAGTCAGAGGCGTGGCGCGTTCGAACAAGAGCCAATAGGCTGACGCGAGTGCCCACTTCGTCACAACATGGCTGATACTGAATTTTACGTACTCGATTCAAATGCATTACAATTTCATTTTGATATTATGGTATTAAAAATCAGAAAAATAATGATTATATTCACTTTAATATTACTTATATATGGTAAACAATGATATCCAATAAGAATTTCTTTAAAAGCCGTAGGCTTGGAATACCCCATTCGTCTTGCATCATTTCTAAAAGTCTGTTCTTTTCGATTTAACATTTTGTAAAATATACATACATACGTCTCACCTGTGGTACGACTAGCATTAAATACCGCCTTAATTTAATTTACTGTATAATACAATTAGCCAGTTATATGATTCCGAGAAACAAACCGATGAAATAACAAAACTTATATGGGCAACTGTAATTTTGTTTTATGTCCCAAAAACAGTGAAGCGTACAGGTACACATATTATTAGCCTTCGTTTAACAAAATTGTCAAGTGCTTCATAATGGTAAAGGTTATATTCTTTTGGTAGCTCTTCTTATTTTACCTCAATTACATACACTCAAACCAACTAGTCTCCGTGCACATATTTTGCGCTTTGTTTTTGAAATATATAAACCATCCTGAAACCTCAGTAATTGTTTCAGATGAACCAAAATAAACCTTTTTAGATCAGATGGATGAAATATTGTTTGGAAAAAGATGAATGAACAAATGAAAACAAAATAATTATGCCCAATAGTGCAATATGGAAGAAGTTCTGTGCTTGTAAGGGGCTGTATGAGTGCAGAAGGGGCGGGAAACTTAATTTTTGTTGATGGGAAAGTGGGTTATTTGAATATTTTAAAAGAGAATTTGGAAAAATATGCTGAAAAATTGACTTTAAGGGATTCTTATATCTTTCAACAAGATAATGACTCCTAACATACTACCCGTAAACTACTAGAATAGTTATTGTACTTTTGTAGACAACAATTAAAAACGCCTCCACAGTCTCCAGATTGAATCCTATTAAACATCTCTGAAATTTATTTGAAAAAAATGTGTAAAACAAAACGCCCAAAGAATATAAAAGAAGTACTACATTTATAGCAGAAAAATGGGGTAAAATTAACTTCCAAACTCAAAAAAAAAAGTATTACCAAATGGCGGTCCAAAAGATCATTAATTCTATATAACTTACAGAGACTAAATTGGCGTACTTATAGTTTTTATAATAAATATAATATTTTTTTTCTCGATTTCATTCAATACATTATTTTATTTATTAATATAGTAAGTTATAATGGAAAATTGATTTCGTTTATATATATTCAATAAAAAACATTAAAAGAACAGAAAACTTTTTTCCTTTATTGGAGTACGGAGACAAATTGGTTTGAGTGTATATTTAATACGTAAAATATTAAACTTAGTAGCTCATATTTTAATTTGTGTTCAGCATATAAATATTTCTTAATTTCTAAAGTTGTATTCAAAATTTATGTTAACTAAAATTGTAACAAAGAACACGAATTTCTGGAATAATATATTTGTTCGTATGATGTTTAAACATATCAAAAGAATCTTCCCTTTGAAATTCGTTATCGCATCTTTCCTGAATTCATTTCGTTTGTCAAACATATATTTACATTCATGAATGTTAAAGAATAAAAAAACTCATAATAACTGTCGTATAAAACATTTTATCAACGCGATTCTGAAGTAATACAAATGAAAAACGTTTTATCAAATTACTTTTGAGGATTTGAAAGGATTTACGAATTTTTATCCTAAAAAACCAATTTGTCTTTGTCAGAGGCATTGGTCATTTATTTTGTTATTGATTACAAAGAATGAGTATATTTGCCAAGTAATTGCATTGTTTTTACAAGATTTTAATCTTGCATGTGATCATTAACAAAACAATTTAATATTGATTACATTTTCATTTTTAAGAGAGAGAATAAAATTGTTTTTATTTTGTTATTAGTAATTTGCAAAGTGTCAGTAACATGCATAATAATGTAAGCTGTAAACAAAATGAAAATACCAGTCAACAACAAAATGTGTAAAAATTCTAATAATAAATTAGCTTTTTTATATTACTAATTTGTGAAAGAGAAATAGAAATAGTGATTTCCTTCGATGAACGTTATCCACAATGCTTTTTTTTAATTTTAATTATTAATTTATAAAAATTGAATATTTTTTTAATTATAAGAGACGTCGGATGCGGCTGTGATATCCGAGAATGTTGTAAATTACGAATAAAGTAAATTAAATATTAAAATAAATACGTAACTGTTATTGAAAAAAATATTTTTAGAAAAATTTATGGCTCTCACTGAAATTTAAACTCAGAACATTCCATATTAAATTAATTCTTCAATTTAAATTGTTGAATTCTAAATGTTACATCTTTTATTGCCTAAAAACTGTTTCTTATAAATATAGGCATATTTTGAAGTCCTGTCAAGGAAAAGTCGAAATGTAATAAACAAATATTAAAAATTCAATTTATCGGGCGGCTATGGAATATTTCCGAATGAAGCTAAGCCGAGTTTGACAACCATAGGAGTTTGAAAGCATTTTTGTCCGTGTATTATATACATTATTTTTTATCCGAATGTATCAAAAAGAAACTAAAGCTGCATAAAATAAAAAGAATACTACAACATTTTGTTAGTTAGATAATTGTAGTGATGAGTGTCATAAACAAATAAAACAAAAAAAAATTCAACAGTTATATCACAAACGCGTGGGAAATATTCTGATATATTTGCCATGCAAGAGTGATATATTAACAGCATATTTCGACAGAGAAAAAATTCATATTAAACATATATATAAAATATTGCGATAAATATTTAATATTTTATTTAAACCAGTGGCGTAGGCAAGGGGGGGGGGGGTTTACGGGTCCGGACCCCCTCCTTGACGAATTTAAAATAAAATATTCATATATATCCATTTATTTACATTTTTTCACGAGCAATAGGGCGCGAGCGCGCTTCTGTCGTTTTACTTTGGCTTGGTCCCAAGGCAAGTTCACACTAGTCTCTTGGCCGAGCCGTCGAGAAAAGAGCGGGAACTTTAAGTAGATGTCAATGAAAAAAACACCAGACGACTTAAATTTAAAATATATTTTTTTTATAACATAATTATTTGCTATTTATTTAAAACTATGAAAATTATTGATTTAAGAATTGTTTTTGTTTTTGTACAGATAAGAGGTCTAAATTATTTTCATTGTAAAAATATTTTCTTAATAAATAAATAGATATACATACCTATGTATTAAGTAACCTAATCTAATTTTAAACCCCCCCCCCCTTCCAAAATTCCTGGCTACGCCATTGACTAAACTGTCATATAAACCTCACTTATGGCATTAAAATATTCGATAAAGGTAAAATGTATTCGGGTTTACACACGTACAGTATATTCATTGATATTCGATTTTCATTGGTCGAAATTTAAAAAAATACTGTAACCTGATTGGTTAAAATTACTCGAGGGAAATATTCTGATATATTTCCCATGCAAGAGTGATACATTCGTAAAATATTTCTAGAGAAACATTTCGCATTGAATATGTACAGTTTTATTATAAATATTTAAAATTAATTTTAACCGGCCATATAAATATCATGTATGACATTAAAATACTTGATAAACGTCTAATAAACCCGGGTACACACACTAATTTTGAAAATTATGATATTTGTACCGTATGACACTTAAAGTGGGGAAATTATAGTGTACACCACCAGAAGTGATAGAACAGAGTTTCTTATGAATTATCCTCCGTCCAATGCAATTTTATCAATTAAATAGTTGCGGTTTCTTTTGTACTTTTTGCATCCAAATTGTAGTCACCTAGCAATAAAACTAAACATTAATGTAATGCTAAAATTAACTTTTCGTTCAAATATTTTAACCAAAAAACGGTATGTATTTTTTGTATTATTAATATTTAGGGACCTATAACTGACGTAAGCAAAATTTTCTTCCATAGCCACAAAAATCTTAAATGACTGACAGCATTTATTCTATGTTCTAAAGAAAAAGTAAATTTTGAGAAATAAATTTTGCAAAGCATGCCCTAATTATTTGGTGTTTTTTATTCCTGCTGTATTTATTTACGAAACTTTCTGTGTAATGCACTCAAGTTGGGAGCAGTGAAACAGTATCCTTTGTTTGGGCTGGCCTGGATTATCCCTTCTCACTTGACTGGTGTCAGGACATCTGGAAGTTTTTAAGAAGTTACCCGATCGCTTCAGGTTCCAGTTCCTGGTTCCCCGAACTTTCCCGTTTCCGCCAAACAAAGGATGACGTTTGACATAAATTGAGACACACGATGAATCAGCTCCGGGCAGATACCATTCAGCTCAACTTCCCAAATTAATATCGCGTTTGTATTGCCAAACTAAATAATAGCTTCAAAATGCACGTTCATGTTCGGTTTATATTAGTTTTGTATGCGGTAATTTTACAATTTGTGGCCGGTCTACGTTGTAAGCGAATTCACGTCATTGTTTTGAGCGAAATTATATTACAGACAATGTCTAAACCTTTTATTTGTAAAATTTAATGGACTTTTCTATGCTTTTTTAATTTTTATATACGATGTTTAGGACATTCTTATTTTATATTTTTGAAATTAATTTTAATTAAAACTTGCGAAAGTGAGGTATTTATGCGGCCTGGCAGTGTCAAAATGATACTATATGTTCTTATATTTGTTACGAAATAGTTATTTATGTATAGAGGGCCGAAAGAGAAGGTTTACGATTGCAGATGAGGTTTACTTTTATTCGTCCATAGACGTAAATCTCTTTCAGCCCAAGGCATGTACAAAGTTTTACGCGTTTCTGCTATCAAGTGGAATGTTTTTTTTAATTTCAAGATGACATTTCAAAAACATTAAGGAGGTAGTCCTTGTAGTCCTCCCTAAATCCGCCACTGACAAAGGTGTCTCATAAACATATCGTAAAGATTTTTTTGAAATGGAGCAGAATTGTCAAGATCCAAACCTATTTACCGAAATATTATTGTGAAAACACAAATACCTAACTCTTAATGAAACTGATATTTCCGTCAGTGCAAATGAAGTTCTAATTTCTAAAACAATTTGGAGTTGAATAATTTTAATTTTTAATAGGTAATTCACTGATTTTGTGTAATTAATAAATTTTGTGGTTAATATTATACATATACCTATATTATTAAATTAATAGAATATTTTTCAGAATTCATAATAAATGAATAAAAAATAAAACAATTCAAAGTTGTTTTATACAATATACAGGGTGTTTGGCGAAAGGCCGGCACCCAAAATATTTCGTTTATTTTGAGAGATACAAGAAAATGTTAAGGAGCAAAGCTAAACTAGACAAAGGGACTCATAAAATGATCCTAGTACAAATTTTGTGTCACTTCCGGTTTTAGCGGAAATGGCTCCAACTTTAATTCTAGCATAGGGAATCGGTATTTTTATATTTTTTTACGGTATGTACATAAAATTAGCTTTGCAATGATACCAAAATATCATAATTTTACTTCAACCATTTCAAAATGGCGACAATTTTTTTTCATACTTATGTACTTACAACTATAGGTAATTAACGAAAAAAAAAATGTTTAAAATACCTTACAATAATCAACACAATACAAAAACCTTCTAAATATAACTAACAAAATTAAAATTAAAAATACTAAAAATGGCCGCCGTCATTTTCTGCACAATTTGTCACATATAACAAATTTTGCCACTACATCGCCAGGAAAGGTAGATCTAATATTTTTTGACATTATTTGTTTGGTTTCAGGTAACAAAATCTCAAATAGCTGGCTATGATGTATTTTTTATGAATTTTTATTAGTAAATATTTTAAAAATAAAGTGTCGCCATTTTAAAATGGTTGAAGTAAAACAATGATATTTTGGTATCATTATAAAGCTAATTTTATGTACATTACGAAAAAAAATATAGAAATACCGATTCCCTATGCTAGAATTAAAGTTGGACACATTTCCGCTAAAACCGGAAGTGACACAAAATTGTTACTACGGCCATTTTATGAGTCCCTTTGCCTAGTTTAACTTTGCTCCTTAACATTTTCTTGTATCTTTCAAAATGAACGAAATATTCTGGATGCCGGCCTTCCGCCAAACACCCTGTATTTTATTGTTTATGATTAACTAAAAACAAAACAAACTTTCCCTATGAAAGTTTCTGGATCTGCCACTCGGGTAACCAAATTATAAATTAACAATTACGATACATTTATGTCTAATAATATATTTTTCATTCTTATACATATAAATTTATAACTACATATTTTCACTATACGAATATGAAAATAGCCAATACCCTGTACAACTAAGAGTTTGTTCATCACTGGCGAAGATATATGACGTCTGAGGAAAAAATTTGAAAGATTTTTTAATCGTGTTTTCATTAATATTCCCAGTAACTTCTCTGTTCTTTCAGAAAATAATGATTAAGGACGACATTCTAAAATAAATTTTCAATAAAATATCTCTCTGAAAACCTCATCTTTCCTAACATTTAATAATAAAACTTGTTGATAATATGCATGATATGTAATGTTTAAATTAGTATTTCTAGGAAATGTTAATTTCGAATATTCTTATTATTCATATTTATAAAGCTTTTTCACATTTTGTCGTAACTTTTCTTTAACGAGCATGCACAGCCAACTATCTTGAATGATATTCTATTGTCACGTGTTTCTGCAATAAGATGCAACTCACAATGAATTCTTTAAAGTCGCTACATTTTAAAGTGTGATTGAATATGCAAATGAAGTTAGAAATAAATGCGCTCGACTACCGTGATGCATTTAAATTATTTAAATTAAAATATCTTGAAATGGAAAACGAATGGGAGTTTGACAGAAATCTCCAGATTACGGATGTAGGAAACTCAAATGATTATTAAATGTTCAGTGACAAAGTTTATTAAATAAATTGAAATATATGTATGTACATTGTCAAGATTTATATACTTATTTAACAAGGAAGATTGAAGAATTTAATAACCATTTTGTTCTATATTTCATATATAATGTTTACTGTTTATCAAACTAATTTTAGTTTATATATTTCAACATTTCCACTTTAAACAATTGATTCCAGTAATATTTTACAGTAAAATATTGTTGATTACACTACACACTGTTTTGTTCACATTAATTTGAGGTTATATTTACACATTTTACTAAACCACAAATAAACTCTGAAACTGCATTTATACTTTACAATGCACACATGCACAGTCAAATATTATTAAAAATGTAGCACAACACACAGTATTTACTATGAAACTAATATTATTGTGCATTTAAATGAATAAATTGAATGTAAACAAGTTAAAACAAAGTTATAAAAACAGCAACTTCAGAACTGTATGGTGCGCGCAAGCGTCAGTTTTGTCAAACTTTACTTAGTAGTGAGTTCGGTTTCTTGCATTTTGGACAATATATTGTAATTATTTGTGTTATTTCAACAGTACAGTGATTTCAAATGTGGTTATTTTGTGAACAGAACTTTGGTGTATACATAGTCACATATAGTTTCGATGAAAACAAGGTAAGATATAATTCTATTGCATATGTAAATGAACTGTTCACACATTTAGTTGATTATACCACACACGTTATATTCACCTAATCAGAATTATTCTTTTGATGGCTGTATTTAGTTTTTCAGTGAAGAAAATACCACAATACCATAGTCATAGTTACCTTTTGTTGATATCATCTATTTTTGGTAATGTTTGAACTGTTGTTATTCGTGAAATAATTAAGCAAATATAATTCGAGCTATGAATTTAATAGGTAAAATTTACTCATAATTCCTGCGAAGTAACGACAACTCGGGTCAAAAATGACTCACTCCAGCTTTGCTGTTTATCTATTACTACGCAACAACTATTCGTAATTTTTTCCAATAAATTCATGGCTGTTATATTACTTATGATTATTATTAATTGTAAACGGAAACATATATTTAGTGTTAATTCAACTAAATAGAATTATTATTTATTAAGGTTTGGAAATATTATTTCAAAATATAATGTTCTATATTTATATTTTCTCAATTTTATCTGAGAAAGAAAAAATGAGGCTATTTGAACTTTTTGTGGTTTAAATATAAATTTGCAAGGCTTAAATTTGTTGTATTAAATTAAATTCTCCAGAGTAACAAATACCAAAAAAAAGCTGGACAAACTGGTGCATGTCATGAGGATTTACCCGCATTAGAGTGTAATTAAACAATGTGTAAAAGCAGGTTCTAAATCCACTGGTGAGAAGGGTCATAGCGATGAGAGATTTCCTTTCCTTTCATATTTCCACCCGCGGTAAAGATGGATGTTAATATTTTATGGAGTAAACTTTTTAACGGAGTAATTAAGGATTAAAAATTTAAGCAGGGTTTACAATAAAAGGAACATCAAAAGGAAGTAATTGGAGTTGATCGTAAAAACATAATGTGTTTTGGATGGTTTTATTATTTAATAATGTGTATAAAATATTTTGTTGTCTTAGTATAAATGAACATTAAAGGATACACTACGGTGGTAGAGATAAATGTATTATATAACCTAATTCTTGAATTTAAATTGTCTGTTGTCATAAAATATAAAATACTTCATAATTATATATTTATAATAGGATTCCTTGATTTACTTTTCGTAAAGCACATTTTATTCAAGTTAGACCATAACAATGAAGTTTATAGAATAATTTTTTTTTTTTGGAAATCGCAAGAATTTATAAATTAGAAAATATGTGTTTTGTGAAGAAATGTTTTCTCCACATGAACGTTCTTTCGAACGAATAGGAGAAAAAAAATCTAAATTTTAAAATTTCTCCGAGGAACTTTTTTTCTCAAAAACATTCATTTTCTAGACTTAGGTAGATATCGATGCGCTGATTCAAAATTTTCAAACAGGATTCTCTTCTCTTATCTTATCTTCTCCCGTTCCCGAGATATTCGTGGTCAAATTTGAGTTTTGGCAATACCTAAAGAACAAGTTTTTTAGGTATAAATTTAGTCTCAAATATCTCAAGAACGGGAAGAAATAATTTAATTCTGTTTAAAAATATGGAATCAGCGCATTGACATCTACTTAAGCCAATAAAAAAAATGAAAAATTTTGGAGACAAAAAGTTTTGAGGCGAAAAATTGAAATTTAGGTGTTTTCGTTTTTCTTATTTTTCACCAAATCGGTTCAAAGAACGTATATGTGGGTAAAACATTTCTTTATATAATTTATTCCGTACAATCGAACGGTAAAGTGTTGAGATTGTATCTCTACTCAACTTTGAGAGCAAATATCTCTGAAACGAAAAGAGATAATTAAATTCTGTTTGTAAATCAGCGTAGCTAATTCTTTAATAAATATTGCAAACAAAATTTTGAAAATATTTTCGGGTTTACACAAAAATACATCAGTGGCTTTGGGAATTATTTCTCCTGCTGTTACTACACACATAAACTATTTTTCCAAGTAATATTCATTTCATACAAAAGAGCGCCACTTGCGTTCTTCGCAATTGGGCATGAAAAACTTTATGCCTTGTGACAATTTAAATTGTAGTTATTTTGTGTGCATTTTGTCGTTTCCGCTACTAGTCCCTATCTAGTGGCATCGTATCCCTCGATAGCTCATGAAAGCTGTGAAGACGGAGATAAAGCTTGTGCCTGTAATAAAAAGCAGCAAGTGCAACATTGTATGCGGGGATGGGTTCCACAGATTGAATCCGGTTGCAGGACGTGAGTGGAGTTTGACGCTCCTGCCGCAGAATTGGCAATTTGCCAGACTACAGGACAACCTGATAACGGCACAGGATGCGCGTTTACATTCACACAATAGACTGCATTAGTGTAACGGTCATTTTGAGGCGCCAAATTCAAACTGAAACCCTAACTCGCCTCTGCCGATTTATACGCCCATGTTATTCTTATGGGAATAAAAATATGCGATCTTAAAACTGCTAGAAAGTATTATAAAATGCAAATCTTAGCTATTAAACCTCATAAATGTTAATCTCTAATATTTTATCTATCTTCTAATGTAATATACACACTCAAAAAACATAATATTATTTAATTAACTTCAATTTAAACAGTAGGTGCAAATTTCTGAAAACTTATGTCGTAGCTGTCTTAGTATTCAGTTGAACCTGTCACTTTAACTTGGCGTTTTTAACCTGCTGCATCAAGTAACGATATATGTATGCTACTATTTGCGATACTACTTGCTTTAAAATCAAATTTTTCTTAATTTATTCTTTTATTTGTATTATTTTTGTATGGAAAGCAAAGAGTAATGTTTTGAAATATAAAAAAACCCTATGTTATAATTAAGAATCGCTAAAATGCTTTAATATCGTGAATTGAAAATGTACTCCCATAAGAAATGCATACACTCAGATTTGAATTAGGGTTTCGCGCCAAATGTAAATCTTAACCTCACTAACGTGGTCTATACTGTATTTGAATACTGGCCTGTTGGGGGAGTCGTCAGCCCCCTCTCCCCCTGAAAACTGATTAAAACCCTCCCGAAGATACAAATTTTTTAGTTGATTTCTTAATTATAATTTGTTCCGTTGAGTACTACGTCTAACAAAATTTTTTTATTTGATATTTGATGTAATTTCCAAAATATCATTTATTAAATCGCACGATATTTCTAAAAGGAACTGAGTCGTACGTACATTTAGTAATAATTAATGGAAAAAAGATGTAACTCATGTATTTAATGACATTATTTTATGGTTTTCTGAAATACATATACTGTGTAATTCAAAATCCAAAATTAATTGCTACGGTGAGCTTTCTTAAAAATTGTAGTAACCCAGTATTTAAAAATAAAAAAATAACCGTACTTGTGATACTTATTTACAAATCAAGAGCGGGAACCATCAGTAACCGGGGGAGTACAATATAAACGATTCCGGGAACTAAATTCACGCAAGAGCTTTGTACAATATTTTGTCAATCTGTCAACATGAAAACAGTTTTTTTTGCAAATATAGTTTTTTAATTTTACAGCATTTATAAAAAAAACACATATTTACAATAAAAATAATGTAACGTTTTATTTATTTAGGTGAAGTGTAAAATTGAATAAAACACTAATATTTATATAACTAAGTTTAATTAAAGAAATATGAATTATAAAGAATAATGAAAAATAACTAACACTAAGAATTAACAAATATAAACACTAATTTAAGAACTAATAATTATTACTAAAAACTTAAACACTAAGATAATTTATTTAAACAATTATAACTACGCAATATTTATTTCAACAATATTTACATCACTCTTTATTTACATCACTATCTATTTATTTATATCAACATGTGTTCACTACCCGTATCAATATATGACTGTCCTCGCGATCTTTTGCTCGGGGTATTTATATTAAAACACTTCATTCTCGAATATTCTTTGATTCCTTGGAAATCAGAACAATGGGGAGCGGACGGACGTGTTCTGAACTGTTCGCTAGCGGCCGCCGCCCGCGCCGCTACCCTGGGTTCGCTACAATAATTATGTCTTAAACAATTCTTTGCTTAATAATAATAAAAGAAAATAATGGATTATTGAATGAAATTTAATTTAGAAAAAATAAATTTAGTGCAATTGATTACAATGTTGGCTACAACTGCTATCATGTTGAGAGATTGACAGCACTTGTTAGTATTGAATCACATGACCACAAAACATTGTATGTATACAATAAATCAAAATTTTTGTACAAGAATAATAAATAATTATTGATTGTTTTATTATATTATAGGTATTGTATATACCTCTTGCGTCAACTTGGTTCCCGGAATCGTTGTAAAGCAGCACTCGCAAACTCGCGTCACAACCGGAAACCAATTGTTCCTATACTTGATATGTAAATATTTTAATTGTTATTAATAATTTTCCAAATTAATAATTTAATTATTTACATTTGCAAAATTTAATATATAATAAGTCATTAATTGGTATTTATAATTAATTGATCCAGTTTACCAATATCAACAATAAAATTAATCATAAATGTAAATGTAATGCCACAATATGAATTCCTAAAATTATCGGTGGTTGGGGTCATTAATTATTTAAATCTACTTAAATTGCTTTAATGTAACATAAATAAATATATCACTAAATTTTCGTACCCATTTCTGTCAATTCAAATGCAGTTTATGATAATGAGGATAAATTTTCACAATATAATGTAATCAGACGTCACGTCTCATGTATTTCTATTTATATCTAGTGATGGAATAAATATTAATTGAAATCGAATAATTTAGGCCATTAGAAATACAGTTAGTTATCATATATTAAGTTAGAGCACTGTAGTACTATGAACTATTAAATGCATATAAAATATTCCTAGACATATCGACAAACTGATTACACTTTAAGTGTTGCATTGACATTTAGAGTCCGATCATATTTTTAGTTTCAGTCAATATTCAAAAATAACTTCAAGGAAATAAAATTAAATGAACTATTCTTCAACGGTTTCTCTTTGTTGATTTATGCATGAACGAAAATCAAATATTAATTAAATTTTCAAGTGTTTTCTGTTTATATAAAAACGATAAAATACACAAACAAGGGTAGTTGTAAATAAAATAGCACCAGAGTCACTGTTTGGTTTTTCACGACATGCTGCTGTTTTATGCTTCAAAATAATCATAGTGCTCTGCTTTACGACAGAAACAAAAACGGTTGATTAAATACCGTTGTAAAAGATAAAACATAGAGGTTATATTTGCTACTCGTATGTAATGCTGTTTGAATTTATAACCACGATCGTGAAAATATATTTCACTGAATGCATTTAAAAGCAAGAAATATATAGGGTGTTGTATTTTATTTTGAACTATTGTTCACGGAATCATAATGTGTAGCGGAACAAATTTTGTTTCGTGATTAATTTTAATTGTTTTCAACCTTTTCAACTGTCCACCTATTAGTTTAGGTCTAGGTCAAAGAAATATGAAATATGAAAAATTTATACCAAAAGTTCTTTCGCAGTTATTCACTTATGAGTATATGGAGATGAATGGACGAAATGTTTTATATTATTTTTATTATTATATTATAAACATTTACAATTTTTGTATTACAATATTTACAATTTTATTGTATTGACAGTCACTATAAATAACAACTAACAAATTTCATTTTTCTCCGACCAAATATTTTCTTTTTTGGCTTAGCTATGCCACTGGACTAAATCTGCTCCAAAATGTTGCAAGTCAAGAATTAGAGCACCACTGATGAATGCACTGATTCTTGATTCACTGAAACCAGAACACAATCCAGAGCAGCTAAATCTGTCGTAGGTTGTGATTCAATTTCAGCAGTGTAATTGGAACATATGCTTAGTAATGCTCTAATTCTTGACCCGCTGAAACCAGACCACAATCCAGAGCAGCTAAATCTGCAGTAGGGTTTGATTCAATTTCAATGTTTAGTAATGCTCTAATTCTTGACCCATTAAGATCAGAGCACAATCCAGAGCAACAATCTGCCCTGAAATTTGATCCAGTTTGAACAGGACAAGAATTAGAGCAAACATCAAAAAATGCTCTGATTCTGATCCACTGAAATCAGAAATGTGGTCCAGATTCAGCAGGTTAAGAATTAGAGCAAATGCTTTAGAATGCTCAGATTCTTAATCCACTGACACCGGAGCTCAATCTAGAGTAGTTTTTTTCCCTAGAATGTAATCCAGTTTCAGCATGTCAAGAATTAGAGCAAACATCTAAAAATACTATGATTCTCCACACTGAAACCCACTGAAATTTATCCTCGCATGTGATCCAGTTTCATTAAGTCAAGAATTACAGCAAATGTTTAAGAATGTTTAACCCACTAAAACTAGAACACAATCCAGAACAGTTAAATCTGCCTCAGTATACGAATCAGTTTCACCAGGACAAGAATTGCAGCAAGCTTTTAGAATTCTTGTCGCACTGAAACTAGAGTAAAATCTAGAGTAGCTTAATCAGCTCTAGAATGTGTTCCAGTTTCAGCAGGTCAAGAATTATAGCAAATACTTACTCCAATTCCTGACCCACTGAACTAGATGACTATCTGAGACATCCACGGAGGGCCCGGAAGGTGATTTATTCAGATCACCAGTTGGGGAGGAGTGGAGGCTCGAGGCCAGGCAATTCTCGCCGTGCCGTAGTACAACACCCTTAGATGAAGTATAACTAGAGATATGGCACACTCCTGTAGCTACGTACTACTGAGCAAGTAAAACATGTATGGTCGAGAGCCAGCTGAGTAGTGCACACTTACAGTTAGACGAACGAAATATTGGTCATAGTGTTAGTCACCTATCCTCATTATTTGTTTGGTTGAGTTTTCCATATAACTACTCCACTGGTCCACTGTTCTCACACTGCTGGCTGCAAGCGATTTTAAACCTTAGATCTTTCGACAATATATTTGGGCAATGCCATATCTCTAGTTATACCTCATCTAAGGCAACACCTATATACGTGAAAATAATTTGTTATGCTCGACTGGACGAATAAATTCTGTTAATAAATTTATGCTGTATGCATTTCGATGACTCATCCTGTATATATTAATAACAACATTTACTACTACAAAATATTATTATTAATTAATACTACCTACAATATTTTATTCAAATGAAAGGTAATCCTTTGAAATTTTGATTTGAATGTCCGTTAATTCTATTATGATTACTTGATCCTTACATAACTCATCAGGACTATTGTCCTGGATAATCTGTCGGCGACATATGTGTCCTGTGCAGAATTTTGAGCTCATAAATGCCTTGCGCAGTTCATACAGGACATTAAAATGTTGCCATGTGGGAAAATAACTGCGAAAACAACTGCTCGCTATAGAAACAAGAATTTGTTTAACAAATTAAAGAAGAATTAAAGATTATAAGTGCTATTTAAAGTTTTTATTATTACTAAAACTACAATTAAGTTAGCAGTGTTTATTTTTATAAATGTTTCTAGAAAAATTTAATTTTGTTAAACACAGAACAGGAACCGGAATTGCTTTTGTTCTCTTGATTAAAAAATGTAGTAAACTGGGTTATGTTCTGTTTATATTCAATGTTAATGCTATGTGAAAAATTAAACACAGAATTTTATTGCACAGGGGAAAAACGAATAAATTTGCATATATTACATGTATACTTTATTTTATTACATAATAAAATTAATGCGAATATTAGAAGTTATGTTTACTCAAATTAAAACATACCTCATTTTTATCTACTTCAATAATTCTTGACTTAATAATTAAACCATAATGACACGCCTATTTTTTACTTCCTTATACAAAAAAGTATTGTAATCACAAAAAAAATCGGTTTTCTGGATTTCAATGGAAATATCCATTTTGACTATCTCTGATGCCTTTTGACTAGTTTCGGCGTGACTTCTGTACATATGTACGTATGTAAGTACATACGTATCTCACAACTCAAAAATGATTAGCCGTAAAATTTTGAAATTTTGTGTATAGGTCTGCTATACTATATAGTTGTGCACCTCATCATTGCAATCGGCAATGCCAAAAAGGCACTTTGCTCGTAGTGTTTTTCGAATTTTTCACATAACTCAAAAACGGTTAGCCGCAGAATGTTGCAATTTTATTTATATAATTACTGTAACATCTAGTTGTGCACCTCTATTTATGGTTTCTATCGACCATTTCAAAAGGGCAATTTACTTTTGGTAGAAACTTAATAATAATAATTTAGTTGGCTTTTAATTTTTGAAGGAAATATTTGATAATAAATTGACATTGACAACTGTCAATATATTTCCTGATAAATATGTACGACTGAAAACAATATCTCTTTCTTTGCAAGTTTTTGAGCGATTAAAATAATTTTGTGCAATGCAATAAGGAATAGTGATAAAAATTTTCAGATGATTTATTTCGAAGGGAAGTACAAAGATATGAAACGAATGGATGTTGAAGAATGATTAGTCGTAGAATGATCTCACTTTCAAGAGAAATAAGTTTAAATGAATTGCAGCAAAAAATGTATATAATTTAGAGTACAAGGAACACATACCTTCACACAGATTTTTTTTATAAAAAATATTTTTTTCTATAACAGATGTTAAAGTGCAATTTTATCAACTCAAAATAGTGGATAAAGTAGCACTTTAACCGCAAGGGTAGATAAAGTAACACTTTAACAGCAAGGGTAGATAAAGTACTTTACCTTTTGTTTATTAGAAGTACATTTCCATAACAACGCACACTACTGACATTTTAAAATTGTTCTTAAATAATAATTTAATTTTTCTAATTCTTTTCTCTTCAAAACCTGCTATAGAAAAAAATAGAATTTTATACACGACGATAAAATTAAATTATCGACTCGGGAAAAATAATTCACTCGCGATTATATCGCTCGTGAATTAACACTTTCCGCTTGTCGATAAAATATTATTTTATCGTCTTGTATAAAAAATAACTATTAAATTCATTTTCCAATTTAATTTTTGAATTTTTAAGTTACTAGTAAACTATCACTGATTATTAAAGTGTAGTTTTTGTAATTCGCTTTTTATAGTGTTATATGTTTTTGCACATTAATGATTTCGATTATACAGGTCTAAACTTTTGAATATATGTTTCCATATTTGTCGATCATAGTACCGAAATAGTCCTATTTGTGTAGGATGTGAACATATTTGATTTCTCTGGTATTATGTTTGGTGTACTAGGAATTCTATCTATTTCAATAGAATGTCAATCGTTAGTCCACAGTAGTGATTACTAATCTGCAGTTTATACTAGTTTCCGGATTTGGTCAGAGCTGTAAATTTTGTTTAATAGAGGTCAAACAGCGGATTTGCAGTCAATACTTCTCTTCTGGTCGCAATTCGTTGATCATTGAATTTCCACTGAATGCAAAATGTTGTCAATTGCATAACTGAAACAAATGAAAATGTTGGGAAATAAAAGTTTTCGATGGAAAATAAATATTCATTCATGGATTATCAGCAATAACTGGGTGTATATATTCAGGGGCGCCGCTAGGAAATTTTCCAATTGAGGCGGAGGCAAAAATAAGTAACATTTTAAAACAAAACAAAATTTTTAAGAAATGAAAAAACTAAACATAAAATTTGTAACAAAAATTTATTGAAGTAAAGGGGTCCATTTTCAGTAATAAGTCATATTTTGCATATTTTTTATATTTTAGGTCATTTTCCAAGTGGGGGCAACTTCTGCCCAGTGGCGGAAAATTGTTCATTTCCATAGACCCATTTTTCAATTTACGAATTTCAACAAAATTCATTTTGATGCAAGATTAGTACGTTTAATATTATATACTATATTTTTATTGACTATACTTACTTTAATAAAACAGCTTCACTGTTTTCCATATTAAAACGTTTTTAATCTACCATTACGTTAATGCTTTTTGTTTCATTTAATTTTGTTTCTAAAATGTGTATAAAATGAAATACTTTGAATAATAGTATTCCTTGGGGAATAAGTGTATAAATAAAGAGATTTTCCATGTGATAGGAATGGTGTAAACATGAAGTTTGAATTTGTTACTGGGGCATTCGTATGCGCATAATACTTCTGCTCAGGGGACCTCCGGAAATGTAAATATTTCACCACCGACCTACCTATAAATTATTTCATATTTCACAGCTCTCGTCAACACAAAAAATCAATACAACTATTACAGGTACACTTGACATTCACAACGATTATTTTATTTTGCATCTCCAACTCTGTATATACGAATAGTTGTTGCATAGTAACAGACAAAGGTGTGTCACAAGCTATGTACGTAATAAGTAAGGAAACAAAAGTTCAATAAGTACCTAGTTTCTTTACCTGTTTCATACAATATTTTTTCTACTACATTTGAATAAGTACAAAAATGTATTTGAAATTAGGAATTTTTGACATTTGGAAAACCAATACCAAAGACTCCTTAATTTTTCATTTCACTAAGTTACTATAACAAAATTGTGGGTTATAAACAGATAAATGATATAAATAAAGTTATCATTCGAGATTTTTTGATTGTGATATATGTCAGTGTGAATCTAATAAATATAATAACTGTGTTATAAATATTTCTATAATAATTTTCTATTTTTATAGCTGTTAATGTTTCTATATACGTGAGTATTTCGTATTTTGATTTCGAGTAAAATAATGGTCTTATTATTTTTTTAGGAAAATATATAAATTAATATCCTGATATTCGTAAAACAAAGAGTCTCTTATTAAACGGAAGTAGAAAAACAACAATTAAATCACGACAACGAAGCTGGAGTGACTTAAGAATCATTTTTAACCCGAATGGGGTAGGTGACCAATTTCTAAATTTGGTATATGTGATAGCTTGTACAAAAATAATATACCCGTATTTTTTTAAAATTGTTAATTATATGTTGTTTTGAAGTAAATAAATAATATAGTACTTGGGAGGGGATTATGACGTCAACGAAGTTCATGAGAGCGGCGAAGGTAGACAGACGGAAATAGGTGGTGTGAGTGAGATAGTGCTAACTTAGTGAACGTCAGAGTAAAGGACGCTGTTTCTATTTAACGCAAATTACTAAACAATTTCTGATAAATATTTAACTTTTTTAATGTCAACGTTAATAAATAAATATACTTTCTATAATTCAATAGTTTTTTCATTAAAATTCTACCTTGGTCACCTACCCCATTGTCGTTACGTTGCAGGAATTATTAGTCATGTTCATCCAATCAGAATGCTTCATTTGATTGCAGTTTCCAGTGAAAAGTTTAATAAACCTCACATTTTATGTTTGAACTGTTGTCATTCGTGAAATAATCAAGCAAATTAAATTGGTAAAATTTACTAACCAGCTAGGGTGCGTTAAGTTACTATTGCGTCCTCGCCTATTTCACGTGGCACGAGTAGTACGTAACATAGTATCTTCAAATAATTTTGATAATGCTTATGTCGTGTTCCTTCTAAAAAAATGTTTTCCATTTGTTTATAATTTCAAAAATTGTTTTTCCTACGACCACTGTTAAAAGTAGTATTTTTAACGGTTGCTTAGCAAGTTAAAAATAATAGTTTATAACACAGTTAATACTTTTAAAACGTTGCCCTTGACAACGTGTTAAAAGTAAAAAACAAATTTACTTTTAACACGTCTTATGTTCAGTTGTTCATAACAAATACATCATGACCTGTCATAAATATCATTCTAATGCTTAGTTTTTATTTACTAATAGGTACATAACTGTGGTCGTAGGAAAAATAGTGTATGATATTTGTGTTAAAAGTGATTTTATTTCGTTCGTGTGGTTTGTTAAACTCGGCTTCGCCTCGTTTCAAATTTCCCCACTCACTCATAAAATGTCACTTTTAACACTTATATCATAAATAACTATTTGTTTACCTTTGTAATATTTTTTTTGCAATATCTGCACAGTAAGTTACCCATTAATAACAAAATTTAAACACAGTAAGTGGAACTTTTATTGCAGATTTGGTTTCCATGGTTATAGTAAACACTTCCCGTGCACGGTGGACAGTAAGTGTGTTACTTACAATTCATGGTGGATGGTAAGTATTTAGTTTCCACATCATCATAAACATTCATGGCACTCTTACTCTCAATTGCAATTCAACTTTTATTTTTGACATCAATCTGACAGACGTTAATTTTGAAACCTATTTTTCTTTTTCTATTATTTTTGTAGGTATTGCAAAAAATAGCTTACTAACCTTAAACTGTAAGTGATATTTGAAGTCTCGAATGTTTAGGAAATCTCGACCCTTCGGGTCTCGACTTCCCAAACAACATTCTCGACCTAAAAACTGTCACTTACAGTTCACGGTACGTAATATACTATTTCGCGCTTCCGTCTCATTATGACTAGTATTACACAAGTCAAAATCGTCCAAAAACTCTCTGTTCGCCGGCCTAGGCCAGCAAAATGTAGGAATACAAACTTAAATATCTGTGAATTCTAGTTACGCCTCTGGACAAAACATATTCCCGTCTTTCTTGAAAAAAACGGAAATAGTATGTACCATTACCATCTCAATCATAAATGTTTATTAATAGAAATGTTGGTAATACTGCCTGTCTAACATTTTCTTACTTCATTGTCTATATATGTTATATGTTATAGAATATGATTAGCAGTTGCATTATTTGTTCTAATATATGTCCAAAAAAATCAAAATTATTATTTCCTGCGTAAGTATTATAAATAACTAATACTTACTGTTTAATGTAGTATGTTTCTTAAATTACAAATTTTCTCTTTTAACTTTCTGAAAGATTTCTTCAGAAAAGCATATTGGGTTGAAGTTCTTCTTCTAACTGAAGTGTTACAAATATCATAATTCAAATTTGATGTTTAACTGGCCTGGAGTGTGCTGCCCTCGGTTGCAACTTTTGGTAATATCCGCTGATCTTGTATCGTGAGGAAACCGGATTTTAATATTTTGAGTGGTCGAACGAAAGAAAAAGGCATAAAAATAAAAACTAGACAATTTAAATCTCGATGTTTACTTTGGCTCATTTGTTCTGGTGGGGAGAAGTAAGTAAGTGTTCAGTCTGCCGTATTCGGTCTGCTAATGGAAAAATACTCTACTTGATATGAAAATCTGTAACATAACCACATCAATAATTTAAAACAAAATTTATTAGATTATTCTTCAAAAATAAGGATACTGAAAAGAACTAAACTTTAGATTTGGCATCTAAATTAAGAAGTAAAAATAATGTGAAATTAAAAGAACTCAAATGGGAGATATATCACGCATGTTATTTTAATAAAATCACATTCGCTTGTTGCTTTTTTCCTAAGCAGTTGTAAGTAAAGATTTACATAAATAAAAAAATTTGTACTCCTGTATAATTATATGAAATTACAGTTATTATTATAATTAAACAGTTAGATTAGTGAAAATAAGTAGGTAATAGGTAACATTTTATAATTACATCTTTGAGCAAATAATACCATACGCAATAATTGAATTCTGTGAAGTACATTATGAGTAATTCAACAATATAAATGGTTACTTTCTTCTTCTCTGCGTATACCCTTAAATTGCTATTTTGTGTTAAGTTATTTAAATGATATAATGCAGACTTTAATTGGATGAAGTAAAGGTGGTGTATCAAAATGAGTTTTAATATTTAATTATTTATTAAATACATTGTACTATCGATTTCGAATGTTATACATTCATCTTCAGACACAGCTGAAAAGGTACATTATTTAATATTTTATTTAAGCAGAATATATATTATTGATGAACATATATTGTTTTTGTAGGTTATGTATGTAAGTGCAATGAACATTAAACACGATAAATAATTTTGTATGAAACTTACTGTCATTAGTGACATGTTAAAATTGTTAAAAAATATATATCGAAAATTATTTTGTAAAATATTTTGTCAGGAGGATGATATAAATATGTGTTTCTATCTGATGAAAGGGCGGTGAAGATTGGGGTTATTGGCGGACATTGAATGAGAGATATTTAGGAAAGAGAGAGAGAATACATTATGATCTTTTAGAGTTTAAGTTAATAATGGCGGTAGATTTTATAAAATGTGGGGTTCTGGCAAATATATTTGATCATTTAATTTAGTAATGGTTGGTTTTCTTTCATGTTTTATTATTTCATAGTTTTAAAGAAACTGTAATTTGTGGTAACTATCTTCTGAATGTAATAATGTTGCATTTTCAATTGTTGCATTATGATTATTATTTATTAAATGTGTGCCGAATGCTGAATATGTATTGTTTTTAAGATGTTCTTTAAATCGTGTTTTTATATTTCGTGAAGTTAAACCAATGTATTTGTAATGTGTTTTAAATTATTGTGAATTTCTGTATAGTATGGATTATGGAATTGAAATGCAATGTTGGTTATGTTGTTTTGTATGCTTTTTTTTATTTTGTACTATATGTTTTTGTTTAGTATTATTGTAGCAATTTGTTATATCTGTTATTGAAAATTTATTGTTTAATCCTATATTAAATATTGTATTTTATTTTTTGTTGAAATTTGTATTTGATAATGGAGTATTAAGTGGAACATGAATGAGGCTTTTTTTATTTTCGGGTTATGGTATGAGAGTTTTGGTATAATTACATCTGTAGTGGTTCTTTTCTGTAAATTTCAAATTCTATATTATTTGTTATGATTTCTTAAAGTCAGATCTAAAAAAATAATTTTTTGGTTTAAATCTATTTCTAAAGTAAATTTAATTTTTGAAAGTGTGTTTATTTTATTACGAAAATTGTGTAGGCCTTGGAGGCTACCTGACCAGAGTACTGAAATGTTATTTACATATCGTTTCCTAAATATCATGTGTTTACTTAATGATTCATTCATGATTTTATTTTCTAAATTATCAATGAAAATATTTGCTAGGAGTCCACTAATGGGGCTTCCCATTGGTAGACTATCCTCTAGTTTATATATATTATTATCGAAATTGAAAAAAAATTGTTTAGTTGTAATTCAGAAAAATTCTAAAATGTTTTCTAAGTCAGTTTCATCTAAATTATATTGTTCTATGAAGTCTGTGTTGTTATTTATTAATGGTTTTAAAAGTGCTAAAGATTCATAAACTGGAATATTAGTGGAAAGATTTACTATATCGAAAGGGATTCTGATGAATTTTTTATGTTTTGTTTGTAAAGTATTATTAAGTTCTGTTATTTGTTCAGTTGAATTTTTGATTGAATGTTTAGAATTGTATTGAGATCTGTTTATGATTATTTTATGGAGGGATTTGGCTAAAAGGTGTGCTGGTGCGGTAGTAAATGAAGTGATGGGTCTTATCGATTTTTCGGGTTTATGAAGCTTAATTAAACCATAGAGAGTGGGCGGGGTGTGTTTTTTTCTATGTTATGGGGTTTCATATTTATCATGTTTAATGTTTATTGCACATAACTTACAAAAACAATATGTTCAACCACATGTTCATCAATAATATATATTCTGTTAAATAAAATATTAAATAATTTACCTTCTCAGTTGTGTCTAAAGATAAATATACCTATAACATTCGAAATCGATATCACGAAGTATTTAATAAATAATTAAAAATTAAAACTCAGTTTGATACTCCACCTTTACTTCATCCAATACAATGCAAACGGAACTAGAGTTCTATAAGAAAGCAGACTTTAATATTCCCACATTCATTTATGTTAATTGCGAACAGGGTATAAGAACATAATTTCAACATCATTTAATTAAAATTATTGAACCTGAGAATAGAGTTTTGTTACACAATGGAAGTCTTTTTAAAACGTCCAAAATTTTTTTTAACTTTGGTTGGATTCTGGCCTATAGAAACAAAGTGGTTTTGGTTTTATAATGCATATTGTTATGTATTCATATTTTTGTTCATGTTAATGTTTACTTCTCAATTAATAGATTTTTGTTTACGATTTCATGATTTAGACCTTCTAGTAGAATCGGCCACCACCTTTTTTATGGGGGCGGTTTATTTTGCTAAATTACTGTTTTTAAAAAAAGACAAATTATCACAACTTTTAAAACTAGTAAAAGACCCAATATTCGTTCTGTATGAAGACGATCAAGAAAAATATATGAAAAAATGGGCAAAATTCGCAATTAAATACTACAATATGATTTTCTGTATTACTGTAACTGCATGTTCCATTTTTGTTTTTGGGATTATTTTCTTCTCTACAGAACATCACAAACTTCCTTATAACAGTTGGTTCCCAATGGATATAAAAAACAGCACTGTAAACTGGGCAATCGCTGTTACATTTCAAATTAGTCAACTCGTATATTGTAATGCTTGTGGCATCCATTTAGATGTAACGCCGTGTATATTTATGAACATATGTTGTGCTCAAATTCAAATACTGAAAGATTCGTTAGAAAATGCAATTAAGAGGGCCGAAAAATATTGCGAACTTCAACAAGATAAGGACAGCAGAGAAAATAAAATACAAAAACAATTTGAAGGAAATTATATTGAAATGTTGGACGAAAATGTAGATAAGAAGGTGCAAGAAATTCTTCGGAATTGTGTCTTACGACATATTGCTATAATTGAGTAAGAAAGTTAAACTTACCGAAACTTTTATTAAAACAAGAACTTACAGGTTGCTTAACCAGACTATGGAAGTGTTTTCTTCAGGAATGTTTTTGCATATTATGGGAGTAGTACTTGCCATGTGCTTTACTGGTTATCAGTTAGTTTCAGTAAGTTCCACATTTTGTTTTGATTTATACAGGTGTGTCAAACAATATTAATAATCCCCAGAAATTGTAAAGGACATCAAATATATAATATATATAGTATAACATCATTGAGGAACGTAGGATATATAAAAATAAATTATTATTTTTTCGCACTGCGGCAGTAAAACACACACCCATGCACATAACATACACCCAGGCATAGCAGCTACTCAAGCACTTCATGTACACAATTCACTATTTGTAACAAATTACCCAACCGCAGATTACACACTGCGAACTATTTTGTAATTTAATGTAATACATATAAATTTAAGTGCACTTCGCAAAAAACACATTCACTACTCAGTTTTTGCAAATTTTGTCTTATTGTGTCCTGTGCCTCTCTAATTTTATGCCTTGTCTTGGCCGGTAAAATGTAGGGATGCCAACTTAAATATTTTAGCATTACATTATTAAATTATATCTCCTGTACAAACTGCAACACTTGAAATTTGTCGATAAACTTTTTAAACATCTGTATTTTGACATATTAAAGTGATCTAATAATTCTAATTTTCAGACACCTATGTACAGCATGAAATTCTTATTAACATTGGTATATTTTATTACAATTGCCATGTTCATTACTCTGTATTGTTGGAATGGAGAATACATAGTTTCAGAAGTAAAATATGATTATTATTTTATTTTCATAACTTTCATTATAAAAAATTATTTTAATATATACTTATGTAAATTATATTAATATTTGTAATTATAAATTAAAATTTTGTTATTTCAGAGCGAAACTATTGTGAACAGTTGCTTTATTATGGAATGGTACCGATGTAGTATGAAGGTACGAAAATCTCTTTTTATAATAATGGAAAAGGCGAAATATCCATTACGTTTTACTACTGGAGTATTATTTGTTTGTTCCCGAGACACGCTGAAAGAAGTAAATACTTCATATTATATTAACAAGTATCAATAATATTAATTATTGTAGATATTGAAAACTTCATATTCTTATTTTACTATACTGAACGGGATAGGACATAATAACAACTGAGATTTAGGTCAATTACTCTCAGTTTCTGTCACCGCCAATAAATTATCTTCACTTCGCTTATATTATTATCACAAAAACGAGATGTGTAAATTAAATAATAAGTCTAACAACGTAGCGCTCGATTTGGTAACACTTGGAATGCAAGACTTGGAGAAGAGGCAAGTGAACATGTCGTATGCCTTCAGTACGAATTGGAACTCACTAAAGCCATTTCATTGTGACTTATGGAGACAGTGTTACTTCAAGGGGCCAGGTTTTTTGGTGGTTTTGGGCATTTTCAGAAGGAAAGAGTCGATTTAAATCATTCAAGATCCGTTGAAAATGACGACAGACTTATGGATCTTGTGTAGTCGGATTATCGTTTGACAGTACTTAATGATAGAGGAAGAAGAATTTAATTCACAACCCCGTTCATCAGATTTTGATTATTTCATTGGGGTTGAGAAAAAAATAAATTTTGGCTGCTCAGACTCCTTATTCAGCTAATTTGAGTTCGTATCACTTTTCGCCGCCAGGAGATTAAAAATTCTTCTCAAGATGAAATATTTTGGAACATTTAAACGGCTGGAACAGACCAGATGAAGATGACTCCAGTATCCGAATTCCAGCACTGCCATGAGGATAGGAAGCACCATCTCCAGCACTGTGTGGCTTCCCAAGGAAGTTATTTTGAGGGAAACAGTACTGAATTATAATTCTATTACAATATAACAAAATCAGTCTTATTACTTAAATTACAAACCTCACGTACACATTGAAAAAATAAAAAAATACTTGTTTATTCCACTATTTAATATATCGATTATCATCAGACTGATCATCGTCTTATAATGAATATTAAATTTTATATAGAGAAATAATGGCTTTTATGTTTTCCATCAAGTACCAATTATTAATTCTTTCTCTATTGCAAATATATACCATTCTTCTATATCTAGATGATGGTTAAAGCGTGCTTTTCAAAAGTCAAAATAGTAGATCAAGTAGCTCTTTAGTTTAACTGGAACGATAGATAAAGTAGTATTATAATAGAAAGGATAGATAGAGTACTTTAATTTTTATGTAGTACAAATTAATTTCTATAATATCCCACACTATTGAGATTTTAATATTGTTCTCAAATAATTGTTTCATTTTTCAATTATATTTCTCTTTACAATCTGCTATAGAAAAAGAATACTTCATTAAAAAATTGATTAAAGAACTTTGACTGCGAAGTAACTCGGGTCAAAAATGATTCTAAAATCACGCCAGCTTCGCTGTTGTCATTTAAATGTCATTTTTGACACTCGTTTGTCTGTTATTAAGCAACCAATGTTTGTAAATTTTTTCAACAAATCCATGTCTCTTGTTATATTACCTATGATAATTCAAGGAATAACAAACATATTGGTCCATATTACGAGCACACTTTAATAGAGCGCTGTTGTTAAAAGTGACGTCTAGCCCCATAAGATTATAATGTAAAAGCAGGCTTTTTAAAAGTGATTTTATTATAAAAGTACGTTTGTGATATGGGCCAAAATTTTTCTTATCAACAAATTGTAACCATGATGATATTACAGTGGTTTTAACAATTTTTTTCTCTGAAAAATTGTCTTCTTCCTCCTACATCCAATGAAGAATTCTGATTGAGTGAAATTAAAGTGTGTGGAATACTCATGTTAAAAGTTTATTTAATTCTGTCCCTTAATTTTTTGCGACATTCTTTTGTTTTTATTATAAACTTCTAAAAAAAATATACGAGTAGTTGTAATAAATCCTGAATTGTATGTTTTTTGTTTTATTTTTGTGATTTTCTGCAAAATGTTAAATTGCTGGCAATTTGAAACAGTTCTTATCTTGTTCGGAGAAAAAAATAAATACAAGTTTAAACCTCTTGCATTTGAAATGTCAGGGGAGGCAAGTTATAATTCGTGGTATCTCACCTTGATGTGATTCTCCGATTCTCGTTCTCGTCGCATTTAAAACATTTGCATCCCGCGAATCTACATATTCAAATGTGGGTCAGGAACAACTGATGATTCTTCTGTTTAAACCTCGTTGCCGGGCAACAGATTCAAATCGTCGCAACGAACATTACCTCTAATCGTTCCACGAGGTTAAAAACAAATTAGCGCAAGAAAGAACGCACTTGCCAATTTCAATCCGGCTTCTAATTAAACGTAATTGGCAGAAATGTGCTAATTACGATGGAATTGACTAATAGTTAATAAGTTTTCTGTGATTTACTTTTTTCTTCGATAAGTAAGCAATTAAAAAATAATATATAAAAAGTGCCTTCACGGAAATTGAAATTATTTTAATTTAACGTGAAATACTTATTACCAACCAGGGCATGTAACCGAAAAAAATACTGGTTAACGGTTAACCCTTATAGAGAACGTTATAATAATAACGGTTTTAGTTCGAAAACCGGTTTTTGAAAATTGGAAACCGGTTTAAACCGGTTAATATATCGGTTAAAAAAATAATTAAAATTAATTAAAACAAATTAATTATAAAAATTTGATTAAAAAAATAGAGAATAATTAATTAAAAATTTTTTTTTTAAATATCATCTGAGAAAAATATCACATTTAAAAAAAAGCAATTTAATTAATGAATATTTACAAAAATTCCCGTAATATATTCAGAAAAACGCAGGTCACTTTTCAATTTTAAACTTGCCTGTGTTGACAAAGGCCGTATTTATTTGGGACTTTTTAAGTAACCTTAACGGCCAAAGAAACTACCTACATTTATGACTCTCCAATAAAATGTTAATTGTAAAAACTGTGATGACTCATGTTCAAATACAAATAGAAAACACAGATATAAAAAAATATATTAAAATTTTTCCTCGCTAAATGATATTAAAATAAAGGTTAATGTTCGCTAAAACCGGTTTATTTTTTTTTTGGTTAACGGTTACCGGTATTGAAAAATATCGGTTAAAATTACAGTTAAAGTTCGCAATTTTTGTTCAAAATATCGGTTACCGGTTTTTATTAACCGGTTTTTTTAACCGGTTACATGCCCTGCATACTTTTTGCCAAAAACAAAAGCTGATTGACATGGTAATTATTTGTCATTTTTTATTTACATTTAATACCAAATACGACGTACTTCTGACAACTTTTCTCCAGAAACAAAAGCCTGTTGACATGATTTTTGACATTTTTGCACGCCAAACATAGTCGAGTATTTACATTTGATACCAAGCACGACTTACTTTTGAAATATTTTAGCTGAAAACAAAAGACATTCGACAAGGAATTTTTTTGTCATTTCTAGACGCCAGCCCTCATCAAAATATCCTTTCATTTGATACCAAACACGAGTTACTTCTAAAATATTTTAGCAGAAAACAAAAGATAATCGACATGGAACATTTTGAAGAATACAACGGGCGTGATCTTGAGTAATAGTACACTTAAGTTGTATACTTTTAAAGTGCTATTAGTTTGTGTCTTATATATTAACTTTTATTATTCCTTTTACATCTGTGACTGTATTATTTACGAGATTATAAAAGTATATTATCCTATTATTTCGGCCCTCTACGTTACGGGAAAAATACTGATATTCGATTTTGTCATTTGTTTAAGCCTACTTGATTGCAATTTTAAACACCTGATAAAATTTGTTTTAAACGATATTTCTCTGGAACTAATGATCGGATTTGAAAAATAAAAAAACTGTTGAGAAGAGTATTGAAAGGCCTTTCGAACTGTGTCATGTTTGACACTCTTTTCCATTTAAAATTTTTGAGGTGCAGTCCACCCCCATTATAGGGTTGAAGTTATGCCATTGGAACTAATCCATTCAGGTGTTCCCCCTTTATACTAAAAATGACGTGTTCGAGCGTTTTTTGCAAAATTGATGTTAAGTGGCCAAAAATTGCGCTGATAATTTTCATTGAGCCACCCTGTATATAGAAGGTGGAAATAATAATATAAGAAACAGTTAATAAATAAATAATTAGGACAAATGAACTTTATCTAAACAAAAAGATGTCTGTAAAACAATTGATAGTTGTTAATTGGACCACGAACCTTGGCCTACAACGGAAATGATGACCGGAAGTACTTATATTTGGAAATTTTGTTTTGATAATTGTTATCTATATTCGCAAATATATTCCAAACCATATCCAAATAAAAATTAATATCTTTTCTCATCTCCAAGTAATTTACAATCATAGTTAATCATGAAAACTAACAATATTTAGATTTGCACCTTAAAATTTTGATTTTACGGCCGAAAAAATCCAAAATGACCCATTTTTCGGTCAAAAATTTTGGTTTTTTAAAATAGTCCAAATTGATAGTCGCCGATGAGCTGATTCTAAATTTTCAAACCGAATTTAATTATCTCTTCCCATTCCTGAGATATTAGGCTTCAAAGTTGCACCTCAAAAAAGTGTGTTTTTTGACTATATCTCTAAAATGGGTAGAGATACAGTCTCAACGATTATACCAGTCGATTCTACGCACAAAGTTACATAAAGAAATGTTTTCTTCGCATATATGTTCTTTGGAACGATTTGGTGTAAAATGAGGAAAAAGAAAAAAACCGGAATTTCAGTTTTTCGCTGGAGAACTTTTTGGGTCCAAATCTTTTCATTTTTCAGACTTAAGTAAATACAGATGCGCTGATTTCAGATTTTCAAACCGATTTCAATTATCTCTTACCGTTCTCGAGATATTTGGGTTCAAAGTTGGAACTGAAAAAAATCGTTTTTCAGGAATATCCCTGAAATGGGTCAAGATACGATCTCGACGACTTCACCATTCGATTCTACGGGCAAAATTACATAAGTGTACCAATTTTCAGATTAATATTCCAATGGATACAATTTTTAGAGCAAAAAAACGAAAATCGCGAAAATCGAAAAATCGCCTGATGAACCCCTTGCGATTTTTTTTCGATTTTTGACGATTTTCGTTTTTCCTCTATAAAATTTGTATCCATTGGAATAAAAATCTGAAAATTGGTACAAAAATGTAATTTTGCCCGTAGAATCGATTGGTGAGCTCGCCAAAGTCGTATCTGAACCCATTTCAGAATTATTCCTGAAAAACTGATTTTTTCAGGTCTAACTTTGAACACAAATATCTCGAGAACGGTAAAAGATAATTGAAATCGGTTTGAAAATTTGGAATCAGCGCATCTGTATTTACTTAAGTCCAGAATATAAAATATTATGGTGACAAAAAGTTTCCAAGCGAAAAATTGAAATTCAGGTTTTTTTCGTTTTTCTCATTTTTCACCAAATCGTTCCAAAGATCGTATATGCGGAGAAAACATTTCTTTATGTAACTTTGCGCGTAGAATCGACTGGTGTAATCGTTGATACTGTATCTCTACCCATTTTAGAGATATGTTCAAAAAACACACTTTTTTGAGGTGCAACTTTGAGGCCAAATATCTCAGGAATGGGAAGAGATAATTAAATTCGGTTTGAAAATTTGAAATCAGCGCATCGGCGACTATCAATTTGGTTTTTTCAAAAATATCAATAAATTTTACCTAAAAATGGGTTTATTTGGGTTATTTCACACCCTGGAATGGGTTTAAAGTGCTTAACAATGATTTAGGTGTTCATAATTAAAAAAATAAGTTTAACATGATTATGTGTTGCATTTTATACCCAAAAATGAGTTGAAAAGTGTCTAAACATATTGTATAGTACATTTGGAAATTTGTCACACCTTAAAATGGGTAAAAAGGAACCCAAACCTGACCTAAAATTGGGTTTAAAGGGTGTCAACAATCAAAAACCAAAATTTTGGACTCATACATGGGTATTTTTGGAATATTTCAGCTGTATATGAAAAATTTTACAGTAAAAACCTAAAAACTGTAACTTTTTATATTCAACTGTAATTAGAAATTACTAAAAGTTAGTTACAAACAGGGAATGTAACCGAAATAAATACTGGTTAACGGTTAACCCTTATAGAGAACGTTATAATAATAAAGGTTTTAGTTTGAAAACCGGTTTTTAAAAATTGGAAACCGGTTTAAACCGGTTAATATATCGGTTTAAAAAATTATTAACATTAATTAAAAAAAAAGTAATTATAAATATTTGATTAAAAAAAATTATAGAATAAATAATTTAAAAAAATAATAAAAAATTACCATCTGAGAAAATATAACAATTAAAAAAAACAATTTAATTAATAAATATTCACAAAATTTCCCGTACTTTATTCAGAAAAACGCAGGTCTCTTTTCAATTTTAAACTTGCCTGTGTTGACAAAGGCCGTATTTATTTGGACTTTTTAAGTAACCTTAACGGCCAAAGAGACCTACATTTATGACTCTCCAATAAAATGTTAATTGTAAAAACTGTCATGACTCATGTTCAAATACAAATAGAAAACACAGATATAAAAAAAAATATTAATTTTTTTTCTCGCTAAATAATATTAAAATAAAGGTTAATGTTCGCTAAAACCGGTTTATTTTTTTTGGTTAACGGTTACTGGTATTTTCGGCCTGAAAAATATCGGTTAAAATTACGGTTAAAGTTCGCAATTTTCGTTAAAAATATCGGTTACCGGTTTTTATTAACCGGTTTTTTTAACCGGTTACATGCCCTGTTACCAACTAACGCTTACTTAAGGAAGTCATGATAATTTTGTAATAATCTGATTGATTTTGACATTTCCCGTTTCAAGAGAAATATTTTTTTTTAAATTGTAAATATCATGTTTATCAAATTTGGCTGAAACTTCATATTTAAGATTATGACATCAATATTTCTAGAAGATTACTGAAAAACAGACAATCTCTACCATTTCGGAAACAGCTCATATTTTATTTATAAATATTTTACGACGTATTCTTTAATTTCAAATAATTAATAACTGTCTCATATCATTTCTTTTCTTTTTTAGGATGTCTCCATCAAATACAAGTAGGTATATGTTCTTCAAAATGTGAGTTCCAATTATTTTTTTTATTTTATTGATTTTTAGCATAGTAAATTATTTTGATATAGTATATATATTTAAGTTGCAATTGTGTTACATTACAAATAAGTCATGTGAGAAATTTTTAGCTCAAGAGGCCGTTAGTCCAAGTGGTGTATTTTTCTCAATTGATTAACACACGTGTGCCGCACAATATTTTATCCAACACCTTTTAATCATTGATATAAAATATATAAAAGGTTTTTTGTCAGTTAATATTTTATAATGACATTTAACACAAACATAGTGTAGAGAATGTTTTATAACATATAGTTACTATGATATGAACCATCAAACAGTGAGTTATAATTTCTAACTCACATGTGTTTTATGACCTCCTTTATTTAACTAAAAACACCATAATTATAGCGTTATAATTACACGGTGTTGGATAAAAGAGTTTTTTCTGAAACCGGCGCGAAAGTACTATTTTCGCTCCTAAAATGCGGCGCGAAAGTTTAATTTCCCTGACTAGTCATGAATATATTTAAACATTTTTGTTGTACCTTATTTTTATTTTTTGGGCAGTAGATCTGCTACAACCTCTGCTGCCGCTTCTTTTATATCTACAGGAACCTTGTCGCGTTGATTAGTTTCGCAAATCATAGCAAATTACTACACTCGCACGCATCAAAAATTCAAAACTGACAGCACTGACAGTTTGATTTGAATTTAAAATTATTTTTTATTATTATCGAAGGTTTCAGAAAAAAATTAATACATGATTCGTCAGAAAAATGTATGACTTGACTCGGAGCCGTAAAATACTCGGCACGAAGTGCCTCGTATTTCAATGTGGCTCCTCGACAGTAATGTATCATTTTCCTGACTCTTATGTAAATAACTATTTTACACAGTTTACAAAAAAATGTAAAATTATAAAGTTATTTCAGAAAAACGATGAAATCAAAATAATTAAATTAATATTTATTGCGAAATGTATTGTTATTTATATTAACACTATAAATATGAGTTATTACCTGCTTTATTTATCTAAAAACACCATAGCTCAACCGTTATAATTAAATGGTGTTCAATAAAATAATTAATATTATAGTTTTATTGAAATGGGTATTAATTATCATATTTTGAACAATTAATTATTGATAGTAATTTTTTTTGTAGTGATAGACATTTCTTAAAATGTAATAACATACCAACGATTCGATTCATCTTCAGCAGGGTGATAATAGTATGAAAAATTATTTAATGTTTACTAATTTGTGTTCTTATTCATAACCTCCCAGTGGTCCAAAAATGTCAGTTATAAGGACCCTTAATTTTATTTACAATAATTTTGAAACACTCTGTTATATCTGCTAGACTTTATTTTACTATGAAAACTGAGGTTATTTATTTTATTAGTACTAGTATAGTAAAAAGAATTACAGCAACTTAAGTACAATGTGTTGTAAACACAGATTTTTTATATTCGTGAAGTAGAGACTTCTGAAAAGATTAATACATCACCTGGCTAGTGATTTTAGTGAGAATATGAGTGAAAGTAAAGATGACGAGGCGTAACGAATGCCGAGAGTGCCCTTGGAACTTTGCGCTGTTTTTGTGTCCATTATCTTAGCTTGGCGATGGCGTTGTATTTTTTCGCGCCTTGCGGTTCGTGCGTCGCAACGGATGACGTCGCCTTGTGATTAACGACGGGAGTGTCACGTCGGACTCTCGCTCTAATTACTCACGAGAACTTGATCCTGCAACTCCTCAACTTTGGAATCGGGGTTGCGGAAAAACTTGAACTCGAGCGCAAGATTATTATTCGAACTGGAAGATTATAATTGTGGCATAACATAATACATCCGGGCACACTCTTCAACAGCATACCACGTATCAATATTCAGAATATTTTGAATTCATTTCGTAACTAAAATTTCCTTCATAAAATTTGTATGACTAAAACCGGAACCAAACTTACCTTGATTCACGCATGCAAATATATACCTTATATATTTCTTCCACCTTTTTTAATTTTACAACAAAACTTCCTCATTTTTATTTATTTTATATTTTAAACTTACATCAAATTTGACATTATATATCAATACCTCCCTTATCTATATATTGATACGCGGAAGGTAAAAAACACTATACCTACTGTTTTTAAAAGTCGTTTTTTTACATCAGCATTATACATAAACCTTGTTTATCTTTCATTATTAAACGATTGCTGTTAACAAAATCAAATGAGTTTTGACATAATGTTCGCGTGCAACACCAGTTAATGCTAACAGCGATATAGTGCATTAAAAAAATATATTATATTTTACGTCTATTATATGTATATCGGGTGGGGCACAGTAACCTCCCTACTTTCAATAGGTAAGGGAGGGTATGTCGTAGAAGGGTGAGGATAGTCGCAAAAGGAACAGATAGTCGGGAAGTTATGTTTATAATTCTCTTCAATCGTAAATATGGCGTAGTCCAAAAAGCAGAACACTTTTGCCGTCGAAACTTACTTTTCGAAAAACTAATGAATCGCAGCAGTGCATTGTGCGTTTCGTACTTGCTACCAAATCTTCCTTCAGGGCTTAGTTGCCGACCGACAATCTGTTTTGTTGGGGGTTGAAAACGTTAAAAAAGCAGAAAGTGTCTATGAAAAGAAATGGACGACAGCGGACCTCTCGAACACTGAAGAATTGATACTTACTTTCTTATGAAGGAATTTGCATCTTACCGTGAATTCTGTTCGGTATGTTCCCATGATCCAAGAGTTTTAGTGCCAGCTTTGTAATAATTTAATGCAGGAAATGTTTGGTTCTAACAGAATTAAACCACAGCCAACACAGCTCGAAATTTAGTGACTATTTTGAGAGAGATATTCCCTGGCCAACTGACTTCTGCAAGAGGCAATATTTCGTGACCCTGCGCTCGCCCGTTTTAACGCCCTGTGACTATTTCTTGTGGGGATATCTAAAGACTGAAATGTTGAAACATCGTCCCAGAACCCTACAAATCCTAGAGGATGCAATTCGCTTGGAAATAGCCTTCATATAAAATTTTATGCTTAATAGAGTTATGCAAAATCCTAGAATCCGCCTGCATCAGTATATTAACAACAATGGCCACTACTTGCGAGAAATTATTTTTAAAACTAGGTGATTTAAAACTTCCCGTGCTGTAGTTGAAGAAACTAAAAATAAAACTCTTATATGTCTACTAGTAATAAATTAAAAGGTTATATTAAAATCTTGAAATTTAGAAAATTAGGACGGTTTTGTTAAAATACACATTTTTAAATCAAAATAATTTAAGCTGTCAAAATGAGACATATATCAAATTAGATAATTATTTTTTACTAATTGTTATGAGCAGTGGCATAGCAAGTATTATTAGCACCCAGGGCAAAACATTTGCTGATCGCACCACCCTCCCCCCTCTTCCAATAAAAAAAAATGGTTTCTAATATAAATTAAGTACCTTTTTTTTACTAAAAAAATGCATGGAAACTTTGAAATAATACATGAATAAATTTATTTTTTCTAATTTTAACTGCTGCAAAATAGGTAATTATATCGCTCTAATCTATAAACAATGCAATAATTGTCCTATTTGTCAGTAATCTACATTGCCCTCTTGATGCAAACTATGCAATTTGGTCTGGTCATTCAAATCTAATTTTGCCGCTCCCTAAATTGAGGTGCCTGTTCACTAGAAATGAACGAATGAACTACACTTATTTTTGCCAATTTAAAAAAAAATGTTTTTGTTCTATTCTATAATCAGTATATCAAACTATAAAAGTCATTAATCTTTCGTGCATAGGTATAGAAACACCCTAAATACAGAATACATATTTTTAAATATAAGTGTACAAGGGTGCACCGTATCATTAAAGCGTAAGATGTTTGTTATCATTTTTACGATAAGTTTAATGTTGTCATAAATTTCAGTACAATTTGTTTATCTACCGGTTTAGCCATAATAAAATCCATACTAATATTATAAAATATAAAAGTTTTATGGCAGTCTACAACAGGGATAAAAGTTATGATTTTTCTTGAAGATAAAACAGCTTGGATGGATGATGACATAAAATAAACACGATAATCCAACTGCTCTACATTTCTTATCAGATTATTTCGTTTCTTTTTCAGCACAAAGAAAACATTTCAAATACTTGAATGCGACATGAGCCAACAAAGTAACTGACATCTGGTGGAGATCTAGTTTGCGTGAAGTAAAATATCTAGCAAATCAAAAAGATATTGTTCAATACCCCAATTCAATAATTATATTATTGCAAAAATATCCATACATTATTCTTTTATTGATATTGAATTAAAAAGTAAATGGAAAATTGCATTATAGATAAGGAAAAAGACGAAAATGTGAATTCGAGATTCTCGAATTTCAATAATATCGCGGAGTTTTCTCGAGGTTTTAAAATAATTTTTTTTCAAACGTCGTAAATGTTTTGACTTGATTCAGAAGGTAGAAATTAAATTTCTACGCCACCGAAATTGAAATATAGTTACTTTTCGCCGCCGGCGTAGAAGAAAAATAAACAAGTATCCATAAAAGGAACTATATAGAATCAGCGAATAAAATATAACTTATACAACAGAAACCTGCAAAATGTCAGATTGAAATTGATAACCTAAAAATTTCATACACCATATACTCATAACAGTAGTAATAGTGTACTATTAAAAAACAAAATCAGAAACCTAAATTTTCATCATTTTATTGCATTTTATATGACTATCTGGTTACGCAGACAAAATGTAGGCGGAGCAGATAATTATAATGCACCAACATATTTGTACTAATAATTATAGTCTGAATAAAATAATTTTATGTTTTCATAAATATATATTTTATTCTTAATTTCCCAAAAGAATGTTCAATTTCTCTAGGAATGAAAGCACTATGCATAGATGGCGTGCGTGACAAAGCCATATTCAACCAAGAAAACTCGAGAAATCTCGGCGAAATTCGAGATTGAGACTAGATAATAACATTCGAGATGAGAAATAAACGAGACATTTTACATTTAAAATGAGACGATACGAGAAAAAGAAAAATCTCGTCTCGTCTCGTCTCACAGGATCACTATCTGTTCTCCTCATTTCTTGTCTTCAGATTATCATCAATGTAAATGCGAGTGTAAATGTATGTAGAAAATGAAATGTTACCCTATTTTTAAGATTTTAGTGTTGCCAACTATTGTCAGTAGTTATCCCGGCTTGTCACAAAAATTCACACTACCTTACGCAAAATAATATAATAAAATTGAATGTATAATAATTTTTGATTGTGGATTTGATGAAATTGCGATAAGAATTTCATTCATATGTAGACAAATTTTACTTGCATATTAGCTATGCATTGCGACAAAGGACCTACAACTTATAGTGCGTTCCGATTCCGAATCAGTTGGATACTTCGGTTTTTTTATTTGGTTGAAGAAATTAAAGAAGTTAATAAAAAAATTCAATTATAAGTTTAATTAATGTCCTCTATGATGTGGTGTTAATTACTAATAAAATTAAACTATTCAATTTTCTCGTAATGGAAGCAATAAAAGAATAGTCATAAAAGTTCTATAAAACTTTTTAAGTTCAGTCATTTCCTCGAACAAAAGAAGTTTTAAATTACGAACTGATTATAACCTAAGATAAAAGTACATAGAACTATTGAAAACAGTTTAATATAATGGAAAATAAAAGACGGATTCATATAAATCCATTTAGCTTTATATCACACAGAAAAATATTTCCATATTGTTCTCCACATAAAGGTGAAAATATATTCCGCGAACGCATGTAAACGAGTACGAACATAAATAATTCAAGCATGAAATAGTTTTAACATAATCTCACGTCAAATGCCTGTGTACATTTTCTTCCGAAAAAAATTTATAAAAGCTTTCGATCTAAAAATGTCATTCACATTTTCAAGCAAATTTGATTGTGTTTAAAACGATTTTGCGGTAAATTTTTTATCATAAAATTTTAATCTCTCAAGGGATTGTTTATCTTTACATAAATTTCCGCAATGTTGAAATATTTAAAGAGGACTGAAAATAAGTTTTGTTTAGCGTTCATTTATTTCCAATTCCTAATATTTATTTTAACTTTCAATTTTATTTCAATTTTTGGTAAAGTTTAATAGGACGTATTTCTAATTTATCACCCAATTTATAAAACGCCAAATATTCCGTGTATTCAAGTATTTTAATAAAGAAACTAATTAAGCAAGGAAAATATTTCAAAAGAAAATAAACGAAACAAACAGTACAACGGTGGTGTAGAGAAAAACAGTTTATTTTGGAACAGGGGTGTATTCGATTAAATTACTGTCTAGGGAGTCGTGTTCCAGTATTTGTGTAACCAACAAAGGGTAAAAATAGAATAGATCTCAACATCTGTAATGAATATTTATTATACTAGTAAAAGTAAAATATATTTATTAAAAATTATAATTTGTAAATGTGTGAATTATTTCAAACATAATATACTTACACCCTGAAAGCAGCTGTGCCCACCCAACTGCCAACACAAAATTTTGAATTAAATGAATAGGGGAAATCTGACTGATCTGATATATTAAGAAGTAGTAACAGTTAAATATAGAAATTGCAATGAAATTAATGGAAAATTGCATGTACCATTCCTAGCGTTTTAACTGAAATTAAACATCGATTTAATGACAATAAAAATATTTTAATGAGTATAAGTTCATTTACAGTAATAGCATTTTTAAACTATGACTCTATTAAAACCTTTGCTGAACATTACGAAACTGATTAATATATAACGAGTAAGGTGGATTCATGCAACATTCATTTTAATTTAATTTAAATTTCATTTAAATTACATTATCATTTCATTTTCAATAAAACCGTAGGGTGTTCATGCAAGTTCACTGAGCTAATGTAAAATGAACGGCGCATGTGTTAGGAAAGAATATTCTAAGAAAATTGACAATCACCTTCAATCCATATCAGCCAAAAGGAATCAAGATTTTTTACTTTATACTTACGCGTACATTCTAAAATTATTATTATACTTGTCCAGGCGTTTTCTTTGGCTAGTTTGTTTTTATATTTTTCATGATTTTTGTTATATATAACTTTGTATTGTCGAATAATCTCTATTAACGCAGATTTATCAATTTTTAAAGTTTACAGGGTTTACAGTAATAGAGACAAATGATTATTTACATCTAGAGAGGTTATAAACACATTAAATCAACGTGACCATAGATGTCACTTTGTTTTTTACGCACGCGCAGTTGTCTATTTCATTACATTTCTAGTGAAAATGAAATGAAAAGTTAAAAGTTGGTCAACTTTGTAATGTATTAGTGAAATGATAATGTAGTTAAAATGAATAATGAACTTGCTTGAATATGACCAATGCTTTACATTATTTTAACTTTTTAGAATTAAAATGTAATGAAAATGAAATTAAAATGAATGTTGCATGAATCCACCTTTACAAATTTTACTGAAAACATTTAAAAAATACGGGGACGAATTTTAAATTAAAATAGAAAATATAATTCCTTTTAAAAATTGATTAGAATGTCTCTAATCAATTTTCGCTTTTACTGAAATATTTATCATGTATATAATTATTATTATTCCAGTTTCAAAGACAGGACGCGAAAGAACTTTTTCTAATTTAAGAAAAATAAATAGGGGAAAGTAGCCTAATTTGGACCAATTTTATAATATTCACTATATAAAAGCACGGAAGAAATTTCAATAAAAATTAAGTAGTAGAAAAGAAACTCACTACGTGTACCTTCAAAATAAAACCATTTATTAAATTTTAAATACCATTTATAATAGTAAAAAATGAATTCAAAAAAATCTTGTCATCGGTCCAATATAGGAAACCGGTTTCCTTATTTGGACCGCTAGCTTCCTAAATTGGACTATTAGCTTTCTTAACGAAAATTACAACAATAGAACCTTTTAACTATAGCACTAATTCCAGCACACTGAGAATGAATCCAAGTGCGACATTTCATACATTGTATCATATTTTCTTCCTTGGTTTCTTCACACAATATACAAAACCATGAGTCACCATTTTCTTTCTTTTTTCTTTTTTATGTTTCGCATTTTGTCAGAAAGTTGGGGAAAGGTAACAAATTTAAAGGGCTCATTGTTTAAAATCGGATAGTTTCGTCGCATCTTAGGGAGAGATAGGAGAAGTCAACAAATTTAAAGGTCTATACAATGCTCCAAGGTCATAGAACTGAATAGGGTAACGTGAAAGGTACCGACTTGTCGACGTGTCGCTTCTCTATGTACTATTCTGTGCCGTAATCACAATTTTTGTCGGTCCAATTTGGGCAACTGTTTTCGGTCCAACTTGGGCAACTTTAATATTTTATACTTAAAATTATACAAAAATGTCAAAGTAACATAAACTCATAAATTTATAACAGGAAATTATAGATAGATAAGTAAGCTTTGTGATGATATAAGAGGACCTGTAATTATTTACGTTTGGACGAACTAACGGCTTTCACTCTTACATCAAACAAATTTTTTTCGTAGTCAAACAAATAACCCTTCTCCTAATGTAACCATGAGACATTTTTTCACAAACACGATTACATTAATCTGGTCTACCTCTACGTATAACAAGTAGTCTATCTAAAATCGCACAGATTTTATCAATCTTTGGATACCACAGCGGTCCAAATTAGGCTACGGTCCAAATTAGGCTACTCTCCCCTACTTATTTGATATACTGACACTATGACCCGTAAAAGGCTTGCAAACTTAATTACAAAAAATATTGAAAGGTAATTGGCAAAAAAATGAACTTGGACAAAATAATAGACACATTTGCACTTTGCTTCAAGACATCCTAGAAGGATAATGCTAAATTCAATGTAATTTAAAGTTTTGTTTCGGATACTTCAATCATCGGTTAATAGAAACATATGGCATCGAATTAGTAAAAAACATATATTTTTGATAACTTGTGACAGTTTTCCGGCCCGTTTTCTCTTAATCGATGTTTAATGTAAGCTCTCAGAGTTGTTTAGAATGTAATTTTCTTTTAGTTTTTGTTAAATAACATTTATTTATTAACAAAAATATTGTTTTTTAATACTTTGGGTGCACTCCCTAAAAAATGTCGGACCGGCCTGTACCCATCCAAATAAAATTGGTTGGTGACGTCACTGCTTGTATCACATAAACATAAAGTTTAAATTTCAAAAATTATAAACTATATTGACAGAACAATTATTTCATTTTATTAAAACGTGCAAATATTTTACAATAATTATAAAAAATACATTTTGTACAGATACAAAATATACAAACAAATATGTACTCTTCGATACTCACTACTTGTAGAGACATCAAAATTCGCTCGAAACATGAGAAACAAGGTAAGAAACAAAAGGCGGGGTATGGAATCCTGAAACAAAACAAAAGTACATGAGAGCGACGAACGTGAAAAGGGCGGTTTCACTGTTGCCAGATTTTTCTGGGCCGTTGACATGTTTCTCTTATCGCAATGACGTGATAAAGTTTAACAGTCGGACCGTTTGACGAAATGTGTCCACTGGGTGTTGTTTCTGTGGGAGGAGGAAACGAAGTTCGATCGGGAAACATCGGAAAATCTAAAATATATCATCATGATTTATTGACAATTGCAGATAGTGCCAGCTTTACGCAGGTAGTGATAATGATGAGATATTTTTATCTTACATAGAATATATTACGTTAAGCTTCACGGATATTCAAAGCTGCTGTTGTTGAATCCTATTTAGCGACAAATCTCACAGCATAAACTTCGAATTATTTTTATTTTACAAATCATAAATTACGATTACGAATTATAATACAATTACGACTACGTTTACGTTTACGCTTTAAGCTGTTAAAAATATATTTATTAGATATATAAATATAAATTTCATTCGTTCAATTTGCTTACATTTTTTAGTCTTTATGTTATATATAATTCATCAATTTATATTATGACAAATTTTATAATATTTTTTCTAAACCTATTACTAAGCTAGCTTCTATTAATAATTAAATTTATATTTTCCGAGCTAACTTAAATAATAGAAATTTATATTTTAATATCTTTACAAACTTGATTAATTTAAATTATATTTCGCCGTCTACCGTAACATCTGCTATGGAGTGTGCAATGATTAGTTGTCTATAAGTCTCATGCACTCAAGTCATGGTTTGGCTTTCAAATGTCATCATAATTTTATAATGCGGTAATTTTAAATTTGTATTAATATCTTCTAACTATTCGAAACAAACAATACGTTTCGTAACGCAATCGGTTCGACCAGGTTTGTGGTTGACAGTTCCACAAGTCCTGAAATTCATTTAACGGTTTATATTCGGAACGCGGTCCCTAAAAAGTTTGGTAAAAAGTTGGACCACAGCAACCAACAAATAGTTCGGGTTTTCCCCACTACGTAGTCATCCAATAGCAAAAGAACGGTTTGACATTTAACGTCACGTAATAAAATAATGTAGGCGCTGATAAAAACATTAATTCTTTAATTGTAATAAGACCCAGTATTTCCAAATACGAATAAAGTTTGAAATGGTTTAAAATAAAATATATCTGTCAAATAAACGTCAAATCCGTCTTTCCACTGCAGTATGATATACATACATTCCTAGAATATGTAGCTTTATCTGATAGATAAGTTATTGGGAACTTGAAGCCACGAGTTTTTTCTTTTTATTTATAATTGTCAATTCTAACCTGTACATAATAACATTTGAAAAGAGATACTTTCAATGATTTCAAAAAACCAGAGGACCAAGAGTTAGAAGAAATAGATGACTTTGTAAATCCAGAACGTCGGCCATATAGAGTGAGAGAACGAGTAAACTACTTTGAAAAATAGAAAATAACCGATAATTTGCAATTGTTCAGCATTATTTAAACATTATTTCTAATTAAAATATTAATCATTTGACTTCAATCTGACATACTACAAGAATAATTATTTGCCGCAAAATACTAATCAAAATCTTTCTTGAAAGTCCAAAACCAGATAAATATTTATAATTTCAATTACTACATTTTATTTTTTATAAGAACAAAGTTTGGGGAAAATAGGAGAACTTTAATGTTGTGTTGTGATAATACCCCAATATTATTGCTGCACCTATTTTCTCTACACTTCGTTCTTATAATAATAGATTATACTCATTCATACTGGGCATTGAAAGATATTGTGGAAAGGGTGCATTATTTAAGAATTTTCTTAAATTTAATTACACATTTTATTTTCACTGTAGTACAGACATTTTACGAGACAAAGATTTATGTTACATTTAAAATTAGTTCTAACACAATGACTGTAAAAATGTTGATATATGGCTATATGTTATGTAGCTTATGCATTATTTCTGAAATGGTGGTAGAGAATAAATTAGACTAATTAGAAAATCTGAGTTCAACACTTCCTTTTCAAGCGACAATTAAGCTTCCTGCAACAAACGCTGGTTGTACTGGCGCTGCATACTCTGTCATATCGGGGTGATGTTATGTTGGAAGAACAAGGAACGGGAGAATCTGGTGTGCATGTTTGCTGACACCATGAAGGCAAGCAAATTTCAGTTTTGACTTCCCGGTCTGCTTTCAGCAGTATGCCTGTGGCGAAGCTAGGCAGTGTGTTCTTTCTCTGTCCAAATTTGTCTTGGTCTCTATCCTTGCCTTCTTCTTTGCTCTTGTTCTTGTCTTTGCTGCTTCGGTTTTTGTCTTTGCTCTTGTCTATGTCTTTGCTTTTGTCTATGTCTTTCTTTGCATCTTTCGAACTCTTCTTATCGCCACTTTCTTGTCCGGTTTTGTTTTCTTTTGGTTCTTTCTTACTTATCGATTTCTTATTGTCACCTGCTCCATCGTTGTCTTTACCAGCTTTTATTTTTACTTTTTTATTTTCTATGTCTGCCTCTTCTGCGTCTTCCAAATCATTGTCATTTTCTATTTTATTCTTTCCTTTTTTACCCTTCTTGGCATTTTTGTCTTTACTAGGTTTACCTTTACTTTTTTCAAGAGGTCCCATATTTTCACATTGTGTTTCGTTATCTACTTTCGCATTATATATTTTCTTAGGTAATGCTTTCGGAGTTATCATGGTTACCTCAAATTTTGGTTTTTTGGTTTTACATCTTTCACTTTTCTTACCAATGCGTAACACAAATACATCTTTATCAGACGGAGCTTTGTTTGCATCGTTTATTTCTTCTTTAGGTTCAGGATTTTCTTTCAATTCCTCAGAGATATTTGTTGTTGGATTACAATCAGCGCAATAACCATAGTTAAGTGTTTGACTTTCTGCTGTAGAATAATCCTTTTGCTGTGAGAATGGTTTACATTTTTTAATTTCATCGTTTATTTCGTCATCTGTTAGTTTTTCGTGTTTTCCCTTTTTACAATATTTGAACATAGATTTACCTTGTTCATCTTTTAACAAAACTGTTTTCTTTTCTAAATTCATTTGAAACTGAGTAACTACTACTTTTCCCAAACATGACAAACGCACGAATACTTCCATAGAACCAATTATATCGTCGTATATATTTACGATTTTAAAATTATCTTTTATTGATTTCGAGACAGTTTCAATCTTGTTGTTTCTTTTATTGGCTTTAACATTGTTGATGATTTCGCTGAAAGTATCTGCTATGGAAATAAATGCCGTTCCCATATGAATCTGGTCGTTCGTATATCCGACAAGTAGTTTCTTGAACACAAAAACCGTAATGTCAAATTCATCCAAAGCCATTATTGCCTGAGAGGGAGACATGGCAAAAAGACATGATTTTCCACTTTTTACATTTTCTTCGGATCCAAATTTACGTTTGGGACAAAAATCTTCTTCACATACATCGAGTTTCTCATTGTTGAGAAATTGAAAACTTATACAAGTTTCACCGATTACCTGCGCAATATCTTTTGGAATTGAACAAGGAAGAATTACACAGTTATCTACCAGAAATTCTAATAAAAATAGGTTTTCATATACTATTTCATCCATTTAGCTTAAATAATTTTGCACTGAAATTTTAAACTTCTAAAGTGTCAAATTTTTATGTCAAAATAAAACAAAAGTGTATAGCATCGCGTATTCTTTGGAAAAAATTGACGATAGAAGTTCAAATTATTTTTTTCCTCGTAATTCCTAATAAGGGAAATAGGGTTCTATTTTAACAAAAATAATGTATTTATAACATAAAATTGTGATCAGATAAGATTGGATGTAGTGCTTTACTGGAATTTTTTTTCAATCCAATCAGTTTTTGAGTTTTTGAGTTTATGTGGTGGACCCGTATTATTTTAATTGATTATTATACGTAGCAGGGTCGTGTAACTTAAATGAGTGACATTGGGCTCGTTTTGTCCTGTCATCTCTTGGTTTCTCCCCAGAAGTCTTAATTACAAACAATAATATAGTTGGCTTTAATTTTTATGCAAAACATTTGATTTCTTGTTAATAAACTTAGTACGATTGATAAAATTGACAACGTCAATATATATATGATGAGAAACTATTTTAAACGGATTAAATACTTGCGACATGTCAAATCTAATAGTAAACAGTGTACTAAAGGTGCTCATAAATTACCAATATATGAAAGAATCTCCAATATTAATTAGTTTTTTACCATACACCTATTAACATTAACCAGTGGCGTAACAAGAATTTAGTAACCTGTGCCTGCTAGTAGTCAATAGAATTATAGAATTAGAGCTTTTGAGAATGTATCGAACGCATTAGGTACTAGTTGTGACCGATAGAAAAATTTTCATTTCATATTCTGATCACATGAATCGCAGATGATTAGCGGTATATTAGTTAGTAAGTATATGGTTCTTTTATTTCATTACTCATGCATTGAAATTCGATTAGGGTTACATACCCCATTACTCTCAAATGGAGAGTTAAAAAAGTAGTAAGTACTTCAACATACTTTGTAAGAAAACAGATGAATTATTTATTAAATAAAGAAATTTGGTTTGTCATATTTGAAGACATGATGCAAGAAGATAAAAGGAATACAATGCACTGTAAATTAAATGTAAAAAACACGATATTTCTATACTCTGTTTTTGAACTATAGACAGTAATTAGAAATTCTAGTGAGAAAATCAAAGCCTGTGATTGGCTGCTGCGCTATTTCATGAAGCCACATTTTATTTTATTTTATCCAGACAAAATTTCAAGTTAACCTTCTCAAACGTAACTGAAACGTCAAACTCACAGTAGTTGTCAAATCACTTGCTGAATTTGCACGTTTTTCTTGTTTCATTTCTCTTTTTGTGATATTTCACGATTAAAACCAGTTTATTTCAGAACTACTACTATTTCACTAACGCTGTGGTGTAAATGTGACTTCGTCTAGTGCTGTCTATAGTTATAAAACGGAGTATAGTACTATTTATCTCAAAATCAATCAAACATTCATTCGAATTATAAAAATACAACTTACAGAACGTGTGAATGGATCCTTTTCAGTGTCCGATCCTCAGTAACACTTGGCGCTGATGATCCTCCCGCGAGAGCACTTGAGGTACGTGTTGCTGGGTACGGTCCAGGAGGTGTTGTCGAAGTTGGTGCAGGTGTCGTAGTTGTTGTAGGAGGAGTAGGTGGTGTAGTCGGTCCTGCAGGACTGGCAGAAGGTGTTGCCCGTGGTGTACGATGTTGTAGCGGGACAAGTCTTACACCAGCTGGGTTGGCAGCAGTCGCATTCGTCCTTCACGTTGCGGTCTGCTTTCATCAGGTGGAACCCGGCAAAGGAAGGCATTCCATTCTTGTCTTTCCCTTCTTTAGGTTTCTCTTCTTTTGGTTTTTCTTCTTTTGATTTTTTCTCCTTTACTTCCTTTGCCTTTCCTTCATCTTTTGTTTTTTCTTCTTTTGGTTTTTCTTCTTTTACTTTTACTTCTTTCCCTTCGTCTGCTTCACTTTCGGTCTTTTTGCCGCCCTTTTTCTTCTTCTCGGCCTTTTCTTTTTTATTTTTGCCTTTGCCACCGCCTTTAAGGTCACATTGGGCTTCTTGGTCTTTCTTTTCAGGGATGGGTTTTTTGGGTAGGCCCTTTGGTGTCACCATTCTTATTTCCATTTTTGGTTTCTTACATTTGCCCTCCTTCTTCTTGCCAATTCGCAAGATGAAGACGTCTTTGTCTGGTGGAGGGGCGTCTGGATCGTAGAAGTCTTCGCAGATTTCGTCAGGTGGTTGGCAGTCAGCACATCGTCCGTCGAAGTTAGGGTCTAGACTTGCAAGGAGTGGATTGTCAGCAGAGGTGGTTAGTTTTGAAGGTTTGCATAACTGTTTTCCATCTTGAGTTTTCGGTTTTCCTTTACTGTATTTATAAAGCGACTTGCCTTCTTTGTCTTTGAAGAAAACTGACCTTTCTTCAAGATCCATTTGGAACTGAGTGACAATAACTTTTCCGAAACAAGACATACGTAAGAAAACACCTACACATCCAATTACATCATTTGCGGTAGTAACTATATTATAATCACTCTTCATTGTACGAGAAACAGTTTCTGCTTTACCAACTTTCTTGTTTTCTATCACAGCATTAATTATTTCTTTAAAAGTACTTGCTATTGGTATTGTAGCCGTCCCAATTTGTATTTTGTTTTCAGGTAAAACACCACTTAAAAGCTTCTTAAACACACCTACAGTAATATCAAAATCCTCCAATGCTTCTTCGGCTTGTTCTTTCGACATGGCGAAGAGGCACGATTTTCCGCTTTTAACATTTTCATCTCCTTTTCCATAAGTGCGTTTCGGAGAAAAATCCTCTTCGCAAACATTAAGCTGATCGTTATTTAAAAATTTGAACCCTATGCAGAGTTCACCAGTGATTTCTTGCACCTTCTCAGGGATTGCACAAGGAAGTATAGTACACTGGTCTACTAGTAATTCTAGCAAAAATAAATTTTCAGACACTATTTGCTCCATTTTCACTTATATATCTATTGAACAAAAATTTATGTGATATCGAATGTCAAACGTGATGGAATGGAAATAAGTGAAAATAAATAATAAACAATCATATCTTGAATTAATCACATGTCACTACACCGTTTTATCCTTTTTTAATTTTTTTGAATATCGTAAGCTTTTGAGTGCGCAAACAAAGAAGAGATATAGAAATAGGAAAAAGTACAGCATTATAGAAAATAGTGGATTCTATATATTTTTTATAAGAACAAAGCGTGGGGAAGATAAATAGTTAGATACTCTAATATTAATCAATCAAAAAAGACCAACATTTCGATCTTATAAAAAAATAGAAAAGTAAAATAATACAGTAACGTAACAAAGCACAAACAGAACTACAGAATAGTAAGATAAATGTGCATTACATTTTATGCTACTGGCCGCTTCTAGAAATATCGGCTCCACAATCGCTTGTTAGAGTCAATGTTACATCCACTTGTCTTTTTCGTAAAGCGATTCCAAGTATTATTTACATCTTTTCTTTTGACAGAAATTAAAAATTAAATAGCCAATGAATAATGAAATGACGATTCTACAAACAAAGCTTCAGGGCGAGAAAATAATATCGAGATTCTCGAATTTCAATAATTACGCCGAGATTTCTCGGTTGAAAAATTATTTTTTTCAAACGTAAATGAGACATCTTTTGTGGCTTGATTCACAAGGTAGAAATTAAATTTCTACCCCGCCAAAGTAGAAATGTAGCTAAAATAAACAAATATCCACCGGAATTATGTAGAATATGAAATAACTTGTACTTGTACAATAGAAACCTGAAATTACATTGTAAATGTCACTATAAAACTAGATAACCTAAGAATGAAGTTATTAAAAATCATCAACAGCTGACAGATAAATTGATCACCTAAAAATTGTACCAATAAAACAAAATCAGAAAGACAAAATATAGGTGGAGCAAATACTTATAATGTAAATTTCTCTAAATATATATTTTCATCCTAATTTCCTAAAAGATTTAATTTCCCTAGATTTAGGGTATGAAAATGAAAAAAAAAAGAAAAATGAAAATACAGTGAAGATAATAATATTCGAGACGAGAAATAAACGATACAAGATAAAATATTTTACATTTAAAATGAAACGATACAAGAAAAAGAAAAATCTCGTCTCGTGTCGTCTCACAAAATCACTATAAATGACAGCTTCTGATTCCAGGTATTCCCCTAATTCCGAGTACGGATATATTGAAACGCATGCGTTCAAATTATCAATCGCGTTATAATCGTATTAATCATGTAAGGTAATCGACGATTACGATTGATCGGAAAATCACAATAATCTGTGATTACGATTAATGTTAACCGTTATTGTTTCATCACTAATGAAAATACTTTTGTTATTTTTCGATTATTTACTAAATGTTGAGACTAATTACGTACATAAGTAATTAAATGAATTTTTTTTTCTTGAATTGTGATGACGTTTATTTCCAAATGATACATAAAATTTAGAAATCACAATTAATAACTTTGCGATAAAAGCAAATGTTTGTGTCTGTAAACATTGAGTAGAATTAATCTGACTTGTGGGAGAAATATCCGTAAGGTAGAAAAACGCAAACGTAACAGATCGCCGCTAGAATTCTACCCTCACTAATCGCAGGGTATCCCGGAAACCAACACATAGGTCCAGACCTATTCAGCAGGAGTTCCCGAGAGAGTTACGTAAATCACATCAGAGACTGGAGACGTTTTCGCTTAAATTACACTTATAATTGGTGATAGAGATTGTAGACTCATAACTTAAAATGCAAGTAAATTTTCATTATTATTATTATTATTGTTGTAAATTAACATTCATAAAAGCAGAAAAATGTTTTGCATTTCTTACTTGGAAATTAGTTAGTTTGCTCACTCGAAAGATTGTTAGTTGGATTATTTTATTAATTTATTAGTTAGGATCATAGATTAATGATAAACTGATTCAAGAATAAAGCTATTCCCTAGATCAATATTTGTTCTAATTCACCAACTTGGTTCACTGTCTCGTTTAATGTTTTTGACAGCACATATAATTTTATGATCGAATGAAACTTTCTGTCATTTTTTGTTGATATGTGACGTATAATTATATTTTTTATATTTGAAAATAAATAAAAAAATTACATCGATTTATATAGATTTGCAAAAATTAAAATATTTAGATTAATCTTTACTATCAAAAGCTTGTGCACATTAATACATACTATGCAGGTATGTCGAAATTTCAAAGTGAGGATCAAATCAGATGACCAAAGATTGACTAATAATTGATTTTGATTAACTGATTAGCTTGTTTTTTAATGGTGAATTGAATTGATTTGTAGATCAGAGTTGATTAGTGGATCAAGCCTTGATTAAGGAATGATAAATTCGGCAGTTAGGGAAAACAGTGAAATTTTTTAACTATTTGCCTTTCTTATTACTTTTTCCTTTTTAGTAAAAAAGATGCTTACTTTTTTATAAAAATACACTTAAATAAATTTCAGCAAATGAGTTTCCTGGGCGCTAAAATGCAAGCCACACCAATGGGCATATAGTTGTCTCATTATTTATTTTATTTTTGTCATACTATAAAACTTTTAATTTTGTTGAAACATTTTTTATCCTTTCAATTTCTACATTTTCTTAGTTATTTGCTGATAGCAAAAAGTTAATACTAGAAGTGCATGAAAGAAAAATGCCAATCTCAATTTATATAAATCCATTATCTGTTTTGGTAATGCTTTCAACTCCTTGCAATCTCTCTATTATCTGCTTTCTGTTGATTGGAAAAATTAGTGAACTGTGGATGTTACTTGCAAGGAAGATATCAGGGAAGTGAATTAAGTCCAACAGCGCGAATTTGCAGCGAGGAAAGCGAGATCCTGGCGTGGAAGTGCTTGTAATAAAACGAAACATTCGCCGCGCTTGTAAGCACACCGCCTCTCTAGACCGGGATTCGAGGATTCCGGTACTCTACGCTACACATACAGGAAGAAGTAATCTCTTCGAAAAGTATTATTTCGAAACGGAAGCAAACTTTTATTGTTCAGGATTGGTTTTTTAAATAAAGAAGCTCTTCGCTTTTAAACAATGTGGTCCTGTACCATTTTTAGGCAAGCATAGTAGTGAAAACGCGACTGAAAAATATGTCTCCGACGTCATCTGTCTTCGTCAGCTATGAACAAACTGTTAGTTATTATATATAAATTTATTTTTCGTAGCAAAAACAAGAACGTGCAGTAACATTGCCAGGCCGTGTGCATGTCTACTGACACGCGATTGTCTTTTTAAAAACAAGCAACCAATGAAATTGCCAAAGTATGAAATATTTCCATTAGCATTTCGATATTGGTACAGAATCCTATTAACTTTTAATTATATGTTATTTAAATTATACAGATCATTAACATTTCGATAATGGTGCAGAATCCTATTAACATTTCTTTTATATGTTATTTAAATTATACAGATGTTTTCTACAAAAGCTATTGTTAACAATCATCTTTAAAATAATATGAACGCTTCTATTTTCTTGTGCTGAGAGAGGTACTTTGTATGCTCAATAACAAAACAAACTTTTATAGTCATATCTTTTACCTTTCAACAAATTTTATTTCAAAGGGAAATTAATTTCTCAATTAAAAATTAAATATGGCTGTTTTAAATGAAAATCTAAGAAGGTTTGAAATAATAAAGAATTTAAAAAGTTTTAAAAATAATGAAATTAGCCTATTAACAGGTGAGTTAAATGTATTTCTATTAATCTAACCTAACCTACTTTTAAAAATAACGAATTTTATGTAGCACAAAATTAATAAAAGTATAAAAGAGACATTATTTTCTTTAATTTAAGAAGAAAAACGAGCGAAGTAAGAATATTTGTTTGAAATAAAACTTTCAAACAGAAATTTTAATCTTTCAGGGAATTTAAAATCATTGCTTCTTTTTATTATTTCTGAAAATCGTGTATAAAAAATTCATTTTCTAATTTACTTTGACATAATTCTTGGATTTTAAACTGGTTACCAGAATCCGGAATCTAAACTATTCATTTTTTCATATTCATTCTTTTTAGTTCATTACTTCATTATCTGTAATTTCAGTTGTTAATAGTAAAATAGTTATTTATGGTACAAGTGTGTTACATTACAGATAAGTCATGTGGGAAAAGTTTAGCTCACGAGGCCATTAGGCCGAGTGTGGTATTTTTTCAAGTGACTTAGGTAATTAACACACGTGTGCCATACAACATTTTATCCAACACATTTTAATCATTGATATAAAATACATATAAGATTTTTGACAGATGGAATTTCGAAATGACATTTAGGAACAAAATAGTGTAGAGAAGATTTTATAACGTAGTTACTATGATACGAACCAAAAAACAGTGAGCTAATAAATTTAGCTCACTAGTGACTTATGACCTACTTTATTTATCTAAAAACAGCATACTTATATCGTTATAATTACACGGGGTTGGATAAAAATATTTTATCCACAATTTGCAAGTAATGTATCTATAATCCAATAATTTTTTATCAATTAATGACCTTCGTTACTGTTGCTAATTGAATAATATTGACAGTTCGATGAAATAATATTATTTAATTGTTATATCAAATTTAAACCTTACCTGTCAAAAGAGTAAAAACTAAATTACTTGTAAGTAAGTTTTTCTACATAAAAGGGCAAAGTTACACTAGTTTTGTCATTTTTATACTATTCTTTTCATTTTAAGCTTAAACTGTAGCTAAATAACACAAGAAATAATTGCCTTTCGTAAAGTACGTTGTGAAACGGTAACGCGAGCTATTGTTATTTATCAAAGTGTAACGACATATTTGGTAATATGTATTTTTTATGTTATAGTTGTGGATAAAGTATAGTATTCTATTCGCATGTACTGACTATTATTCATTCGAATTTTGCTCGTGTTGGCAAACTTCATTCTCATAATAGCACACATTACATGGTCATTGAATAATATACTACTAAAAATATTATAAAAAAATCTTTTATTTTAGAAAATACCTTGTACAAAACAATATTTATCTTTATACAGTTTCATCCTAGCAACTACGTTATCTAGGACAATATGAAGGACAGGATTACTTCACAAATGGGATAAAAGTTGTGTATTTACTCATTTTATTTAGTTTATTTTTGCACTACTTTTGTTTGTCTCTTAATCGCATTAGTCTTTCGTTATTTGTAGTTTGTAATGGTTTCCCGCAATTACTTCGTCACTGTTTTATTTTCAATCAATTGTGAGAGCTCTTTATATTTTTTACTTTTCGAACAAACATCTTGTTGCTTTTGAAGCTCATCTGCAGAATGCATTCCGTTTTGCTTAATTTCTCTGTGTATTTTAAAATACGGAGATCTTAAAGTGGTTTGTTATTTATTACAACAAGTTTGCATTTTAAATTCGTCCGGCGGATATGAACTTTTTAATCAAGTGTTTTCAACGCCATCTCTTAAAGAACTTCTGAAATGTTAATTTACTCAGATGTGTGAATAAAAATGTTTGTATGAATATAAATGAGACGGAGAGAATAAAATCGGAGAGATGTTTTTCTCCAGAGGTGTATGAACGTGTTCGTATGCTAATCCCGTTGCTCTCGCTTGACATTTCCAAGGATAAAGGATAGCTGGAGTACTCTACTCTCGCTAGGATGCAGCCAGGAGTGTGATTGCATGTCACTGCACGTCCTATTTACATATCCTGCAAATAAATATTTAATAAATGGCACCGCTGTAGACAACTTTTCACTTCCATTACTGGATATTCTATTCATAGTAATAAAAATATTTCTTTGGAAATGACAAGTTTATAACTACTTTATAGTTCTTGTAAAGAATATTTGAAAATTACTTATGCAAAGTTTAGAACCTTTTATGGAGGGTTCGGTAACTTAGTGATCAGGCGTCATAAATGATTTCAAATCGAAAACATCACTTGAAAAGAAAGAAATGGGCCGTATTGAATAAATTCATACTACATTTATTTTGTATAAATTTTGTTTTTTGTATATACCTCTAAAGAAAATTTTCAATAACTGTTTGTATTTTTCTAATCCCATTATATTTTAATTATCTTTCAAATTGAATTACATTTAAAATGAATTATTATTAGAATTAGAATATTTTGATTTAAAACTACATTTTAGAAAATATTTTAAACAAAAATTTCTGACCGGATTCAGGACAGAAAAAAAAGTCTCATAAAACTCTTTAAGGGGTAAAGGGCATATTTTATAAGGATTTTAGATTATCTCTTACAAGAACTATATTTAAGTATCAAAAATATTTATGTCGGAGTGAACAGAATTGTAAATTAAAAAAAACAGAGACATTATCCAAAATTTTCTAATATGTAAATAATTTTTCCTACGACTGTCATATAAACTTGATAATTATTCAATGTTTTCGATGCGCAAAAGATGTCTTTTCTAAACAACCAGTAGCGGCTCGTCCAGAGTGGCAGAGTGGGCAGTGCCCCCTCAAATTAAAATAAAATATTTTTTATATTTCACATGAATATATTTTTACTATTAATTATTATAACAATATAAATTTCATCTTATACTACTTAGCATTTAACAATGTTCTATGTTAATGGTTTATTTAAATAGAAATTAGCGCGGCGCCGCTGTGCAACACAATATTATATGCATCAAATTCGACCAGCGGGGGCACGCATCCACTAGAGTGCTAGACGAAACTATGATGGTATACTGCTTAACGATACGTTCCAAACATAAATGGGAACAAAATGACTGTAGAAGTGAGACAGCGCTATGTACGTGAGTGATTTCGTGCAGTATACAGCGGTTGTCAGACCCCTCGCCATCTCGAACGGTATTGTACTTGTATGATTTAAAACAGTTCAAATAAATTCTGTAATATGAATGATAAATAAAAAGATGTAAAGATTTAATTTGTTTATAATAAAATAATAATTTAAAATAAATACCTATTCGATAAAATTGATAAAACAAAAATAATGCATATTGTGATTATTTTTATTCTTAAATAAATTTTTTAAATATGTATATGTAAAATATCATTGAAGAGTTTTTAAATATTATTATTTTAATTTTGAAACAAATGCTTTGCTTATTATTAAAGTTTGTAAATTTATTTATAGAAATAATACGAATAGCCGAGTGTAGAGCCAGAGGAGGCATGCATACCCTGAGATTCGGAAACAATCGGACGTGTTCGGTGAAATATACTCATTGCATGTTATATTTCTAAAATCGCCAGATCGTCAGTCGTGTATAAATTGTATCTGTAAGCGTGTAAGATTTGATTAAACATTTACTGATATAATATATAAACAACTGTAATTAACAATTAGTGTATTCTGCTTCTAGCTCATTAGAATGTTTTAGTTCATGGGATAAGAATTTATTTTTAGTTATTCATAACCGAATAGAAATGAGATTTGTTTTCTTTTTATTTATATTATATTTCAAATTTATTCCAGTACCTATATCATTTTTAATTTGTTTTTTTTTTACTTCCTTCATTACCCCTACCCATTTTTTTTTACTATCATTGACCTTTCCGTTGGGTTGTGATGAACATAGATACCTATTTATATTTATTATTAATAATATTAAAATTATTAGTGACGAAATCGGAGTTCTAAACATCGTTTTTCTCATCAAAATCTTTGACACTAACAAAAAAAATTGCCCCCTCGCTCAAAAATACCACGAGCCGCCACTGTAAACAACACTCTAATGTTTCCCGGGCAACCTGTACTTTGCGCGCTAGGGTTACAAACACTTTAATTTACAGTCACAAAATTGGCTATATTTATTACAGATATGTAGTCAAAAGTGATCTATTGTAAATTAATTGCACACAAACGCAAAACTGCAACTGATATTTTGTGGACGACCGCTATTTACTTATCATATATGAATTAGTTTCTAGTCATAAAGTTTTGAAACTAAAATCAATGTGAAATATTATAAGCATAATAAGAAAATAAGTGTTTAATTATTTATTACAAAATTAAAATTGAAAATAATCTAAAATGTGATGATTGTTTATTTCACTTAGTAACATATCACTGTTAGCGATTAAAACATATAAGAATATATTATTTATGTCATTAAGTGCCGGTTTTTCCATCTCTGGTGAAAGTGCCGGTTGCTTTAAGAGACGGTTAATATAAAAATATAGAAAATAACGTATATTTTTGGCAACTTATACATTAGTTTCTCGATGCGATATTTTTCTATTAACGGATGGTTAACGTAACCAGCACTTTAACCAGAGATGGACACACCGGCCCTAAATCTTTTTATTTTTCTATTTAAAGCAGTTGTAGGAAAAATATTGTGTGTACCAATATTGCAAAATAGAATTGCCGCTCTAGCATAATTGAAGTTTTCATTCATCGAGCTTCTCTTTATAAGCGTGCGGCAATGTATTATTTTACACTCTTGGTACACAAATATCTATTAAATTGTACACTAATTTATCAGCAACAAACAAAATATGTAATGATATAGAAATAACATTCAAAAATGAGAGATATAAAATATAATATAAACTCATATCTTTTTCATCAATTCATACATTTTTCCAACTTCAATAAAAACTGGAATAATTACGATATTACCAAAAAAGTTCTTTAAGATAGTAGGATAAACAGAAAACAGGCACGAATCCTGGAAGAACTGATAAATTATGTATGTATAAATTCATATATTCCATCCTTTTTATTAACCTAATTAATAGATTAGGCATATTTAATAATAGTTACGAAGTAATCTGTAAATGTTATTTCCTTTTTTATTTATTTTTTCCGTTGCATTATAGTCAAAACAAATAATTATAAACAAAAGCAAGTCGGTTTTTTTGTTTGAAGTAACCTTTCATCTTTCATTTTGTGTCGATGAAAACAACTTTTCATCATTATTTCCTTTTAATCCTTTAAGTATATTTACCGCATTTCTGGCATTGCGGTATCAGGAATCCCCATTCGACCTGATCCAATAAGCGGATATTCCCATCTTACCGGAAACGGAAGTCAGCCCGTAGCATTTTTTCTCATTTTGTTTTTGTGCACGTGGCGTAAACTCGACGTTGACGACGGAGCAAAGACAAGATCAATCATAACACCACCAACCAGGGAAATTGCCTTTCAAATTGTTTACGCGGTGGGATTTATCATTAGAACCGAAGGCGAAATTACATACGATGTATGAGGTAGTTAATAACACGTACGACAAAGAGAAATTCATGAATATGAATTAACTTAATTTCTATAACAAAAATTATTGAAAATAAAATACTGATGTGTCCGAATAATTCGGAACCCACTTTATAGGTTACTTGCATGCTGTAGGCTAACAAACTACACCGCTGAAATGTAAGTTAAATATGTCACTAAACAAGTACCTTAGTGAATTTGCGTTTGAGAGGGTTTAACTGCATTATCCTAAATGTTGCCAAGTATCTAACAAGTATTTAAAATTAACTTTGAATTTTTATTTGATGGTGATAAATTATAAAAATAATCATAATAAAATATTTTGATTTGCGTCACCTAAGCAATCTCAATTTCCCATGTCTCTCCAGATTAGTGTGCGGGAAATTTTGGAAAAAAAATCACATATTATATTAATATCAAATGTCTTTTTAAAAAATATAATAATATAATAATTAAGATAGAAATTTTAAAAATTGTAAAAAAAAATACTGTACACTGGAATTTGTATCTACGAGTAATATCCTATTCTATGGTATTTAATGTTTACCAATGGGGTATTCCAAGCCTACGGCTTTTAAAGAAATTCTTATTGGATATCATTGTTTACCATATATAAGTAATATTAAAGTGAATATAATCATTATTTTTCTGATTTTTAATACCATAATATCAAAATGAAATTGTAATGCATTTGAATCGAGTACGTAAAATTCAGTATCAGCCTTGTTGTGACAAAGAAGGCACTCGCGTCAGCCTATTGGCTCTTGTTCGAACGCGCCACGCCTCTAACTCAGACCTACGAATGATGTTCTCAGCTGATTCTCAGTGCCTGTGACGTCACACGCACGGCCGATTTTCTAGGGTGTAATTTATTGAAACTTTAAAAATTTATTTCTGGCGTGTTTGAAACCTTTCGGTGAAAAGAAAAAATACGGGTCTAATATTTTTATGCATAGAATAACATATTAAAAAATGAAAAAAACTTGGAATACCCCATTGAGAAAAAAGTCCTATTAAGAACATTCATTATGAGTAAGATTTCAATATTCCAATCATTTCAAATGTCTAGACTGTGTAAAACAATTTGTATCATTGTATTTTTTTTTTTTGAACTCTAAGATCAAACGTCCTATTTTATTTCATAGTTTCAAGAACTATTTGCAAATTGCTAGTTGTACAACTTTAACTTAATTCCATGATGAGAAGTTGTAGAATCTGTGAAATAGTTGAACACAGTTAGGGAATTGAATTGCGAATATTCCAATGCAGCTACGCGATAGCTCCAAATGAAATTAGCCGTCCGAATTAGCGAGAATAAAACGCGCGATTGGGGGGACAACGCAATTCCGCCTTTTATTCTGAAGAGGCACGCAATGAACTAGAGAAATTGTGTTTGTGCACTTAATTAACTCCGTTTGTTACTGTTAACAACTTCATTTATCACGAATAAACACGAGAATACGTGCATCATTCTGAACAAACATTGCCATTTTATTTGTTTTTCATTTCGTATTTTGCACCCGAACATTGCGTAAATTAAAATCTACAATGTTACGAAGAGATCTATTGAGACTTGTAGTAGAGCAGATGTAATCATAAAGTTAGAATGAAGTTGTATAAAGAAGTTGGAGTCAACTAAACTTAGTAGAAACTATATGCAATATTGTTGTTGATTTTCAAATGAGAAAATTGAGTAAAGATGTATATGTTAAAAATGTTTTCTTTTCAACTTAGATACCAGATTTCAACATTTTTTTTTACTAATTGTATGACAACACACGATATATAATGGTATACTTGTATTATATTAGAGTCTACGTTCTCTAATAATCTAAAAAACTGAGATTACTCTTAATCTTAAACAGACAGTGGTTCAGAACATGTTTTTCAACAAAAAAACGCGTACTGCAGACCAACAATATATTCAATTTTATTCCGAATGCCATTAAGATATTAAATTTTTCTTCTGCAGACCACTAGAGACTTTGCATCTATAAAACCAAGAAAAGTAGAAACATTAGAATTGTATGTACCTATGTATGTTAAGTTTAATACGCAGGCCCGGATTTACGGGTGGGCAGACTAGGCTACAGCCCAGGGGCCCCTAGTAAAAAGTGGTCCCCACGAAGTAAAAATTTTATAAACAATATACATACATTACTGAAAACTAAAAAAGAGCCAGCCTGAAAAGCACCAAAAATTACTTTTAACTTAATAATGACTTATTTTTTAATAGAGATAATAGTTTCTATAGTCGAGAACACTTTATGAATAATTTAATAATAGAAAAAAGTTCCACATGCTTTTACACACGTGGAAGTCATCTTCAGAATTTATTTTATTTTCATAATAACAAATTGTACAGCAGAAAAATCGTTCTCAAAATTAGCATCATTAAAAAATAGGCTCAGAACAGTTACGATCGAACAAACCATAAACATCTTGTGTTTCAGAGAGCCAACAATGATATTTATAGAATAATTTACAAAGAAAAAAGAAAGAAAAATACCAGTGTAATTTTTCATAAAATATTAAATCTAAAAATATTGCATTGTAGATTTATTACAATGTAAAAAATATGTATGTACATAGGTAATAAATAAATAAATAATAATACGTAAAATATACTAAAACTAAGTTTTATCATTACAGGATTGGTTTTATTCGATTGGATAGTTTGTAATTAGGAAAAAAAATACGGATTAGCTGTCAGTTAATAAAATACACTAATATACTATTGTGAATCAGTCATCATCAGGGTGATAAATAGTACCAGTATTTTTTTATTAATAATTTATTATTTATTTTGAAAAAAGGGCCGCTATCATACTTTTGCCCAGAGGCCTCCACCAACATAATTCGGGCCTGATGGTAATTTGATATGTGGTTTTCTGTAATGAATGAGAATAATAGATGATTTAAATAAATTACAGAAAATGAACAATAAATCATTAAAAAATAGAAATTATAAAATAATACTTAAACTTTTCGAGGATAACTGAAATTTTTCCGCGAAACTAGTTTAGGCAATTAATAAACAAGAATGGAATAAATTTTTATAATTAATGAAAAAATAACTAGAGCAAACAGAAATTACAGCACATTTTGTAGAACAGAAAGAATGTTGAAATAGTATAAACTAAAAATTAGAATATAAACATATTGGCCCGTATTACGAGCTCACTTTTATAATAAAATCGAGATTTTAACGTTCACTTTTACATCAAAATCTTTTGTAAAAACGAACGATAAAATCGCGATTATAAAAGCGAACTAGCTCACTTTTATAATAATATCGTGATTTTAATTTTCAATTTTACAATTTTACAAGATTATGATGTAAAAGTGGGCGTTAAAATCGCGATTTTATTATAAAAGTGAGCTCGTAATACGAGCCATTATGTGTAAATGAAAATCATTAGTAAATTTAATGAACGTATGAACACAAATTCAGATATGTTTTTATTCTGTTGTAGTTAGAAATATATTATCGGGTTAAAGTTTGATATGACCGTATGTAGTCTAGGAAATTGTAAATATTGTGACGCAGTCTGATGACACCGTAGTTTATCGATTGTTCTTTTCCATTTTATGTTATTTTCTCTCCAAAGTGAAATCGATCTATGCGTGTTTTACGAGATAATGATTTCACTGATTTCCTGCATAATTCAGCTTTTGATTTCGGCTTGATGTCTATCTAATCAGATGGGAGATCGGATGATATATACATTTGGATAATTTATGGTAATTTGTGCGATGTGCTGTCATTTGCTAATGAATGAAATAAAACAGCGGGAAATTCCCGGAATTTTCATTACATTTTACACAAAAGAGCATTTTTACAACTTAGGTTTTGGTTTTATTTGGTGGCATTTTCTTAAGAATGCGGGAAAGGCGTTTCTTTTATTGAGGAGGTATTTTTCACGCCATTGAATTTCAAGTTCATTTTCTACTTCATAAAATAGAAAACTACATTTTATGAACAATAATTTATTTAGCTATTTCAGAAATTATTCTTTTTAATTTTATTAACTTGAAAGTATTCACATATAGTCGTTCCACGATAACGCCTTTTTCTTTTTATTTATAAAACAAATGTCATTATCAATGAAAACGAAAACTATTAGCAATATATAATCATTAAATATATATTGAAAATATGAAAATAATTTTCGGGCTAAATTGGCTAAAATGATATGATGTGCTGATATGGGTATGCCACGATTTTTTTTTAATTTATTACTAACTTTGAGAATCTAACGCCAGGTTTATTTGTGTATTTGGCGTTAGACAAAGATACTTCCGTAATTATCTGTAAGCAATTTATTAATAGTATCTATCTAGAACTGTTCTCAGAACGCCAGTGCAAAGTCACTGTAATTAACAAGTTATCTAATTAATTAAATCAGAGTAATAATAGTTAGTAATGTCAGAGAATCGAAACTGTTCATTGTTCACTAAACTCTTGTTAGTACTAGCCATTATTGCAAATAAACTATCATACAAGGATTTAGTAAAGTTAATGTTACTGCGCCTTTTGTTGTGCTTTATTAGTGCCATACAAAATTTTTTAGACTATAGTAAATTATAGGCTTTGGTTATAATTTAATAGTTATTTGGATATCAAGTGCTGAAAGTCTATCTTTGTCGAACCAAAACGAAAGTTGCAGTCTGAGCGAAGCGAAGGTTGCAATCGTTTGTGTTCGACAAAGGACTTTCAACACCTGTTATACACACTATTTTTTATACTCCTGCAAGATAAAAAATAAGGAAATAAAAAATTATTTTTTAAACATAATTTCACATTTATTGCAATTTTTGGATTTGTGATGCGCAAGTGATGCGTATCCGTGGCAGCAACAATGCAACAAACATTTATTAGTGCTGCAAAGAGTCACTTTCAGCATGAAAAACAAACCAGAAAATTGTATTTTTAAAGCAGGAGTAGAATAATTTTATTTACAAGTGAATAAAAAATAAAACAATCTAGAGTCATGATATCTAGACAAGACTTTTTTACTTAAACTTAGTCAAGTCTTGTCTTGAACTTTCTAGACAAGACAAGATTTTTCAATGTCTTGTTGTGTCTTGTCTAGATGGCAACACTACTGATTCTATAGTTTTCAGTTTTATTTTACTTTTACTCTAACTGGTACATTTGTTTGTTATGTTGAAAATAATTATACTATAATAATTATATTATAGGTATAAATTATAAAATAAATTGTTATTGCAAATAATTATTTTAACCTTTTTACAATTTCATCTATTAAAATAAAATCATTATTCACTGAAAAACTTGTAATTTGTAATATTTATGTAATTAAAAATTTATGATTCTATTAAATTTTCATTTCCAATTGAATTTATAAAATTAATTTATTCATATTTTATTACACGACAAGTATTATAAATTGTTGGAATTTTCCAGATGTGAATAACTAAGCTAGCAGAATTAATTAAAATTGTATTTATCCGTTTTCAGGCTTTCAATTGATCATCTCTCAACTGAACGTGATTGTTTGTTTATGAATAAACAATCATTCAAATGATCCACGTACTCCGTTGGCAGTTGTTTCCCTTCGCCGGTAAATCTAGACCAGAGGCGGGAAATTTAAAATTTATCGCGAGCATCGAATATCGGAAGTGTGATATTTGCTCTTGCTCGTTGAGTGCGGGATTTATAAAGGTAGTTTGTTTTGTAGGATTTATTGTTTACGATGGAATAAAATATTGCTATTGGGGGGGCTTTATATTCGGCGCATATTACAGAAATTTTGAATTGGAAAAAGAATATACAATATAAAGAAAATAAGTATCTTGTAGAGACCTGTTCAATTTGATTTGAAAAAATATATCACACGTGTTATTCGTGTATTGTGTTTCATCTTAAAAAACCGTTTGATATTGCAAATCTCATTTTATTTCAAATATATGGATATCCAAACTTTAGGAGTTTTTATATTACCGTATTGTTTTAGAATGATAGAAATTGGTTAAAAAATCTCTTTTTTTTCTGGTTTTAAGTAAATATTGATAAGCTGATTCCAAATTTTCGAACCGACCTTAAATATTTTTTCTATTAATGTTAAATACCTATGACATTGGAACACACAATAGGTACATATGTATGTATATGTAGGTATAAATATTCATAAATTTTGAACAACGGACAAGATTATTAGGAAGACAGATATAAAACCATTTATTTGAATTTTATTTCAGAAATTAAAAATTAAATAGATTTTTGATCTCTTTTAGTTCTAGACATATTCTAGTGATGTGACGAATAGCAGTTCAGCCGAATAACCAAATAACGAATATTCAGCGAAATTTTAACCGAATATTCGGCATTACCAAATACTATATTTTTGTACAATCTCAAAGCATGATTGGTGGTCCTCGTTGCGGACAGGGGTGTATTTATTTTGAAATGCTCACCCATTTTTTGTGAAGGTAATTTCTTGTTTGATTATTATCAAATTTAATTATTTCAGTTTCAAGAAATTTACCGCCAAACAATTTAACTAGATAAATTATTTACTCTTATTGTAGATACATTAATAATAACTAAACATATGTATATCGTTTAAAATTTATTATCTATATATTAAAGTATTTTAGCATAACAAACAGCATTGTATAGTTCACTTATTTTTTGGAACCGAATATTCGGTATTAAAATATACCAAATTGGCCGAATACCGAACAGTGAAAATATTGCTAAAGTGTTTTTTGGATATATCTCTAATATATTCACACATATTTTTTGTTTTTTTCCAACAAATAAAAATTTAACAAAAATACAAGCGATCATGTCATTCTATTATACAGTAATTTTCATTAAAAACAAATACAAAAATTGGAAAGGAAATACAGAAAATGCAACTTTGAAACTGAATGGTAAATTGAACATGTAGTGCACATGTATTGTCAACTCCTTTCGCTTGAGAAAGCAATAATTTCTGATTCTTCCTGCAATCAGAGAATCAGAGGTCTATTACACGTCAGGAATTGGAGCTTTCCTGCTTATTGTCTGGTGCGACAAGCACCTTGAAGCTACAGCAGGATTTCGACGGCAGGAACGGCGTGATGTATTGTAGTAAACATCTTGTCTGCTTGTGACATGCAGAACACGTAAATATTATCATTGTTATACGACTATGTGTGACGCAAATCTCGTACGCTGGAAGGAACGTACGTGTTATTTATTGCTGCATTATTCCGTGCCAGGGAAATTTCTGGGAATGCTTTTGAAATGTTTTTATGGAGTGGATATTTGAATGGTTCATATTTCGATTGTTTCTGACATGGAGGAAAATGGAGCTTATTACTTTCTTGTACAAAGTAAAGGAAATAATGTAATCGCGAAAAAATTCGATTTTCAAGTTTCAACGGAAATATCCATTTTGGCCATCCCCAAAAATGATTAGCCGTAGAATGTTGAACTTTGTATATGGAACTATTGTAATATCAAATTGTGCACTTCCCTTTTTATTTTTTGTTCCAATCGGTCTTTTCAAAAGGGCAGTATGCTTTTGGCAGAAATTTACTTAAAATGATAATTCAGTAGGCTTTTAATTTTTGTAGGAAACATTTGATTTCTTATTAATAAATTGCATTGACAGCTATTAGAATGTATTTCGTGAGAACACATCTGTTTTTTTCCAAGTTTTTGAACGATAAAATAATTATGTGTAATTTATTAAGGAATGATAAACATTTTAATAAAATTTTCAAAAGATGATCCATTTCGAAGGAAATTTCGAATATATGAAACGAATGAAATTTGAAGAATGATTAGCTGTAAAATTATATCACTTTGAAGTGAAATAAGTTTAAATGAAGTGCAGCAAGAAATGTGTATAATTTTAGCGGAAAATATTTGCTGTTAGGTCACAGAATAGTTACACATAGAAGCGACACTCCGTGACGGACCTTTCGTGTTCCGTTAGTCAGTTCTATGACCTTGAAGCATTGTGTAGACCTTTAAATTTGTACTCTTCCCCTATCTCTCTCTCAGGTGTGAGGATACTTTCCGATTTTAAACAATGGGCCCTTTAAATTTGTGCACATTCTCCATCTCTCTCTAATTCTGTCGCTTACTGTCGCTTCTGTATAAACCTATTCTGTGGTAACAGTTACTACACTGGCAATAGTCAAAACAAATTGGAAAGATCATTGGAAATTCGTCAAAATTTTGAAATGTTGGGTTTGATTAGAATTTCTCTGTTTTGTAAGTCGATCCATAAAAGTAAAAAGATATTTGTATTTAGAACGTATTAAAAAAAATGTAGAATTGTCCAGTTTTTGAAACTTTTGAAAATATTCTGTGGTTAGCTTCAAAAGTAAACACCGGATGCATTGATTTAAAATTTACAAGCAGATTTAATTTTTTTCTTTTCGTTCCTGAAGATTTTGCTGTCAGAGTTGCACCTCAGATATATATGTAGGTAACTACCAAAACGGAAAAGAAAGAGATAATTAAATTCTGTTTGTAAATCAATCAATATGGTATACTTTCTGTATTCTTTACTATTTTTTGAATATTTCACAAGTTTCGAAAATAATATTTGAAGAAGTTTCTGTAAAACAACCTTAGGTATAAAGAAAAAATGTAGTGGAAGTTTTTTGGCGTCTACAGCCGAGTATTATTAATAGTATAACGTGCACTTAAATTCACCAAGTAAAAAATTTCTACTCTAAAAGTGTTGTAAGCTTTTCCCGTGAAAGATTAAATTTGATAAAGGCAGGAAAATGCGAGTGCAGCAGCAGGGAAATCCCTCGATAGCTCGACTTTTCCTTTATATATTATACACAGACTTTCGCAGGCATCTGCAAAACGCGACATTGTCAGAATAAAGGCAAAAGTTGATAAACAAACACTATGATTCCGTTTCTTATGCTCAGTTACTCCAATCTGCCGACACGGGAATACGAATATCAGATTGGGCCTTACATTGCCGAGATGTGACACATGGAAATTGACAATTTTCATGGAAGACATGCTGGAAAACAAAAACTCGACTTATAGTACTTTTAATAAGAAACTCTTGGATGAAATTTGAAGCTCGAAGCGGGGCTAATAATGCTTTAATAGATTTATGTCCTGGTATATGGAAGGATAGGTATGAAAACGAAAACAAGATGTTACAAACCTGATGTTTTGACATTTTCTTTACCGCCAGTGGGCTTTTGCTCTACTTTGCCGCTCACTGGACTTAAATCTTTTAGTTTCTACCATGGTAACCAAAATTTAAACAAACCACTTAAATACAGCACCAGGGTGAAACTTGTATAGACAAATTGGCAGCATAAAGTAAGCTGGGAGTAACTCTACCTAGAGAAACTTAGAAGGCATTACTAGTATACTTCCATTTTTATGAGAAATATTTAGTAACTTAAAATTTTAATTTTAATTTTATTTTTGCTTCAATTTTAACATAAAAAAAACCGAGAAAACATCCCGTCTACAAATTTCGCCGAGAGAAAACATATCCCACAAATTTCACCGAAAGGACATCTTTTCCACAAATTTCACGAAAAGCACATTTGCTCCACGTACAGCACCGAAAGAAAATCCGTTTTACAAATTTCGTCGGAAGAACACCTTATACAAATTTCGCCAAGAGAATATTTCGTACTGCCCAATTGCACTAGTTATTTACTAGGGAAAGAGAATGTTTCTGTTTTCGGACGAAATTTAACGGAGGGCTTTTATTCGTCCATATGCGTAAATCTCTTTCAGCTTGAGGTACGCATTACTGCTATCAAATGAATATAATTTTTAATTATAAGATGACATGTTAAAAACATTAAGAAGATGCGTTGCATTGGCAACTTTTAGTTTTGTGTAAAACAACGTAAGCAAGTTGCAAATAAATAAAGATGTCAAATATCAAGCAAAATGTCAAATGCGAAGCATGGATCTTCATTCGAAACTTCTTTATTAAATTTTGCTAGAAGCTAATAAAACTTTAATAAATAAATGTCCCGGTAAATTAAAGTATAGATATGAAAACGAATACAAGCTATTATTGCAATGGATAAATGTTTTTGACATGTTCTTTTACCACTCTCTAGGTTGCTATCTTTTCGTTTACGCCTTGGTACCCAAGTTGTAAACAATCAATTTAAAAGCAGTGGTGTGTAAATATAATTTTGATAATAGCCTAGGATATTTATTTATATATAAGTATCATAACCGCCGCAGGTGTCAATTGAATTCCGAGCTCGGAGAGCGAGAATTTTAAGACATCTAAGGCATGCTATAATTCATAACTTCCGTGGTTTGTTCAATAGTTTACCGGTTTCACGTTAATAATAAATATTATTTTATAAAATTCTCTTATAAGTAACGTTTTCGTGATCAAGTCTGTATGGGTTGATATGACGCCATGGATATTATTGTTATTTTGACAAATCTATAGGGTAATATTTAATATTATTAACATACTGACTTGTCAAAATTACATGGGATACAATTACCCTGCTTACTTTTGTCTATGTAAACAAAAGCTTAATATCCTAAAATCGGTAAAAGTATTTACAATAGGAGAAGTGAAAAATAGGTCTTGATTCGATATCAAGTTTCGACCTGAAAGTAAAGATAAAGTGAAATCTGAAGTACGATTTTCAATGATAAAAACAAATGTTTGCCTAAGAGTTTCAGAACTTATTTTAAACCAGTTAAAAGATACAAGTAAAATTTGTACTGAATAATTACGCTACACAGGATAAAACCAGAAAAAAAAACAAAAATCTAACTTGTCTAACGTAATTAATTATAAATAAATAGCTTAACAATCATATAATTAAAAAATTAAAACTTTTTGTCCTTTTTTGTTGCCTTCTAGAAGCAAAAATTTTTTTAAATTAAATTAATTAAAAGATATTAATTATAATTTCTACCTAAATTAAGATTCTTATTGTGGATAAAAATTTATTTGTGAAAAATGTATTATGAAGTGAAATATTTATCTTCCAGTAATTGTTTATCTTCCGCAAATTAAACAAAGGAAAAACATGAAAACAATTATAATTCCAATTTTCAACTTCGTGAGAAACTTAATTTTAATCTGTAGTAAAAACTTGTTCATTTATTTTCACGTAACTGAATTAATTCATGTAAACAAATTACGGGAGTCCCAGATTGTATTTTTCTGCAAACAATTGCTAATGCCGGGTATCCATTACTCGAGACAGTCGAGACTTTTCTCTTCTTTTGTTTACGTTGTTCAGTCGTCTGGATCCACTTTTCATTTTCTACTTTTTCTCCTGTCATTTGCCTCTAACAAATTATAGCCTTTTGATCAAGTTTTTAACGATGAAGATTGAGATATTATCAATAATGAAAAAGAATGAAAAATGAAAACTAAATTCTGGAAGCTATGATACAATATTTTAGAAAATGTGTCATCATCTCATCATATATTATCATTATTATTTCAAGACAATTCTTTATTTTTATATTGTAGCAAGCCAAGAACTATGAAACAGCAATTTGGAAAACTGCCAAATCTTCAGATGTTTCCGAATCCACAAATGATAAATCTGTTTTCTTATAGTTTTAGTGTTTATTCCATTATTGAACATTATGTTTCTCTTTATGAAACTGTTGATTTGGACGTCTAAAAATATAGAAAACTGCTAAATCTCCAGATGTTTCCAAAATCCACAAATGATAAATCTGTTTTTGTACAGTTGTGATGTTTATTCCGTTATTGAGCATTTTGTGTCTATTTATGAAACTGTTGATTCAAACGTCTAAAAATATGGAAACTTAATAAGAATCATGTAAAGGAGTAATAGATACAAATAAAGTCATTTTTTTTGTTTGATTAGTTTACATTAATAAGAACTCGAAAAAGAGAAATATCGCAATAAAACTTTCTCGTAAGTTTGTTTATTGGAAAACTTGAGGTATCCGGATACTTTTAATTTATTTCGAGAGCAGTTATATCAAAGAATAAAATAAGAACACAACACGACTCATATTTATTTACAAATCAAGTGCAGAAAGTTGGGTTATATTAATGAGTTTATTAATTTTTATATAGGTAGTCAATAATGTGAGTCATTAGTAACATAAAGTGTACTACTTAGGATTTATTTATATTATATTAAAAAATATTTGCACATAAACTCTATTTTACTTTCTTGTCTAACAACATTATTTCTCACATAAAATATAACTATTTGGGCACTCTCCGTTCTAGCTATTAGTGCCTATGAAGTGACATTTGTTTCACGGTTCATGCGATAAAATATATACATAATCTAGTAAGTAAAGGGTAACAAGAAATAGTATAAATTTTAATTGCATTTTAGTGGTGTAGTTATTAGCTAACAGGTTCTACAATGAACTTACAGTTTATAGTGTGTTTCAAATCACTCGGGCACAAACATATTTTATTTGCTTAATAGTTGATGCAAAGAATACAATTCCGGATTTTATTCTCATTAAATTTTATTTTTATGCTTTATATAAAAGTAAATTCATTTCGAAATAAGAAACGTAATAAATGAGAGATGTGAATACGTATAAAGGAAATAAAAATTTTCCTTTTCATTAATTGGATATTTTTCTAGGAAAAGCAATACATGAAGTGCGTCAGGTAAAAAGCGCATGCCTCCTACAGGACAAGACCTGTATAAAGTTGTACACATAGCTTTGTGCTTATGTCAAGCTTCGAAAGCTCGGCTGATGGAGGTACAGGCTGCAAAGCAATGCTTTCAACGTTGATGTTACACAGGCAAATACAAAAGTTTAATTCGTACACTGCTGTTTCAACCCTAAGAGAAATAATATATTAAAATTGGAAAATTGGAACGATTTGGTGAAAAATAAGGAAATTGAAAAATCGTAATGACATTTTTTTAAAATTTGTTTTCTCCAAAAATTTTCATTTTCTGTTTTTAAGTAAATATCGACCAACTGATTCCAAATTTTCAAAAAGAACTTCGATATCTCTTGCAATTCTCTACACATTTTTCCAAGTGTATAAAACTGAGAAAAAGGAAATCAGTAGTTAATTCTGTGGACAATGTTGTTTATAATTTTTGATCAGGCAATACAAATTTTAGAAACGTTTTGTGGGTATTTTCTAATAAATATTAATATTTATACGTAGACATATTAACAAAAAAAAAATACAAAATTATGTTTAATAATAATAATCAAATTGTGATTATAATAATAATAATATATTTATTACTTTTTACCTTACAAACTTTATAGAATAGATTAGTACAATATACATATTTATAACAATTTAACATTATTGTGCAACATTAAACATAGTATAAAAATCATGGAACTAAAAAGAGAGAACAAAAATATGTGTAATTTATAATAAAGATCCTGTAAAAAATCAGTCATTAATAGTAAAGCTACAGAGCTTTAGAGCTGATAGAGTGTAAAAAATATATAATTAATTATTTCTTTTAATAAATTGGAAAAAAATGTAAAAATTGTTTCTAGTAAGATTTTGTGGATAGTATTTTCTAATAAATTAGGTTCGATAAGAGTTATATACTGGGTGTTCAAAAAAGAAGTAAAAGAGGTCTTCGTATTTTAGGACAATACAGGTTGTGCATGCATGTCCAATGTTATACTTTATGTTTTTATACATGATGCTTATATACAGGGTGGCCCAATGAAAGTTATCAGCTCAATTTTTGGCCACTTAACATAAATTTTGTAAAAAATGACCGAAAAGAGAATTGACAGGCCTTTCGAACTGTGTCATTGTTAACACCCTTTTCCATTTAAAATTTTTGAGGTGCAGTCCACCCCCATTTTAAGGTTGAAGTTATGTCATTGGTACTAATCCATTCAGGTGTCCCCCTTTATACTAAAATTGACGTGTTCGAGCATTTTTTGCAAAATTGATGTTAAGTGGACAAAAATTACACTGATAATTTTCGTTGGGCCACCCTGTATAGTTCTCCTGATTTGACTTATTACTTGTTGCTTAACGAAGACAATACTCATATTTAAGTATGGTTCTGATTCAGTGTAAATGTGCCTCTACTGCAGTTTGTAGTTTGAATTTTGGCTTTTGTTAATATCATTCATATGTTTTTGTTCGGTATATTTCTCTATAATAATTTCAATACCGTAATGATAAAATAAATTGTTGTATTATTTATTTTACTGTGAATTATAAAATTACAGTTGAGTTGTTTATTACTGTTACAAATTATATTATTGTTTCTGCTTTCTGGTGTAAACCAGCACCACCCAGTTTATTCCTGTTTGTTGTACTACTAATGAACGCACCCACTCCCCTTTCAAGAGTTTGAAAACGCAACTACTTTGTCGTGGTACAAGTACCCGTGAAAATGTTACACAAGTTGTGAATTTCGTTAATCTTGTCGCAACTTGCCCGAGGTCCTGCGTCAATGCCTGCTTAACTGAGATGACAACGACAAGAGCCTTTAACGTGCCTTTAGGGCCTCGTTCAGGTGTTGACGCAATTTAGGTTAAGGTAGGTTATTAATAAAGATGGAGAATTGTCTTGTTAAGAAGGGAAAAGTTGTGGTTAGGAAATAAAGAGAGTTAAAATGAGAAAAGTTGTTAATTTTATTGTAGAAGTTTCTTTAATTAAGTCTAATAGTCTCTAGGATCTTCAATAATGAATATTATGGCAGCATAAAACTTGAACTTTATTTGAAACAATGTAGTACTTTATTTGAATATGTGTTCATAAAAATATATTACATGTTCTACATATTATGGTGGTTTGCTACCTACTTCATATAACACAAAAGTAGCAGTAAAATGAAGACCATTTCTAGGTTAACAAGTTTAATATTACAACAGCGAAATTAGTCGTTTATTTGATACTTAGAATTTTTAGTTAGCGTAAAACGAAAATCATTATTACACATATTTACAAATTAATTGTAATAATTTATAAATTTCTTCAACAGCCATCTATTGAACACTTACAAAATTGCATTTACCGGTTACAGGATATTAAGCCTTTACATAAATAGACAAGGGTAAGATGGTCACTAAGACATAAATGTTTCTGTACTGTAATATTATACTCCAACAATAAAATATAAATAGTAAAATTATTTTATATTATTTGCCGCCCCTCAAAGTCTACCGCCCAGGTTCTAGGACCCCCTTGTTTCCGTGGTAACATGATTGTTTATTAATTTGATAACTCGGGGATTAAAATTGCTACTTCAGTCTTCGAAAATGAAGACTAAACAACTTTTTTACTCCCGTTATATGGAGAAAAAATATTTTCTTTGATCGAATATGCCGAAACAACAGTTTTAAAATCTGATACATTGATTTTTTTATATTTTATTTTCACACAAATAATATCATTGACAGATTCGAATATGCGCAAATGTACACTTTTACTTCACTTTCCGTTTTCGGTAAAATTAATAAAAGTTAGGAGTTTGTAAACTTCTGCCATAATCATCAGAAATGATCGCATACAAATAAGTGTAGATAAATTTTGCGTACACGTATTGATCAGAACTTTAGTCTTAAATTAAAATTGAAAGTAGGAATCTGAACATCAGCTTATTTATTAAAATTTCTATATCCGACTTTTCTCATAATTTTAATTTTTTATTACCTATTCGATTCCTTAATCTTACCTTTCGGGTACTGTACCCGACGTAGAAAATCCTCAATACGGTTTACTTTCATGTGTACAAACTTTAAATTAGCTTTTTTAGCGAAGCTTGAAATGGAGCATTGTTGTTTCACCTGATACAACGGGAAATAATTAAATGTTTTTGTTGATTCCTCGTCCAATTTCCAATGCCACGTGATCTGTGCATGCGCGTTATCACGTTCACGCTCATCTCATTACGTATGCTCACGCGGAACCCGCGCGTGGAACATCGCGATCATCGGCTCACAAAGGAATCCATTCGTAACCGAACCTAATTAGTGCCCAGCACGTGACAACAATGCTACTGCAGGACCGACCTAATGACACCAGCCAACAAAGCAACTTCAATTTAATCGGCTTGTCTACGACAACACACCAGCTATTCAAATGTTTCATTGTGTACAAGCTACATTTCGTTCAAGTTTTGTCTTCGCGAAATTAAACTGTCATGCAGTTTTTTGTTGTTTGTAAGGTATTTGTTTAATTAAGAAGGAATTTACTTTGTTAAACCACATTTCGGATGAGATTTCGTGTAGAGAAGCAAATACAGATTTAATTAAAAGATAAATTTGTTTGAATAAACTTAGTTTGTTCCTAAACAGTCAAATTTTAAAATATAAAGTGATGGAAACTTTTTGGCTGAGGAAGTAGTAGCATAATACAGCAATATTAGAATGCATTCAAAAAAAAAACTGGGAAATTTAGGGTTGCCCTGAGGCAATACTTTCTACAACAACTAAATCTGTGAAACTTCGTCGGCAAAACGACTTTACTGGTATTTTATTTTAAATTTTGTGCAAATTTTTATTAAATTAACTTTAAAATCTGTTACAGTAAAATCCGTTTATAATGACATTTAGGGATCAAAAAATTTCGTTGCTCTAGCCGGAAGTCGTTATAACCGATAAAAGTAAAATAACTTCAGCGTATGTGGGCTTTCAAACAAGTGATCATAATTTCAAAGTTATAAACAGTTTGTCGCTATAAGCGGTATCGTTATAAACGGATTTTACTGTAGTTTTTTTATTGTTTCCTTAAATCTTTAGTTACTCTTTAGAATATGCTTTTTTATAACAATTGCTATTTTGTGAAACACGTTTTTGAGATTATACTGTACCTTTTTTAAAAAATGAAAAAAAATCTTATTTTTTTAATCAGATTTTTGTGTAACCCTGTCTATTTTAATTGATTTGTTCGATGTTGATTGACATGATCGATTTCGATTGAAAAGATATAATGAATGATATATAATATATAAATCGCGCTTCTTACTCTGTACTTTTTTCAATATTGTAGTAATAAGTACTGAATTATTTCAAAATATAAGAAGTAAAAAAGTAACGAACAAGTTCTACATACATAACTTTTTATTTAAATTTGTTTTCCCTACATTTGTATGTACTATGTACGTATGTTCTTAAATTGTCACAAACAAAACTTCAGGTCAAATTAAATTAGCTAAATTTAACCCATCTAGATTTTAATGTAGATAGTTTTTTTATTGTTTCTTAAATTTGTATTTATTCTTTAGAATATGCTTCTTTATGATATCGGATAATCGGATTTTTGTGTAACCCTACCTATTTTGATTGATTAAATCGATCTTGACCTTTTTCAAAATTTGACTAATAAGTATACGAAGTAAAAAAGTAACGAACAAGTTGTCCAACATAACTTTTTATTTAAATTTGTATTCCCTACATTTTGTATGTACTATGTACGTATGTTTTTAAATTGTCACAAACAAAAACTCCAAGTTAGGTCAAGTTAAATTAGCTAAGTTTAACCCATCTTGTTTTTATCCGAGACAATCCCCTCCTGTTTTGCGACTCTAATTTCGCTCCCACGTGACGCACGCATGTGAGGTTGGTCACGTAATGCTGATTAAAGACTCCACTGAACCGAGCTACATTACTTTGCAATTAGTTAGGAGGCCAGACGGTTTTATCTTACTGATTAGTTTCGAAGATTTCAAATGTGACAACGTGAGGTTTGAATTCAGGTTTCAACCTATCATAATACCACGTGTGCAACGTTTGATGCATCTTAATTACAGAATATATTTAGATTAATTATGGAACATGTTTGTGTTATGGAAGGGTAAACGTTTATATCAAACTATCAGTGGCGTAACAATGCAGGCACGGGTCTGTGTTCGAGAGTAAATGCGAGTGCCAATATACAAGGTATTTCAAAAGTATTGTAAAAAAATTAAGAGTTTGTATAATTTTATGTACTGATTGTAGTACCTACAAAAATATTTTTTTGAAAATTCGCACGGTTCTTAGAGCTGACATCTTTTGGGCAACTGGACTGATAGGTTGCGAATATGAATACAAATTGGAAAACATTAAAATTAGTTTTATTTAATTAAATTGTATAAAGTTTTATTCACTTTTATTGTTCAGTCCAGTGCCCCAAAAATGTTAGGTCTAAGGACTGTGCGATCATATTTGCGAATTTTAAAAAAAATATTTTTGCTCTATAATCAGTACATCAAATTATAGTCTTTTTTTAATACTTCTGAAACACCCTGTATATTTTTAAAACAATAAATAAATCCCACAATAGGACACTTTACAAAACAGGTACAAAAGAACGGGACCTCTCTACTGAGACAACCAAAACGGGTGGTGAGAAAAATATAACATGCAGTTCAAATTTCACTAATAGTACTACATGAAGATTTTTTTTATTAAGATGAATTCGGTTAATCCTCCAACGGAAGTAATTTTGGATAAATCTTTTTGAAAAAAATTTCAAAATGAGTGGAACTGGGATGAAATCGAATCCGAAATATCTGCGGAATACTTTATGTGTATCTCTTGACCCATTTGGTACAATCAGAAATCAAAACATTTGAAACATCATTCAAAAGGCAGCGCGTCTAGTCGTTGAGCCATTTGAGATTGGGAAATCTGCCCGATTTACAAGAGGTGTGGCTGATAGTCCATAGTTTATAGTGGGCCCATTTTCCACGGAACACGCTGAACATCTGAAAATTACAGAAAGAAAAGCTACAAACAGATTTTGAATTTTGATTTGAAATTGGCTTCCTTACATATTGACTGTATTTACATATGTGCTTAATTAATTTAAAACAATATTATTTAAAATTAAACTAAATAATAATCGTGAAAAAATACATATATTTTAATTATGATGGTTAACAAACTATACTTATTATAACAGTCAAATATATATTTTCTGTATTTGTTGCATAATACCTACCAGTGGCGTGTGGTAACATTTTTTAATAGGGAAAGGGCTTCCAAATAAATATATTAAATTTAATTATAAATAAATGTCGCCATCAGTTTTTCTTTTAATATTCTCAATATATTTGTTTGTATTTTAATTACTAGTAATATGTAGTGTATTTCTTTTTTTTTCACAACTTTTGAGACTGATTTTTTTCTTAATTAATTGTTCGATATTGCAATTACAATTTCATTAAATTAAATGAAAAAATCAACCTGTAAAATGTAATGAAATGATAAAGGTGTTCACTATAAAGAATAAATCCAATAATAAACCGCGTGCGCTCACGGCACAGAATAGTTACATACAGAAACGACACTCCGTATCGGTACCTTTCATGTTCCCCTAACCCGTTTTATGACCTTGAAGCATTGTGTAGACCTTTAAATTTGTGCTCTTCCCCTATCTCTCCCTCAGATGTGAGGGAACTTTCCGATTTTAAACAATGAGCCCTTTAAATTTGTGCACAGTCTCCGTCTCTCTCTAATTTTCGTTTCTCTGTCTTACTGTCGCTACTGTATAAACCTATTCTGTGCTCACGGTTCAGTAAAGTAATAATTTTGTACTTGAGTGCGTCAATATCTTTTTTTGCAATAGTAAACTAGCAAAGCGTTCACTGTTTTCTGTGGTCGTCAGTTGTTACCGCGAATGCGTTTTATGTTCGATTACCTGGCCGCATCTCTATTGAATACTCTCGTATTAATAAAGCGTTCAGTGTATTTCATGTATGAAATCTAAGATAAATATAAATTCTAATGAAATACAAGCAATAACTCTAGAAATTGATTACTTTTAAATTAATAAAATAATTAATATGAAGCTCTATTGGCAAAATTTGTAAAATATAAGGGATGCGCCGCATCCAACGCATCTATGGAGTGCACGCCACTGATACCAACATATTTTACAAGAAATAAATTAATATATTTTAAATTTATACATACATTACCAAAAAAGTTTCTATTTCTGTTTCTTCAGCATTTGAATACATCACTTGTTGCACAATTAATATTTTTTAAAGAAAGGTATTATAATAAAATTCTTATAAATAGAAAACTGAAACTTCTGTTTCTGTTATTGTATCAGTTGTATTCATCTGTAGAATATATATGCACAGGTGTCCCAAATAACTTATTAAGCATGGGGACAAAAACCGTTTTTCTTATTTTTTCATATTATTTATTAAAATAAAATAGGACTTTTTATATGGTGAAACCGGAAAAAAAAACTTTATTCAAAATTATGACAACCTACTATAAGTTCCACATGAAAAATTAAATTTGACACGCATAACTTGAAAACTGTACGTGCTAAAAAAGTGAGAACCCCCATAAGTTCATTATTCAAAGTGTCTGAAGAAGGTGTACACCAAAATCTCGTAATCTTCTAACTTTGGAAGTTATGAGCAAAAATTAAAAAAAAAATCCTTCATATCTAGTAACCTATAAATTTTTTCAGGAAAGGTTAAAATGGTCCCTTAATGTGGCAACTTTGGTCTAATTTAACCGACCTCGCATCTCTTACCGTTCTCGAGATCCCCATACTTAACAAGTTATTTGTCACACCCTATAGACAATAATATACATATTATTTTACAAATATAAATAATATACTTACGGGTTATCAAAATGAAATTTCTTGTTGTTCTTCTTCTAAACGTTATATTATGCGAAATATATACCCTCTGCACTTGTTGCATACCTGTGTAATAAAGAAAAAGGAGCGAAGAAAATGGAATGTGGTGTTCAGAATGCGTTTTATTGACACAACATTACATAAGAGTAACAATTTTATTAAGAGATATTATTAATTATGTACATATGAAGTTTATGCGTATATTTTAAACTCTATATATTGGTTCAATATGTATGAAAATCCTCAGCTAAGGTACTTTTGATATAGAAACATTTCAATATTCAATACATGCTATATAAATCGCAGTCTACAATTAGGTCCCAGAAAATAATTTCTCGATCTCTATGAACGTTCCTATAAAACTACGTACAGAATATGTATCCATTTGGTCATGTATCACAATGTGTACCAGTTCATACACGGATGCGAAGAAGTCACTAAAAACTACCGTCTTGTGGGTGGTAGCCCTGGAAAACTGGGACGAATAGACGAACAAATTCAATGTAGGATGATTTTTTTCTCAAACAACAATTTCGGTGCTCTATTCTTTAAATTACAATTCCTTGATTTAAAAATTCTTTAAACATATTTATTTGTTTAAAAGATTTGAAGTGAAAAAATAGAAATCATAAGCTTGAAAAATAAAGCAGCATAAATAATATTTTTTTTGGACATTTGTACACCTTATTTTGTACTATTCGAGATTTGCAAAAATGCAGAAGTTTTTTACTGAAATAAATTTTCAAGACACCAAAATAGGAATCAAAGTTTTTGTCGTCAGTTTATATTACAAGTTTTCGTTCGTATTTGAAATTTTATTAATTTTGTTTTTATTACTTTATGACAGAGTTTTTTTACTAAACTTAAATTTAAAGTTTCTCATATTTGAGAGAAAGTATTGTGTAAAAATAAAATTACCATTGATGTTAAATTTCAATTAGTTGGTATTATCTAAGTGTAGCTAAATTTAATAGTTGATATAACTTAATATAAGTATATTACAATTTAAAATAAATATTGTTATGGTAGTAGTTTGTTAAATATTTTTATGGTAAGTTTTGAAAAACCAATAAAACTACTCTATATAGTTTTTTAATTGTCGGAAATATCATTTATTTTTACTATGAACACGACAGAGAAATCCACAAATAATTAAATTGTTTCGCCAACTTTGAAATAGATACCGCGTTAATTTAAACCGACACCAGCTATTTTTTAATGGAAAAGATAAAAAAATCTGAAATTTAGTTAATGTTGCTTCACAATTGCTCGGGAACGATAACGACAACGAGAAGAGTAATGAAAAAAAAAAATATTCATATGTATTTGGTTCACAACTAGTGAAAGACAACGATATACGCTAGGAAGCAGAATGGAAAAGCTGACCAAAATTTATCTTTGTCGTTACCGGGCTTATTCAGTCCTTGTCACTTGTAAGAAAGCCCGAACATGCAGATACCACAGATTACATAATATTTCATCCATAGTTTTTAGTTTGATATTAAAAATGATTCAAAGTTATGTATTAAATATTGCATAATAAACAGGGTTGTATTGATTTAAATCACTCGATTTATATCAGTTATTAGTAGTTTAAGTCATATTCAATTTACATTGATTTTATTTAAAAAAAAAATCATTGATTTAAATCACCTGTTATGCAATTGTTATTTCATTTCAGATTTATGAAAATTGAGGGAAAAGCGTTTGGGAAATGTTATCATGTGGCAATACTTTTAAAAACTACTAAATTTGTTTAACTTCGTCTGTAAAACGTTTTTAGTCGTATATTATTTTGAATTTATTACACGGAATTTTTTTGCACTAATGTGTCATTTTTTGTTAAATTTATTTTGAAATGTGTTACAGTAAAATCGGTTGTAATGACATCGAAGGGATCCCAAAAATTTTGTCGCTATAGCCAGAAATAGATATAACCATTAAAGTAAAATAATGTTAGCGGATTTGGGCTTTCAAACAAGTGATCAAAATGTTTATCGCTATAAGCAGTATCGTTATTAACGAATTTTTCGGCAGTTTAACAGGTTTTAATTGTTTCTTTAAATTTTTTTTGTGAAATACGATTTTGAAATTAAGTTTTTAAAAGAAATTAAAAAAAATCTGATTTAAATAAAAAAACAGATTTAAATAAATAAATCTAATTTTTTTATTTAAAAAAAAACGATTTTTATGTAGCCTTTATAATAAGTCACAGAGATGACAGTAGAAATATGTATAGAATATTGATATTAGAACGTACTATTATGAATCCAACAGCATTTCTCTAAAATCTGGCATTACCGTTCTCGTTTTCATCGTCGTTCATGTACAGTTGTGAAGTGTCCATTAATAAAACGATTTATTTCAACCCGGACTCGTTCAGACTTTACTTCTTTTTATAGATAAAAATCGTTGTATATTATTCGTATACAAATAAAAATCCTGAAAAGCCGGCACCGAATTGTTTGCTCGCCTGGCCAGTTTCCCCATGACCTGCGGATGGACGAGATCACACATCGGAGACTTTGGAGTACTCGAGGTTGCTGAGCTTGATGTGCGTCTCGTCGAAGGAGGAGGAGCAGGTGCGCGCGTCGGAGTGGCGGCGCTCGGGCGTCGGGGCGGGCGCCGGGTTGTCCAGGCTCACGGACAGGCGGTGGCGCGGGCTGCCCGGCATGTCCAGGTGGAAGGACGGACGGCGCGGCTGGTGCAGGCACACCATGGACTCCGGGCAGCTGTGCTGCGAGCCTGGCTTCGATAGTGATCCTGCAAAGGGAAATGCAAACGGAATGTAGGTTAAATAGGACTATTTGTGATGTTGTCTAGATCTAGACTTCTAGATTATCATTAAAAAAAGTGACAAGTCTTTCAAAGATTCTAGGTTATCTATAGTCACCGCCAACCTATATACGAGTGACGTCATTCGATTGTCATGTGAATGTTGGTATGAATAAAGATTTCGTTATAGTTAATATGAAGCTACAAAGATGGCACTACGATTATTAAATATAGTTATATTTCATTCTAAATATTTAAATTGTAATAATAATTAGTACTAAGATGTAACAGAAATATAATTTCATTTAAAAATCAATAAAATAGGATATTAAAAAAATATACAATGTAAAACAAAAGCTATTTTTAGTACAAGTGAGCAAAATATGTCTTTTTCTCACGGGCCCAGAAATTGGCCACACGAGCGAAGCGAGTGTGCCAACTGGACAAGTGAGAAAAAGACATGCTCACGTGTGCTAAACATAATTTTTTCCACAATCTTAAAATATAATTTAAAAAAAAAACAAAACATAGTACTTTTTTATTTAATAATGAAAATCTCAACAGTACAATTATGTTTATAAATTATAATTAAATTTAATGTTAGTGTATTTTGCTCACTAATGTTATTTACTTTGCTCACTTGTGAAGAAATTTATTTACTTTGCTCACTTGTGATTCAATATGCTACTTTGCTCACTGTTTTAAGTTGAATAATGATGTATTTTGCTAACGATTTTGGAAAAAATAAATAACTGAACTGTCACATTGACATAAATAGTTCAAAAAAACTCAAAAATATTTAAAATTAAATGCTGATACGTGCTGTTAATAATATTTAACGGCATTTTTGCTAAAATATATAGAAATTAGTATATTTTAGGTATAAATATTGTTATTATTCATTAAAAGAAATAGACGTAACCTTAAAAACAAATAAGTCCCGCCCCTTAGACAAACTTCAAGTCATAGACTTATATGACTGTAATGAGTAAGACAAAGACAAATAATACTTTGAATGTGCATGATAAAAATCTTCGAAGTGACGTCACTCCTATATGGGCTGGCGGCGACTATAGTAAGTTGTAGGTAATATATTTTTTTTGCTACTAAACATTATTAAGGTAAATACAAAGTTTCAATAAAGATTGAGAAGGATTACTGATACTTACTTACCTACTCAATAAATCAATAAATATAATGATTATAGAAACAGGTGATTATAATTTCAGTTATTTTTCTCTTTTTGATAAACTATTATAAATTCCAAAAGCACATGCGCAGGTTAATCTAGAACCTTGAAACAACTTACAATCTAGATATACATTGTGTGCAACGAAATGCAGAACATAGGATTTTAACATGGTATTTCAAAAAAGTGCGGATACTCTTTCTCTTTCTCTTGATATATTTACAGAAAAACTACAAGAGTACAAAGTAGTTCAAAATTATATTCTACATCAGGTAAATACATAATTGATACAACAGGAAGTTTACATTATGAGATATATTAAATATAAGATGTAATACTTTCGTTAAAAATCAAACAGCCATGGAAATAAAAGAAAATATTCATGAGATAGTAATAGTGAAGTATCACTGATTATAATTCTTATTGTCTGTATTTTAATATTATTTATCCAACCTAGTGTAAATATAACACTAAAACTATAGTGTTTTCAGATAATTAAAGTAGATCATAAAACACATGTGGGTTAAAAATTATAACTCACTGTTTGTTGGTTCTTATCATAGTAATTATGTTATAAAACCATCTCAAAATATAACATTTTATATTTAATAAATCTCATACTAGAGAAGTGCTGTTTCGTCAATTATATCATAAAACACATATGGGTTACTGTTTGTTGGTTCGTATTATAGTAACTATGTTATAAAACCTTCTCAAAATATAACATTTTACATTTAATAAATCTCGTACTAGAGAAGTGCTCTTGCGTCAGTTATGGTTTTATCTGATGTAGAATTTCATTTTGGACAACTTTATACACTTGTAGTTTTGCTCTAAATATGTCAGGAGAGAGAGCATCCGTATTTTTTTGAAATCCCATGTTAAAGTCCTATGTTCCTCATTTCGTTGCAAACACTGTATAGACATTTAGTCATGTCTTGTCTAGACAACACTACAACATTATTCAAAATAGAATTACCTGTAAGTAAAACTAAAAGATAGTAGGAGAGAATCAAAAGTGGTTTGGCTGATATTGAAGAAGTGAAAGAATTCAAATACTTTACATTCCTGAGAAACAATCAACCCACGATATATAAAGATTAAAACACACAATAAACTAAGGAAACCGTCCCTATGAAACAAATATGGACTTTATATATAAAAGGAAATTTCAAAGAAATCTTAAAGTAAGAAGAATGATGTCCGAAGTCCTATTTAAAACTAAAACTATCTATAAATGCGGAAATATATGGATTGATAGAATACAAGCAAATTGAATACAAGCACGTATAGTACAAAAATGGATTTTAATTCTAGATTAGATGCACGCCAGAATTAATAGTAAAAGTAGAGAGGAATGCATTAAAAATAAGAATAACAACAGGAAGATGAGTAGTAAAATACAAGAAAAGAGTAAGAAATATCCAAAATACAATTCTCCAAGAATGCTTGCAACTATTCTAAAGAACAAATAGAAAGGTTAATTATAAATGGAGAAAACATACTACGAATTGCATCAGAGAAGAACTGCGTCAGGACGATTGGGACATCTAAACCAAGAAGAAAAATATAAAAATTCATTTTTATAATACGTTATAACAATACAATTATAATTAACACAACCAACGTCAACATCACGGTATCTGCTGGACGAAAAGGAGGAGGCTTTGCGGAATGGAAGAGAAATCTCAAAGGTATGTAAGGACTTACTGCAGGGAAATTTGGAGAGAAGGAGAAAAGAAGTTATTCTGTTTTAGACGATATAGGGTGAGGATAAAACTGGATGATATAAATTATTAAAAAGAGAAAAGTTTTATTAATGACAGTATCACTTTGTGTTGTGATTAAAGGATTAAACTGTAAACACAAATGCAGATTTTACCAAAACAAAAATTAATGAAGAATACATTTTGAAAAATTCATGGACTTAACTGGGATTTGAAACCAGGGCCTTCCAATTTCTAGTAGGATACTCTATCAACTGAGCTACAAAGTCCCCTGTTCATGAATCTTTCTTCTGTCTTATGCCGTGTTTTACAAGTATACTCTCTTTCGAGTATTGAATACTTGATGACGACTTTGACACATTTGGTGGTTAACTAACCACACCGCAGTAACTAACTGACACACTGTTCTTACACAGAAAAGTTTAGAACCGTATGACGATTCATCAATTTAATAATGAACAATAAATTTTTTAAAAATTCATGGACTACACTGGGATATGAAGCCAGGGCCTTTCCATTTCTATAGTAGGATACTCTACCAACTGAGATACAAAGTACCGTGTAGTTCATGAATCTTTCTTCTGTCTTATGCCTAGAGAATCCTACTAGAAATGGGAAGGCCCTGAATTTTTCAAAAATTTACGGTTCTAAATGTTATAACTTTACTGTGTAAGAACAGTGTGTCAGTTAAAATAAAAACTCCATCCACAAAACCTCATCTCACCTCTCTCCTTATCTTCAACCAAGGCGATCTCAGCCGCTTCACTGGGCGGCTCGACCACCAGCGCAGGCTGTTCCTCCAGGCTGCGCTGCTGCCTCCGGGGCCGCTCGACGCTGACGCTGGTGCGGCGGTCCCAGCTGGTGCTGGGCTGGTCGAAGCTGATGAAGTGACGGTGGCGCGGCAGCACCGACGGCCGACGCAGGCGCGTGAACTGCGGCGCGTCCAGCATGCTCTGGCGACGGTGCCGCGCCGAGGGCTTCTCCACCGTGATGGACGGCCGCTTCGTGAACATCGGCAGCAGGGAGGAGCAGCCGCTTAGGCTGCCTGGGCTGTAGTCTGATAGCACCTGGGGCAAGGGATTTAGTGATTTAGTTTTTTGATGTAGTAGAGGTATAGATATATGAAATTCACTTTCGGACAAGCCGATTGGCCCTTATAAAGATTTATGGGACTTGCGGTAAGGGCTCATTTAGGCAGGTACTTTCTTCTGTATTATACTGTTAAGGGTCGTAGCACAAATTTTCTTTCAAAATATTTCCTAATTATGTACTTTTTTCATCAAACGTCATAAAAGTGACATTTTCTGTGACGTGATTGATAAGGTTGAAGTTTAATTTCAACGCCAGCGTATTATAATTTTTTATTCTAGCCGTCGTCTAATTTCTTCGCCGCCGTATATAGAATCAGCCAATAAGAAGTAATTTGTACAATCATCATCATCATCATCAATGGCACAACATTCCTATGTGGAACAAGGCCTCAAGTACCTGAAGTACTTGTTTCGTGACATGTTTTACTTGCATTTTAGCGATGCAGGTTGTCAGCCTGCAGTCTCTGCAAGGCCAGCACACACCGAGCCGTTGTGCGGCAACCCATCCAAATGGACAGGGCGGGCTATGTTGCTTATCTACACGATCAGACAAGACACGCCACGACCACACAACCGTACTAGCTGACCAAAATTTGTACAATAGAAATCTGTAATATCGACCTAAATGTCACTATAAAAACTAGATAACCTAAGAATAAAGTTACTAAAAATTATGAATAACTGACAGACAACCTACATATTAAATGTCAAATAGTAATTAATTTTCAAAATTTCTACGTTTGAAGAAAAAATACAATGTGTTATTCAGAGTAAAAGTGTCTTTGTGTGGCGAGCATGGAAGTTTGCACGACGAGCGAAGCGAGTCGGACAATTGCATGCGATTGTCCGAGTCGCTTCGCTCGTCGTGCAAACTTCCATGCTCGCCACACAAAGACACTTTTACTCTTAATAACACAATATACTATTAAATCTAGGTTAAAATATTCCAATAATAACGCATTTTAAACGCACGTCTTCTAATTGCAATTTGAAAATTGAGAAGAGATTAGAGTAAATTTTAAATAAAAACAGTTATTGACATAAATATAAGAAATATTTGGTTGTTAAAGAACAAAGGCAGAAACAAAGGATTGGTCTTATGGTAACATTAAAAATACATTGCAACAATGTTTATAGTAAAGCAACCGAGCATTAGTTGTAGTTCGGTCGTAGACATTATTTTATAATTTGTGTTATTAACAGCCGAATTTATAATTAGTCCATTATTAATCATCAACTGTTCCAAGAATCAAGCTGATCCGTAGATTATAGACAATATTAACATTTGTTTAATTTGTTCTAATTCATCATCTTGATTCAGTTTTATTTATGTATTTGACAGTTCACACAATTTCACGAGTGTGAATAAAATTTTTTATCATTTTTTGTTAACATATGACGTATAATTATATTTTCCATATCTGACATCAAATTAAAATGACAAAAAGGAACGAAAAAGGGAGAATAGATTTGTGAAAAATAAAATATTTTATATTAATCTTAACAATGAAATCTTGTGTACAGAAATAAATATGTCAAAACGGCTAAACGAGGATCAAATAAGGTGATCAAAACTTGATTAACGGAATCAATTCATCATTGTTTTTTTCATTAGTGAATTCATGGATCAGAGTTGATCACTAGATGAAGCCTTTATTATTTCAGTAATACTGTAGAATCAGTTTTAAGCTCAGTTAAGTTTAACCGTCTGAAGAAATTCAGACGCACTTTAGGCCTTAACTGCTCTGGTTAATTTTTTTTAAATATTTAATTTAGTTTTACTAATAATCAGATATTTAAAAATGTAAATAAAGTTTAGTTAAATACATCCATGTTCGTTTGTGTTCCTTGTTATGTTCAATAGTCCAAGGACCGGCGGTAGGGCATATGGCGCCCTTTCGCAACTTATAAAATGACGCCCCTTTTTAGATTATTGTTTTAAATCTTGTTTCATATTTCGAATTATTTTATTAAAAGAAGAAAATGTATGCTTCGAATATTAAACATTAATTTAACTAAATTATAAAGACATTTAAAATAGGTTGTCAGTAAGGTCGCTATTATATAACAATTATTAATTTTATACTCATTTTTAAAAAGAATAAAATATATCTTTTGTATAGAAATGTTTTCTCTGCATAAACGTTCTTTGAAACGATTAGGTAAAAAATGAGAAAATCGGAAAAACCTAAATTTCAAAATTACTTCGAGAAACTTTTTTCTTCAAAAATTTTTCATGTGGCAGACTTTAAGTTAAGTAAATACCGATGCGCTGATTTCAAACCTGCAATCCTATTACGCCTTTTCGATTTTATTCAGTTTATTTTATTTATTATCTAACTTTTAATTATTTTCAAAACCTATATTATCAAAGTTGTGTGAAGTTAAAACAAACCAAACAACAGTATTAAACCAAAAGTTGTGTTGACAAAGGCGAAATACTCCAAAAAAACTTATTTTTATGTTAAAAAATTTGATTTTGGGATATAGTGTATTTTAATAAATCTCTGATTTCAGATTTTCAAACGTAATTTAATTATCTTTTTTCGTTCCTGAGATATTTGCTGTCATATATGCAACTCAAAAAATATATTTTTAGTTATAACACTAACATGGGTAGAGATACCCATTGTTTTGCATTTGATATATGTAATAGCAATTTTCTAATTCTAATATAGTTTTGCATTTTAATACAAATTCCCCATTATCGCATTGCAGTATAAATAATCTTAAAAATGTTTTATAAATAATTCACCCTGCATGAGAATCTCAAACAACGTAGACAAAAATACACAAAGATAATTATATGTATCACTTCCATGTATAAATGTCATACGCTAAATAAATAAATCGGCAAATGTAGGAGAAAATGTAAACTTTTCAGTTTTTATTTTTTACAAATAAATATTTTCTTTTCAATTTTTTTTTCGTTTATTTATTTTGGAAGCACGGTACCCTCCACATTTTGGCGCCCTTGTGCTACGCTTACGTTGCTTACCGTAAACCGTAGCATCTGAGTGGTCCAGTGTTATTATCAGTCATCAATTTAGTAAGCCACCATCATCAATAACATGAACAATTTTATGTTTTTCATTATGTCAAAAATTAAATGAAAAATGTATTTTAAGATCAATTTAAACTGTCGTATATAAAATATTGAAGGATACATAATTGATATAGCCCTAATAATGAAACCCGCGCGATATTAAATCTCGAGGCGATGAGTCGAGTATTTTAAAATTGCACACGTATCATAACGAACGCTAAATCAAACTTATGTCATTAATAACTATAAAGAAAATTTACATTTATAATAAATCAATTGGACAATCAAAATTAATTGAATTTATTTTATATGTAGGTATTATTATCTGATATTTATTATTGCTTTATGAATTTCCTTTTTCCCTTTATACGACAAAGTACAAAGGATTATATTCTAACCTTGAGGTAGTAATTACAGGATATCTCAAGAGTATTCACATATGCAAAATGAAGTACTCACTAATCTATACAGCCATCATTTGCAAATTAATAACTATAAAATAGTTCATGTCTTATTAATTTATAAATCTATTTATGGGTAGGGAATTGACAAAGGACATTGCTTACATAAAATATTATATATTCTATACAGATGATACATTTTATTATCAATACAAACCTTGTCATATTTGGTATGAAATATGGAAATTTTGGGTAACTTAATCGGAAGTGGTCGAACCGAACTCAAACAAGGATTATCTGATTGAAAACATGTCATTTTGTCTTTCACAAAATTATACAGCGGTGTGCATTTGCATTTAAAATTATCGTTATTTGAATTTCAGTCACACATTTATAAATAATCATGTTTGGTTGAATATATCAATAATTTAAACGTCAATTACTGTCTGTCAATATAATGTGTTTATAGGCTTCGTCCGCAATTTTAAAATACGCGTATGTTCATTTATTTTTACGAAAAAGTATTGAATTTATTCAGAAATGGTGATGGCACTACATAAAATGGTAATAAAGCTAAGGAATGACAGAACGACGCTATCAGAGTTGGAATAAGTACTATGAAAAAGTACTTGACTATTGAGAAATAAATTCTTTAAGAACGTACTGAAATTATAAGTGCAAAACTTTGTTTGTGTTTACTATGGTTGCCTAGTAATACTGTCATAAATCTCTAAAAGTAAGGTGATCAGTGCTGTCAAACATATTAAAATAAATTTAAACATTTGTTTTCATAGACTACTACCGTACATTAATTTAGTTTATTGGAAAAAGGCGATATACGAGTAGAAGTTAATTTGGATAATTGTGAATAAAATAGTATACATAGTTCGGTGGGAGTTTCATTACAGCCTTGCGCTATATCTGAGCCTCGAGGCTTCGCCTCTCGGTCATATAATAAGCCCTCGGCTATAATGGAACATTTCCCACCTCACATGTAATATACTATTATGGTTCGAAAACAAACGGGAAAGGTGTCAGTTTTCATCCCATCGAAAAAAAATTTCATTTACCAGACTTATAAGTTATAACGTAAATTACTATTACGACATACTTTTATTTAATACTTAAGTATCTAGCAAAAAATACTGCAAGTATTACTTAATAGTTATTTATTGAACATAGCAGGGAGGTCAGTATTTTCATGACAAATATAAATAATCACGAATGAGTTATGACATGAAACTTCCCTGACGAGATTATTTCTTTGGCAACATTTTATCACTGAACAATTTCAGTAAAAAAATTTTCTTTACGTATTACCCAGGTATGCTCACCATGTGTTGTATGTCGATGGCAGACTTAACCCTCCTGGGGGGGTTCATCACAGCCATGGTGCTGCTCCCCACGAACACGGAGTTCTGGCGTTGTCTGTGCAGGGGGTTGGGAGAGCCGAGCGCCGTGTACGCCGGGTCCCCCATGCAGTTCACGTTGTACTTGGAGAACGACATGCGTTGCTGGAACCACAGTTCAAATCACAAAGAAGCTGGAAAGACTCTGAGCAGATTGCACGCCAAACAGATCAAACGCTTGCAAGGCAATACGGGAACATTCAACAAACAAGCAAAAGTTATGTTGTATGTTATAAGTTGTAGTTTAGTGCCGTAACTAGGGCGTGGCATAGGTGGCGCACGCCATAGGCGCAATATTCTTAGGGCAAAAAAATATATGGTTTATATCAAATAGGTATTTCTAAAATCTATTATTAAAATTTTGACATATAATTATCTACAGATAGCTGTAACAGTTTTACTTGTTACCACAGCCTCTTGCAAACGCTTTTTTAAAAAAGTGAAAATTGTTAAGTCTCATCTCCGCTTATCTACCGGCAAATAGACAGACTAATATGGCTATAATATCTGTAACAAAACACCTGACCCAGTTAAATAAAAATATATCGTTTTGTTATTTATCTTCGCTGTTGACTAATATCAAAATTCTTTCTGGTAATAAATATTTCAAAGTTGTAAAAGATCTTAAAATTTGTCAAGAAACCGTGTTCTAAATTCTTGGTATACTAGTAACTTTCTCTTTTTTTGTGGAATCTTAGGGTGTCAGATACACCCCCTTAGAGGCTTTTGATGCGTGGTCTGTTTACACGCTCAAGGAGAAGATGACTAGTTAGATTGAGAGAATCAGAAAACGGAGATAAATGTTGTAAGGGGGTGGGTCGTCTAAAGTAAACTTTGATAATTGGCAAAACTAGTGGAGCGTCAGTCAGAGTCAGTAAGGAGATGAGTCAATCATGACTCACGTTGTACTAAGTAAATAAGTTTGAATTTAATTTTCTCACATGTAACTATTTTGTACATCGTATTTTTAAAATTGTAATAACATATATGTAATTCTGTTTCATTTTTTATATATTTTATTGTTAAGTTTTTCATTATCACTCTGTTTACTCCAAGTATATAATTTCCCTAATTTTACTTTGATATTCTAAACTATAAAAATAACCTGGTGGTAGCATTTAAACTTTTTACTTTTTATTTATTAAATCAAAAATAATTAGCGAAGCAAATTTTGTGACATATCAATTGAAAAATATATACCCAACCAATTAAATTACGATGATGTTATTATATTAATGTTGCATTCAGAAAATAGCACATTGTCTTAATAATGTGGTAACTTTTAAAAAACGATATTGGTCAAGAATTTTTGAAAGTTTTGTTTTCTGGAATATCCACTCTGTATATATATGAGACACGCCAAACTTCTGTCCTGCGGTAATTTCAACTTTCTTCCATCAATACTGCTGTTTGTGCATATTCATTTTGAATCAAATTTCTAATTTCGCGTTCCATAATGACCGATAAAAAATAAGACATCCAAAAATTTTGATCCGTAAGGACGTAGGAAAAGTCGGTCCGTAAGTGTTAATACGGTTTGACTTCTTTTTAAAGTATGCGGTTTCAATCTTCTGATCTTTTAGTAAAAATGAACAAAGTAAAACAAATTGATGCAAATGAGATTTCATATTTTAATATCTGGTGCGTTATTTGGAACAGTGTATATTCAGAAAAAATTATTTATATATCATAAGTTGATTTTCTTTTTTAATTTCCTTGATATGTAGGGACGCAAATAAACATTTTGCCATAGGCGCTTAAAACCCTAGTTACGGCTCTATCAATATATATTATAAATCGTTTTAAACCTGTAGTTATTATACTGTTTAACTACCGATTATGTTGCAAAATGAACTATAAACTTCATTGTGGAGAATACCAGGACTTTATATTTTCTAATAAAGGCGGTTAAATATTGATATCGGCTATCAAATGGATATTGCTTATCAACCAAGAGGAATTTAATTTAATCTCACACGCAATCTATCCGTGAATCTAGAGCTTGGATATTACCAACATGCTACACTCGTTCCATATTTTCATTACATCTAAGCAAGCATTATTCTCAGAAACAAATATCAACTCTCATCCCATACATTAATAATAATGAAAAGTAAGACTGAAATAATAATGAATTCAATTCTTTTAATATATGTGAACAGAAAATGATTTGAAATTATACAATGAACGAATCAACTTTAATGCACAACAGAAACACATTGCTAAACATGCCTCTGAGTACCTGACCGTTCAAGGAACTGCTCTAATTTTCCTCCTTCAAAACAAACTCACAAAACGAAACATTTATTTTATTACCAATATGTTGAAACATACTGCTCTAATCTGTCCTTTAATAAACAAAATTACATTGCAGCATATCTCTATGAATACCAGAGCACTCAAGCATTTTCTAATTTGTCCTCTGTCAAAACAATCGAAGGAAGAGAGTATGATGTTTAAAATGGAAGACAAAAAATATAATTTTTAGAAGGTGACCTCTCTTGAATATTTGGGAGTCATAATTACCAAAATAAATGATGAAGATGAAGAGTAAAACAAGTGACTAACTAACAGAAGTAAAGCCTATGGAATGTTTTTGAATACAATGTAACCAAAATAAGAATATATAAGTCAGTTATTCGATCGACAGTCTTGTATGGATGCGAATTATGGATGCTAATTAAAACAATGAAAAGAAACTAGAAGTTTGGGAAAGAAAAGTACTGAGGAGAACTTTTGGAGGGGTTAAAGAAGAAGACGGGACATGGAGAAGAAGAACCAACCGAGAAATACAAGGTATGTACGGATTTCCATTTATAAGCCACGCGATTCGAGACATGTTGCACGGATGTCCAAGAATACAGCTACCAAGCGAGCATTTATTAGGGGGTGAAGGAGGAAGGAAAAGGCGAGGCCATCATCTTTAATATAAAATCGCATATATACCATTTCTGCTTCTTCTAGAGTTACAATTGCACCAAAATTTGCCAAATCAATAAAACTTGCCATTTGTCAAATTGTTCAAAATTATCGAAAGAATGACATTATAAAATAAAAATGTTACCGTGGTAGATTTACGCATACTTAAATCAGTTAACATGAAATACCACTCCTAGCGAAAGCAAAATATACGTGTACTTAACAAAATGCACGTTTGGGTAAACAGTAAAGTATGCGCGACTAGTACAGATAAATATACTTAAAATTTACGAACGATTTCAAGAATTCGCATTTATACTTCCCCTATTAAAACAAACTCACATAATAAAACATTGTTCTTACTACTCAAAGGTACAACTTACAACCCAAACTGAGTGGAATGTGAGAAATAAAAGTACCACTGTATTCGAGTGATCCGGAACCCAGAACCCACAACTGACAACCTTCTGCACCAATAAATCAAACCACACCACACTGTGCATCACTCTTCATCTAACCAGCCTATCTACTTGTACTACACCAGTACCGAATTGTCTCTACTATGCGCAAGACTAGGAGCATGCTTCATGCGCTGCACGAGCTTCTCGGACTCGGACTTGACGCTCACTTGGGGCGACAGCACGGAGTCGGTCATGGGGCAGGAGGCGCGGTGCTGCTGCTGGAACTTGGGCTGGTACGGCTCCAGCATGCGGATCTTGCCCCAGCGGTTGAAGAACAGCGCGATCGCTGCCACCCAGATCACCAGCACGAGAACTACGAGAAGGATCTCCTCGGCGCGGACGATTACCTCCACTGGCGACTCTGCAACCAAGGAGGGTCAATGAACAAACAAATCAATGATTTTTGATCAATTTAGATACTGCATAATGTCATTTTTGCAATACCTGCACAGTAATTTACCCATTAATAACAAAATTTAAACACAGTAAGTGGAACTTTTATTGCAGATTTGGTTTCCATGGTTATAGTAAACACTTCCCGTGCATGGTGGACAGTAAGTGTGTTACTTACAATTCATGGTGGATGGTAAGTATTTAGTTTCCACATCATCATAAACATTCATGGCACTCTTACTCTCCATTGCAATTCAATTTTTATTTTTGACATCAATCTGACAGACGTTAATTTTGAAACCTATTTTTCTTTTTCTATTATTTGTGTACGTATTGCAAAAAGTAGCTTACTAACCTTGAACTGTAAGTGATATTTGAAGTCTCGAATGTTTAGGAAATCTCGACCCTTCGGGTCTCGACTTCCCAAACAACATTCTCGACCTAAAAACTGTCACTTACAGTTCACGGTACGTAATATACTATTGGTGTGAACTGGAAGGAGACGGAATAACTTATGGAAGAGGCGGGTATGCGGTAAGGAAGGTGACTGTAATGCACGTTGCCTGAAATACGTTATAGTCCCTTCTATCCCTCTTATCGTGCGCTATAACCAGTACTTTTCTCCTGATAGTTTAAACCTTCTAAGTATCTCTTAAATTAATCCTTATGGTAACCACGAATTTCGGTTTTTCAATATCTTTTTGGCGGTCGGTTAGAACCTTCGACCACGCACTCACCCTGTAGAGCTACACAGCTCCAGTGGTCCATCGGTCAACGCACTCGCCTCTCATCGTACTAGGTTTTATTAATGTGGAGTATACGAGACTACAAGATATAAACCAGATCATTTTAATTTAGATTTAGTAAAAATGCAGCAATCTCTTTATTACAAAATGTAGAAAATATTACTCGGTTTTCTACTAGCAGGTAAATAAAATATGAGTAGCATATAATATATCGTAAATATATTTAAAATTAAGCACCAAAATTTTATTTACAGAAGTTTTGCAATTATTTCATTGAAATGTTACCAATCCGAACTGTCAACCATTAATATTTTTTTAAATAAAATTAATAAAACATTCAAAATTGATTTAAAATTATACTTGTTTACATATGAATATAGTAGAATATAGCTAATATAAGTCAAAATTATTAACCATCCAGGTATATTTAATCTGTTCGATAGTCTTTGATAGACGATTGAAAAACCGGTCCTTAATTTTATAGGAAGTTTTCTTACAAATTTAATGGTGCTAATTTAAACGTTCTATCGCATTGCGAAAATTAGAAAATCCACATTACTCCAAGAAAATGTTTAATTTTAAATCGGAAACATTATTTTATTTTAACTTCATTATTAAATTAAATATTAATGCCGTTCCTTCGGAAAATAATTTACCCAAATATTCTGCCAGTACTGGTTACAAAAAATATTAAATATTGTTTACACAAACATTTTAAATAAATAAACTGTTATTAATAAACACTTAGTTTTTTTAGTTTTGTAATAGAATTTTCATACAGCGTTTTGTCCTTATGTTATAGACACTAACCTACAGCGGAAAATAAATAGAGAAAGGAACAAACAAAAGTTTTTCTTGAATTTTTGTGGAATACACCACCTTCTTTGTTTAAATAAACGGGTACACTACAGAATTTATACTTAAAAAAAGTTTATTTATATAAAATATTGTTGAAATGTAATAAAAATCGTCGAAACATGGATAAACTTAAACTGGCGTCCAACGAAGAACAAGTATTATTTTCCTCTTAAATGAAAATATTTTTATTAAAATGAATAATGTCTTGTTTATTATTTATTATTTTATATTTTTCATTCTGTTTATTCTGAAAATATTTAATTTTAATAATAAGGAAACAAAGGATATTATTATTAAAAGTTGATGCTGTTAAATATAGAAAATTGAAATTCAGATAAAGATAAAGCTAGTCTCAACTTATAATTTATGAACTCGTCTTCAAAGTTCTAAAGTTATTTAATTATAACTATTAAAACTACCTGTATCCTACAGCTAAATAATTTAATAGAAGAAAAATCTAAATATTCTGCCGTGACATTTAAAATAATATTATTAAAACACTAAATATACGACAATTTCCGCACATTAGAATTACATATTGATCTGAAGATGACAAAGAAAACTTATCTTGCCATATCGTTGCGTGTAGAAGATTGAACTTAGCATGTGATCTTCAATTTTTCAAATACAATTTTATTATAAAGAAATACAAAGACAGAAGAAACTAGGTCACCTGTTACTTACAAATTAAATAGTATGTTACTGATTTATTACTGTTATAAAATATTAAATAATTTATGAATTGTAATAGCCAAGAAGAGAATGGATCGGTATGATTACAACTTCATATATTTTTGATATTACTTTAACAAATAGAATATGAAAGTATTATCTGAAAAAAACATTTTGGTATTTACAAATAATGGTCTTAACAGGGCCGCTCTAAGGTGCATTGACGCCTAAGTGCCAGATAAAATTTTCCGCCTCCTAAAGTTTATTTTATTGTTTATAATAATAATATAAAAGATAAAATAGTTTTTTGCTTAATTGTATGTAGTCATGAAATCAACTGACTTCTTTAAAAATTATCTTTTCAGTAAGAAAATATTTCAAATATAAATCAAATAAAAACTATAATTGAACGGCATTGAACAATAATCTTTGTCTAAATTAAAATATCTGATGATGACACCACATGACTGATATCATTTTACAGTTAATCTTAATCGTTCTTCCATTCCTTTCATATCTTCGAACTTCCCTTCGAAATTGAAGTGTTTATCTCTATTTCTTATTGCACTACACAAACTTATTTTAATCGTTCAAAAACATGTAGGTAAAGAAAAAGATATATCGTACATATGTCTCAGGAATATATTCTGGCAGTTGTCAATGTTAATTTATTAATTCCCTCTTATTAACAATAAATTAAATATTTATTACAAAAATTAAAAACCAATTAAATTTTATTTTTATAAAGATTCTGCCAAAAGTAAACTGCTCTTTGAAAAGGGCGGTTGGAACCAAAAATGGAAGTGCATAATTAAATGCTATAGTAACATAAATCAATATTTCAACATTCTACGGCTAATTGTTGCTAAGTTAGGTGAAAAATTAAAAAAAAACACTATGAGCAAAGTGCCCATTTGGTACTGCCGATTGCAATGAAAAAGGGAGGTGCACAACTAGATGTTATAGAAGTTCCAAATATATTCCAAAATTAAAAAAAACACTATAAGCGAAGTGCCCTTTTGGCACTGCCAAATGCAATGAAAAAGGGAGGTGCGCAACTAGATGTTATAACAGTCCCAAATACATCCCAAAATTTTTCGGCTAATCATTTTTGGATGGAGTCAGGGATGATTAAAATGAATATATTTTCGTTGAAACTTGTAAACAGAAAATTTTCGCAATTACAAAATTTTTTTTACTTCGTACATTCATTTCAGGAATTATTTTCCAGGTTGTACACCATCAAATAGAACTGAATATATGTATGTTATACGAAATGTTATTATAACAATAAAATAAAAATACCTAATAAAATTATTTTATATTATTTGCCGCCCCACAAAGTCTGTCGCCGTGGTTCTGTGAAACTCTCGCTTGGAACGGCCCTGAATATCAGTAGTTGTGTAATAATGTGTTTGTGAATAATATTGGCATGAGTAAAACATATAAGCATGACAAATTTCATTATTAATTTATACAAATTGCGAATTCTACGCTTGTTCACAAAACTATAATTATATTGATCAAAAACGGGTAATAATGCATTGATTATTTTGCATTATTTAACATCTGTCATTAAAAATCTGTAGTTTTTACTAGGAAAACAATCATACTTAGGTACAGTGACAGTCGCATAAAATGTTCCCCGACAGACTTGAAAAAAAATACGTTCTGTGTAATACATATTTTTATTGTACACAGGCAACATTCATAAATAAACTACAACATAAACATTCATATATAGAAAAATTAATGAACGTGCATTACGCATATGTGGATGTAGGTATATACAGGGCCGGATCTAGAACAAAACTTGGAATGGGCAAGATTTAAAAAGGCTGCCTCCCACCCTAATTAATAATTGTAGACTAGAAATTAAAAACAAATGTACTTTATACCTGTATAAGAAAACTCTATCTTTCACGAAAATAAACGAAACTGAAATGTATATTACAATAAATAAATTAAGTTTCACTCTGATAATGTATACCGCAAAACCATAAATAAAGAAAATATGAAAATAAATCAAAGACTGCATTAGAATCATAAGATTATAAAAAGCATTTATGAGTTTTTACATATTAAGTACTTGTGATTTATGAATTAATAAATGTAACTTTTCTTTTCTTTGCTTGTGTAATGATCTATTTTTCAGCGATATGGCACTCTATCTAAATCATTGACAGTCCAACAAGTTTTTTCTTGAAACAAGGTCGATCTCAGATGATTTTTAATAAAATTTCAATTGGGAAATAATTTTTCTTCACTCGCCACACTAATTGGCAATGATAGTAACAATTTTAAAACTACTTGTATGTTTGGAAATAGACTATTCAAGTTTTGTTTACCTGTGAAATACCTCTTTTAGCGTTAAATCGTCGTCTAGATAGGAGTACGGCTAACGACTGCTGTTCTGTATGTAAAGTCTAAATTATTTTCAAAATGTGTCTATGATTCTATTATTATGTTAAATAAAAAGGAAAATGAATTTTAACTCGACCCTAAAATAATAAGAGTAGTAGAATAGGGCTAAAAGGAGCATAAATCCAAACGTTATATGAGATTTCGTCGTTAAAATGGGCGACGCTAAATCTGAATTAATATTTTACAATTAATTTATATTGAAGATCTACTATTACTTTACATTTTCTTCGTTATAAACGACTTTTTGTTATAAGTGATGGTGTTGTAATTGACTTTCATTGAATTGATGATGTAAGTGATACTTATTTTAATAATTTTAATTTTATGTGTATTGTTAAAATTAATAGTGATTTTATTTTCTGTTTAGTTCGAATCGAACCATATCAACTAGTAAAAAGAGGATTAACAGGAATAATTATGACCATAAGGTATTAGATTTGCGTATGGATTATTTTATCTACCTTCTCTTGTTCTAATCTAGGGTAGAATGACATATTGATGACGTACAAGCCTCTTCAATTGTTCCTGCATTTGACAATCATTCTTTTGTTTTCCACGCACGTTTTTCCGACCCAATTCAATTAATCGGACTTCACTTTATGGTTTAATTAAAATATGAATTATAGAAGTAAAATGTAAATGGAAAATTCATTTTATATATCGATTTCATACAGCCTTTTAATTTCATTATTAATAAGTTTCTATTGATTTACTTCTCCATTAATTTTAAAACTTTTAATTACCTATTACATTGCTCCATATATGCTTTTATGAAGCAAATATTTTTTAATTTATAATCACAAGTTGTAAATTTATTACGTAGTAAATGTGCCATAAAAATTAATTATGCAGTAAAATGCATTTCATTGTAAATTTCATGCGTCGCGTAAATTTTATGTTCGCTTAAGGAAAACTGCAATAAAATATGTTCTTCACATATGGCATTTAAGTTGAATTATTAAAACTTTTAATATTAGATCAATTTACAAATATTAATTGTTTGTTTACGTAGGTAGATAACTACAAAAAGAAAATATTATTATACGGGGTATTAAAATTAGGTGTACCATAATCGAAATCTTTAAAATTAAGACATACCGGTCAATGACCATAAAACATCATCGTTGGCCATCTATGAAAGTTTCATATAGGTATCAACAAAACGAATATCCGTCATTGATTAAATTTCGTTTTTTAACATTATTTTAAATGATTATCGATATAATAGTTATTTACATAAGTGTCAGGAAAAAATTATAAATTACTGTCGAGGAGCCATATTGAAATATGATGCATTTTGTGCCAAGTATTTTATGACTCCGAGTCAAGTACAGACATTTTTCTGACTAATCTTGTATTTATTTTTTTCTGAAACCTTTAATTATAATAAAATTTAACTGTAAATTTCATAAGTAAATCAGATGTCTATAAGTATTTAGTAGTGTTCTTCTTTCGTTTCTAAGGTGATAGAAAATAATTGTAAGTAAACAAAAACCAAACTGTCAGTTTTACATTTGCAATTTCTTGCAACACTAATCACAGCGACGAGGTTCCTGTAGATATAAACAAAACGGCAGCAGAGGTTGTAGCAGATCTACTGCCCAAAAAATCAAAAGTGAGGTACAACGGGGTATTTAAATATTTTCATGACTAGGCAGGGAAATTGTACTTTCGCTCCGGTTTCGGAAAAAACATTGTATTTAACAGATTATGTTTTACCACCATTGACTTAAAATTCACATCTTAAATTTCTTCAACTTGCAAAGATAAAATTACTTTGATTTTGGGACTGACTTTTTTTATTATTGATTTATTGAATAAAGGAAACAAAAACTATTTGTACAAAAAAGAAAAAAGGTTAAATGAATTAATAAGACTAGAATGTCCAAATGACTTTAAGTTTCATTGATGGCCATCGATAAAAATAGCGGATATTGTATTTTCATCGATGCCAGTTTCGTTTGTTAATAAAATGAATGTTTCATTGATCTAGTCTAGGTATAGCAACTGTTGCTCACTAAAATTGAATAACCTCTGTAGTATATTAGAAACATTGATGTAAACTTCAAATTGCATTTCTTGTTATGTCTGTCACGTGGAGTTCTGGCATTTTTATTTATAATTCAAGGTCTGGTGCGCTCTGAAGATAAATAATAAAACTGCAAAATGTCCCAGTTCTTTTTTTCCCATTTTTCTTTTCCATTATGATTATCATAAACGTCAAAAGAAACAGTTGCTAAACAATTAGCGTCCATTTGTCTTCGTGGAAAATCAAGGGTGGCGTCGCAAATCGAATGCAGCGCTTCGCTTCGTCACCGGAAGGAAATGATTGATATTTCTAGGAAAGAAGCCGCCAAGTTTAATCCATCTTCAACACTAATCGCGATGGATCACCGAAGACGGAAATGTTAAATACGCGCGAATTTCTAAAGGTTTATCGCGAATTTCAGCGGCATATCCCCTTTAAACGAAACGCGATAAAGATAAACATTGAATAGCGATGATATAGAGTTTCCAAGTTGTACAACTATTAGTATTAGTTGGGTTTTAGTTTATAACTAATAAAACACTAAAACTTCAATGTGTAACTACTAGAGTAATAAGTTCATTTATATTAATCATGAATGGGTTTGTTTGCTTGTTCAATTAAAAATAAAATAAAAGTTTTTCTACTTCCATTTAATAACAGTTTCTTTATTTCATTAATTTCAGTTAGGTTACTGATCCCATTATTTCACTAGTGAAATAGTGAGATCATTATTTCAATTGAAATCAAATTAAAAAGTAAGCATATATATAGAAACATATACAGCAACAAAAATAAAAAATTTAGTTCTTATTATCTTTACAAATATTAAAAATGTAGTCAATATATTTATTAGATTCACAGAGTCTCTTATTCTACAATTCCAGAAACTTAAATAGCAACTTTATTTATATCGGTTACGTATCTGTTTATAACCAACAATTTTATTGTACTAAATTAGTAACGCACAAAATTAAAGACTTCTTGGTATTGTCTTTTTTTGTTTATTTTGTAAATGTCATCAAAATGTAAAAAATAAGAAATAAGAGGCTCTTTATTTTACTCTTTGAGTTAGGGTATTAATTTCATTATTTCAGTAGTAAAAATTGAAATCAAAACGGAAATGAGGCATACATTGATATATTACTATAAAAATGAAAATATAGGTCTTATTCAGTTTATATATTAATTTATTAGGTTGGCAATGGCTTATATTTCACAATTCATACCTATTACTCGGATGACAACTTTATTTATATATTTATCTGTTTGTAAACAACATTTTGTTATTGTAACATAGTAACCATAGTATATTGTGTATTCATTAGGAAAAGTGATATATTCACGGACGTTGGTGGAAACTGCGGGACGAGCCGTAGGCAAGGCCAGCAATACCAGTAGTCCGGAAAGTCACTTTTCCTACGTGGTACACATACTATTATTTTATTTCGATCGGTTTATATTCAATAATAATGAAATAAATATGATTTTATTTTTATTTACGGAAAACAAAATCGGTCGGAAAAATATTCCCCGGACTGTTATTTTTCGTAGCCTAGCAACTACACTGCAAAGGTGTCAGTTTTCGACCGACCGAGAGAAAACAAAATTAAAGTATTCTTGGTATTGTATTTTTTGTTTATTTTACAAATCATAAAAATGGCAGAAATTCTTAATTTCAAACACATTTTTATAGTTATATGAATGGAAGTAGAAATAATATTGTATGAAAATGTAATGAAACTTAGTGTTTATTTTTTAAAACTCGCCTTCGTCTCGTTTTGTAATTTTTGCATGAGTAACGACGAATTTATTTGTATTGCGATAAAGTTTTCGTAAAATAAAACTCACTTTTATCTTATGTTTCTTAAAAACCAATTAATACTAGTTTCTCAGAAAGTTCTTCTACTCTATGAAATTCTATCTGCAATGAAATAAAATAACTTCTTAGAGTTTCTTATTACTTGATGTATCTACTTTAGATGTTATTATTTGTTACCATGTAAACAATAAAAGAAAACTTTAGAAAAGTATAAAATCTCAACTTTGTTGATGGCTTGATAGAATGGAGAAAACAGAAGTTTGCTAACTTTATCTTTTAAAATGTGAAACACAATAACAGAGACGTGGATCAATAGTTGTACAATGACAACAATATTTGCCTTCCAAAAAAAGCTCCAACTTCTTGTTTAAATATGTATATGAACTTTACACAAGGCAAAATTTGCTTCGTAAAAATGTTTCAGAACGATATTTAAAACGAAAAGAGTATTAATTTTCAGATTTAGCGGCTCCCACTTGAAAAATTTCAATTATTTTTATTTTGAAGTTCTCGGCCCTCAGATATATCACAGCTTACTTTATCGGATTAACAATTCAATATTTGAAAACGAAATACGAATTTAAATCATACATCTCTATCATATGACTCTCTTTGTCTTTCAATGATGTCAAAAGACACTAAAAGTACCTTTTTATATTTTGTGTATATATTGTATATTTTGTTTCAAACATAATTTTAATAAAACAATATATTTAAAGAGAAAAAAAGAGGTTTAATTAGGTGAATGACGTGTTTATATAGTCGATTCCGTTTTTAAGTCAAATTTCAAAAAACGTAAACCAAACTAATACATAATTTAATCACTTCATAGAGATAACTTTAATTTGGTCAGTAACGGTGACTGGTTTTTACTGAAGGTGATTTTGATCTAATTACATTAAAGCAAGAATTAGAGTACTTCACAGTGATTGAGCACCTCTCTCTTGTCGATAGTACACATTACGATAACTAGGTACGAAGGGTGATTTTGAGCTAATTAAATTAGAGCAAAAATTTGAGTACTTCACGGTTAATGAGTATTTCTCTTTCAGGTTGTAAACTTTACGGTGACTGGTTTTACGAAGGATGATTTTGAAGTATTACTTTGGGGACATTAGGGTAAAAATTTAACTACGCTGACAATGAGTAAGTACCTCTTAGTCATGAAATCAATATTACAGTGACTGATTTCGATCTAATTACATCAGGGTAAGAATTAGAGTACCTATTTCACAGTGAGTGAGCTCCCCTCTCCCAGGTAGTAAATATTACGTTGACAAGTTTCAACGCAGGACGATTTTGATGTTATTAGCTCGTTTAAACCGAAAACAGTAATAAAGAAAGTGAATAAATTATTACATTATAAAATTCGAGGTATGCAAATTAAGCAATTAGACTGGCAAGGTAGCGTTCGATCTGGAAACACTTGGAACGCGGGACTTGGAGGAAAGGCAAGGGAATATGTTTTGTAGGTATATATTATATATTTGTGTGTCCGTACCGGTTTTTTTCGTAAACACTTTTTTCTAGAGCGTTCTAAAAATGAGTAAGGTCAATTTCAAACAACGGTGTGGTATCAGGTTTTACTTCAGATTTGGGCACATTGCAATGGAAACTTTTACAAAACTTAGCAGACCTTCGAGAACAGTGTTATTTAAAGGGACCAGGTTTTTCGGTTTCACATCGGAAAGCTTTTATCTTCAAAAACTGATGAAAATGTCGATAGAATCTGGGATCTTGTACGTTAAGATCGTCCGTCGGTTGACGGTACTGTAAAATCGGAGAAGAATTAAATTTGATTCACACCACCGTTCACCAAATTTAGACTAATTCATTTGTGATGAGAAAAATCTGGGGCAAAAATTCTTTAAAAAAATAAAGTTTTGGCGAGTAAAACATTCCTATGGTTAAATATTGAAAGAAGCTTTCAGAACTCATAATTAATCAATAGACGAAGGCAGCACTGAGCTGTCGAAACGTTGTAATTAATAAAAAATTTACAGAACTTAACCCAAATATTGTCTATTGCTTATTCCTATGGTTTCTCTACTTCCTTATTCGCCTAACTTGAGTTCCTGTGACTTTTTCCATTTCCCCAGATTGAAAAATCACCACATGGGAAAACATTTAAACATCTGTAACCGAACTGCTGAAGGCCATTCCAGTATTCGAGTTCTAGCACTGCCAAGAGGATATGAAGAACGGTCTTCAGCACCTCACAGAACGCGAATTCTGCATCAAACTCAACGATGTGAGGTCAGCAATCTAACCCATCACAGCTGGAACACCTCAAGGAAGCCTGCCGTCGCCTCTACTATTCTCGGTGTACACCAAAACTGGCAGTTAAACATCTCCAGAAATCAGCACAGCAGATGGAAGACTGGTTCTGTCAATGGAGAATGGGGAAGTTTAGCGTGGTTGAAATTACATGTGAAATATGTTTTAGTCATAAGTATATGAATAATTATAACTTAAAATGTAATTGAAAGTTGAAATTATGTTGCCAATTTTTTACAATTAATGTTTTTTCTTCGAGTTACACTGACGTCACAAGTGAGTTATGCGTTTGCGCAGAAGGGATGGTGAGACCTGACTTTTTGAACGTAGGTTGCATTTTGAGGCATTACACCACAAGCTTCTCTGTTGCTATGGGAACCCAGCGCGCGCAGATTAAGATAGACGATACGTTCTCCGCGAGCCACTCTGACGTCATTTTTGTATAAAATTTCATTTTTTGAGAAATCTAGGTATCTTTGGGTGAAATAAAATGTAGAATATCACTTTTAAGGGCAATCTTGATAAAATAAAAAAATTTAAAAAATACGCTAAACGTCCCCATTGATGTAAACCCGCGTCCAAAAGTGCAGCCGTACTATTCTCCAGGTGTCGACAAGAGATAGAAGAAGATGTCGAGCTATTTGACGAAAACGTCCCATGGGTTTTCTCTATAAAATACCTGGAAGTAACGCTGGATCTTAAACTAAGTTGGCGGCTACAAACTGATCAAGCTGTTGCAAAAGCAAATATCGCATCAGCTCAATATACGGGATGGTAAATAGGCGTAGCGGAATGTGCCTTAGCAACAAGCTACTGTCATATAAAGCCATTGTACTGCCAGTATTTACTTACGCAGCGCCAATGAGAGGTTACGCGGGTTGAGGCCGAACCCGAAAATTACAAGTCGTGCAGAATAAATTCTGCCGTATGATAACGGACGCACCATGGTTCGTCAGAAACAGAAACATTCACTCAGACTTAAAGCTTGAAACCATCGAACAATTTATTGTAAGGCTAGCTACAAAATTCTTCGAAACTGTAGATAACTACTCCAACCACAGGATACGTTCTAGTACCGGACTAAAGCGAAACCACGCAACTCAAGTACAGGAAACCCGGAATCATACTTGCTAACTCACATAATTGATAAAAAATAAAACAGAAAATCCACATGTGGAAAAAAACAGCGTTCAAATACGCAAAAACAAAAACTAAATAACGTCAAATGTACATAAAAGTCAAGATGAAAGTGTAAAAAGCCAAAGGCTTGGGGCACTACTTGGAAAAACAGGAATACTATACTGTGAGGATTTCCTAGGACGTTACTTTGAGGGAAACAATATTGAATTGTAATTGTATTTGAATAATCAGTCATTACTTAATTTACACAACTCGTACATCTAAACACTTCATAAAAAATTTAAATATTAAACTTTGAACCGTATCAATTATTTCGATTTATGGTTAAAAATAAAAGATTCCGGTTCTGGCTCTGATTCGTCGATGTTAAAAATTTCGGTTCATTTCAGTTTTTTCGATTCAGTATCAGGTGTTTGCTATTGTTAGAATCTATGAAATTTTATTAAATGTTGTACCCATTACCTAGGAATTTTGAAATTTTAGTAGTATTGGTTGTAGGCTCTCTTGTAATTGCGAGTTCCATCGAACTAATTATCATGAAATATACGGTTACATTTCCATCAGATCATTATAAACGAAGTGGACCACTCCAACTGTAAATGCAAATGAAACATTAAATTCCAACAATTCTCTTTATGACTTTGTCGTTCACAGGAGTGTTGTCCAGCAAATTAGCATTTCCTGGGATAATTTTTCCATATTGAATAAATTACACAACAAGAGAACGTCGCCAACTTATGTCGCAGCTTGCTTTGATAGACAAATGTGACAATAGCAGCCTGCAATTAAACTGGTAATAATTTCCAACTGCAACGCCACTACATTGAATTTGCCAAGCAATTTCTCAGGGAAACTTTGCATGATTCAATTCCAGATACTATAAACTAACAATGTGGAATATTTCCACTACGTAGAACCGGGAAGTTAGCTACAATAAATAATCTCATAACTCTTATGCACATGATCGCAGTATTACATATGAAAAATAAAAACTTGTTTCAATTTATTTTAAACAATATTATTTTAATACATTTACAAATACATTATAATAAAAAGAAAATTGTACAATTTTATTTATTTGCAATGATCTGGAAAAGAATAATAGGACAAAAATATCTCCTGTGGACACCATATAACTTCCTCGTACTCCTAAACTTATTTTATTTCAAAGTAGATACATGCATTCTACGATTTTAAGTTAAGCGAAAAATTAAAAAAAATCTCTTCGAGATGCCCGTCTGACACTGTTGATTGTAGTAAAAAAGCAGTCCCATGTACAAAATTTCAGCATTCTACGACTAATTATTTTTGAGTTATGCGAGGTATATGTACGTACATACATATGTACAGTTGTTTCTTTATATTACGTTGGGAAATTTGTAAATAACATTTTATTTGCTCTTTATAACGACATTTTAAATTTATTAGTCCAACAGTATTGTCGCAGTGAATATTAAAAATCTTACAACCTGAGAATGCATATTTTGAAGTTTTTTCCACGCACGTCATTTTCATCCAATGAGAATGCTTCATTTGATGACCGTATGCAGTTCTTTAGTGAAGAAATTTGATAAAACAACATTATCATAGTCATGGTTACATTTTGTTGATTTCAAAAATTTTATGTTTGAACTGTTGTCATTCGTAAAATAATGAAGCATCTATAATTCGAGCTATGAATTTAATTAGTAAAGTTTACTCATAATTCCTGGAGAAAAACGACAACTCGGGTCAAAAATGATTATTAAATCATGATACTCGTTTGTTTGTTACTAGGCAACAACTATTCTCTATTTTCCATTAAATTCATGGCTTTTATTACATTACTTATGAAAATATAACTGCGATTCAAAAACACAAACTTTTGTCAGACGATGCAAAACAATTAGTTTTGAATGTGTATAATTTTTTAAAAACATTGTATCCCTTCATGAAAAACTTAAATAAGAAATATATTATCAAATACAAGTCTTCTAAGTATGGCCTCATAAATTTCTTTAATCCTGTTTTGAAATTAGTGATGTGAGATCAATTGCCAAATAATAAACTAGGTCAAATGGATTCAGAAACGGTTAAAATATATATTTCCGTTGAAATCTGAAAACCGAAATTTTTCGCGATTATAATACTCGTAATGCTTTTACTTCGAATAAAGTAATAACAGGAATTCTAAAAAGACTTGTGTTTGTCGTTTTCTAAAAATTTATATTTTACCAAAGATTATTTAACAGATATTCACTCCAATTCTGTAAAGAAGTTGCTAGTTCTTAGTAACGTTACTAAAATTTTTAACCAACTGAAATATTTGTAAAAGCTGTTATTTTCATATTTTATTTAGTATCTACTATTTTTATTGGCTAATGATGTTAGTAACGTTGCTATGAGCTAGTAACTTCCTTACAGAATTGGGGTAATTGTAAAAAAAATATTCCTATGATATTTGAAAAACTTAGTTAATGTTGCAGTTAATTAAAATTGATTTTATAATGCAAAATATATTTAATTCTTTCCAATCCTTTAAATACACAAGAAACTGAGGCGCAGAAAGGTTAAAGGTTAATAATTTGCATTGTTTTACCTCTGGTAAAGTTTGTCAATTATGCAGGAAGAATTTGTGTTCCGTGCTCTACTTTCGTAGTGGTAGTAGCTTATTAAAAGACTATCATATTACTGCTTCCAACATACAACTTTAATAATCTTGCTTGCAATTTTGTTTTGATTTACTACTTAAATAATTGCACCAGTTATCGTCAGAAGGTACTATAGAAATAATTGCGATTTACTAACTCAAAATTCAGTAGTATATGAAAGCGAATAAGCAACAAAGAATAAAACAAATTTTTATTAATTGTAATTACTACTTTATTTATTTTAATTAAACATTATAGTATGCAGTAAATAAATAAAAATGCGAGTGTAGGAAAAGAAAAGAATCCTAAATATTGTATGTTTCTGTACTCTTACAATAAAATCAGTTATTTCGCGTCACCTAAGCAACGTCGAAAATTTCAATCTCCCACGTCTCCAATTTCCACCAGATTAGCGAGCGGGAAATTTCGATAAAACACACCTACATTTATTGTTTTTATGAAACAACTATACTATTTATAATAAGAAAGTATAATGCCTCAAACATCCTTTTGCCTGTGATAATAATTAAACAAAATACAGGAATATTGAATTTAATTTGGAACAATACAATTTTTTTTCTATCGGACGAAAACAGACATCTTTCCGGTTTGTTCCGACCCGGAAAAATACAATATTCCGGTATTTTAGTGTAGTTGTTAGGGTACGAAAAATAACAGTCCGAGAATATTTTTTTCGGCCTGAGACAAAGCATTCCCGTACAGTATGCAGTTTATTGTTTACGTAAATAAAAATACAATCATATTTATTTCATAAATATTGAATAAAAACCGACTGAAAAACAAATAATATGAGAAACACATAGGAATAGTGTCTTCCCGGCCTACGGCTCATCCTGCAGTTTCCACCATCGTCCAGGAATAAATCACTTTTCCTCCTAAATACACAAAATATTACAGTGTAATTGGTTTATACTAGCTAACAAGTCCATGTGCCACTTCTGCAGAATCACCTATTTTCTATCTTGTGTGATTTCAGCACTTGACTTCGTCTCGTACCGAAACCTCATGGGAAACTTATTGCACAATATACTATTACGCACTCGATATAAATGCATTATATTTTCATTTTGATATTAGGTTAATAAAACTCAGAATATTAAAGATAATATTCACCTTAATATTACTTATACATGACGAACATTGATATCCAATACTCTATTATACAAGTTAGGACAGTAATTTGTATTTTGCTAACCTTCAACGGGGTATGGAGGCAGCGGCGTGTGGGTGCCGTTGCCGGCGGAGCCCGGGGGTGCCCGCGGCGTCTCCGGGTCCTGCACGCGGACCACCACCTCCGCCGCCACTCCCGAGGCCGGCCTGCTTGGATCCACCTCCCATTCTGGAATAAAACACCAATCACTTAGTCAACAACTCGAATGTAACTTTTAAAAACATCGGGAAATATATGAAAATACAGTCAACATATTCTATTCATGATGTTTTCTAAAACAATGAGTATCAATTATCTTAGATATGTGTTTTATTAGCATTTTTAACCCCTAACGCAAACAAAGTTTAACGTAAAAATATTTTACAGATTTACTGCAATATGTGAAACAAGTCTAATAATAAAATATCAGAAAAACACTCGGTCTAGTTTCACAAGAAAACAGTGAAGGAGTCGGTTATTAAGCTATCATCCAAGACCGGCCAGAATAAACCACAAACACGTATTTCGTCCTTATTGGGACTTATCAGTGTGGTGTAATGCCCCAGTGCCATTGCTGACACCGGTACAGGGTCAGTGTTCTGGCAGGTAGTTATCCGAACAGTACTGGTACCTGGCCTGTGCCACAGAATAGGTCTCCTGCAGAAGTAAGACTTGCTAACAGAGCCATCAACCAGAAAGCTTTATGGTAGATGGCTCTGTTAGCCGACACCTTGACTGTTTTCTTGTGAAACAAGACCGAGTGTTTTTCTGATATTTTATTAAAGTTTAACATATTTATTTGCGAATCTGTGTCTCTCTAAGGCGTCATAGTTTCTAAACAGATAAACTGATCTTGATTTAGTTTTTTTTTTGTATGAAAGGTGACTTGATCGAGAGTGTTCTTAGCTATGATTCAAGAAAATCTGTTCACCCATTTGAAGATCATAAGCTCTTTTCTGATGAAGAGATGGGAGTATGTCTGATCGATTCGAAATTTGGTAGGTATCAGGTTTTTTGTGTCGGAAATTTTTTAATTATAAATTATTATGGTAATTATTAGTAAAATAGCAAGGAAGTAAATGTGACTTTCCATTTTTTACAACTTATAAATATACTGGATCAATGGTGTCCTAGAGAAAAAGTAGTCAGTCTTCAAATAAAGTTCTTAGTGAATAGTGAAATGAAAGGCGTTTGAAGTAAATGAGTGTAACCAAACAGTACAGTAAAGTAAGGCAAGAGCCGAATAGATTTTTTATAGTTATAAATAAGAACTATTGAAAGCAGTATATTCTTTTCGTGACACCGTTAACAAAAGATTAACTTATTTCCATAGAAACATAAATCATAAGTGACTGGTAACTTTTATTATTTCATTACCATCGTCAACGGATTGTAATAAGAATAGTGATATTCCTTTTACCAGTCGGGTCATATCAGATCAATTTCTTCAGTTCAGTATAGGTATAATGCAAATGGAATGCTATTTTGGATCACTTTAGCTCGTGTCTTTAAATGTTCACCCAACAATATTTGAGCATAATGTAATACTTAAAATTGAGGTTATAATTTTAACTCTATTTTCTAACTCATAAGTTGTGTTAGATTTACGATCATAAATTTGTATTTTCTCCAGTTCTTTTCAAATATTTAAAAACAACAAAGTCACGTGATGATCTGAACTGAACCAACAGATCAATTTCGACAAATGAATTACTTAGGATAAGTTCGTTCAGTAGAGTGCACAAAATGATGCAGTCGTTTGGAATAAAAAATATGTGATCTGGATTCAAAAGTGAAGTTAGATCAGTAGAAAGTGGTAAATGGAATACGCTACTAGTACATTAATTATGAAACTCATCAATTTTATATACATTTGATCTTTTATCAATGTCCAAAGTTAAGAATAATAAGTTGCTAATAAAGTGGCCCACATTTTACAAATAGATACTTTACCAATATTTAAAGTATATATAATAAATAATACTATTCTTCTATAGTAGCACGACTGTAAGTTTTTTATGTATTGAATATGGATTGTTTTTTAAATAAAATATTTTATTTTATTTTTGAATTACAAACTTCTTTATGCGCCCTCAAATGTGGTTATTGTGGTTATTGAATAAATATCAGGCAATACAATAAATATCAATTTTCATTAATTAAGTATTTAGTATCCATAGAACTTTTCAAATTCTTTTTCATATAAATCTTTTGAATTTATAGAAACCAACTTGATCTATGCAGCTACAAATTCCATTAATATTTCGTCAGAAGTCAGAATAATCAGTTCTAGAATAAACAAGCTAACAAAGCCAACTATCTATAAAGAAACAACAGCATGGAATAAACACCTACAGATTTTTTTTCATTTCAAGTACCAAAATGAAATAAAACGTTGTATCACGGGCATATTCAAGATTGTAGCCCACAGGGAATTTAAATCTCTCCGCTCCGCGTCGAGCTTTAAACATTCTCTTGTACTATATTCTTTCGATTATGTCTTTAATATATAAATACCTATTATATTGCTGTAAATTGAGTTTCATTGTGGAAGTGTTGTAATAATATGAGCGAGTTAACCTTGTTGTTTTTCTAAATAATTTGGAATTATGAAGGAAATAAACTGCACCACTTTGCAATATTTTTCACCCCGTATACTAATATATCTTTGGGCATAATATGCAGGCGGTATAATTTATCATGCACACGTGTTCATATGTTACGTACACATGCACGGAGTGTAGACATATCACTAACCACTAAGCCCCCAGCAACCAGCCAGACAGGGCAAACAGACAGATTTAGCAGCAATCGTAGCTCTTGTCCACCAATCCGCCATTATGTCTGCCTGGGATGGGGTTATTTATTACTAACATCGATTAAACCCGTAAATACTACCCAATGTTTTTTTCTCTACGGGATACAAATGCGTAGATGTATTATACGAATGTGTAGTAAAGGTAAATAAAGATTAAGTTGATAATTATATGGTATAGATATACCATATATGTACGTATATCGATTGGAATATCATTAATATTATTTTTTTCTGTCGACCGGGAGTAATCTATCACTTTATATGTTTGACAATTGACACATTCTATACTCTATTCACGTTAAAATAAGAGTTGATGTCGCATCGAATTGTACGAACATACGAAATTTAGATTGCCGCGTAATTATATGATTGAAAAGTTATCACTTACAGTAGGTTTCTCTCGCGCATTTTTATGGAAATATTCACAGTATTTAATCAATCATAGAGCTGATATCGCAATCCCTATACTAGCCTTCACTCTTATTTTACCGTGAACAGATTATAGAATATAGATTTATTTATTCCGAAGAGAATAAAAATGAGGGAATTAAGTAAAAATAAATATCAAATCTTGTCTACATAGTATTATAAAAAATATTATGGTAATTAAAAATAGGCCTTTAGGTTCCTGTAGTTTTCTTTTCATATTGTGTGGTACGCATTAATATTAACATGTGTTTCTTCTGATGGCGATAAAATTACCTTGGAAGATAATTATGTACATTTTCAAGTAATATTTGTAACAACAATACAATGTAACTTCGATTAAACCACAATTTATTCCACACATGTATACTACAATACATTTAAGTACATCTCTGTTTATTAAAATTTCTCTGCTGGTGATGTGTTAACACTACCCGAAACGTCCAATCTTAATCCAATGACATGTATATAATAAAATAAAAAGAAAACTACAGGAACCTAAAGGCCTATTTTTAATTACCACAATCTTATCTACGTGTTCTCAACATAATTTCAACAATAAAAAATATTACAAACTTTTTTGAGCGCATGTCTATTTAAGAATTAAGTATAAAAAATAGTTAAAGACTCAATTGATTCTTTATTCCCTTAATACTTAAATAACGATTACATTATCGCCCTATTTTAATAAATCAATGCCCGGTATTATAAAGGCCAATTAAACAATCAGTTAGTTACTGCATGGTTAAATTAAGTTGCCTACTAATGCTTAAGCAGGTATCAGACGTATACACATATCTACAACTGATTTGACAGCAGTTTCTGCGACAAGTAACCTGTGTTATCAGACTTACGCAAAATTGCATGAAGTAGAATAATTTTTTAATTTTATTTTGGTTGATACTTATGGTTCTAGTTGCTTTGCAAGTATAAATTGTTAAATGAAAATTATATTAGTATTTTACCGAAATAATATCGTAAATTATTTTGTTTGTCATTTGTTGGACGTATTCATTTTTTTTCTCAATTTGTAGTAGGAATTCCTCGCCTGCCATAACGCTTATTCATTGCTCACTAAATCTAGCATGTTGTTATAAAATTCTTCATTTTCCATTTTTACTGACATTTTAATACTTGCTCTGCTAACCACGTTTTCCAAGCAAATGTCAAGCCGTCTAGGGCATTTTACAAGATTAAAGTAAAATAAGCATTATCAGTAGCCATGCGTATTTTACAAGATGCAGATATCTGCAACTAGTTTTCAAATAAAATGTAAAACTAGCTGCATGAAAATAGTCACGCTATCACACGTCAAAAGTTGACCGAAATGCTTGGGGTTGCAGATTATATGCGACAAGTTACAGTTATGTGCATACGTGTGATAAGGCCTTTGGTTGTATTGTATAAAAAAAGTTACAAAATAAAAATAGTAACTGTTTGTTAAGTAACCCTTAACCCTTAGTTAAATTTACCGACTCTAATTGTAATTGAAATATTGTACAATAAATGGCAGTCCATGCAATAAAAAAAGGTAAAAAGTTGGTTTGAAGCAAACAATTTACATAATTGAACTGGAAAGATGATGTAGTCGTAATAAAAATGGTTGACGAATGTGACAAAGGCCGTAATTGTACGGAATTTTTATGGTCGAATTGTGTATAGTCTCTCTACAGTGAGTTACTCTGTGCATAATTCAACAGACAGAATTTATTTGGACTTGGTACTACAATTTGATCTTTAATTTCGTCGTCTGGTCTGATTAACTGTTAACTCAATTTCTGAATTAGAGGAAATTGTTTCTAATAAGGAACAAAGAGCTTGTTGTAGATGACATAAAGCAAATTTGTTTATTTGCATATGCGTGCAGCATTACCAAATTAAAATTAACAAAATTATGTTTTTTTTATAGTAAAATATTTTTAATAATTCGCGCCATGTTAAAAAGTTTATTTAAAGTGAAACTTCAATCATTTTTAGTAGAACTAATGTTTAAATGTCTAAATTATGTTGTTAAAACATATTTTAACTTAAATTAATAATTTCTTACTTTCCTTCTTACTTTTTGCAAATAAGATGGTATGAAAATTAATATTTTTAATTTATCAGTGAAAATTTGTTTTTGTTTTTAAATGACACGACAAAAAAACTTTCTCAAAAATAAAATACAAAAATTATTTTATATTATTTTATTGATTCCCATTAGGTAGCCATAAACAAGGAATTAGTTTTGCCGTATAGATCTAGACTTTGTTATTTTAAATCAAGAAAAGAAAATTCTAGACAATGTTCTAGATTATTTAAAATTTTAATTTTTCGAAATATAAATAAAGCTTATTTCATCCGAGTTGAAACAGTAACTCTAAAAGAGAAAAAGAACGCTGCAAAAGAATTATCTGTTCTCGTCTAAAGCATATGCACAGACAAATGAATAGTCTTGTAACAATCTAAAGTCTTCACATCTCGATAAGACTTTTTAATCTAGAGTTAGACTTAGTCAAGTCTTGTCTTGAAATTTCTGGACAACATTTTGGAAAGTCTTGTCTTGTTTTGTCTTATCTAGACGGCAACATTACAAGGTATTGAACCATCTTTTCAACCTAGGCCCTTCCGCTAACCAAATTAATGAAACCTGGGCACCCCCATTACCAAAACTCTGTGCACGCCTATGTTTATTTATAGTCTAAAAATGATGATGCAAACTTTACAACCGCACATTAATCTGCTATTCAAATTGAGAAGAAATTGAATTTTTAAAATAAAAGTTTAGTTAACTACTTTTTACAAGTTCTCACATAAAACGAGCTATTTTAAATATTATTAGAAAGAATGGTGGCTGCAATTAATACGGTATTGGTAAATTTGAAATGAAAAAGTCCATAATATTTATTTTCCTTTCCTACGTCAAGTTATTTTAATCCCTACAGCTACTTTCTGCGTTCAATTTCTCTCTTCATTTTGCTGCTCTGAAAATTTCCAAATGAAATTACTTTGCATTTACATAAATATTTCAGGCAACTCTCGCAGTCAAAGTTGACAAAGGCTAAAACTTGCAGACGAGTGTTTGCAGGAGTGTGGTTTGCTGCGTCAAGGCAAATTAGCCTCCTTGTAATGAAGATTTAGAAAAGATTCCAGCCTTTTTCAGATGAAAGAGCATTCAAGACAAAGGGTTTACACGCATTCGTTAATTTTTAAACGCAGAGTTTTAATTTTTTGCTCTTGATAATCCTGTTTTTCAATACTTTAATACGCCTGTAAAGCTTTTGTGCATATTTCATTAAATATTCATGATATTTATATAAATAATTCTTAATTTTAAAATACATCGTACAATATCTAAATTTCTGTATAAATGGTAAATGTAATTAGTAATGTTAAAAGATTTGTTCTTAAACGATCAATAAACATGACATATACAGTTTATGATAATATTGAGATTGATGTATTACAAATGATTGATAATGATTACTTACAAATATTGAATTACATTTAAAATACCTTAGTACAGGAAAGCTAATTCTAGGACTAGGATTTGATGTTGGTGCCGATAATTCCATTGAATTAAGGCAATGTTCGAATTATACTGCACATATCATTTTGATAATGGACATTATAAATTACTTTTTTTATATTTACTTTGCTTTAACAATTGTGCTATTGTGATATCGAAAACGGTTTTATAATATCGCATGTAGCTAAACTCGTTTTGGATATTTTTTTAAATTCGTATTAATAACCTCATATATCATAAAATGTTTTTTCAATACAATTTGGAATTGTTATAAATAAGAAAAAAAATATATTTTTTTTCATAGTATTACAAATAATTTATGACAGTTAGTTATGTGTCCAACTTCATTCAATAGTGTTACCATATTTTACATACAATTTTTTTTTGAGATTTCTGTAAAATAAGCGACGCAAATTATAAAAAAAAATGTTATATTATACTTGTTTTATACGATGTATAGTTCCATTCATGTGCTGATTAGGCAATGAAATAAGGATTTGACTAATTACTAAGTTGCGAAACTGATCGAAGTGTATTAAATTTTAAATAGATTGACTGCATCGCATCAGTATCGTTTTTGCATTAATGTTAGGCCAATATTTTCTTCCTTTACTAATTTATTAATTAACACTTTTTTGTCTACAGTGTATGCAACGAAACGCGAAACATAGGATTTTAACTTAGAATTTCAAAATATTGCTTATTCTCTCTCTCCTGCTTTATTTACTTTTGCTCTAAATCTATTAGGAGAGAAAGAGTATCAGCAATATTTTGAAATCTCACATTAAAGTCCTATAGGTATTCCGCGTTTCGTTGAGTATGTACTATATATGAAAATGGTAGATATGACATAAAATTATATGTATATAGCTTATATTATAAATTAATTAATAATGATGACAAAAAAATATAAAATTATTAATAATATTTATGTCAGTAAAACAATGGTTCTATTCTGTAATAATTCATCAGAAATCAATACCGCTCCAAAATACAGGGTAATTTTCCTAGAATATATTACATACTCAATTATTTCCAGGAAAAATATAATGATGAAAAATTATAAACAAAAATATTTATTTACCATTTGCTTACATCATTAAAATATTTACGACCTGTCTTTTCATAAGCGCACATCATAATATTCATTAACGAAGGCTATATTGGTGTATGATAAATTTATTCGTCTATAAATCGTTTAAGTTTGACGCAGGGTTAAGCCTTCTTGGGAAGTTTTGGTTTAATTTCCTCCACATTTGCACATTTGAGTAATTAGTTTATATTCATTACGGAAAGGTGATAATTACCTCAAGGAATACGTTAGGAGAGATTTGCACATCCAGAGATCTTAAGATATACAGTTTCATTAGATTTTAGATGGAATTCAAAATTTAAATTAACCTTTGCATCTAAATTATGGACCGTGTGGACCAGGGGCGCACCCAAGGGGTGAGTTTTGGGGGTTCAAACGACCCCCCCCCCCCCCTCCGAAATTAATTTACTTTAGTAAAAAAATATATAATGCATGTAAATTTTATGTACTGTTAATATTCTACCTATGAATTGATCTCATTTTTTGTTCTGATTCCGAATTATTTTTTATATTATTTAAATTTTGAGTATAGAATAATTGATTGGACGACTACTGTTGTAAAACTTGATAAGATTATGATCTACAACTGTACAGAATACATGTTTTTATTGTAAAAATATATGATTAAAATCAAATACTTTTAAGATGCCATTTAAACTTAAAAGCAGAAATTTATGAAGCATTATTAAAGATTGAAATTGATGCAGGATATGGTTAAAATACTTTGAACCTATTTAATTAAACCCCTAAATATTACAATATATTCGATTACAAACTATAATGCAGCTAGGGTCCTGATTCTGACGACTCCTATTTCTTACCATTCATTGATCCTAGAAAAGGTAAAGCGACTAAGCACAAAGCTCAGTGAGGAATTACACAAACACTTGCACACTCTCGCACACAATCTTATCTCGTGGGCAGCCTGGTCAGGGCAACTACACAAAGCTGCTTCAACCTCTCGTTGGCAACCTGGCTAGGGTCACTACGGAAATTATAATTACCAACAAGTTATTTATTACCTCAATGAAATATTCGTAAGAAAAGAAATATGCGAAATAAATATTTATGGTGAGGAAAAATATGTTTTTAAAACGAGTATTAGCCTGTAAACTGTTGAAAAATTAAGAGAAAACTTCATCATGATGGGACTCGAAACGGTGAGGTAGAATTCAATGGCCCTTCGTCCTGCGATTCAGTTTTATTTATTATTTTGTAATAAAGTACTATTGTTTAATAAAAACATTTCATAGCTAATACAGGTCTCAGAAAATAAATTAACTTAGTCTCTTGATATAGATATTGATTACTAATATAACCAATTCTGTAATCTCTTATAGTTCACAAAATAACAATGGTTTACCAATTAAAATGTACACTCAGTTTTGAAAACCCCCTCTGAAACAAAATTCTGGTTGCGTCTCTGGTGCGGTCTCAAAAAATGTGTACAGACATTAGACATTACATTGTATGAGTTCCCGTTAATGTATAATATCCAAGATTCTATAGAACGACTTGTTCATGTATTTTTAAAAGATATTTTTAAGCCAATTTAACTTAAGGTCCTCCATGGTATAAAGTTTTGTATTTTAGTTGAAGAAATTGTCACCGTGAATAGTTCTTGAACACTTCGATTGTATTTTTATTTCGTAAATATTAGCGAAGTTTGGATTTGAACTCTAGAGTAAAAATTACTAAAGTCGTAAAATCTTGCTTAGTCATAAGGAAATATATTTTTTCTAGATCGGAAGAAAAGTGGCACCTTTCGAATGTATTTTCCAACTGGAAAGTGCATTATTTTGGTATTTTATTGTAATTACTATGCTACAAAAATTACATTCTTTGTTTTCCGTAAATATTTATTTTATTATTATTGAAACTGACCGAAAAAAATAGTATGTGTACCACGTAGGAAAAGTGACTTCCTGGACTCTTAGTGTTGCAGGCCTCGCCTGCTGCTCGTTTTACAATTTCCACCAAAGTACGAGTATATAATACTTTTCCTCCTAGATACACAATATACAATTTTTAATACTTCTTTGATGTTCTCGTTCTCCGAATTTTACTATGTACTTGTTATTATTTATTATTTATCGGTAGCAAACGTAAACGTACATTTTCTAGGTAGTAAATTTGTACATTATATATGTATATAGTATATATTTTTATATTGAGTTGTTACCTAAGCTAACTCAAACCTTCCTGACTATTAAGTTAGAACATTTAGTGAGATAGAAAATTTTGCCTGACATTTATAATTATATAAAAATAAAAAAATAAAAAATTTGACTTACTTGTGACGTCACAGGTACAATTCCGACTGGAGTTACCACCCCCCATTTTAGGGTTATGAACCACTATTCTAATGTTTATTTCTTTTTTGCCACACCCACACATCTAACTAAAAATCGATATGAAATTGATAATTAATTTGTTTTCATAAACCACATGTTGTATTTTAGAAAAAAATATTAGTCATTTGGGGACAAATGTGATTGACCTTTTGACATACATTGGGTAATGTTTTGTTTATCAATTATTCAGACGGTATTAATTTTAAGGGGAATTGTTGGTATTGTGAATAAATAAAATAGATTATAGAAATAATATACATGATAAATGTTTTTGAATAATTTCAAATGTTAAAAGGTTTGTTTTTATAAATAAAATATTTGAAACTGGCAATCAAGCTATACAATTTCAAAATATCATACATGTTTTTTGCGTTAAAGAATAATTGAAAATTGAAAATTTTCAATATAATATAATAATTACATTTTAAATCGTATTTTTGTTTCAAACATTTTTGGATCACTTTAATTGTTTGAATAATAAATTAAATAAATGCATATACTTCACTAAAAAATTATTAACTTAACAGTTACTAAGATCAATTTATTAATTATGAAAAAATAAGTAACTATTTTTATTTTTTAATGTTAACTTTTGTTTTACTTTTATCATAATTTTGGTAAACTTTTTCACAAGTTTAAAATTGCAAAATAGCGGAACCACAAACCAACCAAAATCCCGGTTTGGTTTCGGTTTCGGGTTGCAAGTTATACAACATTTATTAAACCGCGAAATGTACTCCGAACCGCATTCATTTGTTTCACTTGTTTATTTATTCAACACAGCAAACTATATAATTAAGCACTGAATTATTCACTAATATATTTTTATATTAATAACAAAAAGTACTTTGAGAGAACGCATTTCGTGACGGGTTTGGTGACACAACGAATACAACTGAATTTGTTTGGAAATGGTTCGTAAATGTAGGACTAATCAATGGTTGATTTATTATTCACTGTGTAGTTATATTTAAGATTTTTTGTTAATATTTTATACTAAGTATCCCAGTTTCACATGACCGCGATGTAGTTACATACACTTTCAAAATGTTGTAGCCATTAAGTGTAAGAAAGTTTTAAATTATAAATAGTTAGGAAAAAATCAATAACAATATACGATCACGGCGTCCTCTATAATACTACAAATAAAAAATACATCACCACATATTTATCTATTCCTGAGTAATTGGTATAGTTCTTCCATGACAACAGAGAATTTACGTCATTAATATGGTCACTACATTAGTGACGTATTCCTCACGTTATATATATGCAAAGAAAAAGATCGTTATATATTTATTATTCCACGCAACATTTAACTGAAAATTACGAATCTTTTAATTTCTTTCGGAAATTATAATTTATTATCCTTTTTAAACTTTCAAAGGTTTATGTTTTATAATATAAGAGTAATATAATTATTAATTTTCCAAATAAACTTTTTTTAAGGTTCACTTACTTACTTAAAACATTAATATTTTTCTATCCTATTAAAATTAAAGCTATTATATATTATTATTATTATTATTATTATTATTATTCAGAGGGAAGTTAGTTTATTTAGAAAATTATTTTTAATATTAAGGCTCTACTGTAGGTGTCCCATTCAGCGCGAAAATCGGTGTTACAATATTTCGTTTCTTGCCTCTATTATTTAAACTTGTACATTGATATTTTAAAAATAAATTCTTGGATAGTACTTCAACACTGCTACACAGAGATAAATGTAAAATTGTTAATAGAATTTGAATAATTAAATGGTAAAAGTGCCAAATTTGCCTTATATTATACCTATGTTATATTGAATTGACTAAACATTTTAAGAATTTTCTCTCTGTAGCAGTGTGATGAATGAAGTAAAGAATCGTTTGCCCCAAAGAAAATTTATTACATTACTTTAGTAAACTAATAATTCGAAATATTAAATTAATAAATTTAGTTCTATTTTTTCATAAGAGATGCCGCTAGACGCAGTCGATGCCTGCATCGCTACCCCTTTATATTCGTAGACCGAGTAGGGGTATTAATTTCGAAGAATTAGAAAAGTGAATGAATGATTAAAAAGTATAAAAATATTTTCATTCGTTCACGAAACATGTTATCTCTCTCATTTCGCTTTTACACTTTGAGTGGGGGAATAGTTACGGTCCAACCCCCTAGCTACCTCACCCCTTACACTTGCAAAACCTTAGATGGTTTGGGATTGCTACATTACAGCCTTAAGGCCTGGTCTTTCCAAGTATGAATAAAGTGACGGATAACTAACTTGCAAATAAATTTATTAGAAGCTCTTATGCGGAAAATAATGTGTAAGTGTAAAGTCACTTTATCCACTGGATTATTATTCTGTAAATTAACATAACAAAAATAATTATTTCGACGTTGGCTGTAATGAAACTGACTTCATAGATATTTAGACATGGTGAATTTGATGCACAATTTGAGAAGGATTAAAAAAATATTTGGAATGTCACGGGAATTTAAAAATATCATAATTTATTATGTAGGTTTGTAGTGAAAGATGCCTCAATTTTGCAGTGTAGTTTAGATGTTTCAAATAAAGAGGAAGTAGTGATTACTTTTCCTTCTATAAATCTCTGTAAAAGATTATAGAGGAATAATTATTCCTGTAACAATATAAAGAAACAAATGGATAAATGTGTTAAGAACTGATATGTTTAAAGCACTTCATTTTATTAGAAATATTTTATCTATTGAAGTCAGATGATTAAAATTTTAATTAGAAATAAGGTTTAAATAAATCTAAACATTGTAAGATATCGGTTATATTCACAAGAATTATTAATTCATCGTCATTGTATTTTTAAAAGTAGTTCACTAGTTGTCTGACTATATGGTCGACGTTTGGCATTTACAAAAACATCTATTTCTTATAACTCTTGGTCCTCGAGTTTTTTGAAATCATTGAAAATATCTCTTGAAATGTTATTATGTATATGTTAGAATTGACAGTTCTCTCTTTTTATTAATAACTCATGATTTTTAGGTCACTATTCACAATCCAAACCAGTTTATTTCGAAGTTAAAGTTCCCAATAACTTATCTATCAGATAAAGCTAGATAATCTACGAATATATATTACATTGTGAAGAAAAGACGGACTTTCCGTTTATTTGACAGATATATTTTATTTCAAACTGTTTTGCACTTGAAAAGACAGGGCCTAAATATTATAGAAATTCATTACAATAGGGTAGGTGACCATAACAGAAATTTAATGAAAAGACTTGAATTACAGAAAGTACATGTATTTAGGAAAGTTGACATTGACATTGAATTAATTCGCGTTAAATAGAAACAGTATCTGTTACTGTGATGTACATTAAGTGCAAACGCTGATTGGTTAAATTTGAAGGCGTAGCAATAATATCACCAGCTATTGCGTCTCTGTCTACTTGGACCGCCTCTTATACACTTAATTGACGTCATCATCCCCTTCCAAAAACTTTCATGTTTATTTACTTCAAAATTACACATAACTAATAATTTATAAAAATATGGGTACATTAATAAGATTACGCTAGTACCTTGCATTCGATTTCGTGCATTTTATTTAAGTGGATTTTTTTTATTATTTTGTAATCATCATAAAATATAAAACCATTTTGTCTTATCTCATATTTTTTAGCTTAATTTCTAAGCTAGATGGTCCATACAAAAATATATTTTATTTATAATAACAAAATTAAAACAGTTGATATAAAATTTAAAACAAGAATAATTAACAACTTTTGTTGTTGACCAAATAAAACTTCCATAAATAAATAAACTTTGTTTCGAAATTAAGCAAATTAAAATTAATAACAGCCCTTCATTTCAATAATTAACTTCCCTAATCAATAGTTTCCAACTTCTACCAATTACCATCCAAAAATTTCCTAAACAAAGAAAGAACGCACTTATTACGCGGAGTTAGGAATTATTAAACATTGCTGGGTGACGATATCGATTGGGAAATAATTGACGAATCTAAAAACTTGTTCGACACAATTTACGTATGGATTTTTGATATTGATAAAAATGTACCCTTTCTGACCATTCGACTGATAACAAAACAATGAAACAGGAAAGATAATTTTGCAATTCAGATTGCTGAATAAATCACATATTATATTTGCTAATGTAATCGGTATCTCGGTAAACTTACAAATTTGTATTGCTTTCATAAAAGAAAAATAAAATTTTCCTGAAGGGAAATTTCATGTTTATTTTGTTTTTATTTCCGACAATTATTTTTACTTTTAAAAGCATATGTATAAATACACATAATTAAAAGTAGCCAAATGAAAATTTATTTTCAAATATTCTTTATTTATGTTCTTAATTATTTTGTTTAATATTTCAAAATGTAAATGAATTTAATATATTCTTGAGTAATTTTAAATGGACTGAGTTATATAACTTGTCAGTTATAAATCGTTTGATTCAAACTTTATATGATTTACATTAACATAAATAGAATATACATTTCGCTCAAAGTGGATATTCGTGTTAATATTTATTCCACATATTTTCCATGATTATATTAATATAAAATTTAACATTTACCTAAAATAAATCGTCATTTATCTATGTTGCGTGTCTAAAACACCTTTACTGAACATAACCTTAAAAATCATAAATTTTCCAAAATACATTTTTCATAGTTACCTTTTTGAAACTTGTAGTTAATACTTGTTCAAAAGCCAAGACACCAAGATTTTTAAATAATTTTTATTTATGTAATAACACCCAAAAATGAATGTAATTAATTACAACTTTGAATGTGAATATCTCGGCAACTAACAGTATTGCAGTTATTGAAATTTACGAGTATACATCAAATTATGTCAGTGGCCTATACAGGCAATTTTGCGCCCTGGGCAATCTTTAAGTCTTTACAAAATTATGACTAAAGCAGTAAGCAGTAACGACAATCAGCTTATTACCAAATCAGACGATTTTTCTGCGCACGACTAAAAAGTCATCTCTCAGAAGATAGCGATCTTGAGAATTTTATTTAAAAAAGTAACATTATAGCAAACTTAGTTATTGGTTTAAATAATATAGTATCAGTGTATCAGAAAGTAATAGCAACAAGAGAATGTTACATCGTTTTAATAATCATAAGAAAAATTTCATGTTTTCTGTTTGAAACTTATTTATTTAAATAAATGTTTTATAGTATATTTTAGCAAAATTATTTAAAAAAATCTATAAAATAGTATTTTCTTTTTAATTACATAGTTTTTTTTCTAGATTAAAGATGCCGAGAGAGCTTCTGCTTATTTATCTGCAATATGGTTTGTCTTTTTGTAGTAGAGGAAAGATTCTGACTTTACGCCCTCTCTGAGTTTACGCTCCGGTCAGGTGCCCCTAAGGTCCTGTCAGAAACGGCACTATAAAAATATCAAAATTTAAATTTTGGAGATGTTTTATAATCGTTAAATTATTAATGAAAAACGTAAATAAATAGCATTATATATTTGTAAAACAACTACTTAGTAATTATACGACGGGGAAGTACTATCAAAGTATCAAATATTTGTTCATAATTTTTATTATTCTTTTCATTTGCTTAACCGTAGTCTGCATGTGATCTGCATTAAATCCGATGTATGATTATCAAAGGTAAATAATAAATAAATTCACCAATAGTATTATAGAATAATCTATTCATTAATTTAAGTAGTGCGAAAATAAACTGCAAAAATATAATACTACTAAAATATACGATAATTCAAGTTTGACAGTCCCTAAAGTCAAATTTTGACATAAAAATGTGTAAAGTTTAATTTAGCTAATATTTAGACTAATTTCGCGAAGTGATATTGTGTACGATTATTTTTAGATTTTTTACAACTTTTGGCCTCTTTTAAACTTTTTTTGTGAAAACTGTATATGATGTTAGATTTTTCAATTTTCATATTTTTTTAATAATCGTTCTAAATAATGTATAAGAGGAATAACAATTCTTTGTGTAACTTTTCCTGTAGAATTGAATGGTAGTGGAGGTTGAATTAGGTACAACTCATTTTTAAGAAATACTCAAATAACAATGTTTTAAAGTATAACTTTGGGGGGAAATCTTTGGGAACGAAAAGAGATTATCGAATTATGTTTGAAAATTCTGGTTCAGCGCATCGAGTTTATGATAAAGTAAATAAATTTTGATGGTTTCACCCAATTTTTCCCAATATTATATTAGTGCAGTCCTGAAAATCTTTAACCTTTTAACGTTACTTACAAAACCAGAAGAATGATTGCCTGAAATTCGCTTTTTGAATTCTTTTATTTCACAATCCACTTTTGTGTATGACTTCAGAATTTAATAAATCTTTCTTTTTACAAATGTGAATCATTTGAAGCCAGGTCTCGTTCTGTAAGGGTCCGTATCTCTGTAATGCATCGGTCAAGCTGTCCATGCTCTAAGGACTTTTGAAGGACGAAGAAAAACATGCAGATTTCGATTTCCAACAGATGTCGTTGCCTTTGCCTCTTATCCAAAATGCGAAAGGGATGGGAATTTAGACGAGAATGCGAATTTATTGAAGGCGAATTTAAGAGGGAACACGACAATAAATTTTGATTTCGTAACAAGGATGCTTGGAGGATGTTATTGCATTTTTTATGATGCATATTTTCCATATTTTCATATAATGCCTTTTAAAATTTCTTCGTGTGACTTACAGTGAATTAAAATGAAAATTTATTGCAAAAATATCATAGAGCTTTACATATTATTTTTCTTTTCATAGAATAAGCAATAACTTTGAACGCTCAAAGAGAAGCAAATAAAACAAATATTGGAAAAATAGTACCTGATATTTGTTTAATTAAAAAAGTTTGATAAAGAAGAACAGAATATTATTTATTTATTTAACAGATATTAAAACAACAAGTATATATTTTAGAACTTATAGAATTTCTTTAAAACAATGGTATGCGTTTAGTTTTTTCTTTTAATGAAGGAATAGGGGATATGAAATAAATGAATAAAAATTATTTGTTGTTTACTTATTTTTTTTTTTTTAATCAAAATGAAGATATTTTTCTTCAATCATGATTTATTATTTTTATTATTAAGAGAATGACTTCAAAAATGTGAAATTAACAAATAATTGAATATACAACTTGTTGAACTTTGACACATTATCTTGTTTTATTGATTCCAGTTCGAATAATATAAGGTTGATGTTGATAGTTAATGTGCATCTTTACATTTGCGTTTGTCCTACGCAAGCAGACAGAGGCGGACTGGTAATTTTTCAGCCCAGTTGCAATTACATTTCTCCGACTTAGAAACTTGATTCTACAAAAAAATATATTGATTGACATTTAAAATGATGAAACAAAATAGTATTTGCCAGAATTGATGGGTAAGCAGAGCTTACCTTGCTTACCTTGACTAAATGCTACTATTAATATAAAGCAGATAACAATTTTGTTAAAGCATATATATTCAAAAAGGATTATATTAGTATATAGGATTCTATTCCCCTAATAATTTATACAAAACAAGAATTATATTTAAAGCAATGTTTTCATTTTTCTTTACTTAACGACCGCTTAACTACTAAAGTCATATGCGTTGAGTGAGGATGACATGAAGAAATGAATAACACACATAACTAATTATTTTTCCACGGGGTACGAACTCGTAAGCCCAACCTAACCACTAGCCTAGTGTCTGCAACGCATTGAAAAATTAACATATTTTCTTAAGCTATTCTCAAAGTCCACCCTGTTTGGTAAACAAACAACCTTAATAGCATCCCACTGCAATATGTCACCCGAAATACACGACATACAATGCAGTATCTTAAGACACGTACACATGCAAACAAAGCCTGCGAAATTCACCCTTATGTACCTCTTCAGAACCACAAGCATGTGATATGAATGTATGTGGAATTTCCGGAAAACCACATCTGCATACTGCAGAGTGAATTCAACTGAATTGCTTAAAAGAATGGAAAATTTATGCGGCTACTTTGATGCTTGATTAGAGTTTAATTGTTTTTTAATAAAGAATGGTAGATTTCATTATTACTGACGTGATATTTCATGAATTACAATTGATGGTATTATAAAATAAATACGTACCTACTGTAATAAAATAAAATTTAAGTTTAAATATCCCGCAGGCACTATAGTAGCGACATCTATTGAGAGCTTCAGTTGTTATTAGCAGTCAGCTGTTTGTTTTTTCTATCATAATCAGTTGTGCATTTGGTGATTTGGTCGCGATTTTTGTGTTTTTATATTTACTTAATCATTGTTTGTAGTGTTAGAGTTTATTAAAAAACATTTTAGTGATTTATATAAATTATATAGCAGAACCACCCTGATTTCGTAATAAGTAAGAACATTACATCATCTTATAATTCATAAGATGCTTAGTTGCAAGGGTGTCATGTTTACTTAGTATAAAATGTACGTGAGAATGTTTTTGTAGTTAGTTATAGTTCATATGTTAACTTTGTAACTTGTAATCGCTTTTCGTAAAATAAAATAATTTTTTAAAAACGCATTTCTCCGTTTTTAAAATAAAATTGGCGCAGTCGGTAGGATTGCAAACGGCTTCACTGAGTAAATTTACACAAAAAAACCTGTGTTAAGCCGTCGATTTCAATCGTTCATTTGCAAATCCGAATCTCGCGAAAAGTGCATTGTTGCCGAGACGATCCGTGCCGTCGCCAAGTCAGAGCCAGCATCAATCTCCAACAATCCGAGTACAACTACAAGGGAACTATCAACTCCTGGTGCCCAGAGTCCGAGCCGTCGCCGAGCCAGAGCCAGAACTAGCCACCAGCTACGAGGACGAGGAACAACGAGCAGCCTGAGGGAACATCAGAGCATCGCAGTCCGTTCCATCCCCGAAACCACAACAGGGCAAATGAAGATTGCCATCAGCACCATAGTCCTTCTACTGTGAGTCGCAAACCCATTATTCAAACTATTATACCTATTTAATATTTAATAAGCTCATAAGCTGAACTTATAATTGTTATTTAAATATTGTTATTATTATATTAATTTAAAATGACTCCACCGCCAACTCCAGACACAGCAAACATTTTCACACATCTCAATAAGGACATACTTATGTTCCTAGACATAATCCCAAATTTTGACGGTAACAGCAAAACTCTAAGTGATTTCATTACATCCACTGAAGAGGTTATTAATATTATTAATCAATCGAGCCCTTCAGAAATTACTAAAAAATTAATATTGCTATCAATAAGGAAAAAAGTTACCGGCCAAGCAAGAGAACTATTATCAGGCACAGCAACAAATTCTTGGGGTGAACTAAAAACATTTTTAATACAAAATTACGGCGATAAAAGAAATGAAGCAACTATTTTGATAGAAATTTGTGACTTAAAACAATTAAATGAATCCATTTTTGACTATCATAAAAAAATATTCGAATTATATTTGATTTATAAGAGTAAATTAGAAGTTAAACTTGTAGGACAGGAATTAAAAAATATGATCGCCTTTGGTCAAATTTATGCAACCCAATGCTTTATTAAAAATTGTCGAGAACCTTACAAATCTCAACTGAGTGCCAGACACCCAACATCATTGACTGAAATAGCAAATTTAATAACAAATGATTTGCAATACGTTAAAAACCAGCCTAAACCCTCTGTACAGACAGTACACAAACCAATACCATACCAAGTCCCATCTAATGCCTTCCGAACAACACAACAATTCGTTAATAAACCATCAGTCTCAAATCAACAACCTCAATTCCCCAGACAACCCCCACAACAGAAACCCATGTATAAACCAACTCCAATGTCTATCAGTACTCGCTCGTTCCGACCCAACCAAAATAATAGATTCACACCACAATCAAGACCTACATTTGTCGCCGAAGAACTATATAATATCGAACAAAACCCCGAAATCGAACCTGACTCAGAACAAGACTCGCAAAATTACGAAGAACTCGAATATCTTGAATTAGTTGACGAACAGAACGATAACGAAAACGTAAATTTTCCGAAAATAGCCGATCTCAATTTGAATCAATGACCATCAATATGATTAGCAATTTGCCATATCTAAAACTGCAAGACCTGTACATTTTAATTGACACCGGATCCTCACAAAATTTCATCAGTAAAGATTACGTCTATAAAAATAAATCCAAGTTTAAAATTTTCAAAGAATCCTTCACCATTAATACAATGACCGGTAAATCTAAAGGAGACGAGTATACGTTTATAAAATATAAAGATAAAGAATTAAAATGTTACCTATATAATTTTCATTCCAGTTTTCACATTCTACTCGGTTTTAATGGTTTAAAAATATTAAACGCTCATATAAATTTACAAAAAGAGGTAATAACATTTTTAAATAAATACAAACATAAATTCGAATATTTCGATCAAAATTCAAAACACACGGTTTTTAATATGGAAACAATAAACGGAACAAACATTAATATCGAGCATTTAAACGACGAAGAAAAGAAAGAAGTAATAAAATTATTAAATAAATTTAATGACATAATACCTAAAGATAATGAAAAATTAACATTCACAAGTAAAATTAAACATCGTATTAGAACAAGTGATGAAACACCTGTCTATTCTCGTAATTACAAATATCCAGAGATTTATAAAGAGGAAGTAGAAAATCAAATTTCTAAATTACTGTCAGATAATATAATCCAACCATCGTATTCCCCATGGTCATCCCCGATCTGGGTGGTGCCCAAAAAAAGTGATTCCTCGGGACAACAAAAATATAGAATGGTAATAGACTATCGCCGTTTAAATGAGAAAACTATAGACGACAAATTCCCCATCCCGGACACAACCGATATTCTAGACAAACTAGGCAAAAGTTGCTATTTCACAACAATCGATCTCATGAGCGGGTTCCATCAAATCGAAATGGACCCAAGGGATATTGAGAAAACGGCCTTTAACACCAACAGTGGCCATTACGAATTCACCCGCATGCCTTTTGGGCTCAAAAACGCCCCTTCTACGTTCCAAAGGCTCATGAACTATGTTCTCCGTGATTACATTAATAAGATTTGTTTTGTCTACCTAGACGACATCATCGTACTAGGCACTAGCATTCAAGAACATTCTGAAAATATTGCCAAAATTTTCCAAAAACTTAGAGAAGCGAATTTAAAAATACAGCCAGACAAGTGCGACTTCTTCCGGAAAGAAGTATGCTACTTAGGACATATAATCACTACTCAAGGCATCAAACCAAATCCTGAAAAAATTAAAACAATTCAAAATTTCCCGCTTCCAAAAACCCCAAAAGAAATAAAATCTTTTCTTGGCCTTCTCGGATACTATCGTAGATTCATAAACAACTTTTCTAAAATCACGAAACCATTCACACTCTGTCTGAAAAAGGGAAGCAAAATTGATATTCATAACAAAGACTATTTGGAAAGTTTCAAAATTTGTAAAAACTTATTAAGCTCTAATCCGATACTGCAGTATCCAGATTTTGAAAAAGAGTTTATATTGACCACCGATGCCAGCAATTATGCTCTTGGAGCAGTTTTGTCACAAAAACATAACAACAAAGATTTACCCGTCGCTTATGCATCGCGAACTCTTAACAACCACGAACAAAATTATAGTACCGTTGAGAAAGAGCTATTGGCAATCGTTTGGGCCACGAAACATTTCAGGCAATACCTTTTAGGAAGAAAATTTAAAATTATTACCGATCATAGACCGCTTATTTGGTTAAATTCCCTTAAGGAACCAAATCAAAAATTAATTAGGTGGAAATTAAAATTGGAAGAATTTAACTATTATATCGAATATCAGAAAGGTAATCAAAATTATGTAGCTGATTGTTTGTCACGAATTAAACCTGGTTTCGAAATTAAATACAAAAACGACGATATTTTTGAAAGTAAAAATCCACTCGTTCATTGCATATCAAGAGACTTTGCAATGTCTCAAGGTTTTGCTGACCAAGTGAACCACCGGTACAAGACAAAAGACAAGATAGACAAATTTACATGTGTAGACGATAAGATTGTAATACAACCTGATAACAACAGGACGATAATTCATCTGCTAACAAAGAATAAATACTATGAAAAACCCACCATGCAAAATATCCGGCATTGTTTAAACACGTTATTGGACTATTTAATACAAAATGACATAAACGAAATAGACTTACCAAAAATCTGTACGGGATTAGATAAGAAAAAATGGCCCCAAATAAAATCCTTAATAGAAGATATTTTCCAAAACAGTTCAATAATTTTTAATGTTTTTGAAGAACCAAAAGACATCAAAATTAAAAATTACGCTAGTTCAATCGTTGTTGAAGTAGACGATCAAAATTCCTCAAGTACAGAAACAGCACATTCAGACGACGAGAAACCTTTGAATGGACTGACTTATATCGAATCACCCGTGAATGTAGGAAGAAATCAAATTGTAGTAAAAGAAGTTAATACCAAAAATCACGTAAAAATCGAAAAATTATTCAACAACAAAATTCAAAGATTTTACCTATACCTCAATAAAGTTAATTGCAATAAAACTATTATGGAATTCATAAAACAATACCTACAGCCCGGAATAAATTACTACTGCCTAATACCTGAACAGTTCATCAAAACCTTTAATGCCGTACTCCAAATTATGTTCAGATCAAATTCATATAAACTAATCTCTTGTAAAAACTTAATAACTGACGTACAAGATAGAGACGAACAAATATTAAAAATTAGCCAATATCATGAAGGAAAAACAAACCATCGTGGTATTACAGAAACTTATCAAAAGCTAAAACAAACAATGTATTGGCCAAACATGCAAAAAGACATACAAAATTATATAAATCAATGCGAAACCTGCTTATTAAATAAATACGAAAGAAATCCGATACAGATACCTAACATTTTAACCCCCACGGCAAATAAACCCCTCGAAAAAATCCACATAGATCTACTATCTCTAGAAAAAACAAAGTTCCTGACCATCGTAGACAGTTTCTCTAAATTCGCTCAAGCCTACGAATTAAAATATCAAAATGCAATAACTATTATCAACAAATTAATGAAATATTTCTCGCACTATGGTATCCCTTTAGAAATAATCGCTGATAACGGCAAAGAATTTAACAATCAAATATTAACTAATTATTTAAATATCAGAAAAATTAAAATTAACTTTACAAGTATTGACAACCCTAAATCAAATGGAATCGTCGAAAGATTTCATAGTACCTTAATCGAACATCTTCGAATTCTTAACCAAAATAAAATATTTAAAGAACAAAAATTAAAAGAAAGAGTAAATTACGCATTAATCGCATACAATAATTCTATACATTCGGTCACTAAACAAACACCCCTTAATGTTTTATTCGGACATTTAAATTTAAATAATATTAATCAAACCGACGAAATAGTCGTAGACTCCTACATTCAAAACCATAAAGAAATGATGCAGGAAGTTTATAATCAAATTAAAAGAAATATTGAAATAAGTAAAGAGAAATATTCTAAAGAACCTGGGAACACAATCGACCTACCCCAGCAAGTATATTTAAAACAACATAAAAGAAATGTCGGTAAATGCGAAAAACCTAAATTTAAAATAATAAACGTAGAAAAAATAATTCCCGAAAGATGTCAAATCATTGATAATAAAAATAAAAAACATAAACTAAACCAAATTAAAAAACCACGTGCTGTTGCAGATACACAACCATCGGACATCCCGAGTTGCTCAAAAATGAAACCGGAAACCCCGGCATAAACATAGTAATGTTAGGCGATGCGTACGTTCAAACGCATGAAAAGTACATTTTTGTTAATCTAAATCTCGATAACGTATTAAACCAAATAAATAATCTACTAAAGAATAAACATAAACTTTACATTGAACTTCAACCCTTAACCCTATCATCCTCTAACGGCACTTTCAATAACAGCATGAACATCTTAGAAAATATAATCAGTAAAATAGACTCCAAAAAATACATATTCACAAAACGACATAGACGCGGTCTTATTAATGGTCTTGGTTCTATCATAAAAAGTATTAGCGGTAATTTGGACGCTTCAGACGCGGAAAAATACGATAACTTAATAAATAAATTATCCACCAATCAAGAAATTCTAAAAAATAGCCTAAACTCTCTAATTTGGCACAATAAAAATTTAACAAACCAATTTAATAAACAATTAGATTTAATCAATCAGAATAATATTAATATTATGCAAAATCTAGCGTCATTAAAAAAACAATTGGGATTTATATTAGAAGCCCACGAAATTCAACATGTCAAAAATCTGTTTAACGAATTGATTCATATAGCCAATCAACTATACATCACACTAATTCAGATCGAAGAGACATTCACCTTTTGTAGCTTAAACACCCTCCATTTTGGGCTCTTATCGCGAGAAGAAATAATTAATATGATTCAGAATAAAATTAAAGAACCAATAAACAAAATCATTATAAATAACTGGGAAAGTAGCCATTTAATTAAAACATATTGCCAATATGACAACTTGAGCCTAAGAATGATAATAATTATTCCAATTCCTGAATATAAAAGTCACCTAATCCAATTTACTCCAATACCCACTTCTTTGTCCGATAATTACCATACTCTAAACATTATACCTGGATACTACGAAGAACAGAATTGTCAAATTAGAAAATTAAAGGAATGTACTAAAATCGATATGTCAACCCACTTCTGTCAAAAAGAAAATAATGTTATCGATACTTGCTTAACAAACCTGTATTGTCATCACGATAATAAACATTGTAATTATATTAAAGTCCACAATAAGAACGAAATATTTCAGATTCCCAATACGAATGTAAAATATTTATACTTACCAAATGAAGAAGACATAAAACTTGAATGCGAACAAGATGTATTACAGAAGAAATTAAAAGGAATATATTCCGTAAAGAATTGTAAAGTCAATAACGATAACTACGAATTTCACAAGTCAGTGGGCAAAATACTTAAATTTAACTTCGATAATAAGTCACCCACAAAAATTATTAATAAAACCATAAGCATAAAATCTTTGGAAAAAATTACTTTAAACGATCAAGCCACAGTGAAATTAGATAATTCTTATTCGCATTCGAACATTAACAATATTTGTACACTAATAGTTGTAATAATTATATTAATCGTTATATTAATTAAGCTTTTTAAATTATGTAAAAGTAAATACGACATCTATAAGAATAAAACAAAATTTAGACCAAAAAATGAAGTCATCTCTTTGGAACAGATACCTTCATCTAACAGGGGAGGAATTATATAGCAGAACCACCCTGATTTCGTAATAAGTAAGAACATTACATCATCTTATAATTCATAAGATGCTTAGTTGCAAGGGTGTCATGTTTACTTAGTATAAAATGTACGTGAGAATGTTTTTGTAGTTAGTTATAGTTCATATGTTAACTTTGTAACTTGTAATCGCTTTTCGTAAAATAAAATAATTTTTTAAAAACGCATTTCTCCGTTTTTAAAATAAAATTTATATTATTAACAAATTTGATGTAAGTGAAACACATTAATGTTTTAACTTTCATACGTAATCTAATCAAACGTTAATTCTTAACGTTCGTAATATTGAGGTACTATTTAATGTAATGTTCATAGATAGAATCATAGTGTGTATTATTTAGTCCTTGTATGTCGTATACCAAGGTCGTAAGTAATAATCATATTCTGTTAGTGGTAGTTATTGCTGATATTAGTGTCTGACGGTGTAGTGGCAATAACAACTCTTGTGAATTAGCGTATCTCTATGTATCAATTAATCAAGTGATACCAATAATTCATTTACACATACACATGTTTGGGAAGGTATGTATGTTCATTTACCGTGTACATGATAGTTGAATATCATTTCATAGTATCATCTGCAGACTTGCATGTTATATTAGTGTATCACATTACACGTAAATGCAGTATGTAGTATCTAACATCTAAGGTACATTTAATTTTGATTGCTAGCTCAGTTAAATTGTAATGTGAAGCTTTATTAATTTTATTTTCACAAAATTAGTTTTATTTCAAGCTCCAGTCATATATTAATATTTAAAATTGTATGTCGTAGTTTTATATTAAATAATTTAGCTCGTTTCATGTAGTTACGTTTTACATTTATATCTAATAAGTTTTGAATATTTAATAATTAAGTCTCTGAAGTAGATGTTTATTTTTATTTTTTATACTGAACATATATTATATGTAAATATATATACAGGGTGTTGCTTTGAATACCCAAACATAGGGATTTAACATTTAAAATCATACTTTTGTAATTTCCTGCTCCCCTATTTATTTTATGGAAAAAAACTTTAAAAAATAGTTGTAAAGCCTAAAATTTTGCATCTGAACCAATAAACAAAAATAATTTTACAAGCCTGGTATTATTTTAAAGAACTTTTACACCTCCTTCCATTTTTTTAGCAAGTGATTACTACCCTAAAGTGTATGTGAGTTACATCTTTAAAATATAATCAGTAAATTAAAGTACACCTGTGTATACAAATTTTCCTCGAAATTTTCTTTTTAAAATTCCAATTCGTGCAACCACAATTACAGATTGGATATCAGCTAACCATATGACTTGTAATAATGCGTGTCTTAGGGTTAGGATATATCAGAGATCCTGGGACAATAGTAATCAGTCCCGCTCGGCGGGGCGCAGGGACGTTAATGGCCTGCGAGCCTCCGTCTCTTCTAGCCTGATGGTCTGACTAGTTCGCCTTCCAGGGCATCTGGTGCCCCGAAGGTGGTCTAGCTCAGCCGGCCTGGAATTGGTGCACGCGTCAACGCGTGTTTTAATTCCTGACCTACTGAAATCGGAGCATATTTTGCAACGTTTGCTCTAATTTTTGACATTGAAAACAGAGTACATTCTGGAGCAGTTTTGGTTGCTCTGGATTGTGCTCTGGTTTCAGTGAGTCAGGAATTATAGAACATGCTAAAATATTTACTCGAATTCCTGGCATGCTGAAACCAGAGCACATTCTGGAGTAGATGTGACTACTCTGGACTGGATCAAAAATTTACCCTAATTCTAAGGCTGCTGAAACCAGAGCACATTCTACAGTAATGAAGCTCTGGATTGTGCTCTGGTTTCAGTGGACCAAAAATTAAAGCAAATATTCAGAATACTTTAATTCTTGTCCAGCACATTCTAGAGCTAGATCACTAATGCTCTGAATTTTGCTGTGGTTTCAGTAGCTTAATAATTAGACCAAGTACTGCATAATGTTCTGATTCTTGAAGCAAAGCAAATTCTAAAGCTATGAATTGTACTAATTTGCTCAAGGCTAGTTACACGACTTATGTCCTCAAGAGACATCAATAATGAAGCCCTGAATTGTTATTATTTTTAAAAAGAGTTCACATAATTTATTTAGCGATATGACGTAATTTAGGGGCTCATAGCACTGTAAATTGTTAATGTAGATTAGAGACTCATAATGTAAGTACTTATGTAGAAAAGTAAAGAAAATAAAATTAGGGTTAAATATTTTTTATTGAAAATAAGGTTTCTAGTTTCCCTTGATCCCTTTCTACTATTTATTTTTTCTTGCAATTTTATGTTTTGATTTTGGTCATTATAAGATAATATGCGCCCAAATAAATTTTAAAAAGTCGACGCCCGTGCTTTGACATCTATTTTCTAGTAGATAGTGTTAACACTCTCTGTAACCGTAGAAACTACTTCAATTTTTTATCCAGTATTCAAGGTGATTTTAGGGTTAGATTGGTTAGGAAACGTACCGGCGTGCACATAGCTCTGAACCCGGGGATCGGTGTAGACGACGTCGGTAGTGGGCGGAGGGGGCGGCCTGCTGCGGGTGGGAAGCTTCGCCGTGGATCGCGTGCTCCGGGTATCCAGTGTGGCGACGGGGACGGTCAACCTACAAAAAAAAATCACATGGTATAGCAGCAGGAAAAAAGAAAAATTTCTATATTCAATCAGTTTTATGTTTCGGAATAATAAAATGCAAGTAAATTAAAATTAAAATTTAAAAAAATGGGCACATGACTGTCAAGAAAATTTTCTTTGAGGCAATCACCCTAAGAAGACATTTCTCTAGACGCAGCATTTTGTTTTAATAAGTAGTAAATCCCTTAATTCGTTATTATTTTAAAGATTTACTCACATCATTTACTGGATATGACGAGAGGGACAAGTACTTTATCCGTTTCCAGTATTTTATATTTTGATTTTGCATTTTGGTCATTAAAATTTTGCCACAAGAAATTTTTAAAAACTCGGTCACCGACACTCTAACTTTAAATATAGTATAAACAATCAACAATTAGAAAAAATAACTCATAGAAAATATCTCAAACAAATCATTAAAAACACTAGGGTTTATTAGTAGATTGAATGTCGAGTTTACATAAAATTCATCTGCATCTTATTCTTCTCTAGAAAAATCCATTCTTCTATAGACAATGCAAATGTAGAATCCTACTTATACAATTATGTAGCTTGGAAATTCTAATTGCTATCTCCTGGAGAAACTGATAATTACTTCCAATTAGCTAGTGTCATAAATATGAATACTTTAGAAAATCTTATAAATAATACAATAACAATAACTTGTTCTTCCTTTACAAAGTACTTAATGAATCTGAGTACGACTTTGCAATTCCATACGCCAGGTCTATCTTCAAATATTCATGGTTTTTATAAAATTGAACTGATGTCTTGCAAAAAATTTTAGTGAATTTTTATTTTTTTAAATCGAACCAACACTGTCTAATTTGTTGCTCTATATTATTTATTTATTTTTTATTTACAATTTATGTCATATAATATCGTTTTAAAGTAATAAACTTGTAAAAAGTAGAGTTTGTTGTGAAGTTATGCACGTGTGGATGCCAGATCCCAAAAATTGTGGTTTGGCCCATTTGATAGTTGATAAAATGGACAGTCTATGATTTACAGCATTGTAAAGCTTTTGTGTGACACTATATTTGCAGGAGATTATTCAGTTTGTCAGTTTGGAAGTTAATAACATTATATTTGACGTTTGAAACGAAGTGAAGTTGGGTAGGAACCTTGGTACGTCACTGAACAAGGGGTGAAATGGGATAATTCAGCCACGTTTTGAAGGTTATAATTTTTAATAGCATTTCTTTCATTATTAAAAATCAATTTGAGGAAAAATAAAAAATACGCGTCTATTAGGTATATATTTTTCATTATTCTATCGATTAAAGCTAAAAATGAAAAACTGTGCTCATTGTTTATATACAAACAATAATATGTTGAATTTGAATAAATAAATAAACAAGAAGGGTTCAAATCATTTTAATTAGATATTTTGTAGCGTCAATATAGCTTTTAAATTAATTAATAAACATGCTGCTGATAAACATAATTTTATAGTTGAAATACATGCTAAATATAATGCAAAATAGTGAGGTAAATACAAATTAATTAACTCATATTATTTTGTTTCAGATTAAATGAAAACTCCATCAGGGAAAACGCATTGCGAGCATTTCAGTAAGTGATCCAATTTAAATAAAAAGTTATTCTCGAGTTAAGTAGAGTAGGATTGCATATCACTTCGTTATCTACTCTATTCTAAATGAGATGTGGAATGAATATACCCGTACGCGAATAATTAAGTGAAGCGGAACTAATAAAATTCCAGCGAGACCTAACTAACACATTAGCAATTTGCAATTACTGGTTCATTTTAAATTCAGCTGAAGCCCGATTAAGTGTTCATTCGGTTAAGTGCATGCGATCGTGGTCATTCAATGCAAAACCAACTTATATTAACCGTTTATCCATTGTAGACTAGCTGGCCCAATGTAAATATACTCAGAGTACGTTCCAATAAAAGTATAATTTGGTACTCTGTACTTTTAAACTGGAATACATTTCATAAATATTAACTTGCAGTCGCACTTTGTTTATGTTTTTCCTAATTCTAATATTGTATTTTTAAATAATATACAATTTTTTTCTTAAATAAATAGGTACTCAATTATTTGAGTATTTATATTATTTTAAACAATAATTTTATTTAAATAAATTTACTAAGTTTAACATGCATAATATCAGCAAATTTCAGCAGCTGCGGCCAAAGTGTTTAATTTTTTTTATTTTATATTATTAGATTTTTTTTTATTTCAATATTCTTAAAAATGACTAGCCAACAACCCGGATTAGTTATACCGCTTGTTAACATACTGAAATGTCAAAATAACTCCAGTCCCAACTCATAAAAACAATTAAGTACATTATTCAGTTCCAAAGATAACTCCACTAGTTTGGTGGAATTAACAATATTTGTGGTGATATTTGACAACCTACAATTAAAATAATTTCATTACCCATTTATTTTATGTAAATGTATTTATTTAACTTTAACATAATACGAATTTAATAAAAAATATATGTAAAAAAAATGATTATAACTTATAACAATACTCTAATAAATGCTTTGTGCAAGCATGTAATCAAAGTTTTTTACTTCTAAGTTGTCAAATATCACCACAAATCTCCCTCTGTGCCTCTGTATCATTTAGAAATGCTGATAACCATCTACAAGTATTGCGAATTCTACCAAATGATGCAGTTATCTTTGGAACTTAATGATATACTTAAATAATTTAAGAATTGGAACTGCAGTTAGTTTGACAATTCAGGATGTTAACAAAGTGTATAACTAATATGGGTTCGTGGCTAATATTTTTTGTGAATTTTGTGTTATTTACTATTTTTGCATGTGCACTACATTTAATTTTTTGTTTATATTTATATGGTATCTACATTATTTAATTCAGGATTTATTACAATAAAATTATATATTTTAAAGTTGATATAAAGACATTGCTGAAATTATGCCAGTGTGTCTAACCAAAATTAAAATAAAATATTAATAAATTGTCATCGGTAAATTACAGAAAAAGCGATAAATCATATCAAATCTAGCAATGGAAAATTAATCCTGAAATTACGGGCTTTTTTAAAACCTCTTATTTATTTTCCTTTTTAAACGAAAATATTCTTGTTAAAAAAATCTTCCTCACCCTTATTTTGCACTTATTAGCTTTCTTATCGGCGCGACACAGCAGAATTTTAATTACCAGCTTGTAGTGTTTTTACGAAAATCAATCGACGGTGTCAGCATTTCTGCACAAAGGATGTGCCGTACGGTCACAAAGGACTAGATATAATAGTGTCTTCGGTCGGCAATCCTCGCGGGATCCTTGAATCACGTGCCAAGGTTTTCCGGAGTTCTTTACCCGGACTACTGTCCGACAGAAAAAGAAAACAGGAAATAAGTGCAGCTATGCAGTATGCACTGAAGAAGATGCTTATTTAAGCTTGTAAAAGAAAAATGAAATTTACAAAATAAAAAGTCCTACTGCGTTGCTATAAAGTGTTTATGATTTTTTATAGTAGCTTGGTAAACGATAAATTTTATAAGTGTTAAAATAATTGCAATAGTAATTTATGGTACGGAAAGTGTTAAAAATAAAAATTTATTTTATGAGGAAGAAGTGCAGTAAAAGTTTAAGAAGTTTAGAGATGTTATCAAAATTGAATAAAACTTGTAGAAATAACCGTTTGATGTTCGTATGAATTTAGAAAAGAATGGTGGCTTATTCGGTTAGTTCCGATTCGAGTGTGAGTTTTGTTGTTCAAATCTCACCGTCGAGAAACTTTATCCAAAAATAAATACAGATGTGTCCGAGTGGTTCGGATCCCACTATAAGCTGTATAGTCGCTGTCCTGTTCTTGGACTTCGGTCTGTTAAAAATAAAAATAAAACTATTGTTTGTAGAGACTATAGTCCATACCAGTATCGAATCGAAAGAAAGGTATCGATACAAATAATAAAAGAAAATGTAGGAAGTAATGAAAAAAAAAGGTTAACATATTTCCTGTTATTTTTTATGTTTTACAATAAAATTAAGTTCTCCACTCTTCTTTATTGCAAGTAAGAGCAATTTAGTAATCCTTCCCAGAAGTAATAAAAAATATAGTTTCGTGTTCCAAAAATTCCAATGAAAAAGATACATTTATAATTGATTAAAGGTACTGATATTAATAAAATATCGAAACATTGATAGGAAAGGCCGGGGTTAGTAGTTTCCAGGGTAAGTTATTACTGCGAGAAGAAAAGACATATCGATATGAGTGAAAGGCACTGAAAATCATCAAGTGATTGCTCATTCGAGATAGTTATTTTAGTTGCACACGAGACGCTAGTGTACCGGGTATATGAGTGGTGGTTCCCGAATGTTAAAAAGTAAATATTTTGTTATTTACACTGTTTGGTCTATTTTCATAATTTTTCTAGATATTGATTTGCGCGTTCTACAGAATTGTTGCAAATATTTTAAACTCCTGTACTAGATTTCATGTCGGTTTTGTCAAATGAAATTTGGAGCTAAGAGTTCCTTGGCTTCGGGGATAGTTGTGACCCGAAATGTAAAAATGCTTTGACGAATGATCTGAAATGGTACTATATAATATGCATTGATTAATAGGTCGAAAAAAATAGATTGAATGCTTTTTTAGTATTACATTTGCTCAAATTGCAAATTTGATGATCTTATGATGATTAACACGACTACAATAGAAAATTCTTATTTCTTGATGTCATTTGTATAATATGTTTATTTTAGTGATCATTTTTTTCATTCTTTATGTGAGAATTTAAAATATTTAGAAATAATATTTTTGTTAAATTATGTTGTTTTATTTGTTTTTGAGATTAATGTGGGTAACTTAACTTAAGTGTTACTTTAATTATACATTGTAAAATGGTGAGTTGTAATAAATAACGGAAACAGTTATAAAACTAGCCTTTTTATTAATAAAATACAGACTGTAGGAACTGAAAGTACTAGCAAAGGTCACCGGAACAACTTGCCTTAACGTCGGAACAACCAGCCCCATGACGGGGTAAATTATTACGTTCTGACTTTTTTATAAAAAATGGTTATGCATAGAAAACTATGGATATTTTAACAAAAACGATTATTTAGTCTAAAACTAGAATAATTTTTGCATCATCGTGTATGTAAGTCCAAAGTATTTAACTTCGTTTTGAGCGAATTTTTAGTATTTTTTTAACCACACATCTCTATTAACAACTAGTGATATATGTTGAGCAAAATTATTGTGTTTGACGTTATTTAGAAAAGTATATATTAAAAAAACGCAGCAGATGAAGGATTACTATGTGATCTTTTTTCTATAAGACAAAAAACTGTATGGGGTAAAATTAAATTTGAAATTTTTAAATTTCATTGGCAATGTAAATTCCTATTGAAATATTGCTAGCAAAAAAGAATCGGACATAAAAAGAAAGCTGAACGCCAAAAAGAAAATCCCAAGTATTGAAATATGAGATATGAAACAATGTAAAGAAATATCAGAAAGGTATGTATGCACATATGTCGTAAACTCAGATCAAAATGTCAGGAGAATTTATGAGGAAACTAATAAAATTCATTTGCAATCGCTGTAGTGTGGGTTTTATTTAAATTTTCAGTGTAAATTTTAAATTTAAAATAGCATGCACTCGTACAACCGCGTGATTTATACTACACTATGATTTATTATTTATTTTAGTAAACAGCAAAATTATTTATATTTTGGTTCATATTGAAAGAGAATATGTTTAAATAAATATATTCATAATTCATATTTTATTCCATATACATATATTCGAATATTTCAAATAAAAATCATTTTGCAAAGAAAAATACTATATAAATAATAAATATTATATTTTAATCTTTAAATTACAGTTCCCTAAAAGATAGTTTAAATGACTACAGTTTACGTAAAATAACAAGAATTTTAATATAAAATATCTTATGTGTACACCACAAGAATTCTTTGTACGCCAAATTATATACATTTTTACTGCACTTCATTTAAACCTATTTTCTTGAAAGTGAGACGATTCTGCGGTTAATAAATCATCCATCAACTTTCGTTCGTTTCATATCTTCGAACTTCCTTTCGAAATGGATCATCTTTTAAAATTTTTATTTAAATGTTTATCACTATTCCTTATTGCATTACGCAAAATTATTTTTTCTACGACCACCATGAAAAGTTGATATTTATGCTCTCTTTTGTCATCGTAATGTCAATGATTACTGAGGAACGAGCAAATAAATACTTTACCGCGCGTCTCCATAAGCAACGAGCGATAAAGTACTTAATTTGCTCGCTTAGATTATTTATTTACTCATATCGTCATGGTTACAGCAACACAAAACAGGAAATTGGTTAAGGTTGAATTGAACTTGCTAAATAGGTTAGTAAAGTCGTAGAAAAAATTATGTGTGCATCTCTAGCGTAAAGTATCTTTATTGTTCTAGCTCGATTGTAGCGCTCGCTACGCTCGCGTTTCAATTTACAAGCACGAGCAATAAAGATTCACTTTACGCTCTTGATACACAAATAACTATTTTATATCAAATATTTCCTACAAAAATTAAAAGCCAACTAATTTAATATTTTTATTGAGTTTCTGCCAAAAGTATATTGCCCTTTGAAATGCCGATTGGAACTAAAAATGAAGGTGCGTAAATAGATGTTATGGTAAATACATAAATATAATTTCAACATTCTACGGCTTTTTGTTTTTGAGTTATGTGAAAAATAAAATAAAACACTACGAGCAAAGTGCCCTTTTGGCATTGCCGATTGCAATAAATAAAGGAACTATATGTTATAGCAGTCCTATATACAAAGTTTCAATCACAAAAAAGCGCCATGTCCTAATTGTTCGGAACCCACTACAAGCTGTAGGTCGCTTGTAGAGGCTGTAGGCTGGCAACATACTCCATTTATATGATTATATGCATGTAAAACCTGTCACAAAATAAGTACCTTTAGGTACTTCAGGTCTTATTTCATCTATACTCTATTTTTTGTAAGATCAAAGTGTGAGGAAAATAGGTGCAGTTTAATATTGTTTAACGATTGGATAATATTTAGGTTTAACCATTCAAAAAATCAAACCAAACTGCTCCTATTTGTCCAAAATTTCGTTGTTATGAAATTTATAGAATATAGGAATATTGTACCACAGATGATGCTGATGATGACATAGATTTATGTTAATGATCTTAATAGTTATTTATTACACAGCTACGAGACAGAGAAAGGCAAGATTTTTAGGGGAATTTATTTATAAGATTTTTATGTAAAAAAGAATACAACGATTACCTCCCCCCAGTTAATATACCTAGTCTAATTAACGTATCTATTATCTAGTTGGATATAAACTGGGTACTATTTACCAGGCGAGCTAATTACATGCTATATAGCTCACATTCTGTACAGCTAAAGAGCAACTAATATTTCCCAACTTATTAAATTCCAGGGGTGTTGGAAAACAAAACTTCCCGCATAATTACTTCCAGCACATTGTCACTAGTTCGGTACAACGCCGCCGACGGCGCTCAAGTCGGGTGAATTTAAAACTCCCCCAACATCAAGCTACCAACTTTATTAAAATATCACTAGGAAGTTTTGTAAATAAATGCAGCTTATATTTACATATATATTAAAATAATGGAAGCATATGTTATTGTATAAGATTACTGAAAGAACAGAGATTTACTTCATGTTTATAGAACATTTATACTACGTAAACAAGTAATAATTTCTTGTAGCAGTATATACTTAATATGTTCAGAATATTTTCTTCTAAGTTCCATAAACGAATTTGTAGCTAATTTGTTTACAAAAGTTACTTATTTATTTCTGTATGCTAGACCTTGTTCCTAGATTGTAAGTAATTCGCTTAAGTGCGTACTTGTTCATGCAAGGTTCGTACTGCAGTAGAGTCCTTAATCAGTGTAAGGACGAGGACAAGTACCTTTGAGTACCATTTGAAACAGGCAACAACAAGTATACTCTTGTAGAACTAGACCTGCAAACATACGTATGTACTTACATGCAGACATACTTGTATGAGGCAATTATTTTATATCTAAATGTACCTGTAGGCAATATTAGTTTGTTTTTTTTTAAACTAATTTTTAGTACAGTAGAATTAAGTGAAAAAAAAACCTTGAGATGGAACTAATTCCCTTCGGTTTTTGAATTTAGAAAATAATAATAAATAAATCTGGAGCGGAAAAGCGTCTCATTCTCAGACAATAAATATTTGTTTGATTTGGAGCAGAAATGTAAGAACAAAAACTGTTTGCCGAAATATTGTTATAGAAACTGCCTAACTTTTAAAATTTATTAAAAAAATAATTATTAACAATATTAATAAAGTTATATACCTACAGCTAAAGCAACGAAAAAAAATGTATTGAGTATAAGTTTAGTTTTTCTTTGTACGTATAATATTAATTTTTGATATTTTTTTTAATTCAATGACGTTGTGTTAATTTATATATATATATATATATATATATATATAAATTTTATGGTTAATATTATTATAAATTTTATTTTTTATGATTATTTAAAAAAATGGTAATTCGCCCTTCCTTAGGTAAGGTTCTGGATCCGCCATTGAACTAATTTCAAGAAAAATTATTCTTGTTGTAAATGGTAGATAATACGCTCCTGATCAACATACCAAAAACATACATCCTCATTGTCGTACAAAATGCGTTTTTTTACTGAAAAAGAATATAATATTGGTTTTAAAATTTCTAAAAACCATACTGTCGCCACTATGGAAAACATCAAAAATTTAATAAATCGTGTGTGGAATCAAATTACAGGTAATTTCATGCTGAAAAGGAATATGATATTTGTTTTTAAAAGTAAAATGTTTACATAGATAAAGTAGGGGATAAACAATGAACCTGTATTGGAAAATTAGTTAAATTAAATATTGTAGGAGTTTATGTCGATACTAAAAACTTACTTTTTATGAATAATCTAATTTAATTGAAAGTTAATATTACGTAACTAGTAGGATAAACTTCAATTTAATTAGGAGTAAAGATAAAGCGAGCTTTCAAAGTGTTTATTTAGTGAAGGTAACCTAAATAATTTGTAATTTGTAATTAACTATTTAATGCCTTACAGTGTAATAACATTCTTGTTATCAAAGGTAACCTATATATTTGAAAAAACAACAATTTGCAACTATCTAAAACATGACTCTTTATTTACACCTTCAATTATGCTGCATTGATTTTCTTTATTATCTGTGTCAAATAGGTAATTTTTTTGGGTGTAGAATCATAAGAAAGATGTAAGAAGAAGCCTGCATTTTATTTTCCAAATTTGTAATGATACATTTAACACGATTTCTCTGTACTATGTCTTATATATTTTTCCACTACGATTTGTATATTATGCAACTATTTTAATAAAAGTTACTTTAGTCACGGGTATATAAATAGTTTATAAAGAATTTAAATATTATATTTAGGTGTTCAGGGCTTCTAAAATCTCATTTTCGGTGTATTTTAGAGAAAAATGTTTTTTAAATAATATTCTTAACATCGAACTAACCTTCAAATTTTGATTTTTCAGTAAATTTTGGTTTTAATAAGCAAAAATAGTAATACTATGTAAATGATTTTCATTCCAAAAAAATAGTCCACACATACAATAAAAAATTATATTACGGCGGCATAGAAATTAAACTTCAACCTTGTCAATCACGTCACAGAAGATGTCACTTTTATGAGGTTTGAAGAAAAAAATTTTTTTCTCATAAAATTTTTCTCTACAATGTACCAAAAATGAGTTAGAAAACTACGAACGACACTTTTGCTAAAGGTACACTATCCTCGGTCTTCTTATTTACTCTTCGATGGATTATACTCTAGGATTATACTACAGGGCAAAAAACGGTAAAACATTTTAGTAAACGTTTTTATACGGAGACTTAAAATTAATATTAGAATAAGATGTTGCAAACTTACAAATTTTAACGATCTTCGTCTTCTTTTGACCTGCAGTAGTGCAGTATGGCCCATTAAAAATTAAATGAGACTGTACAGAATTATAACAATAATGTATTTTTACAAAACTACAGCTAACTAACTAAAGAAATCAGCTCTTATTTTTATTGTGAATACAATGTTACCAAGGAAACCATAGTGCTTTTTATTTTTTAATAAAGAGAGTAGAAAAACATTTGAGGAATAAAAACCATTTGATGTTTTCTCCGTTGTTGATTTTTAATGAATATTTCAATCTGATTGAAAAATGTAATCAAAGAAACAATTATTGATGGATGTGAAGTCTGACAAAGGCAAGTAACATTTCAGCGGGAATTAATGGGCGTCTTGGGCCATTACCTAGCTGCTTTTACGATTTCTTCCTCGATGGAGCGATTAGCAAAAAACTAATTGCGTGTAAGCTAAAGCTTCCGACTTGAAAAGCCGTGTTTTTATTCCCTGATAAGAACATTTCCTTGTTCCTATACTTAACGATCGTACTGCCGCTGCACTGAAATGCACAACGGAAATTATGCACGTTTTTTCCAGAACATTCCTTAGAGTGCAATTAATTAAATATTAATATTAGTAGCATGTACGTGTTTATCATGAAAAGTGCAGTACTACGGAAAAAGCTTCAATATTCCTTTAGATACTTCTTGTTTTATACACTTGTGACTAAAATTTATATATTTATTTATTACCCACATAAATATTACCCTTGATATGCACTTTCCACTCCATTTAGAAAGCCTAGAAGGAAACCGATATATGCTAAAAAGGCGATCTAGCACAGTAGCACGAAGCAGCCCCAGCAAAGGAAACCGAACTAATAAACTAAACCATAATTTAAAGGCTTGTATGGAACCACTTTTTGCATAATTGGAAGAGTAGCGATGACTGGTTTACAAGAAGGGTGATATTCACCTAATCAAATTAAGAAAAGAACTAGAGTACTTCACGGTGACTGAGCCCTCCTCTCTCAGGTAGATAACATTACAGTGAAAAGTTTCTACGGAGGGTGATTTTGATCTAATTATATTATGGATAGAATTAGAGTACTTATATTGAGAGCCTCTCTTGCTCAGGTTGTAAGCATTACGATGGCTTCTTTTTACGGAAAGTGATGTTCTTTTAATTTATTAAGGCATATAATTTATCAAGGCAAAAATTAGAGTAGATACTTCACACTGAGAGACAGACAGTAAACATTGCGATGATTAGTTTTTATTAAGGGTGATGTGATTTTATTTCATCAGGGCAAAAATTAGAGTTCGAAACAAAATATTTGTCGAATCTCGCTCGTCTCGGCTCGAAATATTTCGTATCAGGCAAGATGAGAATTATTTTAAAAACAAAGATATTTTCGAAATTCAATAACTTCGCCGAAATTTCTCAATGTTTTAAATTTTTTTTTAAACTTCATAAACGTGGCATCATTTGTGACTTGATTCACAAAGTAGAAATATTCCTATTTAAAAATAAACAAGTATCCAACATATCACCGAATAAAAAATAATTTTTACAATAGAATCTTGTAATATTGTCCTAAATGTACTATACAATTAGATAACCTAGGAATGAAGTTACTAAAAACAATCAACAATTGACAGATTTAAAATGATAACATAAAAATTACATACGTCATCTAACAACTGTACTATTATCAAACAAAAATCAGAAACTTGAATTTTCATCATTTTACTGCGTTTTTATAAGACTATTTAGTACGGATAGATAAAATATAGGTGGAGCGGATAATTATATTATATTTACATATTTATATTAAGAATAATAAATATATATTTGCTTCCTAATGTCCCAAAAGAATGTTCAATTTTCCTAGGTATGGAAACACTATGCTCAGATGGCGTACGTGCCTACTACAATATTCAACTTTGAAAACTCGGAAATTGTTGAGATTCAAGACTGAGACGAGATGTTAATATTCGAGACCAAAAATAAACTAGACGTGATAAAATATTTTAAATTTAAAATGAGACTATACGAGAAAAAGAAAAATCTCGTCTCTGTCTCATCTCGTCTCACAGAATTTTATTGGGCCACAATAGATTAGTCCGGAAGTGTCTCAATTAAACGGAATATTATTATTTTGTTTTAGAAAATGCATATATTTATAAAATCCTGAGTGAAGAAAAAGCAACCTTCTAGAAAAATCGCATATTTTTACAGTTTATAAATTTTTAATTCCCACTCAATATACACCATATCTCCTAGCTCCATCCGTTTAAAAATTCAGGAAAAGTAAAACCTCAACATATTGCACGTTCGCATTCATTATTCAGCAGGTGATCTGCGCGTCTTGCAGCTTAGCTTGAAAGTGTCTAGTATAAACTTCCCCTGCAGTAGCTGCGCTATTGCGGTCGTACGCGGCCAAGAATTCCAAACATCTGCGACTACGTAAATAATTACTTTAACTTTCAAGTGGTCGAGCTATTCTTCTTCCGAATTACGGAGAAAAGTTTTTAATGCAAAGTGGAAAGTGTTGAGAAGTATTTTGATGTTTTGTTTAAGCTTTCATTTTTAAGTGACAAAAACGTATTTTAAACACTTTGGCAAAAACGTTAAACTAAATACTTCGTTGTTTCAAAAATTTTCTTCACTTTATTTTTTAAAATTATTTATTTTTACTTAATTATACAGGGTGTTCCAGGAGGCTATAACTATTGGGATTTCGAGAACTGTAAGAGAAACGAGACGATTAAATTGTCGCTTTAGATTTTAATTATGTATTTGTTTCCCCGACAAAATGCATTGGTCCTTAAGTACAAAACTTTCTTATTTCAATTTATGAGTTTCTAGTTTGTACATTCTACAATGTTTTTTTTTTTCGATCATACGAAATCTGACACCTTTCCGGTGTGTTTTCGGTATTCTAGTATAGTTGTTAAGCTACGCAAAATAACAAGCCGGTGACAAAGCATTCCTGTACAGGACGCAGTTCATTGTTTCTAGAAATAAAAATACAATCATATTTATTTATTATTATTGAACATAATCCGATTAAAAAAATAGTATGAACACCATGTAGGAAAAGTAACTTCCCGAACTTCTGTTGTTACTGGCCTCGCCGTCGAGTTGTCTCGCAATTTCCACCACCGTTCAGTAATATATTACTTGTCCTATTGACAGCAATCTTCATTTTTTATGGCTCGTACACTTTCCGAGAAATACTAACTAAGTAATATTTTAATAATAATACTAAAGTTCAATTTTCATATGAGGTATAAAGTTGCCTTTAACACTATGAAATAGAAATTTTTTTCTGTGTTCAATGATATAAAACACATGTGCATTAAAATGAAAATAAAGTAAAAAATTAGAAAATCATTGCTTAAAATTGATGTCGTTTGACAATATCGTTACTCATTCGAGGCAAATTTGTAAACATGTCAACAAGCGATGAACAATAATGTACAATAAATATTTAATAGGATGATATGAAAATTTTATTAACCATTTTATATGTTACTGGTCAGTTATTGTTTATTAATGATTTTATGGTTTAAATAATAAATTGGAATATAGTGTTGAAAAGAAGTAAATGTATTGATAGACTAGTTCAAATTTTATTGAAAATTCCAATCTATTAAATTAGATAATTACATAGTTATAGTAAAGCTTAATAAATATAGTTTATATTTGGCATTTAAAAACGAGTCTATTAAGAAATTGTCATTTTTTTTGGAAAACGAATCTTCGATATTTTTGTAGCTATTTCCTTTCTTTCATTTGATATGAAAGGAAAACGTTCTTGCAATTTAAGAGATGGAAAATGACAAAAATGATTGATGAACTTCTTGCAAAACCAGGAAATAATGTTATTTGATTGTCCTCCATTAACTTTGTGATATATATTAGTAATATTAATTATATTTCATTTGTGTACAAAAATCATTCAAATATTTGCGTTAATTTTATTAGGGTATATTATTGTATATTAAATATTATATTTATGAAATATTGGGTTTCACATTTATGTGTATTCGGTAAAAAACGTTGAAATACAAATATTTGAAACTATATTATGTTATTTTATTTTGAAATGCGCTGCGTGAAACTTTATGAAATAAAATCTATACTGATGAATTCATAAAATAAAACTTTCTATCATCTTTTTGTGGCCAAACATTTATCTAGATATTTCATATTTCAGCGACTGTCCATTTTTGAAACTTCAACATGGCGTAAATAAAGAATAACGAAGTTAGGACTCAAGGGTCACGAACTTTGAAATAAATTATTAATATAGCTGGATGCCGACCAATTTTAAAACTTGAAGTTTCATGTTCGTAATATTTTCAGCGTGAAATACGAGAGGTAAATGTCTAAAAGACGAGATCATTTTTGCAGAAAATATATTTAAAGTTTGAAATTGCCACAAACTATAAACTGTCACCTAACCTACTAAATTCTTAAATATATTTTTAGGTTAGATATACTATATAGACCATTTCAGAATGACGTCACTGAATTGCCGCCATGTTTGTTATGGAGCATAGATTGTCATTCATATATTATTATTTTAAGAGCAACCCCGGACTTTTTCCCGAACAAATAATTTTTTGTTGGTCTTATAGGAAATTTTCCGACGGGTATAATGGTGGTGGGCGAGACATTCGGTCTCATTGCGAACATTCCAAAAATCCACATTTTTCCAAAAAATGACACATTATCTTGGTATTTATATTTTTTTAACTTTAGCATCTTCGGTACCTGAAAGTTTGTCACAGTATATGAGGGTCTATCTCTTCAGACCGAAAAGTTTCCCGATCACTGAAAATTGCACTGCAAAATTGGCTTGTTCTACAGTTAAGTTTTTTTTAAGTATTTATTTAACAAAGACATATTATTTTTATACGTTACATACATTCATAATACATAGACATATATTTCTGCAAAAATAATAAAAATATTCCTAGTATCTTCTGAGGTATATCAAGTTAAAGTTAATTTTTTTTTGAATGTCTGCAATGAGATGGAATGTCGCTTCACCACCATTAGATCCGTCGGAAAATTTCCTTAAAGACCATGTAAAAATTATTTGTACGGGAAAAAGTCCGGGGTATATTGCACGATACGGAAGCTTGGATCTCCGACTATATATATCACGCGTTTAAAAGCGATGTGTTAACTGTTTTTTGCTTTTCTATCTGATTTTTCTGTATGTTTACTTATATACCTTAAATATGCATCTAAAAAGGGAATATTTTTCTAATTTCAGTAGTGATGTTAAAGAATGCTACAAGACAAAAATATCAATTATGAATAACTGATCAATAACTGAGCTAAACTGGGGGAAAAACATGTTCTTACTACATCTAATTTAATTCCCACATTAGAGAAAGAAAGTTTAGAAAAATTTCTTCGTTGTGTGCAAGAAACTGACACCGATTCAGCAATATTTCGTTTTGTGGAACCGTTCGCTTCTGAATTTCACAATGATCAAGCATTCTTTAAATTTATCTTTAGAATAATTTATAGCATTGGCTAAATATGTAACACTGATTGTAACTAAAGTAGAACGTGATGCAGTAAATAAAACAACTACGGACCACAGTTCTAATATTTATTGATTTCAATTTAGAACAAGTCGAATTACTGCAAGTTTAAAAGCAGCATGTCGCACCTCATTACAAAAACCATCTTGGACATTTATAATAGGAATATTTTATCGCCTAAAAATGTTATTTAAGTTATGTCTAAACAAACTGCATGTGGTTTAAAACATGAAAAAAAGCTTTGTCACATTTCAACAACAAAATCCACAACAGAACAAAATTCTCAAACTAAAATTATACAAATATGCTATTTAAGATAGGATTATTATTTACTGGCACATATATATTTTTGACATACCTAAAATTTAAATAAAATTTACTTTAATTGCAATTACATCACTTTTTACCACTTACTTCTTTGTATGGTCCTTACAAACATGGCCAATCCGTCAAAGTCACGTGACCTGGAATGGTGTATATAATTCATTATAAAAGTTTCAAGAATGTATGTTGTCTAAAATCTAAAGAATCTGTTTAAATCCTTTTAGAAAATGAGAGTTGTCTGGTTAAAGAGGAATTTGGAAATGAAGTAATTATTCACCCCTAAAAGAAATGATGGTGAATTTAGCAATAAATTATAGAGTGGCGGTCACAGAGTGCCTTGGAAAAGCTGAGGGCTTTGGCTTTTTCTGGCAGATGAGCTTAAAGCTAAACTAATAGGTCCGACGTTCATTTCTTTTCTTTGCACTAAAAAGCTTTTGTGTACTTTTCTATTGTGATGTGTACTTAAAACAATACTGTTATTATTATATTATATTAATTGAGTGATGATAGCGATAGAAAAAATGCAAAACCTTTTAAGATAATTTTTGGCCATTTTTGTTTTATTGTTGCGATAGATTAAACATATCTATTTCTTCTAAGCTGCAAAATCTTGTAACTCATCAACATTTAGTTTCATTTTGTAAAACTATTTCGTTCTGTAGTTAAATTCAAAAGTTTATAAATTTCACTTTCGATGTTTCAAGAGAAGAAAATATTTTTTTTTGGAAAAAAAATGTTCCCAACAAAACACTAAAATTCCTGTTATTCAAAATCGGTTTGTAAATGAGAAATCAGCGCATCGACGTCTATCAATATGGAGTATTTTTAGAAATAAAATTTTGGGCCCAGAAATGAATATTTTTGTATTATTTCTGTTGTATAATAGTATTTTGTGTTATTAAGAGTAAAAGTGATAATTTGTGTGGCGAGCGTAGAAGTTTGCATGATGAGCGAAGGGAGCGGGCTAATTTTATGCGAGGCACACAAGACACTTTTACTGTGAAAGACACATACTATTTTTTCTTCATACATAGATTTATTTATCTAGGTATCATTTGTTGTGTTGTTGATAACATAGGAGTACGGGAAGTCTCCGACGGTGTAATAGTATAAAAAAAACCACGTCACAAAAGATGTCGCTTTTATAACATTCGAAGAAAAACACAGTTTTACAATTAATAACTCAAAGTCGTAATTTTTAAGGTTCGTTCTTGATTTTTTTATTTTTTTTTTAAGTAGGTTTATAATTCATGATTTTTCACACAATCTGTTGATGCCACTTTTTTGACTTAGCAAAAACCTAATTATATTCTACGTAAAAATTCTTATCTTTGAACGAAAAAGTAAAACTCTAAATTTTTTAAATTATATTCCTTGCTTTAACCAAAATTCATTCAAGGATTAAATAGTAATACGTTATTTCTTAATCTGTCTTGATTAATTCCAGCAACTACCATTATCAATTAGCACAATATAACCATTATGATGGTTTAAAGTTATTACCAGTTAACTTAATTCTACTTTTGTTTGTTCAGCGTAAATGTTAGGTTAAATGTAATGTGTGCCGGAGATTCTGCATATTTCATCCAGGACAGCGTGTTCCTTTCAGTGGAATCCACTCGAGGACAGCGACTCGAAAGAACACGTCGCTAGAGTAGTGAGAAGGGGGGGGGAGCTTTACACTTAGAGGTATTTTTCGGAGTTGGAAAGTTGGATTCAGTTTGTGGCAATCTCACGTTTATTGTGGTTGAGAATGTGGGAACTTCCAAAGAGTTATTAAAAAATAACGAGGATACAGAAGTTCGTAATTGAAAAACTTAAGTGTGAACGATTTTGACCTGAATCCACAGGGAATATTTTATTAAAAGGCCTTCTTATAACTAAGAACTTTAGTAATATATGATAGTGCTCTTAAAGTCGTTTTCCGATAATATAGAATTAATGATTTACGCGGTAATGATGGAAATCTGGAACAACTTTTATGAAGAGGAAAATTGTCTTTGATATGTTGTAATTTTATTAATCATTAATATCTGTGTGAAATGGCAATTGCACGTGAAAATAAAAATTGTTTGTTACCTGTGTGTCAGAGTTGCATTATTCTATTCGCTTGTTCTGCAATTGCTATTTAACATTTCAGATTTATGAAAATTGGGAAAAAAAGCATGTGGGCAATGGTACCATGTGGCAATATATTCAAAAACTACTAAATCTGTATAACTTCGTCGGTAAAACGACAACTGGTACATGATTTTGAATTTATAAAACAAAATTTTTTTGCACTACTGTGTTTTATTGTTAGATTCACTTTGAAACGAGTTAAGTAAAATCCAGTTACAACGACATCGGAGGGATTCCCATAATTTCGTCCCTATGGCTGGAAGTCGCTATAACCTATAAAAGTAAAACAGCGTTAGCGTATGTGGGCTTTTAATATCGTTATAAATAAATTTTTCTTCAGTTTTTTTATTGTTTATTAAATTTTTACTAATTCTTTATTCAAGAAAATGTGATATAAATTAAAAAAACTATTTAAATAAAAAAATATGATTATTAATTATTTTTTTATTTTTATTCAAACCTTCTGCATGTACGTCAGTGTCGTTACGAAAGAAAATAATTATTATGATTCTACTATTTAGCGCTATCAACTTTGAGATTTTTTAAAATGTATCTGTAAAATGAAAAGAAAAATAAATAATTTACAGATTAGCATTGATTCTGAATCACTAGTGTTGCTACGAAACGAGACAAATTATATGTCTCGTCCTCGTCTCGTCTCTCGTCTTGTGTCGTCTCGCCTGTTGTTTATATTATCTCGATTATCGAAATGAGACGAGACAAGTTAAATATTATCGAGATAGAATCAACGCTAAACGAGACGAGATAACGTAAACGAGGCGTTTCGATTGTAACAATCTATCATGATTATAAATTATTTATATTTGTTGGTTATTCAAACAAAATGATACATTTTATTTTCATGCGTTATATATTATATACATATAAATTTATATTACACGGAGATCAAACTTATAATATATATTTCAGAGAAGTAACATGTGAGACATTATATCATTTAGTCCTACCTTTTATAATTGCCACATTTGAAACAGAATACTAGTGTACTTAGGTTATCACGAGCCATTTGTGCTATATGTGTACGTGAAAACCATTTTTAATATCTTTTCCACCAGTCCAGCAAATCTTTATCTTCTGTGGCTCTCTTAGATTCTAAATATCTATTTCATTATAGTTTTCAGAATTTAACAGTTCCTCCATTTATTAAATAATTAATATCTATATAATTATCATTTTCTGATCTAGTATACATATTTTCAGGAAGATTTTCAATTTACTAGACCAACTCGCATCTACCTCGTGTTTCGTCTCATCTCGGATTGTATCTCGTTTCGACTCCACAAGTTTTTGTCTCGATATGTCGAGACGAGATGAAATAGCATGCGTATGATCTACTAAGAAAATAAAATATCGTGGATCAATTAGAAAAAAAGGAAACAAGAAAAAAGCCTCTGTTTAACAATAATAAAGATAACTTTGAGCCCCATATGACAATTTAAAGATAGTATGAATTTCTCGAAAACCCCTATCAATTCCTTGTATAAAAGTATCTGTAAAATATGCAAAGTAGAAACTTGTATAAATTGAAACAAGTAAATTAAGCCAAAAAGTGAACTAGCCAAAATCAGTTTTTTGTTTATATCAAAACATCATTATAAAGTTCAACTAATGCGACAACTTTGCCCCAATTTAACCGACTTCGAATCTCTTACGGTTCTCGAAATCCCAAAGGTTAGCCTCTTAAAACGGAGACCCTGTATATAGTGTTCTCGGTTCATATTATATATATCAACAATGTTATCCTACTTTTTTGATCCCAAAACAGTTGAAAGCGACAAGAATACCAGTGTGGGAAGACATAAACATGAAACTTGTTTAACAAAAGCCTACAGCTAATTCTGTTAATAAACTGCGTCAGCGTCCGGGTTGTTTACAAACATTTAAATATCTGTCGCTTGTCAAAGGTGGGTGGATACAAACGATAAATCAAGCATGTGTAATACATCAAGGCTTTGTCGCCTTGTCATGCCACGGAGACATCCATCAACAGTTACGCAAATGTTATCAGGGACACGGAGATAACAACACGGAGATAACACGGGATTATAGGAATCAACACGATGATCTGTGATCTCAATTTCATGATCGAGCTTTTATGTCCAGTTCAGTCACTTTCCAGCAAAAACATGTCTGGGATTAGATATGTGAGTAGGAAAATAAAATCGCAATTGGTGTTCGGTGGGTCGGACCGAACGGAGTTGGTTGACGTCAATTAAAAAATAAATAAACTATTTAATGAAAAAATATTAAAATGTATTTAATGCGTTACATTTAGAACATTTACCACATACATTATAATAGTGACAATATCATAGATTAAACCAAAAATCTTTACTCAATCGATACAAGTAAATATTTAGTGGGACTAGTAGAGAATAACTTATTTTGGCCTCAACTGACCGAAATAATAATAAATTTTGAAGTAAGCCTGTGCAGAACTCTAATTCTAATCTAATATAATTAGATCAAAATTCCACCTTTAAACTCTCGTCGTAATGTTTACTATCAGAGAGAAAAGTGCTCACTCACTGTGAAGTACTCTCCATAGAAACCAGTCATCGTAATGTTTATTACCTGAGAGAGGGGTACTCTCTTATTGAGAAGTACTCAAATGAGGTTTTACGATTTTTCATTTTTAGTTTTAATCAATAGAATAAAGGAAAACAATAGACCCTAATTTTTAATTTTTCCCAAAATTGTCGTTTAATAATGAGAAAATTGCTATTAAAAAAATTATATCCTTGAAAACCCGGCTGAATTACCCCTCTTCCCCTTGTCCAGTGACGTATTATGTTTCTTACCCAACTTCACTTCGTTTCAAACATCAAATATCAAGTTTTAAATTCCAAACTGCCTTACAATGCTTTAAATCACAGACTGTCCACTTTATCAACTTTCAAACGCGCCACACCACAATATTTGGGATCTAGAATCCACACGTGAATAACTTCACATCCGAACGTAAGGACGTTACAATTTTTACGACTTTTTTTTAGTGTGATACTTTAAAACGATATTATATAACATAAAGTGTGAATAAAAAAGAATTCCAATATATAAAGCAACAAATAAGACATTGCAGGTTCGATTTAAAGAAAAAAATATATTTTCTTATTTTTTTTTGGAAGACCTTATTATTACTGTTTGCCAGGGCTGGCGAAATTTTTCAATACGCCACTGATCACTGATCGAAATCCAACATATTTTTGTTGTTACTTATATATAGATAAAATGAGAAGTGAAACATGAGATATAGAGTAGAGATAGGATATGTAGTTTTGATTGAGTTACATAGGGAACTTTGTACATGATACATTCATATTATGAATGTGTATATTTGTATTTGTAAAGGTTGCATCGATTTCTGTTTTGTTTGGTTTTCCTATATTACTAGAAAGGATCACAACATTCAAAAACATGGTACAACAAAGATTAAATCAAAAACTATTTGTTTACAATGGATCACTTGTTTTTTATTTTAACAACTATACATTTCCTTGATATTAATATTAAACATTTAAAAATTCTCAACTCGAAAGGGTGACAATTCTTTTTTATTCAATAAAAACTTTTGCTGAAGTTCGTAATGAATGAATTTCTCAGTTTAATTATATTTTTACGAGCGTGTTAAGAAGAGCTGATATTTATTCATCCCTTTCACTTTTTACTGTGTTCTTCCCCCTTGAGACAACTTAATAATGGGGTACAAGGTTCTTGCATGTTGTCGGATACTTTTTTCGTAATCCTATAGCCTGTAGCCTTGTAAGAGGATTTGTCATGTTGTACTTTACATTTTCCAAGGTTTTATGCGGATATTACAGATTATGAATTGCCCTGATTTTAAACTTTAAATTTGGGATGTTATGTTAAAATAATAAAAATTAAGAAAGTTGAGCCGTTTTGGATAGCATTGAAGAAGAAATTATAGAGTTAACAAAATATATAGCATATTTACTAGGAAATTAAAAACAGATGTATGATATCTATTGCAATCTTTTTTTACGAAGTTGGAGTTTTAAAAATGTTTTACTTTTAATTTAATGTAACTAATGTAAAATAAATTTAAGTTTAATGATAATTTGGCATAAAATATCAATTTTAACTAGAATACGTTCAAAAGCTTATTTTTAGTAATGTATATGTATACGGAAACATATTTATATGAAACAAGGAAAGATAATTATTCATAATCACGTTTAACTACAATTACAAAATGTGATTAAAGTTGTTTATATAATGTAGTCGCCGTATTGAAAGCAGTAGCTCAGTTGCATTTGGATTTGTTTAACTTAACCTCACCGTAACGTATAATTTTTAAAATATATTTAATTGGTGTTTACTTATGTAGTTGCCATATTGAAAACACAACCAATGTGTTCATGTTTCTTACCTATATAGCCGATTTGAAAGAAGCGCTACTGTACCTAGCGGACATTGCGAGAACTACTTGTTCCTGGATACTGGTTATCAATCGTTAAAAGTTTTATGAGTTTGTTCGACAAGAAAATAAAAAATATAGTTTTCGTGTACTAAAAATATCCAACGACTGTTGTTGTTTATCAGGACGTAAATTCTTAAGGATAAAACATCCTGAAATGTTGTTTTCCTTATTTTCTAAAGTAGGGAGAGAAAAAGTGATATATAAAATAGAATAGCAAAATCAAAGCAAAAAAACCAAAACACTTCAATAAGACATATATAATTTTTATGTAGCAAACAAAATTAAAATAAAAATGCACATTATTAATTAATCGTATAAGTACATTATTAAAATATAAGTAAAAATCGAATTACAAAATTACTTCTTTATTGTACATTATATTGTGGCTTAAAAAGCACAAGTGCGCTGAGACGTGATACAGTCAGTCAAATGATCACTGAATACTTTCATCTCCCAGCTACATCCACAACATTATTGACTAATTACGGTGTTCTGCTACCGTATTTTACGCGATTTGATAGATCTCGTCGTCCATCGGAATAAGTTCGACTTATATAATATGTTCGATTCGAGCTGCAAAAACTGCAGCTCACAAGGAGGTATCTGGCGCAATTCACGCTTATTTCTCATTTGTTAAAATTGATTATCATACAACGGTAAGAATCGAGTATTTATAAATTAAAATTTACGTTAAATTAATTTTGCCTTAAAAAATTAAATACATGTTTCAAAATGAAAGCAATTATTCAATTACATAAAAATTAATTTTCCAAGTATATCAGGAACAATTGGCAGTTAAACGGCCAGGTCGTCCAACACCTGTACTAAACATAAGAATTTCAGGTTAAATCGCGATAAACCATATAAAAGACAAATTTAAGAAACAACTTGATTTGTGGTTGCAATGGGAAGAATGATATGTTTTCTTTGCCGAAAGAAACTGAAACTAGGGTAAGAGATTTGTTGCATTTGACTGAGAAAATAAAGAATCCCGAAAATTTATTACCACAAAAGTACAATGAAAAATTAATAGATAAATTTGCAGAAAGCAAGGTAAGACGTATTTGTTTAAAATTTAAATTAAAACTGAGCTTTCTCTAGCATCAATAAATCTAAAGAATTTGATCATGCATTCATAAAATATTTAACATCTACACTTTAAATGATGAAATCTTTAATTTTGTGGGCCAATGACACACTGAACCAATTAAAAAAAATGATCAACTGTTTCATTTATGCCACATACTAGATATGGGACCGATGCCGAATAATTATTTGGTATTAGGCCTATTCGGTCATATTTTCACTATTCGGTATTCGGCCTATTCGGCATACTTTAATACTGAATATTCGTTTACAAAAATAAGTGAAGTACAACGCTGTTTTGTTATATGAATATATTTAAATATATAGATAATAAATTTTAAAGAAAAGCACAGACAGATATAAACAGATGATCAGCCAAACGGAGTATTCCGTTTACAAAAGTCGAAGTAGTTATCAATATTGAACTAAATGGCGTTAGTGCGGTAACTGCAGGTTACATTCGCCCAGTTAAAGTTTCCCGAAACTACAGACAAACGTCATTTTAAGTTTTAAGTTTCAGTAAACTTTAATGCAAGTAATCTGCAGTTGCCTCACTAACGCCATCTAGTTCAATCGTAATAACTACTTCAAATTTTGTGGACAGAAAGCGCCGTTTGACTGTTCATCTGTATGTGTTTGTCTGTGACAAAAGATATACATGTGTTTAGTTATTATTAATGTATCTACAATAAAAGTAAATAATTTATCTAGAAATATTGTTTGGCGATAAATTTATTGAAACTGAAATAATTAAATTTAATAATAATCAAACAATAAATTACTTTAACTAAAATAGGGCAAACATTTCAGAATATATACACCCCTCTTCGCAACGAGGATCACCAATCACGCTTTAATATTGTACAAAAATATATTATACAGTAATGTCGAATATTCGGATAAAATTTCACCGAATATTCGTTATTCGTTTATTCGGCTGAACTGCTATTCGTCACATAACTACCACATACTTTTGCCCAGTATCACAGACTTATTTATCTTCTTTTAGGTGTAGCGAACATTAATTTCCATCGATGTGTTCTAGAAAGTCAGTTAATAAAGATCGAATAGCCAAAAATGATTTTTTTTCAATATCTCACTTGCGTCCCACATAAAAGTGATATATGTATATGGAAGTTTTGTTTGGAAAATACAGTTTTTTGTGTAATTAATATTAGAAATACGCACAAGACGGTACAAACCATATGCTCGTTCTATACAATTCAACATAAATTATCCTGGAACGAGAAGTTTTCGGAATGTCCGCTATTTAACTTTTGCTTAATCGCCATATTGAAAGCATGGCCTCTGTTTACTTTCTTGTTGCATTTGTTTAATCTTCGCAAATAAAAAACGCAGTGATTTATTTCAGCCGTAATTCATTCTTTCCTCAGCAGGACATCTCCCTGCGCATTACACACGTCGGCTAGAGTGAGACAAATGGCTCTGATTCTAGCTAATGGCTGCAGGCTTATTACCGACTAATTGTTAACAATGTGTGCTCTCCTCAACCCGTACTTCATTACGGAAGAAAGTGGAAGTCAGCGCACAACTTCTCCGAATTTACTTTAATTAATTTATAGCCCTAGATTTATTTCCTTTCTTCCAGGGATTTAGGATTTATTTCGCCAGAAATTGTGGAATTTTTTGGAGGATTTTGTTCACGGTGAAAGAATTTGTTACAGGCTATGTTTACCAAAGAAAATTACAAAAAAATGTTCAATCGATATTTGCAGAAAGAGGGTTGTTCACCCTGAAAGCTTTTAATTACTAATAATATATTCATGATACAACTTCCGCTGCTCTTGATAGATACTTGTTACTTAATTTAGATCTGTTTACATTCATATTCCATTAAGTGTATCTTGGCTTCATACATATTTAATTTATTTTAAATAAAATGGTCTCCTTTCTGGTCTTTCAAAATAGTTTGATCATTTTAAATTAAATTCATATAATATATTTCTGATATGAAATGCAGGTATAATATACGAGGTGTGTAAATTAAGAAATAAAGTTGATATTTTTTTGATTGTTCGAATAAAATTACAATTCAATATTGTCTCCCTCAAAATAGCTTCCTTGGGAAGCCACACAGTGCTGAAGACAGTTCTTCCTATCCTTATGGCAGTGTGGAACTCGGATACTGGAATAATTATCAGTTGGTCGGTTACAACCGTTTAAATGTTTTGAAGTGTCCTAAAATGAGTTACCTTGAGGTGATTTTTCAATTTTGGGAAGATGAAAAAGTCACAAGAACTTAAGTCTGGCGAATAAAGATGCTCAAGAGCCACAGGAATTATAATAAATCTGATGAACAGTGGTGTGAGTCAAATTTAATTCTTTCCTCGATCATTTAGTACTGTCAACCAACGATCTCAATGCACAATATCCCAAATTCTGTCGACATTTTCATCAGTTCTTGAAGATGAAGCCTTTCACTGCGTGTTCCATCATCAATCGACTCTTTTCCTTCTGAAAAATGCCTGAAATCACCGAAATAATACTGTCTCCGTAGGTCTGCTTAGTTTTGTAAAAGTTTCCATTGCATTATGCCCAAGTCTGAAGCAAAACCTGATGGCACATCGTTGTTTGAAATTGACGTTACTCTTTTTTAGAAGGTACAAAAAAACTGTTTTACGAAAATAACAACCGAATGAGTCTAGCGAGTTCAACCACGTACTGAACGCATATAACATGTTCACCTGCCTCCTCTTCAAGTCCCCCGTTCAAAGTGTTTCCGGATCGAACGCTACATAGCCAGTCTTGTTACTTAAATTACACACCACGTATGTTCGATTAATTACGTTATTACACTATCCCTGTTGTCTCATTTAGGGTACAAAGACGTGTCGGATTTTCAGGATTCCTCTTTTGATTCATTTGTTCCAATGTCTCGAAAAACTTTCTCGGGATATGTAATTGTCTTTGATTCAAAAATTGGAACAATTGCGAGCACTGTCCTATATAAATTCACATAGTTGTCTATAATTTGCTTAACATTTTAAACATTTCTGTTAATTTTGATATAACATCAATATTTTTACCAATCTTCACTGATTTAGTTATGTTTTACTCATTCATATCCATACTCATTTCAATAAATAAAAATGTTTCCATCATTGTAAATATGAAATAAAAAGAACCCTTGCGCAAGGCTTTTAAAAAACTATTGTATAATTTCACACATAACGCCAAAATCAAATATCATGCGAAGACGTAGGTATAAAAGCTGTTATAGAAAAAAAGTGACATTACTGAATGGTAATTAAAATAAAAAAAAATGCGCAAACTGTCTTAATTCCTGTTAAGTAGTTATTTCTCATATATTTTAAATACTAAAGTAAGATTAAATATTTCCATTGTATTTATGTTCATTTATTTAAATAATAGCAAAAATTTAAGTTGTTTTACATTTGCATCGCTAATTTTGATAACAAATAAACTTAAATTTGGTGTGTGAACTTATATAGCGAAGAGCTCGTACATCAAAGTTTACAATTTTATTACCTACTTAAATTGAAATTGAAAAAAAATTAATATAAATTTAGTTCCTTGTTAAATTTATTTTAAATGAAGAAATTCTAATCAAAAATATTTTACTTATGCCGGTTTGCACCAACAAGGCTTAACTTTTAAGCCAGACATAAACAAAAAAAATCTAATCGAATTTTTGACAGCAATGTTAAATCATGCATTTGACAGTTTATTTCGATTCGATAAAATTTAAGTTATGTTGGTGCAAACGGCCATTAATGACACAAATAACATTGCTGTCAAAATTTCGATTTTCAATTGAAGGAATAAATATACTAGAGAATTAAATTTAACTGTCGTTTACAATATCAGGCATTAAAGAAAACATTTATAGCAAATTTTTTAATTAAAAAAACCGACTTAGGTCGGCTTATAATTATTTTAATGATATTAGAAACTAATTACAAAAGGATGAATAAGTAAAGTAAAAATGATTTCATTAAATGATATATTCGCTGAATCTTATATTTAATAATTTATAACATAATGAGTATAATAATGTGAGAATTGGAACAAATGTTTTATAGAAATAATCGCGATGTGTAAATTTCCAGGGAATGTAAGATGTAATTCCTTGTGGAATGATACAGACATCGTGTTGTGTGGGGCTCACATAAATAACGCGCAAAGTCTGCCGAAACATAAATTCTCACCAGGACTCGAACTCTTTACCAATTTATCGCTGCCACGAATCACGACAGTTGAAAGCGGAAAGATTCTGCCATGTGGAAAATAATTATTGCCTTGCAGTCAAACGACAAGTTGTTCTTGCGAAACCGCAGAAATTGCAGTTACGTTGACTGTTTTAAAATATGTTTTCGCATTGCATTTGTGTTTTGCCGTTATTTCGACGATTACATTTATTTTTAGAACTACAACGTATTATTTTTCTGTTGTACTAGCCGTATTTTTCTACCATATTTTAAATGATAATACGAAGGTTTATCATCAACAGCAATATACTAGCTGAAAATTAGCTAGTAATTTTTTAATAATGATATTGATATAATTTGTAATGGTTCCATTGTTTCGCGCATTTCGATTCGAACTGACTGTAGTGAGAAACATTAATCAAATAAAACATCGTTGTCTCCGAGTGGTTCGGAATCCATAATAACATGTAGATCTCTTACATAAACTGTAGGTTGACAACCTAAATTAGTAATATACAAGAAAAACTTGCCAAAAACGAGTACCTTATGCATACTTACAAAATTTTCAAAGACACTGTAAATGCGTGTTTCGATAAAATATCAAAATTATCGTAAAAATAATAAAAAAAAAAACAAGAAAGTACTTTTATTGTTTTGTTTTGTTATTTCTGGGGGTTGTATTTTTAAGGTCATAATTGGGAACAAAAAACAAGCATCTTATACATTCGAGGTTCTAATTTCAGCATCGCGAAATATTAACCAAATAAAATAATAATTTTCAAAGACACTGTAAATACGTGTTTCGATAAAATATCAAAATTATCGTAAAAATAATAATAAAAAAAAACAAGAAAGTTCATTTATTGTTTTTTTTTTTGTTATTTCAAGATGTTGCCTTTCTGAGGTCATAATTGGGAAGATTCTATTAATGTTCTAAAATGGAAACTATGAAATATGTATTTTGTCTTTAATTGTAATGTCCGAATATGAAAAGATATGTAATAAAAATGATAAATATTATGAGCATGAGCATGTGCTACAGTACTGATTTAGCATAGGAAATGCCTGTTTTGCAGTGCCGAATTACCCTTCTCACTGCGAGTGTAAATGCTTGCGCGCGCATCGATGTAAGCTGTCTTGCTATATGAAATGAAACTGCGATAAACACAGTGCTGCTAGCATTCTTCGCTTTTCGTAGTGTTGCTAGATATATTTTTATAATATTTAAAAAGAAAATAAGAGAACTATATATAATTGTTCATAACAGAATTCATTATTTTAAGCAGTTATAAATAAATTAGTAAATATATTTATATATCGAGAAAACTTGGGGGTGGTGCAGTTCCGCAGTGCCTATACACGAGCCGCCACTGATGATTCGGAACTCATTATAGCATGTAGATCCCTTGCAAGTAAAAATATCCACAGAGTCTTCAAATCTTGATGATTAACAGTAAAAAAATAGTTTTAATAGTGTAACAGATACGGTCACGTAAGACGAAATCTAGTATCTGATACATGGAGTTAAATTTATGAGTTTTACTTGCCTCAAAAATAATCCACTAAATATATTAATGAACAACTTTTAATACAAGACAAGAATAACGATAGTCGCAGCCACTGCTATTACTTTATTTAGAAGTCTGCCGTGATAGAAGCAGACAATGGAATATTAATAATGATAACAGACGCGCATCACTTTATGGTCAAATAGGTGCAGGACAATATTATTAAAACAGTAGAGTTTGGGCTACCATCACAAAGATAGGGGTGGAATAGGATGGGCTGAATCAAAACACGTTATTCCAACAACAACAAAATTATGTAAATTTTAATAGTCAAGCAAGATCTAAAACATTTATATAATTGAAATAAACTTCAACGCATTACTTGACTCTATTTAAACTCTAAATTCTTATTTACATATTTTTTCTATTAATTTTGTAAACATCGATCTAGAATAATTCAGGTTCACAAAGAATACAATAATTAAAACTACTTACAAATGTACATCACGACGAGAAGAGCCTTTGCGCACAATAAAACTGATTTACTATTTCACAAGAAATACCAAAGTATGTCTGACATTCAGTCAAGACATCCACATCGAAGATTGCAATAAGAGTCTCAACAAGAGAGTTTACAACAAGAAAGTATACACAGGAGAGTGAGTTTTCGAACTTTGAAGCTCCATTTAATGGTAAAAATCCAGAAGTTCTCAATCTTTATTAACCTGGCTCTTCTCATCCTCTAAGTACGTACTATGCTAAAAATTACCCAACTATTAATGTCCATCACGAACATCATAAATCTGTCCATTTCATAACATCTGGAGTGTTACAATACCAAATATTAACAAAAATGCAAACCCGTCAAACGACCGTGTTACAGTAGCGTGGAAAAAGGTTTTAAAAATTAAAAATATGGCAAGAATCTTTAATCTCGCGAACCTTTCCTTGTCTTACATTGCGTTTTTAATATTTAATCTTGTCTTTTTTGTGCAAGAACTAAGAAAGTCAAGATATAAATTCTTGTGTTTATTTTATTAGCAAGAACTTGTCTTTACTTGTCTTATCTAGTTTTTCTAATGTTTAATCTTATTTCGTTTCACATAAGGACCAAAACAAGAACAAGAAAAGAATAGCTTTGTATACTCTAGTTTTAGATATTTTTCTAATTGAAAATAATTCGGCTAAATATTTTTCTACATTTCCACTTGAATTTCTACCAATTTGTACTTCCTGTCTGAAACAACTCCCTTCGAAATCTGATAACCAAATCCCTAATTACTATTGACCGACAAGTTCGAAGCTTCGAAGCCGTCTTCTGCGTTGATTACCGCGGTTAATTAATCAAAAGCACTTGCAGACGCCGAACCACACGAATCAAGATCTCCAATTCCAACCCCAGGTCGAATTTACGCGCCGTGGAAACGACGCCAGCGCCTACTGTTGACGGCGAATCAAAATAGCTGAGAGAGGTTAAGGACTTGTCATCTGAATAATTAATTTAGACGCGCTCTTCACTCAATCGATTCTTTATTAGATTGCAGGATAAATAAACACTCACTGGCTTTTGTTATCCTTGCAGAAAGTGTACTCTATTGAGATGAAATTTCTACTATGACAAAAATTGATGTAACGTTCAGATGTTTTTGTTTGAACAGCTGAAAACTTTTCTACATTTTAATATAATTTTATTTTCAACGTTTCAAGTATTATATTATTTTATTTATATTATGAAGAATATCTCAACTTTTAAATTTTCTAACTTTGCGAAAAAAAAAAATCTATACAACCGACATAACTTCAGACACGTTCTTAAGAAATATTATCAGGAGATCTGCCGAAAAAACAATGAGTGTGCACAAGAAAGTGAAACATGGATCTTATTACCTTTTAAAAAATGAAACTTTTAATTTAAAGTTGTTTGACTTTGAAATTTTAAAAAACTTCTCCTGTGGCGCATTTTGGTTAAAGTGCGACAGATTTTATAAGAAAAAAATTTAATTTCTCCAACATACGTACGATCCTCGGTAAATTTATAATAGCCAGTTGACCGATCATACGAATCACACTCAGGTATGAATAGTCAAGTGAAGCAGCTTCGGCGCATTCCTCTGCTACATCAGTGTAAACAACACAGTGGCAGTAGGGAATCAAGTAAGACTGCATTTCTTTCTGCTTCACCTGTACTTATTTCCTGCTTAGGTTCGCGATATTCGTTTGTAATGTTTCCCTCGAATGATCCAGTATGGGCATTATTAGAAACACCCTTTTCAAGGTGGAATAATGACGATAAGAAACACTTTTTCTAATTGCGTAAAACCTATGCCTATATTAAATGTAAACAAAGTTGCAAAAATAAAAGACAAAGTGTATATTTGCAATTTTAAAAAATTGTGATATTTGCAGTTCGTTTGGTTGTGAGTCAATTATTATTCAAATAAACTTTTTTGTCTGCTCTGTTTAGTTATTAGTGTTGGTTGGAATGTGGAATAATAGTATATTGTGTTATTAAGAGTAAAAGTGATATTTTGTGTGGCGAGCATGGAAGTTTGCACGACGAGCGAAGCGAGTTGGACAATTGCATGCGAGGCACACAAAGACACTTTTACTCTAAATAACACATTTTATTTTTTCTGCAAACGTAGAAATTTTAAAAAATAAATTACTATTTGACGTTTAATATGTAGGTTACGTGTCAGTTATTCATAATTTTTAGTAACTTTATACTTAGGTTATCTAGTTTTTATAGTGACATTTAGGGTGATATTACAGATTTCTATTGCACAAGTTACTTCTTATTGGCTGATTCTATATACGTCGGCGAAGAAATAATACGGCGGCTAGAATAAAAAATTATATTACGGAGGCATAGAAATTAAACTTCAACCTTGTCAATTACGTCACAGAAGATGTCACTTTTATGACGTTTGAAGAAAAAAAACAGTTTTAATGATTTCGGTAACATTAAAGTTACTCGTGCGCTTCAAACACATGGAGGTTCGTACAAAAACGGATTAGGATTTTCATATTTTTATTTTTAAACTCTGCTCCACCCACCTTCAGAGCTACGAGCCGCCACTGAATTACTTATTATTTATTAGGGCGGTCGGTAAAAATATCCCAAATGAATAACCAGTCGAGATTGATATTCTTGTTATTTCTTTCCATTAATCTTGAAGCATCTATATCGCCTTTCTGTGCACGCTAGTTTGTCATTAGCTGCATTGGTTTTTGTATTGGAAAGATAAGTCCTCAGGGCTTTTATGTCACAGATTATGCATTAATTTTTCAATACCCGACGGAATACAATGACATTAATATTTGGTCGTTTTATCTACTGATCTATTGATATTAAAAAGTGCTTTTACTTGGGGATGAAGTTTGTTAAGTTTATAGTAATGAAATGGAAAATTTTTATTAAATAAATAATCAATCTAACTTTATCTATGTTAGACATTATAGAACTTATTAATAATTTATATTTAATGAAATCCGGTCACCGATATTTTAAACGAAAATTGCGAATTTTAACCCTAATTTTAACAGATATTAACTTTCATTTTGGTTCGACAAAGATAGACTTTCAGCACTTGATATACAAATAACTATTGTAATTTACCTGTCATATTAAAGCAGTAAAACCATCACCTATGATATTTTACATATGAAGTATTTTCTAGCCATCATTGTCTCTAATTATTATATTGTATCAATTCAATCAAAACACGCTATAAAACTCTGTAAGGCATTAACAAAACAGCTAGGATAGGTTGAAATAAGCGAGAACTTTAGATCGGTTAGATCATATATCACTAGATACATAAGACAGGCTAGACTTTGGTCAAACAGAAGGATAAAACATATTCCTCTCTTTGTTATATGGGGCAGATAAATTCAATGCACATGCCTAACTTGCTTGCAATACCAGCTCAAACATAAATATCTATTATTGCAAGTGTTGGTGACACCGATGTCAAACATCTTTTTATGTTACTATCGTATATGTATAGGTCAGAAATTATTCTAAGAAAATAATTAACAATTGCATTATTTGTTCGAGTAGATGTACAAAAGAATCAAAATTATCATTCCTTTTGCAAGTATTATAAATACCTTTATTATTTACTGTTTACTGTTTAAAGTAACACGTTTTTGAACTTACAAATTTTCTTTTTTAGCTTTTCGAAAGATTCCTTCAGAAAAGTACGTTAGATTGAAGCCCTACCACTAACTCACAAGTCACAACTTATTCTTAATAATTCCAAAGTATGTTCAAAGCAATTTGACAATTTCGTACAATTAGTTTTAAAATTTGACGTTTAATTCATAATTCCGCTTTCAAAAATAACGTACAATATAGGCATGTCTGTATCTACTGATATATGATCATGAACTTAAGTAAAAATAAAAGGTACATTTTGCTTCATGCTGATTAGTTAGTCACTAGTGATAACAAGAGAGACAAGAAGATACTTATATACATATTATAGAAATGGATGGCACAAAAAAGTATGTTACAGTTACATATAGATAAGTAAAAAAACACTGACTTCATTACAAATGTTTTTTTTTGAGCAGGTAGTTTAAGTTTAAAATAAAATATTTGTTTTGCTTATAATTGTTTTAATCTTTATAATTAAACTTTAAACAGTAGCTAGATATTCTGTAGAATCCCGGTTTTATACATTAAAGGTAACATTAACATACACCGTGATTTCTTTGATATGTAGTTCATAATGTATAATGCTTCCAGGCGAGCAAATGTACATGAAATGACCATAAATCGTACAGGGAGTTGAATGAACTGTAAATATACAAATGCACGCAGAACTACCCTTGCATGCACTGAAAACATCGTTATAGTTTAACGATCTCTGTACGTAGCTAACCTAAATATGTGCACAAACTTTTATAGCACACATAACCACAGTTTATTCAAGACCGTTTTAAATTAAACAAGTTTCATATTGTAGCAGTCGTAGTTGACTGTATATAAGTTTAATATTGCAAATTGCTACGCATTTAGAATATGAATATCTAATTATTCATAAAAGTTTTATTTTTGTAATATAATTTATAAATTTATAATTACTTCTTCACACAACGTAATTATTTCAAATTTGAAACGTTAAATGTCTCTAGCACAGTGTAAACTTTATCAAGTGTGCAAAGTCAGATATCTAGTTACATAATTTCTAGTTCATAACTTCAAATTAAATTCAGTTTCCACAAGAACAAAGCATTAATACAGGTAGAGTTTGCCTTTTATACACAGTGGCTCACAAAATTATTGCTACACCTAAGTTTTATATTTAAAAAGTGAAAATGGAGCACTGTGTACCTATTTCTTTTATACCTTTTGTTTTTATTTAATTTTCATAAGAAAAATATTTTCTTTTTTCATAATTGGCTATTGCATTTTATTTCTGGAATATGAAAGAATATTATCCCGTCAATAATATGTCAATATTACTTTTTGAAAGTACTCTATTTTTCACTTTTTAAGTAGAAAACTTAGGTATATGAATAATTGTGTAAGCTGTGTATAACAAGGTGAAAATATTCATGATAATATCGGACATTTTTGTGGTAATTTAAAATAAGTAAATTTGATTTTAATATTACATTCATCATGAATGATAAGTGATAAAAATGCAAGATTAGCGATAATATAGACAGATAGTCAATAGATACAAATGACAAATGGATCAATTATTTTCGAATTTCAAACAATTGTGGGTGTGAATTCATACATAGAATTATAATGAAAGTAAAATAAAAAGTTTTCATTGAAATCTTTAGTTCTCGATACAATGGAGTTTTCCAACATTTATTGACAGTTTTTTATATTAATTTACAAATAAAAATATTAGGCATGTATTTTTATTTTTAAAAATTAATAAAGTTTTATCGTGACGTCATTACTCGAACAATAGCTTAGAGAAAGATAACTAGTGTTTTGTGTAAGAGGAGATTATAGGCAGAAGTAGTCCCTGCACATAAACGTGAAGTTTATATGTTCATATACTCGATATATTAATTCGACGTTCGATTGGAAAGAGCTAGGCTATAATTTTTCATGAGCAAAATATGTACCTATTGACAAAATCTATTTTCTTTGTGATCAAGTAATATCTGGCATTTGCATTTAATAATAATATTTGTATTTTATCAAAATAAATATGTAAGTATTTTAAAATTTAAATTGCTATATTTGAAATATAATAGTTTGTACACCTCTACATTTTAAGATACTTTTTTGATATTATTTTTCATATTTATGCATTAAATTATTATAATGTTGTTTTATTAATAATATTCTTTCAAATCCATGAACATATATATCATTTCTTAAAAATGTATTAACCTATATCATTATACATATACAATGGTGAATTTTTTTTCTTACTACTTTGAAAATAAAAATTCAATGACAACGTCCAAAAACATTGTTTATGTTAAAGCTGTGAACCTAGCTATAGTTTAACGAAAATGCATACGTAAAAACTTAAAAACCAAGTACCTGTTGTACAAAGTCATTTTCCTAGGAATAATATTCCTTTGAATTAATAATATAATACAATCCAGGTTCATTTACATACAATAGTAAACAGAACCACTAGACCAAAACCCTTTGAAACTTTGTAGGTTTCAATTACAATTTATGCCAAAACTTTGACACAATATCTAAATATTCTGTTTGTGTTCATAGTTAATTTAACAATTACCTAATTGGACTAGATAATTACATAGTAATTATTGTTACGATAACACTAAAATAGATTATATTCTAATAATATTAAAACATCAATTATTATTTGTGATATATTATTAATGATATATGTTATCCTACATGATTTATCTAATCTAAAAATTCTATCATGTCAAAGTGTTTGATCTCATTGGGGCATGTCAAACTAAATTATTAATTGTAATATCTCACTAAATTATGCGCAATATAGCAATGTTCATTCTCTGAAGGCACTGTCAATATTTTTTTGTTGTTTTTGTCGAATATTCTCAAATTGTATAGTCGCCTCGAATAAGCAATGGAGTTGCATCATATCAAACGGCAATTTTAATGAGGTTTCGTGCACTGCGTTTACAGTGTACGAGGTGAGTAAATTAAGTAATAAGACTAATTTAAAAAAAAATGTTCGAATAGACTTAGAATTCAATATTGTCTCCTTCAAAATGACTTCCTTGGGAAGCCATACAGTGCTGAAGACAGTTCTTCCTACCCTCATGGCAGTACTGGAACTCGGATACTGGAGTCACTTTCAGCTGTTCGGTTTCAGCCGTTTAAATGTTTTGGGGTGTCCTAAAATGAGTTCCTTTGAGATGATTTTTCAATCTCAAGAAGAGGAAAAAGTCACAAGAACGCAAGTCAGGCAAATAAAAAGGCTGAGGAACCATAGAAATGTTTTTACTTGCCAAAATCTAATTTTTTTAAAACCAGTTTTGCGCAGATTTTTCTCATCCCCAATGAATTAGACAAAACCTGATGAACGGTGGTATGAGTCAAATTTAACTCTTCCCCAATCATTCAGTACTGTCAACCGACGATCTGAACGCACAAGAATTCAGATTCTCTCGACATTTTCATCAATTCTTGAAGATGAAGACCTTTCGCAGCGTGTTTCATTTACAATTGACTCATTTCCTTCTGAAAATTGCTAAAATTACCGAAAAAACTGGTTCTTTGAAATAACTCGGTGTTCCTAGCTTTACTTAAGTTTTGAAAAGTTTGCACTGCACTGTGTCCAAATCTGAAGTAAAACCGGATAGCACACCTTTGTTTGAAATTAACGTTAATAATTTTTAGAATGACTTCAGCGAATTCAAACTCATACCGAAGGCATATAACAAGTTGCCTCCCCTTCAAGTCCCGCGTCCCAAGTATTACCAGATCGAACGTTAAATTGCCAGTTTTATTACTTAATTTACACACCTCGTTTGCCTTAAAATATTCTATTTTAGCGGATTACGCAATAAAATTTATAATAAGCAAACACTATAAAAGCAGTACATAACATAAAATCTCATTAGAATTGTTGACGTTTCACATGACGCTACACATATTTGAGGCGATTATATCAAATAAATTAATTCACTGTCATGTATTTTTTATTTTCCTTTTAATTAAGTTAAAATTTATAATTACTCCATAACATTTCATGCAAACTTAGGGTGTGTGAAATATTTTCAGCATAATTACGACTCACATATTTACATTTATGACTTCATGTATGACTCGTATATTTTTTTTGTACTTTACGTGATTAACGTAATTACTATAATTCAGTCATTACTGTTATATGAAATGGATATTGAATTGAGTACAATATGATTTACCCTGGTATGTTTTGAGAGATATTTAATTTTATACACGAACAAGTATTCTGAATTGATTTTTCTACGTACGCAAATTGTATACGTACGTTATGCTTCGGAAAACACTTTGACTGTTAACCTGGAACATATGTAATTCCTCTTTTGTTCATTCTAGAATAAATAATGCTACATTACCAGTACATTAAGGACATTACATACTAAGAAGATTTAGTAGCATTAGATTCGCAAAATTTATTCTATAGTATTACAATTAAAAACTATATTTAGTTCACATGTTACGGATGTCCCAATAAGAATGTATAATTTAAATTTCTCGCCATTTTTACTTCTTCCGGTTGACAACGTCTGCAATTGTTTAGTTGTCATCAACAAACATTGCGGTTAGTGTAAATCGCTTTGCGTATTGTTATGATCAGAACATATTTCAAAAACTGAAAAAATTGTTTAAAAACACTCAGCAAATTGCGTACAATATTGGGTCGATGAAATGTACCCGATTCATCGACAATTCGAAGAATAATAAAAATTTCGAACAAAGTGGTTCAGATACTGATGTTAAGATATCAAAGCAACGTCGTAACTATCGGTTAACTGAAAATATTGCCTTAATGAGTGAGGGTGTTGCCCGAAGTCCTCAAAATTCGATTTGACGTCAATCACAACAAATAAATATTTCGAAGAACACTATGCAGTAAATTTCACAATGAATCTTCATCTACACCCTTACAAGTTTCAGCTGATGCAACAATTACTGCCAATCGATCATATGCAACGGAGTGAATTTGCCGATTGGGTGCTTGAAAACTAAAATACTGAAGTCAATTTTCGAGCAACATTATCTTTAGCGCTGAGGCGCGACATGACACCGTTTGAATTTTTTCTGTTGGATTACATGAAGCCACATGTTTATAGTGTTGCCGTATAGATCTAAACTTTATAGACTCATATTGTCTTGTCTAGATTATCAAGATTAGATTGACAAAAGCCTTGACTTGAAACTTCAAGACTAGTCGAGATTTTCTTATTTTAGATCAAGATTAGAAAATTCTGGATAATTTTCAAGACTATAGATTAAATAAAAAAATTTAATTGTAGAAATATAAATATATCATGCTTAGCTTGATCCATCCGAGCTGAAACAGAGGGATTGTAAAATAGAAAAAGAATGATACTGAAGAATTATCTGTCCTTGTCTAACGCGAATGCGCAGGTTAATATAGTTTTGAAACAATCTAGAGTCTTGATATCTAGACAAGACTTTTTAATCTAGACTTAGTCTTACTCATGTCTTGTCTTGAAATTTGTAGAAACGACAAGATTTTGCAGTCTTCTACTGTTTAGACGGCAACACTACATGTTTACACGAACAAACCGAAAACGAGTCCTGTTGAGTTAAAGGACGAAATTGAACTCGTCATTGCTGAGCTCGAGCCACAATTGTGCGAAAATGTTATTACAAATTTCGTAAAAAAAGTAAGATTTTGTCTGATATTGTTTTCCATCACATATAACCACATTGTACGAGTAGGTATACTTATTAGTTTAAAATAAAATGTTTAAATTTTTCAAGTAATTAATGCGTTTTATTCAAAAATAAAATTGTGCTTTCTTGTTGGGACCCCTATATAAATGTTAATTTTATTATGTGATATATCTTTACATGTTGTAGTATCTGAAACAAAATATAAATCGATATTATACTATCTCCCATGATGTAAAAGAATATCGTGTATTATTATTAATGATCTTTTATTATTAGGTTGTGAATTTTTCTGCATCTGTTTTTAAAAATATAAAATGTTAACAACTGTCATAAAAAATTAACAATTTCCTACATTCTATAAGTGTGTAGGATTTTTTTTTGTAGTTAGTGTTAAAAACAAAATGTTTCACTCTTCTGCTGATACCTATTTCCTCGAAGAATAGGAAATTTAATATCCTTGAAAATGATAACGATATATCGTAAAAGAAAGGCTTGGTTTTACAAGTATGATCTTATAGGGTTCCATAAAATATAAGAAAGGCAGATAATATCATCATGTGTAGCGTATGTAATTAAGATTCCCTGCACGGATCTCATAAAAATTATGTAAAACGAGTGGAAAGACAAGTACTCGTACTTCGTGGCATGTTGCTGTCTGATACCCGGACTTCATTAAAGTTTTCCGGTGTCCCGGCCACATTGTTACCCGCTAGCTTTTAATTTCATCTAATTTTAAACGAATTTTTTGCCTAGGCTTTTACCGGTGTGTGTCCGTACAGCTTCCTACATAATGTAAAAGTTAAAATGTTAAAAACATTATTAATAAATTAAGAGATATTCAGTAATTTAAACTTAACTTCCAAATATGAGACAAAATGAATATTGTTGTTTCAGGTTTATATAGTATAAGTATGAATAATATAAAAACTAAATGACTTTAATGTAGTTATTGTTTTGAACTGGTTGCTAGGAGAAAGGTAAATAACGTTTTATCACTTGCAAAAAGTTGCCGTTCTTTTTATCAGTTGTCAAAACGATAAAATTGTTTTTGTACTCTTACAATAAAATTAAAATCTGTTGATTCCCGTCACCTAAGCAAGTTCGGGAATCTTAAAGTCCCACGTCTCCCCCAGATTAGCGTGCGAGAAATTTTGGAAAAGATACTCCTATATCTAGAGTATTTATTAAAAAAATATATTTACCTATAATAAAAAGTATATAGTCTCAAACATTCTTGTGCTTAATAATAATAAAATAAGTAGTGGGATATTGAATGAAAATTAATTTAAAATAATATATTTAGAGCATTTGTTATACAATTATTGTCATGTTAACAGGTTGATAGCACTAAGCAGTATTGAAACACATAACTACAAGACAGTGTGTATGTAAAATAAATAAAAATATTTTTACTAGAAGAAAAGTAGGGGGAACTTTTTCCTGGATTCGTTCTATTGCAGCGCTCGCAAGCTCGCGCCACAAAATACTCATCTAGAACAATGACGTTTTCACACTTGATACCTATGTAAATAACTATTTTTTCTTTATGACGTACTTTGTATTGGCGTAACAGGTCAATTTTTCAGATTCTTTTAACCTTAGGGATATCTAATTTAAATTTTTAAATCGTCATTTTAAGGTATTTAGACTTTTATTAATTTTGAAATACTAGAAGTAAATGATATCTGATTATATGATAATAAATATATGGGTGTACGAATATTTCTTGTGGACAATAGTGGCTCACTTAGTGAGCTCCGACTCGAACTAAGCGAAGTTTGAGATCTAAGGTTCAAAACTCAGTTTCGCCAAGTCCCTTATTGAAGCTGTATGCTGGTAATGTTCTCCAAAAATGCAAGTAAAAAAAATTTTCAATTTCACCTGCAGCCAAACAGTCCTAAGATTGTATAGTCAAAGATTATAACGAATATTTAATAATGATTTGTTTTTTGACATACATAACTTGACATTTTTTTAATTCTGTACTTATTGGCTGTAATATTTGCTCTAATCATTATTATTTTGTTTTGCTTCCTTAACAAAACATAACGTAACCAAACCAAACTTTCTTTAAAAACCCTGTACTCTAAAATGTGCACTAAATACGATTCTATTTTTTGGTAACTGTACATTGTATTTGTCCAATTTGTTCTAGTTAACACTTTTTGTTTTGCTGCATCTATTTACGACCTCACTTAGCTATGTTAATTATGTGCTTGTTCATGTTACGTGAAGCCTCCAAATTTGCACAGAAAATACATTTTGTAAATGTTGTGTTTATAGTTATTTTGGTATGCCCATTAGACTGGGTCACATTTACACTTATGATTATGCAGGGTGAACAAGAGACGGGTCGTATACATCAATACTCGCCGTGTATATTTGATGAACTCCATACGTCAATATCAGCCTCCGGTTTCCTTTGTATTTTTACTATGCGTGAACATGAAGTATTTTCTACGAAGAATAGATTATTTATGATGGCAGTCAATAGAGACGAGAGTACTGAACTTTTTATAGAGGATAAGGGGTATTGGGAAAGTAAATAGCTACTCTTACACGTCGTGTGATAATAACGTCTTCATAAACAATATTTTTTTAACCGACAGTCCAGTAACAGGATATAGTCAAATCGGACAAGCATTAGCGTAACTAAGGGGGGTTAGCTGGGTAAGCTCACCCACTTGTCAAGATTTTTAAGATTTAGGCGCTTTTTCAATCTTTTTATGAAATTCGTAAATATTTTTTAAATTCAACTCAAAAAATATTGATCCAACGTATCATCGTTTGCATCCTAATAGGTACTATTTTTTTATATGCTAATTTTAATAAATATTTTGAAAAAAATAATTTTATACTTATTAATATAGTTTTGTAAAATAGAATCTGGTTTCTAATTTAACCGACTTTGTAGCTCTTACGGTTCCCGAGATAGCAATAGTGGTCAAAGTGAAATGTACTAACATTTTATAGTTTACATTATACATATTATGAATTTATTATAGCACCTTTTTGCTAAAAATAACCTGCCTATGGATTATCCTAGCTACGCCACTGCGGACAGGAGAAGATTCACGTCATCAAATATGACAATTTTTTATGACATCATGTACACAATATATTTATATGAAACAATGAGGTTTTGCAAAAAAAATAAGTGAATCTTTTTTTGTTTAACTTGAACCTACAATTACCCCAATTCTGTAAGGAAGTTACTAGCTCTTAGCAACGTTACTAACATCATTAGCCAATAAAAATAGTAGACACTAAATAAAATATGAAAATGACAGCTTTTACAAATATTTCTATTGGTTAAAATTTTTAGTAACGTTACTAATTGGCGATGCCATCGTAGATGTCAGCGACGTATGCGGCAAATATTGAAAGCTCAATACCCGGTATAGTGTACATTATTTGACATATGCACTGTAGGTTAAAGATTATGATTTTAACATTAGTTACTGTTTCATATAAATAATTTTACTGATTTTAGTGAAAACTGATATTTTATAGTTAACGTAAGCCATCGTATTGTTTTGTTCATATTTTAAAGCTGACATTGAAGGAACTACGCTAGACGGTAGATTTTTCGAAGGTACTTACTGCATTACGTTTCAAAACTTTTTTATGATTTTGAATATCTAAAAGGTATATAATGATATTATTGTTACTATCTTTCAACTAAATGAAATGCTCATCATAATTCACTTCACTTATCTATCCTAGCAAAATAGGCATCATCATCAAAATGACGGGAACACACGTACATATATTTAATTTGTACTTTCTTTCCATTTCGTAATTTTAACATCCACGCTAATTGTTTATCTATCTTTTCTTCCAACCCAAATTTATTAATTATGGTCTCCCTACTTTTACCAGATTTAGGAAATTCATGAAATGAAATGTCTTTATTCATTTTTGCATTCATTTACGCCCCAGAACACAGCAGTACATGTTACTCATATTTATATAGATGCAATAAAATAATATTGAGTTCAAAATAATCAATTACTACTTTCATAAACTTATAAATCACTTCAATTAGTCTATTTCAACAAAGAAATAACTATAACCTAACAAAACGAATACCGGGTATTAGGCTTCCAATTTTTCTCGCTAGATAGCGAGCGCTAGGATGGCATCGCCAATAGCTAGCAACTTCTTTACAGAATTGGAATGATTGTCTAATTTGGTGCTCTATATGATGCAATTCTTTTTTATTTACATTTTTTCATCTTAAAGTATCATATTAAAGAAAAGTCGCAAAAATTGTGACGTCTATAGGTTCCGGTGTGAAATTATCCACTTGTGGACGTCAGATCTCAAATATTGTGGTTTGGCGCATTTGAAAGTTGGTAAAGTAGACAGTCTTTGTTTTAAAGCATTGTAAGGCTTTTGTATGCCACTACATTTGCAGATTATTCAATTTGTTAGTTTATAAGTTAAAACATTATATTTGACGTTTAAAATGAAGTGAAGTTGGGTAATAACCTTGATACGTCACTGGTCAAGGGGGAGAAGTGGGTTAATTCCTATAAGTAGGTAAACAAATATTCATTTTTGTGTGAAGTATTTAAATTTATTTATTTATTTATTGTAACAATATTACTAAAAATTAAGAACATATTCTAGATTTATTTCAGAAATAATAAATTCTTGTTGTTCTTTGTAGATGAAACTTAATAATAATCAGATTAGGTACATCTTTTATACTTTGAAGTTCTCTATATATTTGTAAAATGTAGATTCATATAATAAATTGTCATTCACTCGGAAACAAGAAATGTCAAAAGACGCATTTCTCAGTCAATATTTGATTTTAAAAAGGGTTTCTTATTTTATATTTCTACTGTAAATGAATAAATAAATGGAATACTTTGTTTTTGTAACGGTTTTTATGTAGTAAATCATTTTATTTCATTCTAAAACATCATTGAAATTTTTCAAGTTCAAACATTGTTTGTAATCAAGTGATTTTATCTAAAATTTAAAAGATCTTCCGTTTATCACAGATTCAAGTTTATTTTTCTTTCTTTTATTTTACTATATTCGCAATCTAATAATTTTTCTCTTTGCAATATTAAATTCCGAAGTGATTTTCTTTTCAATTTAAAATGTCACAAACACAAATCAATATTTTATTGGTTTATGGCTTGAGGTCAACGAACAAATGAACAAAGTACATAAAACAAAAGATTTGGACAGGTAGAGCTTTAGTAAATTAAATTTATACAGACGTAAAGTAACATAATCCTCTCGGATTTGTAATAATAAATACAAAAAATAAATTTGAAATTGGATTGAAAAATAAATTGGATTTTATTGTTACAGGAGCGGTCAAAAGGAAAATTTTCTCAAACAGTAGTTACGGTGAGTTTTATTTTCTTTTCTAGTTTGATTTGTACATTAAAATTATACTTTTTCTTTATACGTACTTATAAGGTTTCATGGGTAGTAATAAATTGGTTAAAATATTTTAAAACGTATTTAAGAGGCTTCGCCTAAAAATTGTACTAAATATTAAACAGGTCACTAAATTTAATTTGTAAATATGTGTCTACAGAACTTTTTCTGCATAATAATTATTCGCCGAAAATTGTATGTTTAATTTAGAAATTTCAATAAATTAGGGACTTCTATGCCCAGTGTTTTTTTAGACATATTTCCGCTACTAACTTCATCAGTCAGTTGGTTATATCTTGGTTTGCCACCTTTGACATGCATGTCATAAGTTCACCATTACTGGTATATTATACAATGCAAATTTAATTCAAACTTGTACTGTTTTTCTAGGTTTAAGTTCATTTACCTTTGCTCTCCCAGTAAAATCTACCCCTGAACTGTAGTTAATTGAACTAGGTTCGTTATTTGAACTTAAGTTATATGAATAGTATAAAACTTTCAAAAATTACATTCAAAAGAACTAAGTTTAAACCGACAGTCAGTTAGTTTACTATATCTATAAATAACTTCACAGATATTTATGAAATGTCACAAGGTAAATAAAAAATTAAAACTGTGTTATGAGAGAGTGATAATTTGTGACAAAAAAGATCTCGATCTCTTTATCAAAATGAAATAATAATAAACAATGAACAGTTGAATTGTGACATTTGCAAACGTGAGTTTAGAAATGAACTTGACTCTGAACGAGCAAAATTGATCGTTCAAATTAAACTTCGGTTATTTAAAAAACAATGTTTATACTACTCAACGCTAGTTCAAAACAGTCAGTCAACTTCTGTAAACTAAGATCAAGAGCGGAACTACGTTTATACTATCGGCGATAAAAGAATCACTGTCTGTCATAATGGAAAGAGAATTCATATGGATTTTTTATAAAAAGTTTTAGTATTTATTTGTTAATATGAAATTAGATAATCGAGATCTAAAAAAATTAGTTCCAAAATCAAAATGTTTGACCATAAAATATGTATTGTTGAAATATTGTAGATGTTAAACATCAATTTAGGTACAGACGTTCTATTATTAAAAAAAAATCACATTTTTGTTGTCTTATATGGATTATAATAGTGCACTTTTAAAAGTATTTCTTATAGTAGTAAGTGTATTATAATCTTCAATCAAATATATCCAATTGGAATTGATGCACTTTAAACTTTATATTAAATTATTCCTTGAAAAGTTCTATTTTACTTTATACCAACTAAAGTTCTCAATCAAAAGTTTGAAAATTATTCGATAAAAACTAATTCATCTAAGTATTAAAGTAATAGTTTCAAGTTACTGATTGGTAACTTGGAATTGTTATAAATATTAATAACAATCATGTAAGTACTCTTTTATTATACTACTAGTACTTCCACTGATTACTGAAACAATCATCAGTTTTATGTGACATTTTGTGTAATGATGATAACATACAATTTCATAAATAGGCAGTAAAAAGGCTTTCAACAAAATATTCAACAGTAAACTGTTGCTTGGAATTATTCATATGTGACATTAACATTATTGCTCGTCAGGGATACTGTTTCAAATTTATGTACTTCATGAGTAATGAATATGAAGAGAAGAACAAAATAATGAAAATTGTTTTGGTTCATGATTTGTTTTTACTATGCAGGTCGTTTATCAGGGCTTTTTGACACTCTAACTGGCGTAAAGAGTGCACTATCTCTTGCTGGGTATTGTGATAGTATAAAAATAAGCTGCGAAGTGTAGTTGACAGGTATTGACTTAACCGTTATGTCCCCGTACGTCAATTTGAGTAAAAGCTCGCAATAAAATAAGACATCACATGATCGAATGCTTTTATGATCTTGCACGGTTCAATGCTTCATACATTTTTCAATTTCATACATTATAATAATTCGATACGAACATTATAACTTTTAACGATGATATATATTTCATGTGACAAGAATTGTTATCTGACAATAGATATCAAAAGGAATATAACATTTTGTCGAAAAGATAGATAACTTTTTATGTTGAATTATAATATTTAAATGAAAACATCCTTAAACAAGTACCGATATATCCCTGTGTTAAATAGCACTAAATACCAAATATTCCGTATTATATCTTTCTCCATTACGAGCAGCGGTAACTCATTTAAGGAATATTCCGAAATTGAACTAGAGAAACCTAATTTAACCTACCCATTCAGCCTTTTTGTAAATAAAGGTTTTCTCCGCACATACGTTCTTTGAAACGATTAGGTAAAAAAATTGAAAACATCTAAATTAAATCAAAATTTCACCGAATAATTATTTTTTTCAAAAACTTTTCAATTTAGTAAATATAGACGTGCTGATTTTAAAAACTGCAATTCTATTACGCTTTTTCGATTTTATTCCGTCTCTTTATTATCTAACTTTTATTTATTTTCAAGAGCTATAACCCCGTATCAAATTTTTGTAGAGCTAAAATAAACCAAACAACATTTTTAAACCAAAAATTGTGTTGACAAACGCGAAATATCCCAAAAATACTTATTTTGTGCCCAAAATAGTGTACGTTGATAGATCTCGACGCGCTGATTTCAAATTTTCAAACGGAATATAATTGTCCCTTTTCGTTCCTGAGATATTTGCTCTCAATGTTGCATCTCAAAAAAGTGTGTTTTTTTGCTATATCTATAAAATGGGTAGAGATACAATCTTTTTCGATTCTACGGGAAAAGTACATGAAGAAATATTGTCTCCGCGTATACATTCTTTGGAACGATTAGGTGAAAAATGAGAAAATCGAATAAACCTACAGGATCCTTTGCAGAGGCTGTAATCTAACAAATTGCATCACTAAAATGCAAGTAACACTTGTTTCGAAATAAGTACTCCACGTAATTGAGGCTATATTCTACCTAGTGCCGTAATTGTTTTTGTTTTTACTAGACATTTATACTTATTTTTATTAAAAATTAAAAAACTTCCGTATTCCCAATTTTAATATTATTAGAATTTTTAAAGTATTGAAGTTCTCATTCATATTTTTGTTATTGTAACATTAAAACATTATGATTTAAATTAAGTTAGCATTTCAATATTTAGAGAATTATCCCGATTATATTTATTCTGTGTTCCTAAATATTATGATGGGATACTATTTGTTATTATTATCTTTCTCTTAGTATCGGCTCGTTGTTTTAAATCATGGAGATGCTCAACTTTCAAAAACACTTCTCGATAAAATATCAAAATTATAGTAAAAATAAAGGTTGAATTGTTGAGGTCATAATTTTGAATAATTCGAATAATATATATAAACTATGAAATATTTTAATATGTATAAATATTATGAGCAAGCTGCTACACTACTGATTTAGCAAAGGAACTGCTTGTTTTGCAGTGCCGAATTACGCTTCTCACTGCGAATGTAAATGCTTGCGCGCGCATCGATATAAGCTTTCTTGCTATATGATATGACATTGCGATAAACACAATCTAGCATTCTTCGCCCTTCGTAGGTTTGCTAGATGTGTTTTTATAATCTTTTATACAAAATAAGGGAGCTAAAAACAATTGTTGATGATAAAACTAATTATTGTAAGCAATTATGAATTAATTAATAAATATCCGCAGTGCCTATACACGAGTCGCCCCTGCTTTATCTAGAATATTTCTGAATACATTTGAACCCATAAACTATTGTATTTATTGACTAGAACCTGTCTTAAATTTTGTCAGTGCAGTGCATATTTTTAATGGGAAAAGTAATTTTGAAAGTTTTTATATCAAACTTTTCTTGTGTCATCTGATATTCCTTTAATAATTTCTCAGGAAAATGGGTTAATTAATATTAATATCTTCTGCTTCATGAAAGTCAAGTGCAAAGTCTATACACTCTTGCATCTACGTAATCAAGAGTGCTCTATCCATTGACGTGTGAAGTCAATAGTGCAGCAAAAAGTGCAGATCAGGTGTGAATTCGAGTAATAAACTTTCCTGGCGTCCAGCCAGTTCGTTGCCAGAACCAGACACAATTTCGTCTGGATTATCAGCTCGATGATTCCCTTCATAAATAATAAATAGGATGGAGAGATGTTTCCAGCTATTTTAACCCGCATAATAAACGAAGGTTTGCTTTAGAATTTTAGATATTTAGAGAGGCAGGTAATGCATTTAACTATCTTTTTATACTTTTCATTAACAAATGCCTTATTATTATATCGAAAACAGTTTAATACTATAAAATATTGTTAAACTGTTTTTGGTATTTTTATTGTTGCAAAATTGGTACTTCTAAAATTGCACCCTACTTTAAATATCAAAATGATAACCTCAAATATTTTTAATTATTTTTAATACAACTAATTTAAATGGACATTAAAATTTCGTAAGGTATAACAAATAGATTTGTAAATATTTTCACAATATTTTAAATGCATTTTGTCAACCTAACTTTATTTAACAGAGTTACCATATTTCACATATACATATATCCCTAGATTACACTATATTATTTTATAATTGAAATTTTTAAAATTTTTATTAAATAAATGAAGTAAAGTATAAAAAATAGTATATTATACTCGTTTTATACAAGGTGTTTTCCATTCGTGTTTTTTGAGTACAAAAGATTCATGGAATAATATACCGTCTTAAAACTTGAAACTTGTGTAATAATATGCTATTGTTGACTGACTGTTAAGTTAAGTAACATGTATGTGTGTGTGTTTGTGTGTTTTATCTACATTTGCCGAAAGATTTCTGTAAAGTATTTACACTTTATACTTGAATAAATTTTAATACCAATTAATACCCTGTTGAAGACTACCTATCGAAACAAAATTATTTAATTTCGCTACTCAAAAAGTTTTTTTCTAATTACTAACTATTCAGTCGAATAAAACCAATCATGCATTTTTCCTTTCAATTTAAAAAACGGGTTCTAATTTTTAATATACACAGGTACATTTTTTTGTAGCGGTTTTTGAGCTATTTTCTCCATTTATTTTTAGTGACTAAAAACAACTATTATTCACAAATAAATGCTTAATAGTCCTATGAGTTTTAAAATTTTATATAAAAATTGTTTATTAACAACTTAATTTTTAATAGAATAATCACTCGCGAGTCAAACATCTCACTCATGTACAGGATGTTTCTACACTTTAACACGAAATTTTAATGACGTATATAAATTGATATTGCTGATTATGACCAAAAATATTTTTTTTATAATTTGCAAAAATAACGGCAGTATATTCGTTGCGAACATTTTTAGTTCTACTGATGTGATAGTACATTTAATAAATATTAGACACATACATATATAATAAGTAATTAATAAATGATTATTTGTAGGCAATGTTATACTTTTATTTCATTAATATCATAGGTAATTATAAATAATTAAATGTACTATTAAACCAGTGACACTAAACATGTTTGCTAGAAATTATCTACACTTATTTTGGTGAACTTCAAAAAAAATCTTTATGTTCTTTGATTACTACCTATATGTGTCATTAAAGTTTCTTGCAGAGATATAGAAACATCCTGTATAATGACTTATTTGTTACTTCACTCACTTATAATATAATGTACCTATTATTTAATTTCTTTTTTTTTTCTTTTTACTTTTTCATTTTTCTTTCATTTAGAAATTCCTGGTACATAAAAATACGTACTGTTTTACATTTTTCTGATCGATCAAATTTCTTTAATTTCATATTTATTCATTGCTGTAGTCTATTTGATTTATTTACTAATTTATTTATATCATATATTATTTGTTTGTTTTATTATTTTAACAATATATATAATACAAAAATATAGCGTACAAAATTAATTTAAAATTTATTCTCTTTAAATTTAGAATATAATTATTATCATCATATATAAAATATATACCTACAAAATAAAAATACCTACAAATTATTTATAGCATAATTTTTGACGTCATTCCAATTAAAATTTGAAAACAACACATTTTTGTATGTATGTAGGATAATATGTTTATATTAATTAAACTGAAGCCTATAAAAATATTATGGAAGCAACATACAAAATTTGAAAACATCAGATTATAATTAGGAAAATTTGGTAGCAGTTGTGTACGTGCCTAATTAAAATTAGAATTTCTGAATAATTTTCTCAAGAAAATGGCATATAATTATCATAATTAACCAACACAATTAAGTATCCGTTTTGTAAAGTAAATAGTGATATTTATGCTGCAAATATTAACTTCTGGATGAATATCTAATTGTGTATATTAATATACAATTGTTTCGTTTTAATTTTTAATATAGGTTAGGTAGAAAACATCCGTCAATTATTTAAATAGTTCACGGAAAATAACTGTGTAAACTTGTAAATGTTTTCATGAAAAATACATTAATTTGAGAATTTAATGACATTTTGTAATGTTTATTTTTCTTTTCTCAAACAACAATGACTTATTTACGACTTTGTTGCTGAAAATATGAACTCGAATTCTCTTTATTTCTCTTATTAAATATTAAATTTTAATTTTAATAATAGAAGGGTTTAATATCGTATATCCGGCGCAAATGGTTACTTAGATAAGATACGAAAAATGTAATATTGCTTTGTAAATATTTTTCATGTAAAAATGATAAAACTCTTAATTCAATATTGCTATAAATTTTCCAGGTTAATATGTTGAAATATATTTTACCAGGAAAACATTAAAATTTCTTGAAATTTTCAATATTAACGTTATTATTAAAATTGCTTTTAAATATTGATGCACGGATGCAATGTATACTATTAAATTGAATTTTAATAAATGAACTACTAAATGCAATATTGTTTACATAGCATAGGAAGAGTAGTATTACCTATATTATTTTTATTATTTTATTTATAAAAGTATATATTTTTAAAAATATAAGATTTCTAGTAACATATATTTTATGCATGTTTTTCTTTTTTAATATTTATTTTTATCTGAGATGTATTCTATAATATAGCTGGTAAAATTTGGTAGACGCCCTCTTTTTTGTATTAACAATTACTCCTCAAATTACATAATATTATCATGTTGTCCATCTTACCTACGATTAAATAATAGTATATTGTACAACAAGCATGGAATAGTACTCGTTTCGTACGAGTACGCAGTTTGTCGAATCATAGGCTTATGAATTAAACATTTCAAACGAGTTGTATACTATACTTTTTCTACGACCGCGATATTATTTCCTACTTCATTTATTTTATAATAATAAAGTTGTCTTCGTTTCACTACTACTTGGCAACTAGCTATATTAAGATTTTATTTTTTTAGAACATTATTTTTTATTACAAAAATACATAATTTAAAAAAAATAGGTTTTATATATTTCTGTTATACTTTTATAAAAATCAAATTTCATCAAATCAAATCTGCGTGTATGAATAAATTCTTGAAAATTTTGATTGATTAACAATTTTATTTTATTGCTAATATTCTTGTAATTATATTATGTATGTATTTTGTTTCCTGTTGTATATTTTAACAATAATAAAAAAAATAGGTACACAGTTTCCATTTTTTTTAGTAAATACGTTTTTCATAATACAGTAAAATCTGTTAATAGGAATATCTTGATACCGAGAATTTGAAATATTTTCTATTATTTGCTCTGTAGGGTAAACAATGTATTTTTTGTAGAAATATTTTCTATTATTTGCTCTTTAGGGTAAACAATGTATTTTTTCTGAAATGTTAACAAGGAAATTAAACTCGAATTTGAAACACAGCAGTTGAAAATAATTACTATGAATTTTTTTTTGAAAAGACAAAAGTTAAGTTGGAATATTTATTTTTAATAATAACTATTTTACTAACTAATTTAACTTAACTATATACTACGTAGGAAGTTAGAGTTAAACTTCAATAAACTTCAACACTTTAATGAAATGTTTATCTTTATCCAAAATAGCTAAACTTCTAAGACTTTGAAAAACCAAAAGATTTGTATTTAAAGTTCAGTAAAATTTTTATTAATTTACAAATTTTAAACCCAAATATTGTCTTTTGATTAATTATGAGTTCTGAAAACTTTTAAAATACTATGAAAAATATTTTTCAAATGCTAGAATATTAAATATATTTATAAATAAAGTAATATAAATAAACTTATTAAAATTTGTAGTATGTACTCGCTACCATGAACATATGCTGTAACGTAAACAGTCTAAAATATTTTGTGTTCACGGTTTCGAATTCTACTGTATGTCCAATAATCTGTAATAAACCAGTATATTTTTACCTTTTAACTTAGTCAGTATAAATAATGATTGGTCAATATATTCCTGTTTTTTTTTTGTTGGTATAAATAATAAAATTGTAATAATATATCATATTAAATTTGAATTAACAACCGATAAATATGTTGCGAATGAATCTGTTCCCCTACCTTGTGTATGAGTGTAACTAGCATCCAGTCATAGTCACGCTGTCACGCTGTCACGCTGCACTCACTACGCGGCCGTGCACTAGCGTCACGTCACGCTCACCGTGCGTCGCGGCGGGCAGCGTGCGTCCGACTCAGCGTGCCGGCTCCGGCGTCGGGGTGCCCGGCGTCGCTCACGCGCACAACGGAGCACACAGAGTGGGAGAATACAAACAGCAGGAGAGAAACTTTAGACAAAGAATAGTGGAAAGGGAAAGGGTTTGCATCCCGGTGCAGTCAAACAGAAAAAATGTACGTGGACAAGATAAGCATAATAATTAGTGTCAGACTAAAACACGAAACTAGAAGAGGAGCGGAATATTCGGTTACGGTTTCGGTTTCGGCCGAAAACCAATCCGAAACCGAAACTTATATAGTTAATTACAAATTTAGTTAAAATTTTATTAAATACGGTAATCTAGTGTTTTTCTTACCTTTAAAGAGACTATCTTTACTAAAGAAGTAAAGACTTTAGTTATATATCACGACCTCAGGAATTATTATTATTACACTATTTTCGGTTGGGCTAAAGTTTCGGCCAATTTTGGTCGAAACCAACATTTTTGACCGAAGCTGGTTGAAACCGAAATCATGGAACTTCGGTCGAACACTAATAATAATAATAATTTACTTTACATAGTGATAAACAATCATACATCAAACATTCTTCTTTAAGAACTTCTTTCATTCAATCTTGTCCTGAACTCAATCGTCTAACAGAATTTTTTATTTCTTTTTTGGAATGCCATTTTGAATCACTTTTCGTTTATGTTTAAATGTTCATCCAATGATGTTTGAGCATAATGTAAAACTTAAAATTGAGATTATAATTTTAATTTTATTATTATTATTATTACGTCATACGTATAACTTAAGTTATACCTGATTTTTCTTTGTTTATCATTTCCGATACTAATTTTAACTAATAAGTTGTATTGGATTTAGGATCATAAATTTCTCCATTTTTTTTCAAATACTTAAAAACAACTCACGTGTCGATCTGAATTGATTCTACTAATCTATCTCGGCGAGTGGATTACTTAGGATCAGTTTGCTCAGTAGAGGGGGTAAAGTGATAAGTTGTTATAATTGGAATTTTTGATCTAATTTTAGTGTTCTTCTTCTTATGTATATTCCAATCTATCTGATGAAGTTCTTAGTATGTACCTAATTACTTATCCTCTCCATATAAGTATCGCCTTTCTGTTTGTAATGTAGAATATCCATTACTTTCGTAATAAGATTTTCTTGCCCCATTTTGTTATTATACTAAAAAAAAGAAATACAGGGTATCAAGAACAAACCTAAAAAGTACATTTTAGTTTTAATATTGTTTATTCCGAAATAATCCAAAAATAACCATTTTTGGGTCCAACATTTTTGTTTCTGAAAACAGTCCGTACTCATATTCGTCGATGTGCTGTTGTCAAATTTAAATACATAATTTCATTAGCTCTTTTTGTTTCTGAAATTTTTGATCTCAAAAAATGCCCTTCAAAAAAGTATTTTTTTTGAGTAGATCTCAAAAATTAGGAGATATATAATCTCAAAGATTTTACCAGTCGATTCTACGAATAAATTTAAAGAAAGAAATGTTTTCTCCGCATATACCTTCTTTGGAACAAATCGGTAAAAATGAGAAAAACTAAAAAAAAAAACTAATTTTAGTTTTTCTCTGGCGAACTTTGTTTCTCCAAAACTTTTCATTTTCTGTAGTTCAAAAAATAAAATTAACACCTGTTTGTTACTAAACAGCCCTCTTTCTATAAGAATGTTCACTATTGATATCTCGAGAAATATAATAGATACGAAGTTGGTTAAATTAGCAAATATTTGCCATATTACAAGACGATTAAACAACAACTAACTAACATTTTTTTTAAGCCAGTGGTTCACAAGATATTTGGCCCAACTTTCTTATTTTATATGGAACATCCTATATATTTTCATATATTTGGCATCTACATAGAATTTTAAATCCAGTGATATGTTTGAAATTAATTTGTAATTAAATAACATATTTCCTATGTTGGTATTAATTTTTTATAGTTCTATCTAAAAATAGCAGTTGCCATGAATAAATAAAAAACAAACATCAAATTCTACGTTCTTATCACGCTAATTCTATCTTTAAATTGAAAAAAATAGTTAAAACCAATACAAAATTTAATAAAAGTGACCATAAAAGATGCAAAATAAAAAAGAATCAATTTCATAATTATTACTTTTTTCAAAAGGTTGAACCGATGCCTTGATCTTCATAATGTCCCAAATTCCCTTCTCACAAATATGAGAAATGACAATTATAAAACTTTAATATCTATATTATATTATAACAAAGGCAAAAATCTGCAAATTTTGCAAATTCATGTATTTATGAAATTGTGAGTGAAATGTGCTCCATATATAGCAGATAAGGGAATTGGTACACAACACCCCAATTACCCACTGAGTATTTAATACCAGCTGAATGATTTTAATTCGATTTTGATGAATGCTGCACCCTGCATTCACATGTGGTTGCCAATTGCTATTTGTCCCATGGAAGTCGTGAATAATGCATCTGTTCTATTTATTCAGTTGCAATATTCGTATATTCGTATTAAGATCAGCACTTTCAAATCAAAATATTCATTTCAATGGACATTCATTGTGTAAATAAAAACAAATTAGTTCAATATTGGTTTTCAATAATCGTTTAATTAGCAATTGAAATTTAAACTAAACAGACAATAAATAAATAGTTGCCAGATTATATTTTTTGTTAATTAACAAACAATTCATTTATTACTCAGTTAATTTAAATATTTGTATATCAAATTTTCAAATAATAGGATTACATTGAATATTTAAACTTTTAATATTGTGATTCCAGCACTCTACTTCGTCTCGAGCTGAAATGTTCACACCCCGTAGGGAATAAGTGACTTTCTGCACATGTTGCACAATATACTATAAGGATAATTTGGATCTGTAGGACGCAAGTTCAGTATGAAAAGAGCGTTCTAACAAACTTCAAACCCAAACTCTGACCGTTATTCGGCTGTTCCTACAAAATTTCTGACCCATTCCAGTTCTCTGACTGTCAAATTATTTTACCTTCATCTATTTTAAAGAAACTGATTTGTACCCTAAAATAAGTGCGAGTTATACCCTTAAAAATATTACCATTGAATTTCTCACATTAAAGTACTTAGGTATATATAAAAATTTCCGTCTAAAAATTCCCACTAGTACAGCTACAATTACAGACTGAATATCAGCCAATAGGAATCCATATGACCAGTAATAATGCGCGTCTTATATGATATACCGAGTATCCTGAGACTCTAGCACTCAGTCCCGTTGTACGGCCCCCCAGAACTGGTACGAATAGTAATGACGGTTCAGAAATCCGCAAGTATTTTCAACAAAAACATGATCGGAAACTATCCATTGTTTGCGCATGCGTAAACTACAATACATGTCAAGGAAATTAATAATAAACTGTCAGAACTATTTAGTTGGAACAAACCTATAATATATTTTTATAGCTATTTATTGTCTTTATAATAATTAAATATGTTTATTAGTATTTTTTAAGTTGCGTACACTTCCTTTTAGATATGTATCCATTTATAAAGTCTGTAGAACATCAAAACTTCTCAAACAGCATTATTAAAATTTATAACTTAGTTAAACGTGCGATCGCTTCTGTCGTGCTCTGATAGATGATGGAATTCACGCTATCTGAATTAGCCTGATGCGAAAATGAAAAGGAAATCCTTAACTTCAACGCGAGATATTTGCATTTTCTTTCAAAACATTTGATTGAGGGCATCATCTTGCCAATTTGGGTTTCAAATTTTATTGATATTTTAATTCTTTTGTCATTTTTGAAGGGAAAACGCATAAGCGGGTTTCAATTACTTCTCGTTTAACAGAGAAATATGTTTTTAATCTTTTTATGTATCAGAAATTAATTGTTTTTTTTTATAAAAAAATAATTTATACGATTAAAATACAATTCACAACTATTTTATCTCCCTATTGATACCACAATCATTGTTATCAGTTGAAAAGGATGGCAACATTCTGCAAAAAACTATTTTCCCATGTTAATCTTCTATGTGTATCCTTGAAAAAAAAAACACCCTGTATTTGTACTTGTATCATAATTTTTAAAAAGTATAACTAGATTTTAGTACCTAGTTCCATACATACCTACTATAAAATGTATTTAATATTTTTACAGAGACTGTAAAGTCGAAACATGTTTCATTACAAAACATAAAAACTTACAATTGAATAATGAAACACGTATAAAATACATTTTAACTTTACAATGCTAAAAAGATTTAAATTGCTTGCTTAAGTAGAAGCTTATATGTACTAACACAGATGAAAATATGAAAAAAATTCATTCATAAAAATATTTTAAATAAATTGTGAAAAGACCCCATTATAGTAGGTAGTAACAATGTTCTATTTCTCGACAAGTTCTGTCACTGGTTAAATTTAATATACTTATTTCTGTTACATGGAGTATTGTATAAACATGTATTGTATTTTCTCTGTGAAGTATGGTCCAGTTTGTTGAAAACAAAATAATTAGTGTGCATTAACAAGTAGGTACACAAGCATTAATAACACACTGTTACCTTACACATACATAATTCATTGATCCCTATAGAGTAATTTGGACACCGGAACAAATATCTTCATTATTTCATCCAAGGATATATTAAACATGACATTATCAACCATGAAAAATACTTATTGACTAGTTCATACATTAACTATAGAGGTGGTTGACTTTTTAATGTGTTCCGACTCGAACTTTGAGCTTTAACTCAAAAATAGGTCAATATATTTTGAACAACTTTCAGAGCAGACAATTTTACTTTTTGTCGTGTGTTGCTCTTATTCTTACCTTGAAAAAAATATAGGTAAGGTCATTGAAGAACACATCATATTTAAAGTTTCAAAATTAGTTTATTAATTTTTTTTTTTAATATTTATTACTTGAGAAATCAAAGGTTGAAAAGTACGAAATTCGTAAGTAAGGAACATTTGGAAATTCATGCATTAATAATTGTTTTAAGATGTGAAGATTTTATTTAAAACTTTAGAAATCATTGAAATACAGGATGTCTGTTTTAAGAGGCTAGCCATTGGGATCTCGAGAACCGTAAGATATACGAACTCGGATAAATTGGGGCAAAGTTGGCTATTATATTTGTTTTCTTCAAAAAATGCATAACTTACTAGAAATGAGCAAAAAACAGATTTTGGCCAATTTACTTTTTGACATAACTTTCTTGTTTCAATTCTTACAAGTTTCTAGTTTGCGAGGAATTGACAGCGGTCCTCCAAATTTTTGTAGCTCGAAAACTTTTGGAGGAATTCACACTAACTTTCAATTTTCATATAGGGCCCAAAGTTGTCTTAAGTACTATTAAATAGAGTTTTTTTTTCTCATTCTAATAATATAAAACACATGTACATTAAAATGAAAATAAACTAAGAAATTAGAAAATTGTTAATTTTTTCCATTTCGGTCAAATGTGCTTTGGAAACAAAAATAGAAAAAAAGAAAGAATTTATTTTCTTTTGCTTTATGATTTGAATAATTAGAATTAACTAAATCAATAAGTTTTTCTCCCTTGGCATTTTAAACAAATGATTTTCGTATGTTGTCGGCTAGCTCAAGTAAAGATATACTGCCGATCCGGTCGTTTCCTATCGCAAACTTGTCGACAGCGGCGCGATCGGCTCGACACAGACCGGAAAAATATACTCTACAAGAATGCCGAGAAATCCGGCCGCATCACCTCACTGCCTTTCGACTATACTCTATTTAAAAACTACGAGGAGTGAATGCTGTAGTCACGTTTACACAGTGATAATTCACAATAAAGTTTAAAGCACATAAAACTTGTGAAATATTACAAATAAATATAAAATACAATAATAACGTGATAAGAACAATGAACTAAAAAAACTGATAACCGTGAAACGGAATTTGAAGCACTTTTTTACACGATTGATGATGTGACAAATATTGTTGAGTGTAAAATTGGCGCTACGTAAGCCAATCAGAAGTATTTATTTTAATGCGCCAACTTCAGATCACTCCTCCTAGTTATTAAATAGATTATAGTGTGCACACCTCCATAAGAAATTAGGGAAACTTATTTCTGCCGATCTGATCGCTGCCGGTCGGTGCTGAACAGTGTGGTAGCCTGTTACGATAATTCCTTGCATAATGGGATGATGATTAAATTCAATAAAAATGAAAAATAAATTTTATTTTATTTTCTCAAATATTTTTCTGCTGTATTGCTCATATCTTGTGTTGTTCAAATTCTCAAGCGAACTGATATCGGTACTGACAACTGTTTTATTTCCTAGTAATTTATAATTTATAAATATATTCTCCGTTTTATGATTTTTATTTTTAATAGAATTGTACGAAGTATATTTCCTTCCAAACCAGTCTAATGTGAAATTATCTGGAAGAGGAAATTTCATTTCAGTAGAAGCGATATTCCGGAAATTTTATTTCTGAGTGCGAACGCCCTAAGAGTTTTATGAACAATAAAGATTTCGAGCAGACTAACATTGTTGCAGTTTTCCAGCAGTTGAATTATTTGTTACATTTTTCGATATATAAATTGTGTCGAGCTGATTAAAGTATTAAATTTAATGTTGTGTAATTAAAATAACATTTTATAAATTGTGCACAAAATGACAGATGGAAAATTTTATTATAATTTTGTAATAAAATAATTTATACTATTATATGAAAATATAAAATGTTTAATGGAAGCACTGTGGTGGGTACGAATTAAATCAGAAAATGATAAAAAATGGCAATTAATTATTACCTAATGTTAATATTTATTCTGCAAATGGATTCATTAAATGCGAGTGTTGTTTTGTTTACTATAATTTCATTCGTTATTCCCTAAATATAACGAAAACAAATTGCCTATCCCAAAAAATTTTCATCGCGCAATTTATCAAAACACTTGACATCCTAAATTGTTTATTTACAAAATTACAAGAGTCTCTTCCGCAACAACAAATTATAAACGAAGTTTCAAATTTTCAACCAATCAGATACCCCGTTGCTTTAATTTTCCGAACGTAATATCGCAACAAAGCTCCATTCGTTTATCAGTAAGGGGTAAAATGGATTATTGGAATTTATCTTCACAGGCCATTGGTTTATTAGCTCTATTCATATTTACAGCTTATGTTCGGATAATGATTAGATTCAATATTCTATAGTGAACTAGTGAACTAATATCAACCAACAAATGAGCTTATTTGTGTATAAATAGACCATTGCGTTGTCGTCGAAATTAGGTTAATTTTATTTGCTATTGTATAAATCAGTGTTTCTCAAAATGGGATACGGGAAAACAGTGGCGAAACTAGCATTTTTATTGTCCAGGGCTACACATTTCTTGACCCTCCCCTAAAAAATGCATTTCGAAAAAAATTTAATTTTTTTTTAATTTAAATTTTTTATTTTTTTTAATCAAAAATTTTCAGAAAAACCTATATCTTAAATTTTAAACCTTAACCAACAATCAAAATAAAATAAAACAGGCTAACCAACAAATTTATAAATCATCAAACTAACTAACTAACTAAAATAATATATAAATTTATTCCGAAGGAAATATTGACTTACAGAATCCCACTCCTGTTTTGCTGACGGTTATTACATTAGAAAATATATTTTAATAAAAAAAAAATAATATTAGACTTTTCGTACAAACATTAAAAAACTAATAAGAAAAAATATAAATTGTATTTGTTTAAACTGTGGGTCTGATTTAAAAAAATTGTTATTTAAAAAATTGCGTTTTTCTATTAATGTAGCCCACCTTTCATATTACACCACGAGCCGCCACTGGTGTTAACAAATATTTTAAGGAGTACGCACGGGTCGACAGTTTGGGAAATAATGGTTTAAATTAATGTGGAAATATATACGTACATAGCTACAAATTGAATAAATATTCTACTTTCATTTAGAAATATAAATAGACTTATTAGTTTTAGTTTTTTCATGATAAAATACGATGATATTAAATTTAACCTTTTCAGATTCTTAATAAACATCAATGTGACTATTATTTTTAATACATAATTTTAAACCAAATAAAATTCACCGTTTTACCTTTTATCGTATGACTCTTACAAAATTTGAATAAAAGTTACAGTAGTTTTATTTCGATTATATTTTAAAATGTTCTCTTTTACTTTTGTAAACAAGAATATTTGCTTTGCTCGATTATTGTGCGAGGGGTACATATTTGTATATATGTACGAGTATTCTCATACACAAATAAGCAGCAATAGTGTTGTTATGTCAGTGCAAAGGTAATGCTAACAAAAACTGTATTTACTTTTAAAATGAGGCGCAAGTGAAACGATTTTTTGCTGAAGTTTTGTGAAATTCAAACTAAAAGTTAATATTTACTCAGATACAAACAGCTGAGTCCAAATCGCGAGGGATTAAGATGAAAAAGAATACACCCAAAAAATAAAGCTTGAAACTAATTAAAATGTCACGGAAAAAACTATTGCTGTATTCACTCAAGGATTAGTAATGTACAGGGTGGTGACTCGAAAACCCGGACATAGAGATTTAACATGTAAAAATCATAGTTTCATAACTTCCTGCTTCCCTAATTATTTCAGGTAAAAAAGTTTTAAATAACAATTGTAAAGCACAAAATTTTGCATCTGAGTCAATGAGCAAAAATTATTTTACATGTTTTGTAAGCTCAGAAATTAGGTATGAAAATGACGTAAATCACCCTAAAAATAGCGGTAAGCATGGAATTGAACCAAAAATTTACAAATGTTTAACGGTTTATCTTTCAAATTAGCTGCGTTAGTTTATTTTTAGCATTATTTAAAATTACCTAAATTTTGGATTTAAAAATATCATCAAAATAGAATTGCTATATTTTTTAGCTTAACTTGACACAACAGTAATTATAAATAATAATAAAAATAAACTAACGCAGTCAACTTGACAAAAAAAGCGTTACCCGTTTATTATTTTTGTCCTGCTATTTTTGGGGTGATTTATGATATTTTCATTGTCAAATTTTATGTAGGTACCCATTTTTTTAACATTTATTACATTTTAAAAATATATTACTTTTATTTTCAAAATCAGTGACATATTTATTACCAATTTAGCAAAAAAAAACCAACGCAAGAGCTTGTACTCTTAAATCTTAGTATTCCTGCACTTTTCTTGTCTTGTCTTGCTTTGAAATTTGTAGCTCGTGTCTTGTTATTGTCAGTCTTTTTTTCAAGACTGATGCAAAACCAAAAAAAAATACAAGACTCTCATGAAATACGATATAAGTTGATTTTTCAAAACATTTTTTTTTTAATACAAGAGAAATAAAAATTCTGTTTATTTGATGAGAAGATTCGTTCTAGCTTTGATTTCAATTAAAATCTCCAGTTCTCACATATAGGTTTTCTTTGATAACTGATTCCTCTATATTGGCTTCTTTTCCATTAGTAATAAAGTTGGCTTTTTCCAGCTCAGTGCGAGATTATGTTCCACGGTCTGTATAAATGATTCGCCAATTTCCCTATCTGTGTTATCGACTCACCGCAGCTACGTCTTCTGAATAAAGAATTACAACTGAAACAATTTTGTTTCAACGGAATTTTACAGCGAATATTCCATCAAAGACAAGGAAGATATATATTTATTAGATTTTCATATATGTATGTAGGAAATATTTAAAATTGATTTCATTGTGTTCTTATATTCCATTTTTCATAGGTTTTCATTTTTAAAAGATAATAAATTAAAAAATGTTTGAAATTCATATTTAATGTACTGTTAAATAAATGTATTTTTATATCTTCTGGATCTTATCGAAGTTAAATAATAAATAATTGATTGATACTAAAGTACCATGTTGCATGTATTTTTTAACCTTTCGTCATATATCAAATATCATCTTGAGCGAAGGGTAACAAAGTACAAAGTAAATATAATTTTCTGTTACGTGTAGACATATCATTAAATTTCCTATCAAACGTAAACTTACGACGCATTCAAGGTCATTGTAAGGAATTATGATGTCCTTACAACCTACTTATATTAAAAATAAATTAATCTGATGAGCAGAGTGGAAAACATTTATTATGAATCACTTGTTTTCTATTGTTTCTCTTGTGAGTAATGTTTTAGTGATCAAGTCTGTATTGGTTGATATGACAGCTATATTATACAATTGTCTCACGTTATTTTGAAAAATTTGTTCGATAATAATTTTACTGACTTGTCAAAATTACATGGTATACAATTATGACTTAATTACTCTGCTTACTTTTGTCTATGTTAACAAAGGCCTGAAACCGGTAAAATAGATTAATCACAATTCTAATAAATTTACCGAATCATTAATTACTTGTAATAGTTAAATGTGGCTAGGTAGAATTAAAAATATCAAATTTTAAATAATGATATAATATTATATTATGATTTACAAAAATTATCATATATTCATAATTAATTAAGATACATTAAAAAAACACTTCAGATCTTCATGAAAACATCACCTCCTGTTGCACGGATTAACACCAAAATCTAATCAGATCTAATTTAGGATGTCAGAATATTATAATCCAAAATTTCAACGTTTTTTGTTCACTAGTATTTGAGTAATCGTTACAACAATTTTCATCTATTTATCCATCCATCCACACACTCGAACATACATCAATCTAAAAATATTAAAATCGTGTTCTAGGGACTTCAAATGTGTTTATCTATTGAAAACTCACTATCCGATTTTTATTATGATTCCAATACCTCTCTTACTAACTGGCGAGATGTAAAAAGAGGAATATAGGTATATAGAAAACTATCTTCCTCTAGTACTATTCAGAAATAAAATGAAAATTCCCAATTTTCCCTAAAGGGGAATATTTCTAAAGAAAAATTCTGCAAAGGAATTCCGGGAATTTACCAATCACTTGTCATAATGTTGAACAACATGTAAAAAAATTACATCTGCATATACATGCGAATATAAATGAACTACATATCTTCTACATCGTCAAATCTTGCTGTCAGATAACAGTGACAAAAACTCATGTTCTCCGGCAACATTAATCTTCCGCGCATTATGCAACGAATTCGAGGACGGGGTGAGAAATATCCGCGGCAGGATATCATAATTCAGTTGCGCCTGCAGACGTTTTAAAACGGGGAACATCAGCTGAAACGCGGGCGCAAACTGATGTAATGTACCTATTGTGAGACGATGGTTGCATTTGCGGGAAGTTTAGCTAAATGGTCCTTAGGGAGTGAGTTTGTAAGATGTTTAAATTGAAGATAAAATCGCGGAAGATTTGTAGTAGATACTGTAACAAGCATGACTCATTGCCGATGATTCTAGATAAGGTTCGAGATTAATTACCCGCAAGTATAAAAGTTTCGAGACGAGTCACTGTGAAGTTGATTTGAGTTGGGCAGTAGTGGAGAACGGGGATATGGGAAGTAGAAATAAATATTTAGTGGAAATAATTTTTGTATCATGTGAATATACAGTGGCTCACAGAATTATTCGTACACCTAAGTTATCTATTTAAAAAGTGATAAATAGAGTACTTTAAAAAATAAAATTGACATATTACTGACGGGATCATATTCTCTCATATTCCAGAAATAAAATGCAATAGCCAATTATGAAAAAAATATTATTTTTCTTATGTAAATTAAATAAAAACAAAATGCATACAAAAAATAGGTACACAAAATTATTCGTACATTTATGAAATTTTACATATTACGAGTCAATATTTATATTTATAAATATAAAACATCTGTAATTACGTAATTATCATTTGTTTGAGTATTTTGTAAAAGGTTTTTCCAAAAATGGATCGCAAAACAAGAAATTACGGTAGTTGAAAGACGAATCTATTTGAAATGACTTTGCCAGTGTAAATCTTTAAGGGAGGTTGTCAAAATTGTATGAATATTCCTCTCAATAGTTAAGAACATTAGAAGTAAATATAAAAATGAGGAATAGTTGAAAAATATTTGCCGTGGGGGCCGTAAGAAAATTTTAAATCAGCAGAATGAATGATTTATTGAATATTAAATGAAATTAAATTCTAAAAACCCCTGAATAAATTAACAAAAAATATATCTGAAATTTTTGGAGGATACCTATATTGAAACATATACTATTCGAAGAAATCTAAGAAATTTTGATTTTAATGGCCGTATAGTCATAAGGAGCACCTACATATCCCCAAACTATTATGATCCTGCCGCCGTGTTTCACTATTCTACATAAATTGCAGTTATTAAACTCAGAATTTGGATTTCTCCAATCAAAAGATTTACCATTCTACTCAAATCCACAAAATTACCAATTTCCAAAATACACAATCCGTGTTAATGTACTATTTGCAAAGGTGAGTCTCTTTATTTTATTTTGTTTGGAATTGTAGGACCCACTTTTTCCTATAAGACCATTAGAACCAAAATTTCTTAAAGTTCTTTGAATAGTCTATGTTCCAATAGACCCTTAAAAATTTTAGTTATTCTTAATGTTAATTTATTTATGGAATTTTTGGGATTTGATTTCACTTAACGCTCAATATATAGTTTATTCTGCTGACTTAAAAATAATTTAAGGCCTCCACGGGGAATATTTTTTTACTGGTTCTCATTTTTATATTTACTTATAAGGTTCTCAACATTTAGTGCGATCTTCGTTTAATTTCGACAACCTCCCTTAAAGATTTACACTGGAAAAATAATTTCAAGCAGATTCGCCTTTCAGTTACTATAATTTTTTTTTTGTGAGCCACTGTATATATAACGTAGAAATTAACACTGTGGTGTACAAATGAATAAATATTAGATAATAATTAGTTTTATAAGTGTGTTATTTACGTTTAAATCAGAGTGTTTCTTACTTTTATCGTTATTTAATAAAAATTTTGAAACGAATATACAGGGTGGAAATGAACTTAATGTCATAAATTTAAGGGTGAATAGTATGATATGTGTAGATTACGAAAGTGAAAGATTTTTTTAAAAATTCTAAAAATGAAAATTCGACTTTTCTTATGGAAACTTTTTTTTTTACTGCTGTTTTAATTCATATTTCATTAAAAATATGTTTATCAAAAATACATTCAAAATTAGTTGTATAAGATATTATCCTTAATAATTAAATTAAATAGTATTTTTAACGAAAATTACGTTTTTATTTATAGAAGAAAGCAAATGCGTTGTTCGTAGTCCAGTGGTACCAAAAATGTTAGTTTAATGAAAACTACCCTTAAATATGCGAATTTTTAAAAATACTATCACTTTCGTAATCTACACATGAACACATGTCATACTTTTCACCCTTAAATTTATAACATTAAGTTCATTTCCATCCTGTATAATATCCGTAGCTTTAAGCAGTCTGTTTTCAAATAAAAAATTTGCAAAAAGATTTTGAGACTCTTATGCAACTGCATAAGTAATAATAGTATATTTATTTAAATACATATGACGCATTTTCTTTAAATTTTACTCTATTCACGCGAATACAATGGGCACTAATGGTTTAATCAACAAGAGCACTTAATTTTGATAAATGTACACCTATAAAACCTAACCTATTATTTTATATAACCATCCATAATCAAAATGTCGTTACAGAAATGTATATCTTAATTTGGGACAGTTGGAGTATTAAAATATTAGTCCAACAGGCAACAAAAATTATTATAGGAAATTTATGCCCTGACTTATCGTTCTAGTGTAATCAATAAATAAATTCTTGAAAGATTGTTTCAAAGGTAAAATAACGAAATAACATTCTAATTATTTTTACATACACATCAAAGTAACAAAATAAAAAAATGATGTGCCCAAAATAAAAATCATAATAATGATTTATTTAATTTTTTCAACAAGATCAGTACTCGTATTTTATATTTTACATATTTTTAAAATAAATTAGTCCTATTGTCAAAGTAAATTGTCCATAATAGAACCCCATTTTTATCTCTCAAGTGATATATTTAAAATCTTTTTCACCGTATAAAATTTTAACAACGAACCAATTTAAAATAACTGATGCGAGTTGTACGTGATACCATATCTGCAGTACGCGAAATAAAATTATCTGAAAGAAAAATGAAGAATATGATTCCAGGAAATAAAACAAGAATAACAGAACATTATTTTAAAATGAACTTTATTTTCGTCGTTATATATTTTCCATATTATCACAATAGAAAAAAGGTGGTGATTTCGTATTTATTATTGTTTTTTCTTTATTTCTTTTTTATTAAAACATTTTCACCCTTCACTTAATTGTCCTTCGCCAAGAATTTATATTGTCTCATTTTGCCCGAAAGTGGTGTCCTTAACTGGAGTGGACCGGAAGGAATCCTGGAGTCTTTTTCCTTTATCATGAATTGTAATTTCTGTATAAAGTTTCCATATCCCATATTAATTATTTATAAGATCAATAATTGTCACTTTTTGTAGGTATACTATTAGGAAATTAAATGTGGATTATAATAAAAAATGTATTCATTTACTTTTGTTTCTTGTAATATTGTAATAGTGGATGAAAAATTAAATTTTATATGTTATTACTTATTAGATATAATATAGTCATGTACTGGAGTAATGTATATTATTATTAATATTATTCGTACAGATAAATTTAGAAAAGAATTTTCATTAACAATTTAACTCCAATATAAACTAAGCCATTAAGAAAATACAATGTTATCGTTTTGAAAGCGAATACAAAAAAAGGTAACTTTTAAAATTGATAAAACTGTATTTATCTTTCTCCTACCAACCAAATATAAACACTAACTGCATTAATGTCCTGTCCTTTCCATTATTTGTCGATAAATTATCTCGCCGAAGTACATTCTAGCATTTTGATAAATTTTAGTTTGACAACTTGTACCTGACAGCAATTTGACTCGAAAATTGGTTAAAAATAATATCACGTCAACATTTCGTGATCAACAGAAATTGGGGGGGGGGGGGGGGGTCTAGGGGCTTGGTTATATTTAAAGAAGATGATGCAATGATGGCTGACTTGTCAACACCTAGATGCCGATAAAAAATCATAGATCAATGCAGTCTACAAACAAGATAAAAAATCTAATATCTAAAATAATTCAAAATAAATATATAATTCATATATTTTGACGTTTCTAATAAAACCCGGATTTTTTTAAAGAACCCAGTTGGGTTGGGTTTTTTTGTGAAAAACCCGGGTTTTTCACAATCCTGCCCAAAACCCTACACACTCTGAAGGATGCTATCCGTTTGGAAATATCCCTCATATGAAAAGATATGCTTCATATAGCTACGCAAAATCTTAGAATCTTCCTGCAGTTTATTGACAATAACGGCACCATTTGCAAGAAATTATTATTAAAACTGAGTGAAAATAAATATATGCTTATACCAAAACAAAATAATTATTGAATTTTTTTATTTCTAAAAAATTACATAGTACGCTTATGTTTCAGTAAAACTTTAACCTTCAAAAACCTTTCTGTTTTACCCTCAATTCTCCAATCAATAAATTCCTCCCTCAAACCATTTTATAGCACCCTAACTTCACCTCATCTACCATCCGCTAGATGTCAGTCTCAGTCTCTCAGTATTCCCTCCTCATATTACCTCTTCGAAATATATTGTCCTCAACCATACAATTTCACGTTTTGTCTCTGTTGTCATCAACACAACCTCAAGAGGCCTCTAATTACTACAAGGTACAAGGGATGTAGTTGTCAAGCAGATGATGTTAAGGAGGCGTATGTGAGAATCTTAGTACTCTGTGGAACACTTGAAAAAGAAGGGTTTGTTCTTATGTTTATAAATAGAGATGCTACATGACAATATGAGAATTATTTAAGGTTCGTGCGTATGGTAGGCAAGTTAATGGTGAAAAATTGTTTTATTGACTTGTTACCGTTGAAGAATTGGTTTATAAATAAATAAAAAGGGACATGCGTTTAGCTTTTGATAAGTCTACTATTTTTTCAGTTTTATTTCAGCGTTTCAGAAACTTGTAACTCTAATGTACAGAATATTAATAAATGATATGCTTAATATCAGATAGAATATTTAATTTGCTAATTCAGTTCTAAACACCTATTAGTAACTAATAATATCTTCAAAGATATTTAAATATATTAAAAATAATAATTTTTTATTCTCCATAAATTTATTGAAATAGTAAGAAATTTATAAATATTTATAATGTATAGAGGTTCAATTGCATGTGTTACTTTATTAGAAATTTTTAATTATTTATGTAGGAACAATAGCTATAAATATTCTTTTTACAAATTAGATTATTATTAAACTCTAAAATTATGTCGATTTTATCACCTCTTGTTAAAGTACCGGATACCTTAAATCGGTAAATAAAAAAATATCGGATGGAAATAGTGGTGGTCAAAAAATTGACCTGTTGTTTTCATCTTTCTCGTACTCATATCATTTTTAATATAACTTTGGATTTAAGAGAAAATTAGTATATTTCTTTTGCCTATTATTAAATATATAAAAGAAAAAAATCAATATTTGTATGTACAACAGGGAAAGGTACCTAATATGTTTAAAAATTATGTTCTTCATTGTATTGGTGTATTTTAAAATCACTTAATGTCTCTATTCTCGTTTCTATTTGTATTGCTCTAGAGTACGATTACTGAGGGAAAAAGCCAATAACGTCATAGACACTTGTACGTAGGTGATGACGTAGCCTAGATACGTCACTGTTAGTCATGAACCAGTGGCGTACTATTTAATTATTTCTCTACAAGTATAATCGCTTGTATTATTTTAATTTAATAATATGTTTACTAAAAATTGTTGTCTACGTTCTACATGTAAATATTATAAACAGAATTTTTAGAACATATAATAACCAAACACAACCTAACAAATGACATTATTGATACTGACAGTTCAGAATCAGTCCGAAATTTGTTCCAACAAGAACATAGTCTTGAACTACCCATCATTCGGGCATGCACAAAATTCGATACATGAACTAATCACAAACCGTCGGGAATATCTAGTTGGAATAACGTACAAACCTATATCACAAAATAGGTTTATATGGAAGCGACAGTAAGACAGAGAAGCGAAAATTAGAGAGAGATGGGGAAGGTGAACAAATTTAAAGGGTCCGTTGTTTAAAATCGGAAAGTTTCCTCACATCTGAGAGAGAGATAGGGAAAGAGCATATATTTAAAAGTCTACACAATGCTTCAAGGTCATAGAACTGACTAGCAGAACATGAAAGGTACCGACACGGGGTGTCGCTTCTGTGTGTAACGATTCTGTGCCTATATATTAAACCTTCACGAACGTCACTGAAACTATCTAAACATCAACCGGTCATTACAGAGCATTAGTATGACAATCACAAAAATGTGTTACTGCGCATGTGACGTTGTGGCTTCTTCTTTCATCAATCAGACCAGGTTTTTCATGATTTTTTTTTCTGTTTCATTATTTCTTATTAACTTATTCTACTTATAATATAAGATGTCTACTCATAAAATATGAACAAAAAAACATTTGAAACGTAATAATTTTTTGTGAAGCAATTATCTAATGGCGATCCACATACCTGTGGGTTTAGTAAATTAGTAAATAAGTAATGTTGTATTGCGACTTTCGTTTGTTGTATGTAATTTCCATACGATCAATTTCACATATAATTTAATTAGAAGAATTGACCGTAGACTGAAAGCATTAATTCAATAATAAATTAACTTTGTTGCACTATACGTCTTGCATCCCATATTTTATTGATTTCTCTCCATGAGCTCAACACGTTTTTATAATTAAAATTTAATTAACATTACTGTGGTAAGTAAAATGTCAGCTACGAAAATAAACAAAATTGTGGAAGAAGATATTTCGACCTAGTTGTACACATCTTAAGCAAGGTCTACACAAGAATATCGTTCTTTATGACATTAGTTCATAAAATACTGTGGAATTTTTTGGCAATTTTTTTTAACTACTGGTCTAGACAACCACCATTACTTGACATAAAATAGTATATTTTGCAACAAGTGCAGAACATCACCTATTTTCCATGAGGTGTAAAAGTTTCGGCACGAGACGAAGTCGAGTACTTGGAATTACGCAAGGTGGGAAATTGATGATTGTGTACGAGTGGCACACTATACTTTTTCTACGGCCACACTGCTAAACATTACAGAATAAAAATACATGCATGAAAACTATTTTACATAAAGAACAATATGGCGCCGGTAAACTCACCAAGAATATCTTCACGCATGCGCAGTGAAGGTTAATTACTGATTAAATGATTTGTCACACTTTAACCTATGATTGTAGAAAATCCGCAACTTTGAAGCTTTAGAATAGTGAGAGGAATTGCCACTTTTCTTAGTGTTAGTAGAAAAAATTGTTTTGTACTATTTTTTACGTGGTAACCGTGGTAACCTAATAATAATAATAAATTATTAAGCAAACGGTCAGTTTTTAAATGAACTTAAGCCTCCAAATCTATTTATTATTTGACTCATTAAACTCAAGAAAAATTTAAACTATCGATTCACAATTTAAATTTGTCGTAAATAAGTTAATCAAATAAAAAATTAAAAATCGAAAATGAGGATAACAAACTGAAACGGCAGATATAAAAACGATCCGATGTTTTTCAATTAAAAACCTTTTATAACCTGAATTATAGATACCTATATAATGAAAACATTCAATGGTTTTATTTACAATTATACAATTATTCTCATATTTCAATTTTACACACCAAAAACTTAAATATTTTAATAATTCTATTCTGTAGTGTGAAAGTAGCTTTACTTCCTTAAATTACGTGTTGGACAATGTAATTTTGGTTTAATTATTTTCTGCGGTTTTGGTCTGGAATTATGTTGTAGGAAGTGAAACGGAAATATTTTATATGTACGTAGGTATAGATATTCAATAAGTAATGTTAATAATGAATGGGTTATTTTTCATTCTATTTTTATAGTAATGTCTGTAAAGGTACTTATTATTATTGCATTCTATTTGCGTAAGCTGTCATATTACTCAGAATAGACTCGTATTAAATTTCTTTGTTATAAAACTTTTATTTAAAAGAAAAATTTCAATATCAACTTTTTCTCTGGAATTTGATTAAATTGATCTTTATTATTGTCAATTTCATATACGGATTATTAGTCATTGTTGAGTATACCAATCTATTTTATAGTAAAGAATTTAAATAAAGGTCTCAGAACCATCGATATAATAATCCTTATTATTGCTAGACGATTTTACGTATATTTTAATGCTGTACCTATATTTGACTGCGCTTCTAAAACGGACAGACAATGGCGTAAAAACACAATGTGAGTTCCTTAACAAATTTTTATACTGTCAAAGAATTAAACTTGTCCTTGTTTTTATTATAAAGATTTACTTTTATTGTCTTGTAGAATCTTAGCTTAATCAATGGTGCAATAAAGTTTATTTTTACAGGTTTCAGGATATTAACCTTTTGTTTACATAGACAAAGATAAACAGAGTAACTAAGTCACATTGTATACCATGTAATTTTGACAAATCAGTATGGTAATCATATTACCCTTCCAAATTGTCAAAATAACATGGCACATCATATTATACCCGTACTTGATCACGAAAACGTTACTCACTAGAGAATTTTATAAAATAATATTTATTAGTAAAGTGAAACCGATAAACTATTGAACAAACCACGGATGTTATGAATCATACCAGTTGATTTTATAATTATTTATTATTTCATTCATATATGAAAGGAAATGCCTAACAAACATTAAAATTGTTTTTTTTTTCGGGATTTCATTACGAAGAAATTATCAATTATTTCCAAGGACAAGAAATATCCGATTACTAAATAGTGCATTATAAGAACGATATTTCGGTACTAGTGTTACTGATAGGGATTGTCAAAAATGTCATTATTCATGTTTCAGGAAAGTTTGCTGACACAAAATAATTGTTTATAATTAACAAATCTGCTATTTCCCTTAAAGGTAATCGGAAGCTCTGAATTTCTATTGGAAATGTAATAGACATTTATCTTTTTTTATCTTTTTTGAACATAACAAATTATTTATTTGACATTGACATTAGACTAGTTTTATGTTCTAAATTTGTGCAACAAGTGCAGAAAGTTGCCTATTTTCTACGAGGTATGAAAATTTCGGCACAAAACGAAGTCCAGTACTATAATTACACAAAGTGGTAAATAAATGATTCTGCACGTCACAGAACAAAAATACATTCACGAAAACTATTTGACATAAAGAACACTAGGGCGCAGGTAACCCCAAAGAGAGTATCTTCACGTATGCGCAATGTTAGCAATTACTGTGAGAAGTGATTTCTTACACTTTAACCCACGATTGTGGAAAAAAAGCAACTTTGAAGCTTTCTATAGTGTGAGAAAAGTACCACATGCCATGGTAGTTGTAGAAAAACTTATATGTTTTACACTTTGTGGTATCAAAATCTTTTAATATATTATTTGAAAGTAAAGAATGAATAATAATAATTCCTTTATATATTCGGAATTTATCAAGAGACAATCAATCGATTCATATGTTATTGATTCAGTCAGCAGTTCCAAAGATATAAACATTTTAGTCCTAAAATATTTTAAATTCTATTACCTAAAACCTGATCCTGTTGTTGTTCTTGTATCTTGACAAACCTTCTTTGTATACCGGAACTTATCAAGGTGACAAACAATCGATTCATTACGTTATTGATTGTGTGAGTCAATAGTATGGGACAGCGTGGACGCACTACAACATGTGGTGGCCCAGAGCTTTCTTATCCAGGACTACTTCAATCGATTAAGTGGAATTAATGATAAGGTGTGCACACGTCACATTAATTTCCAATTCGGTAATTGAGAAGTTATTGACGAGGCTGAGTTGAAAATTGGTGTAATGATTACACATGATGGACGGTTGAAGTAACTACCAATCTAGGTGAGACAGACAGCTTATTAGCTTCTGGGTACAATAACACGACTATTGGTACTTTACGACGACTGAAACAAAGGTATAGTAAATAGGTTCGTTACTAATACCAGTCTTACATAACCGAACGGACAAATATTGTAATTGGGGATTGAGGTTTGGTAAGCTGAATAATGCGATGAACTACCTATATGATGACGATGATGCAGAACACCACACAGAACACAACTCGAAAAGGACGAACACACGATTTATTTAAGATATTTAACTATTACACCTGGAAACCAAATTAATATATCGCGAAACGGCTCATCCAAACAAAAGGTTTCAAATTTTTTAACATAATTGGAATCTGCTTATTGCAATTTAAAATATTTCAAAATATAATGAAAAAATCTTAAGTTACTGAAACCACAGCAAAATCCAGAGAATTAGTGCTGTAGAATGCGCTCTGCTTTAAGCAGGCCAAGAATAAGAGCATTCTCAATATTTGCTCTTTAATTTTGGTCTACTGAAACCAGAGCACAAATTAAAAGCTTCATTGCTCCAGAATGTGCCTTGGTTTCAGCAGACCAAGAATTAGGGCAAACACTTTAGAATGTTCTAATTCTTGAACACAAGGAAGCCACAGCTCTTAAACTACTCCACAGTGTTGTCTAATTTCAGCAGACCAAGAGTTCGAGCAAACACTTTAGAATGCTCTAATTGTTGACCCACTAAAACAGAGCACAGTCCAGAGCAGTCAAGACTGCTCCAGAATGTACTTTGGTTTCAACAGACCAGAATTAGAGCAAACACTTCTGAGTGCTCTGCTTCCTGACTCACTGAAACCAGACAACAACACAATCCAGAGCAGCTAAATCTGGTCCAGAATGTGCTCTGGTTTCAGCAAATCTAGAATTAGAGCAAACATTTTGGACTACTCTGATTCTTGGCCTATTGAAACCAGCGCACAATCCAGAGCAGCTAATTCTGCTCCTTCAGGGAACCGGATGCTCCAGAAGGCGGTCTAGCCACACCACCAGGCGGGGTGGCTGATGCTGATGCTGAACTGTGCACTAACGTCTCAGGATTCTCGGTATATGCTGACACGCGCATTATTAACTGTCGTATGGATTCCTATTGGCTGATATTCAATCTGTAATATTGTGGTTGTGCTAGTCGGAATTTTAAAATGAAAATTTGTATACGTAGATAGTTTGATGCGAGGAATTCACTGATAAAATTTTTAAAAGTGTACCTACTTGATACCTCTTTTAGTGTTTGGCCAGTAAGTTAAAAATGAGAGATTCAATAATTCTTTAAAATAATAATTTTATTACTGATGTAAAAAAAAATCTGCGCTCTCCTTGGGGGCATTGCTCCTAAGAAAAATTTTGTGGGGGGCATGAGCCCCAATGCCCCCATATAATCGGCGCCCAGGGTAGACATACAATGTCAACGATTATATTATTCCTTTTACACCAAAATCCTAAATATACTTACATAAATTTTGAGATAAATTAACAGAAATTATCAAAACAATTGAATAAATAAATTAAATTTTTTTTCTTTGTTTCAGACCCGAGATCACGAATAGATGAAACAATTCCACCATTTGTCCTGTAAGTAAATTTTACTGCATAAAGTGTAAATATAGATAAATCATTTTTAAAAGTTATATTACTCTACACACGCTTTACAAAGGTAATCAGAAAACAGATCAATCATCTTCGAAGCAATGTTAAACTAATAAATTCTGTTCAAACAATCTGAAACAGTGCTGAATGATTAAATTACAAAGTAAATTTAATTATTTACCATAAATGCAAAATCCCTGTAAAGCGTCTATAAGCGTCCTCTGCTAATAATAAAACAAGTACATACCTGATTGATATCATTAGAGCGGTATTGATTTTTAGGAATTAATATGTAATAAAAGAAGATAAACGTATTTGAATAGAAAATGAATGCGTAAAAATTTCATGCCACATTATTTTCATCAGGGTTGTAATTTGGAAGAGGCGAAATATGAAATCATTTGTTATTATGTCATCGGTTAGTTTGATAGAAATTATATGGTAGTAATCTGATAAAAAAAGTCAAGTGGACATACTCAATCAGTGCTTAAAGTGGTAAACGACTGTTAATAATAGTTCTGATTTATTGATTCGAGGTGATAATTGTACACTTTGAAATTGAAAATTACTTTTCTAAATCTCCTTCTGAAAGTTCATTATTGTTAATTCTAAAGCTGATTACATTTTAGTAATTTCAAATAAATAGTTAGGTACCTACTCCAAGTTAAAAATAATAAATTATTCTAAAACATTTTTTAATTATATTTGTATTTAAATTGTTAAAAGAAAATAATTTTCTATATCATGCTAGTCACATATCAATTATGTCATATATATTTTTGTTAAAAAAATTTTAACATTAAATTCTGAAGAAAGTACTTTAAAGAATTTAATAAGTAGGTTCTGCGAAATAAATATAAAAATAAAATAAATTTAAATATAATTGGAATGGTAACAACTCGAAAAATAAGCACAGACTATACAGTAAATTAAAATATTGTTAAATTTTAATTAAATACTAAATAAACTTAAATTATGTATTTAAAAAAATATATTCTTGTCCGCCCCTGTAAACAATCATTTATACATAAAACTTTTACTTGTAAACTGTCATTTATTTGATCTCTTTTCCGCCAGAACAACTAACAAGCTACTATCCTGTACAAGTATCTGTCAGTTTTACTGGTTAGTATTCCTGTTACTAACTGTCAGTTTGGTTTTAATTTTAATTTTATTTACAAGTGAACGCACTGTCTCATCTGCCTTCTCTGACTAGCCGCCATTGGAAACATGGTATATTTATTTACATATGTCAAATTGTCGATTCCAAACATGTTAATTATTTAAACCGTTTAACTGCAATAATAATTATATTTCAAAATTAGCAATCGCAAATAATTTCCTTTATAAAAATACAGCTCCAATAATCCCGCATTATCAATATTTAATCTGTAAATAGTATTAACGTTTAACCAATTTGCAATAATTATGATAATGCAGATTTGCTACATATTGTATTTGGCAGATTATGAAATTGTAATAAGCAAATGCTTAATAACCTTACAGTCTAGGAACTAGGCCATAGAGAAGATTAATTAAGTGAATTCATAGTATGTGCAATGTATATAGAAGCTTGTGTGAGCCGTGAAATCTGCAGAAAATAGGGAAGCTTTATTACGAAATAGCAATTTGCTTTCACATTCATCAGCTTCTTTGTATAGCGACGCCGAAATTCATATAGAAACTTATCACTTAATATTATTCAAACATCATTTTTCTTTCTGGAATTAAAAAAAATATCGATTATTAAAATTATAAATTCAAGTTCAGTTATTCATATGTTTACAAAATCTGTTACAATGAAATGAATTTAAATCAAGCGTCATTTTTGTTCCAAGATATTGTAACGATCGTGACTTACTCCCGAGGAGTCATCGCGACTGACCTGTCTGATCAGGTAGCCGCACTAAAGGTCAAGTGACATAAGAACGATGCCGCAGTTGTTCGCAATTTTATAGATTCTGGAAGATTCTAGAAGTTTCGAGATGAAGTACCCGCAAGTATAAAAGTGTCGCGGCCTGGAGAATTGAATTAGAATGAGTGTGCAGAGAATTACTGAAGGTAGTTAGTAGAGGAGAGTGAAGTGAGTCGAATCGAGGCAGTCGGTCCGAACAGGGACGGTGTACAATAGAAATAAATATTTTGAGGAAATAAATAACCTATAATTTTTGTAAAAATAAATAGCGTACACATAAATACTAATAATTAGTGTGTTAATTGTGATTTACTAATCGATAAATTTAGTTTGTGCTATTTTCTTATAAATGAGAGGGTTTCTTATTTTTATTATTGTTTAATAAACTTGTAATATAAATATTCATGATTTGTGACTTTTTACACTTCACCCATATAAATAAACGTTACATTTATTACTTTTAAAGTTGCACTTCAGAACTGAATGTACGTCAAGGTATTGTTAATAATATAATAATAACCATAATTTTAATCTTGAAATCAACGGAAATATAACATTAATAACCAAAAATATTATGAGCGAAAAGAATACATCTCAAATAAGAAATCAAGAAAAAATATTATATTTATCTCACTCTGAACATTTTCTCCAACTTTTTCAAGTTGTTGTTTCTAGAGAAACTTACAATGTCTACTTTTTCCTGTTTTATTGTTTTTGTTTTCTTTGTTTTAAATTTTACTTAAAAATTCAAAGTTTATTTTTATAAATATTGTTTCAGTAATAAATAATAAAAATATACAAAATATTGTTTTGCACTTTGCACACTACATATTCTTTTCATAAAACTTTACACGTAATACATCATAATTTTGTTTTCTTTTTGAACTATGGATATGATTTATTTCAAAAATATTTTAAATAGACCAAGAATGCTTAATTCATGAAACTATTATGATTATTTCTATACTAAGCCATTTCATATACATATAAATTATTTATTAGTTTATTTGACATTTATACTTTTTGTTTTTGTTTTACATCTAATAATACAAATAAAACATACATGTTGCTATAATCCGTTAAATAACATTATGTTAAAATATGAACGCATATTCATATTAAGCTATTAATATTCTATATTTACTGATCATTATTTGAAACATAAATTGGCTAACATTTTACATAATGACAATTAAACAGTCATTTTCAATGTATATTGATTACAATTTCCCTTTGCTTAAGTTGTTTATAGGTTGAAACAAAAGAAACAACTCCCCAGTGGCGTTTTTACCCTGAGGGGGCAAAGTGTTTAAGTGCTAGAGAATAAACACTGGGGCGCAGTAATAAAATTTCTTGAAAGGAAAATACTTTTTCTCTATTTTCTTTGTTTGCAAATATTAAAGGAAAACTTCCTAGAAAAAGGAAGTACCAACTTGTTATAGCCTGTTTAATTTACTCCAAAATGTAACTACTCCATCGATTTATTGCGCAGCATTTTTATATTATATTTGTCTTAGTTTATTTTTAATAATAATATACTTTGTAATAAATTATACTATAATATAAAGGTTATGTTATGCTGCTTTATACATTGAGAAAATATAAGTAACCATTGCTTTCCATATCAATTACATTTATTGATTAACTTTTTATCAAATCTTTCTGTAACGTTCGTGACGAATTTTTAACAAGATAAATGTAATGACTTTATTCGATTAATGACATACTACAGGTGACTTATTGTCTGTAGTTTATCACAAAGTCACTGGGCCATCGTTAAAATACGCGTGAATGAACTCTGGTCAATATTACATATCTATTGTCTAGCAGAATCTAACCCAACTTCTCAAGGTCAGTCATGTATCAATTATTAAAAAATTAATGTATCATTCGCTGCTACGCATAAAGGAAAATAGACAGGAAAAATATAGTAAATATTATTAATAGACAATTTCTTAAATCGTTTCTTTTATTGCAAAATAAATAATACATGTTTTTCAAACTATTTTTACCTCCCGCCTAACAATATATAGATGAGGGAGGTATTGTTTTTGGTCAAATTTCTCGACTGTGAGTTTTTAACATATGAGCACGAATTAGGGTCCCTAGAATACGATTTTACTATTTTTACAAGAATCGTATTGAAATATGATGAACTGATTAGATTTTGACTACAATTAATTAACCGGAAGTAGTACTTTACATGAAGCATTAAACCGCTTTTCCTAAAAAAACGCCTCTAAATTAATTTTTTGCGCATAATATGTTGTTATTAAACATAAAGATTATTTAATTTTCTACCGGCCTGCATAATTACACTTTATATGTAACTTCTGGTTAAACACAAAAAATATTAATTATATTAACTTTACACATCGTTTAAGCTGAGGAATTTGTGTAAAACTAATGAGTTATTTTATTATGTTTACAAAATTTGACATATATGATGTTATCAGATTTGACGTAAATTAGTTTCAAAGATAAAATAAGTAAATATGAAACTTTTTATTGTAAAATACGAAATGATGGAACAAATATAAAAGGAATGGATTTTAGTTACGCCAAAAATAACTGTTCTCTTCGGTTTCCGACACAGTATTAGAAATATGATGCAAGGTAATTTCAGATATGAATTGAATTAAAAATATTCTGAACAAACTAATTTTAAAACTAAATATTTAATGTACTAACGATTTTTTTATAAAATATATTACTACAGTGGCGAGAGCCGAGAGGTAATGTGTTAGACATATCAGACTTTTTCTCTATATTTTTAATTTTACTGATATTGTTTACTATCAAAACAAATATGATATTTGTTAAAACCATTTATACCAACCTTAAGCATGCAACCTAAAATAAAATGTCCTACAGTAGTGCCACTAAGGGCCGGTTTTTCAATCGTCTGTCAAAGTTCCTACCAGACAGATTAAATTTATCTGGCTGGTAATCTCCATGGTAATGAAAATGCTTTTTTCAATATGAATTTATCTGGCTGATAAGTAACAGCCAGATTTAATTGTGAAATGTTAAGTTAGTAATAATTTTGACATATATTTGCTATATTCTTATGTAAATAAATATCATTTTAAATAAATTTTGAATGGTGTATTAATTTTGACTAAATAAATATCAATATCAACGGGATAATTGCAAAAGTTGTGTAAATAAAATTTTGGTATTTAATTTTATATATATTTACGAAATATTATATGCTACTCGTAAAACCGAATAATATTTTCTACATTTTGTAATGAATACACTTCAGTATTTTTGCTATTTAAATCTTTTGAAAAAATCATGATGGTCTCTCCAGAAATTAAAGTAATTTGTTATCTGGTTGTCATCTTACAACGTAAGGTCTTCTATACATCACATTAATAAAATCATTAATTCTTCTTCGTCGTCATTTGTCAATCTCAAAGAATACATTGTATTAATTCTATATTTTGACAATATCAAAATTTTTTAAAAATTTGACAAATGCTACAGAATATTTTACATTGGACCATATTCGGAACAACTTCGTAAATTTATCCTGCTGCCAAATTTTATCGACAGCATAAACTAGCTGTTAGTTTATCCTCCTATCATCTAAGACATCCTCCTGGTAACGCTAACAGATATTGAAAAACCGAAATTCGTGATTACCATGAGGATTAATTTAACGGAGACTTATCATGACATTGAAACACCAAAGTGGCACAAGATGACTTTTGAAATGGCATGCTACGATTTTAGCTCAAATCCGTCTTTTCAGATTCTAGGAATTTCCTTAAAATTTTAAGAATTTTGCTAAGTACATTTAAAAAAATATATATTTAGGTACAGTAAATATTTTTTAAGTATTTTAGAGTTAGGTATACTAAAAGATTTCATTGTCTATAAACATTAGGTAAAACATTTCTTGGAATTCCATCATTTGCTCAAGATCTTCCTTCTCGAAAACCTTATTCAGTACTTCATTTATGCTAAACCGTTTCGTTTATTCTAGCAATTAAATTTTTGATAGTATTTTGTTAGAGTTACTGAGCAAGGTTATTTCTTTCTAGTTAACTTGGTTAAAGTGACCCTTTTGTGGTACCAAATGAGATTTAATTTATGTCCCTAAAGAGTAAAATTTGTTTTATTATATTTTTTTTACTTCAATTTCTGCCTTTTCCTTTAGTGGTACGCGACATGACTGAAATTTAAGAGTTCATAAAATGTGACACTTCATTAGATAATTGCTGCCAACCGCTGTCCTATATTAATAATTAAAATTTTTAATTTTGGACTTCATTTTCTTTTAAATTACAAGATTAGAGCATTTCGACTATAAAAATCGAATTTTCAAGATAAAGAACAGGAACAACTCATAATGGAAAATGAAAATTGCTGTTTACCTATACATAATTTACAAATTTTCTCTTTCTGAAATTGAATTGACAAATCTAAATTAGAGATAACTATATTTTCTAAAATCTACAAATAGAAACAGATAAATTATACAATTAGCTTCTTTAGGTAGTAATACAATATCTATTGGAAGGAATCTGAAAAATCAGTTTCCAGTTTTCATTGTTCAGGCAACCGAGTGGTCATATTTCATTCTCTGCATAACGATATTTTATCGAGAATCTATCGTAATTGATTCATTACAGTTGAACTCTTTCTGCGTCGCATTGGTAATTAAATAAGACTGGCTTTATTAACACGACGGAAATTGATGTTTCCTACTACGGAAATTGGACAAATCGAGTTCTCTTTACTTCCCTGCAATAAGAGGACGCATCAAATCAGATAAATCCTTGAATTTTTAACGGGAACTCTTATGCAATAGCTGGAATCAATATTTCTAGCCGAGATATTCGCATTTGATGGACAGACAGCGGTCAGTGCTAAGCTAGGTTAGTTTCAAACATAAACACAATATTTTGTAACTATTTTCTTCCCTCATTTTTATCATTTTCTTATTTACTTTTTTTTGAAATTCTAGAGATTCTACGAAAATCTCATTTTTTAAAACAATTACAAGCGAAAACGGAACTAATTCTGATTAACGGTTAACCCATATTAAGTACAATATAATAATATAGGTTTTAGATTTTTAAAAATTGTATATATTGTTTCATACAAAACAAAAAATAATTCTTAATCTGAGAAAATATCACATATTTTTAGATACATATAACAAGTTATGGTGTCCGATAATAACAATATTTTCTAGGACATCTTTTTTCTACGAAGTTCTTAAATTAGATAGGTTAAGACTTAATAGAATGTATCTGAGAAACATCTCTCAATGATGTTAATTTGAATCGGTGGAACAGTTATAGCAACTTTAGATAATTTCTAATTGTAAAGTTGCCTAACGTTGACAAAGAGAGTATACTTATTTTTAAGACACCAATAAAGTGTAAATTCTATAAACTAGCTTTACTCATATTCAAATACAAATAGATAACACAGATATAAAAAAATATATATATTTTTTCAATCGGACGAAATCTCACACCTTTCCGGTGTATTTTCGAACCAGAAAGTTCATTATTCCGGTATTTTAATGTAGTTGCTAGACTACGAAAAATAATAGTCCAAGAATATTTTTCCCGCCGGTGACAAAGCATTCCCGTACAGTATGCAGTCCATTGTTTTCCGTAAATAAAAATACAATTATATTTATTTCATTATTACTGAATATAACCCGATCGAAAAAAAATGACATGTGTACCACGTAGGAAACGTGTCTTCCTTAACTCCTGGTCCTAAGTCCATTATCGTCCAAAAATGTATCACTTTTCCTACTAGACACACAATGTACTATTTTTAGTAAAATGTTCAGTAAAACCAATTTTTTTTTCATCCTTAAGAATATCGATTAAAATTACGATTAAAGTTCGTATTTTATGTTGAAAATATCGGTTACCAGTTTCTTAACCTATTACCTACATGCTCCATATAAGATATGACGGTTAGTGAAACTACGAAATATTTCAACAATATTTCTGTTAGCTTGACGTTATGAAAAAAATCAGCTATGGAATTTACACTGTTTTCTCCATTCATTCTCTAGCTGGAGTAGCAAACATAAATTTTAATATTGTAGCGTTATTCTATGATGAATATCAATGGGTTTTATTCCTTCACTACACTAGAACCGAATAATAAAAAGTTACTTCTGCCTGATGTAGGTAATGTTCTAGTGTAGTAGCATATTTTCATTTTATAGCATTATTCTATGATGAATATTTTTACTCCTTCAATGTACAAGAATAATAGAACGTTGTTTCTCCCTGGTGCAATGCCCTAATGGTATTCACATTCATAAACTGTCGTTATGTCAACATTTTCAATTGTTGCTATGTTATTTGCAAGGCATTATACATAAATGTAACATAATAGTTCCAAAAATAAATTTAAACAAAATAATTCTAACTATAACGGTTTAAAATTGTATAATAAACTTCCACAATATCTGAAGAATATAAGTAACAATAATAAATTCAAAAGTGAACTTAAGATATACTTAATAAATTTATGTTTCTGTACAATCGAGGAATTCTTCAACGAAAATTATGAAGTAAAAAAAAAATTTTGAGAGAGCAGTGTGTTTAAGACATATGGTTTTACCTTTCTTTCCATCCATCCTATTATACAACACACTTGGGTTTCACCAATCTACAGTACCAAACTACAATTATTAAGTAAGATTGTTGTACTTTTAATGTACGTCTGCAAGTAATTTTAATTTGTATCTTGACGATTCCTATGCTAATTGTATTTTAGTCTCTGGAAATAATAGTTATTTATGATATAAGTGTTAAAAGTGACATTTTACGAGTGAGTAGGGAAGTTTATGAAACGAGGCGAAGCCGATTGTAACAAACCCCACGAACGAAATAAAATCACTTTTAACACAAATATCATACACTATTTTTCCTACGACCCCAGTTATGTACCTATTATTAAATAAAAATTATATTATAGAATGACATTTATGACAGGTCATGATGTATTTGTTATGAACAACTGAACATAAGAAGTGTTAAAAGTAAATTTGTTTTTTACTTTTAATTCGTTGTCAACGACAACGTGTTAAAAATATTTACTGTGTTATAAACTGTTATTTTTAACTTACTAAGCAACTGTTAAAAATACTATTTTTAGTATTATAAAATACTATTTTTAACAGTGGGCGTAGGAAAATAAATTTAAACAAATCAAAAAATGATTCTAACTATAACGGTTTAAAATTCTATAATAAACTTCCACAATATATGAAGAACATAAGTAACAATAATAAATTCAAAAGTGATCTTAAGATATACTTAATAAATTAAAGTTTCTATACAATCGAGGAATTCTTCAACGAAAATTATTAAATAAGATTGTTGTACTTTTAATGTACGTATGTGTGCATGTAATTTTAATTTGTATCTTGACGATTCCTATGCTAATTGTATTTTAGTCTCTGGAAATAAAAATTAATATTATTATTATTTAAAAAATATTATTTCCACTTTTAGGGTAAAAGTCCGACAAATCATAACAAACATCGAATCTTTCCTGTTGTCCCTTGCTCCTCGTTGCATCCCCCTCCCTGTGACGTCATAGCGTCGCGGCGCTGTGTGTACGCTACGCTGGCGTCGGTCCCAGTCAGCAGTAAGCCTCCGAGTGCGCGTGAGTGCGTGAGCGTCCCGAGCGCGTGACCGGACTTGTGCTGTGCGTGAGCCTTTCTCTTCTTGTCTTAGTAGAAAGTGTAGTGACCATGGAGACGGAAGGATGAGAATACGACGAGATAGCAAGGTAGAGAAAAATGGGAGGATGGAATAGTTGTGGTACAACTTTTCTAGAAGGAACAGGGCATCAATTTCCTAAGGTTTATTTTTACTTTAGAGGGCTGTCTACAGTTTATAGTGTTCCGAACCACTCGGACTTTGTATTTCTATTTGGAAAATAATTGGGGACATTAGGTTTTGAACCCTAAATTTCACACATTTGGAGTACCTAAGACACTTATTTCGTTACAAGTTGCATTTCTGCAGTATTATTGTCAGTACTGACAATGGATTTCGAATCACTCGGATATAATGAGTTTAATTAATTTAGTAAATATTTAACAACGCTGGGTTTTGTACCTCAGATGTCGCATTCTACTCAATTTGAGTCGGAGTGCAAAACTAATTGAGTCAACTCTTTCCATAGCATGGTAGTATAGTTACTAGGAAGAAATATATACTTTTTACCTTCTTGCTTGTAAGGGTGGATAGGAGAATTAAATTTCCTGAGTTGCAATCAAAACATGATCTAATTTTTTATCTGTATTGGTTTCGGTACTTCGTGTGCTATCTTCAGAAGATATCGAAACCAATATAAATACAATCTGCAATTTCTTTTACACTGTCCGAATATGGTTCTTATACCTTACGTTCGAATATCATTAAAATGCAAATAAAATTGTAACGAAAAAAGTACTTAGAGTTTCGTGGAACTTGAAAATGAATGTCCCTGTTCCATCTAGTAATGTTGTGCCACAGTTGTTGGGAATTATGATTATGATATCTATTTATAAATCATGTTATCATTTTATTCGATATTACAACGCAGGGACACAAAGTTAATGAAAAACATGCTATATAATAATTTAAAACGAACTGATATCGCGTCATATGCAGTCGAATGAAGGTGATACATTTGAAAGAAAGACCCACAATATACTCATCCATTCTTTGCGGGATTCAAACCCACAACATCTGGATTACGAAACCTAAGTACAATAGCTAATAGGCCAATGATGTAGGCTATATTATTAGTGGTATTCCTTTTGCTAGTCGGGTCAGATCAGATCACTAAAATCAATTCAACTGTGTTGTTCCATAACTTCAATTGTTATCATTTGAACTGATATCAATTGCAAATAACAACTACAAAGTGAACCTGCGATTCTATAACCGTAATTGTTATTTGTCTATCACTAATATGAAAATGTCTTAAATTCAGTATCGGATTCTGGGTATTGGCAATTTTTTTAGGTAATCGTAAACTATACAACTATAAAATATATACTAATGTTAACCACAAAATAAAATAAAATAATTGAATTAGACAAATTTGTTAAAAATTAAAATTCTACATACAAGAGAATGACTAAATTAATAACCTTTTTTTTTGTTCATGAATCACGGCAAAATTTTCTTCGAATCCAACTTCTTTAAGGAGTTTTAATATTCTTAATATAGAAAAACTACGTTCAGTCGTATTCATACATATATTTTTTTCTTTAAATAAATATCAGCACCAATTTTTTTCAGAACTTTATTTGCCCTGTCGGGAATATCAGTTAGGCATTTGTGTTCCCACAACAATATTTCGACAAATATTTTTTATTCTTTACAATTCTGCTTCAAATCAAACAATTTATTTATTATTATTTTCGAAATTTAAAAACCTTGCCCGTCTAATCGCAGTCACCCCTTCTCTCCCATTCAAATCCGCCACTGCTTAAAATGATGACAAATTTCAATGGTGACATCTTATAATTCTATATTTGTAATTGTTTCTTAAATGAGCAATTATACTTTGTAGATGTTACGAGTTACGGAATCCTATGCCTGCTCAATTCAATTACATCTGAAGTTTCTTTAAAATGGAATGAAAAATACCTATACGATCTGGATTTAAAAATTTAAGTTACATCTGATTCAAGTAGCAAATGGAATACGCTTCTTATTACACTAATGAAATGATGAAGTCCAGAACGATAAAACGATCATCTACAGGTCATATTTTATAGACGGTACGTTTGTGAGTAAATATGATTCCTGTAAAGAAAAAAAATTGGCTAAAAATTGAGAAAAAGCTGCAAAATATTTCTATATTTATATTTGACATCGAGGATCACGGGTAAAAGCTTCTACGTAGAGGGTGCGAAAGATATATTGAAAAAATAATCTGGTGCGAAGTTTCGTGGCAGATTAACGACAATTTGGTAAAGTTCGACTCGGAAAAACTTTACTGGGTCGTATACAATCAACTTACTCAATTATAAATACATTTAAGTAATTTATTGAGCTAAATTCATTCGAAATCTTCGAATCTATAACATCGAAATAAGATTTTCAAGAATATAAACAAATTTAATTCTCATTACGCTGAAAACCAATGAACCAGAAAATAAGATTGAATTGATTGAATAAACTAATGTTTATTATACAAATGAAGGTAAACAAATGTTGTTCGATTTTTTGTTATTCATTTTTGAAGAGCCGAAAAATTCAATAATACTTATACATATTTCAATATCTGGACGATAGGTCACATATTAAGTACAAGGTATCTTTAATAATGAATATGGCTTGAAATAGTACAAAAAACAACACGTAAAGCTGACCTGTATTGTTTTATAGAGTACGTTTGTTGTGAAACACGATAAGGTTTTGTTTACTGCTTATATTAAAAAAAAATACAAGTTAATATTTCTGAATAAAGGACTTTACTATATTCACTATCGACAGAATGTTTGTTGATGATTATTTGAAATAAACTTGGCCAGTTTTAATTTACTTAAAATTTTTAGAACAAAGTATACATTGCACGTATTTGTTCGAAGATATTGTGAAGAAATATTTGTTGAACAATATCTATTGCCTATTATTAGCATTAGCACGACGGTTTGGAAAATTTTTTTTTTAGAATTGTAAATACGAGTAAAATGAAGAAAGTGGACTTTTCCCACATTTTTTTTATTTGGTTTTTCAAAAATACAATTTTGCGTATGAATATTTTTCATATTTTCATTTCCTTTTTAAGAAAAATAAGCGAGAAATGAATTCTTATATATTCACTACAAATTCATATTAAATTGTGACGTTTTACTGCCTTTGACGTTTCAAAAGCGACGCACTGTACATGTGTAGTACCACAAAATGAGAACTATTCTGTTGAAGTATATAATAAACACGAAGAATAAAAATGTAAGTATAATTATATGTAAAAATAACCTTGTTGACAATGAAAACAAAATGTTTTTGTGTGTTTACATACGAAACGTCAAATTTTCTGCACCATGTTATATGTTCGTCTCTCTCATATTGTATGTCCATTTCTATAGAGGCATTGATACGTCACAGGTAAATACCGGTAAAACATTACAATTTATTGTAATTAAACTATATACTTTTCAAGTGAAATTATACATTTGTTAACATTATTTTGTAGCAAATAATTGTAAATATATTTAAAATATGTTGAATTTGAATATGCGGGAACCCCCAAGTTGATGATTCCATTCATCATGGATGATAGATTGATGAATAAAAAATATAAAAATGTATAATACTTCTTTACAAGTGGTCGTTAAACATTAAAGAAAATAAAAGATACAACATAAAATTTACATTTTATACCTTATTCTATTTATAGCTGGTTGCACCGTTGTTACTTTAATTTTAAGTTTTCTTTAAACAGACAATATTACATCGGAATAAAGTTTTTAATGAACTATTTAACATTTCTGCCAAAATTTAGATTAGATTTTTTTTTGTTTAAGTATTGATAAAAATTTAAGCATTGATGTAATTGGGTAATAATTAGTTTCTAAGTTAATTAAAAATATTTCAAAAGTTTCATTAAAATAAGAGTTATTCAATACGTTGGTAATATTGACTTTTATATAAAGAACATTCGTAAACGAAGCAACGAATAAAAGTAAAAAGCTAAGATATATTTTTATTTCATTTAAGAAGCAAAATCTAGTTATACGAGTACCTACTTGTACAGTATTTGTTTTATGCTTTCAACGCTAACATATTTTAAATTTATATAAATCTTTAGAAATCCAGTTCAAATACATGAAAAGAACATCCAGTATTAAGTACAAAAACCATCCTCTCATTTATTTGACATTCGCGTTGAAATTTTGATGAGTCAGGCTTCAAACTTCTCTTTGTTGAATAATTGAAGCACCTTTTACATTTTTCTTTTGATTAAGAGATTTTCTGAAAAACTACGTTTTTTTATTAAATAGATTGAATTGTTGATTTAATCAAATTACCCCTGGAATATTAGAAGATGTTATCACTGCATGAAACAATTGCTGGCGTGCTTATCGTTTCTGAAATAACCGATCGAAAGGACTTCTATAAACATGAATTTACAAAATTCCATATAATTCCTTGTTTGTAAATAACTCGGACATTAGTAGAGCAAACTTCATAATGCTTAATTGATGCATCAATAATTACGCTTTTGTATTAATTATCATTGTAAAATGAATGTATACATGTCAAAATATATAATTGAGTTCAACAATGTGTCAAATTCATAAAAGGTTTTCGACATAAAATATCATCCCGTCTTGTTACAATGTACTTGAATTTTTATGACATGTAAAATATGAGACACGTGTTATAATATAAATTCCAGTTTATATTGTAATCTTTATAAATTTGATTTGAAAATATTTGGGATATTTTGAATCAAAAAGATCAGAAACAAAAATAACTATACCAAAGTTTCAACTAAGATGCAATATTTTCTAGTAAGTCATCCTACCATTTCAGACAAAATTCAACATAGGTTGCCCGTGTTAAATGAACTTGTAACGTCAAGACTACAAAGAGCTTTTAATGGAGGATATTTTTAAAAATAAAAATATCCTCCAAATAAAGTATTCTAAAAAAATATTGTCTGACGGATTCATTCTTTAAAATGAACGACAATGCGCGTTTTAATGCTGCTGTTCTCATAGCATTCAAGTCCGCTGTTTCGAAGAGCTTGAAAAGGCCGCTTGAAAACTCGCATAGTATTTGGCACCGATCGGTACTGATCAGCTATTTTATTTAAAATTTATTTGTTTATATGTATTTCATAAAAATATATTCCTATTTATTAAAGATAGAGCGATTTTTAACTTCAAAAAACTTCATTATTTTTTTGGATGCCGTCAGATGCATAATAGCAATGCTTAATCCGTTAGATAAGAATATTTTCATTATCACACATCCTTAAACTTTCTTTTGGCCCAATTTCTATCACAAAAATACTTTAAAAAGATATTATGGAGAATTAATTTATGTGTCTAATCCAATAATTACATTTTATTTTATACGTCTTATAACCGAGCAAATCAAATTTAAAAATTTAAATCAAGTTACTTCATTATAGTGTTACTATTGGTATTGAAACAAAATCTTAATAGTGTTTTTCCTGTCAGAAACACTGTTTAAAGTACCATTATTGAAAATTGTTAAACGTGCTGGTCGTCTAAAATTTTAAAATAAATCTTTGAAATGATGATTAAATTGAGTATTACAATGTTGTCAAATACCACTTATTAAATCCCAAATCTATGTTTTATAACTTTTCTTCGTAGGAATAATTCTCCATTTTAATAATGATACTTTAAACAGCGCTTCTGACAGGTAAAACGTTAAACATTTGTTTGCGATTTTGTTTCATTCCATGGCTAACACTATGATGAAGTAACATGATTTAAATTTTTAAAGTAGATTTTCTCGATTACAACAGTTGCAAAATAATGTTATTATTGAATTAGATGCATAACTCTCTATAAAATTTATGTGGCCGATGTATTGAAACTTAGCAATCATAACGAACATAGAACTGTGGTGACCTCGGCATAATTCACAAAATGTAAAAAATACCCATTATAGCTTCTCATTATAATAATAAAAACGAAACATTAGTTTGCATTTATATGGTTATTATAGCAATTTAATGTTTTGGAGAAGGGATATTTAACGTTAGTAAGATAGAATCTTGGAAAAAAGGCAGATTTATTTTTATTGTATCACGCAGACGTTGCAACATCCCTTCTCCGAATTTTTAGAAATTATTGTCTAATGAGGAAAAAATCGATTCATTACTTGATACAATTCTGGTTATAGTGAAAATGTTTGTACAATGTGTACTAATTTATATTCTGATCGTCCTAGAGTATATATCTCTACAGTTTCTAGAATATCTATTAAATTTTAAATGACAGATTAGAAAATATTGAATCTAGCTCTCTATATCTATATCAACATATTTTGATTAATTTCTAATTGATAAATTACCACAGCATAAACTATGTGTGGCTATAAATAGTTCTCCAACTAGCCTAATAGTTCAAATTTATCCTCCAGTTACAAAACAATGACGCAACGCAACGTGGGCGTCAAACAAACACCCACTCAATGTTTCATAAAATGACCCCCTAGTTCACGTGTTACCGCCGACCATGTGCTTTATTGTATTGTTACGAAATGCAAAAGTTCATACAATAAATAATTCAGGTTATTTCTTCAGGTGTCATAATAATTTACATATATTGATTCCAGCTTAAATAATACAAATGAATGTAATTGGTTAATCATGAATTATTTATTACGCATAGGAATAATGTAAAAATATTTTCAGAAGTATGTTTTATATATGGAGAGCTGTTGATAGGATTTTACCGCTTATAATGGTTAAATTACATGCGCCAGTAGAGTAACTTATATCAGTAGCTATAGCCAAGTTATTTACTTGGCGTAAATTTTGCTATTTACACCCAAATATTTTCTAATCTGTACCAATCATGACTGTTTAAATGAAAAAATGAATCAGTTTCGCAGTCGTGTTCCGCCAATTGCTCAAAAATCGGCTTAGAACATTGTGTTTTATTTTTATAACTATTTAATTCAAGAAATGAATATTAAAATCTAAAAGTAATTAAGTACCCACAAACACTCACAGTCACAGTAAAGTTTTACAAATTTTACAGACTCTTCTTCTGATCGCGTATTCATTAAAATACCTTTTAATTACAACGTAGAATTAGTGTTGCCTAATTGACAACCAAAAAATTAGGTCGTCAGGATACCGAAATGATACAAATTATTTTTTCTACGACCGCTAAAGTAAAGCCATTATTGTACAACTTACAGGTTATCTAAGTGTCACATTATGGAAGGCCGTGTGTAAAATACGCGATCGCACATTTAGGGAGTTTTTGATTTATCGAAATTACATTAGCAGTATAAATAAAATAAAATTAATTATGATTTATTTAAAACATAAAGTTTAATGAAGAAATAAATAAGAAATGTTCTATTTAGTATTGTTTTATTGGGTTGTAAATAGTTCCAATTTATTATTTAGAATTTAACAGTTTGACATAGTTGTTTTTATGTTTTGTAGTTGGCGCTTTTTACTAGTGATTTGTCAATTCTTTAACGTATTGTGTGATCGTGATTTGATTGAAAAACAGTCAACTAGTAGTTGTAGTAAAAGTATAGTATATAATTTGAGTTGTAAAGCAATTACGCACTTGTGGAATTTCAAACTCTTGTGTAACTTTTCCACTTCGTGCGTAATATGCATCTTACAACTTCTTATATGTAATATACTATTAGGCACTACCGCATTTAAAATTTTTGTTTACATTTTGATTACCATGGCGGAAACTAAAAGATTGCAGTTTACGGACAAATGTCATTTTAAGTTTCAATAAATATTAACTGGGCGCATGTAATCTGCAGTTACCGGACTAACGCCATCTAATTCAATCGTGATAACTACTTCGAATTTTGTGGACAGAATGCACTGTTTTAATGTTCATCAGTTTGTTTGTCTGTGGAAAAGGAAACATTTGAACTCAAGCCTCATTCACAGCTCTTAACACAGTCACTATTTTTGTCTTCATTTTTGTACAGTGGAATTAACCCATTGTCAGCTGTTGACACAAATATTGTTTTACTTATAATTTTGTCGCTCTGACATTAATTTTTGCTACATATAATTGAAAGATGAAAATAAAAATTACAGACCTACATTTTACTTACTAATATTCTGTCAGATCAACGAAATTTATATTGATGTAAATATAGTGTATATCAAGGTTAAAACAAACTCAAAAGTTTGAAGTTTGAAAACTTTTATGTTTGTGTTTATGCTTATACATAAGACAAAGACTAAAACTATAGCAACTGGGAACGGCCTCATGTTATCAAGTATGCTAAACATTTTAAGGTTATTAAAAAAGACAAAAACTGTTACTATTGTTAGAGATGCGAATGAAGCTTTTTCTTCACTTGTACCGATACAAGCAAACAAGTGTTAACATTGAAGTAGTAGAGATGTTAGCAAGTAGCTATAAGCTGTAGGTGGCTATCCACTTTCCCATCCTGTTTACTTGTACAAGTATTGTTACAATTACTTTTCTTTGTAGTTTACGCTAGATTAGTAATTGTCTTACAAATTACTGGTATAAGTACCTAACCAATTTACTTTGCCAATTTAAACGCTACTTTATAAGCGTGTGCATCACAAATTATGTAAATTTATTAAAAAGATATTGAAATTTTTGATATTTACTTATAAAATATTAACGCATACAGTTGTTAAAATTAAATTTATATGGACATATGCACAAACATATTCATGAAAATATAAAATTTCAAGGGGAATATAAGTGACTTTTAAACTATTTCATAAAATCGTTATACCGTTCAAAAATCATCTGCAAAAGCATGAAAATGTGCAAATTATAATTGGCACTATACTGCCGTTATTTGAAATTCAAATTATGTAGAATGAATAAAAAAGTTTATTAAAATAAAGTTCCAAACACCGATAAATCATCCCTTGTCAAAAATTCTTGCAGAATTCGACAGAGTTTGCCATTTATTCTTTTGGTGTTTGGGATTCCATTTTCCATTGGCTTAGAAAATGTGATGGAAGGTTATAAAACCCAAGTGAAATTGTCGAGAAAAAGAAGATAATTTTTTGTTGGAAGTAGGTGTGAAACCGATGCTGTAAAATGTAACGTGAAGTCAGCGGAATCTATTTACAACGTAGCAATTTGTTCACATGTGAAATTGATCAATAACATACAGTGGCATGATAGATAATGTTAGTTTATGTCTTATTTATATGCCATTTAAAAATTTAAAGCCAATCCTTTCTCCAAATGAAATATAATAGTGTTATAAAATAATATTTTGCAACAAGGGAATGGATTATTACATTTTTATAAGTATTAATTTCAAATAATAATATCCTACACCTACACATTACAGAAAGTTATCTTTTCAAATTAATAATTGGTAGGTTATTTCGAATATAACATAAATAAATGGTAAAATATCAACGAAAAAGTTAAATAATAAACTCATAAAAAGTAATTAAACCAGGCAATTACCAAAACGGAAAAAATACTTTCTATAATGAAGTAACTTTCTGAAAATAATCATGAAATTTTTTCCTAGAAAAAAGAGTTAACGCCCACTTTTTTAATGGTTTATTGTTGTAATAAATTTATTCGTATCTAATGCTTGAAATAATTTAACATTAACCTTTGAAAACTTTTAACATTCTAATTATTATCTTCCACTTTTCATACTCCATCATTCTTTTCCCTTTTTTCAGTTCCAATGGGAAAATTAGCGAAATGGCACGTCAATGTCAATAATGATAATACGGGACAGAAGTTACGGAATGATTAATACGTTTCAGCTGCAAAAGGCAAAGGTTTAATCCAGCGGCTGATGAGGTTCAGGTGTTAACCTGAATGTTGGGGAAACTTCTCTCAGTGGGAATTTAGATTAATCTCTTCAGGAATTGCTGATTAAAGATTTATTAATTAATGTATTGCTCAAAGCTTAGAAACAACATTTTGTTTTTGGAAACAAAAGATAACTGGTACTAATATAAACAAGTAAATGTAAAATAACAAATCTCTACTTGAAGTGAACCTAACCTAATTTTAAAACCTTTGCTTCAATTTCCAATTCCAAACAATTACATATCTTGAGTATTCAGTTACATACGATTTAAGTAATAGGAAATTGGTGTACCCATTTATAAGAAACACAAAGGACAAATAGATCTGTACAGTTTAGTAATCACCAATGTTTATTTTCTGTGTCTGTGTTTTTTTTATATTCGTGCATATTAGGAGTGATTCGGTATACTTCGGGGAAGTACAAATAAATTCTACTAGAGGGGTGGGAAAAACGTAATGTTTAAAACCCTTAAATTTATAAAGTACCGCAAAAGGTCTAGCTATTTTTTGCCCAAACATGGCAGTAATATAAATACTCAACTAACGTTTTCAAGTTACGAAATAACAAAATTTGTAAGATTGTAAAAAGTATTTGAAAATGCTAAATTGTTTTATTTTGAACCGTAAAAATGTAATGAAATAGGATAAAAATGATAATAAGGTAAATATGTTATATTTTAGAGGGTTGTTTTGCTGAAAATTGTCAGAGGATTGCGGTAGTTTACAAAGGATGATCCAAATTGGACTTCAGGATTTGTGTTCTGAATAACAAACAAAATATTGGAAAAAATGTGTTTTTTGCTATCAATAGTAGAGTTGGGGGTATGAAATATGAAGTCAACCAAATACTCCCCACTATTCCGCTGACATGATATTATTCTTTTAGCAAAATTATTCATAATGCTTTCGCATAAATGCGGCTTTTTTTCAGCAATTGCATGTATGATACTTCCTTTTAGCTTTGGAATCGTAGCTGGTTTGTTGACGTAAACGTTTTCCTTTAACTACTTGCAGAGTAAGTCTAATGAGTCTAATGGGGTTAGATCGCAAGATCTCGGTGGCCAATTGAAGTTCCCCATCAGCTAGATAACATGACCAGGATGCTTGGTTTAAAGTAAAGTAACTGTTTCACGTGCTGTATGCCATGTGGCCTCATTTTGCTTAAACTACATGTCATTCAAGTTCAAGTCGTTTACTTTACATTAAAAAAATCGTTTAGCATGTTCCGATAGCGAACATCATTGACAATAACAGTGATACCATTCCTGTTCATAACAAGCAATATTTCCTTTTGAACGGGTTTGTTAATAAAAATACCAGTTGTTTCAAACTTTTGTACGAGATCACGAATTGCACGCTCATTTGCATATTATTGCGTTCAAAAATTGATTTTCGCAAGGAAATTTTAATCGATTGCATATTTTCAGAATAAATTTATATAATTTTTATGCGATGCTGTCTAGTATATGGCGCCATGATGAATTTGTCAAGTGTTTTGATACTAATTGAAAAAATGCAAACATTTCAAATCCTGAAGTTTAATTTTATATAGTGATTTTAGTGATTCTGTTTATTGCACGATGCCATGTTTTCTGGATAAAATGAATGACGTAAAATTAATTAATTCGGTAGAACAAAATGCCAATTTCACATTACCGTGATTTGCTGAACGTATAATAAGCCATACGTAATGATGAGCTAAACTGTTACTTTTGAATCACAGTGTGATTTGTGATTGCTACTTTCCAGTAACTTTGATTTTAAAGTGTGATTGTGATCACAGTTCATTGTATGGTTAAAGTCGGAAATCTTCGTTACTAATCAAAATTGTTCAGTGAGACAGAGAAGCCGAACTGCTGCTTTTGTATCATATTGTGCTTTGTGATTGCTACTTTTATTTCGATATTGTGATCAAGTTATTGTACGGTTAAATTCGGGAATTTTTCTTACTAATTGAAATTGTTACGTCGTCCAACGTTTTACGTTTTTGTATACGTTAAACGTATTGTTAGCGAACAGTGATTGTACTCACGAATCACAGGTTTAAAATATATTTGGTAGTAATCACGAACTGCGATTTTTTAATAACAATGACTAAAGCACAGTTCGTGAAATATAGTTCATCACTTGTCATACACATACTGTTATCTGTGTTATAATAAATACCTTAAGCAATATTCTGTGCTTTCTGTGCTGAACTAAACCATTCTAAATTACTTTCTTCGAATAATTCCATTTCAAATTTGTTCCCAAATCATCAGATGAAACATTCTAAACTATGTTCTACGTTTTTATATTCTATACATACCAATATCCAATTTGACAAATTCGAACTATGAATACCCAAAGCGAAGCTAACCCAACTTTGGTCCTGCAATTTCGAATCCAAATCACGATTACACATCGTGAGTATTCAAAGTTTGCATGTAATTTCCCGACTTTAACATAATTACCACAGAGTACAGTTGTGAATGTTGAATGCATCTTGTCGATAATTACATATATAAATGCGATAGCAGCGCGGTGCTCGGCGTCCTGACGGCACTTCAAACCTCCGGCTAGGCGCGTTGCATATTCATGCCATTCTCGAGTGGAATATTCCCGAGCTGGGGTCGTGATTTTAAACAGGATTCAAAATCTCAAAGAGAAAGGAGTACAAGGATGATATGGTTCAATGGTTCACGCGGATGTTTATTTAAACAAGATCTTGCAGTTCAGCAGCGGTAAAACTTTTAGAATCCGGGAAATGCTTTCAGTAATTAAAAGTTTCATAAAACATCTCTACAAATAAAATTACTGTGTCGGTATTTGTCGCATCCAACCTAACATACAATATAATGAATATCAAACATTACAGGAACGATGTCATAAAATTTATCCATTAGCATATCTTGTATCTTCACTAAGTTTGTAATTAGATTAATACAACGTAGCATCTTATAATCTGTATAATTATAAGAAGATTAATTACAATGAACAGATATAACAAGATTAACCTTGATTTTCTTTACGATCTTGACTTTCAATAATTAAATAATTCAAAAATCACAAATTGCTTCAGACGTAACCTTCGCCCTACTTTTCACGGAAGAAAAAATTTAATTAAATTAAATGGCAAGAAGAACTTCTTGGTTATGGAAACAATGCATTATTTTCCTTTTAAAAATATATTACCCATATACCTTCAACATTATTTATTAGGCGGTCAGATAACTTTTTCTACGATACGCATTTATTACTGAAAGCTGTACTGATACTGTTGTATAAATTAAACTCAATATTTCTACAGAGTGACGGATTTATAATTCTGCTGGTAACTAAAAAACTAGTAGTTTTATTTTTAGTTTTAGCTATAATACGGCAAGTTTTAAATCATCTAGTTCTAAAAATAATTTCTTGCAAGTGGTGCCCGTTCTTGTCAATATACTGCTGCAAGCGGTTTCTAGGATTTTGCATAGTTCTATGAAGCATATCATTTCACATGAGGGCTATTTCCAAACGGATTGCAACCTACAGAGTTTGTAGGGTTACGAGACGATGCTTAAATACTTAAATCTGGCAAGCACAAGGTCACAAAATGTTGCCTATTACAGAGGTCAGTTGGCCGGGGAACATCTTCCTCAAAATAACCATTAAATTTCGAGCTGTGTGGACTTTGGTTCAATCCTGTTGGAATCAAACATTTGCTGCATTAAACTAATCAAGAGCTGATGCAAAAACTCTTGAATCATGGTGACATACCGAACAGAAATTAGGTAACATGCGATTTCCTTCGTAAAAAACGGAAAGACCAATTCTTCGGTATTCGAGTGGTCCGTTATCGTTCATTTCTTTTCATAGATACATTTTCTGTTGTCAACCCCAACAGAACAGATTTTTGGTCGGTAACTAAACCCCAAGGGGAGATTTGGTAGCGAGTACGAAACGCATGCTGCACCTCTACGATTCAGTAGTTTTTCGAAAAGTAAGTTTTGACGGCAAAAGTGCGCTGCTTTTTACACCGCGCCATATTTATGATAGAGGGAAATTATGAAGATAACTTCCCGACTATCTGTTCCTTATGCGACTATAATTATATCGGGAACACACGGTATAAATAATTATCATTACGCAAATTATCAATTGAAGTTAATGATCATTAGCACAATATGCAGACACACGAACGTTACTTGAAATTTCTTGTACATGCGCAAATGCAATATATCCTTGACAAAAAAGAAGAGTCATTATGTCATTAAATACACCATAGTAATTTCATAGACTAAGTAATATTACTTAAACTATGGTAGTTTTTAGATTTAGAGCATTATCCATGCCACTATACTTCATTATGAATCGTCAACCCAAATAAGAATAATTTAACTAGATATCAACATTAATCTCAACGTCAATATCCTCAACTGTCATTCGACTTGCGATGACAACTGAACGCTTCCAATCATTGGTTTCTAAACTTCAACTGCACTTTCTAGACGTTATGAAGTTTGAAATTATCATTACGTAAATGATCATAGGACACATGGCAACTAAATTAGGTATTAACTGTTAATGATCATTATCTTTTGATGTCTGTCCCGGGTATTACCCTTTTACGACATCCCCTCCCTTCACAATTACCTATAGGTTACTGTGCCCCACCCTGGAGTAAAGACCATATTTTTAGTTAAATCATATTGCACGTTTTAGAATGTAATACAATTTATTTGCAGAAGTACACCTCAATAAAACAAATTAAAATAATTTAATAAAATGTCCTCTTCAAGAATAACGCTTGGAATTAGAGGAAATTTCAGTATTTATAAAAATATTTCATGTCAAATTAATATCCCGGTTGTCGTGCTTCGAATTATAAATGATTTCGGCTCCTAATTTAATCTTTCTTTGTAATATTAGGGAAGACACATTTCCTTTAATTTCGTGCTGACCTATCAACCTCTTTCCCAGCTGTTTTAATTGAAATTTTCTTTTGTTACCTTCATATCTCCACTGAGGTTTACCCGAGGTTGTTTTGTATAATGAATCCGATTTATCGTGTTTCCAAACATTGCCTTATTTCAATTTGTTAATGCGCTTTTTCATTAAACTTAATCCAAAATTATTATATAAATGGATTGAAAAGTTTGTAGAGAGAGATTGAAGCCAATTATTCGAACGGGATTTGAAAGGTAGGAGCAAAGTTGAATTTTATGTTATCAGCGGAAGTAGGTCGTTATACTTTTTAATAAAATCCATACGCAAAAATCAGGTCTGTTCTTTGTACCATATATTTTTTTGGAAACATGTGCTGAAGTAAAAATAGCTTGTTATAGTAGCGACAAATTGCACAAAAAGCAAAGGAACCAAAAACATTTTCATGTTGAACCCGTTTAATATTTTGAAAGAAATATAAATTCGAGTATAAAACTGGAATTCGATAATAGTACGAGTATATTATGATACAATGGTCCTTCTATACGTGTGTCATACGCTATTTTTTATACCTGTATAATAGGTATGCTGAAAAAAGGATCTGAAATTTTTATTTTAATGTTTCATAATTTGTACATGAAGATTGATTAGCATTTTTGTTGTTTACATTACTTTGGATTTTGGATTATGTTATTGCTTAGTAACTTTAAAACACTGTGTATTTTAATCTTGTGTTTTCACACGCTTTTTAGTTTGTTTAATGATGATTTGATGCAGGTATAATAATAAATAAATTATACTCTTGATATTTATTATTAGGGATATTATTATGTTCATCATTTAATTTACTGTACTGGATGGTAATTTTAATATTAAAAAATGACAAATAAATTGCAATTTCCACGACTTTGAAATTTTGTTATTTATAATCCTATAAAAAAATATTAAATCCTGAATAATTTTATTTACGCATGTGATTGGCTGATTTTACGGATTTGTTTAAACAGAGACAAAATACCGATTACATTTAATTTCAATATTCATATTTTTTAATTATTATATTAAGTCCTTTTACTTAAAAACTCATACGAAATGTCAAAAGATAACCTAGTACATTTTATAAAATTCGTTTATTCGTTTTCTTTATGAAATTGCGATAAACAGTGAACATATCAATTTTCATATATTGTATTAAGGCTATCAAAATTTTGCGTGCTGATTAAATCGCATAGTTGAAAACCGTACACATCAAGGGTTTCCTGTAACATAAATATGGTTTTGACAGCACATTTTGTTGTATTTATTTGTTTCCATAGGCGTGCGCAGAAAATTTGTTTTGAGAATGCCAAAATATATTTTTTTAATTATTATTATAACAGAAAAAAAATTATATGTAAGTGGAACCATTTATTTCACTATTATTATTCCATAATATGTATCTTGAAAATAGCATATTGTAACAATCTTAGAAAATTTGACAGAAATACAAATTATTATTCTCAAAGATTAATTTAATATCTCAAATAGAAAGTAACAAAGTTTAGGTTCTATGAATATAGAGAGTAATAAATATTTTTGCTTTGTTTTCACCGGCAAAATTTATGTATGTTAGTAAATATTTCATTTTAACATTTATAAACTTTTATTATTAGTAATGTATTAGGGGGTGCCACGATACCCATGGCACCCATCATTCGCACGCCTGTGTTTGTTTCCTTTGTATAAATATATGGTTGTTAGCTACAATATTTTTTAACTATCAAACCTAACTTTATTAATTTCAAGTGTCAAAACCAAAAATGTTTATTTAAATAACAACGTACGTAAGTAAGTCTTTGTTTCCGAGGAAGTAGTATTTGACAGACGAGTACATCGAGTTCTTAGTATCTTTCGAGGATGTTAGTGTACTTATTATATTTTTGGTGTTATTCATTAATTAGGCTCAAGTATATAAAAATACAGCCATTTATATATTTCGTAGCTATGGAAAAAATAGCACGAAAAGAAATTTAGATTATATAGTTAATTGTAGAAATGAGTTTAGTTTTCGTCGCAGCCTCCTTAGCATAAGAGATAAATTGTAGGATAATTATTTTATGTCTCGAATTATTTAACGAAATCTAACCTATTTCCTTCATATCAATTTACACTTGAAGTGGCTGAATCCAGACTGAGTATCAGCTTTAAGGTTGGAAGAAGAAAATAGAGAGTTGGAAATCTTGTTCGACATTTTCCCGGTCTCCGTCCAGTATTCCTGCTTAAAATCCTCCCAGGACCTGCGTCTGTAATGTGAGACCCTGTCCGGCAAATCCCGACTAAGCCTCAAAGAATTATTCTTCAAGTCAGGATTCTACACACGTTAGAAATATTAATTTAAAACACATGTTTTATTTATAAATACACAAAAATAGAATCATTTTTTCATTATTTTATTAACAGAACGATTGCAGAATATTTTATTTTAAAATATGTTTACAAGTAGCAGTTGCTCATTTGGTTAGCGCGCTCCCACACGAACTGAGTGCATTGTATGAGGTATGGGGTTCGATTCCTTGCGTTGTGACTATTAACAAAAAAAATCTGATGTGGACACCACATAACTTCCTTGTACGTTAAATTATGCACATTTTTGCTGCATTTTATTCAAACTTATTTTACTTTGAAATTGATCACTTTTTGTAAAATTTTATTAAAATGTTTATCACTGTTTCTTATTGAATCACACAATAGTACATTGTGCAACAAGTGCAGAAAATCGCCTATTTCCTACCAGGTGTGAAAGTTTCGAGGCGAGACGGTCGCGTGCTGGAATCACACAAGGTAGGAAATAAGTAATTCTGTACGAGTGGCACACTATACTTTTTCTACGATCACACTGCTAAACCTTACAAAACAAATATATATGCATTAAAGCTTTAAAGCTATTTACCATAAAGAACATGAATAATATGGCGCAGGTAACCTCAAAAGAGTGTGAGAAATGATATTTCTTACAGTGCACATGCACAGTGTTTTCAAATACTGTGAGAAATGATTTCTCACACTTTATTTAACCCACGATTGTGGGTAATACGCTTTAAAGCTTTATATATCAATCATTATTGAGTTATACGAAATACGTACGAAATATGTACATATGTACGTAAATATGTCACGCCATAACTGGTCAAAATGGATTCAGGGATAGTCAAAATGGATATTTCCGTTGAAATCTGAAAACCAAAATTTTTCGTGATTACACAATACTTCCTTTCCTTCGTAGAAGGAAGTAAAAATGCCGCTGTAACCCACTATAAGCTTTAGGTCCTTTGCAGAGGCTTTAGGTTAACAACCTACTTAGAATTAGGACATAGAACATGTAAAGGTTTTTCAATTACACCTGCGACCAAAACTCTTTACCGATGATAACGAAGCAAATGAATTAGAATTGTAGAAAAATTTTTTTTCCTCTTAGAAAAAGAAGACATTAAATAATGACGAAAAGTCATCTTTTTATTTTTTGTTGTAAAAATTACGTAACCTCAAAAAATTGTATACCTTTATATTTCTTTTTTTTGCGTTGCTTATGCGTTACATGCAGGATACCCTAATATGATTATAATGACGAAATTTGATATCCAAGATACGATATCCATTTCATAAATATATAAATAGTAATGCAAATGCATTAGGACGAACGCATCTTATGCATTATGAAGTAATCGAAACTATTCATTGATGTACATGACATTTAAAACCCGTGAATGTTTACGCGTGCATGGTGCACTAAGCCAACTTTAATTCCTCGTAACATGGAAAACAAATGTAAATCAATAACTACAGTAAATGCATTTCAATTTGTGATTTGTATCTGAAATAAAATTGATTTACGAAAGAATTTCAGCTATTTTGGAATACACGGAATAAATTCAATTTATGAAGGTATTTATTAAAAATATATATGGGGAATATTTGTGGTTGTGAAATATGCAATCTATTCGAAAGTGTTTGAAATTTATTTGAAGTTTGCAACGCTTTTCAGCATATTTCAGCTTGTGAATTGTGTTATTAATCTTCCGTTCCATAATACATGAATAATATTTCTTCGCGGTGAAATATAGAAGACATTAATTAGCTTGAACTAATACTATTCGTTATTTGCCTCATTACATATTCATAGATTTTCATAGAACTCCAGTTTCCGTATTACGAATATAAATCTATTTTAACATTGACAGGCAATAATTAAGGAATTGAGAAACAATCTATTAAAATCTTAAATATTTCAATAAATGTCTATATTTTCATATTAATATATAATTAAATTTTGCGACTTTTATTGCCATCGAACATTTACCGAATACAATGTTTCTTTTAAAAATACTTAATTTAAGAGATATTTAAACATCTGCTTATTTGTAAAAATATTTGGTTAATATAAATAATAAAATTGTAATAATATACAGGGTGGTGACTCGGACACCATAACATATAACAAGAAAATTCATATTTTCATACTTTGCTGCTTCCTTAATTATTTTAAGTAAACACCTCTAAATAACAGTTTTTTTTTTGGTGATTTTCGTACCTAATTTCTGAGCTTACAAGACACATAAACTTATTTTTGCTCATTGATTCATATGCAAGATTTTATGTTCTACACCTGTTATTTGAAGCTTCTGCATCTAAAATAATTAGGTTATGACAGTAGTAAGCAAAAGGTAACACTATTTTCGGTGCCTAAGAACCAGGAAATGCATGGAAAGTGGAAAAGATAAAATTTTGAATTGAAAGATTATTTTTGCACTGCAATGAACACGATTATTAAAAACCAGAAGTATCAGTGTCAGTGTTATATTATATCACGGGATTCCTTGTACATAAATTGCTGGGAAAAAAGAAAACTGACTGTAGCGTATGTAGGGAAGGATTGTAAAAACCCCGCAACCATATTTAACTAATTTAAAAAATATATGTTTCCTTTAGTATACAAACACGAACATATTCAAATTTTGTATGTATGCAGAAAAAATCTTTATGAAATGTAAACATATGGATCAGGTGTACCCAGAAACAATGTACAAACACATGTAGCAAAAAAATATAAAATCTCAATGTAAAGATTTCAGAAAAAAAAATATGTTCTAAATAATTTGTATGTGTCTTACTAAAAAATTTAGAATATCCTATTTATTACCCATTATAATATTTGATTTATAATTATTACAAAGTATACTCATTCATTTTGTTATTCATGCGCTTTGTTAAATTGTTCGCTATTCTTTTTTCTTTGTATTGTACAGTTGTAAATAAATTAATTTATGTATTTTAGCAGTTTCATTAAATATGTAATATTATTTTAATATATCTATTTACCTCTAATGATATAAATAATAAATTGTAATATACTGAGACATATAAGAAATATATAATAGACACTATCTGCTATCTCTCTCTTATTAAACCACATTTCAGTAGTTATCTTTCTGTATAAGTCATCACTTCTTGACTCCTTCTATATTATACTTTGTGTTCCTTATTATATTTTATTGAAACTAATCTGCCTTTGGACACTTCTCATAAATCTTTACTAAACATCTATCAATTTTAGATGCTGATCAAATATCCAACGCTCAGGTCTACAGTATAAGGAAAACATTCCATATTGTTACACAATTAATCTTATTTTCTTCGTTGATAATTACATCACTTCGTCTTGTAATACTTGCCTTGTTTTGTTCTGAAGTTCATGGCTATTATTAGCCTCGGAGGCAGTTGTACTTGCCATTGCCTGAATCCCACGTGAACTGCTGTCAGGTTGTGCTCTGCTAACTGTCCTGGGTAAATAATACAAGCAGAATGCATTTGATCTGTCGCACATGAATTCCCAGCTTCAGCCTCCCGCCTGTCACGTGTCCGACAACGCCAATATTTATACGCACGCACCGATCGAACTGACAGATTCTACCGGCAAACACAACGTTTTTGTCGGCGTTGTTTACTGCTAGCAAAGGTCACACAAATATTACTGTTAACTAGATTACTACGTATTCATGGAAATACTCACTGAATCTAGATGTGTAGAGGTTTTAACATTGGAGATAATAGTAACATATGTTAAATAATTTCCAATGACAACAACATAACTACAAATGAACATCTAAAGTTTAATCAAAATCAAAACATAATATTACAAGAACAAAGAAATACTAGTGCAAACACTTTAGAATGCTTTAATTCGTGACCCACTGAAACCAGAAAACAATCTAGAGCAGTGAAAACTGTCACAGAATTTGTTCTGGTCAAGGATTAGAACAAACACTTCAAAATGCTTTAATTCATGACCCACTGAAATCAGAGCAGCTAAATCTGCTCCAGAATGTGTTCTGATTTCAGCAGACCAAGAATTAAAATAAACATACTCAAATCAGAGCACAATCCAAAGCAGCCAAATCCGCTCTAGAATGTATTCTAATTACAGCAGGCTAAGAATTACAGCAAACACTTCTGAGTGCTCTAATCCCTGACCAACTGAAACCAGATCACAACCCAGAGCAACTAAATCTGCTTCAGAATGCGCTCTGGTTTCAACAGCCAGGCCACCAGGCGGGGCGAAGGTCCGACGGCCCTCTACCGACCGGCGCCCCGTAGAGCGGTACTGAGTGCTAGCGTCTCAGGATCCCCGGTATACCCTGAGACGCGCATTATTACCGGTCACGTGGATTCTTATTGGTTGATATTCAGTTTGTAATTGTGACTGTACTAGTGGGAATTCATATTTTTAAGGGTGTAGTAGTATTAAATGGAAGGAGGTACAATCAATTTTTAAAATAATAATAATTCAGGGCTTTATGAGTGATGTAAAAAAATGCTGTGTTATCGGAAAGTTTCCTTTGGGGCCCCCATGTAGTAGGCGCCCAGGACACATAGTCCAATCAGTAACGCGTTGATCAAATCAACTATCGCTGTCTGTTTTAGATATTATAAAATGATATATGAATTTCAGTTCACTCATTTTGAATGTTAACAAAAGAAAATGACTGATAATAAAAAATTCAGGATTTCTAATCGCAGAAACATTATACATTGCAATTGAAGTTTCTTGAATTCAAATAAATTGATCTATAATATCATTACCGTAAGGATTCAAAGAAGAAGCGGTATTTCTTTTAGAAGATATAAAACCTTCTAGAAGTAAATAAAAAATTAATTTATTTATGTGCAGCAGGTTAAGGTTTTCGTTTTAATAGTATAATCAATAAGTCAATAATACGTATTTAAAGAAATCAGTTAAGTCTGAATAATTCAGTAGTGTAGTAGTAACTTATTTAATAATAAATTAATGCTTGTATTGTGCAGGTGCATGTTCACCCAAGATCCACACTTTCCTCATTAAATATATTTAATAATTCTGCTGTCATTATATGTACAATATATTTCCAAATGATAACCCAGGCACCCACGTTAATCTGTGTTATCATTTTAACGAGAACTGCACATATTTCATGAATTTTATTTCAAAGATGTTTCACAGAAATATAAATGTAAATACTTGGATATGAAATTCAAATTTGAATTTAATACACTACCAAGAAAAGGAACAAGAGTAAAATGATGTCGTAAAAATAAATATAAAGTTTCGTCTGTATTTGCTCAACGTACTCAACGTTCAAGAGAAGATTCTACAAAATATTTCCATTTTTACATAAGTACCTTAATAATAATTTATTTTTTATATACACAATTTGTTCCTATTTTCACTTACATTATTTTCCTTGTTTGTACTAAACACTAAAAAAATGATGATAGTTTGTCGTTCAATTATATTACATTTTTTTAACTACTCTAACAATGTGTATTTCTATTACTCACTTGTTTTATAAGTTAGTACAGAGGAACAAATAAATTTCTGATTAGAAAATGCATTAAAAAATTACTAATTTTATTTCTAATGACATATACATGGAGAATGTTCTAAATATTTCACCCCTCAATAAATATGAAACGTGTATTGAGTAAAAAAATGTTTTAATAATTTGTATTCATAATCTGAAAACATATAAAATGCTATCCGAAAAATAACCTATTTTCATAATAAGTGAAGCAATTTTGATTTTTATAACTTTAATTTCAGATTTGTATTCAACGACTCAAAAAACATACAAGAACCGTCGACCAAGACATTAAAGTATATCGCTTAGTGAAATAAGCAAAATATAGACAAATTGACAATTTTAAAAATTATATCTTGAGAAAGAAAAAGATCGAGGGTTTTTGGATTTGGGACTTTTCATTTGGTACCAAAAGAAGTCGGAAAATATTATTGCAGACTAATATCGATTTGACACATAGTGAAGTTCCCTTGTAAGAATTAAAACTTTTTGTGAATTAAGAATTTTCGCATGTTTAGCATTCCACAGCCAGTGTCGTTCCAAGCGGGGGTGTTAGGGGTTCTCAGCACTCCGGCGGCAGATTTAAAGGACGTCAAATAATACAAAATAATTTTACTATTTTTATTTTATTTTTGTGATAACATTTCATACATTTATTTAATATTGTCCCACCTACAATTCCTGCAATGAGTAAATATAAAATATTTTATCTCATATTTTAAGTTAGACAAAGTGTAATGTTCAATGCCGGTCTTATTACATTTCAAATTTTCGTTCTCTTTTATGTTTATTGGAGTTTTTATTGTGCCGCAATTTGGCGTCGGTCGTTTTTATCATCGGTCACGTATTATATGAAACTTTCTTTGGTAATTTGTTGCAACTCACAATTTAGATTTCATTCAGTGGAATAGTATCCTGAAGTCTTTTGAAACTTATTTGCTGGTCGAAATATCACAGTTTTATTATTTATTTTCCTCCACATATTATATTATAGTAAGTTGGAACGTACACTATTTTGCAATTTTTACCATTAAAACCAAGAAACGATTGAACTCTGATTTTTAAAGTATGAATAATTTTATAATATTTTGTATTAACAAACAATGAAACATCGTTATTTAGTTTGTATTCAAACCTGACTGATATGAAAATAAATTTACAAATAGTAGATACTAATTTTTCTTGAAAATTTTATTACTTACTTATAATTTCTGAATAATTACCCAAAAATTGTAATTTATATTTAATTACAGTTTCAAATATTTTATTATTAAAAAATCATTCTTATTTAAGGGGCGGCAAATTTTATTTAGCATTCTCGTGTTAATGAACCTTGGAGCGACGGTGTCTACAGCTACCGCAAATTTTACCTCTAATTCGCGTTCTTCGTGTAAGGATTCGCATTAGCCTTGAAGGAGAAAGTGAGCAATCACAGGAAGCGGATACGTCGGGATCCGGAAGTCCTTAAATTAATATCGTTTGCGCGGGAACCCACGATTCATTAACGAAGTTACATACAGTTTGGTACATTACCGGATCTAACATGCATATAATATTGTTATATTAAAATACATTTCACGTAGAAATACTTAGAGGTTAGAAAATAGGATGACATATCGCAGATGGGACAATCCCGGTATAACCCCGGCCTAAATTTGACAGTTCCCATGTCTTTGGAATCCCTTGGGGTTCACTTTTCATTTTCTCTTTGTTTGCCCTTGAACTGACATTGGATAATCGCTTCACTGTCGAAATATATCAACATGAATTCGGGATGTTATAAACTTTATCAAAAGGTAGTGAAGACTCAAGTTAAAATTTAAATCTGTCTTATTAATGATAATTATATAACCAAAAATAAAATACCGTTGTGCCCGAGTGGTTCGAAATCCACTATAAGCTGAAGGTCTCCTGTTCTGCACTTCGGTCAGTTGAACAGTATAAATTAATAGTTTTTTGGCTATAGAGGGCCCAAAGAGAAGGTTTACGCTTGCGGACAATTTTGTGTAAGCCACAAAGAGTAAGCAACGTAAGCAAGTTATAAATAAATATAAAATGTAAAATGTCAAGCAAAAAGTCAGATATTGAGCATAGAGGTACATTTAGAAAATTATTTACTAAATTTTGTTAGAAGCTCGTAAAACTGTAGTAGATTAATGTCTTGGTAAATTGAAGGATAGGTATGAAAACGAATACAAGGTATTACTAACTTTGATAAATATTTTTTTATTTTTTTTACTCCCGGCAGCCGTTTTTCTCTACTTTACCGCCCAAGGTTGTAAATGTAAATAATTACGATACAGCTGTGAGTAAAATAAATAATATTCTGGGTTTCTTTACGTTTGAAATGTACTAAATAGTAATTAAATTGACAATATTAGTTTATAGTTTCACATCTAATTTTTTTAAACCATTAGATTCTTGTAATTCGAATCAGGCAAACCGAGTTTGTAAAATCCTGTGGAGAGCGTATTGCTTTCTTCTTTGTGAATGTTTAAAATACCAATATTATTAAAACATTTTTAAAATTGGATGCTACGTCTAACAAAACGGAAAGAATTTCATACCGTTCTAGAATGGTAAGTAGAATCATGGTTAGTACAAATACACAGAAATGATTTAGTACATTCATATAGTGCTATTAAAATTAAAAGTGCTGTTATTAATACTGCAATTATTTATAAATATTGGTAGCTTGCAAATTAATTTTGCAGTTATTTCTTACACAAAAAATTCAACTATAAATGACGATGTTTGAAAAATACCATGGAAACGGAATTTAGTTTTCCTTGAAGGAATACCGATCTCAGACAATAATAATAACAATCGTCTTCGATCAGTAAAATTTTCTTACCGTTCTTCTAAGAGAGATACTTTATGTACTATTAAAGTATCTCTTATTTGTTCATAAAAATAAAGATACAGGTATTGTTTAAAAACTCTTATAAATTTTGTTTATTTTGAAAGAATTTCTATTATTTTTACTAAGTTTTCATTCTGTAGAAAAAAGAAGAACTATTTCTTTCAAATTAACAAGAACAAGAATGCTAGTTATATAGGTATATCTAATTGTATTGATCAATATAATTTATTTAAATAATTTTGTTGTGATAGGCACTGTCCCGTATAAAATTGTCCGTAGGGGGCTTGCGCCACGTTGTTTCCCACAAGTCGGCGCACCTCTGTTTTGAATTAACCTCATGTACGAAAATACTCGTTCCTAAACCAATTTATTCATTAACAGAACAAGTGGCACATGTAGTACCGAAGTGTGCTTAAATAATTGATTATCTACCCTTTTGTTTATAGGTAAATCGAATCCAAATACTCGTACACTTTTCAAGTTGTTTCGTAATAGCCTTTACAAGGTCTAAAATATTGCTTTCGAAGAATTAAACCTAAGAAATTAAAAATTATGTTGAACAAATACTCAACAATTACTATTATTTATTTTTAATCTTTATTATATATTATATATTACATTTTAACGCTTTGGTGATGGAGATTATTAATATATTAATATTATTAAGATTGAGATAGAAGGCTAAAAGTTAGATACTTTGTCACTGCGACCTAAAAGATCTCTTGTAACGGGGCCCTTGCTTAGTTGTCTGGAAATAGTTCCAAAGTTATTACGAAGCTCCAGAAGTTATTCCCCTATCTCAATTACCGCCGTGTAATTTTTACCTTGATAAATGTATATTTGGTATCTAGTTTATATATTTTATTTTAGATAATAGCTGCTGATGTTCAAAAGTTCGAAATGATGAATCGATCGTCACTAATGCCTGTATTCATAGTCAATGTTTACTCAAGCTACTTCGCCAAACATTACTCCGGTCGTACTCGTCTTTTAGTACGTGACATGTTTTATAGTTGAAACTTCTTGAATTCTCGGCTAAGTAATAATCTCAAGTTAGAGTTTTGGAAAAATTGTTGTTATTGCGTTGGGAATATTTGGAAATTTGACAATTTGACAGTATTAATCAAGTACTTAAGTATGAGTCAAAGCGAAGTACCGACTATGAATACAGGCATAAATTTCATATATTGTGCCGTGTTTGAATTATAAATATTTAATAAGTAATCAAAAAATGGTAATCGTTTATTAAACACATTATAATGGCTATAGTCCAATGTATATTTTTTCCCTTTATACGCTAAAATCCGCATATATAACTTTCGCGTCTAAACAATGTCATATGAGGGTACAGAATGTGTCTTTTCGATTTTATCCGTTGCGTGGTAGGCTGGTCGCTGGTTCCTGATTATTTAATCATGAATTTGTACGCAAAACGCAAAGTTCCTGCTATTAGGCTGCGAAACATGCAATACGCTGGACTTTACTGCCTGTAACCACGAATCAACTAACTTCACCCTCATCTCATTTCACCGATAACGGCACACACGTTATATAATGCCAAATTTAATAACGTCCTAACTTTTACCGGATTACGGTTATTTCAAAATTACGGAAATTACCAGAAAGTACATTTACATGAGATTGATTTTTAAATTCAGGAAACATGGAACAGTTTAATGGTAATTTTAAAGTTTATTTTTATTTTCCATATTCAGATTTTTTTTTTAAATTTTAAATTATTTATTTATTCATTCTATTAACTTTCGAATTTAATTAATTTTTTTGAAAAATGCAATTTTATGTCTAGTATCAAGTTATCGTTTATTCTTTTATTTGGCGTTCTGCAAATTAATTTGAGACGACTACTGCAATATCGTATTCCCCGTAGCGTTCTCGAGATATAACGATTCTTAAAATTAAAATATGTTGTTATGAGATAATTAAGTGTACTTGGAATTCGCTATTAATTAGAAATAGCTCTTAAAATACGGTGTAATTTACTCTTGAGTTATTGATTTACAATGATTCCGAGAAACTAATACACAACTTGATAACCTGTCATAAAAATGACAAGATAACCAAGCGTAAAATATTACGCAAATATGGTATTCCATATTAATGAGGCCTCCATTTATTCGCGATGGGAAAATATTCGTGGAATTTAAATTTTTCCTGTGAATTAGACGAAAAGTTTAGTGATATAAATAGTTAAACGGTAAAGTTTTATTAAAATTTAAAGTTAAGCACATATAACATATTTCGCAGGTAGTTAGGAAAGTTTTACATGTACAACAAGTCATGTCTTAAAACTTTTTCTTACTTAATTTATTACACAGTTCAGTTGATTTATTTTACACATTACACTACACCTGTGTTTACCAAATTTGTTACCTACCTTGCGGCATATTAACCGAAGAGAATTTGTTTTTTTATTATACCTGCATCATAATTCTTGTTTAACAAACATCAAAGCATGCGAAAACAAAAAGATTAAAACACAGCTTTAAAGTGCTGAACAATAATATATCAATAAACAAGGTTATTATTACCTATTATATTGCGTCATTTTAGTCAAAACACGCTATAAAACTCCAAACAACGTCAACAAGACTGCTAGGTTAGGTTGAAATACGCGGGAACTGTCTTGAACTTAACATTTGCTTCATGCTGATTGGTTAGAAACTAGTGATAGCAAGAGAGAGACAATAAAATAGTAATATACATAGATATTGTAGAAAGAGATGGCGCAAAAAAGGTATATTACACATGTTGGAAACACTACATTATATAGGACGTATATTGCATATTGGTATCTAGATAAGTATAAAATCAGTTGCAGATGTAATAAAAATAGCGTATGATTCATATCACAGCCATATTAAAGCACTCATGCCTTTAACTGCCTGCTTTATACACTTGTGCACCTGGGCAATTATAACCTAAAATAACATTGTTTTATAAACATAATAAACCAAGTGTAATAATTTTGCCTAAATGAGACTCTAAATTAGGTAAACAAACATGTGATTTCTCCTTTACCACCTATAATGATCCCCGTTTTTTTATTTCCTTTTCATAAGCACTGAGAAACTTAAGTCTAAAGGGCAACAGAGATTTAGCAGGTGTAGAATATAGGAACGACAAACGATAACGAAATCTAAAATTCTGATAACTTTAGCATAGAAATAATGCTTTATGAAAAGAATCGCAATCTATTAAATGTATTTCTTCTGTTAATGATTATAGCATGTTTATCTGTACATTTAATAATCAACTTATGGAAAATTACCTATGTTTAGAAATCTTTCGCGACACATCTAAAATCCCTTGCGGCACTCTAATGTGCCGCGGCACATAGTTTGGCAGACACTGCACTACACAATACAGATTTTACATTAAATTTGCTGATACTGTTGGTTTAGTAGTTAGCGTTTAGGCTTCACAGTACAGGTATTAAAGGTTCAAATTAAATCAAAGGCATGGGTGTGCATATGTATGTATTTCCTTCCATGGTATCATCCGAATTCGACCACATACTCTACTACATGATAGTAGACGTTAGCGGTCAATAAACATTAAAAAAAAATAAGTGAATTTATCTCACTTAAAAGTCACTAATACAGTGACATTCTCTTTACTCAATTTATATTTTATATTTTGCTGCCCCTATTAAATTGTACCAACATTGAAATTATGATTAAATTTACTCTAAAATTATTTCATTTACAACCCAATTATTATAAGATTATATTTAGATCAACAGTATATTGCGAAATGTAAAATAATCTAATAGGGCTATCTTTAGAACAAGCTCTAGTAATTACTCAAATTTATGAATGATTAAATGTAATGCATTCAAAATATATTTACAAATAGTTATGTGTCAAAAATCTAATTAAATATAATATAAACTCGATAAATTAGAAAGTAATTTTCCAATTTCTTTTATCAATATCTTCACACTTTTTTTCTATTATTACTGAGAATGTCATGTCCTGGTGTTATGGTTATGTTATTTAAAAATTTAGTTGTTGATAATTAATATCGTAATTAAATTTTAAAATTGTCAGTACAGTGTACCTACCCTGAGAATTTTTAACGTGAAACGTGGGGATTAATCATATCCATAACTATGACTTGACATTTGATTGACAGCAATGTATACTTGCTTGTCTCATTTAAAATGAAACAGAGGAAACAAATTTGACATTTGCTTGTTGGGTTATAAAATTTTTTAACAGGCCTTACACTAAGTGCAACAACAATTTTAAGAATCATTAATCTGGGTTATGACACAATCTGCTATATTTTTTTGAATTACATACATTGATATTTGGACAATTATAATATTTTGATAAATAAAACCAATAAAAAAATATACATAGATGTGTAAGTTCGAGAGATCTAGCAGACCATTCTACTATTGTACCATTTCCTCTAAAGTTATTAATGATTTTTAATCTTATTTTGCACTTGATGTAGGCCTGTTAGAAAATTTTATAACCCAAAAAAAAAAATTTGAAATTCGTTGCCTATATGTTCCATTTTAAACGAGACAAGCATATATAACATTACCGTCAAACAAATATCAAGTCGTAACCATAGATATGATAAATGTCGTAATAAGGTAGATAAATAACACTCGGCTAAGTTTCACAGTTTCGACTGTGAAACTTAGCCGAGTGTTGTTTATCTACCTTATTATTTATAATAATGTTTCGCCTAGTGCCAATGACGGATTCAATCAAGTATAAATGTCGAGTTTCACGTTAAAAAATACTCACGGTATATTTAGTCACTTACGAATAATAGTTATTTTAATTAATGCATAAAGTACCCCAAAAATCAAAAAGAATTGTTTGATTTAAATTGATTTTAAAATTTTAGTACTACATGGATATAAAAGAATTCATCAGTAAAAATTTGTGTGGTATCTTCTTTTCTGTTTGCTTCCTAATTTGAAGTAAACAGAAATAAAATTTGCTCTGTGTAAAATGAAAAGTAAACAAGCAATTATCACTTCATTGTCTACACTGCAATTATAAGAAAACACGAGTTCTTTGCTGATAACAGTCGAATAAATATGTCTTTCAACTGGTAACGTGAACAGTATAGACTCCATCTATGAAACCTGTCTGGTCACGCGAAGGAAAGAATAATATTCGCGTGCGATATCCCAGTAAAAACTAACTCATAGATTTTTTAACTCCTTAATTTCCATACACAAAGTTTGAGGTTAGAAAGAAAATATTTGAGCAAGTATATTTGGTGACATCTTTTGGGAATTTCACAAGATAAATTGAATTTTGATGGAATGAATATTTCATGAAATAAAAAGGGTTTTATTTATTTACCCAATAATGCAAATAAACTGAAAATGCTTTATAAAATATGAATTCTTTTGTGTGGATATTCTATTACACAATACGTGACTGAGAGCTGAAAATAGTCAACTGCAAATTTGACAATTGAATTAAGCTCTGCTATTTTATATTTCATACATGAGACCATACAAGTTCAGTGGTACACTCTTTACTATAGTTCAAAGTTCAATTCAATACAATAACATTAATATATATATATATATATATATATATATATATATATATATATATATCATTCAGTTTCACTATTTATCATAGTGATACATTCTTAAAAATAATTGTTTTCCTTATATCTGTGCCGTATTTTAGTAATAATAAAAATAAGACATTATAATGGTTATGTTTCAAAGAAATTGATATATCAAATAAATTAGTTTACTTTTTATTTGAAATTAACAAATAAAACAAAAAACAGTAATACTTACATCAATATTCCTATAATGAGTTAGAAAAACAAATAATACATATTTTATACACTTACTAACGATTTAGAATTATAAGAAAAAACAAATTCATGAAAACTAATGAAACAAAACAGCAATTATTCTTCATTTAGGTTGTCCGTAAAAGAAGACATGTCTGTTTAAACTCCGGTGTAAATTTTTTATTATAATCTTTCTTTACTTTCTTAATTAATGTTCATTTCTTATCACAAGGTACACAAGCAGTATTCCCTTAATGAGGGTATGTAATGCTATTTAAAATGCAGCGATGGCTTTTAATGACATTGTGCGTAGAATCATGTGATGTTTTTAAATAGAAAAAATATTTAAAAGGAAATAATATTTATAAATAAGTAATAATAAAAGAGTGAAACAAATATTATTAGTTAATACGGAGAGAATAATGTATCTATTTTTAGGATATTTTACAATAGTATACATTTTCATTTCTATACAAAAGAAATGTGAACTTTTGTCATGATCACTTTTTTGCGAATGGTGTTCTTATTTTTGTTTTGTTTCCACATTGTTAAAAGTTGTTCATAACGAAACACAAAAGAAATAATGATATGCTCAGTGACTGAATGAAAGGCACACCTTGTTTCTGAGAAAATGAAATGAAATTATGAATAGCGGAATTGTGTATCATGTTAGGTTGTTTATAAACACCTCTATAATTTTGTTCATTTGTACTACAATATTACCACGCGGTAGAAAATTACTCTCCATTATAAATATAAAGCTATAAACTATAAGCATAAGTAGGTTTTCTCCGTTTTTATATCAAACATATTTTCTTCATATATATTTCATAATGTCCGTCCGAAACACGATCTTCAGCCAAAACCATAACCGAATATTCATATTCTCTTCTAGATTCGGCCAAAACCGTAACCGAAACCGAAACTTATGTACATAGTTAAATTTTTATTAAACACGGAAATATAAAACTGTTTTTCTTACCCTGTAAGGTATTATTCGATTTTTAAATTAAATAAAAAACTTTAATTTATTAGAAAATCACTTTATTTTTGTAGAAATACTGTCTTTACTAAAGAAATAAAGACTTTAGTTATCTTTCACCAGCTTATTAGTATCACCAGTAATCACGATCAAATACGTAATCTTTTCAAAAAGCATTTTTTACTAACTAACAAGGGTTCTTTTATCATGTAGGTATACATTTCTCTTTAAAAAAACCTTACTTTTTTAATTCTATAATAAGTCTTTGTCTTAATTCTACAAATTAAATTAATGAGATTTTGCCTCATCTTGAACTTGATACCTTTGAACTAAGAGCCTCAGGATAATGCTAATAAACTAATAATTATATCTCCGAAAGGAAGAAAAATGAAACAACAAACAAATAGTGTTGCCGTCTAGATCTAGACTTTCTTGTTCTTTCAATAATATATCATGCGATGCTTGTTCTATCCAAGCTGAAACAGTGATTGTAAAATAGAAAAAGAAGGCTGCCGACGAATTATCTGTCCTTGCATAAATAAAGCGTACGCGCAGAGTAACATTCTAGTGTCTTGATATCTAGACAAGATTATTTAATCTAGACTTAGACTTACACAAGTCTTGTCTTGTCTAGAGAGCAACACTACATACAGAACACTAGTTTCAGTTGGGTGAAACTTTTGTCGGATACTAATATTTTATACCTAATTACTTATAGGATACTAAATCCTTTTTCTATTAAATATTTCAAGAACTTGTTGTAATTGAACTGATATTCTAAAAATTATTCATTCCTAAATGGTATAAGACTTCAAGTTTCTCATACATGGTATAAGTTGTAATCTTTCAATATCTTGAATAAACCTACAGTATGTAATGGATTACGAAGCACTCGGATGCAACGGAATTTTAATTTGATTATTGGTGGCCAAGCTGGAATATGAACTTCAGGTTTCTGGGTTTTTAAAATTAATAAATTATTTGTCTATGAATACAAATTAAATGGTGACAGAGAATCGAAGGCTTGAATTTAAAATAAGGAAAACTTCTCGTAGGTGAAATTATTTCTTTTTAACAATTCTTGAAGTTAATGAAATATTTTCGGTTAACAATGACAATTATTTTTCTTATTTTTATCCGAAAGTCGATTAGTAACCCTTATATCGTGGTATGAATAATTGGAGCACTTTAGGGATATTTTTTTCACGTGAGAATCGGCAGTTGTGCCACAGAAAATTACGTATCAAATTCAATGGACGACATCAATGGATTTCTCAATTATCTTCTAAAATTGAAACCGATACGATACTTACAATCATCATTTATTTTGGAAAACCATTAGACACAATCGAAATAAGTTACTTGAGATCACATTAGTAGAAAAGAAGAACTAGTACTATTATGTGTCGTTGCAATATTCTCATTTTTATGTATTTAAAAATATACAGGAATATTATTCTTGGTGGCATCCATGATCGATATGTACTGGAATATTTGTTGCAATATGTATTTTATGCTAATCCAAGTTTCAAGAGTGGAAGTAATTTTATGTGCACCAAACTTTTTGCTAGAATTGATGAAATTTATGAGTTGAACTGAAAGTGTAATTTCATTTTACTGCATTTAACAATTCAGTGAATATTTGTTTACAACAGAGTCGACTGGATATTAAAATAAACGATACAAGCACGCAATGCTACAACCGCAAAGTTATAAATTACCTGTAATTTTAACTTAAGACATATGGAAGGACGTTAAACAATACTATTTAAGTTAACCTACTCCTATTATTCTAAGCATAGTATTTCAATGGAACATTGAAACTAACAAAGAGAATAAAGGTTTTTATACTTCGCGTTAACAATTGCTCTATTATTATATCGAAAACGGTTTAATAATATCGGATATTGTAAAACTGTTGTCTTTAATTTTTTTGTTTTTAAATTGACACTTCTAAGTACTGCTTTTAAAGGTATATGTCAAATTGGTAAACTCAAATATTTCAAAATGTTTTTTAATACAACTTGGAATTATTATAAATATACCAAATAAAGAAAGCTAATTAAAAAAAAAAATAAAGTTCAGTTTTCTAGAGCGGTTTTGTTAAAAGTGACGACTGGTCTTATAAGATTATGGTAACAGTACACTTTCTAAAAAGAATTATAATTATAAAAGTGCGTTCGTAAAACAGGCCTTTGTGTTTTTAGTTTTGAAAATAAATTTTCTATTGATAAAAACAGCGATGGGTCACTTTGAGCGTCGTGTCCAAGTAATTGGAAATGAGAAACCCACTATAAGCTGTAGCTCCCTTTCAAAGACATTAGATTGACAACCTATCCCAAAAATGCAAGCAAAAATTGTCATGAAACGGGTGAAGTTCAAGTTTACCGGCTGCCAAAATTCTTCAAGGATTTTATCGTCAATGATTATTAATACGAATTTCACGCAATATATTAATATGGCTAAATATTACCACACTGTCGCTTAGGTTATAATTTTGTTCTACTTCCGTTTAATAAGAGGCTCTTTATTTTACACATGTTATGTTATTAATTCCATGATTTCTGTAGTGAAGTAATGAAATTAAAATGGAGAGTGGCGTAATTAAAAATTTAATAACGACAAAAAAAGTAAATTTGGTTGTTATTCTCTTTACAAATATCAACAAACAAATATTATATTTATTAAATTCGCAATCGCTCATATTTCACAATTCAAATAATACGAATCACAAGTTTATTTATATGATTTTTCTATTTACAAATAATAATTTTTTGATCGTAACACAGTAACGGACAAAATTAAGGAGTTTTATATATTGTTTTTTTTTTGGTTTATTTTATAAATGTTATAATATTAAAAGTTTATAATTTTAAACACATTTTTGTACTTATTCAAATGGAAGTAGAGAAAATATTGCTTAAAACATATAATAGGAGAGCAGAAAACTGGGTTGTTATTTAACTTTTGCTTTTACAAACTCGTCTGCGTCTTGTTTAGTAATTTTTGTAAACGTAAAATAATCACCTTTTTTCCGTATTTATTTCATAAATTACTATTGTGTAGCAAATTATATAAATAAGATTGATGTTTTTGAAATGATGAAAATAAAATTTAAAAGTACTTTGGCCCAACTATTCAGGTTAAAATTTAAGTGCCTTAAGAAACAACTATAAAAAGTAAAGTATATTTATATTTACAAAATATTAATTCGAGAATATTTGTACCTTTTTTTCTTTTATAAAAATTTGATATACTTCTAGATTGTCTACATCACTCCCATTCCAAATAAATAAAATGTTTCATGTTTGAAACTCCCCAAATGTGGAATAAATCAAATATGGAAATTTCGTGTATCGCGAATTTGTGAAAAACATTTTGAGCGTTAGGGAGGAAGATTGAAATTGATGATATACTTAGTCGTGTTTCCGCAGTCCATTAGTTTCGCATACACTTGAATTCGCCAACAAGGGGATGACAAATAAAAAACCTGCATCCTCGGATTACAACGTTCCCTCAATTTGTTGCAGGAAATAAAAAATTACGACGTCCTGCGTTAGGGATGCAGATTGCTAAAAACAAGAACATTAATTCCGGATTTTCAATCGATGTTTTTTGCATTGTTCTATCTAAAAAAAAGTTAGGTCATTATTTCAATTAAAAATATTCATCACAAAGGAACGGAGCATCATATGTACTTCAGATTTCTATAAATTTTTTTCAACCTTTTTATTTCAGCTATATTATTCTGAATTAATATATTCTGCAGCTTACAGTGGATTATGAATCTGTAGAACATGAATTATTTTATTTTGTAAATTGTTGATAACTCTGGAATTTTTAACGTTATGTCATATTACGTTCAAGTGCGAATCGAAGCATGATAATAAAACACCCACCATAAACTGTTAAAAGACTGTTCAATTACTAAGATCCAATACAGTTTACGATTATATACCATTTGTCACTTAGATTAGAACTAATTTACAATCTTGTATCCACATAATGTATTTTTTTCACGACGTGCATAGAAAGCTCTACTTTCTTCTCACGAAATAGTGAAGAAAAGTACTTTTCCCTCTCTAGAGAGGAAAATGCACAGTGTTATCAACAGTATGGGTATTATTATAGAATGAATTATTGGAAAAATTCATTTTTTATATTATATTTTTTTTATAACTATGGCAATTATGTCTTGTTCTTTTCTTTATTCATATTATTTCACAATTTGAAACCTTGAACTTGAATTGGCATATTGACAATACTGTAATAGTTTCATTGTTAAACATCAAATAAGTTTACATAACCTAATTTTCTAGATTAAAATTTGCTGCGCCTTTTCGTCCGAATAAATCGACTTTTAAAACATACCGTGTCTAACACGAAAGGAAAGCACATTTTCCACTCTCACTAGAATGCCCCACTCGCTACGCTCGTGAGTCAAACTTGAACTCAAGTTGTAAAAATACGCTTTCTTCTCTAGTTGGACACTGCATTTGACTGAATCACTTTACTCACTTTATCACATAACATGTACTGATATAAGTAATGTACCCACCGAGGTAGATCAGAAAGTTCAGATCTAATCAGGGATGGGATTCCATAACTTTAGTTGATACTATTTGAACTTGTTATGTCAATTGCAAAAATCGACTACAAAATGAACAATTCTATAACAATAATCGCTATTTATAGTTGATACGTAACAAGACAAATAAAGAATAGATATTCAACCTCTTCAATAATGTGAAAATATCTTAAATTTAGTTACTAGTTGCTATTGCCTTACAAAATACTGATTTTCAATTGTAATTAAACTTAACAAGTGCAATAATTACCTATTTGTAGTTGTTAATGTGGAAAAACATAAACACGTCCATTATTCATTCCTCTGCGGGGTTCGAATTCGGAACACCTGATTTACAAAACCTAAGCGCTTGTTAAAATTATTATACTATACGAATTCCTGTTCCTTTCAGTATATAATATAATTTCCGGGGAAAAGTTTTGTACAATACTGCTTCCTAATAAGAAAACAAAAGTTTATTATAATTACCAACAATGGGCTCTAATTACCGTATTATTTATGAGGTCCACCTTCCTTCCTTTCTACACGACACAACCTTTTTACCGTTAGTTTTTACCGGAACAAAAGCTGGAACGTTTAACAAATTTGAATAATGCTCGTTAAAAGAGTAAAAAAATGTTCGTTAAGTGAAAAATATCCATGTTTTTATCGTGACCACGTCCACAGTTTTTATCTGATGAACTAGAAATAAAAACTGAATTCGGAAGGAGGTAATTTGTACTGAACTTTTAACCTTATACAAAGTTTTATTTCACCCACAAAATTGGAGTTTTATTCAACATAGTTGTAAAGTTTTAGCCCTGATATTTTTTACCAACAAATATTAATTTTTTTGCGCCACTTGAACTATAACTATGTGTTTCATCTATAGTTAAGAGAAGTATAGGTGTTGTGTAATTTAGATTAAAAAAAAAATTATATGGACACCACATATTTTCCTTGGACGCTAAATTATATAAATGTTTTGCTGCACTTGAAACTTATTTCACTTTAAAGTGATATCTTATTCTCTGGCTAATCGTTCTTCGCTTCGAAATGGATCATTTTTGTAAAATTTTATTAAAATGTTTATCATTATTCCTTATTGCGTTACACAATTTATTTTAATCGCTCAAAAACTTGCGAAAAAGGATATATTGTGTTCATTTATATACTACAAATTTCTCACATAATATATTCTGACAGTTGCCAATGTTGTCAATTATATACTGGATTTCAGTCAAATTATTATTTTGTCAAAAATAAAGTGCCTTTTTTAAAAGGCCGATTGGATTCAAAAGTGGAGGTGAATAACTCCACAATATATAGCAATTATTGAATTAAAAATTAAACATTCCACTGCTAATAATTTTTGAGTTTGGGGAAAAATTCAAAAAAAACACGAGGAGTACAGTTCCCTTTTAGCACTGCCGATTGCAATAAAAAAGGGAGATACACAACTAGATGTTATAGCAGTCCCAGAAACAAAATTTCAAAATTCTACGGCTAATCATTTTTGAGTTTACGAGATATACGTAAATATACGTATAGACGTCACCGAAACTAGTAAAAATGGATTTATGGATGGTCAAAGCAGATAATTCCGTTGAAATCTGACAATCGTTTTTTTTTTTGCGATTGTAATACTTCCTGTATTTTTTACAAGGAAGTAAATATAATTAATGTTGATGACAGATATCAAACAACGAAATATTTAATCCTAATTCTTCAATAGCGAGAAAAATGTAATAATCAATACGGAATGTACATACATTTTAACATCCTCAAAAGTTACTAGGATCTCGGCCTATTACAACGTCCTCGGAAATAATGGCGTACCAATGATTAAATAATATCTAGAATAGAATTAAATAATCCGAAGTCATACTTACATTCCTTTTAACTTTTAGTTAGATTACAAGACTATGGAGAATTCAGTTAAAACATACATATATCCCGGAATTACTTGCGTTAAACTTAAAAATGACAACAGTAAATTGTCACCTCTGTCTCATTAAAATAATTTCAGACGAATTTGTCCTACTAAATTCAGATGGATGAAACGACAGACATCAACCTATAAATAAGCAAACCATATCGAAATGCTTTGATTGGAGGACATTCGTAAAATCTCGAAATTGTTTAATTGTGTAGGATTACAAATTACAATACCCTCTCTTATTATGTGTGGTCGATTTGCTCAAAGCACCTTATAAGCTTCTGATGAATAATGAGATCGATATCATTTGAAACAATATAAATCATAGGCAGTAACTCGTCTAGATTTTATCTTTTCTTGTCAGCTTACGAAGGAGTGATTGTATTAAGGTCAATGGTCACATTCAACCACCGACCATTTGACAAAGATTTATTGTAAACGTCTACATTTAGGATTGGATTCTTATGCCCTCAAAGTCAATATTACCACAAGTGTTCATAACTCTAATGGTTTTTATTCGTCCATAACTTTCCTCTATCTTATTTTACGACGTTCAATCTTGCGACGTGATCTCCGATTTGATGGCGAAGTAAAAAGTAAAACAATCCAATGGATGACGGCGGGAAGGTTTTTTCCGGAAGGGTGTAACGGCCTAGTCCAGGTAATTTCCCCGGAGTGCGACAGCTTGTACTGTCGATAGTGGAGAGAACAAGTTTCGCAGGAATTTCACACTGCGGTACTTTTATTGAAAACATCTTAACTCTTTATATAGTCTTTTTCACGAAAATGTGATCGTACGTCATACCTAGTAATAAAATTGTAGCCAAAACAGCAATGTTACTATCCCTAGCATATACCCAATAAAATACACGGAACTTAGTGTCTTTTACTAATAAATGGTTGGTAATCCTGTACAACGTTGCCATTCTCGAAATGTCAAAAAATAATATTATTTTTGAAAAATATCAAAAAATTTAGGAAGTTGTGCACAGAATATGGTGAATTCTGTAATAAGGTATTTCGAACAAGAACGTGACAAACGAAGATTCAGAGGGGGATGCTGAATAAATTTAATTTATTTTATGTAAATAATTCACAATATGATATATACACACCAATACACACATGGTATACTATGCAACACTTGAATGTACCCTACAAATACTTGGCAACGTTGCATCAGGGAACATTATGACGTACGATCACATTTTCGTGAAAAAGACTATAGTTTCAGATTCAAGCAACAATGAACATTGGAGAAAACAAAAATTCAGTACTTTAACTTTATAGTTTATACATATTTAAGTTGGATTTATATAGTTTAGCATATTTAAGGACCGATTTTCACCTGAATTTAAAGTACCGGTTACTGTAAACGTCGGTTAATAGAAAAATATTCCTGATGTACGTTACCAAAAATATACAATATTTACTATTTCGTTACGATACTTTTCTATTATCCGATAGTTAATGTAACCGGCACTTTAACTAATGGTGAAAAAATCGGCCCTTTGTTTAGTACAGATATCACAGAATTTTGTTTAGAGGTTTTATAAGTGAATGTCAAACAAGACACAAAATACGCTGATATTATACTAAACTGAATAGACGTACAATAAATAGAAATACGTTTTTTCCATCTCTCTAGTAGAATTCATTTGTCAATCCCCAATGCCATATTACCGCCTAGGCCAACAAAGCCATGGCTTTTTTATAATTTAGAAATAATTGCAAACAATATTCGAACAATTATTAGTTGTGCGTGCCTTTTAAATTTACAAAACTGAGATCCACGAAAATGAAATGAAAATATTTTTAGAAAAGAGATAAATATAATGAAATACATATTTCAGTAAAATTTTTATATAATTTAAAATTAAAAACTGACTTTTTTTGTTTTTTTTTGTTACTTTCTTTAAAATAAGGAAATAAAAACTGTTTCAAACAATATAAATTTCTAAGTAATTGGGTTGAGGAATACAATTCCCCTTGCATAAAGCAAATGTTTTGAGATTTTTCAATGCAACAAAAATTATAGACCAATTTTGATCATTCAAATGTTACTACTTTTTTATTGGGCGCTACTGTACTGGATCTGGGGAGCTAAATACAGTAATTTGGCTCTGTCAAATTCTAAACAGTGCATATCTTTTTTTATTATCTGTTTCTTATGGTTACATCAATATTTAATAAATTAAATCATTAGGTTTTCTATGCAAAATTATATTTTGTTTTCTGTGTTAGGTACCAATAAATCAGCCTTTATTATTACATAGTTATTGGAAAACATTGTTTCACATGATGCGAAATTTGAGTTCTGGGGTACAAATCCTAGCTTCTCTAATCTAAATGAAATGCTGTAGGTACCTTGAAACTTTTTTTAATTTAGTAATTGTGTGCCACAGAAGATGATGATGATGATGATTTATTATTTTCGTACCTTTCGTTATCCAATAAATAGATAGTTTTGAAAACGTTGGGAAATGTCTAAATGTATTACCAGTACGAACGTTTACATACATTAATGATTTACTTCATCCATCATGCATTGCATTCCCTTTGCAAAGTTTGTTCCACCCTCAGTGCTGCAAATAAAACCCTTTCGCTACACGCTAACTTGCTGCACAGAGGCTTATCATGTAAATGTCCTGCCGAGTGAACGAGCAGGACATGGACGACTCCTGCTGAGTAACACCAGAATGCAAACATCACCCAAGGATAAGCTTGATACATTAGCTTGAATTTTAATTAAAGGAAAGGAAAATCTTATTTATTTACACACTAGAAAGTGATTTCATCAGATTGAAAGCGAGATATAAGGTGTAGGTTTAATTGATTTAATTTCGTTAAAATGCCGGAAGATATTTACTTGAAAGCACAGGACGATTCAACGAAAAAAAAAAACGGTTACAAAATAGGTCAAGAAATATACTCTGTAACTATTAATAAACGCCTTGTTCATGTGTGAACTGTAAATTTATTTTTCACTTTTTCCTACATTTGCATACAGCAATTCAATTTGCATAAATAAGCTTCAATTGCTCAGATTATTACCTAACAAAACAATAAAAGTAGCTTACAAACATGCAAAATTAAATTGATTAATAAACAAGAAACAAGCCACCAACAACATGTAAAAGGCTGTAAGACAAAAGCGCACCGTTCAGATTTTTAAACATTCCATAAGCGCACCAAAAAAACATAGCAAAAGCGCACCAGTCAAATATTGGTATTTAGTGTGTATGCGTATGTGTGCATCTGATTAAATCGAAATTCGTTCTGCTCGCGGATAGTACTTTTTAAATAGATACTCGCAGAGGAAGACCTTTTTCGTCCCGAATTTAACCTAACCTTACCTAATATAATCTAATCTAACATAACCGGACTTAACCTAACCTAATCTAAACCAATCTAACAAAATTTAATTAAACCTAATCCAACCTAACTTAACCTAACCTAACCAAACTTAAAGTTATCTAAACTAACCCGACCTAACATTATTTTATTCCATCATTGAATAAATAGTTACATCAAATTTATTAATATATGAACATTTCAGTCATACAGATACTGGTGGGCTTAAGTAACAAACTTTGGTGCGCTTTTGCAACGTTCATTATCATTTGGTCCGTTTTGTAACGAAAAATACCATTTGGTGCGCTGTTGTCATACGCTCATGTAATATTAAAAGAAGAAAATTAATAAAGATTTCCAGAACTATACAAGTTTTATCTTATGCGAAGACGATTTTAAAATCTTTCATATAAAAAGCGCAAGATATACAGCATAATATGCTAGAAGTATGAAGGGATTACGGGATTAAGTCTTCCAGAGCTATACACTTCACTGAAAAATAAAATGCAGAACATATTTATCCGTGCACAGTGAAGCTTGCAATTTCATTTAAGCTCAGCGGAAAACTGATAAACGCTTTGTATCACTGAAAAATAAATCTAAATCCTTCTTGTTTGCTATTCAGTTTGAATGTGGACTATACATTGAGTTCTGTTTTTTGCAAATATGTTTAGTTTTGCATTAAAAAGAACCATCAATTAGCAACTACATAAAGTGATTTTAAAATACATTAACTTTTTTTATTACTTTCTATAAAAAATGATTTTGTATAGTAAAGTTTACACATTCAGAACCGTATGATGAGACTTACTAAAGCAGTGGTTCTCAAAGGAGGTTCAGCGGTACTTTGGGGTGCCTTTTAAAACTTGCTGAGGTGTCGCAGGCGTGTTGTAAAATTTAAAATCGTATTTATTTTGACAACTCTTGGATCTGACGATCTGAGCATTTGATCCTTCTTCATACTGATGTCAATGTCAAATGGTTGTCCAATGAATGAGTATTGAATCATCGAATCATGTTTACAAATTGAAAGTACTACTACTCACTTTTTTGAGAAAACAAACTTGAATTTTGTGAATTGTTGAAAAATGAATGTTGGTTTAATAAATCCGCTTGTATAAGCGAAGTATTTGAAGAATTGAATAAATCCCAGCATGCAAAAAATAAAAGATGGAAATTTTTTTAAAATCGTCATATGAAATTAGAACTTTTAAAGACAAGATAGAAAGTAAATGGAGTCAAGATGGAAATGCTTACAAGAACATCGAAAGCAAATAACATATTTAAGATGATTTATTGAACACTTCTAAATCCTGGGAACACAGGGGTGGGATTCCATAACTTCGGTTGCTATCGTTTGGACTTGGTATGATATCAATTGCAAATATCAATTTCAAATTGTACTTGAAATTCTATAATAGTAATCGTTTTGTATGGTTGATACATACCTACACATATAATAAACACTCTACACTTCGACATTAATGTGAGAATGGCTTAAATTTATTGCAAAATTTAATTTCGACCAAGGTGACATTTGACGTTTGACCTTTGTAATTAATATAACAACAAGTACAATTGGTATTTGTAGTTGTCATGAGTTATGGAATCCCACTCCAGATTTGCTATTTTCCAGATATATCTATTTAAAGTTGTGACTGGATACGAAATTCGTTCGTGGTATTATCATACAACATCGAATCCTATTAAATTAGAAGTTAACTTTAAACAAGAAGAGGAATTAATAGAAATTCACAATGATCATACATTGCGAATGAAATATTCTGAATTTACATTAAAATCCTTTCGGATATTTATTCAGAATGATAATCCGTCAAGTATTATTTCAATTTTCTACTCCGTACTTGTGAAAATGACTTAAAATTTTCTACGTATGTTAACATCAAAACTGAAAAGAGCGAATGAATAAAGTCGATAGAACATAAAATGCGAGTTTTGTCCAAAATACACCCAAATATAAAGGAATTATGTTGATTACATCTAGCTCATGTTTCACGCTTAGTTTTTTGTACCTTTTGTTCTCATATACAGAATATATTTTTTATGTTTTCCTAAGATTAATAAAACGTCTTTAAAATTTCATAGCCATGATGTTAGAGTGTCGGAAATTTCATATAAACGATTTGAAGTGTCTTTATATAAAAAGTTTGAGAAACACAGTACTAAAGCGTCTTACAAGATATAGATGCGTCCTCTCTGTCTTTAATATTCTTTATTTATTAGGGTTCTTCGGCTTGACTTGAGATTCAAGATATTTAACTTGGCTTTACTTATATCAAGTAAAGTTCAAGTCGGTTATTAACAACCGAATATGAAGTTAAATCAGGTTATGTTTCAAGAACTTGAAAAATTAAATAATTCTCCAAGAGTAATTGATTTTGCATCAATTTTATATGTAAGTCAGGAAATCACTGGCTCGAGTTCTGCTCCCCTCTCTAACGAAGAAGCTTCATTAAATAACTTAAAGACGTTTCACTCAGATTTCGTATTCACTTGTCATAATTAGCAATAATGAAGTATATTTTTAGGGTAGTTCTGTAGAGATGCCAGAAACCATCTTTAAATTCTTGTTTAGTCATAAAAATGGTAGAATTTGTGCATGATATTAATGACCTAGTAAATATTAGGGAATTATTTGGTGTTAATAATAACCTAATAAGAAATAAATGTAGCCAAATATATTTAGAAAAATACCATCTTTTGCTAAAAAAAAACTTAGGGAAGGTTGTTTAATATGGTTATAATTAATTAACACACAAAGACCGTCTCTAGCGAATGAAAGATTAAAGAAGGAGAAAAAGACAAGGGCTGAATACGGGCCAATGAGATTTTCAATAAAAACTTTTGTTTACGAAACCGTAATTCTATTATTTTTAAAAGCTTGCTTTGGAGCAAAGCTTGCAATTTGAAGGTTACACACCAATTTTTTGAGTCAAAATGGCGTAATTTACGCTACACATGTTTAAGTAACCCGGCTGTTTCTAGAAATGAAGTACGTAACTGATAACTATAATTTAATGTAATATCCAAACAGATGTGCCTCTTGCTCACTTCACGTTATTCTCCATTTCCCATCGAGCTACTTGAAAAAATGAAAATCAACATACGATAGATACTCTTCTACAGTTATGCATCATTTTATTTATCTGTTGTTCACATTTTATTTTTACTTTGACTGTCCGTTGTTAAAATGATAATTCAATTATTATCTTTCAATTTTATTTCTGGAAAATCTTTTACCGGTTTCAAAATATTAAACTTTTGTTTACGTAGACAAAAGTAAGCAGGATAACTATGTCATAAAGATATACCATATAATTTTGATAACCTGATAACAGTATGGTAATATTTCTTTGAAATTTGTAGACAATGGATTACCCACAATAAATACTTCTCTTCGAACTAACATTGTCTTTATTTTAAAAAAATAGCGTAAAAATTACACGACGTTTCAGTTGATGACAATCTTCAAGCGTTATAGTATACACTTGATAACGGTTGAAGATTATCATCAACCGAAACGTCGTGTAATTTTTACGCTATTTTTTTAAAATAAAGACAATGTTAGTTCGAAAAGAAGTATTTATTGTGAGTATGGTAATAATATTACAGTACAGAATTGTCAAAATAACATGGAACAATTGTAATATCATATACAGACTAGATCACGACAATATTACTCACAAGAGAACTTTATAAAATAATATTTATTAATAATGTGAAACCGGTAAACTATTTAACAAACCACGGATATTATGAATCATACCAGACCTTAGATGTCTTAAAAATAATTCAATTGACATCTGAGGCGGTTATGATACTCTTAACTATCCTAGGTAGGTATGTTACTAACTATAACTGATAGAACAATTACATCAAGAACCTAATGAAATCCACACAGTAAGTAAACTTTGAAATAGCCAAATATTTGGAGGGATTCAAATTTCAGTTGTTGTGTTGTACGGAACATTTGACGTGATTCTTTATAAAAATCTCTATATGTTAAATTAATAACAATTTCGCGGGCTTCCAATATAACTTTTCCGTAAATTGATAATATTCCTTTGAAATTAAATTTGGAATGATTTATTCAATATATCGCTTTTAAAATATCGAATATATTTTTTATAAGTGCCTCCTAAAATGTAATCATTGTTAGTGAAAACAATATTTGTAACGGAAGAGAAATAAATAAAATTAAATAAACAGAATAATGTTCATATACATATATTCCTACAAAATTAAAAGCAGAGAAGTTGATTATATAAAATTGAGAAAATGTAATACGATGTGACTGTTTGACTTACTGATGAGCTGTGTAAGTTTGACAAATCCTATTCACTGGGAGTATTTCCAATAACAGATTCGCTCAGTTGGACACGAATTTAAAGTAAACTTTTATCGAATAACGTGCGTCGCTGAATTTATATTAAATTTATCATTCGCATTATATTGTACGTTCAGAATTTTTATTATTAAACTCGTAATAATAAATTCATAACATAAACATTTTATAAAATTCGTAAAAAAATATTGTGGGTGACAGAATAAGTATATGTTAGGGCAAATTCATTATCGGTAATAGCAAAGGGTGACAGAAAAATGACAACTGCTTAATTTTTGTTATTAAGAGTAAAAAACTGGAATATAGCTGTCATTTATTTTTAGGTTAGATCAAAGATAAAACAGAAATTATTGACGACTGTATTTTTAGATTGTTCATGATAATTATAATAAACGCAATAGTAGTTCAATTGTTAATAATGCTCATTGAATTATTTCAAATCCCCTAGTGACTGTTAATGAACAGTTTTTTAAATATTTAATTAAAGTTCTGTGCAAGAAGTTCGTTTTATTTTGCTTTTGCGTCCTGCATTGCAGTAATTAATATTTGTAAAACGATTTATTCATTTTGTGAAGAACAAGAAACTGTTTTACTTTGAATGAAATACTTTGTATTTGTAAATAGATTTAAAAATAATTTACAAGTTGTTAATACTTTATTTTCTAATTACTGTCATGTTTTGCCAGAGTAAATTTATAAAAGATAATATTTTGTACATAAAATCGCCTACTTTGATTATATTCAATTTGGGTGGAGAGATAATAATTTTAATTAGATAAAAATCTTGTCATCTCACCTTTATGAAAATATCGAGAGAAAAAATTTAATCTGTAACTCCTACACAATTTATTGATTATCATAAATATCTTAAAAGATATTTGAAATTGAATTTTTAATATTTGAAATACATGTATGTTGCAATTTTAAAACTGTGTATCTTTAAATATATAATTTTGGTAATGATAACATACTTTAGGTTAATTATTATCAAGAAAAATCACCTTTTCCCATCTCAGATATAATATACCTACAGTCTACAATGTGTTTCAGCTAAGATGTAACATTTTCTTATCTATCATTAGTGATTACTATGGATACCAGTTATATGCAACATATGTTGTGTATATTTATTTATAATTTATATAATATGTGTAAACAACACAGACTTCGAGAATTGCCATGACAACGGCACGTCTAGTCAGTGGCAGTAGGGAATCGAGTGAAGCAGCTTTTCTTTCTGCTTCAACTGTATTCCGTGTTTAGATTCGCGGTATTCGTTTGCAATGTTTCCCTCGAATGATCAAGTATGTGTATTATTAAAATCACCTTTTTCAAGATAGAATTAATAACGATAAGAAAAACTTTTTTAATTTCGAAAAACCTATGCCTATATTAAATGTAAATAAAATTGCGATATGCTTTAGGAACTTCAAAATTAAAGAAAAATTTAGTATCATGTTTATTTTTATATTTGGTACACATTTGTAATATTTTTATACATATTTATACTCTGCTTCACCCACCTTCGGAATCACGAGCCGCCACTGGTACGAGACCAAATCCTTCCACAGATTCGAAAATATTTACAAAATTTTACAATGATGGATATTATGGTGAAAGAAGAACAAGACTAAAAAGTGCAAAATGAAAAAAATTAAAATGAAAATGTGTTGTAACATATGATTTCATATATATTGATTTTTTTATTTATTCTTATATTACTTTAAGTTATTTATAAATCAGGAAATTGTGATGACAAGTTTATATAATATTGATAACGTCTGTTGCATTTTACCTGGAAAAGTACGGAGGTATACTGTTAGTATTTTTTAACGTGAAACATGGGATGTATCATACATGGTTACGACTTAATATTTGAATGACAGCAATATATTTGCATGTGTCATTTAAAATTAAACATAAGAAATGAATTTGACTGTCTTAAACTTTAATATTATAAGGAATTACAAAATAATGAACAAACAGTAAACATAATAACAAACAATTCAACAATAAATAAATAAAGCAATGATTCAATCTGCTATAAAACTCTTCAATCACATTCGATATTTGAGCAATTGTAATATTTTTAATTTGAAGTTTCCCCTGTATACTTTTAATATATATATATATATATATATATATATATATATATATATATATATAAAATACTCATGGCATGACTGGTACCTATCCATAGTAATTACTAAAGACAGAACAGAAAATGTTGCATTTTAAATGAAACTCGCGATATAATAATGCAATCCTATCATTCCATTAAAAATAAAATAATCATGAAATAAAAACTCGCTGTATTAACCCTAAGGCAATGATAACAATGTTGATCTATTAAGAAATCTCTTCTCTCTAAAAACTATCATATACGACCAATCTTAACCTAACCTCCCGGGATCGGGAAATCCTGCTATATAACCTCAATCCCTTTGCAGAATCGCAAGATCGCCAGCTTGAGGAAACTCAACCACGCAAATTCCGGAGGTTTTTGTTCACTTCAGAGCGGCCGGAGAACTGTGCTCATTGTTCTCATGTCGGGCTCACAGCCTTAAGGGCTTCAGCTACCGGAATATCAGACGAAGGAATATCTAAAGTGCCGAGCATTATACTCAGTGTTTGTGTTTTTTGGAAGATGTACATTTATAAATAGATACGTAAGATGATACGGTCTGAATACAATAATACCTTCATGTTCCAGATAAATTTTTCTTCTCTTTAAAAACAAAAATTTTAAGTTACTGTAGGACAATTTAAATTTTTTGTGACATATTTTTATGATAAATTTTCTTGAATAGTTCATGAATAGAAAATAATAATTACTGGAATTTAGTCAATGTTTCGAAGGATTTGGATAAAGATCTGACACCCTTCCTTGGAAAGAAACATTGACTAAATTCCATTAATTATTGCCCTATTCTACGTATCTTTATATTAATTTTGGAAATCGGACAAATGACATCGAAATGCGATAATCAAGAAAAAACAATTTCTTATTGATTTCTTGCCATTTACGTCATACTATTTCTTCTAATTATTAAAATTTACAAAGACAGGGTAGTAGTGACTCATCACTTGGTTATCGTACTTCGATTCGAATTGAGCGGAGTATGAAATCTATAACCAAATAAAAAAACCGCTGTCAATGTACACCAGTAAAATCAGCGGCGTATCTATAATCTATGGTAAATATGTACTATATAAAAAAATAAGAACTGACACATTACAACAAACAATAAATAATTCTTTAATAATTAAAATTAAATACTTGTTACATAAATTTGTTTCTATAAAAATAAAAACATATTTTAAGATCAAATGGAAAAAAAGAAACCAATGATTTAACAACAAACTGAAAATACTATTTAAAAATAGTTTTTATAAATGAAATGACTAATGAATATAAATTGACGATGGATGTGTTAATTAATGTCGCCTATTCGATTCGTTAGCAGATTTATTAATTTGCACAATTCGCGAACGAATATTTAGCTTCTTCTTACTCTATTTAAGAATCGTCAATGAACCTAATCTTTCTTGTCTGTCAAAATTCCACTACCTAACTGTGACATGCCGGAAAAGAATGAAATATATTTATTTTTCTTACAAGTATTTTTAGTTTTGGTTCCATAATTTTTGAAGGCGCCTGCAAAAAGGGTTCTAGCTACGCCACTGAATAAAAAGTAGGTAAAACCACAGAATAGTTACATACATGTCGTACCTTCCATGTTCCCCTTATCAGTTTTATGACCTTGAAGCATTATGTAGATGTAGACCTTTAAATTTGTGCTCTTCCCCTATCTCTCTCTAAGATGTGAGGAAACTTTCCGATTTTAAACAATGAGCCCTTTAAATTTGTGCACATTCTCCATCTCTCTCTAATTTTCGTTTCTCTGTCTTACTGTCGCTTCTGTATAAATCTATTCTGTGGTAAAACTGAACCAAGTATCTTATGTTCATATTTGAGGCACAGTTCCATCTAGAAATGTTCTGATACAGTTGATGACAAATAAATACTGTTGCATTATAGATTACATCTTTGTCTCGTATAGTAATTTCGTGTCTTGTCTTGCTTTTTTTTGCACACGTACATATGTATACACCTGTATGAAAATCGTAAACTAGATTCTATGAATCTCAAAATAGTTATTTATGATTCTAGATTTCAAAATGTTACTTGTCATTTGAGAATGTAAAACTATATTTCAAAATTAGTGAAAATGTATAGAAAATATTTTGACGTTTATTAAATGAGATATTTCCTGGTTAGCAGTGGACAGCAGAAGCCAAACAAATGTTCTAAATTATATCAATTTTCAAATGAAATATTTCAATACATCGTTGTTCAATATTAATATAAAGTGAAAGGTTTAATTAAATTATGACCCATTTTGCAGACCAAATTCAATAATTGCACGTTTAGTTAGTTGTCATGTATATATTAACTTCTCATAACTGTTTTTGAAGAATGAAATTTCTTGCAAAGTCTCTTATCAATTCTTATTCTTCCCAGTTACCTTGTATGGTTTTACGCAAGAACTACTACAAAAACAATTTCGTTAAAGCTAGTTATTTTCTTGTTTATTGTTTGTTGAATTATCTTGTTTTGTTTATAAGCAAAAACAAAATCAAGAACTTGAAGTCCTATATAATTATTTTTACATTCATATTTCAAGAATATGTTATCCTCTCCCCAGACTGTTTGCTAAATGTTTCCTTTGCTTACTGGCGTCTTGTGTGTCCTGTATCCACAAACTCGTCCTGCAAAGTGTTTACTGATGTATTCCTCAAATCCAGTTCGATTACTTGCGAAGTTAAACATCTGTAAGAGCCAAGTTGCTCATCACAGGAAATCGAAGTTCATTGTGAACGTCGCGACGCGCACAGACGCCCAGCGCAAGAAACGGGATCATCATGAAGCTTCTTAAATTGAAAGTGTCTTTCTTATAAGTGCTTATCTCAGACGGCCTGGGACGCTGATTAATGGAAAGAAAAAATAAAATGTTTGTTATAAAAAATAGTGCAATTTAATCATCGTGATATGTACTACGACATTGCTTGAAGGAACAATGTCTCAAATACTAGGATGAGAAATATCCGGGTTTTTTTTTACATTGGAACAAAATTTCTTGTTTCAATTCATACAAGTTTCTAGTTTTCACATTCTTACGGACACTTTTTTACGAGGAATTGGCAGATTTTGGAATTTGTTTTCAAAGCACACTTGAGGGAAATTGTTTTATATCGTTGGAAAGAAAAAAATCTCTATTTAACAGTATTAAAGATAATTTTGAGTCTCATGTGAAAATTGAAAGTTAAGATAAATTTCTCGAAAAGTGTTTTATTATGTTTTTGTTCATTTCTACCAATGCATTTTATCGGAAAACAAGCATATTATTGGGCCCAGCTAATGTCCTAATTTAACCGACTTCGTATCTCTTATGGTTCTCGAGATTCCAATGGTTAGCTTCTTACAACGAACACCTGTATAAATGTCCAACCAACCAGTGTTTTTTTTTTGTATTTTTTGAGTATTTGAGTATTAGGGGGTTTTGTTAAAAAATTTAGTTAACATTAAGAATTAAAGTTGATTTTTTTTTTTAATGAGATAAAATATGAATACGAGAGAGATGACTTAATAACCAATTTTGATTAACCCAATATTTACAGGCTGCTCCATCTACTACCCATTTTTATTTACATTAAAGGGCCTACATATCTGCAGAATATTAGTTTTTCTACCGGGTGTTTCATTTTTGCATAATGATATTTTTTAATTCATCACCCTATATATTTTTACAAAATTTTAAAGATTCTGTTTCTCCTAAAAACAGTTTTTTTATTAACAAATAATCGCACAAATATAATAAAATGACAAGAGTTGACACGAAGACAAAATTATATTGGCTGACTAGAATTAATAATTTATATTAAATTTCACCAAAATTTGGGGACAGATAAAAGAATATTAATTTACTAAATAATCAAGGAAGGTAGGAAAACAAAATATAATCATTTATCATCCTGACAAAAATTCTGCGGGCAGCAAATTAAATTTACAAAAAATGAGTGGTATGCCTGTAAAAATATTAAAACAAGCTGTGGGTTATAAAGGACAAAAGAAAGAATAGAATTCCCGTTATGGGAGTTTTTATTAGCGAGAGTCATGCGACGTCAAACTAGAATGAAACGTTCCATCGATCTCGCAAGCTCGTGCATTCAGTATTTATTCATCTCTAAATTTACACTACATCGCCAGTTATGATTTATTAACGCTCGAATAACTGACACAAAAATGAAAATTGAAATGAATTGAAATGTTGATTTGGCACAAAGAAAAAGAAAATAAATATGTGGAGACTATTTCACGTCTCACGTTAAGCTAATAAAAATATTTCACGGAAAAATGTGTCAAGATCACATTTTTATTTGAACTGTAATAAAATACCTTAGCCGTTCCACAATATTTATTATATAACTACAATTTATTTATTTTGTTTGTCAATTTACCTGATGAATCATAAACTTGAAAAATTAAAATTTTAAAAATTATTATGAACAAATCTTATTTTAGTGTTTGAAATTAGCGTACCTATGTTTACTTAAACCCAAAAAAATTAAAAAATTGGAGACGAGCTTCCTTGTCAAAACATTGATATTCATATTTTTTTAATTTTCATTTTTTTTTCAAAATTGTGACGTATGTATGTGGTGAAAATACACTTTTTGAGGAGCAACGTTTAAAACAAAAAATATCCTCAGTAAAGAAAGATATCGAATTTTGTTTGGAAATAAAAAATTAGCGTATATATTATTTTTACCTAAAATTACGAATTTTTGAAATATTTACTTGAAAATTTTTATATTTCTGGTTAAACTTTTATTGAATTTAGTTTGAGAACACAAGGAAAATATAATTGAAAATGTGAATTTTAAATATTTACTAATTGAGCATATTGTGTTTAATAAGTCAGAATATTTGAACAGTCGTTAAAAATTAAAAAACGTACTTGTGTTAAAAATAGAATTTTTAAATAAGTCTAAGTCTTTTTAATGAATTTCTCGTATTAAGTCCAATATAGACTGAATTGAGTAATTGAAAACCTTGTACATGAAAAATAAATGTTACAAAGAAACCTGAAAATAGACCGTAGGGAAAAACGTGTTTTTAATATTTGGAGCTAAAAATATAAAATCAATTATTGTAGGAAAACTTATTTACTGAAAATCTGTACACATGTAAATTCACACAACGAAATCTATTAAATTAAAAACACAAATAAATGTATTTGCCCGAAAAATATACCACAACTTCTATACCGTCAACTGTTAACTTATAGCAAACAAATGAATCACTTTATAACATTGTTATTCAAATTATCAATTGTTGTTAATTGATATAATCGAATATTTGTATGCAAATCATATACGTATATACATATATAACTTTTGATTTGAAAATTGTCAATAAAATTCCAATCATGTAAAAACGTGAAAATAAAAATTATTAATATTTTTGTTTGACATTTATTGACTTGTATTATTTTTGTACAATCAGAAACAATTATTTCAAATTCCAATTTGATTGTTAAATGCATTCATTCATTTAAATGCAAATATATTTATAGAAATCAAACGAAATTTTGATCTAATTGCTTAATTAAATATATTATATCGCATTTGAACTCTAATTAAAACTAAAACTTTAATTTAAATTTATTTATTACAGAGATAATAGAAGTGATTAAACTGCATGAGTTCACAAGAGTCTTTTCATATTGTTGCCTCAGTTTTGCAAAAAAATACAAGACAAGAAATTGTCTTCTTGCCCTTTTCTTTTGCTGATTTTAAAGATGAATTTATTATATGTAGCTACCAATAAATATTTGTCAATGATTACGAAAATAATGAAGTATATATGTATTTTTTAAAATGTAGTAACATAAATATAAGAATTTTATAAAAATATGTAAAATGAATAGAGATTTTTTCTACATATGTATGTAAATATTATTAAAAAATATTTAATAGTAGTAATTATTGTATAAATAAAACAAAAACATATAACAAAGAGTTAAGGCACAAAATGTTGTCTTATAATCAAGAATGTTTTGGAAAAAAAATCTGCTTGTACAAATGTCGCTGTTGTGCTAAAAACATACGTATAGTATGCGCAGCTATACGTTTTTTTTATAATATTCATTTAATAATTTTATTGACCTAAGCTTAACAAAAAAATATTCATGTGATACAAACATTAATTTATGTTCAAAGTCATACCTGATTAAGTTTTAAAATGCAAGACAAGAAATATACTCGAAATATACATACAAGAAAATAACGATCAAGATAAGATTTTTATATACAAGATACAAAATTTAAATTTCATGTCTTTTTTTTTCAAGAGAAGCCAAAAAGTTACAAAATTAGACAATATACTTCTTTTCTTGTAAAACACTACGAAAAACTGACGGAAGAATAAAGGTGTCAAATATATAAGCATATATAAGTTATTTACAATTTCGATGCGATACTTTTTTATAGCTAAGGTAACCGGCACTTTAACAACAGATGAAATATTGTGTTTTCAATTATTAGAAGTAAATTCAAAACTTTTTTTGGTTATTAAATGACTCGGGAGGAAATTGATCTCAAACCCCACTGATAAATACTGAATTTACTCCTTTTGGGTGTTTGCGAGTAAAATATAAAAGAGGGAATAATAAACATGTAAGGACAGGTTGTTTCCATCGCTTTGACGACATGAAAGCGGCCTCGTGGAATTCACTTCGGAAATTGGTTGAATTCTTGAGATGCTACAGGGAAACATCTTGCAAATGGGAAGATTTTTTGCTAGATCACCTGACATTTTCCTCAATATAGTCGCTGAAATATCTTGAACACATTTTATTTAGACAGATGGACTTCGCTTTGACTTATTAATATATTATTTGTTTATGTCTTGCAAAAATATATTTTTGTTATATTATAATCATCCTGTTATTGAGGCTGAGGCCATGTGTTTTGCTGGATTTTTTCAAATAACTAATGTACTTGTACCTTGACTTTTACTTGAATTTGCGTGACATTGGCAGCCTACAGCAAAGGACCTAGGTATACTGTATACCACATCACTCGAATGAAGCGGTACTTTTTTTTTATATAGATTATTACATACAATATTAGACAAAAGAATAAAATACCCGTATTTTTTATATCGATTTATTATTCATATTTGGCAACAAAATATATATTAAAAATTTAAGGATGTGATTTTGTAACGTCAGCTTAGTAGAGTGAAAGAAGACTGATAGAAAGAAGATGAAAGACACAGTCTACGTGTTTTCTTCCATGATTCATACTGACTTCACATATCCCTTCTCCAAATCATTTAATTGCTAAAAACTACATTATTCACATACATATACATACCTCATTTGACTCAGAGCGCGCTACATATATCATATTGCAACAAACTCAGTGTCGAAGTTAAGAAGTGTTTATAATTTTTTCACGTGCTATGGCAAAAGTCTTAAAAATCAGAAAATAATAGACACGTTTTTGAAGTCAAGACATTGAAAATTACAACTGTAATTGCACCTAGTATTATATTCCCAAGGTTCTAGGGCTTAAACCTCCTAAAATTGAAAAGCTATCTTCTTACCAAACTACTTTCAAATATTAAGCAAAATATTAGTAATAAACTACGTTTATATTTCTTAATTGCCTTTTTAAATTAATTACCACTACAAAAAGTTAATCATAATTTTAGGTATATCTTTCCGCACTTCCATGTTTTTTTCTCCTATCTCTAAGAAATCTAAATTTCAATTATTCGTATATGTAAATTGTATATTGAAAATAAACCCCGTGGCTAACTTCATACTAGACAACAGAATAATTAATAAACACAGTGAGACTGAAATTCTATCTGAGGAATAATTTAGTATTCATTGTTGACTTTGACATTCTTTGGATGGAATGTGCGCTATTATTGTCCTGTGCAAATATTTGATGTTAAGATATTTCCACAGCTCGCTGCGTTTTGCATGGTAATGCAACGAAGACTACCTCTGTTAAATGTTACTCTCTTCTTTGTATAAGTACATATCTTTTGTAATGTATATCCCAAAATTAATTAAAATCTACAGCATTATGCAGAGTGTTTACGATCTTTTTATTTGTTTTGTAATAGGTGATACTAGAGACAAAAGAAGGCGAAAAACGTTGAAACAACATAGTAAAAGTTTAATAATTAAAAATATAATATCTTTTTTTAGTTTTTACAAAGTGCCGATAAATTAAAGTTATATGTACATAGTACGAAATATAATATAGGAGTGCATCTATTTAGAGAGAGATAACACATCGTGTCTGATTCTGAAGTGTACCAGAACTAGCATTTCCGGTATTGTAAGTGATATTTTGTAAGCTTATATTTGTTTTATAAATAATAATACATAATAATTATTTATGTACTAAGGGCATAATAAAAAGGTTATAGTACGAGGAAATGTTTAAAGCTTGACGCGGAGCGGAAAGCTTTAAATTTCCTGAGGGCTATAATCTTGATTATACCCGTGGTACATACAACGTTTTAATTCATTTTGGTACTTGAAATAAAAAAATCTATAGATACATATTCCATGCTGTGGTTTCTTTGTAGATAGTTGGCATTGTTATATTGTTTGTTTTTAAACAAATTTAATATAATCCAAGTGTTACTGTCTTTGTCAAATATATATGGAACGACACGTTTTGATTATTCTGGCGAAATATTAAAGGAATTTGAGGCTGTACAGAACAAGTTGGTTTCTAAAAAATAGAAAGATTTATATGAAAGGAATTTGAATAATTTTGTGAGTACTAAATACTTACTTAATCGAAATTAAAATATATTATATTGTTTGACATTTATTCATTAACCACAATTTTAATTTGTTTGAGTAACTATTGCTTAGCAACTTTTTACGCCCTCGGGCGATAAAGCCAAATTACGCCCGCATTTGAGGGAAGTACATGAGACTTTGGCTGCTCCAAGTCGTTTTTTTAATAGTATTTTATAATATTAGGCAGGTAAAACAGTTTTCACTGTTGATAGGACGAACTGATTGGCGATCCTGTCATTTTCTTTTAGCTGTGAAAACTCTTACCTTGCGTATATTGTGCATTAGATTATTTGTTAATCACTTGTAAATAATATTAAAAACAAGCAAATCATAAGGATTTCAAGTTTTAAAAATTTAAAACAAGTTAGTAGCTTGTAAATGGTAGTTTTCCTGATAAATGAACATTTCAAGTAAACGATGGTTTACAAGTTAGTAACATATAAATTATTTTTTTATTTAACATATTTTCTAATTTTCAAAGTTATAAAATTAGTGTTGGATGTAAATAAGCGACTGATAAGTTGTGATGGAAAATAAAAAATAAGCAGGATTGCAGTCAGAATATTATTCATCTAGTTATTTGTGATTCTAGTCTTTTACCCCGATGAAGCTGTAAGTGGCAGCGGAATGTTGACATAAGACTTCACTATTAAATACTCTGACTGCAGTCCTCCTTATTTTTTATTTCCCATTATAAAAACAGACTTCCATCAAATATAAATTAAAAAAGAAATTCTTTTGATATATTCTATCGAATTAATTTACCAATTATAATTATCTTTATTAATTAAAGAGTAAATGTTTCAAGGCTATAATTATTATCTATACAGATCTGTGTCAAAGTTACTCTATATATGTACATGTATTTGAATTAGGTAAAGGGCGTCATAAATTATTAGTATTTCGTGCCGAAAATCAAACAAGTAGATATTTATACATCAAATAAATAAATTATTACGTACATTTCTTCTCATATTCTTTTAGTTTTATTTCGATAATATTAATACTTATACATCCATTTTTAAGAATATATATTTTTTATAATAATGTCACTTCTTGTAAACAAAATCAGAAAAAAAATGTTTGAAATTTGTATATAGATACATAAAAAGTTCAATTTGGTTTAATATAGTTTCGAACTGTTTCATAAAAATAAACTCGTCACAAAATATTCGCCTATATGACATGTAGAAAATTAAACAAAATTATATTTATTTGTAGCAAATAATTTGATTTTACAGATTGGGTAAAATGTAAATTATTCAGCGAAATAAAACAATAAATACTATTGCAATTTGCAAACAAAAGCTTATTTGTCCGAATAGAGAACAACGATTTGTATTACAGGATATCAAATAGTTCCAATTTACTTTTATTCTGCGGATTCTTATCGCATGGAATCGAAAAACTTTTATTGAACGCAGGAAATTCAATTTTTATTCAAGTGTATGGATTAATTTATATAAATAATTATTTCTAAAATTAATACATTATTTTTGTTATTTCAAATTTTGACAATATTATAATTATATAATTATTTAGCAAATATAAATTGATTTGACAAACATGCTTTAATTCTTGGAATAAAAACATTAATTTCATCAGAACAGGTTAAAATAAAAAAAATTACCAGCAAAACAAATCTAAATAAATAATTTTCCGAATTTATTGTATAATATTTGTTTTGTGATTTGCAACCATATGTGCGTAAATTCGTTTCAACAGCATTTTTTTTTATTCAGATTATGAATTCTCCAAGAAGCTTATGTTTTTATATTTTAATCTTATTAAAGAATTGAAAAATCATAAAAAACAACGTCGAAATTGTTCAAACACAAAGTATAAAATTACGAAACTTTTACTTTAAATTTAATCTGCAGTATCCGAATTTCATTTCAAAACTTTTCTAACATTTACAGAGTAATTCAACTTTGTAGCTAACTTCCCGTTTGACAAAAACATTGTCGAATTTCATTTTTAACAAAAATAGTTCAAGTTACAAAGCAATTTCAGTTGGAATAACAAAAAACTAGCTTGAAAATTTATTAGTTATCGAATATAAACAACAGTAGAAAAATTGTTTGAGGGAAATAGTGCGAATTGTAAATTCGTCAATTATTTTTTTCTGAAATTGTTCAGTAATCTGTCATGTCGCTGCCGCAAAATCGGGAGGGAAATCCAATTTCCCTGCCTAGGCAGTATAAAATGCTACATTACCAAATCTTTTTTGACCTGCTATATATATTTCATTATCAAATACTACTATCTATGTGATTAATAAATAAATTTCAAACTTCATTAATATTTCGTATTTATATTAAATGCACTAAACATATTTAATATTTTATAATAAGAATTTTTAATCTTTCTTTCAGTTTCCAAACACCTCATACTTTGTAATGACTAACGATATTATTGTTGTTATGACAGGATAGTAAAACACCGTAAAACATTCTAATGACGCCACTAATATTAATTGTCATCCGCCATTTTGATTCTAAAATGCACTTCTCTCTCTAACATATGGTCCATACGTATTGCGTTACTTTATAGGATTGAGACTTTAGTCTACATGTATTTTTTGGTTTAAAATGATATGCGATATTTTAGGATCAAAGGACGAATATTAAAACACTTGATGAGTTGAAATTATTTACATATATTAGAAATATCGATGATTTTTACACATACATATAGTTTGAGTGAAGATTATAATAATAATAAATGAATAACACAGAATGACATTTGATGAATGAAAATATGAATGTTAAGACGAGAATGTTAGTTTTACAGTACATTCGTTTAAATACAAAAACAGAGATTCATGGAAAGAAGTGGGAATGACTCTTCCCCATTTTCCGTTAGAGGTAGACTTGCTTGTTCCAACCCTGGATAATTTTGAAATAAATTTTAATACTAGATAATGACAGATTGACAGTTACTATAGTACAATACAAAATGTTTATGTATAAATACATATGCTTCTTATTCAGTGATTTTAAATTCTCGTACGATTTCAAAAAAAATATAATACTTATCTCGTCAAGAAAATTTCTTTTCATATGATTCATTTATGGTTATTTGCCTTGGCAAATAATTTCCAGTCTTAAAAAGGTTAAACTTTCTGTCATGTTTAGTAAATTGCTATAAATATTCTCCTTCAATACACGCATGCAATTTTAATTGCATTTTACAATATATTTATGGTACGCTTCCTTTTGTCTATGTACGCACAATAGCTTTAGAGCTCTTAGGAAAACAAGTGAGTTATAAAATGAAAGCTCTCAAGCTGAAAATAATTGTATATTTACATATATTATTACAAAAAAAATGTGATTAAATATTACATACTTGAAACAAGAGGCTGAATTTCTGGATGCAAGGGGTGGAAAGAAATATATTTTATATATTTTTCTTTTTTAGTCGTTCTTTTTGTCTGTGTGCTAAGTTTAATTTTTTTTTGATTTGGTATCTGCACAATCAAAAAAGACTCTGTAATTAGCTCTCCAATAAAATTGCTTAAATCCCGGCACTGCTTGTCGTTTAAAATCGGTAAAATTTGGAGATAAGAAAACCCAATTTACACCTCCACCATCGGTAATATTACGAAAATAAAGTTTATCTCATATCACAACTATAAATCGTTTTCGTTTGTGCTGAACTTATCTCCTAACGTCGTAAATGAAGTTAGGTAGAAATGTAACTGGGAAAAACGCGGTAATAAAATATGAAGCCTCGCTGTTCACTTCGCTCCGTGCTTCACAGATTTCCTCTTCCGTCGCTAGATTAGCATAAAGTTGGAGGAGAAATAACGTATTGTTGGAATGTAACGAGATAAGCTACTCGCAAACCCGTTATCTACCACTTAATCGCTTCAGTTTCGTGATATTAGTTCAAAATTCAGGTATTAAAAAATACAATCCTTGTTATTTAAACATAGCCATTTTAACAATAGTATTTATCAACAGTTAATCTACTTTTATGAAGTTCAAGTTCATATTCGTGACTTAAATTTCAAAAGAAAAAAAATAAATTTGTAAATCTTGTCGAGATCTAGCAAAAAAATATATATTTCATACAAAACATATTCGTATATTTCTAGAATTAATTATAGTTGTATATTTAAATACACGAAAATTTATATCATCTGATATTATCAACAGACATTTAATTTTAAATTTAACCAGGCTCGAAAAAGGGCGGGCCAGACAGGCGACCACCTGGGACGCCAAATTAAAAGTTTAGTAACTTTTCTTTTTAATAATATTTATTGGATTATATATTCATATTGATTATTTGTGCATAGACAAAATCTAAATATTGGTACAAATTTATCAAAATATTAAATGTTTCCAGCAAACAAGTTAAGATGCATATACAATCAAATTAAAAGTTAGCACAATTTCAAGCTATCTTAAAATGGTACGCTAAGCGTATGTATTCATTTGTAGCCATTTACAACAAAAATGTAAAGTCAGCGCACACCGACTCTGAATTTCACTTGAGCTCAAAGTTAGCAAGGTCCAAGCTTTCACTTAATAGTCCGACTTAAAATCGTATGTGCGTTACGTTCGAGTATATTTTCCCGATAGAGGTGTTAGTATAGCATTTCAAAAGATTTGACAGTATTGCTAATAAAATGTACGATGCTTGTTTAAATTAAATTATTTATTATCTTTAAAAATATAATTATATTTTTGTTAATTTTTTGTTATAGCAATGTTACTCTTATTTTTATTTTCAAAACAGTATAATTATATTATTCATTACGTTATCGGATAAAAAGGGGCGGTCGAAACCGTAGATCCGGTGTTCCATTTAATGAACAAAAGCCCGTAGAAATAAAATATTAAGGCGTATAAATTGTTCAATATCTTGTATCATTTTTGGTACAATTTAAATTGGCTGGTATCAAACAGCAAATTGATTGAAATATTGTATACGATGTACATTGGTTGAAAAAACAGAACACGTTCTATTTTTCATACAATCTGTCAGCCAATTTGGCTGTGAGCATACGCATGTATGAATTTTGTGATCTCACCCGTTTCTAACGTTTACTTGTTTTTATTGTATGTAGTGTGGTTATATTCATATTCATATATATTTTAACTACGATACATAAAAAATGTTTCTAGCAAGTCATAAAATAAGAGAAACAGGTATATCAAATATTATAAGATAATTACAAATAACAAATAAATTATTGAAGTATAACTCGTACAAAAGTTTTCATTCCTTACATGTTCAAGATATTCATCTACAGAATAAAAACAGTTCTTTACGAGATAATTTTTAATTTTACATTTAAATAATTTTTCAGATAATTTTTTTATTGAATCAGGTAAAATGTTGTATAAGTTCAAATTCAATGAATTCTTTTTAGATTTACTTAGTTTATATTTAGGAACAAACAACAAATTTGAATTTCTAGTATTATAATTATGATGCTCTGACACAGTCGCTTTTCTGGAGATGAGTTTCCAAAAGAAGGTTGTAAAAAATATAGAAAACTTAGTGTTGCTACTAGTAAAGCTGTAAGTATTGCAAACTTTAAACGTAAATGAATTTATTTGGTTAGTTTTGCTGGTCACATTGACATATTCAAAAAAATGGGGCAGAATCTGAGCCAGTATATTGTACAAAAAATTGCGTTAGTATCATACAAAACTTCGTCAAACTCCAACAATTTTTGGTACAAGATATTGTGTTATTTATTGTATTATTTATTGTCCCACATACAGGCTAATCTAAAACGACCTGTCAGAATTTCGATATGTTCTTTTTTATTTAATCTGCATTTAAAATTAAATGTTTGTTAATAAAAATTTCGATATGCTTTTTTTATTAAATACGCATTTAAAATTAATTCCTGTTGATAATTCTGTTATTATAAAATGTAATAAAATTATTTTCTACTACTTTTATTTATAATATAATATGTAGTATTTCTAAATCTGATATACGTATCTTTTTTCAATGAATAATTATTGTATTGAGATACATATATCCATATAATTGTAGCATCTCAGCTACCCACGGAAATATAGTATCCTAGCTACCCGTGGCCAAGTACATAACATATCAAGTAGCTAATATATTTACGTTACCATTGTTATTCATGTGATAAAGTTTCCCTTATAACAATAGGACATAGTATATTGTACAATAAGCATGGAATGTTACTCATTTCATACGATTTTTGACAGAACTGTGAGATATGAATTTGTATCTTAACATTGTCTATGGTTACCATGCGAAATGAAAATATTTTTACAATATAATACTATGTATCCGTAGCAATAACCAAGATACAGCAAGCAAATATCTTAATGGACGGAGAAAAACAAATATTCTTTCAGCTTATAAACATCAATCAATCAACATCAAAATTTATAAATAAATTTATATTGTCGATTATGTTTTATATTTTTACAATACATAATCGTAGACGTCTATTTCATATTTGGAAAGAAATGTCTAAATCTTAACCACAATTAAAAGCCCGTAAGCGAATGAAAGACAAAGATTTACAAAATTAAAACGTTGAATACAAAATGTAATGTTGACTAATCCAATAATGGCGTCTTTTCTTCATCTTTCAAACGCTGTACAGTTAATTAATCAACTGAAAGAATCTTTTAAAACATTTCATTTTCTTTGTTGTGTTATCGTTTCGACATATATCAAACAAACTTTCTTTTGTTTTTTTCGTACAATTCAAAGAAAATATTTTTATATTACTTTTTCTTATTTTTATATTAAATTTATAAATTCAAATAAATAGCATACAAAAGGTTAGGTTCTTTGTACATCGAATATTTATTCAGCTAGTTTAAGTTTTTTTGTTGAATGAAAAATATATATTTTTCAGTCAACGGTGGCTTAAAGTTATTTTATATATTTGTAACATAAGATACATCAAATACAATTTGGAATATTTTTATTGAAATTGTATATAACTGTTTGAATATTAAATTGTATCAATTTGTAAAAAAATGTATCGTCTTTATAAACAATGCAGTTTCGATCAACTATTTCTACAACAAAGAGAAAACATTTTTCAATTCCAGTTTCCATTTTCTTTACTGTGAGCATCGTAACTCCATATCTTTATTGCATCTGAGGGAAGTGAAATAATTCAATTTTAACCAGTTTATTGTTTCGTTAATTAACAATTTCTTCGAAACTGGACTAGAAGTAAATAGCAATGTTCTTGACGTTTTTAATTTATCTCTGCAAGAAGATTAAAAGTTTGTCTTTGTGTTACACCAAATTCAGGAATTACTTGTTATTTACACTTTGAAATTCAATTTAAATTTCATTAAAACAGGTTCCAGGAAATGCAAATTATAGAAAGTTGAAAATGACATTTTATAATTTATATAACAACATTAACTTTGTTACAGTTTCTGACTAGTATTTAAACAATCATGTTGCAAAGCAATTGAAAATTTAACCAATGGAAAACAAAATTTATTTGTAACATATAGGTAATCCATATAGGCTTACTTATAATAAGAATAAGAAAAAAACTACAAAATTCCAACTCTTCTCCACTATATGTAAAAGTGAGACGGACCAAATCTATGAGGAGATGAACTGGTTAACATATTGTTTTCATTTCTCGAGATAGCAATAGTGAACAAAATAAAATGAACACCCTGTATAAGCAAAAAATATTTTGCAATAATCAGAGTATAACTAAATTTTGAATTATTCAGTGTTGACTTCATTAATTTTCAAGGGGCTACTTACACTGTCTGCAAACAACAAAATTACGTATGAGCGATATAACTCTAATGTACTTTTAAAACCAAAAGCCCGTCTCTCCTACCGGTCTATCTCTCCCTCACTTACCCATTTTATTGATAAAATTCCGTTACCCCGATAAATTTACGCTTCTAAGTAAATTAACAGTTGTTATTGTTTATAACAATTTTGGAATTTATTTCATCATAACTACCACACGTGCACATGACTTCTAATTTTCTTAGATAAACTTTTATTTTTAAGCATTATTTTTTTTTTGTTTTTAGCAAAATCACTTAACCAAACTGACATCAGTTTGTTGCTAAGCAAAAAAATCACGCAAAATAAAAGTTTAACTAAAATGAGAATGTGATATTACTTCTGATAATTTTTAGTTTGTAATTCCACAAGTGCGAATTTTATAAGTCGAATTATGTACTATACTTTTTCTACGATCACTCTATGTAGAATATTTTTTGTTTATTTCTTCATTAGTCGTAAAGTTTTAAATTAATTATAATTAATTTTGTCTTATTTATACTGCTAACATAATTTCGATAAATCAAAAATTCCCTAACTGTGCGATGGCCCATTTTACACATGACCCTCCAAAATGTTGCATAATTTAGAAGTTGTACAATAATGGCTACTTACATTAGTGGTCATGAAAAATACACTCGTTTAACTAAAATTAAACTAAGAATCTGATAATAAGAGTAAATTTATGAATAATTCTTTGAAAGTCTATTTTAAAATTACTTGCGGGTCTTGATTCGATTTACAAAGTGTTTATATTTGAGTGAAGCAAACAAAAATGTTAAATTACAGAATAACAGTGTATGTATACTTCTTTAGTAAATATGATGAGCATTTTTCAAAGTCCCAACTGACAGCATTTGTGTATTACAAACAGGTGTAATTTCTGCTTTTGTGTTTACATGTTTTTCACTGTCTCATGGGTATTTGAAATTTTGCAAATATGGAAGAGACACCGACATTTATATTACTAATTGAAATATATATTCAAATTTAGTATACATGTTGTGAAAATACTGCAATATTATTATTAAATATGCAAAAAGCCACGGACATGAATATGAAATGAAAGCAAATGAAATTAATATTTTAAAATGTTGAACTTAAATCAGATCAATTGAGGCTATATAAGGAAGGGAATCTATAAATCAATTTCAGGCTTTTAAAGACATAAATGCGTTTAAATGGAGGACAAATATACTTTCTTACGAAGATAAAATGTCGCTGAATTATTTAATACCATACTCATAATATACTTACTTTCAGTAAAAACAGAACAAATAATATTTCTATTATAATACTGTAGTCATTTCGTGGAATACATTTATCTATCGTCTTTCAGATACAAAACAAATACTTTTAAATAAATATTTTTTTCCACTACTAGACTAGGCACCCACTATTATTATCCTTTATTTGACACGAGAAATTGCTTTTCACTACCGCTTACTTGGTAATCATGTTCAACTAAGTCAATAATAAATTATTATTACCCGTAGTCGATGATTAAAACTGTTACTTTTTAAAGAAATTTGGAGAATTATCCAAATTTAGTTTCAATCATTTAACTCAAGAAATCTTGTAAAGTATGAATTCATAATTTAAATTAGTCGTCTATGTAAATATGTAAGTCAAATAAAACCAAATTCATAATCAAAAATGAGATTGACAAACTGAAACGTCAAATATAAAAACATAGAAAGCCAATTTTATTTTTATGATTATTATTGAGAATAACTATTTTTTTAAATAATATAATTTTTATAAACTTCATTTTCATGTATTTAAACTAATTTCATAAAAAAAGCTGCAAGTCTGTTACTGAAAAATTAAAGGTCGTATATCAGAGGTAAGGGAAATGTCATTATACATTTATCATTAACACCTCACTTAAGAATTATGTTTTATTTCACTGACTTATAAAACAATGTCCCATTATTCATTTTGAAGTTTAAAATATATACAAATTAAAAACACCCACACCCTATTGTTGAACTGATAGGAATTTTTTACAAATTTAGTTGCCAGAAATAAGAATAGCATTTCAGGGTTGCATTGATTTAAGTCACACTATTTAAGTCAGTGATTTAAATCACATCAATCAAATATTTTAGGAACTACTAAATATGTTTACCTTTATCGGTAAAACGACTTACTGATGTATTATTTTGAATTTATAGCGTATAATTTTTTTTATAATTTTCTATTTAATTTATTTTGAAATATAAAATCCGCTGAAATTATAAATCGATTTTACTGTATTTTATTGTTTCTTTTAATTTTACTTTACTTATTCTTTACAATATGTTTTTGCCATAATAAATTTTATATTTCAGAATCTTGTTTTTGAAAATATAGATATTATCCAAACTTTTAAAAAAACCAAAAATCTTATTTAAATAAAAAAACCGATTTAAATAAAAACAAATTGATATTTTTTTTAATATATCCTTGTAGCATTTCTATCTTAACTTAAATTTAACAATAGTAAAATAAACGTAGTTGACAACTTATAATACAGCTTGTGCATTGTGCAAAATAGTTAATGCACATTATAAATTTATAAAGCTTTTACCTGCAACAGTATTAAAAGTTATTTTAGTAATCTATAAGTTCATTAAATTCTAAATCTTTTAAAGGTTTGAAATTTCCTGCCCTGACTTTTTGTAAAAAAAATCACTTTATCATGAGATTAAAAATATAAAAGAACATTTTAAAATAATCCCCACAGATTAATTTGCTTCTACGTACGAGTATATCTAGTTCATACTCTTGAGATATGTTTATATAATTTATTTGTAAAGTTTAACAATGTGATTAAAATGAGTTCTAGATGAAGTTTTCTTTATCAAAGGAAAACAAATATAGGTCATTTTCTTTTACGGAAGCCAAACATTTATCCAATGTATTAGGATCCCTTATAATCTGCTTTCTTTGTAGTAAGGTTTATATTTTTTGTTGAGTATCCCAAAATAAATAAAGGAAAATTGAATTTGTTGTAGTAGAAATTTCATAAAAATGATTGACGATTGAATTATCATGTATTCACAAATGTTTTGATGCTAAATTATGCATTTTCATAAGACATGAATATATAAATATATTATAAATATATATAAATAATTACTTTTAAATTTAAATAATATAAACAATAACCGTATCTTCCATTAACTCATCAATTCTTGATAAATAATTGTTGAGGTTGTATCTCTACCTATATTTTTAAGATATGCAACCCACTTATGGATTGCGATCACTTTTTTAAATTTAAGAATTGCTGCTCTAGAGAATGTGTTCTTGATATTCTGAACACCCTCTGAACTCTCTCTCGCATGAATTAATAATTAAGACGTATTTATAAATGTTTTATTTATAGCTATTCTAAGAAAGACCTACGTACTTGAAGCTATTAATTTGTTGTTTGCAATTAAAATTAAATGAAACCCGATGATAAGCCGGAAACTCGATTGAAATTATACGCCTACCTAAAACCACAACGGTCTCAGAAATTAAAATTCAGTTTTGTATATATAATTTATATTTTATAATCAAGAATCATTTCACCATTGTGTGTTTTAGATAATTACGTTTTCTAAGCAAAATAATGAGGAAGCTGAAAATCTGATATGGTTGTATGTTATTTTAAGTTTTGAATAATTACACATAATTATCAATTTTAATTACAGAACTCAATACTGTTGATATTCCGAGAATATTCTAACGGATATAACATATTTTTCGCGTCACCGTTCACGTACGCTTAACACACTTCCGTAGCAACATAAGTATAAGTCGTAAGTTTCTGACAACTGTTATTTGGTTAACATTGTTAACGGGAAATTATAATAAATAATTTTTAACTTTTCAAAATATCCTTGGGGGCAAAATGTTTTATAATGACCAAAATCAAAACATAAAATTGCAAGAAAAAAGAAATATTAGAGAGGAATGAAGGGAAACTAAAAATTAATTAATTTTTTCCAAAATCGTTAGCAAAATACATCATTATTCAACTTAAAACAGTGAGCAAAGTAGCATATTGAATCACAAGTGAGCAAAGTAAATAAATTTCTTCACAAGTGAGCAAAGTAAGTAAAATCAGTGAGCAAAATACACTAACTCTGAGCACAATGTTTTCATGGGATTACAGACATTATAATACATTTTACATTAAATTACATTAAATTTAATTATAATTTATAAACATAATTGTACTGTTGAGATTTTCATTATTAAAAAAAAGTACAATGTTTTGTTTTTTTTTTAAATTATATTTTAAGATTGTGGAAAAAATTATGTTTAGCACACGTGAGCATGTCTTTTTCTCACTTGTCCAGTTGGCACACTCGCTTCGCTCATGTGGCCAATTTCTGGGCCCGTGAGAAAAAGACATATTTTGCTCACTTGTACTAAAAATAGCTATTTCTTTACTTTTCTAAACAACTACTTATGTCCGTCTTGTCTACGTTAAGAAGTTACACTGCACTGAGCTTCTAGCTTAAGTCACACCGCTCAGTAAATGATATGAACATTGTGAACTAGTGAACTCATCTTTAATCCAACAGTGATTTACAAAATAACGCTGCCCAAGGGAAAAGTCTCCTTAGGAGCATGATCAATGTAACTAACTGATTGCTATTCCTGACAAAATTAACACAATTCATAGCTTTAGAATTTGTTCTGGTTTCAGTAGGTCAAGGAATACTTAATCAGCTTTTAAAGCTATTGAAACCACATAAAAATCCCAGTGCTCTAGAATGCAGGCTAAGAACCAGATCATTCTGAATACTTGCTCTGATTACATATAGTACAGTGCTTCATTGCTCCAGAATGTGCTTTATTTTCAGCAGACAGAATTAGAGAAAACACTTTACAATGCTCTAATTCTTGACCCATTAAAACCAACGCAAAATCCAGAGCAGCAAAATTTGCTCCAGAAGGTGCTTTGGTTTCAGCAGTTCTAAAATTAGAGCAAATACTTCTTAGTGCTCTAATTCAGTGAAACCAGTAGTTAATTTGCTTCAGAATGTGCTCTGGTTTAAGCAGTTCTAGAATTAAAGTAAATATTTCTGAGTGCTCTAATTCCTGACCCACTGAAACCAGAGTACAATCCAGAACAGCTAATTCTGCTCCAGAATGTTTTCTGGTTTAAGCAGACCTAGAATTAGAGCAAACACTTCCGAGTGCTTTAATTACTGACCCATTGAAAGTATAGAGCACAATCCAGAGCAGCTAATTGCTCCAGAATGTGCTCTGGTTTCAGCAGGTCAAGAATTAGAACACACGCCGAAACATGCTCCAATACCAATTTTACAAGTAATTCTTATCGAAGTTCTAACATTATCCTGCATTTTCTTCGTTGTATGCAACGGTATTATAAATGTCTTTCTCTGTACGTGATGATTACCATTATTGGCCTATCATTTTTTAATCTATACTAGAATGCTTTCATTTTTAAACTTCATAGGATCGTTATTTATTTTCTAATAATAGTTTTTCAACGTCAAAATCTTTTCTTTTTCAAGTTATCATTCACTTAAAAATCTTTTAATAGAATTATTTTAAAATTCAAAAACTCTCCGTGGATTATGTCCCACTTTATTCATTTTTGAAATAACGTGGAACTCTTTTCGCTCTACAGAATTAATCCGCTTTCCATCATTGACACTTGATGGAATAACTTTACATTATTTACGTAAAGATGTAACTATCTTTCCGATTCATATTGACGGTTCCACTTAAGTGCGTTCCAGTTCCATCAAATCGGAATTCAATTCCGGAACTTTGCCGAGACTTCTAGGAGAACGCCCTTTGACCTGTGCCAAATTTAAATAAATTAATTTGATTTCTAATTAAACAAAACTCCTCACTTGAATATTCAGGTCTGTTTGCTTTGCATTAGCATGGCTTGTTTGAGGAAATATTTTTGCGTTTCAGCGTTTGATATTGATTTTGAGAATTATTGAGCGGGATAAATAACTGTTTAAACATTTCAGGGACTGAATTGCGATTTTTGCGATCAGTTAAGCGAATTATTTTGCATTTAGATCAATTTTTTTGTATCTACTGTTTACTAAATAAACATACATTTCCACTTTCATATTTTGTTGAATCAACGACTACTGTCAATTTGGTTTATAGTTATTTATGTTTTTAATTACGCGAAAACTTTGGTACCATTCTACCAGTATTTTATACTTATCTAGATACCAACACTATTAAAATGTGTGTTGTCATCATAGCAACGACATACTTTGAACCATTGTCTTTGTCTGAAGTATAGAAATACCAATGATGTTATCTCACTTGATATCACTTTCCGAAATAACCTCGAAAAGTATGCCAAAATAGACAATCTTTGCCTTAGGTGTACATCTATCTACAGTGTTATCTCATTTGCAATCACCTTTTGGCATAACTTCGAAAAATGTGCTAAATTTAAAATTCTGTCATAACTTCAACAATTTAGTATTAACAGCGACGTAGTCTGTGAATGCCATGTGCTTGGGGGTTCACAACAGTCCATCATAATATTTGTTCCACAGGCTTGGACCTAATATGTGACCCTATGGAACATATATTCTTTTGTAGTATGTTACACTTCTGTTTTCAAAATTTCCATTATCTTACGAGTACCTTACGGACATATAGAAACCTTAGAAAAGAACTTACAGAAATCTTCTTTTGGGATAAAAACATCCTATAATATATTTTATAATTTACCTGTGAAATGAAAGCGGTGAATCCTTCACTTGACGTTATACATATCAAACCTTGGTCGTATCGCGTGTGTTATTGTCCAGATGTGCAATTCTAAGAAAATCAGACTATCCTTGCCATAAGTGTTTCGTGCCCCAAACCACTTCACATTTTTGTTTTGTTGCTTATCACCCCCGTAACTTAAGAGTGTTTGTAAACATGACTGTAAGAAATATTCTTGTAGATAGTAAGAGTCACGATGTAGACATATCATTGTACGAGTACACATCTTTCATTTTCAAATATATGTATTAAATCAGCACAGTCCACATTTTATTGATAAAGGACAGAATTCAATAGTCAATACAACTCATCGGAAAATGGACCAATCAGATAGTTGAAGTTTTCTTAGTTACGATGTATAACGTCGGTTATTTATGTTGCTAAGTCGTGTTTTCGCGGAACACCACTAATGGTGTTCCGGAAACAGTTGAATCATATTTAATCGTATCATCCGTGAATATAAACAATTACAGTTTTTGACATTTCCTAAAAATGAATCGATTTGGAGAAAGTTCAAGCGAAGAAATTCGTTGTATAGTCTTAATATAAACAACTCGAGCTTCGAAAATAATCTGAATATACAGTTTGCGGACTCGATGTGTTACCTTTAAAACATAACTCCACCTGCGGTGTCGTTGTGTTTCCAAGGCAACACATCTCGTCCTCAACTGTATATTCGATTATTTTCGAACCTCTTGTTGTATAACTATTGAGAATTTCAGCCGAACCACAACCAATCATTATCTAACCATTATTGTCTCTAATTATTATATTGCATCAATTCAATCAAAACACGCTTAAAAACTTCAAAAAGCACAAAACAGATAGGTTAGGTTGAAATAAGCGAGAACTGTCATGAACTTGAGTGATAATAGACATACGATTTGCTTCATGCTTATTGGTCAAATACAAGTGATATCACGGCAATAGAAAGAGAGACAACAAGATACTAATATACATACTGAAGAAAGAGATGACACAAAAAAGTATGTTACACATGTTGGAAACACTACGTTATATAGAACATATATTGCATATTGGTTTCTAGATAAGTATAAAATCACGGCTACATATTTGATTTGAATCAGTCTGTTGTTAATTGCATTAGCGTTACATATTTACAACAATCAGCAAAGTTGATGTGATGGGCACAGCTTAGTGCTAAGTTCATAGTAAATGCATTAGGCCAGACACGTGTGAAGTGTGGATAAAGTCCGACCGTACATGTGGGCTTGTTGAAGTTGCATGCAACTAAATCTGCTTATTTCATTTGCTGCGCAATCTGCGCTAATTGTTAGACGCTCAAGTTAAATACTAAGGATAGATGTAGACACGTGTTCGCTCTTTTATTTCTACGCTGATTCGATTAGCTATGTTGGAACTTTCATAGAACATTTATGTTTTGTAAGGATTCAGTTTAACATAATTTGTACAAAAGTTATAGTCGTTTCACGAATCACGATTACAGTGAATTCTTCTTCACCTAACTTATTTGGAACAGAACACAGGCTTATGATAGTATGTCTAATAATTTAATCACTAACAAAGTTATTAAATCCTCAATCTGAATCATAAAGTAACTTATCTTGTATTATTAAGGTTCTGAAATTTCGTATAAGCTACTAATTTTCATTTAGTTGGATTAAATCTTTCAAACCAGACATTTCAGTTTTCTATACAACCTGAACTAATTGCAACATCTCAAAGTAATTTAGAAAAGTATGCAGATGCATTATTTCTGGTTTCTCTCATCGAGTTACGTTTTATTTCTCTGTAAATTTAAATCTAGAAATACGTCTTTATTTTCTGAATCCGACATACTATTGAATAAACCAGTAGGTTTGATACGTATCATACCTATGGTGGGCCCACGCTTTATTGACACTGAAATTGCATTGCCAAAAATTTTGAATGTGGAAATAAACAATGGCAACATTGCCTGTTACCGGTAACTTGACATTGACAAAAACATTATGGGTAGGGGATTGATGCAGTAAGAGGTATTTGTCAATGTCAATATGGTGTGGTTCCACCCTATATGTGCTTAAATTCTCGCTTTACTATTATTTCAAACAGACATCTGTAGCGGTTATGGGTATTTATATATTTAATAATCATGAAACCTTCTTTGTGAATTTGGTGATCTATTTACTATTCTGCCGACTTCTCTATAATCATGTTTATGAGATCGCTTTCCATGCCGCTATATTGAAAAATTTGTACTTATATTCTGTTCACGTTAAGATAAGAGAGTAGATATCGCGTCAAACCAAGCTAGTTGCACACGTAATTTAGATTGGAGTGTAATTAAATGATTGGGAATTACCACTTGCAATAGGTTTCCTTCGGGAATGGTAATGAAAATTCTCACATTTGTCATCATTGTGACCGTAAATGTCAAAAATTTAATACAAACTATTGATCACAGACCACAATGTACTATTGTTTTTCTATGCCACCTTTTATTGTTTAAATTTTTCGTGTGCAAATTTTGTTTGTATTTTAACCAATCACAGAACTGGAATCGTAGTCCCTAAACTAACAGTTTAAACGCCGGGACGTGCGCCTCGTCGGACAGGCGATCGCCTTACGGCGCCATATTTTTAGGGCGACATATTTTTGTAGCAGCGAATTTTTCGTGCGGTTTTTAAAAATGATTATATTGTTCAAGTTTTCGCCGATTCTTAGTTCTACCTAATAGATAAAAGATGTCGCATGTCGCCCAGCCAAAAGTTGTATTCGCCTTAGGCTACACCTACATTGAAAGCGGATTGGTCTGGCCAGCCGACCCGACCAGACCAGACCCGACCAGACCAGACCCGACCAGACCAGAGCCGGCGCTCCTACAATGCAGCCAGGATTCAGTACAGTGTCAGCTCTCGACGAGGAAAATTGCTTTTATCCCAGTTGTGGTTTGTGATTGTTTAAAAGGTGTTTTCGCTTTAAAAATGGACGAGGAACTTTTTGATTTTATGTTAATGGACAAAAATTTACTATTTAAGACACCTACGAGAAAGTGGGTTCATGAGTTTAACGAAGACCACAGGCAAAGCGAATACTACTTAACCTGCTTATCTATGAGTGGTCATCCAGACAAATTTAAAAAATACCACAGAATGACGGTAGAAACGCTCGACTACATTTTGTTACAAATAGAAGGGGACATACGAAAGTGGAGTAATTTTAGGACCTGTATACAGCTTTGCCCTCAACTCGCGGTTGTGGTACTGTTTGTCCCTCAGGTTCCACAAAACCACTCTTTCTCGCACTAGTTCAATTAAGTTCCCTTTGTCTACCATTATAACACAACCTCCAAAACAAGCAGACGAAATAAACTAAACTGGGAGAAAAAACAAACTAGTTTGATTTTTGTCAGACCAGTTCAGATCCGTCCCTCCTTTCCGGCACTACAACAGGCCCCAGTGTAGGAGGGGACACGACGCCTTTAGGCGGCATATTTTGACGTGCCAGCCCTGAGTAAACGTGAACAGATTATAGTACTTCTTATATTTTATCATACGTAGGGGATAAAAAAGAATTAGGATTTGTGAGATATAAGCCAACATATGATTAGTATAGTATGTGATGCAGGTGTTTGTTTGTTGCAGATGTTAGTGACGGTGGTGGAGTGGTGGTGGTTGCAGTGACAGTTGGCGCGTTGGTGGCGGCCGGGGCCGACGGGCTGGGCCCGCGTCCGAGCCCGAGATGCATCCGTTCGCGCCGCTGCCGCCCGCCCGCTCCCAATGATGCTCCTGCTCGCCGCCTTTTTCCTCCTTCACCAAGCTGGACGAGTTGGTAAGTCTGCACGTCCTCAGTTATATCCCTCGCGCCGTGCCGCCCGCCCGCTCCCAATGATGCTCCTGCTCGCCGCCTTTTTCCTCCTTCACCAAGCCGGACGAGTTGGTAAGTGTCCACGTCCTCAGTTATATCCCTCGCGCCGTGCCGCCCGCCCGCTCCCAATGATGCTCCTGCTCGCCGCCTTTTTCCTCCTTCACCAAGCTGGACGAGTTGGTAAGTCTCCACGTCATCAATTCAAATTGTCAAGGAGAAAAGGGGGATTGATGACTAGTGATGGGTAAATTCCCGGGAACAAATAATAATAATTTCCAAGGGAAATATTTGGGGAATTTTCTGAGGAATTTCTGGGGATATTTTCCAAGAATTTCTGGGGAAAAAATTAACGATTATTTTCCTCATAACAATCAACACCACACCAAAACTTCTATTTCCTAAAAATTAAAGAAAAAATTAAGAACTAATTTTAAGTTTTTCTGTTTTCCACTTCTATACTTCGTTTTTAAACTATAGACAGCACTAGACGAAGTCATACTTACACCGCTAGAAGTTACCAAAAAAAATCACTAGATTTATTTGGCAGGAGAAATGAAGTGTCAAAATGAAGGTCACGTCAGAATTTATATTTTCCAGGCTATATTTTCATCATCCAAAACTATGATACATAAACTACTTACTCAGCGTTAGTGAAATACTAATAGTTCTGAAAAAAACTGGTTTTATTCGTGAAATGTCACAAAAAGAGCAATGAAACGAAAAACACGTGCAAATTCAACAATTGATTTGACAACTTCCGAGAGTTTGACGTTTCAATTACGTTTGAGAAGGTTAACCTGAAATTTCGTCTGGTTAAATGCGGCTTCAAGAAATGGCGCAGCAGCCAATCACAGGCTTTGATTTTCTCACTAGGATTCCTAGTTACTGTCTATAGTTTAAAAACAGAGTATAGTTATAAAGTTATTAGAATATTAACACTATTACAAATTACTCAGGACTGGTTAAAACTTGTTGCTAAAGCTGTGCCTGCGTTAAATTTATTATCGGGAATTTTCCTTCTTATTCTCGGCAATTTCCTCTTTTCCCGGGAATTCACCTTATTACCGGAAAGTTCCCTACTTGTTTGTGGGAATTTTCCCATATATTTCCGGAAATTTCTAAAATGGTATCCCCGATTTTTTCCGGGAAACGTGTTTAGGGAAATTTCCGGGAATTTTACCAGGAAATAAAAATATTCCTGACGGGAAATTTCCAGTGACCCATCACTATTGATGACATCATCTTGTCGGGTGAAATCGTGTGATTTCCGATGTAAATAAATGTTAAAACTGACTGTATATAATACTAATACTAGTATAATAATGAATAAAATTTACAAATACAGTTGTAGATTAAATTAACAAAACTACCAACATACAATAAAGCACAAATTGTCAACGCCAAATTTAGCTTCATAAATGACATGAATAGCATATTCATTTTATTTAAATATTTGACAATATCCGTTACCGCAGTTATACTACTGTTTCCATTTCATTTTTGTCGTTGGTTGGACGCAGGTAGCATATATATGTCTCTACAACATATACGATAAATGCGATAGCGAATAAAAGTCTCATCTATGCCATGCGTATACGACAAAGATGCGGGATAAAAGTTTAATAATTCTTAAAGCAGAAATTGATTACGTGAGTATCAACTACGGAAAATAAACTTTACAGAGTGCTATTATTATACATATATGTAGCAATCGTTTATTATACCAACAATGCGAAGTAACTTTAAAGCGTCATAATTACAGTATTAAAGCTAGTCTTTTCCTTCTTCTTCACTCTTATTCCTCTTTTATTTTTCTCCGTCGCCCACTTCCTCTCCAATCACGTTGCCAATAACTATTTGCGACATAAGACTAGTACGAGTAGAACTTTTAATATAAATCGGCTCCTGAAAATCTCATTTGTAGCTAATAATCAGTGGTGCCATGTAACTCGGCTACGTCTCGGGCACTTTTTGTCAAATTCCTATCAAAACAAATTCATCCAGTTTCTAGGCAACACATATTTTCACGTAAAATTTTCGATAATTTTTAGTGCACTTATGTCCGGTCTTATAAAAGGCATTTAAGTAATCTATCCGGTTAAATTAAAAACTAGTCGATTTCTGTACTGCAAACATTATTTGAAATAAACAGTGATTAAATCTACAGATTAAATTAACTGGGGAAAGCCGGGGTATAAAATTTTAGTTGGGAGTCTAATTGACAGTGACAGTAACAATTGAAAATTCAATTTTTATTTAAATTGGGTTTCATTGTAATTCTGGATAGCAGAATAAATATAAAATGCATTTCTTGTTTGAGTAATTTTGCATTAATTTTTAAAGTGCAAATAAACAAATCTGTTTCGTTATTTATAACATTGTGGTCCATTTCATCAGTTGAATTAAATTTTTCAACAGACGACGAAATTGCAGATCAAATTATGTAACACCAATACAGTATAATTAATTACAGAGTAACCGATTTCTTGGTTTAGCAGGGAGGGGATTACATTCAGATGTTAAATACAAATCTATGTCAAAATAAAAATTTTATTTGCTTATAAATAAAACCTCTATTACGTTCTTTCTTAATTTTTGTTAATCCTACACCGTTTTTACACTTCAACTATGTAACGATACTCCCTATATGTAACTTCTATATTTTTAACCAACATTTTTTATTACTTGGACTGCCATCAATTGTACAATATTTGAATTTGATGTACCGTCGGTAAGTTTAACCGAGAGTTAGTTAACAGCCTTGCTAAATTTATTTCGTTATTTGCTCTACAGAACAATACAAAAAATAGTTGGAAATTAAATTTAACCGTCCAGTAACTAACCGATAGTTTATAAGACCGGGTATTAACATATTATTACAGATAATAATCAAGACAAGGTAAACCGAAAATGGGCGAATTTTCTGAAAATTTTACTAAACATCTTTCTAGTTTTATAAAAATATTGTTGTGAAATGTTAAGTTTTATTGCCCTGGTTCTATGACATCACTAGTAATAACCATTTTATAACTACCTACCGAACATCGTCTAATCTGGAGGGTAAATATTCTCTATCTGCCTGGATCCTTAAACCGAAAAGTATTCATTGTCGATCTAATATATAAACAACCAATTCAGCATTCTTAAATAATGTATAGAAGCAGAAGGATATTCCTTATACTTATATCACATCCATAGAGCATGCTTGTAATAGATTATTCCTCACTAACTGTGAATTGTCTAAATCTTAGAATTCCTAATGAGTATTTAGGTGTCTAGTCGGAAGCAATAAATAATGATTTTCTGGATTTACAAGTGGACTGTTCCTATTTATCTCAATCCTAGAGAAGGTCTTAATCTTTCGCATTCAATACCCACTCCTTGTAATAGTGCAATCGTCTCTCGTCTGAACTCCGCTCCGTCTAGACTTCGTAAATCTACCTCGTTACGAGATTCTGCCGTTCCACCGCTCTTAATTTCAGTCCGATAAAAATTTCCCCACATTAAAATGGGGCGGTCTGAAAGCAAAAAGGTAAAAAAGCGCGCCGTGAACCAATTTAATTAATGTTACTTTTATTACGAAATTGGAAAAAAATACGTAGAAAATAAATTTATCTTTTGAATTATTAAATTCTATTAACATCTGACGCACAACATTTTTTGAAGGAACTGGCATCGTATTTCTAAAGTAGGTACTTGAAGAAAAATATTTTTTCACTATTAGCTTAAACCACAGAATAGTTATATACAGAAGCGACACTCTGTGTCGGTACCTTTCATGTTCCCCTATTTAGTTCAATGACCTTGAAGCACTGTGTAGACCTTTAAATTTGTTCCCTTCTCCTATCTCTTACTAAGATGTGAGGAAACTTTTCGATTTTAAACAATGAGCCCTTTAAATTTGTTCACATTCCCCATCTCTCTCTAATTCTCGTTTCTCTGTCTTATGCCCGTTTGCACCAACAAGGTTTAAATTTTAAGCCAGACTTAAACAAAAAAAATCTAATCGAATTTTTGACAGCAATGTTAAATCATGCATTTGACATTTTACTTCGATTCGATTTTGTCTATTTAAGGCAAGCTTAAAATTTAAGTTATGTTGGTGCAAACGGTCATTACTGTCGCTTCTGTATAAACCTATTCTGTATTTAAACATCTATCATTATTTATCACCATTTGACGTTGGAAATTTATTTTCACTACTGTCTAAGTGACTAATAAGATTCCTAAACAGTTATTGTTTGGTTACCATTGTCAACGGAGTGTTATAGAAAATAACAATACTACTTGTAGGAGTAGGGTAATTATGAAAATCATACTAAATTCATATAAATTTGGACGTGTAGCAACGGGTAAAATTAACTAAAAAGATAAATAAATAAATCTGAACTGTCAAGTGTTCTCTAAATTAAAATTATTAAAAAATAAGTTAAGAACGACTATAACTCCACAGGGCTAAAATCATCAAGTACTTCTAAACACAAACTATATTTTTTAAGAGTATTATCATTGAAAATATTTATTAAAAAAATCTTATATTAAATATTGATTTTCAGTTTTTTATTTCGTGTAGAAAAAAAGACCTACATAAAAAAACATTCTCGTATGGTAACTTGAACTACGGCTCCGCAAGCTCGATCTCGAATGTTATAATGTATTTACATTCTTTTTAGATTAAATAACTATAAAGTTTTTTATTGAAAAATAAATTCAATTTGTGGTGGAGTGAGTATATTTGCACGTCATTATTTTACACTTTTGTGGAATACAGTTTTTTCAAGAACACTTTTTATAGTCAGTCCTTGCGATTGCAAAGGTTAGCAATAAAATGAATCAAACGTAAAATAAAATTGCTGGAAACACGAATTTTTAGAGAGGGTCAGCAAAATAAACGTACCGTTAACCGTTTACATGTTTTTCCAACAATTTTCGCCTTTATTCTCTTCAATATACAATGGACAAATGTAAACTGCAAATTAAATGTAATACTCTTTCAGTGCATTATACATGCATAAAATCAGGGGGCATAAAAGCATAAAAGCTGAGCTTTTAACCTGATTCATATGTTAATATTTTGCACTTTAGAATGTCAATGAAATGTTATGCAGGGTAACAGGGTATCGACCTTTTCACAACCTCGATAAGCTAAACAATAATACAATGGATGGCACGAAATACATACATAACTACGTACGTCAGTCTATAAAAAGCACCAACCTAATTTTAACATTCACAAACATTCTATTTACAATTTAAATTTTTAAATGGGGTGTGTTTCATGAATCATGATATTAAAAAGAGAACCATTTATGAATATTTCAGCCTGTCCCTATAGATCTATTTTCTTCGCAAAATTATCCACAAGACAACCATTAATGATAATGTTTATAATAGTAGGAAATAAATTGATACATATTTTACTTCTACTTGAAATAAAGGTATTAATACTTGTTTATACATACACGTTACTGTACCCATATCGAGATTTTAGATTTCGGTATATTTTAACGATAATTTTTTATTCAGCATATTTATGAAAATATATTGTATAATTATAAAATGTTGTACAAAGGGATTTTTGTAAATAGTAAATAGGGATGGTCAAAAAAAACACCGATTTTTTAATAAAATCGATTTTTATGTTTTGATATATCGAGTAAAACATCGATTTTTTTGACGATATTTTTGTAGTTCACTAATTTTTTGTTTAGGCCTAATTTTGTACAATTACATTTAATTTTTATTTTACTTTAATTTTTTTATGAACTCTTTTTGTTTCTTAACAAATTTTTTAAACTGATTTTTTATCATCGATTTTTCAGTTCCAATGTTTATCGCAAATAGATTTTTTTTTCAATGCATCATTTGATGTAGAAATCGATTTTTTGACCATCCCTAATAGTAAACAGCCTGATCTAGTCAAAAAACTAGATATTTTTATATAATACCATTTTACTTAGTATAATTATCTTTTAACTTTGTAGGTACATTTAAATTGATTGATCAAAACACAAATATATTCCTTTAGAATAATAGTATATTGCAAACCTAGACAAAAAAGTAGATGTTTTCTGGGCTGAAAGAAAATATGGCCAGATGAGGTGTAGTCGATAATTCTTCACTTTTCTAACATCTGTTTTTTGACTTTTTTTTGTTTATATTTAAGGTCAACTATTTACACATATTGCTCATTGCACATTTTTGTTTCTAGATATATCATCATTGACAACTAATATTTGTCCCTAAAATATTCTACAATGTTTATATGTTTAGTTTGTTACGCCTATATTAATACATACCTATTTGGGGTAAATAAATAGAGAATTTATTGGAATTTACGACGGATGTGAAGGAGTAAATAGAACGAAAAATTGGAGCAAAGTTTTGACTAAAAAGAACGTGTGAATGAATGACATTGAAATATATAGTTTTTGCCTCTTTCTTGTGTCTGTTTCCATGAGAGTAAATTGCTTTTACTTATTGCTATGTCTAACGAAACGGTTAGTAATTTTAGATTTATTACAAATGAACAGAAATGATTTACTACATTCATTTATTGTTATTAAAATTAAAATTAAAAATACAACCACATGTGACACGTGTTTGAACTATCCCTGAATACATTTTGATTAGTCTCGACGTGACGTTGCTACGTATCTCGCATAACTCAAAAATGTTTAGCCGTAAAATATTGAAAATTTATACATGGGACTGCTACAACACCTAGTTGTGCACCTCTCTCTTTTATTGCAGTGGCAAAAGGCATTCAAAAACGATTAGGCGTAGAATATTGAAATTTTGTTTATGCTATAACATCTATTTATGTACCTTCATTTTTTGTTCCAGTCGGCCGTTTTCAAAAGGGTAGTTTTTGTAGGAAACATTTCATAATAAATTGACATTGACAATAGTCAGAATATATTTCTTGGGAAATATGTACGAAATAAATGATAACAATATCTCTTTCTGTGCAAGTTTTTGAGTAATTCAAATGATTTTAATAAAATTTTCAAAAGATGATCGATTTCAAAGGAAAGTTCGAAGATATGAAACGAATGGAAATTGAAGAATGATTAGCCGTAGAATAATCTCACTTTCGAGTAAAATAAGTTCAAATGAAGCAAAAAAATGTGTATAATTTAGCGGTGTCCACATCAGTTTTTTTTTCCTGATCTTAAGAAAAATTTAATTTTGATCATGCAAGAAAAAGTGTAAGTATTACGAACGGTAATGACTACCGATCACAGACAATAATTGGAGTAGTCGCTTTGTTCCTTTTTCAAACAATTGTCTTCGATCGGTAAGCTGTCCTTACCATTCCAATAGTGGAATAAAAGTAGAGTATAATAAAAATAGAGGAAAGTGATCTTTTAACTAGTTTCCTATCAAATTACTGCCATTTTCGTCTTATTGTGCAGTGTTGGTTCAGTTCTCCACTGCTGTTTGTTGAAGAGTGCAATCTGGCAATCTAGGCGAACCACTTAAGTGTGAATGTGTTTCCAGGCGTCGCGTTAGCACTCGAGGAAATTTTAAAGTACACGCTAACAATTTAAGAGGCGCCAATCGCGCTCCAAACTTCAGGTTGAGGTTAGATTCTGCGGTTCAAGTTTACTACTTCGATCGGAACTCTATATAAAGTACATTCATGCAAGTTGCAAAGCTGTCATTTATTTGTAGCCAACTGCCATGGATATGATGATTTTTTAACGATTGGGAGTAGAAAACGGTTTATAACAACTGGTTCCATAATCAAATTAAAGTTTCCTTTAATTGGAAAAAGTAGCCTTATTGTGCACAGGCCGGTCCGACATTTTTTAGGGTGGGCACCCAAAATATTAAAAACGAATATTTTTTTTAATAAATACCTGTTATTTAACAAAAATTACATTACAAACAACTCTGACATTGGTTTTTCTTTTCACCTTTGGCTAAAGTGCCGGTTACCTTAACCATTGATTAATAGAAACATATCGCATCGAAATACTGTCGTAAGTGTTTAAAAATATACGTCATATACTATTTCGATGCAATATGTTTCTATTAATCGATGGTTAAGGTATCCCGAACAAAACTTTAAATTACATTCAATTTAGAATTATCCGTCTAGCATGTCTTGAAGCAAAGGTATCTATTACTTTGTCCAAGTTTAATTTTGTGTATCTAATCAATTTTAAAAATGAATTTTATGTTCTATTTTAATTTAAACGTCGTTCTCGTGATTTTTAAATGTTCTTATTAAAATTTGTAGCTCATTTCGAACAAATTTATATAAATCAGTTTTGTAATGTTCAGCCAAAGATTTAATATTGTTATAGTTTAAACATGCTTTACAATAAAGGTTAAATGAACTTATTCTCATTAAAAAGTTATATCAGATCATAGTCAGATTTCCCCTTTTCATTTAGTTCAAAATTGAATGGACATACGAGTAGCTGCATCCAGAGTGGGCCAGTGACCACTCTAGCCCACCCCTCGCGTCGGTCCAGCTAACGCCCGGTTACGTAATTATATTGGTCTCCTTTAAAGTGAAAGCAGCCTTTTTATGGTAAAAAAGAGCACTTTACAAAAAGTCTCCTTTATTGTGAAGTCCAGAATTTTTCCCTTTATACGTGTAAAAGTCGGGTTTTTTGAAAGGTAACCAAAATTTCGTTGACATATATTTGAACCAAAAGTGAAATATAGGAAGTGACTGTAGTTCAAGTAGTTCTTCATAAGAAGAAATGTAAATATATATATATATATATATATATATATATATATATATATATATATATATATATATACAGGGTGAGTCTGGGAAGACGCCCCCCCCCCTTAACTTTTTTATTATAAGAAATAGAAAAAAATGACTCATATAAAAGTTTTATAATTTTACATATACTATTTGATGGCAGATGTAGATATTTTTTATAAAGTCAGGTTTACAAGATACGACTATCAACTTTTATTTTTCAAATGACAACCTATAATTATTTTAATAAAATAGAAACCACCATTTTTTTCTCTTTTCAACGATTGTTACGGTTTATTTTTGGAATCTGCAATTTATTTAAAAGGTAAATCATTTTCTTTCCTTATTACCATTTTTGTTCGCAATTTATAGAACCCTTATGCATTGCTGGTTGACTATTGTTAAGAATATTAATTTTTATATTTTTATACATCTGGGCATGTGCAAGTTTGAGCTAACTCGCAGATTTGAGCGAAGTGATTCATTCTGTTCCTTGATCGTCGCTGTAGCCATATCTCAGTGTCTGGTTATTATTTATCATATTGTTTAGTTTATTGGTGGATAAATTTTAACGTGCCCGTTATTTGGGGATTATAATTGAGAAAAGTACTTGGGAAATATTCGTTCCCGCGGAAAATTGTTCCGGATTTATTGCACTGCGGTCATTGAAAAACAACTTAGCCGCCCACCATCTCAGGTATTTACTTTTATTGTTGATTAGCCCAGTTGTAAAAGTATTTATAAAGTATTTTGGTAATAATATTTTGATCATTGTTAATTTACAATCAGTAAAAGTAACTTTTAACCGTATCATCGACCTGGCAATGCTAATTGAGTTCTCCTTTCAGGCTTTTATTTTATTGTATTTACTTTTTCTACCACTATCGATATTACTTCGATCTCGATCCGATTTATTGGATGCTTATAGTTGGATTGGGTTGTTGAGCCCTTATTTTTTGGTGGATACACATCTTGGTGGAGGATTTTTGGGGAGAATTGGATGACTGGTACCTCGTGTTCAAGCGGAAATTGTTCGACGCCATTTTGGAACTCGTCACACACTACGTCACTACCGCACACTACGTCACTCCGACGTCATCAGCTCTCCAAACACATGCAGATAAGCTCTATTTTGATTTTTTTTCCTTGTTGTTATTTTAAAATATTTTTTTTGGATTGATTTTTGAATGTTATGTTATTTAATTACATTTATTTACGCTTATGTTATTATTTTATATGTACTAGCTCACGCGAGTCTCAGAATTTTTTATGAGAGATACTCATTTAGGGATTGTTTCGGTTTAGGAAGGGTTAGGACTGAATTTAACTTATTTCGACGCTTGTTACGCTCGCATTACCCTGATTGGTCGACCAACCACCCGTATTGCGCCAATTGTTGCGTATTATATTTAAAGTCTAAGCTATCCAAACATTCGAAGTCCTCGCTCGTTCGTGCGCCACGCATCCCCTATTTGGTACAGTTTATTCACTTATTAGTATTACCTTTCGTTTATATCTCGCATGAGTTATATAATTCATTCAGAAAATTTGTTAATATAAAGAATTTCGATTTCAAACTTTATTTACATAGTGTAATACTACAAATATTTAATATATCCTACATTTTAATTTCAAACGGAGCTTTATTTGTTTTTTTTGAGTTACCTACTATTATCTTTGATTATCCTTCACAGATTCGTATTTTCGTGGTTGTATACTAGGTTTCCTTTTTTTAACAACAACCACGTGGCGCCCTATTATAATTTATACTATTTCATTATTTGAACCACCCCCCTTCTCCACTGTCTAAAAGCTGGCGGCCGCATTCACTGTCATCTTGAATGCGTAAGAGCTACAATAATACACGACTGTGTGGTGCGCGTAGCAAATTTGGCGCCCAACGTGAACCTAATGTCACCATTAACTCGTGTCCAAGATGTCGTTCGGGAAACGGGCGGCGGTAGACGCTAACAGCCGTACTCGTCACCGTAGATCATCAGTTTCGGCTTCTATTACTAACGCTCGATTAGAATTTATTCTTGCGCATGTGCAGGGCGACGAGCGTCCTTATCTTGAGTTTTCAATCTTAGGAAAATCATTTCATGGGTTATTGGATTCTGGAGCTTCTAAAACTATTGTTGGGGGTCCGGGTTATAAAATGTTAACGGATCTGGGTTTAAAGTTAAAAAGAATTGAGTCTAGTTGCACAGTAGCTAATGGAGACCGCTGCGGTAGCCCTGGAGAAATTACCGCTCCGGTTAAGCTTAGGAATGAGGTTAAATTAATTACATTTTTAGTAGTTCCATCGCTAAAACATGCTGTCATATTGGGGGCAGATTTTTGGAAAGTCATGGGGATAGTACCGGATCTTCGGAGAGGCGAATGGTCCTTCTCCGATAGTCGTGTTTTGGTAGATAGCGTAGAAAAGGTTGTTCCGCGTTCTTCTTTAACTTCACAACAAGAAAATCAATTGAGCAGGTTAATCGATGAGATTTTTGGTCAGATGTCAGCAGATGTCATTGGTTGTGCGTCATCAGTAGAGCATGTCATAAAGTCAGACAGTCCACCTATCAAACAAAGGTACTACCCTTTGTCTCCAGCAATGCAGGCACATGTTAATAAAGAGCTTGACGATATGTTAGCGAACGGGATTGTTGAAAAGTCGACCAGCGCTTGGTCATCGCCAATTCTTCTTGTCCCGAAGAAAGATGGAACCTATCGCTTCTGCGTGGACTACCGAAAGCTCAATAAAGTTACGGAACGCGACGCCTATCCCCTACCTTTTGTCTCGAATACGCTAGATAAATTACGGGATGCACAGTACCTTACGACTCTAGATATCAAATCGGCGTATTGGCAGATCCCCGTCGCTGAAACTTCTAGACAATTCACGGCATTCACAGTCCCTAACAGAGGGTTATTCCAGTTTAGAAGGATGCCGTTTGGTCTTCATAATGCGCCCGCAACTTGGCAACGTTTTATTGACACGGTTATAGGTGCAGATCTGGAGCCAAACGTATTTGTCTATCTGGACGATATCGTTATTGTTACCCAGACTTTTGAAAAACACCTTGAAGTTTTAGAAGAGGTTCTACATAGGTTAGTTAATGCTGGTTTGACATTAGGGCGTGAAAAGTGTCAGTTTTGTAGGGACGAACTTAAGTATTTAGGCTACGTTGTGAACAGACAGGGACTACATGTTGATCCGGAAAAGGTGCGATCGATTCTTGAAATTCAAACCCCTCAAAACGTTTCTGATGTACGTAGAATTGTAGGGATGGCGTCCTGGTATAGACGATTCGTACCGGACTTTTCATCGGTTATTTCACCGCTGACGCAACTTTTAAGAAAAAGTCAAAAATTTTGTTGGGATCATAATTGTGAGGAGGCCTGGTCAAAAATTAAAAATTTCTTGGTATCAGCTCCTATCTTGTCGTGCCCTGATTTTACCCGTGAATTCGTACTACAGACTGACGCGTCAAATGTAGGGTTAGGAGCCGTACTGACCCAGGAATATGAAGACGGAGAGAGGGTTGTGTGTTACCTGTCACGTTCTCCTACGCGGCAAGAGAGAAACTTCTCAACCACTGAGAAAGAACTATTGGCTTTACTTTGGGCCATTGAGAAACTTCGACCTTATTTAGAGGGCAGTCGTTTTAAGGCGATCACTGATCATTATTCGCTTCTCTGGCTAAACAGTCTTCAAAACCCCTCAGGTCGTTTAGCGAGATGGGCAGTCCGCCTCCAACAGTATGACTTTGAAATTATACATAGGAAAGGCAAAGACCATGTCGTTCCCGATGCGTTATCCCGCTGTGTACCTGCTGTCGGTTGTGTGGATATGGATGAGTGTAAGGATGCTTGGTATTGTAGGTTGTTCTGTTCGATTCGGGAAAATCCTTTACGCTATCCAAATTTCCGACTCGAAGGGAACCAGTTATATAAATTTGTTAAGGCCCAATATGCGGCTTTGTCTGACGAAGCAGATCAGTGGAAAATAGTGGTCCCCAAAAATTTTCGCCGGAAAATAATGGAACAAGGACACGATTCACCAACGAGTGGTCACTTAGGTGTTTTCAAAACATACCACCGTGTTGCTCAGAAACATTACTGGCCGAGAATGAAGTCAGATATTTCCAGGTATGTTCGGCGTTGCACCGTGTGCGCTAAAGCTAAGCCAGAGCAAAAAGCCCCTGTAGGACCGATGGGAGGTCATTCACAAATTTCACGACCATGGGAGGTAGTATGCGTTGACTTGTTGGGCCCCTTGCCGAGGTCTAGCCAAGGCTATTCCTATATTTTAGTAATTGCAGACTGCTTCAGTAAATTTCCCCTGTGCTTTCCTCTAAGGAAGGCTACTGCGAAAAGTGTCGTACGTCACCTCGAGAACGACGTGTTTTTAATTTATGGTGTTCCTCGAAAAGTTATTTCTGACAATGGTGTCCAGTTTCGGTCGCATGAATATACCAAGCTTTTGTCCGCATATGGTGTGAAGCCATCATATACTGCTCTCTATCATCCACAGGCGAATCCCACAGAGCGCATCAATCGTGTCTTGAAGACGATGCTGGTATCCTATGTGTCAGACCATCACCGGGACTGGGATAAATATCTCTCGAAAGTGGCGTGCGCAATTCGGACCGCTAAGCACGAGGTAACCGGTCTGACACCCTATTTCATAAATTTCGGCCGGGAAGCTATTCTGTTAGGTGATGCTCATCAAGGTATAGAACTGGAAGCTAGCTCTGAATTCGATAGAGATAGGTTTTTGAAAAGGGCATGTACTTTTCAAGAACTCTACAACGATGTCAAGACAAGGTTACATATGGCATACATCAAGTCTAAGACGAGGTACGATCTTCGTCGTAGGGAGTTAGTTTTTCAACCAGGTCAGTTGGTTTGGCGAAAGAATTACGTACTGTCCGACGCGTCTAAGTTTTTCTCCGCAAAACTCGCAGATAAGTTCGTTGGGCCCTTTAGAGTTCACAAACGGATATCTTCAAATACGTATCAGCTGAAAAATCTAGATGACGATGTTCTCGCGGGGACCTGGAGCGGCAAGGATTTAAAAATTGATACCACCGTTGACCCATAATAATAATTCTTTAACCATTATTTTAGTTAGTTCTTCTCTAAGTGCCTGTTGATAGGCGAACCGATCAAAGAAATTTTCTTGGGTAATTTCTTTTTTTTTGGGAAAGGGGGGAGTTGTTACGGTTTATTTTTGGAATCTGCAATTTATTTAAAAGGTAAATCATTTTCTTTCCTTATTACCATTTTTGTTCGCAATTTATAGAACCCTTATGCATTGCTGGTTGACTATTGTTAAGAATATTAATTTTTATATTTTTATACATCTGGGCATGTGCAAGTTTGAGCTAACTCGCAGATTTGAGCGAAGTGATTCATTCTGTTCCTTGATCGTCGCTGTAGCCATATCTCAGTGTCTGGTTATTATTTATCATATTGTTTAGTTTATTGGTGGATAAATTTTAACGTGCCCGTTATTTGGGGATTATAATTGAGAAAAGTACTTGGGAAATATTCGTTCCCGCGGAAAATTGTTCCGGATTTATTGCACTGCGGTCATTGAAAAACAACTTAGCCGCCCACCATCTCAGGTATTTACTTTTATTGTTGATTAGCCCAGTTGTAAAAGTATTTATAAAGTATTTTGGTAATAATATTTTGATCATTGTTAATTTACAATCAGTAAAAGTAACTTTTAACCGTATCATCGACCTGGCAATGCTAATTGAGTTCTCCTTTCAGGCTTTTATTTTATTGTATTTACTTTTTCTACCACTATCGATATTACTTCGATCTCGATCCGATTTATTGGATGCTTATAGTTGGATTGGGTTGTTGAGCCCTTATTTTTTGGTGGATACACATCTTGGTGGAGGATTTTTGGGGAGAATTGGATGACTGGTACCTCGTGTTCAAGCGGAAATTGTTCGACGCCATTTTGGAACTCGTCACACACTACGTCACTACCGCACACTACGTCACTCCGACGTCATCAGCTCTCCAAACACATGCAGATAAGCTCTATTTTGATTTTTTTTCCTTGTTGTTATTTTAAAATATTTTTTTTGGATTGATTTTTGAATGTTATGTTATTTAATTACATTTATTTACGCTTATGTTATTATTTTATATGTACTAGCTCACGCGAGTCTCAGAATTTTTTATGAGAGATACTCATTTAGGGATTGTTTCGGTTTAGGAAGGGTTAGGACTGAATTTAACTTATTTCGACGCTTGTTACGCTCGCATTACCCTGATTGGTCGACCAACCACCCGTATTGCGCCAATTGTTGCGTATTATATTTAAAGTCTAAGCTATCCAAACATTCGAAGTCCTCGCTCGTTCGTGCGCCACGCATCCCCTATTTGGTACAGTTTATTCACTTATTAGTATTACCTTTCGTTTATATCTCGCATGAGTTATATAATTCATTCAGAAAATTTGTTAATATAAAGAATTTCGATTTCAAACTTTATTTACATAGTGTAATACTACAAATATTTAATATATCCTACATTTTAATTTCAAACGGAGCTTTATTTGTTTTTTTTGAGTTACCTACTATTATCTTTGATTATCCTTCACAGATTCGTATTTTCGTGGTTGTATACTAGGTTTCCTTTTTTTAACAACAACCACGTGGCGCCCTATTATAATTTATACTATTTCATTATTTGAACCACCCCCCTTCTCCACTGTCTAAAAGCTGGCGGCCGCATTCACTGTCATCTTGAATGCGTAAGAGCTACAATAATACACGACTGTGTGGTGCGCGTAGCACGATGTATTAACTTTTATTAATGTATATGAAAAATTTCGAGAAAAATGAGATCATTTAGACATGTCAGAAATAATTTTTAAACAAATATCATAGGTGGCTATGTTTCTCGAAATCGGGTAAACATCCTTCTCAGTAAGTAACAAACAAATGTATACATTTTTGACATTAATTTAATTGTTTTACATTGTTACGTTTTGTTTATTTTCATATAGCCACCTATAATATTTATTTAATAATTATTTCAAATATTTTTAAATATCTCATTTTTCTCGAAATTTTTCAAATACATTAATAAAAGTTAATACATCGTTGAAAAGAGAAAAAAATGGCGGTTTCTATTTTATTAAAATAATTATAGGTTGCCATTTGAAAAATAAAAGTTCATAGTCGTATCTTGTAAACCTGACTTTATAAAAAATATCTACATCTGCCATCAACTAGTATATGTAAAATAATAAAACTTTTATTAGAGCCATTTTTTTCTATTACTTATAATAAAAAAGTTAAAGGGGGGGGCGTCTTCCCAGACTCACCCTGTATATATATATATATATATATATATATATATATATATATATATATATATATATATATATAGAAACAGCGAGGACATGATTAAGAAATGCAATGATTTAGAATATTTTTTTGTGATGTAACAGTGGAATATGTGACCATAATCGAATTTCAGTTGGTAAGTCATAAAATATAAAACTAACCTCTACAGCTTCTCATTATAATAATAAAACCTAACAGTAGTTTGCAATAATATAGTTGTTAGCAATTTAATGTATCTTACACTCTCGGTTTATCTGTCTATTGTAAACTATGAATAGTGAATTGATTTAAAAAAATACGGGTATTTTTTTTTTGTCTAGTATTATATACCGTGAATACTGTATAACGTAAAACATCGGGATTTATCATATCTATGGTTACGACTTTATATTTGATTATAGCAATGTATACTTGTTTGTCTCATTTAAAATGAAACATAGGGAACGAATTTGACTTTTGCTTTTTGGGTTATAAATTTTTTTGACAGGCCTACACCAAGTACAATTTTAAGAATCATTAACATCTTTAAAGAAAATGTTTCACGTTAAACAAAAAATACTCACGGTACATATTCATCACATACTTTATGATAAGGTTACTCCATAGTCCATATAATATGTTGTTTTTTTCCTTAGAGGAGGATGTATTCAATCTATTGTCCGACTGTTAATTATTTCCTATTATATACTTCTCCTTTTCTATCCATTTGTAATGGAAGAGCGTTGACAATAGTTATTTACATAACAAGCGTGGAAAGTGGTAAATAGCAAGCGTGTGTAGAGATTGAAGAACGAGGCGTGTAGCACCGAGTGATTTAATACACGAGCGTTGCTATGCACTTTCAAGCGAGTTATGTGCACTATTTTTCAAACGACAACAAAATATTATAATAAAAACAGGGTTTATACAAAAGTCAAAAGTGTCAATGTCAAACACAACTCACGAAAGCATTGTCGTTTGGGTTTGAGGTTAAGTATCACTAGTTAACCGGAAACTGATTTGGAAGTCTAGTACGTATTATTTGAACAATTAATAATACTATCAGTACATTTTGACTCTTTATTTTTGTTATTAAATCACTACCAATTTTAAAATCAAATTAAGCAAATTTTCATTAATTTTGTTACATTTCATTATCAAAGTTCCATCTATTGACCACTAATCGTCATATCCGGTTATATAGCACACTGTTATTATAACACACGTTGTGTGCTATGTTATATTTTCTGGTGTTAATTACAGTGTAAATATGGCTACTTTCATATGTGGTCGTCTGAAAATACAAATGTCACATTGAATCTTTGACATAAATAACGCAGCTTCAGTTTTACCAACCAACAAATAACTGATCAAAGGACACTTTATTTAGCAGACTCTTTACAAACTATTATGAAACAGAAGCATATCAAAGTCGACTTCGAAAAAGGAAGCTTTAAAAAAGGAGACTTTTATGTGATATTATGGAACCGCGCGTAAAGTTAAAAAATAGTGACAGAAATAAAGGAAGTATTGTAAAACACAAAGAAATAAATTTTTGAAAAAATAATTAATCTTACTGGAATTTGAAACCAGTACCTTCTTATGTTTAGTAGATGTTTTACCTTTACCATCTAGCACACAGATTCGTGGAAAACAAAAATGGAATATTACTGTTTAATAATAGTAAATGTTAAGGTTTAGTATGTTATTCTTAGTAAATTTTCAATTATTAAATTGTTCTTCTTTCACTCTTTCTTTTACGAGTTTTCTTCAAGGCATAATAAACATTTGCTTTACAGGCGATAAAATTTCAATCCATTATTATTTTCTTTTTATATTGAGCGCCAACGTTTTAAACATTAAAAAGACATAACCCAAGTCTGTTATAAATTCAGCTATTAAAGCACATATCAAAATTTGAAAAGAATAGTTGTCGATAAAAATATAATTTTATTGAATTTCCACAACACTTTGTGTTGGAATGATAATGTTAACAGGAAAAAAAGGAAAGAATATTACATTTTAATACTGGTTTAATGTTCTGAAAACCACTATTATTTATGCATTTGCTACATGCTTTATTTTGCTTGCAGACAGTGTAAAACATTACAGCATATTTAAACGGATATTAATGTTAAAATGTAAGCACTATAAAATATATTCGCATCTTTTCTTTAAATATATACGTGTAAAGTGTAATTCTTATCGTATTGGATTATTTCTAATATTCTTTCCTTCTAACATGATTGGCAGAGGTGGTTCATTTGGTTAGTGAACTTCGACTTGAATTAAGCGGAATGAGAGATCTGGTATTAAAATTTCAGCTTCTTTATCCAAATGAAAATATCGCTGTGACCGAGTGGTTCAGAACCCAATTAGGGTAAGTGAGGGTGAGATGGATTTTTGGAGAAATAATTATTACTCTATAATATTGAATAATATTTAAAAAACAAAAATTATGTATTTATAATAATATATAATCTAGGTTTACGTATAAGAATAATGAAAAAAAATTGAACTATGTTCTGAAAACTATAAAAAATATTTTATTCGGAGTGAAAAAAGTCGAACTCTTCTCCACTATATAGATGAGACGAATTAAGACTATGAGATGAACTGATTAACAGATTGTTGACATTTATCATTCGTGCAACCTTCGACCACAAATTACTCATTTTTCCAATCATCCTTCTTTATCGTTTTTTTAAATAATAACTTGCATCCCGCATATTCGTTTTCAGAGTCTTCAGATTCTTTATTATCATCACCCTCTGATTAACCATTTAATAACAGCTCTTCAGAACTCATGGAATAGCAACTAGATTGTCTACATTTCTAAACGCGAATGATTTTTTTTCCTGTTTATCGGTTGAATTGATCTTTTGAACAATAAAAATCCTCTGGTGCATTTATCTGCAGCATAGATGGTCCATCTGTCCTCAGAAGTTAAATGAACACTAAATTACTTAAGACTGTACAAACAAAACCACATTTTTAGATTACATTAAATCTGCACATGTTTATAAATTATGTACATAAATAATTAGTTTAAACCTATCAAAATAGTAATCAGCTAATTGTATAAATAAGTTACAACATTTTTTGGAAAGTTTTTTAAATAAATCTTGAATTATTCAGTAATGACTGCATTAATTTTCAAGCGGATGCTTACATTGTCTCTAAACAACAAAATTAACTTTCCCTATGGGAGATATCACTTTAATGTACTAATACCAAAAGTCCATCTCTCCGCCACTTACTCTAAGCTGCAAATCCTTCCAGACTGACAATGTACACCACTAAAATGAAAGTAAAATATCTTAGTTATGTGAGGGTCTATTTCATCTAGCAGTGATGTATAATGTTCACTAGTGAATATGAAATATTCAATAATTTAGAAAGATGGCTTGAAATAAAAAAAATGGTCATAACTAGATAAAAAAATTGCTTGTGTTTTAAATCTAAACGTGTTTGTTTTTATAATGTGTCGTTTTTATTTTTGTTTTTGCAGCTAAGCTAATGCGTTCTCATTTAATATCAGGATAGCATTATTGTTATTCATGTAATCCACGTATTAACACAATCCTTTGTTCTTTATATGACATCACATTGCTAATTGCAATCCCTAAAGATTATAAACGTTTTGTGTTTTGAAAGCTTTTCGGACAAACAAAAGCAAATTATAACAAATAATTTTTTCTCAATCTACAAAAACGACAAAAAGAAAATCGAGAAATTCGTAATAAAGAGATAAAACATTTGATTTTACAACACAGTGAGATAAAGTGGAAATGTCAGCTGAATGCAAACTTGTATTTTATGAGGGTATTTAAATATAATTTAACTACAAATAAAACTATCATTACTATTACTCATTGTTTTAAGTGCTTATTATCTATCTCATTTGTAAAACAATATTTTTTATGTATTTTACTTTATAGCTCACGGGCAACGGTGGCTCATTTGGTTAGCGCGCTCTAACTCGAACTGAGTTGAGTCAGGTCACAGGTTCGATCCCCAGCGTCGTGAACTATTAATCAAATAAAAATATCGCTGTGTCAAAGTGGTCCCTTGTAGAGGCTTTAATCTGACTTCTGCACCGAAAAACACATTGTCTTAGAACAAATGAAGTTCACTTCTCAATCTCTCATGCGGCCAAAATTCTCCTAGGCGCAAATGATGATGATGATAATGATAACATTGTAGTTCGATTGGATAAGCCTAGGAGAATGCAAAAAAATTTGTAAGGGTTTGCAAATACTAAAATCAAAATAAAATTCTCTGTCGAATAAGCAAATAAAAAAATCTGATGTGGACACCACATGACTTCCTTGTGGGATAAATTATACACATTTTTTGCTGCACTTCATTTAAACTTATTTCGTTTGAAAGTGAGATCATTCTACTGCTAATCGTTCTTCAACTTCCATTCGTTTAATATATTCGAACTTCCCTTCGAAAAGTATAATCATTTGAAAATTTTATTAAAATGTTTATCACTATTCTTTATTGCATTACACAAATTATTTTAATTGTTTATAATCTCGTAAAGAAAGAGATTATGGCCCGTATTCCGAGCTCACTTTTATGAGAGCTTTTGTTAAATGTGATATTTGGCCTCATAAGTTTATATAAAATCAGACTTCTAAAAAGTGATTTTATTATAAAAGTGGGTTAGGAATAAGGCCTATTGTTTTCATTTATTCGTACATATTTCTCAAAAATATTTCTGACAGTTGTGTGTCAATTTATTATCAAGAAATAAATTCAAATTATTATGTTTTTGTCAAAAAAGAACTATCCTTTTAAAAAGGCATAACTAAATGTAACAGCAATTCCATTATCAAAATTTGAAAAAAAAACACTATGAGCAAAGTGCTCTTTTTTCAATAAAAAAGGAAGGTGCACAACTAGATATTATAGCAGTTCCATATACAAAATTTCAAAAATTTTACGGCTAATAGTTTTTGAGTTAAACGAGAAACGTACGAACAGACGTCTCGTGAAAATTAGTCAGGGATGGTCACATTGGATATTTCCGTTGAAACCTGAAAATCGTATTTTTTCGCGATTACACTACTTCCTTAACTTCGTACAAGGAAGTTAAAACAAATGGTGCCATTTAAAATTACAAAGGAGGGATTAATATAATACTCATTGAATTAGTTTTGTAAAATAGAAATTATTTGCTAATTTAACCGACTTCGTAGCTCTTATAATTGTCGAGATAGCAATAGTACACCACTTAAAATGAACAATTGAGTATTTAATTTGAAATACCGTGAAATGATACATGAAGCTGTATCTATTTGAATTAATATTGTATGTGCGACCTGCAAATATTTTGTGAACTGCATATGTTGGATGCTTACAGCCATTCAAAGAGATTGCATTACATGGTTGCAATGCTTCAACTGTGAAATTCCGGGTGATACAAATTCCTGCCTTCACAATAGGCACAAATACTTATTGAATTCGCAAAGCAACAACAGAATGCAGAACACATTCTATATACTCATACTTCAATAGTTATTATTCACTTCCTTCCATACCAATACTACAGGAGTCAATTTTATTTATGAAATATGTTTTTCATAAACATTTCAATCATATTAAATGGTGTATTTATAAAAATAATTTTTTCAATGTTGTGGGAGAAAACGGTATGAAATTTAAATTTGAGGCAGAAACTGAATCACATTCCTAATATGCATAATATCAAAACGTAATTGTGTAGCTCGATATGAGAGGCTGTCACATGCCCATCAATCAGACTTAACAAGATTCAACACTGACCATTGATGTTATGAAATTTCAATGGTAACAGACATGAAATGTGATGATCTTTTCATAGCGAATTTTCAGCAAAATTGGGATCAATTTGGGTTTCATTGTTTTGTTTCACATGGATTATTTGAAATATGAACAAAACATTTTCTTCCACTATTATACGTTTCATTCCCTGTTTTATCATTTTTTTAAATTTTAATAGTAGTAGGTTGGGTTAGGTTAGGTTAGATTAGATTAAGTTGGTTTAGGTTAGGTTAGCTGCGTATGTGTATACACCTTTTGTATTAAATAGCTTTAAAAAGAAATGTAAAATTTTACAACATATTTCTTTGTAATACATGACGTGTTTTATTTATTTATTTATTTATTTTTTAATGTATGACGACATCTACTTGATTGATTTTCTGTATATGATGACAATATTTTAAAATAGTCCTTTGCCCTGATGATGCTACAATTGGTAGCGAAACGTCGGCCTTAGACTAACAAAATTTATCAGTTGACTGCAATCCTGCTTATTTTTTCACTCTATCATCCCTCCAGTCGCTTAACACCAATTTTTACTTTAAAAAGAAATATTATTATTTTTCCCATATATGTCATGCTTAGTAAGAATTTGTGTAAATTTCATCAAAATCGGAAGTGAAGTAGTACATCGACAAGTTGACCAAATAAATTTTATGCTTTGACATTTTTTTACTTCGGAAATGAAGTAATTTGACCTTACAAGATTACTTACATCCTTTTCTTCCTTGCAATTTGAATCATTCGTTTACGATTATTGACCAATTCTAGGAAACAGATTGTATTTTTACCTGGTAAAGTACCATTTCTGATTGAAAAATTATAAACAAAATTTGATCAATTTTCCCTATTGGAACAAAACAGTTAATATAAATTAGCGCAATTATTCGTCAGTACTAATTAAATTAAATAGTGTACGAGATCTTTGCATCCATAGAAATCTTCAATCTATGCTCATTATACAGTAAGGAAGCTCAATTAGTGAAATAGAGTAATACATATTTCAGCACAAAAAAACTGAATCCTACCTACAGATAAGAGAGTCTCTGTAGGAAAAATGAAAGTAATATATAACGTTGTAAACGAAGATAATAATTTGTCTACTTATCTCTTTCCTCGCGTTGCAGATTCAAAATAATTGATAGTGCTGAACTAGTTGATATTGTATTCATTCTTTTACTGTTTTCGTTTTACAAGTTCGATCCTATCATTAAAACTTTTCATTCCGTAAGGAAGTATCTCCAACCGTATCAAATGAATAGTAAAGTTTGAATAACACCAAAGCCAAGATGAGTATTCTTTTTTCCTTTTAACATTTCAACGCTTTTAAACAAGACATAACTTCAACGTCCATAAATAAGTGAAGTTGATGTGATGTTCTGGAAACAACGATGTTTTGAGAGAGAGTTCCGGTGTTCTTCATAGGTGATGAATGTATTCTTACGGACATTAACAGTGACTTATGAGGGAGGGAATGGTGAGGTTAACTTACGGTTAAATATAAATTATACGAAGGTCAGCTCTGTACGTGCAATTTATAGGTTAATTTTAGTTGCTTCTTAAAAGATCTTACACGAACTTACAAAAAATTTATAGGGACACTTCTATCCTAGCAAACAAACAGGTTTTTTAGTTTCATTCATTATAAATTTTGTCTCGTTCTGATATAGAGATTAATAATTTAGACATTACTAGTGGAACATTTCAGCGTAAATGAAAAATAAAGTTTAATATGGTACAATAGTTCAATAGAAATCATTGTAGTTACAATATTTTCTACGACCATTGCGTAAACACATTTTTTCCGTTCTGTACAAATAGTGATTCGGGTGAGACGAAATATTTCGATCCTCTCGTCTCGAAATATCTCGTCTCGGGCAAGACGAGAACGATTTTAAAAACAAAGCTTCGCGATAAGAAAATATAATCGAGATTCTTGAGGTTTTATAATTATTTTTCTTCAGACCTCATAAATGTGACATCTTTTGTTACGTCATTCACAAGGTGGAAATTAAAAGTAGATATATCTACTTATAAGCCGCCAGCGTACAAAAAAAATAATGAATGTACCTATATAGGACCTATGTAGAATCAGCGAATATGAAATAACTTGTACAATACCTGCAATATCGTCCTAATGTCACTATAAAACTAGATAACTTAATAATGAAGTTATTAAAACCATCAGAAAGATTGAAATTGATAACCTACAAATTCCATATATCATCGAAAAGTAGTAACCATTAAAAAGCAAAATCAGAATCCAGAATTTTTATTATTTTAGTGCGTTTTTATAAGACTATTTGGTACGCAAAGAAAAAATATAATTAGAGCAGATAATTATATAGTACATATTTATACTAATAATAAATATATATTTTTTCTTCCTAATTTCCTTAAATTTAGGAAAATTTCTCTAGATATGGAAACACTGTGCACAGATGACGTACATGATAAAGCTGTAATGTTCCACCTTAAAAACTCAAGAAATCTCGGCGAGGTTTAAGACCAAGATGAGATAATAATATTACAAACAAAAAATAAATGAGATGATAAAATTTTACATTTAAAATGAGACAATACCAGAAAAAGAAAAATATCGTCTCGTTTCGTTTCACAGAATCACTATGTACAAAGTTTTAAGTTGGCCAATTCCAACAGTCTTGGAGGAAAATGTGCAAATAATTTCTCACAGTTCTTGCTAATGTAATATAATGTTATGTTATTTTTGTAAGCAACGGTGTCTCACTTGGATAGCGCGTTCCGAGTCTAACTAAACGTAGTGTAAGATGTGGGCTTCAAATTCCAGCGTCGCAAGGTCTTTGCAGAACCTGTATGCTTAAAACTTGCATCACTAAAATGCAAGTAACTATTATCTGAAAAACGGATAGAATTCTCATCTCGATTTTATATGCGTATCTGACATATGTTCCTCACTGAAATGAAGGGATAATATTATTATTATTATTTTTGTAAACAACTAGAAAATTATATAAATTTTTAAGGAAATTAAAAGAAATTTAATTTTACTCTACTTATGTGTTTGTAATATTTGGTTGTCAACTTGTAATTTCATGACAATACTGTATCCCATTGTTGAGATTTTGGTTTCAGGCGTTTAACAACATTTCATAAACACAAAGATATGAATTAGTAATTATCTTTATGCTTATTCTACCCCAGTCGACCTTAATACAAACCAACAAGTAATATTATATATCATTTAGTTATTTCTAAGTCTTAGGTTAATGTATAATGTAGACATTAAATGATATGTTCTTATGTATACATTATACAGAAATTAAATTAAATGAGTGTAGTTTACTAATGGAAATGATGTTTTCCTGGAATCTTTTTCTGGTTGAACTTGTCCTTGTATTCAACAATGGAAGTGGAAACATGCAACGGGAGGAAATGCACTTTACTTGTTGCACTTTTTGCAGATAAATGTACCGTAGTACAAAAAGAAAATGGAGCATATTTTTAAATGCACATTGCATGGAATAAAAAATTTCTTTTCTTTTTACAGTGTAGCATATGGCGTATTTCTTTGACAAATTTTATTGTTACATGGATTTGTGGAAAAACAAATTATAATCCCATTTATATGAAGAACTGAAAAAGGTTTTTAACTACAGAATTAGTTCAACCGGTATGCAAATTCTAACAGAAATATTTTGGGATTTGTCATTAAGGTTTCCAGGTGGACATATTTAAAAAATCAAAGTTGGATTATTAATGAATATATGGTTAAAATATATATGATTCAAAATATGCATTATATGAAGGTAACAAAAAATAATCAATTTTTCAATAAATATAATAAGTATAATTTTGTATAATAGAATTTTCCTTCAATACAACATTGGAACACATGCTCTCAAGGAAAATTTTCCTAGAAGCAATACGCCGAAGGAGGCATCACCATTAACACAGCATTTTTTTACTTAATAATAAAACTCTGAATTGTTATTATTTTAAAGAATTATTTCACCTCCTTCCATTTTTAAATAACTGACTTCTATCCTAAAATAGGTGTGCTTTACACCTTTAAAAATATGACTAATGAATTACTCGCGACAAAGTACCTATATATATATATATATATATATATATATATATATATATATATATATATATATATATATATATAAATTTTCATTTTAAATTTTGTACTAGTACAGCCACAATTACAAATTGAATATCAGCCTGTAGTAATCCATATGACCGGTAATAATGCGCATCTCAGAATATACCAAAGATCCTGAGTCGCTAGCAGTCAGTCTCACTCTGCGGGGCCTGGTGGTATGGCTAGACCTTCTTTCAGGACATCTGATGCCCTGAAGGTGATCTAGTTCAGCCGACCGGGAATTAAAGCACGGTTTAGCATGTGCTCTAATTCTTGACCTGCTGAAACAAGAACACATTCTGGAGCAATTTTGGCTGCTCTAGATTGTACTCTAGTTTCAGTGGCTCAAGAATTAGAGCACCCGGAAGTGTTTGCTTTAATTCTTGGCCTATTGGAACCAGAGCACTTTTTGGAACAGATTTGGTTGCTCTGGATTGTGCTCTGGTTTCAGTGGGTCAAGAATTAGAGCAGTCAGAAGTATTTGCTCTAATTTTTGGCCTGTTAAAACTAGAGCACTTTCTGGAACAGATTTGGTTTCTCTGGATTATGCTCTGGTTTCAGTAGAATTAAAGTATTTTGAAGTGTTTACCCTAATTCTTGTCCTGCTGAAACCAGAGCACATTCTGGAGCAGTTTTGGCTGCTCTGGATTGTGCTCTAGTTTTATTGGGTCAAGAATTAGAGCACTCATTAAGCTTGCTCTAATTCTTGGCTGCTGAAACCTGAGCATTTTCTAGAGCAGTTTTGGCTGCTCTGGATTGTGCTCTAGTTTCAGTAGGTCAAAAATTAAAGCATACTAAAATGTTTGTTTTAGTATTTATTTTTTCTTGTAATTTTATGTTTTAATTTTGGTCATTATATGACATTTTGCGGCAAGGAAATTTTGAAAAATTGCTAGCATACATAGGGCTTTTAGCAAATCTAGCATAGCGCTATGTGTAGCCTTTGCATTACTCTTATGCCCAATCGCTTCGACTCGAACTAAGTAATTTGAGTGGTCTAGGGTTCGATTCCCAGCTTCACCAACTATTAACCAAATAAAAATTACGCTATTTACAAAGGCCTTAGGCTAATAACTTATTCCATCAAAATACAAGTTAAATTGTCATGATGAAGTTTACTTCTCAATTTCACCAGCTGCCTGTCCTACAGTTATAGCGCCAATGATGATAATCATTTTGTTTGATCCTGCAGGATCGATGCCAGGAGGTCCCGGTATCCCGGAGAACATCACCGTGACGTTCCTGAACCCCACGTCGGTGAAGGTATCCTGGGCCACGTCCATGGACAACGTGGACAAGTACGACGTGACGTACAAGCCCACGGACGCCAGGTGGGACCATTCATGCAATCTTTCCACTAGGTTAAGTAGCGCACGCACGCTCTGTCTCTGTCTCTAGCTGGCAACTGCACGGGGCATGAATCTGGGCCTTCAGTGCACACTTCCTTGGGACTGAATGACTGGGACACAAAATTGTGATTACACAATAAAAAAATAAAATTTGTAGCAAAAAAAAACCTAAAAATTATAAGTACACTATCACTTTCGGTTGACCGATTTTTACCAAAGTTAACTCGTACGATTGAGGTAAGAAGCTTAAATATGAAGTTTCACTAAAAGCCGTATTTGCTCTATACGTATATATAACTTGTGTTCATACAAATGTTGTAACGGCATTTAATATGAGAAAACATTTTATGGTAAATAAAAACTACTAATATCTAATACATTTTATTTAATAAAGATTACTTCATTTTAATACCATAATTCAACAAAATTTATAAAAAAAAATTCACTTCTTGTTTTTATGCAAAATTATAACTGTCAATTCATGTCATACGATATATAAATAAATAAATAAATTTAGAATTGGAACAATGACTAACCAAACCGAAGGTCATGAGTTTGATTCCAACTGTGATTTTGTATTCAAGAAATATGTTGTTATAGCTATTAACATACCTAGGATAGTTATGAGTATCATAACCACCGTAGATGTAAATTTAATTTCGAGCTCGGAGAGCGAGGATTTTAAGACATCTAAGGCCTAATATGATTCATAACATCCGTGGTTTGTTCAATAGTTTACTGGTTTCACCTTATTAATAAATATTAATTGTTACTGATTACTTTTGTCTACGTAAACAAAAGGTTAATATGCTAAAACCGGTAAATAATGTCTAATATTTCTTGTTGAATTCTGTGGACAAGTTATTTGTTAATAAATTTGTTTGCATGGTTTCTTTATATCTTTTTAATTTGATTAATTTTAATTATTTATAGTTAAATATATTTTACAAAACATATTAATTAATAATTTTGTATTAACATAAAAAAAAAACAATAAGGATTATAAAAAACCCGGAATCGGAATCTAATTGGAGAACTTCGATTACGTAGATCGTGTGTGGAAAAGTTATTTATTTCTATTATAATTACTTTATATTTTATCGGTATTAAATAAAATATAGGAATACATTGTCCTACGCAAAATGGTAACTTTATTATTAACCGGACAGATTTTGTTTACCAAAAACTGTTTACCGTGTACCTATGTTAAATGCTTATGACAACACTAGTCTGAAATTGACGGACAAACAGACATCACGCTAAAAATAGTCAAAAAATATTCATGTTCAATCCTTATTATTTATATTTGCGTCGTACAATATTTTTAATAAAAATAGACAATAACATTATTAGTAATAGAATATGTATGACAATATAACATAACATTTAATGTATGTTTACATTGTAATATGATAACAAATCACAATGTTCTATTTTTGAGGCAAAATCATTGGAAAAATGAAGTAATGAGTTTTTAATTAATTCTTCGTTTGTTTATTTTGAATGACGCGTACTCGTTTCATTTTTGTGTAAAATTTCAGCGCGATTTTTAATGTTCATTGGGTTGAATATGATATTTTTTAACCTACCCTAACAATTAATAATAACGATACTACAAATTGCAATTATTATGTAGATATAAATTTTATGCACAACAAAACAAATCAAATATCCGGAAACATTCTCTTTTGAAATGATTAATAATAAAATCACAATTTTGTTCTGAATGTATGAATGTAGAACTAGAAAATAATATTTTAAATTAACATTGGAACTATAGCATATAATATAGATATTATTATAATTAATCAGCTAAGTAGAAACAATATGGTATGAAACGATAATTCATTTCTCTAGATAAGTATTTTCATGAATATATTAGTGAATGACATTACTGCCAATGTTAATTTAGAACATTATATGTATTCAAACAGGCTTTCAATGTTCAATCTTATTCACGAAATATCTGCATTTCTCATAACATGATTTGAATAATAGTGGCAACCTAACATTAATTCTCATTAAAAATATTGATCCATTTCGAAATCCATTGTCATTATATCTAGTGCTGAAACAATCAAGTAATACGTTTCTTTGAATAAAAACTTTACGAGCTATAAAAATGTCATAGTATTATAGCATTGTACAGTGTTTATCAGATGTATGAAGTATCAAACATAATTTGCTGTGCATTATCCAAATTAACAACTTTTTTTTAAGATAGAAATAGATTGTGTAGATATGAAATTTTCTACTCTATCTTCGCTATTGTTTAGCTAAATAAAATACCGTTGGTCCACAAAGTTCGAACTACCTACACCGCTAAAATGCAAGTAAAATTGTTTATAAACAGTTGGAATTCTCATCTAGATTTCATCTGTCCTTTGTTTCTCAATGGAATGATAGGATATTATTATTATTATTTTTATTCCTTAAAATATATGACGATGAATGGATGGGTTCAATAAAATACAAGTCAAAAAGCGTTATTATATGCAAATCCGTAAATTACTTTTGTTTCAATAAAATAATTATTTTACACCCTGTGTAAATAATTTAATACGAAGATAATATACACAAAGAGCTTTACTTTCTCTTTAGTATTAAACATTTCTTATTACTTGTAAATTCTTCAAAAGCTTTAATTCGAACAACCTATGGCTTATCACTGCTGGAAAGATTGAATTTCTTTCAATTTTCACTAATGCACTGGAATTCTTCTTCTTCTCCTTCTTCTTCTTCTTCTTCGTCTTCTTATGAATTTCGCTTGAGCCTTAAGACCCAATCTTTAATTCTTCTTTCACGAAGTATGAGTTACTTTCTCTCAAGTAGGGTAAGTGTGGGAGAAATGGACCGGTAGGAGAGATGAACTTTGGTGTTACAAGTACATTAGAGTGATATCACAAAATAGATTTATACAGAAGCGACAGTAAGACAGAGAAACGAAAATTAGAGAGAGATGGAGAATGTGTACAAATTTAAAGGGCTTATTGTTTAACTTCGGAAAGTTTCCTCACATCTTAGACAGAGATAGGGGAAGAACACAAATTTAAAGGTTTACACAATGCTTCAAGGTTATAGAACTGTATAGGGGAATATGAAAGTTACCGACACGGAGTGTCGCTTCTGTATGTAACTGTTCTGTGGTGATATCTCTCATAGGGAATATTAATTTTGTTGTTTAAAGACAGTGTAAGTAGCCGCTTGAAAATTAATGCAGTCAAGACTAAATAACTTAAGATTGCCAACAAATTTTGTACTTTATATACACCATTAGTTAATTACTATTTCGGTAGGTTTAAACTAATTATTTATGTACATACTTTATATACATGTGCACAAGATTTAAAGTAACCTAAAAATGTGTTTCTATTTGTACACAGTCATAAGTAATTTAGTGTCCATTTAATCTCTGCTCTGAGGATAGATGGACCATCTATTGCTGAGGAGAGATGGACTAGAGGATTTTTTTTGTTAAAAAGATCAATTCAACCAATAAACAGGAAAAAATCATTAGTAATTAGTTGTCGCTATTTGCACGAAGAGTGTACTACATATGACAAATAACAACAATCTGTTAACCAGTTCATCTCCTCATAGCCTTGGTCCGTCTCACCTATATAGTGGAGGAGAGTTGGACTTTTATGAACCCGAATAAAAATTTATTTTGTAATTTTCAGAACATAGTTTAATTTTTTTTCTTATTCTGATAATTAACGCCAAATTATATCTTGTTATAATTTTTTTTTAATATTTTTTTCAAATTGTGGTTCATTTCTCCCACACTTACCCTATTCCAAGTCATTGCACGATAGTCTGAACGATACTTTCCCATTTACGAATTTCACGCAAAATATTTTTCTTTGTTGTATATTTACTTAATTCATTTTACTAATTTTTATAACAGTTAAAATAAAGTATGCGATGAGCCACTAACAACTGTAAATCATTTATTGAAGAATGCGGCAAAATTTCCCAAATAACATTTCCAGAATTTGTATTGCATGTTTGAAAATTATATAAAAAAATTTCTAATGTAATTTTTCTCATAGAATCGAATTGCGAAACGACAACATTGTATCTTTGCTAATTTTATATTTTTGTGATAAAATCCAAAAATTATCAACGTCCAAATTTGAAATGTGGAAGGAATATTTCAAAAGTTATTATATTTTCATATTTGATCTAATTGTATGAATATCGCATATTTTATTTCAGCTGTTTTCTTCGCACAATTTCAGCTTATTATATAATAACAATATTTTTTCTATCAAGCCAGGAAATCCTGTAAGTTACCGGAAAAGAAAACACATAAAAACCACTTACTCTGCCGTGTGAAACGCCTTGAAATTGTAATATGTCAAGTAATGTGACAGCCTGACAAAATGAAATATTATTTCATCGACATTTACTGAGAAATATGTATTTTATACATTATGTGACCGAAATAACCACTTAAAAAATACACCACAGAAATTTTCTCATTAAAATTCGTGGCATAATAAACACAAAACAATTACTTCGAAATGGGGCCACTGGGACAATGGTGTCTACATTACGGGACAATATTTCGGGTTAGTTTTGCAAATGAGACATTCTCATCCTTGGGAATACCAGAGAAAATACTATTTTTTAATTTGCTTATGTTCTACATACCTTGTTTACATTTAATCTAGTTGATTGTTATTTGTTCTTTCAGCAGAAAATTGAAAGCAGTGTATGATTATAGGTAATAATTGTTATTACACTGAATTGTTTTGCACATTTTGCTTGTCACTTTTAAAATATTCTTCCACTTTCTCTATTTCACTCTCTCATAAATTTCTTATAAAAATACTTTAAACCTTAGTAAATAATATCCAAATGATCAAGATTGGTATAACAAAATTAAGCAGCTATTTCTCAAGTTCTTTTATTTAATAAAAGGTTATATTGACTTAACTTTTCTAAAAAAAAAAACGTTATGTTTAGAGAGTCGCTTGGATAGTGGTAATGTGGACGAAACTATTTTTGAAACAGTTGAATTTGAGGTAGTAACATTTAAAAAATATAAGGTCTTTCAATTAGCACGGCTTAAATCTGACAGTTGATTGCGGTTTTGTTTAAATCCACACCGCTATCGTTCTGTGACATTTTTGATCCGTCATAGCTGCCATTTCATCATGGAAAAATATACCATTAAATAACGCGTCGAAATTGTGAAAATTAATTATCAAAATTCGTCCTCAATTCGTCAAAATTTTCGTGAGCTACGTGAAATTTATGTAATCATCATACCGGGAGCACAATTCAACGACTAATTACATAATTTGTAGAAACTGCTTCAGTTGTTGATCGGCCAATGCCTATACTTCGTTGACACGTTTGGTCCGGCATATTGTTGCTATTGAAGAAAGTGTACGTGAGTACAGAAATATCTCTTTTTAGTGACTATCAACGGCGAGTGGTATCGAGAGGTGATCACCATCGTTTTTTGGCCAAAATTGGATAATATGGACATAGACGAAATGACGAAATGTGTAGCAAGAAGCGCTATGTGTTTCAAGTCGAAATAAAAATTTTGATGTAACTCATTTACAAGTGTTTTTATTAAATTTTAAAGATTGGTCGTACCAATTGAAAGACAAAGCTTGCAAAGTTGTGCATTTCCCACGTTTGTGAAACTAAATATGAAAAATATGTTTTCACTAAACGAAGGACAATTGAGCTATCGTCCACCCCCCTTAAGATTTTTTTTTAATTAAAGAAATCATTGTCTAGCAAATTATATATAAATAAGTAACAGATCGTATTGATGGGCAGTTTTTGACAATGTGGCTTTCGTAGTTGAGAAGAAATCGAATGTCGAAGGAAAGACATTTAGGTCTTGTAATTTTGCATTTGCATCAGGATAAGGAGTTCGCTACATTTACATCGAAGAAAATATTTCTATAATTTCTGACATGTAATCATATTCATATTCTCTTTACGCATAAGGTGTTGAAATTAGTCTTCTTGTAGTTTCTTATAATATTTTTCTGTGCCGTGCCATTTCATGCGATTTTCTTCTTGTAGTTTTCTACAATATTTTTGTGTACCATAGCATTTCAGGAGATTTCTGATTAGTAGTGTGTTTCGATATGAACTTTGTTCTTTCTTCCCGTTCGTCACTATAATTTCTTTCCTGACCTAAACGTCGACAATATTATAAAACTGTGTCACCTCCTGCAAAATCTCTTTGTAAACGTCATCGCGGAGTGCATCCGAGTATTACTTTCTGTTTTTATTTATCCGGTATTTGGAAGTTAAGGTAAAACTGCTGTTGCTGCCAACTGGAAATGAACATTGACATTTCCCGACGTTCACAGAGATCGCCCCACATTCCAGTTGAAAGATCAGGAGCTAAAAGCCAATGTGTGTTTCGCTCTCATTGTCTGATATCTCAATGCCCTAGCTCTTTACAAAACAAAAATGTACTCGCGATCTGATGGGAATAATAAAAAGGAATACTCTTCGCGAAGTATATTTTTAAAACGTATATACAGCATTAAAAACAATCACAATGGAAAATCTATTTGTAGAAAAGTCTGTTTGAAATACGATATGTTCTATAAAAACGAAATTTGTAACATATAACCTGAACCAAATTTCAACATCTCGAAAATTACTTAAATTATATTTATATAAATGGACATCAATAAATCTCCAGCTATTAAGCATATAAAAATACGGCTTTGTTCAAATTCTAGTTCAGTGTATATTAAATGAGGTCTTGTACGATTTTTCATTATTCAATATTGGACTCGTATTTTTATTCTTCCCCTAATTGACTTTTAATAATGAAAAAACTGCTATTAAATATCATATCCTTTAAAACGCGGCTGAACTACCCCACTTCCCCCTTGTCTTCTTCGTTTCAAACATCAAATATAATATTTTAACTTCTAAACTGATAAATTGAATAATCTTCTGTAAAAAACCTTACAATGCCTTAAATCACAGACTGTTCACTTTTCCAACTTTCAAATGCGCTAAACCACAAATTCGGGAACTGGCATCTACACGTGGATAACTTCACACTAGAACTTACGGACGTCGCAATTTTTGCGATTTTTTTTAGTATGATACTTTAAAACGATGTTATATAATAGAAAATGTAAATAAAAAAGAATTACATCATATACAGCAACAAATTAGACATTGCATCATTTTTGCAAGACCTCATTATACAATCTTTTTGCTGCACTTCGTTAAAACTTATTTCATTTGAAAGGAAGATACGATCTCCAATCAGTTCCATATGCAAAATTTCAACATTCAACGGCTAATCATTTATGAGTTATATGAATACATACGTCGTATAGACATCATGCCGAAACTAGTCAAAATGTATTCAGGGATGGTCAAAAAGATATTTCTCTTGAAATCTGAAAACGGAAAATTTTCGCGTACGGAGTAAAGAAAGTATTGTAATCGCGAAAAAAATAGGTGGGTGTATTATTATTGGAAGAAAAATGAAATATCTGTTTCAAACAAATTTCATTAGAGACCCCATAAAATTTTGTTGCACAATAAATTTAAAACGAAACTTTACTGAACTCTACTGAACTGGAAGTGGTAAAAACAATAACACCCTTCAGAAAACATCCGGCCAATCGGGTTTCATTACGTCACGTAAACAAAAACAATCAAAAACATATGCGATGTATCAACCTTCACGGTTCACGCAAACGATTCTGACAGCTATCAGTTTCAGGGTGTAGATAAAAACATATGACGTATGAAATGCTTGAATAGGGTCACCGCAGAAAAAAAAATCTATTTTTTATTTGACCATGAAAATATCGTGTGCAAAACATTCGATAATCTTTAATATTTTGAGACGGCATAGTTCAGAGTAAAATTTCTCGATCCAAACACAAACAAAAGGCAAGGCAGCCTTGATGACGACGACGTATTATTGACCCAGAATTTGTAATGTCCATCTCATCGATCGCATTTGACGGATAACTGATATTTGTGACCGCCAGACATTGCTGGAGAAAAACAATCCACAGAGGGGTACAAACAAAATAAACAAAGAGCTAAACAAATGCATGTTGGGTTTGTTGTTTTACAAAACTTCGGGGCAGATTCGGAATAGAATAAATGTCATATGGAATATAAAAGTCTATTTGTGTATAACAAAGTTGTTTGTAATGCCAAACGACGGATTTTGCTTACAAAGAATCTTATTGTGTTATTTATTTTATTCAAACAAAACCAAATTGTCACATCAAACAATATACTTAAGTAAAATGTCACGTGGTTCTCTCTTTACATCAGTTATCAGTACCAACATGCAGTGTGTATAGTATTGAAATAGATTAAGTATTTTCACAAATTTTTTGAAATACTTATTTATAAAGTATTTTGTGCTTTCATTTCAAATACATTCCAAAAGTATTTTATATTTTCAAACATTAAAATATTTTATTTAAAAAAAATACTAATTTTTAACAATTGAAATATTTTTTGTATTTGAAATACCTTTGTGTAATTATCTGAAACACATATAGGTATTTGAAATATATCTGTATTTGAAATACGTAGGTACAGTATTTGAAATACATATTTGTATTTGAAATACAATATTTTATTATTTGATATACCTACTGAATTTTACAAATACAAAAAATTTGAAGTATTTTATTACAGACTTGTAATATTTTTATTTGGTATTTTATGTCTGAAATACTTATTTCAAGTATTTAATAGATAATTATATCATTTTTATCAAAATCTAAGTTAAAATAGACTAATAAATTCAACAATGGATACAAATTTATGAGTGGGGACCAAAGTCACTACCTTGTGGTACTCCTTAGTAATCGATTTGATTAAGCAAATAATTTTAAATATATAGTAATGGCATACTAGAATATTTGTTATATTAATATATTATATTTAATTTTAAAAATATAATAAATCAGCTGATAGTATTAATGTTTTACTAGCTGTGTTGAATAAAGTGGTAGTCAATAATCACCTACAATAATTTCGTATTTAAATATTTTATAACAATTTGCTTCATTCACATTCACACATAAGAACAAAAAGTCATTCAATACATGTTGTACTTTAAATCAATTTTCTTATAAATTGCCACTATAAAGTGGTAGTCAATCAATAATCACCTACAATAATTTCGTATTTCAATATTTTATAACAATTTGCTTCATTCACATTCACACATAAGAACAAAAAGTCATTCAATACATGTTGTACTTTAAATCAATTTTCTTACAAATTGCCAGTATAAAGTGGTAGTCAATCAATAATCACCTACAATAATTTCGTATTTCAATATTTTATAACAATTTGCTTCATTCACATTCACACATAAGAACAAAAAGTCATTCAATACATGTTGTACTTTAAATCAATTTTCTTACAAATTGCCACTTTAATATTTCACGGCAAAAAAACAATATTTTCCTGTAAAAATTCTACCCACCCACGCCACTGGCAGCACGTCATCATCGTAATATCAATCCTTCGGGTGTACTCAGTAGTGATCAGCCTTTTGAAGGGGTAGTTAACCTACAAAATACGTGAAACTTGTGCGTAGTAGTTCAATTGTCATGCGTGGGGTGTAGTATCTATCTAGTAGTTTTGTGTGGGAGTTGACAACTGTTGGTGTTCGAGAAACACAAGTTATGTAAAGGTAAAATGTTAAATTACTTAAATTAAATTCAGGAAAGACCTTTAGCATTATTTAAAATTTTCACCCTTGTTCATTTGAAGTAACAATATACTCGGGAACTTTCCTTATAATACTAGAATTTGCATACAAGATCCATCTCACTTTAAATTAAGTTTGCTAAACAAAATCCTAACTCTGAACTTGTTACATTAACAACGTATGCGTATTTAAATTTGCTGTACGGGTATTTGATAAAGAACGAGTTGCGAAATACTACCTTTCTATTTAATTAAATACTTATTAGAATTAAAAAATCGCGTAGAAAATTATTTAAAAATTATGCTTTTACACAGTGTATTCTTTTTTAAATGACGATGCGATCTGTAACATTTTATAATTTTAACAATTTTAAAACAAGTGCAGCAACCGTTAAATCTGACTTTAAAGTATGTGCCATAAATTTCAAAGTCTTTATTGTTATTGCCAATATAAAAATATATTTTTATGATGGGATCTAAAATTTTATGAATTCTAAAAACATTTATTCCGGAAGCTTTCGATATATTTCCGTTTTAGACAATTGCCTTTACAAAGTTAATATTATCCTTTTAGCCTTTATATTCCTGGCGCCATTATATATTTTATCCTTTGGCTTTTCAGGTTATGATGTTTTATTGTAAAAATAATAGGTATAAAATCTGCTTAGAATATATTTTACACGCCAATTTTACTATTCAATTCTTTTATTTTTAATGTTAGTTTATGAAGATATTAAATTTTGTTTGAATTTAATAGAAAGCAAGAAACAATAATTGAACTTATTTTATTATTATTTAAATCAAACAAAATATAAATAAAAAATTAAAAGTTAAAATTTTTAAATGTTTTTTTATTATTATTACGTTACTTACTTTGAAGTTTGTACTCTATTTTAATAATAATAATTTTGCCTTTTAAAAGTGAATATGAATATGAAGGCAATTTAAAAAACATAAATAAACAATTAGTTTATAAAGGTTGAATTCTCCATTAGACGCGATATTACATTTTTCATTTAATTACCTTCACGAAAATATCAATAATCCTCGTATGCGACGTCATATGTGACGTCACTGACTATCATTTGTTTTCCTTTGTGACTGTTTCAATCCACAGGTTTCATTTGTTTCTTTAACAAAACTACGAATTATATTTATTGTACAGAAAATCGGATTCTTCTTTATTTCTCCATGAAAAATGATTCAATATGACAGATTTTTAAAATAAGTTTACTTTCCTTGTCCAGTTTTTTTGCTTTGTGGTAAATATCCAAGTTTTTGGGCACTTATTGTGTACGTACTTTGTTATATTGTCGTGTGGGAGTATTTGAGGTGATATCGTTTAGGGTACAAAGTAAAATATGTACTCATATTTGTCATTTTCAATGAGGTAAGGTTCTTATGATGACATGTATTGTTCGGACACTACACTACAAATTGTGTTGGATGATTTATGAACTTATAAAAAATATCGGACTGTGTAGCATATGGAATGGGAATTTTTCATTCTTTGATACCTTTTGTAGATTCCGAAACTAGCAACTAAGATAGTGGTTTATTTAGAAGAAAATAAAAAATAATTTTGCTAATAAAACTTGAATTTATATAACTTAATATAACATAAAAACCAATTTCTGTTTTCTATATTCTTTTCTCTTCTTCATATAATATGAAGGCTGATTTATAAGTGACATAGAATACAGAATAGAATTTAGCACAAAAAATATACGATTTAAGCATGGCGGCTCGTGAATTAAAATTTTGGAGAGGCAGGCGGTAGGAACGAAATAAAAACTTATTGAAATGACATTCATTTATCAGAAAATTAACAATATCATCAGTGCTCCAAACGTCATTTATTATCTGCATACCAGAAAAAAACTGCTACCGTTTTTTAAAATTTAAAATCCAAAGTTATCAGGTGGTCACGTAACACCCATTTATACTACATTTGAAAATCTTTAAATGCAGCGGCCAAAATTTCAAAAGCATTCAGTTCGTCGCATGTTCATTTTTGCCCATGTGCAAACAGATCAATCAGCAAGCACTTGAGACATGCCTCAAGACTTCCTTTGCTGAAGCAGGTAGTGCAGCGAGAGAAAAATCGTTAAACGTTGTAAGCATTGTAAAAACAGTACAGTCATAGACGCACATTGATGAAATTTGAGGCAGGCGAATTTTTGCCTCTGCGCTTCTGTAGTCAGCATTACGCTGGGCGTACAAATGTTTTATTCGACAGTATTTATAAATGACAGGAAAACTAGATTTTGTGGACATATTGTACGCTAAATTTCAAATTTCTGGAAAATTGAAATTTAAAAATACCATGCAAAATTCTCCTCTCCTCATTTTGTACAGTGGGGCACTGTCTCACATTACCAAGCCGCCACTGTATTAAAGTCATAGGAAAATGATGTATCCATTTATAAGAAATACAGAGCACAAAACATCGATCTGCACAGTTTAAGAACAAACCAATGTTCATTTTCTGTGCTCTTTTCAAGATCGTGCAAATTCTAGTAGAGGGACGGGAAAAACGTAATTCTAACTGACACGTGTTTGAGGGAAAGAATGAATGACATAAAATTTATCAGTTTAGTAGAAAATCAGCCAGTTTTGTATTATATGAAGATGACTGAACATATAGGCAGTCATACGGATGCGTAAGGTCTGTATTCTGTGCTAAACGGAACTATGCGAAACTTTGTTCTGTGTCAGTTATAAATTCAGCTTGAATGTACATTTTAAATTAAAAAAGTGAAACTATGACAATAGTTGTCTGAATTTATGGCAGATCAATTTTCATTTACATTTATTTTGAAGTATAATGTTCATAAGAATGAACAACAGTGGTGAAAGTAGGTCGATACTCTCCGGTACATCGTACCAGTAAGTAAAATTGACCCGATTCACCTTACCGGTAAAAAATATCTAAGTATATCTATCTAGGAATAATAAATAACATATGCAAAATTAATATACTTTTTAATGCAAGAATGAGTGCCACTCTCCCTGATGAGAGCCTAAGAGAGGCAGAAACCGGTTGGAGTCGAAATAAACTTTTAAACATAAAATCCAACAACAATCCATTATAACAATTAACAATTTTCCCATTTTTATTTCGTCAAAGAAGTGTAGTACCGGTAAGAAAATATATCTACTTTCATCACTGATAAGCAGTCACATGACTTTTTCATTTAGTTTGGTACTCAACTGTCATAGTCATATCTGTTCTCTTTTTCTACGTGAAATGATGAGACAGTGGTTGAATATTGTAAGATGTCTAGTATACTCGTAATAGTCATTACACCAGAAAAGTTTACTAACATTTACACCACATCTTGAAGTAAAAAGAAAACCTCACCTCAATTTGGAATACCTTGGAAAAAAGGTTCTTCGTTCTTCTTTTCATACCAAATGAAAAGCCAAAAACCATATATTTTTTTTAAGATATTTGATTTTTAAATTTTGATAGATGAAATAAGCGAATAGAAAAATTGAAAATTTTAAAATACATATCTTAAGAAAAATAGTCAAAGGTGTCTTGCTTGGCACTTTTAATTTTTTAAGCGATTTGTGATTATCATCGACAGTTGGGTACCAACCCCTGATTAATGTGTAGTGAGTTGTTGTTGTTGTGTACACCGCATGTGCTGTACGCTTACACCCTCGCTGCGTCAGCCTTGAACTGGAGCGGTAGTTACAGAGTCGTGGCCGTCGTGGCGGGCAACTCCAACACCGTCACCCTCATGGGCCTCACCGCAGACACCCAGTACCAGGTCACCGTGGCCGCCGTCTGGGGCGGGAAGAAGTATCGTAGCCGGCCTATAGTCTTCCGAACACTGGGTAAGTCAGTTATTAAGTACTTCCTAAATATAAGCTATCTAGCAGGTGAACATAACAAGTTGTTGGAATTCAGTCAAAATTTTTGGATTTATTTTGTTTCAACACCACGTGGGCCTTCCTCAGGGAGTTCAAGTAAAGATGCCCCATGAGGGGTTAAAATAAATTTGACTGAATTCCAACAACTTCTTTTTATTTTCACCTAGATCCATCCATCAATCAAGCAACAAGTTTTTTAACCCTTTCGATACGATGACGGGTCAAAAACCGCACGCCGTCACAACGGACATGATGTACATATTGCGGCACTAATTACGCTGATATGCTTCCAACTACCTAATAGATAGGCATTAAGTAACCAATCTGGTTACATTGTGACGTAGAGGTATAGGCATTAGTCCTAAAATTTAGTGATACGTTGATGAATTTTGTTGTCTACTTTTAGTGCAGACAAGACAAGATAAAACTATGCAAAATCTTGTCTTGTCCAGAAATTTCGAGACAAGACTTGACTAAGTCTAATCCTAGATTAAAATGTCTTGTCTAATTATCAAGACTCTAGATTGTTTCAAAACTCTACGTTAACCTGCTCTTAAGCAGGACACATAATTTTTCGGCAGCATTTTTTTCTATTGTACCAATCACTGTTTCAGTTCAGATGGAATAAGCTTCGCATGATATATTTATATTTCGAAAATTTAAAAGTATTAATCTAAAGTCTTGAAAATTGTCTAGAATTTGCTAGTCTTGATCAAGAATAAGAAAGTTTTGTCTTGGTAATCTAGACAAGACAAAAAAAGAGTATGGAAAGTCCAGATCTAGACGGCAACACTAGCTAATCTGCAGATGCAAATTGTTCATGTACGGCAACCGTAACGAAAGGGTTAATATACTTATAAGCTATCTAGAGCTAGGTTAAGCAGCTTATATAAGTGACATACTTTTTGTAATTCTCATCTCATCTTTGTTTAAAGTGAGATGAGCTACGTTGAGATTTTTTAGTTGTAAAAAAGAACAATTGTGGACAGCTTTAGAATTATCTCTAAAAATCTGTAATATCCTTCGAATTAGACGTAAATAAAAGAATACCATTTATATCTTCATGCTTCAACTGCTCTTATTGATAAATATAAATTGTTATAACAATAACGTTGACTGGTTTTCATATATGATGATTTTGATCTGATTGCATTAGGGCAAGATTTAGTGAACTTCTTAGGTAAAGAGAATCCCTTTCTCAGGTATAAAACATTACGATGACTAGTTTTTACTACTTTTATATTAGGGCAAGAACTAGACTTGTACACAGTGGGTCAGTACTCCTCTCTCAAGTAATATTACGATGACTAGTTTTTGGAGAGAGTAATTTTGATATAACTGTATTAGGGCAAGAATTAGAATAGCACAGACTGAGTGACTGGATTTTATGGAAGGTGCTTTTGAACTAATTACATTAAGGCTAGAATTAGAGTACTGAATCAAGAATGATTCCCTCTACCATAAAATAAATGAGGCAGTAACTGGTTTTTTCGAAGACTGTTTTTTGATCCAATTAGAATTGTAAATTTTAGAATTTATAAGAAAATCTTTACAGAGGATATAGCTGGTGTATCCGTTTGTCACCTTGTTAAAGTTTACTTAACTCGTGCCTCTTTGAGGAAGGCTAGTACCAAAGTAAATAGTTTGTACAGCTATTCACTCGTTTCACTTCAAAGTGCTATGAATACTTGTCCGTTCAATATCGGTTTACATTGGATTCATATTTTTTGCTGGTACAAGCAACTAATCAATTTATTATACCAATGTAAATGTGGTTTTATATTAGGTTAGGTTTGATGGAACATGTTAGTAGCAAGAAACAAATAGAAATTTTGAAACACCAAGAGCAGAATTCTTTCGACGTATTCAATGAAGCCAAGTAAAACGTATTTTTCTTTTTAAATAACTTTATTCAAAGGAATGGCTGCGTCATTAAATAGCAAATGTAATGAAACAGTACTATAATTGTATATTCTATAAATCAATATTCTATAATTTGCTTTAATCTATAAAAAGAAAAGTTATTCTGTTTATTTTCATAATGCAATCAGACTTCTTCGTTTTATTTTCCAAATATTTTATTGATAAATTACAAGATCACATACATACACAATTTTAAATAATTTTATTGCATTCAACTCATACGTATATAAATTAATTAAAAGAATCCATTGCAATAAATTTAGTATATGAAAAATCTTAATTAGAAAAAGGTGAAAATAAAGCCATTCCTGTTACCAATATCAGGAATGTTTAATTTAAAATTTACTCGTTTATTTTGAAAATTACATATTGTTATTTCCAAATATCGACGACAATGTCATTATAATTTCCAATATGATATGAACTACATGAACAAAACGATTTTCATTATATTTCATGTTGTTGAATATAAAAATATATATCAACAGGCATCATGGCCATGTGTTATTAACGATATAATAATTACACTCACACCTACACATAATAATGGAGAATTTGTTTCTATGCTTGTTTGCATATTTTAAGCACAGCCAAAATTAATCATAACTGGTGTAATTATAGCAACATGCTACATGCATTACTTAGCTAATTGAGCAATTATTTCAGGGTTTTTTATTTTGCCTAATTACTCGCTTTCTGAACTTTATTTATGAGAATATTGTCTAGTGACATTTCAGAGAAATTAATATCATCTTGCATTAATAACAAAGAGGATTCATTAACATTTTACTTTGAAAATAAAATAAAAATATTTTGAATTAAATTACCTTTTAGTCACTATGTTCACTCGACAATATGAGATGTGTAAATTAAGTAATAAGACCGATTTAAAAAAAAAATTGTTCGAATAGAATTACAATTCAATATACTGTCTCTCAAAATAACTTTCTTGGAAATCCAACCAGCGCTGGAGACGGTTCTTCCTACCTTCAAGCTAGTGCTGAAACTCGGATACGGGAATCACCTTCAGCTTGTCGGTTACAATCGTTTAAATGTTGAAGTGTCCCAAAATGAATTACCTTGAGGTAATTTTTCAATCACAGGAAGAGGAAAAGTCATAAGAACTCAAGTCAGGCGAATAAGGAGGCTGAGGAGCCACAGTTTTACTGACCAAAATCTCATTTTTTTAAACCAATTTTGCGCAGATTTTTCTCATTCCTAATGAATTAGTCAAAATCTGAACGGCGGTGTAAATCAAATTAAACTCTTCCCCAATCATTCAGTACTGTCAACCGACAATCTGAATGCACAAGATCCCAGATTCTATCGACATTTTCATCAGTTCTTGAAGATGAAGATCTTCCGCTGGGTATGTCACCTTCAATCAACTGAAAATACCTAATCACCGAAAAATCTGGCCCCTTGAAATAACACTGTCTCCGTAGATATGCTTAAGTTTTGTAAAATTTTCCATCGCACTGTGCCCAAGTCTTAAGCAAATTCTGATAGCACACCATTGTTTGAAATTGACGTTTCTCATTTTTAGAATGCATAAGAAAAAATTGTTTTAGGAAAAAAATCGCTACGGGCAACCAAATGACTCTAACAAACCTATACTGAAGGCATATATCATGTTCCCCTGGCTCTTCTCCAAGTCCCTCGTCCGAAGTGTAACCAGATGGAAAGCTATATACGATGTCAGTCTTATTACTTAATTTACACTGGCTTCAAGAGAAAAACTATCAAAAGAACGTAACATTTACCACCAGTATGAAGCACTTGACAATTTTGTTAAACCAAGACTAATCATTTACATGTAGGCTGTACTGTTTTAACGAAATAGAACTAAAATATAGTTGTTCAAACAATACTAAAAAAAAAAATGGGAGAAGCGGTGCAAAAGATATTATTGCACATGACATTGGGGCATGTTAGGAAGAAGCAAAAAGTAACAGATTACAGTTATATCAAACCATTCTTTATCTCGTACTTTGCATTATGTTATGTTTTATGTCAACAAATTCATTATTTCGTACTATAATTTTATCTGTCAAAAAAAACTCTTACCTGTCATACAGTTCAACGTTTGTTGCCAGGAATACCGATATGTAAAAATTTACTTTTTCTACTCCTGCTTTGAAAATACAATTTTCTGGTTGGTTTTTCATGCTGAAAGTGACTCTTTGTAGCACGCAGTGCTGCAAAACTTTGCAGCACTAATAAATGTTTATTACATTGTTGCTGCCATGGATACGCATCACTTGCGCATCACAAATACAAAATTTGCAATAAATGTCAAATTATGTTTAAAAAATAATTTCTTATTTCCTTATTTTTTGTCTTGCAGGAGTAGAAAAAATAGTGTGTATAACACGTGTTGAAAGTCCTTTGTCGAACACAAACGATTGCAACCTTCGCTTCGCTCAGGCTGCAACTTTCGTTTTGGTTCGACAAAGATAGACTTTCAGCACTTGATATACAAATAACTATTATCAAATCATGAAAAAAAAGCTATCTATTAAATTTTGTAGCTACATTAGATAAAAAGTTAAGGAAGCTATAAATTTTACAGAAAATCAACAAAGAATAAATAATTTCTTTAAAAGTAGTGAAAATTATATAAAGCGTTAAGAATCTACTACAAAGTTCTACCGATGTCTTACGAACTACAAAGTTCAATGACGTTTAAAGTTTCAGCAATAGTTTTAAAAGCACACACGGCCTGTATCCACTTCGTACATATTTTAGTTGAAACTGTCTTTTAAAGTTTGTGAACTTTAACTCGCAGTAATTTTATTCTGTTATTTATACGAGTACATTCATATATGTATATGAGAACATTTTCTACATATTTTGACAGAAATAAACTGGTTGAAAATCCATTAATAATGCTCAACTGTCATATCCAATATTAACAAAATAATATTGGAAAATATAATAACTAAAATACGTGTTTCTAGATTTTTTATCCTAATTTATGATTGATATTGATAGCGATTATTGAAAATAATAATTATAAATGACGTTGACCTTAATTCCAGAATATGAAATGCTTTCAATTTGGTACATAAAGCGGTCTCGAACTGAACGAAGTGTGAGTTCTAGGGTTCCATTCCCAATGTCGCGAATTATTAATTTATCTGTGGCACAACGTTCTTAGATAGAACAGGACATCAAAATCTCAAGTAACTTAAGATAAAATTAAAACTTTTAGTATTAGTCTCACAATAATATTTATTAAATAACTCTTGATGGCCCTAGCCGAAATTACAATTGAAAGTTTAGCAGCTAATAGCAATGGAATTAACAATTAATTCTAATTTCTAAATTTATAATTTTTAAAATATTTTTTCAACAAAAAATATTTCTAGATCAATAAATCTATCTTGGGACATTGTTGTTCTTAAATAATGTTTAATTCTTTTTAGACTACTGAAAGATTTATGATTTTTTGAAAGACTAATTAAATACATGTAAAAGAACCGCAAGATCAGTTATAGTTTTTGTTTTAGTTTTGGGGTTTATTTCATATCTCTCAATAGCTTATATTAATAATTTTAATTCGTTTTCAACTAAAGCTGGGTCACAACCATATTGGTTGGCTAAAGGATTTAATTGTTTCAAATTCAAAAAATAGAACTGCCGAGAAAATTCCCTGTGGGCACAGTTGAATGTCCGCCAGAGGCCAGTTGAAATTTAATATTTTAAACTTTACAGACAAATTACAAAATATAATTATAGGTAGGGGTAGTTTTAATAATTTTGTTACTGAGAAGATCATAATGAGGAATTAAAACAAAAAGTAGTTATAAAGGAGATGTTGACCTTCTAGTCTGTGTTGTGCAATCATTATTATTTCAAACCGGCGTATGGCAAAAGTGAACCAAATGGTATTTTTTTTGTTACAAAACCGCACCAAATGAACATTGCAAAAGCGGCCCAAATTATGTTACTTAAGTGCACCAGTGTCCGTAAAATTCAAACGTTCATATATTATTTAATTTGACGTAACTATTTATTCAATGATGGAACAAAATAAGGCTAGGTAAGTTTAGGTTAGGGTAGTTTAGATAACTTTAGGTTTGGTTAGGTTAGGTTATGTTAAGTTAGTTTAGATTACTTTAGGTTTGGTGAGGTTAGGTTAAGTTAGCTTATGTTAGGTTAGGTTAATTTAGATTAGTTTAGTTTTGGTAAGATTAGGTTCGGTTAGGTCAGGTTAGATTTGATTAGATTAGGCCAGGTTTGATTAGATGAATAACTTGAGCGATGATCGACTGTAGTGTGGGTAACGGTTTCAGGAAAATGATCGGACTAGTAGTCTGTTGTTGAAAATTCTTTATTTCAAGCTAACGTTTTCTTCAGGGTTTTTCTTCATCAGGGCAAGAAAGAGTCTATAAAGTTGTATTAGTCGAAACGGTGGCTTGAAATGAAGAATTTTCAACAATAGACTGGTAGTCCGATCATTTTCCTAAAACCGTTAGGTTTGATTAAATTAGGTAAGTAGTTATATTTTATCGTTGGTAAAATTCCTAGCATCGCCAGCTATTAACCAAATAAAATTACCTCTATGTCCGAATGTTTCCAAAAATTGTCATGGAACGGGTGAAGTTCACTTTCCAATTTCTCTTGTATAGCTCTACCGCCAATGATTGTTACGGGGCTATAAAAGCGGCCTAATGCTTGTTGCAGTGTTTAAGGTTATGTTTATTTTGCAGAGCCCCCGCGCACGTCGGCTGCTACTGAGCCAGGGGTGCTCACAACCACCGGGCCTCCAACCATCACGTCAGAGTCAGGACCTCCTCCTCCGCCCATTCATCCTGATGAATTTCCAAACGCCAGCACCACTGTAAGTCACCGCTTCTTATCTTAACATTCACCAAAGTTGCCGAGTTATAGGGATGCGCTGTGGATTCAAATAAGCTCTTAAAGAGTCATCTCTATACTCGCCATCTTCTTTGAATCAAGCTGTTGTTTTATTTATATTTATAATAATCCTTCTCTCTATCTTGGTTCTTACTTACACTGGGGCGTATACATTTTATCATCCACACTTGTTATATTGCTCGACTTTTTATCTAATAATATATTGTGTTATTAAGAGTAAAAGTGATACTTTGTGTGGTGAGTATGGAAGTTTGCACGACGAGCGAAGCGAGTCGGACAATTGCATGCGAGGCACACAAAGACACTTTTACTCTGAATAACACATTCTATTTTTTCTTCAAACGTAGAAATTTTAAAAATTAATTACTATTTGACGTTTAATATGTAGGTTACCTGTCAGTTATTCATAATTTTTAGTAACTTTATTCTTAGGTTATCTAGTTTTTATAGTGACATTTAGGTCGATATTACAGATTTCTATTGTACAAATTACTTCTTATTGGCTGATTCTATATACGGCGGAGAAAAAATTAAACGGCGGCTAAAATAAAAAATTATATTACGCCGGCGTTGAAATTAAACTTCTACCTTGTCAATCACGTCACAGAAGATGTCACTTTTATGACGTTTGATGAAAAAACAATTTAATCTTGCACACCTTTTATCGTGCACACTTTTAATCCGCGAAGAAAAGTTATATTACACACATTTTATCTTGCGCACATTTTATCATCCACACATTTTATCTTCGCCAACGTTTGATCTTTAAAACTTTGAAATTATACCTGCCATTCATTTTATAGTCCATGCAATTAATATATTTATAATTAGATGAAATATCCAGTATTACATTTTTCTGAAGATAAAATGTGTGGAACATAAAATGTGTGGAAGATAAAGAGTGTGGATGATAAAATGATTTGGAAGATAAAATGTGTGTAAGGTAACTTTTCTCGTGGATTAAAAATGTGAATGATAAAAGGTGTGCAAGATTGAAAGTGTGCAAGATACAATGTGAAGCAATATAACAAGTGTGGAGGATAAAATATATACGCCCCATTACACTTACGTATATAATAAGAATAAAAAGACAATAATAAACTACTGTAGTGAAAGACTAGCGCACAATATCTGACTACTCGCCGTCCGCAGTGGATCGAGCTGTTGTTTTATGTACGTTTATAATAAACTTTCTTTCTATCTTGGTTCTTACTAACACTTATAACAAGGAATAAGTTGGTCAAGATTCATTACAAAAGAAGTCCTTGCTTTGTTTCTTACTACAAACAATACACTTCTGTGCCAGTAACAACATCATCAGTGTAAAGTTTCTTTTATTCAAGTGCGTCTGCTGTACTGGATGACTAACAAACAATAGTAGGTTAAATAACTGTCTATCATAATATCAACTACATAATTACAAAATAAAATAAAATTTTCAATAGTAATGTAATTATATTTTTCTACTCCTGCTTTGAAAATACAATTTTCTGGTTTGTTTTTCATGCTGAAAGTGACTCTTTGCAGCACTCAGTGCTGCAAAACTTTGCAGCACTAATAAATGTTTGTTGCATTGTTGCTGCCATGGATACGCATCACTTGCGCATCAAAAATACAAAATGTGCAATAAATGTCAAATTATGTTTAAAAAATAATTTTTTATTTCCTTATTTTTTATCTTGCAGGAGTAGAAAAAATAGTGTGTATAACACGTGTTGAAAGTCCTTTGTCGAACACAAACGATTGCAACCTTCGTTTCGCTCAGGCTGCAACTTTCGTTTTGGTTCGACAAAGATCGACTTTCAGCACTTGATATACAAATAACTATTTTGTACTCTACTTTAAATCTATTGATTCGCGTTACCTAAGCAACATCGGGAATCTCAATTTCCCACGTCTCCCCAGATTAGCGTTTGGGAAATTTTGGGAAGAACATTCCTACTTCTAAAGCAATTATCAAAAAACTGTATTTATAATAGAAAGTATTATTGCCCAAATATCCTTCTACATAATAATAAAAGAAAATAGTGGATTATTGAATGAAATTTAATTTAGAAAAAATAAATTTAGTGCATTTGGCAACAACTGCTGTCATGTTGACAGGTTGACAGCACTTGCCAGTATTAAAACACATGACCACAAAACAATGTATGTATATAATAAATAAAACTATTTTTCTTCAAACGTCATAAAAATGACATCTTCTGTGACGTGATTGACAAGGTTGAAGTTTAATTTCTATGCCTCCGTAATATAATTTTTTATTCTAGCCGCCGTTTAATTTCTTCGCCGCCGTATGTAGAATCAGCCAATAAGAAGTAACTTGTACAATAGAAATCTGTAATATCGCCCTAAATGTAACTATAGAAACTAGATAACCTAAGAATAAAGTTACTAAAAATTATGAATAACTGACAGGTAACCTACATATTAAACGTCAAATAGTAGTTTATTTTTTAAAATTTCTAAGTTTGAAGAAAAAATAGCATGTGTTATTCAGAGTAAAAGTGTCTTTGTGTGCCTCGCATGCAATTGTCCGACTCGCTTCGCTCGTCGTGCAAACTTCCATGCTTGCCACACAAAGTATCACTTTTACTCTTAATAACACAATATACTATTGTTCAACAAAAAAAAAATTATTGATTTTATGTTTTTCGTACAAAAAATGATGTACAAACCTCTTGCGTGAACATTTTTCCCAGATTCGTTCTATTGCAGCTCTCGCAAGCTCGCGCCACATAATATGGCGTTCCCACACTTGATATTTTCTACGACTATTATTATAAAACTTATGGGTTATCGAAGTGTCACATTACGAAAGGCCGTGGGTAAACTAAGACGGTCGTACTATTAGGAAATTTTTGATTTATTAAAATGATGCTTAGAGAATAAATAAGATGAAATGAATTCCAATTAATTTAAAACTTTACGATTATGTTCTACATAGTATTGTTTTATTGGGTTGTAAATAATTTTAATTTATTATTTTGAGGTTGACAGTTTCACATAGATTTTTTATGTTCTGTAGTTCGCTCTATTTAATAGAGATGTATCAATTCTTTCAGTGTAATGTATGATCATGGTGTGATCGAAAAATAGTCGAATAATGGTCGTAGAGAATTACGCACTTACAAACCAGCGGGTCTTGTGTAACTTTTCCACTTCGTGCGTAATATGCATCTTACAACATGTAACATGTTATATAAGTTAATTTGGCTATACATATTATAACTTTCATTTTAGGCTGGTTCGCTGGTTTCAGTTATATAAAATGAAGCCAAAGCTTTATTAGTGTCACATAAAAGCCTTCTAATTAGTCTTATATTAGCAGTAATTGGATATCTTCGAAAAGTCTCTGTTATTTGATAGCCAAATTAAGTGCTCGGAAAATTTTAAACAACAACCTTGTTCAAAGAAAAATTAATTAACTTTCAATATATTTCATTTAAATTGAACCAAACCTCTCGTTTCACATAAATATAATAATGTAAAAAAAAACTATTAATTTTGATTTTGAATTGATGTCTGTCGTTGTTTACAAAAAAAAATAAGTACTTCAAAAGATGAAATGGAAAAACAGAAGATGTTTTTGACGTTACTACAGAAGTGTTAATTTGGAATAATGTATCTGTTCTGCCTAATGAAGTGTCTAATGCACAGTTCTGTTGAGAAATTTTAATTAAAAGTTTAATGAAATGAAGAAAATTTTATAATGAATTTGTGCACGATTCTCATTTTAAATTATTACTATTGTATTGTTAAAGTAATTGTTAAGTTTTGAGTTAATTTATATCTTAATACAAAGATTGGAGGATTGTAAATATTTACGTACACATAGCGAAAATTAATTATCTTACCGCCCAATATAAATCTATATAATTAATCTGTCGGCAAACAATGGTAACTAAACCAAATTTCTTTAAACACAATCCACTATGTAAACTGTGGGTTTTCGGTAACAAATTAAACTGTTTTCCAAGTACCTAATAGTTTGAAAGATTACAATTTCATATTATTTTCAGCTTCAGTTTTGTTCTAAATTTCACAATGGTTTTTACTTTAGTTCATATTTCTATTATGGTTTTTTACTTCTTTTTGCGCAACAAAAAATATGTTGTTTTTAGATTTCAAAAATAATTAGCCGTAGAATGTAGAAATTGTGTATATGAAAATGTTATAAGATTTAGGCGTGCACCTCTCTTTTTTATTGCAAATGGCAGTGCCAAAAGGCTCTACGCTCGAAGGGTATTTTGAATTTTTGTCACAATTCGAAAACGATTAGCCGTAGAATGAAGTACAGCAAAAAAAGTGTATAATTTAATAAGCATACAAGGAAGTCATGTGGTGTCTACATCATTATTTTTCCGTTAACGACTTTAAGGTTCATTTTTCACTTGATTAGGTTTGTTTAGGTAGGTTACTGCTACCTTTATAGTGGTATTTCTTTTTTGTTTCAAATTTTAGTTTTCATAGCATTAAATACTTTGTTTGTTGTTTCTATCCTTTCATTTATTTTTGTTTCTATATCTCTGATTTGAATAATTTGGCTTTCAAGGTATTTCAAGTTTATAACTTGTTCTAGATGTTCATTGTTGTCTTTACTCATCTTCATTGTTTTCGTTTTTGATCTGTTTATTTTAATTTTTACTTCTTTTAGTTTAAACAAGCTGGGCCGGATTAAGCAATAGACAAGCGGAATAATAAATATTGTTAAAATTATGTTGTCTTGGGGCAGGTTTTGCAATGTCATGATAAGTGTCTGATAAGTCTCTGTTAAATTAATTCTCCTAGTAACCACGAATTTCGGCTTTTCAATATATCGTTAGCGTTACCAAGTGGATAAATCTTAGGTGACGGCAGGATAAACTAAAAGCTAGTTTTTGCTGCCGATAAAAAATTGACAGTACGTTAAATTTACGAAGTTGGTCGGAATATGGCCGAATGTAATATAATCTGTAGCATTTGTCAAATTTTTGACAGTTTTTGACAATATTGTCAAAATATGGAATTAATATAATGTATTTTGTGAGAGTGACGATGAAAATAGAGAATTTACATTGTAAGACTGAAATAATAATGACCAGATCATTTTAATTTCTGGAATGACCATGATATTTTCAAAAGATTTGCATTTAGTAAAAATGCATTATAAAATGAAGAAAATATTATTCGGTTTTCTACTAGCAAGAAAATATAATTATGAGTTATATATAATATTTCGTAAATATATTTAAAATTAAATTCGAAAATTTTATTTATAGAAAGTTTACAATTATCCCGTTGATAGCTTGAAATGTCACCGATCCAAACTGTCATCCGTTGATATTTTTTATTTAAAATTCAACAACATTCAAAATTTGTATAAAATGACAGTCGTTTACATATCACATACACATATCAGCCAGATAAATTCATATTGAGAAACGCGTTTTCATTACTGTAGTGGAGTTTACCAGCCATATAAATTTAATCTGTTAGTAGTTCACAGGAACTTTGGCAGACGATTGAAAAACCGGCCCTTACTAGTTTTAAAATTATTAATTTTATATATTTAAAATAATAAGAAGGAAAATACTGTATCTGAAAAACCTGAAAAAAAATAAATAAAAAAAAACATAACTTTTTGAATGGAGTTAGGTGTAAAATTTGAAAACGTACAACATGTATTTAACGGTAGTAAAGAAATTATAGCTATGAAATTTGAAAATTATGATATGTTTTGGTTATTTTATAAAGTAGAGAATGCGTATTGTATAAATATAAATAAATTTTGTTTACGAGTAATTTTAAATAACGCGGCAAAGCCCATTTTTTAAATCAGTTTATATTTAATTTTTATCCATAAAATCATACATAAATCTGATATAAAACTGTGATAACAAATATTCCACTAGTTGTCAAACTAAGTTTCCAACAAATATATAAAAATAGGGACCCTAGGGCACGTTAGAGGCTTGATCCGACTTTGCAACAAGTAGACAAAATTTCCGGTGAAATTCTAGTCACTAGTGTTATAATATATATTTTCTACATTTCTTTAAAATTTAATCACCCGGAAACCCAATTGTGAATAATTTCAATCAGCAGATATTGTCGAAATTGAATATATTGTGAGCAATCGCAATTGGATTAAGCTGTCGATAAATGAAATAGGATATTGACCAGACAGGCGCTCGGCCTTAATTTTTCCCATTTGACTCTGAGTTATCGCCTGTGGTTTACAATAAACACTCCCATTGGATTTTATTGGATTACACCCAATAATCTGCGCCCAATTCAATTTCAGAAATTGAAATGCAATGTTGTTAATGCCAAAATAATTGTCAATAAATGCCACACTAGTGAATCTCGAAATGAAAATTACACGACAGATGGGACAATGATCATTTTATTGACTTTTAAAATTCCACTGGGTGTAATCATTTCTTTGTTTAACGGGGTTTTGTCATAAAACAAATAAATGGAGTTGAATATTCAAATTCTGTTACCTAAAGCAATTATTTATTTACAAGTAAATAACTGCAATGAAAACTCCAACTCCGCTGAAAGATAATAAACTTTCTACTTCGATTAATTTTGTTTCCAAACTTCCGTTGTTGGTAACATGACAACGTCATTAATGCGCTGTATACTTAATTCGCAATTTAATCAAGAATGAAGTTAGCTACCTATAAATCTCATATCAGTTGCAGCCGAGATGTGAAACGAGTTTAACGATTTCGCCACACTGTAAAGTTAATGCACATGTTTTGCATTCCGGTGACATTATAGTGCAATAATGTTTGTAATACTTCATTGCTGTATCTCTGCAGTGTAAACAGAATCTGACGAACTGATGTACACTGCTCGTTAATAAATTTACTGGTGTGGTTTATAGCTTTGTGTAGTGCTGTCACTTGTAGATACAAAATAATTATCCCGTAAAGCATTTACATTTCATTCATCCGTATGCATATTCATAAAAAGATTAGCATTTAAGAGAACTTTACTTCTTGACTTTGTAAAATATATAATTTAAAATTAGAGAAAATACTTAAACTTGCTCTATTTGTTACCTTACTCAAATTAGATAATAATCAGAGGAGTTACCTGCTCTAGAATGCTACTCATTTTTAGAAGGTCTAGTTAAGTTTGCTCTAATTCATGCCCTACTGAAACCAGATCATATTTTAGAGCAGTCATCTGTTCCAAAATGCGATCCAGTATCAGTATTTGATCAATTATAATAAACATACTAGTTTGCTCCAATTTTTGCCTCCTAAAGCCTGAATATAACCTAAAATAGTCACCTGATATAAAATACGATGTATTTTCAGTCTGTCAAGAATTAGAGCAATCGCTTAAACTTGCTCTAATTCTTGCATTATTGAAAACAGAACACGATTCGGAGTAACTATCTGCTCTACTATGCGCTCCGAATCTTAAAATATACAACTTTTAGGTTTTTAGCGTAAAATTGTGTTTATATATCCATAGTACATACTGATAGGCGCCGATGCGCTAATTTTAAATTTACAAACAAAAATTTAATTAAAATAATATGTACTCCGTATGAAACTGTGTAGGATCGACTGATATAATCGTTGAGATTATACCTCTACTCATTTTAGAAATGTAATCAAAAAGCACACATTTTTGAGGTGCAACTTTGAAAGGAAATATCTCAGGAACGAAAAGAGATAATAAAATTATAGCTATATATTCTGATTGTAAATTTAAAATGAATGTATCGACGTCTATAAACGTAGACTTTTTTCAAAACCAAATTTGTAACCAAAAAATAATTATTTATTTTATTGTTATTTCAGCTAAGCATAAAAGCATTAAAATGAACTACTAAAAATTGTAACTTTTCATGTTTAATTGTGATTAAAAATAACTTGCAGATGTAAAAAAGACTTAAATTTTTATTTGGAGTGGTAAGGGTTAAAGTTATAATCTTCCACAATAATAGGCCTCAAACTTTAGAGGACAACTAATCCCCCTCCCCCTTATTTCCGCCACTGGAAGATACGTTTGACAGACTTGGTACATAATATTATATAACTGAAGACATGTGCCAAATTTTCAAATCGTTGTGTAGTAAATGCTGTGGCAATTTTCCTGCGTTTATTTTTAGTTCACGTACAACCGATTTTCCCACTGAGTGAAATTGGATTATTTCGAACGGTAAATACTTCTTTTCAGTTTTTCCTGCTGTTTCTAGCACGTTAGGACGTGGGTCTAGATTAGCCCGATGTCCATGCCAGACGCGGTAAAAAGTTAATACCTCTGCTACTTGTAACAAGATCAAGCCGGTCCATCATACGCTGATCTGGCTCTCAGTTCGGCTTAATTAAGACTCCAAACACTCGCATGGGATCACGTGAGGGATAATGATGATTGAAAAGAGTTAAGCGCAAGACTTTTTAGAAGTCTTTGTAACTTTTCTTTCAAACAAATCTTTTTGGATAAATTAATTACCAAATAATGGAAATTCCACGAAATTGTATTTTACTACAACAGGGTCCTGAACCATTGTCGTAATATTACCATTTTGCAGAAGAATATGAAAATATATAACAATTAATGAGTATTAGTGAGAAAATAAAAAATGGTTTAGGACGCTATTTTCTTATAATGTAATATTTAATGACAAATTTAGCAAAAAATAGTTTCCTGTGGTTAAAAAAATCTGATGTAGACACCAAATGACTTCCTTGTATGCTAAATTATATCCTTTTTTTTCTGCACGTCATTTAAACTGATTTCGCTTGAAAGTGAGATTATTCTACGGTTGAGCATTCTTCAACTTCCATTCCTTTCGTTTCTTCAAACTTTCTTTCGAAATGGATCATCTTTCGAAAATTTAATTAAAATGTTTATCACTATTACTTACTGCACTACACAAAATTCTCAGGAATATATTCTTACTTCTCACAGGTGTCAATGGCAAATTATTAACAAGAAATCAGATGTCTCCTACAAAAATTAAAAGCCAACTAAATTATTATTTTTATTAAGTTTCTACCATAGAAAAAGGAACAAAATTTATTATTTAAATTTTAAATTATTGTGACTGCCATTTTGAGAACGCCGATTGGAACAAAAATGGAGGTGCATAACTAGAGGTTACAGTAATTTCATAAACGATATTTCAACAATCTACGGCTAATTGTTTTGAGTCATTTGCAATAAAAAGGGAGGTGCACAACTACATGTCCCATTTACAAAATTTCAATATACTACGGCTAACTATTTTTGAGTTATGCGAGATACGTACGTACATACGTAAGTTCAGACGTATAATATCAGACTGTTCCCTGGTCAATTATATTTATATATCCGAGCAATTAATTCTCGCATGTTCCGCCGACTTCGATGCGACAGTACAAAAGATATGTAATTAAACGTGTGTCGACCTATTTGTGTTGTACATGCAGCCGTCGCCCACGGCGTGACCTTACGATCGCTGCAATATTATCACAGAATAGGTTTATACAGAAGCGACAGTAAGACAGAGAAACGAAAATTAGAGAGAGATGGGAAAGGCAACAAAATTTAAAGGGCTCATTGTTTAAAATCGGAATGTTTCATCACATCTTAGAGAGGGATGCGGGAATTGAACAAATTTAAAGGTCTACACAATGCTCCAAGGTCATAGAACTGAATAGGGTAACATGAAAGGTACCCACACGGAGTGTTGCTTCTGTATGTAACTATTCTGTGATATTATATGATGGGGACATTATTTGAAAGGTTTGATCTTCGGAATGTATGAAGGGAGAGGAATTAACAACATTGAAGTTTACCGACAAGTACATAATATATAGTAAATAAATATTACAAGAAAATATTATATATAATAATATCTAAACTTCATAACTAATTATTTGGGTACACAACAATTTATGTAGGATGTAATATAGAGAATCTGTAACTGTTCGATATTCCATGTACCTTATTGGTGAACCAAAGTAGGAGGGTTGTCCCCTCCTTCAAGTGGGGTATATAAAGAAATGTAAAAAGATCTTGTAGACACTTTTTTTTTACTACCAACTCTAATTACCTATCAAACTTATTTGTTGTATTTCTACAACTGGTCCTTCGATTTCTACACGCAACAGTAACAATTGTATAATTTTAATATCAAATGGCATAATTCAACAGAAGCCACTTGCAAGTATTCCCCGCCTAATTAACGTGTCAGTTTGCGCCTACCGCAACATGCAGTGCTGTAATTGAACATGATCCCGGTGTGGTATATCATCTACGGACTATCTACTCTCTGGGCTAGTAATACCCGGCTAATGCTAGTGACATATTGGCCCTGCACGTCACCCTGGAGGTCAATAGGCAATACACCAACACGCACAGGCTATTCACGGGAAATTGCTACAAATTTACTCTACTTAGCTAAATGGCTGACACGAGTGAAAACAAAGGAAAATAATACTGTTATTAAACTTAATAGAAAGGAATAGAAAATAGCACACATATTTCATAAATAAATACATTAATTATAAAAAGCATCTTAAAGTCGACTGAGAAATATTATTGTTATTTATTATTATATTATATTAATCAAATGAGTAAGGAATTCACAACAAAATTTTTAAACATTTAATAATACAAAAAAAAAGTAACAAAAGCGAACCAAGTGAAATTTAGGAATTTAATGTGTGTACCTGTATGATTAGACCAAAATACGCGTAAATTTCTTCCGGTCGCGAATTGCACCTTTTAAATAGATACTCGCAGAGATATGCCTCAAAATGTTACTGTTTCGTCCCGAATCTAACCTAACCTAATCAAATCTATACTAACCTAATATGCTAACCAGACCTCAGCTAATCTAATATAACCTATCCTAACCTGACCTAACCTAATCTAACCTAAACTGATTGGTGCTGTGTTCAAATGAATTAAAATAAGAACATTTCAATTATAAGCTCTAATGCGCTTTTGTAATGTTCAATTGGTGCGCTTTTGTCATATGCCGCAACAATCCAATTGTAATTTAATTATGCTGAACAATAAAGTACAGTCTGTTACGCCTAATTGTCACTGTAATGTTTTGATTACTACATGACAGAAGGGTACTCAATCACTTATGAAGTACTCTAATTCTTGCTCTAATATAATTAGCCTAAAATCACCCTTCTTAAAAACTAGTCACCGTAATGTTCATTACCTGTGAAATATTGTAATACTTGCAGTGGCGTAACTATGCAGCCACAGGCCTGTGTTCCTGAGACAATCAGGGGCCCTAATGTAGATTTAAAAAAATGTAACTCTATAACATGATAGACTCTATAGCATGATACTTCACAAAATACCTATCTGCAGCTAATTCTCGTTAGCAGGAGAATGGAATTTTGAAGTAAATCACAGCCAGGCCGTTCTACTGTTCGGCTCACGATAATTTTTGAGCAGTTTGATATCAGAGCATTTTAAAGAGTTTCGGTCTATTACTATTTTATTGGTGACGTCAACATTAACATTAACAGTTAACTCGTCCTGCCATCACATTCTTAATAATTGAAGCACTCACATTATTCAAAAGACAAAAGACTACGTCGGGTCAGACGCCGCTTGAAATTGGAAAATCCTCCCAATTTACAAGCGATGTGACTCTCTGCAGGGAGCCGACATCTATAGTTTAATAATAAACTTGCACAAAACAACGGTAGGAACACACACAGATGACATTTTGTCTAGTCAGATAAACACCGTCGTTTTTAAGTAAAGAGATAATAGTTGCCAAAACCATCAAAAAAATATAACATAGTTTCTTTTAAAGTAAAATTAAATTATTTTTGGAACGTGAAATTAAAATAATATTCCGATGTGTATTCCGACCGACCGACCGGGCCCCTTAAGGTAGGCTCCATGTTCACGGAACACTGATAGTTACACCACTGAATTCTTGCTTTAATACAATTAGATCAAAATCATCCTCCGTAAAAACTAGTCACTGTCACTTAAATAAGTTTTCGTTATTTTAGTTAAATTGATTAGATTCAAGTTATTTTTTTTATCTATTTTTTTCCAAATTTTTAAAGAAATGAATTAATTCAATTTTGTAAATTATTATAATACCTAAGTAAAGTACCACCATTTGTTTGGAGAAGTGACTTATAATATAACCTAACGTGGTTATATCAACCTACATTCGTATTTGGTCGAAATTCATTATTAGCTATTATTTATCACAGTAAATAATTGATCTCGGTAAACAATTATAAACTCTAAATACTAATCAGTATACAATCCTTCAATAATATAGGAAACATTCTTCATAGTACCTCCTAGTAATAATTCAAATATAATTTAATTCGTGTTAATTTCTATTCTAAGTTTCATACATTGGTAATGAAGCCAGAATAATACCTTGCTTGTATTATGTGAAACTAGATGTACAGGTACATAATGCTCACTATTCCAATTTCCCAAATACAACGGGTGTATCACTACATCGCCTTCTGGCTATTCTGCTATTCATGAATCTGATGTCAATACAATACTATCAATACCCTATGTATATGTATGCACAATCATAATCCATTGTATACAGCGTACGCTATATTTGTCTATCATAGATATACCAAACAAGACGTCGGATGAGGAAATTATAAATATTGTACGCATTATCCAATGTTTTATAACTGCTCATCTTTTATTTCACGCGTAATATACTCGTATTTTTTTATATTTATGCATTTTATCATAAGTTTTATAATAAAAGCCATGAATTTATCGATAAAAAATTAAAAACAAATGAGTGTTAAAATGATATTTAAATTAACAAAATGTAACCACGATCCTACTGCGGCTTTGTCAAACTTTTTCGTTGAAAAACTGCTTTCCGCAATCAAATGATGCATTCTGGTTGGGTGAAAATGACGTATGTGGGATAATCAATTTAAAACTTCATATTTTATAATTTAAAATGTAAACTTCATTAAATCTATGAATATATAAAATGTAATATCGTACACACATAAAAAAATACCATAAATATTAAATTTTACCTCCTCTCATCTATTCGACAAGAAAGATTGGCATATCTGATTATAATGTCAATTGAAAATGATATAGCCAATATGTTAAATTATACGATGATTTTATTTTATTTATATTGCATTCAGAATATCGCGCATTCCTGTAAGGTGGTAATCCGGCACAGGCAAAAGTTTGATGGGGGCCCTTTTTCAACATGGAAGAAAAATTGAAAATCTTAATTTATGATTTTTTTAAATAAATTGTTTATTTATTATAACCATTTATCATTCTGATGAAGACTGATTTCAAAACGTTGGTCTGATTTCAAAACGTTGGATTTTATTAAGTGACTGCTACTCTAAAAGTTTTTTGCTAGTTACTAATTACCCAGTCGAATAAAACCAATTCTGTTTAGTTCTGGTACTTTTCTTGCTGTCTTCTTTGTAAAATACTATGTAAATTTTAAGAAACCATATTGATCATAGTCTCTATAACCGTTGTATGGGGCACGTTAAACCTGTGCCCTTACGTGGTATTTCCAACCTTCTTTTACCAACACCAATACTGCTTCTTGAGCAAATTCATTTTCTATCAAATTGCTAGTTTTGCGTTGCATATTACGAATAATCATAAATAATATAATATATAATAAAAGTAATGAATTTATTGGAAAAAAATACAAGTGGTTGGTGCATAGTAACAGACAAACGAGTATCAAAAATGATATTTAGATCATGACAGCGAAGCTGGAATTACTTGAAAAAACAATGAAAAAAACTTGATTTTTAAATTTTAATATGTGGTGCCTTAATGTTTTTTAACAATATATATTCAGAGTAAAATCATTGTGTATCGGAAGTTAATTTTGTTTTTAATTTTCTTGATATGTAGGAGCGCAAATGAAAATTTTGCCCAAAACCGTAGTTACGGCTCTGATCTATATAATAATAGATTTACGATATTTCTGTCGTGCATATGGTCGTCGCTATTAATGTTGCGGTAGAACACCGCTATTCAAATTAATTATGAATAAGTGATACTGATACTAAAATTTGAACTCCCGAGTTTCCATAACGGTTTACGGTGTTATATTCAGTGTGTCAGCGATTCAGTAAGCAAGAAATTTTAGAAGCTGAATAAATTAATTGGGTTTTCGAGAATACTTAAAAAAGTAGAAAGTAATGATGGAAAATTGTATAATACAAGGAAAATATCAATCGATATGAAGTTATAATTTATCAAACATCCAAGGTCTTATAATTGAATTAAAATATAACCTCTTCGGATTTCGGACACTTGACACAAATAGAAAACACTCACCGTCTACCAGGGGAAAGAGCGTCTGAATAATTCAAGTCATCAAATCCATTCAGCAGTCAACTATTTATCCTTATTGTGTCTGATGTGACAGGATCATTCGTCTGAGTAAACATGGCGTATTCATACAAGAAAATAATGGCGCTCTATTTGTTAGTGCTTGTATAATTAATGTTCCTGTACGCTTGCGCACTATTTTTGAAAGCTAAAATGTGTTCGAAATTCTTGCAGCTGTTGGAATTACTTTCAAGTATTGGAAAATATAAGAAAAAAAACTGTAATTACAATTCTAATAGAGTTCTACTTACAGAAGAAACTCTGTAAAGGATTTTTTAGAAAGATATTTGAATTCCATGTCCTTTAATTAGCAAAATAATAAACTTTTTCTAATGAGATATCTATTGCACTTTTTTATAGACTTTAAAAGAAAAATATAATATCTGGTGGGGAAATTTAATACTTCCGTGATTGGGATAACGTTTTGTTTTTTGCATTGATAATATAGACGGTTACGGAATTTTAAGCTGAAAAACTAAATAGGCCGAACAGATATTATTTCCTCAGTGTAATAATTATATTACTGTAAATCGTTTCATTATTTTTCCGAAGATGCAAAACTTCGACAAACATGCGTTCATGTATTAAAAATAGAGAAGAAAGTTAGGATGTACCTAAATAAATGTTTGTTTTACCATTTTTTTTTGTGTTGCTACATATTGTATGAAAATTAAGTAAATATAAAACAAATAATTAATTGTGTATTATTATTATTAGTATGTACACATTTTAACAAAAGGATATCGTTCAAAGAGCGGTAGGAAGTTTTTCTTCATCAAAGGAAGGATAGTCAATAAGAAAAAATATAAAGACATAAAATAAAACAATGTAAATATTTTTTTGTTTTTCAAATCGAAATCGAACCTCATAGTTGAAAATAACCAATACAAATATTTCAATAAACACCATATTCTCGATCAAACATACCACAAGCATCATGTTATTCTCGATCATCAATAAATATCTTCCAAGTTATAATTTTTTTTGAATTTTTAATTTTAACATCAGACAAAAACGCGATCAATTTTTAAAACAACTGCTCAAAATTATTTCATAATACAGTGAAGTTTGTTATCCCAATTACAGAAAAGACACTAGTGCCACTTACAGTCCGATTTTTTCGCGGATTAAGGAGTTTAATTACAGGCGTATTTTCAGTTCAAATATTCCGTTTTTGTTTGTGTTTAATCAAGCTAGCAACTGAGCAATTATTTTCAAGAACAATAGCAAATTTTACTAAAGCAGTACCAACCGAATCTAGTAGAGAAATTCATTAAAACTTGGTCTATTTGCAAGAGGTAATGTTTTCGTATTAATCCCAACTTCAAAGTGAATTACCCAAGCTGTCAAAGGGAATTGAGTAACCCAATTTCAAGTGTTGATAAAAGACAAATAACAAAACTATAAACCTGTAGTGTAATAGTGAAACAAAAGAAAGGTAAATTGTATTACATTGTTTAATAAGCTGATGGGGAGCACGAATAATTATTTTCTTTTATAAAAGATATGCATAATTCATGTCTAGAAATGATAAAACCGTTCACAACTTAGAATTTTTTATAAAGGTTAATTCCGTGCAAATACAAATCTGTTGGATCTATTGCACTTGAGCACGTATTTCTCTTATAATAAAAAATCAATTTCTGGTCTTACTAGGCATTTATTACGTTAGAATTTCTTGACCAATTTGAGAAACTGGACGATGTAAAAATGTTCTTCTGTTACATTTCATTCTGTCTATAACTTTTATATTTGAAAATAATTACATATTTTCTAATTTTTATATAAATGGAAAATTATTTTATAAAAAAGAGAAACATAAGGAACACATTTCACATTATTTAAATGTAGTATACTTTATGTAAAAATGATTCTCAAATTTTTATTTTTTTGTAGCTATATTAATATTCTTGTTTCTCTTACAATAATATATTGTACAACAAGCATGGATTGGTACACATTTCATTTTCATACGAGTATGAAATAGACATTACAAGCCAGTATACAGTATACTTTTTACGACCATTAATATTTCCTAATTAATTTATATTTTAATAATAAAGAACAATCAAGTATCTTAACAATCGTACGAAAAAAAAATTACGCTAAAGTATTAATTTAAAAATGGACTACATGTAGCTTTTTAATATTATTAACTTTCAAAATTTCATAAATAGTACTCTTGCGAAATTAATAATTTAAAAAATCTGTAATATTTTATTTCACTTTTGTTAATGTAATTAGTTACATATTTTAGACAGAATATAAATTTCGCCCCCACGAACAAAATGAAAAATTGGCGCCTCTAAACTCGAAACACCAGTATAACATTACTGCTGTGCAGGCTGTATCTGGTACAAATATAAGATTAAAATATAAGTATAGTGTGTACACAATCTGGGAGATTTGAATCACTAACATATTTTATTTTTAAGTTGAATTTACTCTTAATTTTATTTTTATTTTCGTTTCTGATTCCCTTTAAACAAATACTTCTATTATGTGATGGAAGATCTTGTAGAATAATAAAAAAAATTCTGGAATGCAGTCAATTTATTTAAGTTAGAACCCACTTCTACCAGTTTGGTCATCGTCTTCATCAGGAATAAAATGTATAATACAGTGGCGGTTCGTGGTGTAACACGAAGGATGGGCTACATTAATAGAAAAACATAAATTTTTAAATAACAGTATAACAAGACACAAATAAACATAAACAATGTTATAATTTTTCAGTTCTTATTTTTCTTAGTAATTTTTGTAATGTTAGTAAGAATAGTCTAATCTTTTATTTTTTTATTGAAATATGTATAATGTATTACCATTTTTTGACACAATCTGCAGTTTGTATGCTTGTTTTCGCCATTTTTAATGTAATACCGCCCGCAAGACAAAACAGTATTGCTTGTCATCCATACCTACAAAATGATACACAACAGCGATCTTGGGCTCACAGTTCGAGCGTCCCAGTTACTAATAATATTACTTATATTAACTGTACGCCGGACAGTGAAGGGGAACAACCGAAGTAGTCTGATCTTAAAAGTAAGCAAACGTGATACTCAGCGCACTAGTTCATTGTATTAGGGCACAAATTTTTCAACCCCAATTAGAGAAGCTACATAGGTAGAGGAAACTTACAACGAAAACGAACTGAATTAGTGCAAATTGTTGTTTTTATAAAAAATAGATACATAATTATCTATATTAAGAGATTGTTCACCCGAAAATAAAATTTTATTTTTTGTGCATCTTGAGAGAGTCTCATCCCATCGCCCTTATGAACCAGCTCAGAGCTCACAGCTGCCACTGATATAGACGGATTTTTGAAATAATATGACTGAATCCGAGTTGTTTATATTATCTTACATGATTTTCTATATTTTGTTTTTGTCTTGACTTTCAATTTTTCTTTGAATAACACTTGTTTTTGTTTGTAGGTACGTGGAGTAGAAATAGGTATAGTTTTATTAGTGTTAGTGGTGTGGGTAGCAGCGATCGCGCTGTTCTTCAACCGATGGGGCAAGATCCGCATGCTGCTACCCTACCAGCCGGACTACAAGGAGCAGCTGAAGGTTCCCGGCTCGGCCGCTTGTGCCGCTGCTGTCGCCGCCGGCAACACCTGCAACCACCACTCCGGTGAACACATTTGCTCACAGGTGAGCTGTCACGCATGCTCTCTCTTATTCTTCTTCTACTTCTTCTTCAAGCTAACCAAAAACCGGTCGTACGGATTTATTTCGTAATATCTAAAATATGTTTGGAAACTTCAAAATATATTTTTAATTTATTGCTTGCCAATGTTTATTTACATAAAACTCGTTATTATTTTTGTTTTCTTTTGCTAGTTTGATAACACACAAATAAATATTTGGATTTACAGATCACGGAATAAATATAAGATTTGCGAAAAATTAATTTTGCAGTTTTTTTTAAATTTTATTAGCTTCTCAATATTTATGTGCATAAAAGTTAATGCGATTTTTTCTCGCTAGTTTTACATTACACATATTTTAAGACACATGATTTCCATTCTAAATAATTTTTATTGAACAAAAAAATGTATTTTACATTAGTACAACAAAATATTCGTGAATATTTGATTAATTCACCATATTTAAAAATTATATAATATTTTATCATAGTATTATAGTTTTATCAAATATATTAAAACACAATTTTTAATAACGTCCTTACATTATAAATTTATAAAGAAATAACTAGATACTATTTTTATTTCACATTGAAAATTATTTTAATCACATACATTTTCTTTTACCTACAAATAATTAATTTATTTTATAAAATTGATTTATTAACTTATTTTAAATATGAATAATTTAAACAAATCGGAGCTGAATTATTTATATTACAAAGAGGTTAATGTCCCGTTTATTTTCCATGTATAACAGGTAATCAAATACATAATTTAATCATCAAGGTACATTGGCTTGTTTGTTATGAAATATGCCTGTAAGATACAACTGTTGCCAGTTGAACTTTGTGAATTACATGGAATGCTTTGTGCTCATAGTTCAGCTCTGATTTCGTGGTTTTCCTTTGTTGTAATCACACGCAGTCGGGCGAAATTTCTTGAACTCAAAACAAAATTTTTTGTTTCTATTCCACATATTTATTTTTGTTTTATGAATGTTCAAGTCAATTTATTCATATAATTCAAAGAATAGCAATTTTAATTGCTGTTAACTTCAAAATAAAAATAAGGTTACAACTTTCTTGTATAAATTTACTTGGACGTTTATAAAATTGATTATAGTATTATTTATAGTTTAATAATATGTGTTTTATTTAATTTATTTATAACTTTATTTTGCAGATATAAAAAGTATAAAATAATAGTAGTATAGGGTTAAAATCAAAATCTAGTAATCATCGCGCGAAAATGACCTCTATGTGCACGTGCCAGTGAGGTGAACGGTAGATCTAACCTCTATATGAGGTAGTCGGTAGCAATCGTCATTAGTAGATGGCACACCCAGTAGAGGGAAAAGCCGTGATATATTTTTGTTGTTAGTCGTGCTGGTCGTGATGAAATTGTGTTCTTGGTTGGTTGTTTAGTTGAATTTAGCGGAGTACGAACGCACAATGGCTGAATGTTGTAGCGATTTTGAGGGTATAGAGGTGACGTACAGTGCGGGCAATTCCGAGGAGAGTCCGTGACAAGGGTGAGCTAATGGCAGCACGAGCATTACAATACGCTGTCCAGCTGAAACGCTGAACGCTCTTGGAAAGCAGACAGCCCAAACAATCACAGACAATTTCTGTATTCTTATAAAAATCTTTTAAAAAATATTCAGTATTCGACAAGTCAACCAAAATAAAATTCATTTTGTAACCTTTATTTATTTAGGTGAATTGTAAAAAATGGTAGAAACGAGTATATTCTTATAACGAACGAATAATAAATTATAAAAAGATAATAAAAATAAGTAACACTATGAATAAACAAATACAAACACTAATTTCAGTGTAATAATTATTAATAAAGACATTAAGAATATTTATTTACGATATTTATATCACCAACTGTTTATTTATTTCTACTTTACATGTCGCTGACCTGCACAGACCGACACTGACTTCCTTCAATAAATCTACGCACAGTCTGACCGATACTGACTAACTGCTGCCGCCCGACGCGACCCTTTTATACCTGCGGGCAGCTAATCTCGATCTTTCCAGATCCTTCGGACTCTATAAAATTCCCAAACAATAACTTGACCTTTAACTCGACTATATGACCAGCAGGTCAGCCGTAATGGTTCATCTAATGAGTCTCGCTCGTTACGAAAATTAAATTTATTGATAACATTTTGTTTTATTATATTTTTAAATTTTAATTAATAAAAATATTTTTGATTGAAATAAAATAAAATAATAAATTAAATAAATTACTGAATTAATTATGATTTTGTCAGATTAAGTACATTATTATAATTGTAATTAAAAATGTGTAAATTATATACACATTTTGACTTTTCAAAACGAAAATTAAATTTAATGAGTCAAATAAATTTTATATTCACATCTTAGGTTTATTGTCCTTTTATTTATTATTTTAATATTTAAATACTTTGTTCTTTTATATTGAAATTCTTAAAACTGTTTTATAAACAATGAAATACAAAATATTAATAAATCAAATAAATTCATGAATTCATTATGATATTGACAGATTAAGTATATCATTTTATTTCAAACTGAAAATGCGTAATTATAAACATACATTTATATTTTATTTGTGTTATTTATTTCAAAATAGATTTTTATTTAAATATTAATCATTTAATTCATTATGGTATTAATAACTACAAATTGATATATTTATACAATATTTTAAATTTAATTAGTTTATTATTATTTTACCGTTAAATTTTCATTTCACCGCTTAATTATTGGTATCAGTTGAAAGTGATGCAGAAATTGTCTATTTCACCGTAGTTTGGGGTCTGTTTCAAAGCTCAACACCCACTAATTAACTTTGCTCTCTGTTGAATAAAAGAATCAAATTCCTGACGATCCATTTTAATTACGCGTACGCAAACCGCGTTACGGGAACGCTGAATGTGTTGCGCAAAAATTCACCGATATGGATTCTTTTTTGAGCACGGTATAAAATAAACAATAAAGTGTCCTATTGTTTATATTTTATGAAATTTTGAGGTTATTATTCTTGAAACGTTAATTTTTTTATGAAATGATGAATACATAAAATAGTAATAAACTCAATGGTCATTTGTTGGGCGCAAAAGGTTATTATTAATGAGCAAATAAATGAGTCTGACATAATTTAATATTCAAAACTGCTTATCGCGTTAAATATTTTATTGAATGAAAAATGTATTTTCATTTTCATTGTTATAATTGATAATTGTGGACACGTACTATACAATTGTATTAATTATGTAATATAATGTTATCAATTGTAACAAATATTACAACATAATTTATTATTTATATATTTTTCTTGGAAAATATGTCATCATGTATTGATTACAATAATAGTATTAATTATCTCATTCAAAACCATATTTATAGTTTATATTAATTCTAAAATCAATGTTGTTTTTATTTGTTATTTGCATAAAAATTAAGAGTAAAATTTTATTGATAATCCATCTATTTTATTTTTAAACTTTTTGTTGTGATATTAACTAGTGCTGCCATCTATCGTCACGGATACCAACTAATTCTTTTATTCAGCAATGAGCAACGTATTCACTCGGGTAACTGTTGCATCCTGTATATATGACTAGTCTGTACCCACAATATCAGTCATTGAGCAAATCATGCGCTTCTTAAAATTATTTTCCGAGCATTGGCAACTCCGTAGCGTATTGTAGGAAGCTTCAGCTTGTTGTAATCACTGATCTGGATACGTAGATTAGGAGATAACCGACACAGATCTGGTCTTACATTGTTGTATTAAAATTTCTTGCAATAATCAGCAGTTGCGAAATCTGCTACTGATTATAGTAAATCGGATCTGTAAATAGAAAATTATTTAACAAAAGTTTAATTCAATTAAAGGACAACACATTCACAATTTTTATTTTTTATTTAATCTACAATTTAATTTTTGTTTTCTTTTTATTTCATAAACTTGATACATCACTAATAATTAAAACACTTTCACAAAATTTAATAAATTTATATATTTTTCTAGACTTACTCGTATAATATAAAATCAAGATAATTTAAATCGTATATTATTTGGCATATAAATGATTATTAAAAAAATATATTTATATTAAAAAATCTGGACTGTTTTTAATATAAAGAAATAAAATCCGAAATTACTAACTTGATATTTTAATATAAATTGTAAGACTGTCCAAAAAATCTTTTAAATAAATAAATCGGTCAACGTATATCTAATGAATGATTTTTGTTAATCGTTACCTATTTCCTATTAACGTATGACGCATAAAAACGTAATTAATTTAAAAAATGAATTAATTTTTAAATCTGATAAAAACATCCGTAAGCACTTAGTTTAATTAAATCTAGAATTGCGTAAAATTTCGTGTTTAAAAAAACACCTAATATAACATATTGTATAATTTTCATAAATTACTTTAAAAAATACAAACTTCATTATCCACGACAATAGCTTTTTTACATCACTTTAAACTTTTAACTAGGTTTTTAATTAACGTTATTCCCCTTTTTATAACTAATTACAAAACTATGTCAAGTTGGAATTTAGCTGAATGTAATTTCCATAAACTATTTTGTAATATAATAAAGTAAGTTGTAACTAAAACTGAAACTATATCATTTACCGCAGTATCAAATAATTAATTAATGCCTAACTAATTATACAATGACTAATAAACAGAAGCCACAAGATAAATAATTTAAAACCAAAACTATATTAATAATTTACAAAACATTTACAATACCTAATGGTAATACTTTTGTGAATCTACTTTTCATAGCATCAATAATTTTCTCTAACGTAAATGCATTTAAAATTACAATTTTTATTGGTTGAAAATCTGTACACTGCATATGCATGAATATTCAAATTAAATATTTGCAGTTTAAACGAAATGGAAATTCAAAAGCATCTAAAAAAACTTGTTCGGAAAAATACAGAATAAACCTTTAAACAATATTTTTTTCTCATAATAGAAATAATAAAACTTTTTTTAATTTATATTTTTAATTATTTATTGCAAATATTTTTCAATAAATATTCATTCTGAAATAATCATAATTTATTATTTATTCTAAATACAAGTATAAATGAAACAATTGAAATCGGTAAATATTAAAATCGTAAACAAAGCTTAAATGAAACAAGCAAATAAATTCAATTTCATTTATTTGAGGAACTCATTGTTAGTTTGCAACAATCAATACAAGAACTCATTCTCAGGTTTTAGATGGAAAATTGCAATAATTACCTTCATTATTACAAATTAATATGTATAAAGCTTATTTCAATATTTTCAAATTTGTTTGGATATTCTTTTGCATGTTTATGACATTTAAATTGCTACAATTATTTCTTTATATTTATTCGTGTTTACAAGAGATTTTCATTATGTAACCAGTTAAACGTCTATGTCAACACCGTTACATAACTTCAAAAACAAAAATTGGACACAAAATATTAATTTAATATTCACATATTGTTTTATAAATAAAACAAAATATGAGATATTGGTTATACTGTTACATAACCTAAAAAACAAGTTGTTTACAAAATATTAATTTATTAGTTCTAACAAATATACAGTGTTTCAATAAGCTAATGCACTATTGGTAACATTTTTATTTGAAGAAGTACGATTTTTTGTCAAATGAACAAAATTGTGCCATTTTAAATAAAAAATTAGTCATGTCGACAAAAAATTATATCAGCCGTTCTCAAAATTTGAGACAAAATATTTATTTTTTAAATGAACCATACATCTTTTATTGCAAAGAGAATTTTTTTCTTTTTAATAAGGTAATGTAATTTTTTCAAATAAACGAGTTATATACGTTTAAAGACTAAAATTTTGTGAGTTGCTTTAATAGTTAATTTAGACCTGCGGCTATGGAAGCAATTGTAATTTATAAAAAAAAATTGTAGAAAATATGATTTTTTTATGGTTGAAGACATCAGTTACATTAATAACTGTCGGCTCTATTTCCAAACGAGCTGAAATGTGCCTTAAGTTACTTTTTCACCTCTTAACATAGTCACAGATTTATTATTAGGCATAACTTTCAGATGTTTGACATAAGTGAATGCGATTGATCCTTTCTACCTTTTATTTTAAACATAGCAGTACTGTTTATCGTTGCGCATAATCACCAAGTATGCAAACTTCATACTTTTGTCAGAGTCATAGTCGTTGTTTTATTGGAGAAAAGATAGGTACCCGGTACCCTGCAACCTGCAAAGTATTACTAACTTTGTGTTTACATAAGAACTGTTGATTTTGACATGGAAAATAGAGAAGCAATAATTATATCTTCGGTTCACGGTTAACATTTCAGCGAAACAGAAAATAAAATAAAAATGGAAACTTTCAGCTGTCAAAATTATTTTGGCTAGTAAATACAATTTATGAAAACTACATTTAGCAGTTATATATCAACACTATAATTACCTTCTGTAGTTACTAATTACTAATATAATTTAGTAATCAAATAATTTTTAGTGTACTTGAAATATATATTTTACTTCGTATTTTACATACTTGCATGTTAAGAGTTGGAAATGGTCGAAATTTAAGATAAAGACAAAAACTAAAACCTGTTACTATATGTTAAGAGGTGGAAGCTTAAAAAAAGAAGTGATGGTTTTTAATTTAATTTATTTTTTAAATTATTTTGTTAATAAGTATTATAAAATGTTAATTTTACAAAAAAAAATAATTTTTTTCATTGGCGTACTTGGTTCAATTAACTAATAAAACAATTTAAAATATTTTATTTTAAATCGTAAATAACAATATACCGGGTGTAGAAATGGAAAGTGGCGCATAGCGATTTCAATGTTATTTTTTTTCAACTGCTGTATCTCTTTACCTAATCATTTTAGCGCAAAAAGCGTAAGAGTATTAGTTGTTCTGAAATTAAAAAGGCATCCTATATAGTCAACTTACTTCCATAATTATTCATATTTAACGATTTATTAATTAAATAAAATTTAAGGTTTTTTAGAAAAAAAAATAAGACTGCCTTGATAAATGAAACAAATTTTGAAAATTAGTCATAGTGACAATTAATTTTTGAATAATTTCTGTTAATTATAGACCTTATAGTGACTGTTACTACACAAATACCATTCCAAGCATTGAATTTTCTCTTGGGTAGTCAAATTTGCCATTTTCAGAGTCAATCAAAATTTTCTATGACAAGTAATTGTCACTGTCAATAATTTATTCAAAAAATTTTTTCATTTATCAAGGCAATCTTAATTTTTTTTTCTAAAAAACTTTAAATTTTATTTAATTAATAAATCGTTAAATATGAATAATTATGGGAGTAAGTTGACTTTATAGGATGCCTTTTTAATTTCAGAACAAGTTGTACTCTTAGGCTTTTTGCGCTAAAATGATTAGGTAAAGAGATACAGCAGTTGAAAAAAAATAACATTGAAATCGCTATGCGCCACTTTCCATTTCTACACCCGGTATATTTTGTCCCAAATTTTAAGAACTGCTAATACATTTTTTTGGTTGATATAATTAATTTCTAATTTTAAATGATATAATTTATCTCTTTTAACAACACTGGAATCACTTCAAATAAAAAGTTACTAATAGTGAGAAAGGTTATTGAAACTTGTGTATTTAGTGCGAGCCGTGCGTTTTGTTTCCGACTGACTTTGTCCGGGGTCGTTTTTATGCGTCATGGCTTGGTGGGCATGTTGGGTGACCGCGAGTCTGTTTGGGCTGTTGCTAGGAAGGGTGCTGCATGTTGGATCGGTGTTTCCGCTACCCGCGGCGCTCGCGAGAAACTCGGGATTGCGGATGCCAGTTCGCTCTGCTGCATCGGGCAGACACCTAACCGGAACCGGAACCGGCCTCCGGTCTCGGTGCTCATGCTGTAAGTCCACACACTTTATAACCTCCACCCGGATTATAGCCGCAGCTAACTCAGCACCATCTACCTGAGCGCTCTTACACTACCGCGATACCACCAGTATAACATTCCCGATCCAAACGTATAGAACTCTCTTTTCACTCTATTTACTTTTACATAAAAAATTACGCAATTAAAATTTTAATTTAATTAATATTTATATTTTTATACAGGGTATAGCAGAAATATATTAAATATAACCAGTGATAGAACTCGATGAGAGCAACTATATTTATTCGCAACTTTTTCTTGTACCTCAAGCTTCTAGAAATTTAATTAAAAGTCTTCAAAGTTCTCTATTCATAAAGTAACTGTTACAGCTTATAAGTTTTAAAATAATTAATGGGCCAATTCTGAACATATCTGTAGTCTTACAGATCTGTAAATCTGTAAAAAACTGACAAAAACGAATCTATTTTTGTTGTTTAATATAAAATTATACATAAGAGAGGCTACTTTCAGATTTGTTCAGAATTGACCTATAAATCGATTTATTTGTTATTTACAAAATTTATTTCATTATTCCACACACGTCATTTTCTTCCAATCAGAATGCTTAATTTGATGGAAATATGCAGTTTTGGTAGTCATTATTTCACATCTCATTTTTACCCAATGAGAATGGTTCATTTAATGTCTGTAAGTACTTTTTCAGTGCAGAAATTTGATAAAACTACAGTATGATTCCCAGGGTTACATTTTGTTGATATCATAAATATTATGTTTGAACTTTTGTCATCTGTGAAATAACTAAGCAAATTTAATTCGAGCTATGAATTTATTTGGTAAAATTTACTTATAATTTCTACAAAGTATCGACAACTCGTGTCAAAAATGACTCATGAATGTCATTTTTGACACTCTTTTGTTTGTTACTACGCAACAACTATGCATAAATTTTTCCAATAAATTCTTTGCTCTTTTTATATTATGAAAAAATTTATAAACACACAACAGCAATCACCATGATTTTATTTTGTTGATATGTAAATTTTAGGTTTGAATTGTTGTCATTCGTGAAATAATCAAGTAAATTTAATTATTACTAAAATTTATTCATAATTCCTGCGACTACGCTGTAACTATTCATATTTTTTTCCAATAAATTCATGGCTTTTGTTATATTACTTGTGAAAAGTTTGTGAACTTATACTTGTCAAAAACAATTGTTTCTTTAAAGTTAAGATAAATCAAAAACTTTCGGTTTTGGTTTCAGAAAAATATTTATTACAAAATAATTCTCGATGGCTTAAGCAGAAATTACAAACAAGAGTTATTTTATAATAAATATTTTTGTGAAACCAAATACTTTTTCAACATGTTTTAGGGATTATAGAGGTTTCCATTAATTTTATTAATTGTTTAATTGTTTTTTATCCTTGATCAAATTATTATGTAAATACTTAAGTGAATCCTTAACCTTAACGAAGTGGTAAAAATGGTAAAAAATATTGTTGCTCTCGACGAATTATATCAATGATTAAATTTAATGTACTTATTTCGGTTACAGCCTGTATTTTTTGTAAGTGTAAAAAGGTATATATTTTTGTATACTTGCTAAAGTAAAAAATATTAGTTTAATTAATCATAAACGTAACCTCTATTTTAATATTTATTTTATTACGTAAATTCTCAGAGAGTTAATTAAATTTCTAAAAAACATACGTTAATGAAATGAGTAAAATTAATTATATTTACATTTTTATATTTCTAATTCTGTAACCAACTTTACATTATTGTATATATAGCCTATATTACTAATTTGTTCTTGTAGGTACTAAAGTAGAAACTTTAAATACATAATTTTCTAATCAAAAAAAACCATAAAGAAAAGAAAAAGAATCTTTCCGCCACAGTGGTGTAAGAGCGCAGTTGTCGCTACTCACGAATTTTCTTTGTTTTGCCACTCATTGCTTTGCTAGTGCCACGTGCTATACCACGCCACACGCTACCTGCCATGCTGCTTGGGCCGTCCCCTGATTGGCTGCTCTGCAATGCAGCTTGGGCTTTTGCTATCGCAGCACCACTGACATTGCAGCACCCAACGCACTGCTGTAGAGCGCGCATTGGATACAAAACTGACACCAGATATTGACACCTTATATACGAATCTACTGTAAATTTAACTCAAAACTAAATTTACTTTTAAATTTATATTATACATGTGTTACATATTCAGGGAACTACCCTTTCTTGGAATTATTTAAAACCTGGCGCGAAATTGCATCTATACTTATATGTCATGCTGGTTGCAACATGATTATAAAAGTCAAAATCACATGAAAAAGATACAACCTATCTTAAATATCTTATGATCATTTTATAATCAATTTGATTTACAAAATTAATTATTTTACAATTACTGTTCCAATTTCTTATTGCACTTAACTTTTATTAATCTTTTTTATATTAATGTTGTTATATTTCTAATCTATTTCTATTATTACTATTTACTTTTATGTGAAGTGTATTTATTTTATAAATGTGCATAACATATGTATGTTACTTGTTATTATTATTAGGTTTATTAAATTTTTCTTTAAAATAAACAATACACGAATACATATTAAAAATAAAATCGAATGAAGTAATCTATAAATACATAAGTATTACAATGGAACATATTAATGTCACACAATACCATAAATTAATTAAAAATTGTTAATTAAAATTAACGATCAATTAAAATTTATTTCGAAACATTTTCCAGTTGTAACGTCATTCAAGTCATTATTCATTATTAATAATAATATTTTTATATTACAGGTATTTTATTCTTTTTATTTATTAATTTTGATATAAAGTAACAAAAAAATTGTTTAGTTTTGATATTATAAACAAAGCAATAAGACAAATAATATCTATGAGTGATATTTACTAATCAACTTAGGATCGTATATAAGTGTCACTATCAGTACGGTTCAAAATTATTAGCATTGTCGAGCCGCTGTGTAATTGAATGATTGGATTTGGGCGTCCATAAACACAATGTCGAGTATTTGCTTAGCTTCCCCGCTTATATTGTGGCTTTCCCAAGATATTAACGTCTGCATGCTGTGAATTAATAATTCTCTTCCTTTAGGATTTTTCCCTCGAACTTTTTATAATTTTGCGAGGTAGAATTTTTCTGGTTTGTTGTACATTTTTAAAGGTTTTTCTCAAATGCGTTGCGTTTTGTATTTTCTATTTTGGAATTTTCCGTAGACTAGAACCAGTGAGATGATAAGATCTGTAGGTATAAAAGTGCTTGCTCCAATCTCTATTACGACAATTTACATTTTTATCGGTTAGTTTATATATGAAGATTCACAGAAAAAACAACATCACTATCATTGTCATATTGTACATGATACATACCAACACACAATTCTCTTTTCTAGATTTTTCAGAGATTATGTAGAATTTGTAATCGCAACTAAGTAGCACGATGCTGAAACACAAACTGAAAGGTAAACTACAGAATAATTCTGCGGTCTTGGAGCAATAGATGGAATGCATTTACTCTAGAATATTTATAAGTTATTTATCACCACTATTAACACAAAATAAATTAAAAAATAACCAATTATTACAAAGAAATTCTAAAAACATTTAAGTCTATCTGAAAATCTTTCACAGAAATGAGAAAATCCTTTTCATTCTTGAATTGTTTACCTCTGAAGTTTTAAGAGTGGATTTTATATTTTATTTAAAGGATTGGAAGAACTGGAAAAGATTCATATTAATTTTTAAACGTGGGATCCTCTTACAATAAAATCTGTTTCAAAAATATAATACCAGTTGTAGTAAACAGTAATCATTTTACAGAATTGTTTTTTTATTATATTTAACAAATGCATTTACTGTTACTTTTGTGTTTTTATTTACCTTATAAGTAAATTATGAATTAATTTGTATCTTTTATTCGTTATATTTTTTCATGAACTGGATTTTGAATAAAGAATGGTTTTATTAATCAGATTTTTTTCGGTTACGTTTGCCCAGGTTTTTAGTGATAATAAATTATATTTATTATGTAATATAATTAATATTAGTGTACAACATTATATGATTTCTAGGGAGTTGTGGAACCTACAGGTTTCGCGCGCTTTTTTGAATTAAATTTGTTAGCTGTAATTCCCCTCTGATGTTGCAAATGTGGTGAACATATGAATATTCCCGCGTCATATGCATTCCTATAGCAGTAGTATCCACGTTCGCTACATGCTGTACTACATGTACTTGTAATGTGGTTTGTCCTGTATATTGATCGTGCTGACGACCGCAATGGCCGGCGAAATGCCGATATTGTAATTTCTTTACTATCAGCGTTAATAGCTACATACGTGTTCAGCACTGCGCACATTCCAATGTGTCCATCTGTGGAGCACGAGATCAAAGATTCAATAGACTAATAGAGCTAGAATAGCTACACATTGTGACGTATCTATGTGCTACTGCATACCTAGACACACTACATAGACAAGATTAACGTTTGCCAAAAATGACACACGAGTTCTAACTAATTCAGAAATTTATCCTCAATTTTTGATATTCAGAATCCATTAAGTCAAAATCAATAAAATTTTAGAAGAAGACATACAAAATTTGAAACTCATCTGATATAAAACAAAAAAAGTTGAAATTGAGAAAAGTACAGTTCCAGTTCTGTTTTACCGATTTTTACCAGAAATTAAGCAATTGATACCTTTGATTTTAGAAGTTTATACATATAAGAAGTTTTATAAACATGCGTTCAGCCAAATTGCTTTAGATGTGTCCACATATATCCAGACAGATTGGCAAGAAAACATCAACTTAAAAATATTCAAAACTACTATATTTTTAAAAAATATTTGAAAGAAGAAATGTGGAATTTGAAATTGGTTCTTTATGAAAATACAAAAATGTATTTAGAAAGAATTAAATCAAAATTTAAAATGACTAATGAATTCCTCAGACTCAATCAAATCAAATTTTAATTTAAAAATGCTTTAGAACTGATGTTAAATGGAATTTCCTGGAATTTATGGACAGAAGAATTTAAAAGGGAAAGGAATTTGGAAAGAGAAATACAAAATTTAAATCGGCTAATGAATTCTACAACTTTGTTTTTAAATTCAGATGAACTTTATCAAGATTATTGTTACACTTTCAAATCAGTCTTATTGTTTGTACAAAGAATGTCTAAAAATATTTGGAAACAATAAGTTAGAACTCCGACACGAAACCCATCATGCTAGCATCCACATTTTTGGCAAACCTCCCTTTCCGCAATTAATCTCTGTTGTGGTTAGAAGTTCCGCTGGTCATCCAACCACGTCGACAACGACTGGACCCCCACCCGTTCGCGGCCTCGCATCAACTCGGCCATCTTCATCAGCAACAGCGGGCCTGGCTTCGAGGCGGCCGAGTGGTTCCGGCGCCACGGCTCGCAGTCCCGGCTGTGCCGCAAGGCGCGCAGCGTCGACAACATCTCCGACGAGGACCAGAAGCACTTCGGGCTGCCCATGCTCTCCGTGTCCGGGCCCTCGCCGCCCGACGAAGAGGACAGTGCAGCGGAAAACACGGACGAGTGTCTTTAGATACTGTTTTCTACTATCAACGTACTGTGTACTGTTGTTTTTCTATGGACATAACGACTACACTGGTCACTTTACAGGTTTATGATTGCGAAGTAATTAAGGTAGAACACTTAGTTATTGGGGGTTTTTTACTGTTGGAAGTTAACAACACAAGTTTTACATTTTATTATAAAATTAGATGTAATGACGGATTTTATTATGGCTCTAACACCGCGGATACAATTCTTATGCAATTTGTAAAGTCAAACAATATGAACAATATTATTATTAAAAATAATATCATGTACTATTGCTTGGCTATTAATAATAATTTATATTAACAGCTTTACCTCCGCAATTATAACTTATGATACCTTTGTAGAAACCAAATTTGGACATGATTAGTTTTCGAATGAGAAAACGTCTAAAATCATTTTTAATGGTTGCCTACATATAACGATATATACTTAACAAAAAAATAATATGTAACGATTTTTAAAAAATAATAAAATGTCCACATATCGAAAAAAAATGGCATAGGGCCGGTCAGAAAATTTAAAAATAAAAAAGAAACTCTATAAATAAATGTTGTTTTAAAATATAATATTTAGCAAGATATCAAAAATGATTGTCAATTATTTCATGATATAGAATGTCATATAACACCTATTGAGAATAATCGAATGTATTTTCAGTAACAAGCTCCAATTTAAAATGGAGACATATAAAAAAAAGACTTCAAAACACCTATATAAAATTTAATTCTGAATTCTATTTATTTATTGAAATTCGGACTCTCAATAGGACAAAAGTCCCAATTACAGAGAGTCTCAAGTACAAAAAAATGAGTATACTTAGTTCTGAAAGGCTGGCCCTGTGTAGGCGTGTTTTTTATCACACAAATACATATTTTGAACAAGATATTTTACAAATAATGTAATAATTTAGTTTCTATATAAAATATATAAAATTGTATACATAATTATAAATGGAAAGTACTCCAATATGTATTCATAACTTGTACATCTCTTGATCAAAATATTGTATTTGTTAACACGCTGTATATAATTTTAAATATTGAGATAATTTTATAGTCTCAAAAATTTTGATTTTGTATACTTCTTCCTCATAATTATTAGTAAACCTATGTGTACAACAAAAATGTGTTTGTATCTTTAATTTTATTTATTCATAAAAATCATCGATAAGATAATTTCCAATAGGAAAAAATTCGCCAATATATCTTCATTAGGAATTGCACTAACTATACTAAATGGTACTTGAAATGCAAACTTTTTATTTCTATATTGTATATGGAGATAATAGTATTCTTATTTTTTTGTACCAGTGTACCTACCAACTCATATCATATTATGTATCTGTCACATTTGTGGAACAACGTTACATATTTTTTAAGATTGGGACCATAAGTCATTGTTTGAGCTTTAAGCTAATCCTTCCGGATTTCAAAAGTAGAGTATCTATTGTAGTAAGAGTAGGATAACGCACATCCTATATCTATAGTGGGTCCAACAACAGTTCTTCTACAGTGATAACGATATGAGTGTTTCAGAGGGATCCATGTTCCCAGAACGAAGCAGTATCGCATGAGCTTATCTTTCGTAAATTATCACTGTGATTCTAATGAATATGCCTTTAACTTAACAATTAATAAATAAGTACTCCACTTTTCAATCTATTTGAATACAGCTGTAAGACTGTCAGAATGATGTATGGCTGGTGATATGGTCCTTTTTGTGTAATGCAATAAAATATTTAAACTCTTCTTTGCTTTATTGATTTTATATCATTTCAAATTTGTAACATTGTAAATATCTGATCTCACTTAAATTTGTCTCATAGAATAAAACATATTGCTTAGAAAATTCTCAGTTTATTACTGCTTTTGTACAGAATAAGAGGAATAATTTATTATACAACCTCAACCTATATAATTAATTGAACTATCCATATCCTTTTAAATTTTTCTTCAAGAATTTTGTTATTCCTTTGGTTTAAAAGTCTTTCCCAAAATACAAACGATATTTTCAATTCACTATTTGAAAAGTTATAATCGTTCACCAAGTGATTTGTATAAATAGCAAAAGAAAATAATATTCGTTTGATTTGTTATTTCTTGTCTTATTTTTAAATTCCCGCACAAAATAAAATTGTAGCTAACTTCCTGAATAAAATTCCAGTATAACCAACAACAAAATATAAATTGTTTTCTCGTTGAGTACAATAATACATTCAAAGGAGGCATATAAAATTAAAACTCATGTAATAAAGCAAACCTTCAATAATGTACTTTTATTTTACTTTCTTAGGTTCTATTTATTCTTGTTTATATATGCATTCTATATATTTTTTTGGTGGTACTGAGAAACAGTTGGCTACACTGTGCAGTGCTATTTTCATTCCATTTGTATTGAACAAAATGGTTGCTTGGCATTGATTTTGTTCTGTACAAAATATAACCTTTGTCATTGTATTTTCTTATATAATTTAGTACAATTCGCGTTATGTATTAGTTTAAATAATATTTTACAGTGCAAAATTTCCAAAATGAATTACTTCCCCAAATTTGGCAATTCTGTTGGTTTCGTGTATTTCGATAACTCAGCAAACAATTCTACTGGTTTGAGTGAAAGCTTTGATTACATAGAATTCAATTCAGGATCACCAAAAGGAAATTTTTCACCTTCTGGTAGTAGTAGTCCACAACAACACCGAAATCGTAATAATTTTCGAGGAAAGTGCAATAATAAACGCTACAATCGTTATCACAACAGCAACAATAACTACAGACATCCTAGAGATAGTTTCAATAATAGTTATAATTCTTACAATAACAGTCCAAAACATAATAAGGTACAGTTACTTTCGGGGTAAATTCTTTGCTTTTATAAATTTTCTTTCTAACGTACTATTACAGCAAAATGATAACGGTATGTCAGCGTATTATCATCAGTCAATGATAGAGGATCCTTGGGCAGAATTAGAAAGAGAAATGGATCCTAATCGGGATCATTCAGAACGTAGTGATGTAGATTCAAACGTTAATAACGTAGAGGACGAAAATACGGAAACTGATTCTAAAGACGATAGTCAGGTTTCTGCCGAGGAAAGTTCTTGAACCAATTAAAAATTTATTCATTTTCTAATTGGAATTTATATATAACATTAATTTATTGTAAATAAGTTTTTATTATATTTCATTAATAATTCGCAATCATTGTAGTTTTATAAAATAAAAATTTTATTTGTGATGTATTTACACATCCATCAAATGTTTTTAAAAATACGTTATAATATAAAAATATTGTGCAGTCATTAAGAAACGTAACATATTTTACAATATAAATATAAATTTTTCTTTAGGTACATTTGTTAAATTATTTATTCCTTGTTAAAAAATTATCAAAAAAAATCCCAAAACTAAAAATGTATAGTAGATGTAGTTGTACAGAATCTTGAATTACATTTTGAACGACCGCGCTTTCTAGAAAATTTTTGTTGCGAAATTCCTCCGATAGATGGCCGTACCGTGTCAGAACGCCTGACCGGAATTCGGTAAGTCAGATTGTTTGATTTAGCCTACAAGCAGCACATGCGCAATATGTTTAGCATGTTGAATACTCTCGGCTCTGATCAAACAAGCAATACTACAGGCAGTTAGATAGTTTGTGTGGAGGAGATATGTTGTGTTAGAATGAGATAAAACCTGTTGCTATGTTATGAAAAATGTATATACTTCCAATGACCAAATGTGTTTTTGTTTCGTGTGTAAAACTCTGTTTTTGATGTTACTATGGTGATAATAGTGCTGTAACAATGGGAAGCGCAAGTTCAACGCGAAGTGAATCTCCAATTACAACTTCACCAGAAACAATTAAAACACAACACCATGTCCGACAAGCCAGCATACGAGCAAAGCAACCCATGCCAGATCCCAATGAGCTGGAAAGAAGGTTTACCAAAGTTCTGGTAAGATTCTTCCAAAGTTTTAAAGCTTGTCAACATGGACACTTGTTGATTAAAACTTCTACAAGTAACTTTGTAGCGTGTTCTTACTGTTACTGTAAATTATTGTCAAAAAAGTTCTATCAAAAAAAGTAAAGTTCATGCGGGCAAGAACTTGAGACAATTTACTGAAATATTGCTTTTAATTAACCTATCCATAAATTAATCAACATGCAAATTTTGCATTTGTTCGTGCAGTGTTAAATGTACTGGTTAGTTGAGGACTCGGAATATTTTAATATCAAATTCCATTTTGTGGGTTGAGGTGATCAGAACGCCTGGGTAGAACTGTCTCGTTGGGAGATTATGACAACCGTTGGAATGCAGTATATCTACCTAACATACCACCCCCTCTATTGTCGTGATTTATTTAAAACATTCATCGGACTTACCAGTCACGTTTTCAATTTTTAGTTGTTGCTATTTTGTTTATTTGATATCGTCATGGTGAAAGAAATGGTTTGATTTATTCTTTTTGAATATGACTCACATTGTTTTAATAACAGCGCGTATTGTACTCTTGTTTTTGTGCTTTGATTACCGTTTGTTCGAGTATCATTTATCAATTGTTGAATATGCACAAACAATAGAGAATTACAATGCTCATTCATTTATTTTCATGCCGTACATATTTTTAATATAAAAATGAAAGCCTTTGCAAACAATGTTTAATTTTTATCTCTCGCCATCTGGGTAGATGTGACGAATAGCAGTTCGGCCGAATAACCAAATAACGAATATTCGGCGAAATATTTATTCGGTTTTGGTCCCATCTCTAGTTTATACACCGTGTTTAAATTCATGTATCCAATAGAGAAAAAATAATAAATTTAATACATAAAAAACATTCAATTATACTTATAATAGCGATGTATTGTACAATCTATTTTTTAGAATCCGTTCAGGTAAACAAGTTTGTAAGATATTTTGAGTTTATTTAAAACTTTTTATCTGAAAATTCTTCCTGTAATGACTCACGCGATAAGTGTAGCGATTGTTTACGTTTTGAAGTGGCTAATAGGCCATAATTTTTAATAATTGTCGAAGTTTTATCTCCACATGAGGTCATGGAACTTACCACAGGGGTTACACTTCTGTGTAGGGTGTGTGAAGCCCTTGTTCAACTGTTTTTTCAAAGCCTGCTCTGTGGAGAGCCCTTCAGTGGATGGCGATACCCGTATGACAGATACGGCCTTTGATAACACTTTTTCCTGAACTTTTTGTTTAACGGTAGCGCAAAAAATGTTAAATTTGTTTTTGATGTTTCGCCTGGGTGGCGTGATCTAAAAATAAAATACGATAAGAAAAGGGAGGAGACAGATTAGATATTTTGGCGCCGAGGAAAATACGTCGAAAGAACAAAAAGTTGTAGGAATTGCATTCCATCGTGTTGCGTCCGTATCGGGCTTTATATGTACAGAATATTTCAAATAGTTCTTTTTTATCTTTACAGCTATTCCTTTTATTGTTGATATAGTCTTCTACGTATTTTACACAATTTTTTTATTGAATATATTCTTTTCAAAATATTGAAGATATTATGTGCAATATATTGCACATCTGCCTTTATTCCGCTTTATTCATTTTTTATTTTAAATATTCCTTTATCCAGACGAGAATGTGTATAGTGTATTGTAAAATGTTGAAGTAGAAAACTATTGATTTGTACTACTTTAGATATTGTTTTTATCGAACTATTTGTCCTACTTTCATACAAAGAAATTTTGAATAAAATTCTTGAGTTATTGATTAACTTGCAGCTGCTTAAATCCTATAAAATTGTTTATGTTTTTATAATACCTATATACCAATTATAAAACTTAAAAATATTTTAATATGAACATTCTAAATTTTTAGGGACAATGTAACTTATTTTAACTATTCTTAAAAAAATCTTTTCATTACCCATCATAGGGAATTTGTCAAATGTCGTCTTTCGGACACTGTAACTGGCGTAGAGTGCCCCACATGGTCAATTTTATTTAGAAAATGGTAAAGAATTTGATTTGGCACAACATATACATTGCTCTCCATTTTTTTTTTGTTTAAGTTAATTAAACTAAAATTGTTGTTTTCATAACTCGATTTTCAATCCATCTATTATTATTTACCTGATTTGTTCTTTAAAGAATTTGAATTTGTAATGCTTTGTAATGAAGATGAGTTACTATTTTGTGCAATGTAAAGATGAGGGTTTAATTGAATGTTTCTTCTAAATCGCTCAATGCGAGTAAATGAATGAATCGGGACGATAATGAAGTCGTGTTTAAGTCATTAGGGAGACTTCTCTGGAAATCAGCTTCAGAGTGAGTGTATGTGTGGTCGACACGAGTATCACATCACCAAAACGAACAAACAAATGCAACAGCTACCACTGGAATGCACAAGTAGATTTTCATTCAATTCTACACATTCAGTATTTATTAATTCTATCGAGATTCTGTATAGATAATAGAAAATGGAAAAATATATATTCAAATCAATTTGAGAATACAATAATTATTATAAATAGTAGTGACGAATAGTTATGGTCGGTCCATAATAACGTTTAATTATTTCATAAATACAAGTCTTAATTTTCAAATTTTGTTACATTTAGTTGTCTAGGTAGTACAGTAACAGGTATGATTGAATTTAAAAATGTAAACATATCAACAATATGACATTAAAAAATAAAATGCCCAATCAGATTATGTACAATAATAAAATTTTATTTAATAATAAAAGAAACATACTCTTTCTGTGCAATCTACAGTTCGTTTTATATAGTGTAACGCGAGGTGTAACGAAATTAAAACAAATAAAATATCGCTATTTACTTACAATATACTGTAGGCTTCTTGTAGAGGCTATATAAGCTAACTTCCTAACTAACTGCAAGTAAATAAACTTTATTTGTACCTGCTGTAAACATAGGAACTGAAACTCTTATCTGCATACCAGAAAAACCTGCTGTCATTCATCAAAAGTAAACATTAAATTTAAAATCCAAAGATATTAGGTATCTATGTCCACCCATTTAAATTATATTTCAAATTTCAAAAGAATTCAGTTCTATCACAGTTTGCTTTGCCCACGTGCAAAAAAAGATCAATCAAAAAGCATTTGAGGCATGCCTCAAGACCTCTTTTACTGAGGTAGGCAGTGCACCAAGAGAAAAATCTATAAACGCTGTAAGCATTGTAAAAACAGCACAGCCGTACAGACACATTGATGAAGTGTGAGGCAGGTGAATTTTTGCCTCTGAATTTCTGTAGTCGCCATTGCCGTGGACGTATGAATGCTTTATTCGACATTATATATGATAGAGAGAACAGTGGGAATTCGAAAACTAGGTTTTATGGACATATTGCATGGTAAATTTAAAATATCTAGAATATTGGAATTTAAAAATACAATGCAAATTTCTCCTCTTCTCATTTTGTATGGTGAGGCACATCCCCCGGCTAGTCGCCATTGTTTTAGAGTTGTAGGACAAAAAATGTAGAATATTTCATAATATACTCGTACATACCTATACCATAAAATTAAAAAAGATTACTGATTTTCATTATACATTGTTTGCAGAAATACAAGCAAAATTGTTATTAAAATTTGTATGATTCATATTTTGATGATGTGTTATTGTCTATATTTTTGGGCATATTGCATAAAAATACTTATTTTTAGAACTTACGTTGTTCTTGTTTTTTATTTATGCAAAAATAGTTATAATTTTTTATAAAGTTATTTCCTACATTCATGTTAAGCAAAAAAAAAATATCTACATGATCTTTTTGGCCTTGACTGGGGTTGAACCCGAATCCGCCTATCTGCAAGCTGTTACCTTTTACTTATTGTGTGTAAAATCAGCAAGAAATCAAAAGATTTTTATTGGTGAGTGATGGCCGAAACTTTTCAATTTTCGACAGTGATATGACGGAATTAGATTTAGGTTGGAATTAGCATGTCATGATTATAATTTATGCGATATTACACCCATTTTATACAGACAGAATCGAGACGAAATGTTTATGAGATACAGTCATCTATGAGTCATAATTAAGTCAGCATGTCAAAATATAAAATCGTAGAAAAATACTCGTAATATAGGTGTGTTCTTTGTCGGTATTTGGTATACTTATTATAAATAACAGTTTTTGTTGTGAAATAGATCAAAATTTTTAAATTAGTCTTATAAATTACTTCTAGTATGTAAAAATACTTTCTATACCAACGGAAATTTTAATTTATTTAATACTGTTCGATTGTTAATTTATATTTTGAATTTGAATTTTTGTTATTTAAATATTTTTTAAAATTTTCAATGTATTTCTCAAAACAAATGACTATCGATATAATCATTATGTGTATCAACAAAAACAATGTGTGGTATTCTTTCAAAATTTGTTGTAATTATCTAAATAGCTGACATTTTTCATGTATCAGCGTTGGAATTTGATTTTTTGGAAAGCTTGGTGAACTTTATCTGCTAGAAGCCGTCTCTCCATATATGAAAACCTACCTGACTCGAAAAGTAAAATAAACAACCTGTGTGTAGGAGTTGTCTCGTATTCTTCACTCTAGGTCCATTCCATTCTTCGTCTCGTTACTTCGTTCCTCACATGATAATCTCCTCGTAAAATATCTACATTATATCCTGACACTTTCCTACCTGCATATTTCATTTATTATCTACGCGAATGTGAGCTATGTTTAATTAACTTGTCAAATTTAATATACGAACTGGATTTTTAAATAAATTTAACTATTTCTTTTATTGCATTCTCTAAAGTGACGATTTATAGACGCACCTTCTCAATATAAATATATAATTATAGATATCAGCGATAAAGCAAATAATAAATTGTGAGTACCTCGTCATTTCTAGCAGAAACAGGACATTTAGTTTCAGAACTACAATAGTATTCAGAACGGTAAGGATATTTTTCCGATTGAGTATCGGTATGCCTTACAATTCGTGATGTGTTAACTATTTTTTGCTCGATCTAAATTAAATTTCACTCAGTATCAGTAAAAAGTATCCAAAGACCAAAATATGGTGTTTTCCAAACATTGAAAAATTGTAAAATGGAACGAATCCTATCAATTGTGGTTTTACTTTCGTGTTAAAAATAAGTGCGAAAGTAATTCGTTAGGTATCGCCTCGGGTATCGCTTTTGTCACCGCGACCTAGAGTCTATTATGACACAGCCCTTACTTAGTTTTCCGGAAACAGGTCCAGTTTTCTGATGAAGCCATTTATAGTTCCAGGAATCAAGTTCTTAATCTGATCTGCTGTAAGATACCAACTTATCTATTTGATTGAGTTTCTGAGTGGTTACAGCTGTTAAACAGTATGTGTTCTGACGATTCTTCATCCTCTTCACAGAGTCGACAGATGTCATTTTCAGCTTTATCAATTTTGTACAAATGGTATTTTAAAGGACAATAAGGTCTTTTTGCTGAGAATTAGTAGTTCCTTGATGTTTGCCGTAGCTGGAAAAATGAATTTTCTTGCTTGAGAAGTGTTTTCCCAAAATGAGGATATAACAAATTTTTCCCAGTATTTGGCCACCTTCTTCGCTTCGTGGAAGACCACATGAAGGTTCCGGTCCTTAGTATGAGTTTAGCTCCTTTTTTGCATATTGTTCAGCTTTCTCGTTTTCTAGGATTCCCTCGTGTCCTGATACCCACCATAGGGTTGACGTTGTTTACTTTGGAAAGATTTTGGAGGGTGTCCATGCAGATCCAGACCAGCTTTGATTTACAAGTGAAGGCATTTAGTGCCTTTAAAGCTGCCTGGCTGTCTGTTATTATATTGATTCGTGCTCCTTTTAGACAAATGAGTGTCAAAAAGACAATTATTGTCTAAGATCGGTATGCCGTATCATTCATAATGTGTATACTATTTTTTGCTCGATTTAAATTAAATTTCCTTCAATATCAGTAAAAGAATCCAAAATATGGTATTTTCCAAACATTCGTTCCATTTTGCAATTTTTCAAAATCCTATCACTTGTGGTTGTGTTTTCGTGTTAGAAATAACTGCGAAAATAATTTGTAGGTACCTATCATTATTTATTAATAATTGTAATATTCTAGTATTCGTAACTGCACTTTTAATTTAATAACTATAAATAAAATTTGTTACCGTTTTGCTAGTTGAAGCAACCAGTAAAATCATCTAACTGCCTCGAAAATCCAGCCAATAAACCCTTTTTATTGCCCGACCGTGCAAAAACATTTCGATTAGTTATAGTTTTTCAGTATTTTTACGGACTTCTTCATATTTAAGGGAGGTATTCTATTCTTACCGATTTTGACTTATTTATTTTCACATTTTCAATTAAAACTATTTCCAATTAAAATTGAATCTTACAAAATAGAATAGAATTTAAGTTTTTAACTAAAAGATATTTGTCAAAATCTTGAAATATCAAATTCGATATGATATCATATCATTTAACTACCATATATGGGTGTATACCGATCGGAAATTATAGATATCAATTTAAAAATTAACTTATCTGTGATATTATGTCGCATGCTTATAAAAAAATAAAAAAATAATTTATCTGGTATGAGTTTTCAAAATAATGAAAAGCAAATAGTACATTATCTGCTATAAATTATTAACAGTATTTTTATCATATATATTTTATCATTTTCCGTTTTTACACTGCTGATAAAAATTTCATATCTATACATTTGTTTATTTTGTAATTTCTTTTTCTGTTTTTCTTTGCAACAATTATAATGAATAATTCTGTAAAAACTATATACTTAAATAACAATTTATGTAATTGTAACCGTGTCTGGGTGACGTGGAGACAATTATATGCTATGAAAAATTCTATTTGAAGGTCATGGCTCATGGCTCAATATCAGAGATAATATTGCTGTTTATTTTTTCCCGAGGTATTATGTACACCCGATATACTCACACTATAACACGATAGTGTCGTTATCTCGATAAGGACATGTTGCGTGCAAAATATTATATTTTAGTTGATTATATTGTTGCGTGTTGCCTTGAGGATCGCGTACTTCTGTAATTAATTACTAAATTAATTATTTACAGGAAATCCTAAAAACTGTTTTATTGCACATTAAAGGGCCATCAGTTTGATAAGAAAATGACAAATTAACGCGACAAAATAGTTATTTTTTGATAAATTTGTTGGTACAGATTTAAATCGTTATTTAATATGAAGAAAAATTGTGATTTAAATCAAGTGATTTAAAAAAATCAAATTTTATAAAATATGAAATTTTGTTCAAATTATTATTTTTTCTTCAAACCTCATAAAAGTGACATCTTTTGTGACTTGAATGACAAGATTATACTTTAATTTCTTTGCCACCGGAATAGAAATTTTTACTTTTACACCGGCGGAGTACAAATAAAATAAATAATTATTCATAGAAACTATGTAGAATTCGCAAATAAGAATTAACGTCCAATTAAAATCCGTAATATAAAATTTATAATTTTAGGGTTTCACGATAGTTTTTTGAAGAATAGTATAATCGCGATATTAAAAAAAAAAATAGGCCTTTTCATGTTATCGAACAGTTCACATTACCGACGGTTTATAAAATTTAAGATAATATCGATAATAATTCAAATACACTTATGAAATAATTATACATAAATACAAAACACATAACACATATTTTTAAGTTTTACGTTGTTGAAAAGACCATTTTTGACAGTTTAGCTAATTTTAAAGTGCGTTTCATGATTTTTTCCAAACCTGGTTATTTGTTTTACTAGGCAAAATATAACAGTTTTACTACATCAGCTAAAGTTTCTTCCACTTCAATATCTACATATGTCATAAAAAGCCTTTATCTATATATGTCAGAACACACCTAGCAATATGACATTTTTAAAGTGTAATTAACACATCATTTTCCGTTGTCTGTTTCCCCTGTTTTCAATTTTCCCTTCCTCGTTTCCCTTTGTTCTACCTATCAACCTCACGGGAATCGAATCCCGCACCCCACAATCGATAATGCATAACAGAGCGCTTTGTGACATGAGTGTACCCCATAGGACAGTAAAGAGTTGTTAATCGGAGTGTACTTCACTTTGTGAATATGGGTGGGAGATATTTAACTCGATCGATCTGTCTGCGTGATTACTTATTGGAGAGAATATCTATAAACGGATAATTTTTTTAAAAAATTGGCAAGAGGATAAATAAATTTAGCCTTCTATGAAGCAAATATTGAATTAAAGTGGACTGGTTTTCAGATTTTCTTATTTTATTATCCGAACTATGAAAATTAAATGAGCTTTAAAATCTCGAATAAGAGGCATTGAGATTTAATCACATTTTATAGAGAAAAATCTTCAGTACATGGGTACGATTGAGGTGGTAATATGTGAAAATAGGATTTTTTAAAAGAAATTGTGATGGAAATAAATATTTTTCAATGACTACATTTTCTTGCACCTCTTTTAATAGTCTGCTACTTACGACTCAACATTTTTTACAATACACATGCGCCTATACATTAATAACCGTCTAAAAATTTGTTGAGTGATACAATTATTCAGTTATGATTAGTTATGTTTGTGACTATTTTAAACAAAGCGATAAAATTTCAAAAACTTATTTGGACACCTGCAATATACATCAATCTACTTCGCCAAAATCATAAAATAGGGGTTTTCCACAAGAATGGAAAACGCGAGGGAAAACGTAACCTAGCGATACCCAATAACATTATAACAAATAACGATACACTGTGACGTTATTTTTTTTCGTGATTTATTAAAAAAATTTAAAAATAAAAATACAGGCCTAACATTTTTATTTAATGATTAATTTTTAAAATATTTAAAAATGATAAACTCCAATGACAAACGCATCATAATTGACAAACAACACATTTTTTCGGTAGCTCTTCTTTTTTTGCCAGCACTATAAAATATTAAAAAAAATAATGGTACCACAAAATGTTTCTTTTTCGAAAACCTTTTCTTATTTTCGCGAATTAATTTAATTGTTCTATTTAAGTTTAGTTAAGTTGTAATAAAACCTCAGTTTCCCTTTTTTCAAGTTCACACCATTTCATTGGATGTGCACCATTCGTAATAAAGTAAGTAAAATGTTCCCCATTAGCAAATGGGTCTGTGCTAGTGCATGTCCGTTATTCATCAGCCTTCCGCCGATGATGAATCTGTCTTGCGCGATAACAAATGCCGAGAGGGTCGGCACAGCCACAGCCATCTCGGACCGAGTGTACGATACGCGGCTAATTCCAGTAATTGGACAATCATGGATCACGCAGACATTTGAATGGATGGCGAGGGAGTGCCCCTCCGCGGTCATCAACACGGACACAGCAGTTTTTGTTGGAATACAGACACATCAATGGTTATAGGAGGAATATTACACTACAGTTGTTATAGCGTTAATATAGTTTATATGTGAAGATCGTACTAAGTAATAAATATTATATAAGTTGTAAAGGAATTGAGTTGAGTTCGAAATCGGACACAGCAGTTTTTGTTGGAATACAGACACATCAATGGTTATTCGTTATTCTTCATGAGGGTTATTGCACGGCAGTTGTTAATATAGTTTATATGTGAAGATCGTTCTAAATAATTAATATAGGTTTGTAAAGGAATTGAGTGGAGTTTTAGATCTATGGTTCGATATCGATACCTAACTATTAAGAAAATAATAAATACCGGTTTGTCCGAGTGGTTTGGTACCTACTATAAGCTGTAGGCTTTAGGCTAACAACATGATTCACAAAAATGCAAGTAATTATCATGGAACCGGTAAAGATGCAGCGCGAATGTTCTACTTTTGATATCTAAGTGCTACTGCACTTTTTTAATTGTTTTACAAGCAATTTACATATTTTATTTCACAAACGAAAACAAAATCTGTAATAACACCAAAACGATTCATCTGAATAAAATTAGGAAGTGTAACAAAGAATTTTAAATTTTAATTACACATTTAAATAATATTTCTGTTATATGGCAGATAAAAAGTGATAAAATATCATCTAAGATATTATTATATACAAAACATATTTTGGTTATTATTAATAGTTTTGTAGCAAATAATTAATTTTTTATTTATAATTTGTATTTTTTTATCTTTGATAAAAATCAATGATTTTCATTTAAAAAATCAATTGATTTAAATCAGGTCAACTCTGCTTTTACCCGACCTAAAAGAAAACCACTGAAACCAAGTGTCGAGACCTTAATTGAAAAATATTTTCTTTTAAATTATACATTTTTATTTAATTAAAAGGAACAGAATATAAAATTGGCTACTATGACAGGAAATATAGAAAAATACATATTTAAATAAAGGTAAATTACCTATACAATTTCCACATATTTAAAAATAAAAACTGGTTTCAATTAATGCAATCTTCCTCTTCCGTATTTATATTTTCTTTCATTAAATAAAACAACCCATTTTAATTCTTAACATTTACTATATTAGTGAATAAGAACTCTTGAAACATAAAAAATAATAGAACACCCAAATATTCAAAAAATAAAAATAAACATGCAAAACCCCAAAAACTTTGGTGGGTTAAACTTTTTAAATAAAACCCGGGTTATTTGCATCTTAGTGATAAAGGAATATTGAAATTCAAAATTCTGCTATTATGCCAGTATATTTATAGGTTATGTATTTATAGTATCATGACTTCATTCATTTTCTTTTATAATTTTAAATTATAAATCCTTTAGAAAAATATTAAATGAACAACGCATTACCTCCTGCTACCTGCTATTTATTTCCTGCTTCTTTTTTAAAAAAAGTGTCATAAAATTAAAGGCGTGCAATACATAAAAAATACTTGTTTTAACATTTTTTAAAAATATAAAAAGTTAGTTTTCCGCTTCTTTTAAATTTTTATTTTTTTTGTGTAATAGCATGTTTTTTTCCTATATCTATTATTTTATCTATGTGTTTAAAATTGTTTCAAGATATTGTCAAAGTATGTATCTTTTACCTTAAAAATCTAATCAATCCTATTGTTGAATAAAAAGACAATTTAAAAGAAATATGTTACAGTTAAAATGTAGAATCCAAGTAACGCATAGAATAACTATTATTAAAAAAAATATTAATGAAGAGTATAAAAAAATAATTTTATTGTTGGGATAATATTTTTTTATAATAAGTTGTCTAGACATTTTATAAATTCACGGCTACTGACTATAAAAAAAAAATGAAATGACTCACACAAATTAAATGATCTCTAAATTAAAATGTATATAAATGTTGTTGACGTTGAAATATTGCTGTTTTCAATATTTCCTATTTCACATTTCTTCGATTGCAGTTTGTATGACGTATTGGATGTCGCGTTCACGTATGATTTTCCTGATTTGCGTGTGCTGCTATATTTCATTATTCTGCTGAATTTCCTGAAATATGCTTCGCGTGTTGTAATTTTAAACTGACTAACTGATTTATTTGTTTCAATATCGTTTATCATTTACCAGTAATGTGGTGTAATTTAGCAAGATATTTCATTCTCTGACACAAGAAGAAAGGAGGAAATTATTTTCGTAGAAGCATATTTTGCTCATTGCCTTGACACGACATTTCAAAAATGAAAATAGGAAAAAGAATTGAATTATGTTAATTTAATTTTCCATTCTTTGTTATTTCTACAAAAATGTGGTCCGTTAAATTATACACTTTTTTTGCTACACAATTTAAAATTATTTCACTTGAAAGTGAGACCATTCTACGACTAAATGTTCTTCAACTTCCATTCATTTTTTCTCCTCAAATTTCGCTTCGAAATGGATCATCTTTTTAAAATTTTATTAAAATATTTATCATTATCACTATTCCCTATTCTACTACACCTATATAAAGCTTGAAAGTTGCGTATTTCCCACAATCGTGGATTAAAGTGTGAGGTTACCTGCGCCTTAATGTTTTTTTATGTCAAATAACTTTCATGCATGTATTTTTGTTCTGTAACGTTTAACAGTGTGGTTGTAGAAAAAGTATAGTGTGCCACTCGTGCAGATTCACCTATTTCCCAACTTCTCTGATTCCAACTTTCACATCTCGTGAGAAATAGACGACTTTCTGCACACGTTGCACAATATACTATTAATCGCTCAGAACTTATAAAGTGATATAGTTTTCATGTATTTGCTACATACTTCTGATGAAATATATTCTGACAGTTGTCAATCATATACTCAATTTCAAATGTTCCCTACAAAAATTAAAAGCGGACAAATTTTTAATTCTATTAAATTTCTAGATGTTAAAATAATTTCATAAATATAATTTGAATATTCTACGGATAATCGTTTTTGAGTTATTTGAAAAATTGTAAAAACACTACGAGCTACGTACTCTTTCGGCTCTGCCGATTTCAATAAAAAAAATATGAGGTGCACCACTAAATAGCAATCCTATATACAAAATTTCAACGTTCTACGACTAATCATTTTTGAGTTATGCGAGATACAGACGTCACACCGAAATTAGTCAAAATGTTTTTAAGGATAGTCAAAATGGATATTTCCGTTGGAATCCGTTGAAATCTGAAATCTGATTATTTTTTTTGCAATTCCCATACTTCCTTTACTTTGTACAAGGAAGTAAAAAATAATTTATAATCTATGATATATTTTTAAACATACAGGTATTGTATTTGTACTAATGACAGCTGAGTAAAGAAAAGTAAGTACAATACTGACTGGTTCGAACAAGCACAGACAAGAGCTTTGACTGATTGCAGTCACCCTTCAAGCCCTACAGTTCTGCATTATAAACAAACACTTCATATTTTTGAGGGTACTTGTTCGTTTAAATATGCATTCAATAAGAACACACCACTCTTCTTTTGTTTTAGTAAGGGTTATACGTCGACGACTTATGACTGTTATATGGAATGATCAAAAATGATTTATTTCTATAATACAAATCTAATATAAATATACGTCCCTATTTTATGCTCTTAAATTTTTTTAAAAAAATAAAATAAAACATTAAATATAAAAACTAACTTGCTGACAGAGGCCTGTATTCATATTTTCAGTAAAAACACTTTTCTTTTGTTTATCCTGATGTGTATATTGAAGCAGGCCATTGACTTGAAAATATTATTGAAATATTTTTGAAATATAACGGTATAAATAAAATCCGTCAGACTATAACATATTTCCGGTGATAATGGACGTGACAAGATTTACTTTTCATCTAATTATACTCGCTTTATTATTCACAGTGAATGCTTAGCACAAATAAATCAAATTAATTAAACAGTTCAACAGCTACCCATGGAAACAATGGACGATATTGTTTATTTATCGCATTTGAATTCCGGGAATTATCGCAGATTACTAAATGACAGATATTTATATATGTCTATAAATAAATATATCGTTGAATAAATATATTTTTCATTAATAATAATTCTTATTAAAAAAGTCTCATATAATTTTTACCAATTCGTATAAATAAATAAATAGATTACTAATGCCTTATTAATTATTACCTATTGCTTTATACCGAAGAAGATTTATACAAGATGTCATATTTTGGGTACTATACCTAGTATGGAGAGTATACCACAGGTGTCATTTGTATATAATACAGAATTTGACTTATTTGACTTACTCGAAATCAAGTTAAATTATTTTTTTAATTTTGAAATGGAAAATAAATAGAAAATTTTAAACCATTGTTTAAATTAGGTTTTTTTCCGCAAAAATTATTTTAGCAACAATATGTTTATTTTTGCTTCAATATTAAACAAAGCAACAAATTAGAAAAAGTTGAGCAATATTGTTTAATGTATTTTTAAGTTGACAATAACAATTAAAATATCGTTAAACAAATGTGCTTTGTTTTACAAGATACATCTTACAATGTCAAAACATCGAAACAGTTTTTATATATTTTCCATGTTTCATTTTATCGTTTTCAGTTCATTAACTTTCTAATCAAAATCATTTAGTAAACGTGACTTTAATGAGAAAATGTCTAGTTTGCGATAGACAAACTTAAGTGTTAGTTTAAAGATTATTCATATTTGTTTAAGTGTGTAATTTAAGACAAAATAAATATTAATAAGTCACTCACACGTTCTGAGAAAAGGAAGATTTGTCATTTGATAAACAATGGATTATAAGTAGTAAGTTAGGTTAGGTACAAAAATAGAACATGTTTATTGATCAGGTAATTTTCTTTGTTTTACACAAAGAAAATTTTTAAATCTAACTTTCAAATAATATTCCAATGATTTTATTATTTTAAATCACGGTAATAGCATTTAAGTCAAATGATTTAAATTATATTGATTTAAAAAAATCTGATGTTGGACACACCCGATTTTCTTGTATACTAAATTATATGTATATTTTATGCTGCATCTCTTTTAAACGTATTTTGTTACTTTACTTAAAAGTGCGGTTATTCTACTGCTAATCCTTCTGTAATTCCATTCGTTTTATATTTTCGAATATCCCTTAGAAATGGATCATCTTTTATTATTAATAATATAATAATAATAATTAATTATTTTAATCGCTCAAAAACTTGAAAAGAAAGATATTGTTTTCATTTATTTCGTACATATTTCTCACGAAATGTCTTTTGACATAAGTTTTTTATTAAGTTTTGCCAAAAGTAAAAACTATACTATAACTAGATGTTATAGCAATTCTATAAACAAAATTTCAAAAACAATTCAAAAAAACCCTGCGAGCAAAGTGCCCTTTTGGCATTGCCGATTGCAATAGAAAAGGGAGGTGCACAACTAGATGTTATAGCAGTCCTATATACAAAATATCAAAATATTACAGCTAATCATTTTTAAGTTATGCGAGATACATACGTACAAATGTCACGCCTAAACTAGTCAAAATGGTTCCATGAATAGTCAAAAAGTATATTTTCGTTGAAATCTCAAAACCGAAATTTTTCATTGTTTTTGTAATAATATGTGTTTTTTCTGTTTAATTTATTTTGATGCAACCCTGTTTTTAATGTTCTGTGTCTAATGTTGAGATCTAAATTTAATAAAACTTTATATATAATCCCATTAAGAACTTTTAAATGAATTTTGCTCAATAATTTGGCTTTATCTAATGTAATTTCACACCGACCTTTCGCCCTTAGGGACAACCCTTTGTCAGATTAAAATCACTCGAAATTAAATCTACAAATGCTACCCCATTATATAAACCCACCCTAAAATAAAATTATCTGCACGCAAAACACCGCATGTAAATGCAGCGAAACGTTTTAGGAAAATTGCGGTAAACGAATCGTGAAAACTGTCGATGCCCTAAATACATTTAAACTCCCCCATTGTGGTTGCAGTCGTGTAAATGTGTGGGTAATGATCGTACTATATACTTAATGTCAACTCACAATGGTAGAGAGACCGAAGTTAAATGTCAAAATGTAGTAATGAATGCTATTAACATATAAATTTAGATGGGATTGTGCTTTAATGTTACCGATGTCAATATTTGAAACTATTATTATTATTGAAAACAAAATTGTATTCGTACCGTTATGTACGGATTCTATAGAATACATAAGTAATAAAAAGAAGTTTAATAGGCCAATTCTGAACAAATCTGTAAGTCTTACAGATCTGTAAATCTGTAGAAAACTGACAAAAACGCATCTATTTTTGTTGATTAATATAAAATTATACATAAGAGTGGCTACTTTCGTTGCGAATTTGTTTATTATTTACAGATTTACAGATCTGTAAGTTTTACAGATTTGTTCAGAATTGGCCTATTAAACACAATTTAATATTGAAATATATTATCTAAAACATTATTGTAAACAAATCTAATCTAAATTTACTTAATAATTTTTATTTAAATAATAGTAGCCACATGATCCAAAATTTTTATTTTTCGTAGTATATTTTTCCGTTGGCCTTGGCAATTATTTTTTTTTATTTTCGGTGGCAAAATACTGCCTCTTGTTTGCCAATCTCAAGTGGTGATCAATTCGACGCGCTGCCTTTCGAATGATGTGTATGTGATCTATGATGAAGTATGTGACGATAGTACGAGTACTGTTAAATATAATTTAAATATATATATATATATATATATATATATATATAACTAAACGTTGTAAACAATATAGGAATAATTCTGTGTGTTCTTTTTATATTTACAGTACATAAAAACCCCGAAAATGAAATGAAAATGATTTAAGAAGAGATAAATATAATGAAATATTAGTTCTATACAAAAAATGATCAATCAATGAAAACTGGTTAAACTACTTAGCAGATGTGGAAGCAGATTTAACAAGGAAATTGAATTTTGATAAACTTGTTTCTAGTTTAGTAAAACTCAAAGTACTCCAAACTGTATTTAAATAATTATACTTCATTCTATATTCATGTATGCACAATGAATATCAATTTCATTTTGTTACAATTGAACTGAATTGTGAATTTGTTATAAATAAATAAATATAAATATGGCTTTGGGGCGCTAATTATGGTAATCCGGCTCTGGGTACAATAATTACAGTTTTTTCAACTTTGGTATATAAATATTATATTATTATACACTCACATTAACCCTAAAATTGTTTTTATAATTATTTTTTTGTGAATTCATATTTTTCATATTAAAATAAAAATAAATCAAATCAGTTCAGTGGGAGTTCACATATTGAATTCGAGAAAGAAAATCTCATTGCATTTTAAATTAAAATTTGTGTTAGTCTATAAAATATCTTCAAAGTAAATAAATCATATTATTTATTGCCTTGTATCTATATTTACAACTTTATATGTCATATTTAAAAATGTGGATGGAAAACACTATGATATATACAGTAGAAAATATTGTTCTTGAAAGATAATAACTTATTATTTTATTGGTAATTCTATCATTTCCTTTTAGATAGCATCGATATTTCATATTTAATTTTGTAATGAATCATTTGCCAATATAATCACATGTTATTGATCAATATAATCACATACAATTTCTTATAATTAAATTATCAATCATGAAGTCTGAATTATAAGGAAAAATCTCATTCACTTCACGATTCTTACAATTTGCAAACTATGGTTACTGGTTAGCCATTAGATATGAGTGTTTTAGTGATTTCCATGGCTAACTATGATAAATGATTACGTGTTCCGGACATGACGTCACGAAACGGAACTGCGGATGATGGATATTGATATTGAAGAATCATAGAAATGGCTTCAATCATATCAATGAGAAAATATATTTATCCACAACGGCAAATAATATCCCAAGAATTCCATCGTTTTTCATCAATTAATGACCATCATTATAGTTAGTAATTGAATTATATTGACAGTTCAATGGAATAATATAGTTCAATCGTTATGTCAAATTTAAATCTTACCTGTCAAAAGAGTAAAAAGCAAATTATTTTTAAGTAAGTTTTTTTTTACATAAAATGCCGTAGTTCCACAAGTTTGGAATTTTTCATACTTTTCTTTTTTATCTGTCAAAGTGTGATGACATATTTGCATATAATAAACTTATATCTTTCATGTTATAGTTGTGGATAAAGTATAATATTTTCGAATGATTACATTTATTTCGCTGCTGTTCTCATGAGTACTCGTAGTAGCACACATTACATGCTCATTGAATAATGTAGTATTATAAGGACGAAAAACAGTGGTTGTTGTTACTTTTATCAATAAACAATATAATTTTTAAGACACTCTTGAAGTCAAAACAAATTGATTTTTTTTAAAAATATCATGAGAAGTTAATATTTACATGACAACTATCAACACGCGAAATGATTTGTTTTTTGTCTACAGGATGCTAAAGTGTTTTGCATCTAGAAATTTTTTTGATATAATAAAGGGTCACAATTTTATTAAATCTGTCATTTTACTGTCTTCCTTGCTTTCTGACTTCATTTTAATAGTACTAACAACGAATTATTGAAATATTTCATTTGAAAATTAATATAATTTAAAAATTTGTTTGATTTCCGCTGAAGTAATCTAATTCATTTTCTTTTTTCTGTTGTAGGCATCAATGGACCTTCCACCAGATAAGGCCAAATTGCTCAAAAATTACGACTACGAAAAGAAATGGGACATTATTTGCGACCAGGTAAGTCTTATCATAAGACATAACCTACAATACTATAGTACCTATATCTTTATATATAAAAAATAAAATAGTAATTCAAACTGACATACATGAATAAAGTTATCTTTGTGAGCTACTTTTTATCTATTATCATAAATTTAGGATGACCGTGACATATTTTCTAACAATGTGGTTAAAAAACTGACAATCGGATGGATACTGTTAGATGTAATTAAAGACACGTATTGTTGTAAATATTAATCGGCAATTTTTAACGGAAATGAATTACTAATAATGAAAATTAAAAACCGTTATGAGATGTACGGTAAAAGGTGAATGTATTGAAAATAAAATTGATACTCATTTAGTATAATCTAGAACAGCGTTTATATTTATTAAAAAAACTATTATAGTGTTGCCATATATTATTATGATAAGAAATTAAATTTTATAGCATGTATACGTGGAAAATACGGTAATATAAATAAGTGAGAAAATAAGTAATTAACCTAATTCCTAAAAATTATAACAATATTTTAAAATTAATTTATGAAACGGTATCATGAGAATGAATTATGTTATTCCCTACAGAAACGTAATTAAAATTTCAAAACAAAAACAGCTGAACATCTCAGTATAAAAACAAACACCTCTTAATAATAGAGTAGCCCGGTCGTAATTGGCGCTAAAGTCTCGATTTTCGCGCTCGGTTGCGTCGGGAAAACAACACGAATTGGAGACTAGGCTAACGAAACTTGATATTAAACCTGCACTTTCTACGGCGACCTGTAATTGCGTTCAGGAAGCAGAATATCCGGAAAAGGGAAAATATTTTTCAACCGTGAAGAACAATACGATAAATAAATGTCTCCTCGTGATTTTGTAAGAGAAAGTCGCAATAAAGTTATTCAGAGTGTATCAATTGTTAGTTGCGTAACAATGAAAAGTTGTTTTGAATTGCCTTTGTTTGTTTAGAAAATTGATTTCGACCAAGGTTGCCTTTATTTCACAAAATATTAAACATAAAAAATTAAAATCACCACACTTTACTATTATTGGGATCTTCCTCCATAGTAACAAATTAGGAAATTGTTCACTTATAATCAATCCAAAGCTAATTCTGTATAATAGAAACTATAAAAGTTTAAAAAAGTTATTCGTTTTTAAATTATTCGAGTTTTTAAGTGCCATTAACATCTAAGTCACAATATTACACCTTTCTCGCACACATCTACCCTATGCCAAATTCTTGCTACTTCTAACCCTAATGTCAGTGTCAGATGTAATATTAATTTATAGCTAGTAATTAAATATAAATTACAAAGCATATTTCAGGGTTAATCTAAATTTAAAAAAAAAAGTTATTAAATACGGGGCAATTAGGAAAATTTCTGAAAAAAAAAGATTCACGGTATGGAAATTAAAGATCTGTTGAATGACATAGGCAGCAAAATCATGCCAGTGGCTGTCAAAACTCGGACTATAATACTTCTAATCATTTATAAATTATTAATATACTTACTATTTATGCATATTTCCAAGTAAGGAGCACAATATGTAATTATTTAAAACATATTTATATGTAATTGAAATTTCTAGCAAACCCCAACGTTTGAGAACCGAATTACATTAATATCTACGTTACAGATCTCTTAAAAAATATTACGGCTTAACAAATAAGAATTGAGACTTTCTGAAACTACACCTCGCTTTCAAATTAGATAAAGTTTCATATAAAAAAAAAACGCATTAAATGCAGAATACATATAAAATACACTTTTATGATAAAAGCGATACATCTTTTTTATCTGTTTCATTTTTTTGAAATTTTTCATTTATTTTTAATCGTTAAAAGGGTTACCACCGTTTTAAACCAGATAATTTTAAATTTATGTCTGTAATTTTATAAAGACATACATATTTATTGAGGATATTAATATATCAAAATACAAATATACCTACCACTTATATTACAATTTTGTTATTTACTATATATATTTTGAAACCAGTTAGCAGTATTATTACTACGAAATAAAATTTGAATATGCAAATTTATCAGGAAATAAAACTTGACCAGTTACGTAATTTTACGTTTTGGAATACCCAATTTCCAAATAGAAACTATATACATTTTTAATAGCATTTCGTTCGTAATTCGTTAAAGTAAATATTGTGAATGAGTTATTTTAAGAACAGTACATATTGCCAATATTTGAACATTGTTTATTTACTGTCAGGAACCAGTAGATTTGTAAAAAACTGTGAATGAACTTCATTCTAAAAATACAAATGATTATCAGGGTTCTCCTCGAACTAAACTGATTAGGTTCTGAGAATCAATTCTCGCTCTATTTGTTTGTTCAATATTTTTAAACATTTTTGCTCGATATAAATAATTGTAGTGATAGATAAGATTAAGTATGACATATTAAGAGCATTTATGCAATTGCGGTCAACTTCAGAACTAACTCTGAATATCTGTACTATACATCTTCGAACTCGACATAAATAAGAAACAAGAGTCCATATTATTTACATCTTAATTCAATGAACGATAAATTTAAAACATTGTTATAAATTTCAAATGTCGTTTCTTAACTATTTTTCTATAAATAAAATTAAAACTTAACACAATCTGCAATATTATTGCCAATTTTGTTATTAATACAAATAAAATAACAATATTTTTAATCCAACATAACCCAATTTTTCTTTACTTGGGACGCCGAACAGATGCATTATCAAATTTATGGACAGGGCTTAAATTGCGCAGTATAGTGCACGCAGAAGTCAGCTTTACACTTTTAAAACGAAGATATGTAAAACAATTCTGTCTGTATTTGAAATGAAGTTAATACTTTAATATTTTAATAAATACTATTTATAATAGCGATTTCAAATAAGATAATCCTATGAAAACAACAAAAATATATGACAATAGATATGAATACAAACAGCAAACTCTAAACATAATTGCGGGCTTAGCACATATTCCGTTATTATCGATCTCAGTATACTCGTATTCATGCAGCCCTCGTTAGTGGGAGGAGTTTCTTGTGCATCTGTTAGGCGTCCCAAATATAGTGGCATTAAAAACTGAACAAGCACAAGTCACGCAGCGTCCGTAAGATGGGAAGAAATCTCATCACTTCATCATAGTTAATTTGTAACAAGAAGTACGGTGACCATATGAGAATTTAATTACATCTAATTCTAAGCAGAAATGGTTTTAAAAATTGTGACATTTGAGGATCTATTCTATCTATTTTTATAGTAGTAGAGATGAATGAATTCTAAAAATACTTATAACAAAAACTAATCGGTAGTACATCAAGTTCGATGGGTAGAACCTTAGACTGCGTCTGCATTACGTCATTCTGAGAGTTCGCAGAAGTTGGATTGCATGGTTAGTCAACTCTGACTGATCGAGTGTCTACACTTTCTTCTGTAAGACAGAAGTCTTGAGCTGCGCTTGACTGACCTCCTGGTGACTCATGTGATGGTAGAAGATTAAATTTAGACTCTCCTAAACTGACATATATTTATCGTTCAAGATAAATACTCACAATTTAGTGCTTTCTAGTTGAATTCTCCAAACATGAAAGCTTGAAAAACATTTGAAAAATGTGATATTTATTTATTTAAATCCGTATTTTTTAAAACATATTTTCCTTAAAATAAGTAGGCGGGTAAGTGGAGGAGAGATGGACCACATTTTGGATAAATTATTATTATTCTATAACAATGAATAATATTTAAAAACCAATAATTATTTATAACAACATATAATCTAGGCTTACTTATAAGAATAAAGAAGAAAATTTATACTATGTTCTGAAAACTACAAAAAATATTTTATTCGGGTTAAAAAAAGTCCAACTCTCCTCCACTATAATAGGTGAGACGGACCAAGGCTATGAGGAGATGAACTGGTTAATAAATTGTTGTCATTTGTCGTATTCGTGCAAACAGCAACCACAAATTATACATTTTAACCAATTATGTTTCATTATCTTTTTTTTTTAATAATTTTCCTTGCAACCCGCATATTCGTTCTTCATCTTCAATTTATTCAATACAAATACCCACTGATTAGCCATTTAACAACAGTACTTCAGAACTTGTGGAATAGCAACTAGTTCTTCTACCGCTCAAAATGTGCGAATTATTTTTTTCCTGTTTACCGGTTGAATTGATCTTTTAAACTATAATAATCCTCTGATCCATCTCTTTTTAGCATTAGGTGATCCATCTGCCCTCAGAGAAGAGTTTAAATAGACCACTAAATTAGTATTATATTTACGTTAAATCTTTATAAAGTTTGTTCATAAATAATTAATTTAAATCTACCGAAGTAGTAATTAACTAATTTTATATATAAGGTACAACAAATTTTTGGCAATTTTTTTGAAGTAAATCTTGGATTATTTAGTGTTGAATGTATTAATTTTCAAGCGACTACTTACACTGCCTCTGAATAACAAAATTAACATTCCCTATGAGAGATATCATTCTAATGTATTTTTAAAACTAAAAGCTCATCTCTCCTCCACTTACTTTACCAGTACTTTTATCATTTCCAAAGACATTTCAATTAATCAATTTTGCAAATTTACCTAATTGACTAATATTTTTTTTTTGTATTACCCATTTAACATAAATAAATATTATAGAATATTTAAATACTTGTTTATGTATATTTAATATGTTCTAAGTTTAGATGTATTTATTATGGTAATTTTGAGACATATGGTCAGTTTACGACGTAGTCCATAATACATAATAATTTTATTTTACTGATATAAATAAACAAGTAGAACATAAATTTATTTAATAATATATTAAATTATATAATTATATAACAATTGAGCGAAGAAGAAGAAGAAGATCTGGGATTCAAATTCCAGCTTTACCACTGTGTTCGAGTGGTTCGCTATCTGTAGGTTGCTTGCAAATGCCATAGGTTGGCAACTTAAACTTCTAAGATGGAACTAACACTTGTCACGAAACAAGCTTAAGTAGTACTTAAAATCCTGTTCCATTTACTAATGTTGTACTACAGATGAAGATATAACAATAGTATGAAAAGTAAACACTCACCAAAAGTGAAAAAACAAACACATCTGCTAGTGGACAATGACCAATCGGTAGATTGTATCAGATAAAAGATAAGGACACTTCAATTTAGATAAGGATCTCTACTAAATTACAGTTTAGCACCCTTCCTTAACTTCCTATTTAACTAAATGACCACTTTCACGTTCCTGAAATCCCAAGCGTTTACCCTTCTAAACAACATCTGCTTTTATTTTTCCTTGACTTCAATTGACGTATATTTTATAAATAGTATATATTTTACATTATTAATAAGGTAAAAACAGTGATTACTGCTTATAGGAGGAAATGACTGACGGCCTGTCTCCTCCTTGAAGCAGAAAAACTGTTACCTTGCGTATATTGTAGAATAGTTTATTTGTTATTATAAAACCAAATCTGGACAATTGTGTCCTGGTTGTGTCAAAAATTTGTATGACTAACAAAACACAACTTTCAATTTCAATCATGTATACAATGCAACTGTTAAATTGTTAACTTTGTACAAGTTAACTCTCAGTTTACAGGTTAGTAGTTTGTAAAGGTTAGTTTCCCTACTGAATAAACAATTGAAGTAAGTAACAAATAAAATATTTACCATTGGTAATTAAGTTAATTGTTGGCGCTAAACAATAAGGAAGCCATTCTAACCTAACCTAACACCGTAATTATTGAGTGTTCTATTATCGGATTTGGGGTGACAATTCCCAGTTTCAATCAATGAATTGACTGCTTCGGATTTCCGTCATTGGGACTAAACCATTTAGCCAATTAGAATCCTTTCTCCAATCGCAATCCCAGTTTGCAATTTGCCGTGCAGTATTGAAACCCACGTGCAATCAGCCAAGCCCTGGCCGCATAAAACATTCACACTGACAAACGGCCACATGTACAGCTGAATTATTCGCCAGGTCTGTCCCGCTGTCAGCGAATCAGATCACAATCCGATACGGGACACCAACACTATTTATTACCAACCAGAAGTAATCAATACACTACAAAACAGATATAATACTTTAAAACTTGTTATCTCCCGGCCTCATTGTTCCAACCAAGCAAAGATGACTACAGTTAGTTTCGAAAAGGATTACTATTTGGGCGAACTTCTGTAACTTGTAAACACCTAAAGTACTAATAAAACAGAAACTTGGTTATAAGTTATAAAATTGAAGACGGTAATGGTAGCTCACTTAGTTAGCAAGCTCCCACTTGAACTGAGCGGATTGTGATATCTAGGGTTCAAATCCCAGCACTCAAAAGTGGAACCTACCATAGGCGTATTCCATTTCTCACTTAATCAGATCTAACTTACATTTTTTAATCCCGGTCTTTATTTTTCATTCCATCAGTTTACCCCCTCCAGACAATATGTACTGATTCAAGTATTCCACTCGCCATAGATCAGAAAAATCTGATCTAACTGATCCGACTAGTAAAAGGAATACTACTAATGCGGTGTAGATCCCTTGTAAGGTAGATGCTGTTGGTTGATAATCGCACCACCAAGCAAGTAAAAATGTTCAAAGAAATTGCAATCTTGACTCTTAACAACAAGACTTGTAAACCATCATTTATTTGAACTCTTTAATGCCAGTTTTATTGGGTAGTAGCTCTGAAATATATAGTAATACTGGAACGTGCACTGCCTTATGTTCCCTGCATATAAAAGCGATCCGAGAGAGACAGTTCATGCAAGGTATATCCATCATTGTCTAACATAAGTTCGCTTGCGTAGTTTTAACGCAACTGACATGGCGTACATTTTGACGCAGAAGTTTCGTATCGTTGTTCACGATCGAAGAAACTGAGCCTTTGACGATTCTTGCTAATTTTGAATGTAAAAATTTTAAAATAAAAAGATGATATGTAAAATGGTACGACATTGCTGTGTGAAGGTTTGCAAATCTATTTGGCAACCAAAAACACATTTATCCTTTTTCAGGTACGTAATATATAATTTTGACAATGAAAATCATTGGAATTATTTTTTTCAATCTCATAATTTCAGTTTTCTGTAAATAATGAACCGGTAGTAACCCAGTGGAGAGAAAAAATACCCTGCAAAAGTTCACTTGGAAAATACTCATACGTTTGTAGTGATCATTTCTGCACAACACAATTTTCTACTGTCTTCATATTTCATTTTATGAAAACTTTTTAAACTGACTGTACGACAAAGACAGAAACACCTTCGAGAGGCTGTCTCTTTCGGATTGAGTTGGCGCCGCTAGTGCTCGTTACAGTATTACTATATTTCATAGTTTCATTATAAAAACTGTGTTTTGTCCCTGTCAGAATTTCAATTTAATTTTATTTACAAGTGATTGATAAGAAACTATTGTATAATATACGCGAGATAGCAGTTTTTAATGCTTCTTTCAGGTGACAGGCTCGCCTGAACGGCTCGCTAGTCATTCCCTCCTATCACCAGTAAAAACCGTTTTACATAGCTAATACTGTAATAGCTAATTAACATACCTAGGATAGTTATGAGTATCATAACCGCCGCAGATATCAATTGAATTCCGAGCTCGGAGAGCTAGGATTTTAAGACATCTAAGGCCTGGTATGATTCATAACATTTGTAGTTTGTTTTACCGGTGTCATGTTATTAATAAATATTATTTAAAAATATTCTCTTGACAGTTACATTGTCCTGATCAAGTCTGTATGGGTTGATATGACAGCAGTACATATCCAATTGTCTCACTTTATTTTGACAAATCTGTATGGTAATTTTACCACCATACTGACTTGTCAAAATTACAAAGGATACAATTATGACCTAGTTACCCTGTTTACTTTTGTCTATGTAAACAAAGGCTTAATATCATGAAACCGGTTATTATTACTAGTGATAGGAGGAATTGACTAGCGATCCGTTTAGGCGAACTTGTCACCTCCTTGAAGCTATATAAATTGTTACCTTGCCTATATTGTACAATAGTTTATTTGTTATTCACTTGTGTCAAAACAACAACAAACCACAATTTTAAATAATGCAATCAATACAACAAAACTTGTAAAAATTTGACAGGTTTTAGCTTGTAAAGGTTAGTTTCCCTAATGAAGAAACTGTGGTTCAAAGTGAGTAACAAACAAATGTTTTTCCTATTTGAATGTGGTTTTGATTCCCAATTAATTTCAATTCTTCCTCTTAGACCGGAACATTGTCCATTTACAATTAGCTCGTTGTTGTGAACCCATTCACAAGCTGTATGCAACGGGTAAAAAAGTCCTGTATACAACTTCACATCTGTTTCACATTTGTGTTTGTCGGATGTGTTCGTAGTGTGGAGCCAGAGCTGTAGCAATGCACTTCTCTTGAACTTGCCGGGTAAAAATAACGACCAATCGACGGTACAGACTTTGCAAATAAACCTCCGATTCGATCGTTACGTCTTCCAGAACTGATAGTAAATTTTGGAGAACTGAACGATAATAAATAACAATACAAAATCATGTGTTATTTATATACGTTTATTGTATACTTTTCTATGACAGCTAGAGTGCCTGAAAGGTGACATTTTAAACGCCCTCAACGGTATGAATGTATCATTATAATATTTACCAAAAAACAGTATTACGTAATAAACCGTGTGTATATTTATTTGCTTTCAGTTCTGTCATCATTGTTATAATTTCTACTTTAAAACATGCAAGTAATAGATTCGTTCAGTTAAATTCGGATAATTAAACTTTTAGACTCCGAATTACACTGAAGCTACACTGGTTTTAACCAGAATTATACATAAATGGTCAAGTGTATGATTATAATTATTTTATTATTTTCATAACAACTGATATTTGACGTTACTAATGTAGTACTTCTAATAATAGTAGCAGTATCAATACACATAAATACGTTTTGAATATTGTTCGACCGAAATTTCGGTTTTGGCCAAAAATGTTGTTTTTGGCCACAGTTTCAGTTTCAGGCGTTTTGGGTTTGTTCGATATGGTTTCACTTTTCTATGTTTTGTTTGATAATTAATAGTTTTATTCTTTACGTTATTTAAATTTTCTTTCTTTCGAAATTATAATTCTTATTTTATTATCATTATTCTGAGGTCGTTAATACAAATGTGCCAAGTGGAAAATGAGGCAAAATCCCATTAATTTAATTTTAGAATTAAAACAAAGACTTATTCTAAAATTAAGGAAAAAAGTAACGTTATTTTAAGAGAATATCATACATTATAATAGAATCTTTTAGTTATTAAAGAATACTTCTTGAAAAGGTTAAACTAAATTTTATCTTAACTACATAAGATAGAAGAGGAGCCGAATATTCGGGTACAACTGAAAATCGTGTTTCGGCCGAAAACTAGTTTTCAATAAACGGAAAATAAAAATATTGTTAAACTTTTTGTTTTCGGTGATGGATGATTACAAAATTATTATTTTATTAGACGTTTACATCAATTTCATGTCTTGTGATGTAATACTAACCTCAGAAAAACCTTTTTTTGCTAAAAACGAACAATACCGTAACATTTTGAATTTCCTCTTTCGTAGGAACTGGTTAACCAATTTGTTTTGCCATTGTGTATGTGTCATTGACTAGATTACATTTCTCCGAAACATTTGAAGAAACAAACATAACCCAACTTTTTTCTGTCTGTCTGATTTGGTCATTGTTTAGTTTACCGTAGGGGCATATCCCAGACTTAAGATAAAGAGAATTTCAACTGTCTGTGGATGAAGAAGTTTGAAAGTTTGAAACTCTGAAACTCTGATCAGTATGCGCAGAGAGCAGCGGGTTTTGACTTGTTCTGTCCTGCTCGTGTTGAACACTTGATACGTCTGGAAACTCGAGACGAAATGGGAGCTGACTGTTATAGCGATCTCACGGCATTATTAACTACATAAATTTTATATAATTATGACTATTAAAAAATATTACACCCAGTTCGCACATCCAAAATTTTCACCTTACCATACATTCTAATTAACATAACAACTATTTGCAAATAGTTTGTAATTATTTTTAAACTAGCTTTATGCCTTAATTCTGTAAGTATTACCTGAACCTGTAACTCTGTAAAAATGGAACATCGTTACAGGTTTACATTATATATGATTCTGTGATTCTGTACATTCACAAAGGTAACGCACTTTTTTACAGTCATTAAAATGAAGCGAATATCACATATATTTATAATTTCATTAATTTTAATTGTCACTGTCATTTTTCCAGTCAGATAGTGGTCAGAAGATTGTTCAAAATATTACATAAAGCAAAGGCAATGAAAGTAAATACCTGATATTTATTTACTATTATAAAAAAATAATGAACTATGTTTATCTGAATTAGGATATTTTACTGATCAAAGACAATTGTTTAAAATAGAAATTCCTTACTGTTCGTAATGCTTGTATTATTTTTTGCACGATCAAAAATAAATTTCTCTTAACATCATTAAAAAAAAGTAAGTACCTACCCAAAATGAGGTATATCAAAATTTATTCATGAAAGTCGAAAATTTGTTTAATTTTGCAATTTTTCAGTATTGTTATTTGTGGTTGTGTTTTTGTGTAAAAATAGTTTGTTAAGTAACATTATTTATCAACAACTAATAAACTAATCAGTCACTGAACTTTTACTTTTAATAGCCATAAACGAATTGTACTGCATCATTTCTGTACATTTATACTAATTACAAATTATTTACTGTTTTGTTGACCATAGCACAGTAAAAGCAACTTATACTAACTTGGAAACAGACACAGTGAATAGACAAAAAAAAAAGATTGATCCTGCAAAACAAATGTTTGCCTACAATTTTGGAGTGAAACATTAAGTTTTTATTGAAGTTATTACTTTTCGCCGGCATTTTTTATATATATTTGTGTGTTTACTAAAATAAATATAACAAATTATTAAATAAAAAAATGAAATTATTGATACTCGTACCATAATTATGTAAATGTTTTATTTCATATTTCGATTAACTAATTAATTCATAAATCTGTTTGCAACTGCCTTTATAATATACACTTTTTCATTATCAGAATATAAATAATTATAATTAAAAAGGAAAATTTGTTTGTTTATTATTGTTCTTTACATATCTTTCCGTCTCCAAATTCCGTAAATAACAGAAGTTAAGATAAATTTTGTGATAAAAAAAACAACATAAGTTAAGGTTAAAGAGATTTGCTACAATTTATTGATTAAAAGCTAAAATAAGTTGTATGAAAGTTGCAGTGAAATAAGAACAAAACTTCAGTTCTGTGAATGTGTCCAAAAATAGACAATTACAAAATCGTTAAATTCGTTACACAGGCGAAGGTAATCAAAGTTTATAGCATATTAGCTGCATGGAAATAAGTTTTTCGAGCCAGACGTATAAAATTAGATCCGAAAAAAGCTAAGTGCTAGTAAACTCCAACCCTCTGTTGTAAGAAAGAGCTATTTATAAACCCAGGGTGCAGCACTGTTCAAATGGAGTAAAATCACCAGAGATTTTTCACCGTCTTCCAGGAAATCTGTTTCTGTGTTGATGATTAATTTGAGGATGTTTGCGAAACAAAGAAAGGGTGTATATTTTTTAAACTAAAAATAAAATCCAGTCTACTTGATTTATGTAGGTAGAAAATTCTAAGAAACAATTATTTGTGAATTACACATGTACTTAGCAACAACAATAAATAACAAATAAACAAATGCTAGGTGCATAATTATAACCTTGCAATTAATGAACGTGTGAACATATACGGAGCAATAAATTAAGACATAAAATTAAAATAAACTTTCTTTTGTTTTGTTCACATTAATAATAACATAAATTAAATATACAGCACATAAATGTATTGCCTATACCACAATATATTTATTATTTATTATAAAAATAAATTGTCCGCGATTTTCATACTCATGTTTAATAGTAATTTACAGTATTAGCGAGGTAAAACGGTTTTTACTGGTGATACTTCCTAGAAGCAGTAAAAACTGTTGCCTCGCTTATATTGTACAATAATTTATTTTTCTTCAAACGTCATAAAAGTGACATCATTTGTGAAGTGATTTATAAGGTTCAAGTGTAATTTCTACGCCACCGGAAAAATATTTTTACTTTTTAGAAATAGCTTGTACAATAGAAATTTGTAATAAAAAATAATAATGTTTCCATGATTAATAAATAGTTCATATAAATTACGATTTACAAGTGAGTATCAAATAAAAAAAGTAAGGCTAATTTTTTTGGAAAAATATCGCACCAAAATTGTATATCACCTAGTTTTTGATAATTTACCGGTACTTGAAGAAGTGACTTACTGTAGCATGCAAATGTAAGATCAATTCGGAAACGCAAAATCTGGTAAATTTCGAATATATATTTTACAGCAGCAACACAATACAAATATATATTTTTCATTATAAAATGTTTTTTAAAATAAAAAATAATAAACTAAATAAAATGTCAGAAATGAAAAGGGTGCTGTGATATATTTATTTGATTACGTACGAATAAAGCCTACCGAATTACTTGTACATATACATATCTCTTTAATTTACATAACAGGATAATGCCCTCTGGTTTTGAATGCGGGTTATATTTGCATTTCCCAACCATAAATTTTCTGGACAATTATAAAATAAAAATATATTTTGTTTGTGCATGAAAAATATATTACAAATAACAAGAACCAATAAATAATAGTTCATTCTATCTATATTTATTTTTGATCCGTTGAGAAATTAGAAATCTCGTTTGATTCAGGAACAATATCTAACGTCAATCAGTTCCCGGTATCCACACGCCGCGTTTTGTTGATAAACAAAAGCATGGCATCATCACACCCTCTACGTGTTCTATTACACTTCGTCCTTAGTTCGTCCTATGCGATTGAAGCCGTGATTCTGAATGATGGAATTAAACTAATTGAGCATATTGACGCTGCATCTGAGCCTGACATCCTTGTTAGTGGCCGCCAGCAAGTCATATCCTGCGCAAGGATCTAATGGCCCATCGTGGGGCTCAACACTTGAGGAATATCTTCAGTTTATTCGATTTGTGAGACAGTAATGTAATCAGGAAGCTAAGACAAAAGATAGTTCATTCTGTGCATCTGCATACTTGTTTAAATGATTGTATCAACTATTTTTAAACTATTTTTTTCTACGACTACAAATGTAAATAGCTATTATTGTACAACCTACAGGTTGTCTAAAAATCACTTTATTGACTTTACTGACGGCGTAAAGTACGCCGATTGCTTAGTTAAGGTTCATTTTCGGAACCCACCGGCACAGACAAAGAAGCTGAAATAAAAGAAAAGGAAAAAATAAGAAAAGAAAAAGGTAGACTGACTACCTATTTAAAGTGCCAATCCGATCGTTTCCTATCGCACACGTATTTCTGCCGATCTGGTTGCTACCGGTCGGTGCCGAATAGTGTGTGATAGCTTATCGAAATTATAAGGAAATACAGTAAAATATTTGGCTATATGGATCATTCTTATAATTCGAGTATTTTCAATATTTTGGACGTTTCTTGCTTTATTTACATAATTCAATTTATTTAAAATACAACCAAAGATCTATGATTTCAAGAAAAATGAAGCTATAGGAATATCAACGGTATGCCTAGAACCTACAAGTAAGAGAAACATTATAACTAATGAAGAAATAAATAAGAAATGTTGTGCATAGTATTGTTTTATAGAGTTGTAAATTGAGTTTCAATTTATTTTTTAGATATCGACTGTAGTATTGTCTGATCGAAAAACAACCATAATGGTTTTAGAAAAAGTATAGAATGTAATTCGAGTTGTTAGGCAATTACGCACATGTGGAATTAGAAACACGCCGCTGCGCAGCCTGTGTGTAAATTTTCCACTTCTCGCATAATATGATGTTATTACCTTGTTTCGTAATACACTATTATAATTTAGGATAGAAATTATTTTAGTTTAATAATTGGCTGTATATAATGACCTCATGATCGGTATTTTCCTGTAAAAAAATGCTTAAATTTTAGAATCTAGAGTAATTATAATGTTACATACACAGGGTGATTCATAATCAAATACGTATCACTTTGATTTTGAAGCGGTTTGTTATTGTCGTGCGTTATGTTTGAGTAATATTTCTTCCGCGGGCTATTTTCGTGGAGAACAAAATTAACCTCTCTATAAATTGCCTACAAATCGTGTCGTTAAATCGGTGATCCGTGCAAGAATAGCATTTTACAATGCATTAAATTACGCTAAAACAAACACTAAACGTCTATGTCACAGACGCTAACTAGTGTCAAACATAAAACTATTTGCTCCGACATCGGAATTCCTGCAATACACTTCTTCTAATCACTTTATCACATTTCTACAAACGATTTTTAAATTGGAAGATTAGCAGCCGTGAAAGAAAATTAAAACTCAACAGTTGTTTAGATTCTTCTTGCAGTTGACCTTTGACCGGAGATAAACAGAGAATTTATGGAAACGATGATTCATAAAAGGTCAGAGTTTACATATTTACTTTTTAAAGTAAACGAAAAATTACTGCTTCTTAAATGGACCCTGACTCACATTTATAATAGCACGATATTGCAGTCATATTCTCTTGAAATTATTAAAGAAATTTGTCGGAAGGATAACAGACAAAATTGAAAAGAATATAAACCAGAACAAATAACGATAGTGTTGCCGTCTAGATCTATCCTTTCTAGACTCTTGTCTTGTCTTGTCTAGCTCTAGATTATGAAGACAAAATTTCTAAACAAGACCAAACTTTCGTATTCTATATCAAGACGAGAAAATTCTATGCAATATACAAGACTCTAATTAAATTAAATATTTAAATTTTCGAATTATAAATATATCATGCGAAGCTTGTTCCATCCGAGCTGAAACAGTGATTGTAAAATAGATACAGAACTCTGTCGAAGAATTATGTGTCCGTAACTAAAACATATATGCAGATTAATATAGAGTTTTGAAACAATCTAGAGTCTTGATATCTAGACAAGACTTTTTAATCTAGACTAGGCCAATTCTGCACAAATCTGTAAGTCTTGCAGATCTGTAAATCAATAAATAATGGACAAAATCGTAACGAAAGCAGCCTCTCTTAAGTATAAACAAAAATAGACGCGTTTTTGTCAGTTTTTTACAGATTTACAGATCTTTGTCTTACAGATTTGTTCAGAATTGTCCTATTAGTCAAGTCTTGTCTAAACTGCAACACTAAATAACCACGAAACTAGAAAACAAGCCATATCAAAGATTAGAGCACACAAACAAATGAACTCCGGAAATCTAATGTAGACGGTGATTGAAATAGGAAAAACAAAAAGAAGAAAGGGAAAACCAAAATAGACCTGATAGATACAATAGGTGTTTTCTTTTCACACATTTATCACTTTTTTCTACTAATTCACTTCTTGTAACTGTTCTTTCCTTCACAAATAAAATTTATCGTTGCAGAAATGTATTCAGGAATTTAATAATCTAAGGTCAAAACTGATGTAGATGACGGAATTAAAAAAATAATAAATAAAGGAATTCTAGAAACACCTGGATAGATAGAATATATAATAACAGACATCGAAAAACAAGGAGAAAAACGTTAAATGTTCAGAAAACTATGGCAAAAGATCGGCAACTTTTAAGGATATGAAAACGAAAAAGGAAAAAGATAAAAATTTACTCCAAATCCAGATGAAGAATTTATTATTGTTTATTCGTCATTTATTTGTTTATACATTCTCAAAATAATCTAAATAATCATTAATATTCATTTATGTATTAAATAAATCACCGTTTACATTATCGTATTGCGAGTAATGTACTTCGTTTGTTCGAACAATAAACAAAAATTGCGTCTTTCGCAACAACATCAAGTATTGATCATGAAATCACCGAACAGACAAAATTGAATGACGTGAATAGTTGAATTGGTGGACAATTTCAGCAAGGTTGTCGACCTGGTATAGTAATGAAGTAACAATCAAGTGCGTTATTTACAGCCTCGTAAAGCGAATCATGCAAGTTTTATACCACGGTTGCATTCTTTATTACAATTCGACGTTTATGGATCTTCTATTCCACTCATGTAAGATAGTGTTAGGTATTAGATGCAGCACTAGGGGAGAACGCCTTCGCATCTTTTCAAATTATTTTCTATAGATAGGATTAAATACATTAATAAGGATAAAATACGTCTCAGTGGATTATTTTTAGTCAGGGAAGGATTATTAAAAATTTATTAAAACTTTCAAATAAAAGTTAAAATTAAAATTCGAACCGCATCACCTGATATTTTTCAAAGGAAAATAATGGCAGCATATATTCTGCGCAATATGTGAGATTTCTTAGAAAATACTCCGGAAATAGAATAGAAACTCTTTTAACACAATATTAGTTTTGAAACGTGTAACCAATATCCTACACATACATCAAGTCATATGTGTCAGACTGAAAACATTATTGCATACTTTACGTCATTTTTCAGATGATGTATTTCAAAAAATGTTTCCAATATTGAATAAGTTTTACAAAAGGATAAGTATCTATAAATTTCGTTGAATATATGGATAGACAGCAGAAAGTTTTTCTTTGAATATATAACAATTTATATATTATGGGAGAGTCCTGTATAATAACTACATAATTTACAGAGCTGGGCAAATTACTCAAAAATACTTATTACTAGTACTTAAAAATGTAAAATCAATTACATTTTTCAAGTATATTTAATTCTTATAATATTACAACAATAATAATCATTATGAAGGATTCACTTAATATTTGTGGTAGAAGAGCTTTACAAAACATTTAACAATTTTTATATTTGTCAACATATCTTGCAATGAAGTAAAGCATAATATACTTTATCAATAGCTCAAATAAAAAATATTTGTATTTACTTCGTAAAACATCAAGTATTCGTATATTGTACATTATAAAACTGTCATTGTTTTAAATAAAACGAAACACTGCAACTACTCGCAGAATAAAATAATAATAATGGCAAAACTAATGTCTTACCTGCCAAAACAATTTGGAAGTCAAAAATTGAAATAATAGCGAATTCTTTATAGATATTTCTATTCTTAATATATTATTTTGTACAATGTGCACTTTACAAATCCGTAGGTTATTTGCCGTAAGATATTTTCAGCTTCTAAAAACCTCATATTCTGTTATTGACTAATGACATTATTGTTGTTATGGCAAAATAATTTAAGAAAATATCTATATATAAAAATAATGTAACTATAAAAAAGAGGTGGCAGAAATCCAAACCCAAAAACAATCTAACGACGCCACTCTGTATACCTCAAAACTTTATATTTCGTACAGTTGATTGGCTGACGAAATCTATAATAGGTAGAATGAAAAATTGACGTTTGACGGATGCAGCATCGTTGCTTATTCGATGTAACAACCCTAGAAAAAATTGTTCTTGTCTTCAGTATGTATCGAAATTATTACCATTTTACTTGCATTATATGTGGTGTCTTTAATTGGCACGCACTTATATTAAATTAATTAATTAACCAAGCTAAGGAAAATCTAACTTTATTGTAATAGTATTTTTTATTTGATAATTACATTGCAACACTTTATGACGATAGTTATCGGGGCAATTTCGGCATCCTCGATTAAATTTGCGTTACCGCAAATGACGAAAATTCCTGGTATTTATCAAGTGGTTTCCGCTAGACTTCATGACTGTACTTGGCTCTTAGATGGAAATAGAACATGATGTCATGTAACACATGGTTTCCCTTATTGTACTAAATATATAAACACTACTTTGTTTCTACAATTCCTTTTACAGCTGTGCAAAACCTTCACTTTCTTAGCTCACAGTTAATATATCAACGCGTCTTACATCCTAATTTATTAATAAATCCTCTTCATAAACAGCAACACACGCTTAGGAAATATTGCACACTTAGCACTATTGCTAGTCTACATATCATTTAATCATAAAATGAATTTGTCATTTCCCATCGAAATTAATAATCCAGAAGTTCTAAGACAAGCTGCTTAAATTTAGATGGTTATTATTTATATTATATTTATATCAGTTATTTTTTGGGCAACGGTGGTTCACTTAGTAAGTGTATTCCTGTTCGAATTGGGCGAAGTGTGAAATCTAGAGTTCTTATTATTCTTTATCCAAATAAAAATACCATGCTCCATTTTTAAAACTTTAATGGTTTCTATTATAAAGAATTAAACTTTACTTTAAGTGATCAATTTTCTAATTTGTTACTATGGTGGAGGACCCCATTGTCATGGATAACATGGGTAACATTATTATCTTACCGAAAAATAACTTAATATATTTTTAACACGAAATGTCTCATCAAGTTTCTCCCACCACTGCAATCTTAAACCAAACGGCCTATAGGTGAATTATCATTATGTTAGTGATCTTTTATTGATGATTTGAATCCTTTACAAAAATTTGTATATCATTTATTATATTCAACAACAAAACATGTTCAGCTGATACCTTCTAAATGAGGCAAGCATAAGTTTGTAAATTAAACGTATGTAATGGGTGTATCTCGTGTCCGACTGAAACACGATATTTAGCCGAAATTGAAACTGAATATTCTGCTCCTCTTCTAATTTCGGCCGAAAACGTAATCGAAACCGAAACTAAGTTAAGATTTAATTTTATCCACGGAAATCAAGTGTTTTTCTTACCTTTTAAAGTATTATTTGATTATTAAATTAAATAAAGTACTTCAATTTATAAGAAAATCACTTTATTTTTATAGATATAATGGCCCATTTTAAAAAGGCAGTTTTATTATAAAAGTGCCTTTAAGAAGCCTGCATTTACATTACAATATTATTAGGCTATAGACGTCACTTTTAACAAATGCGCTCAGTAAAAGTGAGCTTGTAATACTAAAGAAATAAAGACTTTAGTTATCTTTTACCACCTTATAAATAGTCACAATTAAATAAATCCTTTCAAGAAGTATTTCTCGATAGGAAGAATATTAAAATAACGTATTAATACCAAACAAAAAAACCGTTCCAAACAAATTTTCAAGTTTCAATTTTTGGCTGAAACTAGACCAAACGGAAACCAAAATTTCAGTAGGACACTAGCTGTATCATAGAATTAAATATGAGATCATAAAAAATATATATTATTTTTATTAAATATATGTATGTTAAATAATTGTATAGTTCACATCTATTAAATGTCAATAGCTAATATAATATCTTTGTAGCAAATTGATGAACTCTTTGTATGGTATAAGGTGAAAGATCCATCAAGCATTGAGTTCCGTTCTTCTTGACATTTGGGGTAAAGAATTCTCATTCATTGTTATCTGACATTCCCATCTTGACACTCCTGTTCATTAATATTCACGTTTAGAGTAAATACTTTATCTCATTCAATACTCTTTTTGTTTCGAGTATGTTCTTTGTTGATGCTGTCAAAATGATTTAAAATATTACTGTAAGTTTTTTTGCGATTTCAAATGAATCATATACGAATTTTTTATCTACAGGAAACAGAAATATTTGGAAGGTTACGGTCACGATAAAAGTGATAAAATTTTAGCACAGTATTTCACAACTTAAAAAATACAGTTTTGTACCCACTACATTTTTTAAATATTTTATATTATAAACGCTACGAAGTCAATTAAAGTCTCAAATTTTGGTGACCAACTTTGTTATTTTAAATGAGACTACATATTTTGTTTTGTATAGTGCTATGAAATGTAACATATAACCACAGAATAGGTTTATACAGAAGCGACAGTAAGACAGAGTAGCGAAAATTAGAGAGAGATGGGGAAGGTGCACAAATTTAAAGGGCCCATTGTTTAAAATCGGAAAGTTTCCTCACATCTGAGAGAGAGATAGGGGAAGAGCACAAATTTAAAGGTCTACACAATGCTTCAAGGTCATAGAACTGACTAGCGGAACATGAAAGGTACCGACACGGAGTGTCGCTTCTGTTTGTAACTATTCTCTGATATAACAAAGTTGGTCTAAGGGTATAAAAATAATAAATCATTGAATTCAGATGATAAAATTCTCAGTGGAATAAGCAAGTAAAAATATATGGTTTCATTTAAAATAATAAGTTGATACCCACAGTTTGAGAACTACTGTTGGAAAATAATTTAGTGTAGCAAAATAGAAATTGTTTGCTAATTTAACCGCCTTCGTAGCACTTATAGTTCTCGAGATAGCAATAGTGTACCACTTAAAATGAACATCCTGTATGTGAAAATTTTGTAGCAATACAAATAAATATCTTCCGTAAAGAAATTAAAAAGAAAATGTTATTTTATTTCGATATTTTCTCTTAACTAGTTCTCAGTAATGTAACATACAGGACGCTTCAAGCAACATAATTTTTATTCAAGAATAGTAACGGATAGAAAATAGCCAAAAGCTAGCATGTACTAAAAGCGCAGATTACAGAATGAAGAATGGAGTATTAAATAGATAGTTACATGGTTTACAAATGCTCTAGGCTAGTGTGAAAATACGAGAAATAGAATAGAAGAAATTAGCAAACAGATAAAGGTCATCTAAAATAACATTACTAGACAATAGAGGTACTCCACTATGAAAGTATCACTATTTACAGGGCCGGCCCAAGGTACAGGCGAACCAGGCGACTGCCTGGGGTGCAATCGTTCGTGGGGCGCATTATGACTTGATTTTTTTAATTCTTAATATTAAGCAAAAGAAACAACAATATTTTAATATTGTTAGCCTGGGTTAAATAATTTATATGTATGTTGTATTATATACGCATGTTACGTTCTGAAATAGATATTAAAAATAGAAGTTTGATATAGTGTCCATAATGAAACGCGTTTGATGTTAGATCACGTGGCGATGATCCGTGTATTTTAATCACGCAAGTTTCAGTATGAGGCTATATCAAATGTACGAGTATATCCTTTAATATTTTATCTGCGACAGTTTCAATTGATCCTGAAATACATTTTTTACATAATTTTTCTTCAGTTTTGTCAAATTGTTTAAAACGGATACAGTTTACCTCAGTTTTCAAGATAAAATGAGTGAGTCGGAATCAGATATTGTTCCATAGTACGAGTACAATGAAAATATAAATTTTGATCGACTTTGTATTGTTATTTATCTTATAAAATAAATAATTCATAATGATACTCAAAGCCGGTTGCACCTATTTTAAGTTTTCCTTAAATGGACAATATCACATCGGAATAAAATTAACATTAACTTATTTTTTTGATTAGGTATTACTGAAAATTCAAACCTTGTTAATAGGGCATCAATGTCATTATAAATCTCATAATTACATTCAAAATAACGTGATAATTAAAAATTAGAACGCTGTCGTATATAAATAAAATAATGATTCATATAATTAAATGCAAAAAAATCATTAATATAGATAACAAGTTATTTAATATAAAAAAATAGGGGCGCAATATAAAATTATCGCCTGGGGCGCTAAAAAGTCTCGGGCCGGCCCTGACTATTTACTTATGTTAAATTTGCATATATAAAAAATTAACAATTTAAATGCTTTAAACTAGTGTGACCAAACTAGAAATATAAAAACAAATTAGCAATTAGATACAGATCATTTAAAATAATAATACTAGAGTTATTTTTTGGAACTGAAATATGACATTAATAAGATCAAAATAGTTATTTGTATCACTAGTCCAGAAACTGAACAGATAATGCAAGATCTCGCAAAAGAGTTTATGGACGTGTGATACACAAGATTTTTTGCGCCGGTAACACTTTTAATTTATTAAAAAAATATTACTTCTTAAGATTTTATGTTAGTAACATTTGCGATTCATATGGATATACAAATAAACAATTCACTTATTTTATTAAAAAAAAAATAGTGACATTTGTTCTAACCTAAAAAATAGAGCGAATGTGAATTGATATTTTTCAACAATTAACGTAATATAATCGTACAACACGAGTATAATATGATAAGAAATCAAAAATAGTTGTTTTAGTTAACGTTTTATATTTCCAATAAAATAGAATTAAAAATTTTGCCAGAATGTAATGCTAAAATATTTAAGTTGCCCTAGGCCAGCAAACAGAGAGTTTCTGGACGATTTTGAGTTCTATAATACTAGTCTTAATGAAACGGAGGCGCGAAAAAAAAAATCCGTTTTCCCTTGGAACTTCGGTAACTTGAAATAGTTTCTGAGAACAGAACAACAAACTTATCTGATCTCATTCATATTAATATGTAATTAATTTATTCTTAATAATATAATCTGATAAGTGATTCTGTTATTCTTTACAGCTTTGCATTATTTACTTCCTTTTTAACATACACACAAAACAATTTTTTATTTACAAAAGATTTTAAATGCGATTAAACTGTCTTTACCTTACTCACTGAGTTGCCAAGGTTATTAAAGTCATGTATGATTCATATGTTTTTTCTAAAATTCTTCTAAACACGAGAATTTCTACTACGATTAAACTAGATTTCATAACGTACTAGATAGTAAAAAGTCTATTTATGGAAGCCTGTACGTGTGAGTTAATTCATAATATTTTTTTTAATAAATAGCAACTTTAACTTGATTTGGTAGCAATCTATTTTAAATGCATTAAATAATTAATAATAAAATCAATCAATTTGTGTGAATAACCGATAATTTATTCATTGAAACATTTGAATTTGTATAAGCTAAAAATTAAATCTTTTATAAGTCATATGGACAGCTGTAAAAAATACCTTTGAAGATTGAATTTTAAATTAGCAGCATAAAAACAACAATTGAATCCCAATGACATCAGAGAGTGAACACTTCAAGGATATTAAATATTCTTAGTGACTCATCCCCACATAACATTTTTCCGTGATGTCTAACTAGGTAGCCTTACTCTTACTACCATTTTAATAAATTGTAAGTTTATCATCTTGTTAAACTTTACTGCTGCAGTAATTATGTAAAAATATGTGTCATTGATAAGTTTTTACTGTTAGTGAAAGTCATATGGTTACTTCATAAATACTATAATTCAACTCGATTCCACATATGGCGCTGTCATCTGTCGTATCGTATATTATAAGTAATTCATCAGTAATCTAATATACTGATTATGATAATACTTTCATTCACTGTATTTCTAAATACGGAAAATAAGTTTTTTCTTGCATAAATAACGAACAAGTTATTATTTTTTGTTCGATCAGATATTTTATTCGGTTTGGTTAGTTTACAAATTATTGATCAATAATCGAATATTATTTGCCCATATGGGATAACAATGAAAAAGGTTTAATTTTAAATAGTGTATTAAATATTAAGATGACTCTAATTGTTATATGAGATCAGTATTCTTTACTATTCGTAATGCTTATTGTAACTTTTATTTATTAGGGTGACCTGTAAAATTGAAACACGAATATTTATATAACTAGGTTTACTGAACAAATAATAAATTATAAAAAGATAATAAAAATAAGTGACACTATGAGTAAACAAATGTAAACACTAATTTAAGAATAATAATTATTAACAGATTTAAACACTAAGAATATTTATTGAATTACTTATTTGTACGTACTATTTATTTACATGATATTTTTATTACTAACTATTTATGTTCGCCCCTTGTATTAGTATCAGACTGTCGTGTCTATTCTGCTTGTGTTTATATACCCGAGTACTTAAACTCCAAGCTCACGCATGTTCTGGCGACTTCGATGCGAAAATACAAAAGAGGGTTGGTTAAACGTGTCTCGATCTCTCTATGATGAACCTGCGGTCGTCGCCCATGGCATGACCTTACGATCGCTTTATTATACTATTTTTTGCATGATCAGAATTAAATTTCCCTCAACATCAGCAAAAAAATATCCAAAATGATGATTATTAAAATTTCTGAAAAATGGAAATTTGTATGCTTCGTATTTTTAAAACATTCTTTTCATTTTGCAATTTTTCATTTGTGGTTGTGTATAAGAAATAACAATGAAAATAATTCTTTACCAATATTTAACAATAATTGTAGTATTAATTTTAATGGTAATAAATGAATGTACTATATCATTTCTGTGCAATTGGTACTGAAAATGATTTATTTACCGTCCATTGAAACCAATCAATAAACCTTTTTAATGAACGATCGTACAAAAATATTTTTAATTTTATAATAAGCAATCCATGAAACAACTTCTACAATTAATAATTAAATAGCTATTGTTCGATTCCTGTAAGATAATTATTTTTATATTGCGTGCACATGTTACAAAAAAAAAATTATATGCGTTAACAATTGTTCTACTGTTATATCGAAAACGGTTTAATAATATCAGATATTGTTAAACTGTTTTTGATATTTATGTTGTTGTAAAATTGGTACTTCTAACAACTGAACCCCACTTTAAATGTCAAATTGATAATCTCAAATTTTTCAAAATGTTTTTTAATACAATTTAAATTATTTCTGAGTGTGAAAACCGAATAAACAAAATTAATTTAAAAGGATATTAAAATTTCATAACTCATAAGCTACAGATTTGTAAATATTTTCATAATATTTTAAATGCATTTGGACAGATAAATGTACCCAATTTCATTAAACAGAATTATCATATTTCACATATGTATCTCTAGATTACAGTCGTATTTTAATTGAAATTTTTAAGATTTTTATTAAATAAGTGAAGCAAAGTATAAAAAATATTATATTATACTCGTTTTATACGACATATTGCATATTGTTCCTACTCATGGAACAATATACTGTTTTATAAAATTTGTATAATAATATAGTATGTTGAAGGGAACAGTGTTTATATTTCCATATTTGGTTATATATAATCAGTTTGTTCGGTGACTTAAGTTTACAAAATAACGTTATTTACACATATTTTTACATACATCGGTATTTACGCTATAGTAAATTTTTACAACATACTAAAAACTTCCTAACCTTGTTTTTATCTGTCAAATCTGACAATTTGTAGCAGCTATTAACTGTATTTTTTGAAGCGTAATAATTGCTACATATTTAAATTGTATATTGTAATTAGTACGTCACGATTTCATCTGATCGTGACCTACTTGCAATGCAAAATATAAATCAACTGCACTTACTAATGCAAAATAGCCTAATCTATTTATATGCGTTGCATGCTGACTATAGGAGCTGCAAAAGACTTCGTGACTAAATTTTAAATAAACGGCAGGTGAATCTAGTTTCAAATTAAAACAAGATAAAGGCAGACACGAGTAAAAATTACTAGCGAAAAATAAAAGAATAAACTTCGGCCAATGTTTCAACACACTATCCGATGTTCTTGAAATTCTGTTCCTTCTAGAAATGTGGTTGATTGTGATATTCAAATTTCAAGGTTCAATGGGGTATATGACCTTAATCGAGTTTGAGTATTTGTCATAAAATATAAAAACTACCCACTATAGTGTCGCATTATAATAATAACAAATAAACATTAGTTTGCATTGATGTAGTTATTAGCAATTTAATAGTTTGGAAAAGGAATATGTGACGTCACACGTTAGAATGGTAGGATCATGGAAAAAGGAATTTTGAATTTCAAATTGATGAACGAATTTCGAATTTTGTTTTTGATATTCACTTTTTCTTGTTTGTATATAAATATAGAAAATGCGAAAGGAATTGTTTCTTTGGGGAATATGGTTTTATATATTTTTAACCTTCTTAACAAAAAATCATAAATTACTAAAATAAATACTAATATAATAAAATAAGTGAAGTACATATTCAATTTTTCTACTACAATTGCCTACTTCCTTTCGAATTTCGATTTTTTTAATTTTAAGTTTCGGATCTTAAATTTCGAATTTTAATATAAATCGACAGCACTGGATTCGAAATGCACTATAAGCTGTTGGTTTCTGCTGGTTGACCCTGCATTATTAAAATACAAGTAAAATTACGAAATAAATATCTCAGATACCTGAGGGCCTGTTCTAAGAATATTGTGCCATAGTTGCTATAGATATCTTTATATTTAATTTTTTTTCTTTCATTTTATTTTCTTATCAAAAAGTCGTGACCCAAGCAAATGCCTCAGTTCCTGATTTGATTATTGTAACTTGCTAATCATCCTGACAGTACAATTCACATCAGTACTGGAACCTGGAACTGATACCAAATACAGTATAACTAACTACAAAATGCTGGAGGCCATAACAATGCATTGGCGTAGGAGATATTTAGATTTACTAGCTATTTTATAGCACATAACTTCCTTTTATTATATTAGTAAGTACATACCAATCATGATATCATATTTAAATTGAAATGAAGTTAGTAACCATTAAATATGTGTTATACGAGCGTATTTATGTTTGAAATAATAAAAATACTTACAATATTACAAATTAACATTCAAACTGATATCATTATTAAATATTTTAAAAAGGTATCATAGAATCAATTTAATTTTCTTTACAAAGGTTTTAGGTTCAAATCCCATCTATATATGTCTACTTTTCATAATTAAAATTCATAAATATTTAGAATTATATCTGTAATTATTTATTTATACTGTAAGTGCAGACATCACCACTCAGACACTTTATCTGATATGGACAGTGCACCACGTATTTATTTGAAAAATAGAAAATGACTGCGAGAATCGAACTTGAGTTTTCAGAGCCATAGCCCGTCATTCTACGACTAGACTGTACCATATTTTATTTATTTTTCATTAATTGTTATTATTTTAATATGTATTAATCTTCAACACTATTTTAGAACCTGTAATGTTTATACTCAATAAAGAATTGCAATTTATATTCACATAAATTTTAATTTGCATTGTAAACATTGATTCTATGGAATGCTATAGATTTTTAATGATCAATTATTTATTTTCTCCTACGATAAACGTATAGAAATTGCACCTGTTAACATTTTTTCATGTAAATTATTAGTTGTTTGCCCACCTCTTTTGTATATATTAAGTTTTTCATAATTATAAGAAAACATATGCAGGTACACAATTGTTTTTTGAAATAATGTAACTTGCATATTTTACTAAATTTTTTACATATTATTTTTCAGAATTAATAAAACAATGAATGGTGTATTTGTTTACTTATGTACAAAAGAAAAAAACAAATGGCTTAATTAACAACTGGAGCATGTATAGATTAAGATAACTTCTACGAAAAAAAAAATTGAACAGTATCGTGCCAAGTGCAATACAGGAAGACTATATAAATATCTATTTTCTCTAAATTTCAATTTTAGTTAACCTTGTTATAAATTAGTTGAATGATTGCCAATAGTTCCAGGAACTTGTTAATCATAATGAAACCATTTTGGTATAGAAATATATTATTACAAAGCAACTTTTCATATCAAAATACTGAAACGTAATTTTAGTTCATTAAATATGTTTAGGAAACTATTAATAATTATCGATTTGGATTTGATTTAAGTAATTTTTATAATCATTGTTTATTACTTTTATCATGTTATTATTGTATTTTATAATCATTTGTGATATTTCACAAGTATTGTGATCTATGACAGTATAAATGTGGGTACAACATTCACTCCTCATAGTTTTTAAATAGCGTGTAACATTTGACAACTGAGGGAATCCCTTATATTGAAGAACAGTATATAACCTCAAATTTATACTTAACCTCAAATTCTCCGGCATATTTCTTTCTATAATGGCATCATTATGATTAATGACTAGCTAGCAAATGATTAACCCAGCTAATCGATCTGCTTATTAATATCATTATTCTAAACGCAAACAATAAAAACGGAGAAATCGTCCGCAAAAAGAAAAAAGTCCGGGTTAGATAGCATCAGTAATTTGCCTTTGGCGTAGATTGGCAAAGCAAAGAGCAAGAGCGATATCACATAACTGTACATTTATGTTATTATGCCAAATCAGTGGCGTAGAAGAAACAAACAGCATACATACATTTGTAATTCTAATATTGTAATTACAGATTTTTCTCTTTCTTCTTTACAGTTATTTGTATTGTACTTTTAACAAATGAAATAACAGACACATTGTATTTCCTATGGTAATAAATTATAAATTATTTTAAATGTAACCTTTTCTAAAACAAATACAGTAAAGTCCGTTTATAATGACACCGCTTCTTTCGGTTATAACGTCAAAATTGTGCCCATCTGTTTGAAATCCCAAATACGATATACGCTAACGTTACTTTACATTACTATACCGCTAAAATGCAAGACACGGATGGAATTCTCATCTCGTTTTGATCTGTCCTGTGTTCCTCAATAGAATGATGGGATACTAATAGTATTATTATTATTATTACTAACATTAATTATCAAACCCCACAAATATTCATTTTGAAATTGAAAAAAATAGGAGGACGATAAATAAATGTTTTTTTCCGATTTTTTTGTTATAATTTTTAGGAAATCATTTAATTTAATTTAATCAGGAAGTAATTTAATATGAGTCGCTTTATATTCTCATGAGAAATTAATACCGTATGCTCTTCGAATATCAACACGAATTCCTTCTTCATAATATTTGATAAGTGATTGACCTAATTTAAAAACAGTCACGTATTATTCGTTGACAGCATGGTCAATTATATTTACAATAAATTCATTGTGAAACAAGTCTCGTTCGAAAACTACTAACATTCGGTTTTTTCTACTCTTTGCTGTTTAAACAATCGTCAATTTAATGCAAAACAAAAGAAGTCACGGTCATGCGTCGGACAAGGATGGGAATTTAAATATTGTTCATAGTCAAGGCAAGGTTGATTTAAGAATAAAAACGAAAAAAAACCACGTGAATTTGGAAAAAAATAATACATTTTATTTTCACTATTAGTCTATTAGTCACTCACTATTATCAACCTTTATTTGACATCAGAAATTGTTCTTCACAAGAATGTAAAAAAGTATGGATTCTCAATTAAAATATGCCGTCTAAATTAAATAAGTACTTATATCAAATAATAATAAAAAAAAACAGATGTGAGGTTGACAAACTGAAACGTGAAATATAAAAACAAAGACAGTCTATTTTATTTTAATAAATATTAAGAAACAAGTTAATGTTTATGTCAAAATGTTTGTTACTGTCTATTTATTTGTGTTATTTGGATTGGGATTTAAACTCTAGAAGTGAAAAAAATAATATATGTACCACGGTTGAGAAGAGTATTATGGACCAGCGCCTTATGTCCATCGGTTGCCTTGCACCTCGGGCCACAACTTGGCGCTAGGTCAATAATGATAGTCTTCTCAACCTATTCTTATAAAATGTATATTCTTGCATTCTTTATTTAAATTTGTATTTTTCATATTTATATCAATTTTACAAAAATAAAAATATTTGAACAAGGTCTAGATATGTATTTATCATATCATTATATTTCATTTACACAATGTCTACAAATATTTATTCTTTTGCAAACTGATACAGAAATTACTTTGTAAAACGTTTTTTGCACAAATAATCAGGACATTGCAAACACATACACTCTCGCATACACTTTTACATATTTTTAGTATTCTTAAACCTATTTTTAATATTTTTTTATTTCTATTGATTATATTTCTTTATTTTTGTACAGTGTATTTATATAAGTATATTGAAATAGGTACTTGAAAATGAAATTTAAAAATTAAAATTTTTGTTTTTTCTAAAATTTGAATTACTTATTTCAAAATTTTAAAATTAGTTTACCTAGCAATATAAATTAGTCCATATTATTTTTAATAATTATGTTATTTACTCAAATGCCATTATTAATTGGAAATATTAGATACATATTATAATAGACCTAGTAAGTTTTGTTCGAAAAGTGTAATAATACTGTACTTGTTATCAGTTTATAACCACGACCGGTTACACTGATACAACTGATTAAAGAGAATGATTTCACTCATAAAGAATTTGTTTCAGGAAATGGTGCACGCGAAAGATCCTCCATCCTACTACCTGAACAAGCTCAGGACCTATCTGGACCCAAAAGCTTCTAGGAGCCATCGAGTAAGTATTAGAAACAAAAAAAATATAGTCAATATTTCAACTTTATATAACTACACAATGTTTAAATTTCATAGAGATAATAATTACAAAGTTATAATATCTGAAATACAAAATATGTAAAAATATCGCATAAAAAATTCATTACCATATCAAGTAATCAGATAAATAAATATCTAAAAAAAATAGTCAGTGCTTATGAAACCACCAATACATTATTGTGTTGCATGAAATATGTATTATACAGGTGTCAAAAAAAATCTTGGGTTTATCGGAAAACCCCTCTCCAAAAAAACTAATCAAACCATATAAAAAACGCAGGAAATTATAGTAGTTACAATGGGGTCCTGAACCATATGTCGTGGTAAGCGAGATATCAATTTTTAAAGTAAAAATGTTGGCCCCTAACGTCATCTGTTTTCACTAGTGAGAAATAAAATGTTAGTTGTGCAGGGTATTGGTTATTGTCATATTTATATAGTTGAACTATGTTTATATACAAATTTGTATGTATATGAGTGAAAAACTTATTATTAGGCATAAATAAAAGTTATTTTTCGTAACAAAAACAAGAACATGCTGTAACATTTTGATACTGACAGGCCGCATACTTGTCTCCCCTCAGCAAGTTCTGAGAAATGCAGACGCAAGATTGTCTTTTTAAAATCAGGCAACCAACAAAATTGTGAAAGACAGATGAAATGACAGGACATCGCAACAAAATGTAATTTCTTATATTTCGCAATCGAAATAATATTTAAATGAAATATTTTCATTACTACTCATTAATTGTTGTATATTTTCATATTCTTTTGCAAAATGGTTGTATTTCGACAATGGTTCAGGACCCTATTTAATAATATATATTTTTTTAATTAAACCTTTTTTATTCAAATGAAAGAAACGATATAATATTGAAGAATTAAATACAAAACATTCAAATTCAAATAAACGTATTCAGTCTTCCTCCTCTGTATTCTTAGTTTCTCTCATTAACAATAAACAATTAATTCAAATTCCTAATATTAACTCTATTTTTAGAAAAGATAATTGAAACTTTGAAACACAAAAAAAATATAAAACCCCCAAATATCCAAATTCACCTAAAACACAAAAAAAAAACACGTGAGTTGGATTTTTTTATATAAAACTGAAAAAAAAGGGTCATAAAAATAAATGTTTCAAAATTTGAAAATTAGGTTTTCAATTATTTGAGGCTAATATTTTAAAGTCACTGGTTGTACAAGAGATTTTAATATAATTTTTGAGAAATGAGTTGTTTCTTTTTTTGGAATGAAATCTTTTTTTTGTTCTCTGCAATTAAGTCGTAACATAGTTCAGGCATGTAAATGTAATGTAACCAATCCTCAAATAATGAGCACAGGGTACAAAGAAAGGCAAGTAGCGTTCTGCAAAGCGTGACGTTACATTGAACGTGCATACTAAACGTAACATACGAGTACTGATGTGAGTACGTAACCTCACTTCCGCGTCTCTGCTTGATAAATAACTTTAATTGCACCGCGTTTACAGTGCGTAAACGCACGTGTGTAAACGTGTGCGTAGCTTACAGGCACCCACTAATATCTAATAAATATATGCTGTAGTATAAGGGCATCACACTTGTAAATCACAATACTGGAACCGTTTGAAAGGATTTTAATTTGCAAAATCATATCAAACAAACACACTTTAAATACAAAGAATGAAATAGTTGATTCCTTTGTCTGATCAGTGGATATTTATTTTAGAAACAAGAAATGTGCGGATACAGCAAATAAATAATAATACAAAATTTGTACCTTGAAAGTTTCATCCATTTAGTATCCGACCAAAGTTTCGGTTTCGTTTTCGATTTTGGCCAAAAATTTTGGTTTCGGCGAAAACATTATTTTAAAAGAATACTATTGCAATAAACTCTAACTTTAATTTTTGCTTTAATAGCTAACTCTGATACAGTGATTATTTTGACAGACAAAAACCTTTTTTCCTAATTTTTCATATTATTTAAAATAAAATAGTACTTTTTCATATGGCTAAATAGCAAAAAAAGAACTCTATTCAAAATTATCACTATATTATAAGCTCCATAAGAAAAAATAAAGTTGACAACGATAACTTGAAAACGGTATATAGACACTAAAAATATTTATGAACCCCTCGTAAATTCATTATAAAAAAGTGCCTGAAAAATTATTTAATCTTTTAATTTTGGAAGATACATGCAAAAATTTAAAAAAAAAATCTATTATAGCCTACGCATTTTCTTAGGAAAACAAAGAAATTGTTAAAATGGTTCCTTAATGCGGAAACTTTGGTTTTGGTTAACCGACCTCGTATCTTTTACCGTTTTCAAGATCTCCATGCTTAACAAGTTATTTCGGACACCTGTATATTATATTAGCGTATTTTGTTATTCACAGTATCTAAAATTTTATAAACCCTCGATGATTTGAACAGAACGCGATTTTACTGTATTACATACGTCTGCACTGTAGATAATATAAGCATTAAATTTCGAATTGAATGTGAAATCTTGGACAATAACGTGTCCGAAAAGTTTCAGTACACGGGAATGAATGACTAAAAACAGAAACGAATCCTAAAAATCCTGGCCGTTTGATTACTAATGTATGTTAAACATTCATAAAAATATTAAAAGATCTCGTATTTAAATTATAAATTAGTACTTATCTTAAACTACTGAATTACAAAGTGCATAGTAGCACTTCAAATAAGTTAGTTTTTCTTCATTTCATATCTAAATTCACTAAAACTAATCAAGAATGAAATGTTTCTTTAACACGCAACATGAAAGAAAAACATTGAAATGCTTTCAAACGATTAAACCTAAATATAATTAATTACTGATACAAGTATTTTTATGATAAGATTAAAGTACTAAAGAAGCTACTTAAATCTCACATAAAACTTTCTATATTGTTCCTGAAAATTCCAGGTGTTGTTTTTAAACTCGAAAAACCTAAAAAAATAGATTTGTCACATGCTTAAACTAATCCCAAAATCACTATATCTGTCTCATATTTTAAGTTTATTTTTGTTCCAACTCAAAACATTCCACCCTCTTATAGGTTAGGTTACTTGTTGAACGTTACGGTAGTCCCTATCAAAGGACCCTAGGCTTATATAATGCCCTTAGGGTCAACGACTGTAAACGCACTGTGTATCGTATCAACGTCACGCGTTTGTTTGCGCAACATAGGGTGTCAACTGCGTTTGTTTTATATCGCTTCGTTACACCCTAAACAACTACAAACAGTTACCATGACAATATGCAACCAATGACTTTTTAATTAAAATAGTTGCGAAATGAAAAATTTCAAACATTAAAGATGTAACATATCACTTAACATCTTGTATGTTCAGTGTTTATTATAGTTAAGCGGATGTAGCACATTTTATTGTATAGAAGAAAAATAGGTCAACTTAACTTATTTTTAACTAGCATAGATTAAATTATATCTCATTGAGATTTATTGCTTTAATTACAGAAACGAAAAATGGTCGGTGAATCGACTTCGACCCAAGTTTTACGAGATTTGGAGATTTCACTTCGAACTAATCACATAGAGTAAGTATACACAATTATTTTCAAATAAAAATATTATTTACAATGACTCCCAATTAAAATGATACACATGACCTCTCAATAATTTTTTTCGTATAAGTAATTAACAAACAGTATTAACACAAAAAATGTATATCATTTATTATATTTACTCTTCCCTTAATAAAAAAAAATTGAAAAAAATAAAATTGGAAATATTACATCGCTGCACAGAAATAAATGTTTACAGAACCATTATATTTAAAGATACGCTGAAAATAATACGCCTACAAATAATGCCTAATAACATAGACTTAATATTACTTATTAAGTTGAATCTCCTTTATTTTCTAACATAATTTTCAATCGATTTGGAATAGATTTTACCAAATTTCTGACGTTGGAAGGGTTAAATTTATCCATTACTCCCTTAAAGCTTTTTTGATATCACTTTTCTTAGATATCGAATGTTTCCTTACTTCTGTTTCCAATTTTGACATAATATTTTCTATGATATTTATGTCATGAGGTTAAGGATGAGTTTTTATAAAATTATCTCAATTATAGAGTAACTTTGTAAGATGTATTTTTCGGACTGTTTTCTTGACAAAATTTAAAATAATACTTTATAATGACATACCAGCATTTTGTGGTACATTTAATTTAATTTTTTTAATTACGTATGTCTGTCCATATCTGTATTTTATAAATGTTAAATTTTTACAGTGACGCGAAAATTTTTCTCTTTTAACTTTTTATTCGATTTTCTCCATACTAGGGGCAGTAATATTTTGATATGAAAGTAATTTAACTTGATGGCCACATGGTGGCATAAATGTATGGCCACCTTTGTGACGTCCCACCTTTTTTTTATTTAAAAATATTCTCGTTCTTTGTAATAATTTTACTTCCATGAACTTTATGTAACCCTATAGTTAATTTTCTTCGTGGAAAATCAGATTCTTCGAAATGTAATCAAAATTTTAATCAGTACAATAACCTCAGATATTATTGTATTCAAGAAGTTGTAAAGTAACTTTTATGCTACCAGAAATACTTCAAAGTTGAACAAGTAGAAGTTTATAGGATACACTACAAAGAAAATCTTAAGACAAAAAAATCATGTTTTCTGATGTGTAAAACAATTGATTGTTGGGGAATTCACTAATTTATTTTTAAATTAATTTTTTGCGAATTTCCACTTGACTAGACGGTCCTTGAAGGAACAATAGTGACTAATCTTCCAGTAACGGAAATCGTTAACGTGACATCCTGTCAAATTTCAGATGGGTCCGCGAATTCCTAAACGAAGAGAACCTCGGCTTGGACGTCCTCATCGACTACCTCAGTTTCCGTCTCCTTATGATGCGCCATGAACAGCGCATCAACGAGTCTCGGAACACGTCGGAGGAGCGCCTAAACCCGGGGCTGAATCCTAACAACTCGTGCAGCCTGAGTGGCCAGCACGACAAACAGAACGGGTACCTTCGACCACCCCTGGAAATCATAGACAGTCCTGGAATTAAACGCCGATCGAAACATGTCGCCAAACTGAATATGGGGGACTCCAAGGATGATATACATGTCTGTATCATGTGCATGCGTGCTATTATGAATAATAAGGTAAGGAATTACAGATTTTTATTTTATTATGCATCCTTTTAATTTTTATTTAATTATCTTAAATATTTGTATTCTAATAAATTACAAAAAAAAATTGAGAAGACGTAGCGATAATTATTTCATGTAAATCATTTTTATATGTAAATTTAAAAATATTTGCATATTTTTTTACTATATTTTATAACAAAATTTATGTATTAGAATTTTTTAAATAGTAAATAAAACTACCATTGTCCTTCATAAGTAAATAATTTTGGTTATTATTTCATGTAGAGGTGTTTCAATCAGTTTGCGCAATATTGATAAACTTTTATTTGTAGTGATAGACTTTTATTAAATGCAGGCAATGTTTACTTAGCTAAATTAACTAATAAAACAGTTTAAAACGTATCTAACTCGCTTATTTAAAAAAAATGTGTATATACAACATTACCTTATTAAAAACAGAAAAAAAAATTGTAAAGTATATACAATTTACGATTTCATTTAAAAAGAATGTATTTTGTCTCTAATTTTGGGAACCACTGATGTAATTTTATGTCTACTTTTTAATTATTAATTTTTATTATTTTATTTAATTGAAATCTATCCAGCAAAATTTGTTCTTCATCCGTCTATATACGTCCAAATAAATGTATATGATATTAGCCAAAAACGTAAAAAGATACTAGAGTAAATTGTCATTACTCATTGGTGGATTTTTTTAAAAATTGATCAAATCACGCTGTCCATATCAAAAATTTACAGGTGCACAAATACGTTCGAACCGACGTACCAACAGACTCACTACAAAAAAAGTTATTACTTTTAAAACTTCGAAAAGTCCGTGAAAACCTTTAAAAAATATATACAAAGTTTAAAAATAATAATGGTTCTTGTTTAATTACTTCAAATAAATATCAAATTTAATTTTGTTTGTAATGTAAGAAGATACTTGAAATTAAAAAAGTTAATGTGTGTTTTTGTTCGCAGTATGGGTTCAACATGGTGATACAACACAGGGAAGCAATAAACTGCATAGCCTTAAGCCTTATGCACAAAAGTTTACGTACTAAAGCATTAGTCCTGGAACTACTGGCTGCGATATGTCTTGTGAAAGGTGGACACGAAATTATTCTTTCAGCTTTCGACAACTTCAAAGAAGTTTGTCAGGAGGCCAGGCGGTTTCAAACCCTTATGGAATACTTCCTTAACTATGAAATGTTTCATATTGAATTTATGGTACATGAAATATTTTTCAATCCCTGTTTCTCTTAATAAATTGTTTTTTTTTTGTTAGGTGGCATGTATGCAGTTTGTAAATATCGTTGTACATTCCGTAGAAGATATGAATTTTAGAGTGCACCTGCAATATGAATTCACATCATTAGGTCTAGATGGATATTTAGAGCGTTTAAGATTAACTGAAAGCGAAGAACTTCAAGTTCAGATTTCTGCTTATTTAGATAATGTTTTTGATGTTGCTGCTTTGATGGAAGACAGTGAAACAAAAACCGCTGCTTTAGAAAAAGTCGCCGAGTTGGAAGACGAACTAGGACAAGTATAATTGAAGAAGAATTTGTTTATCTAGAGTTTTATTATTTGTATTTTAGGCCCATGACCGAGTGGCAGAAATCGAACGAGAAGCTCTCTCGAAATTAGCAGCTCTGGAAACGGAGCTGGCAAATGTTCGAGCAGAAAGAGACGAATTATTAGACTCTAGAAGAAAAGTAGATGAGGAAGTATCCACGCTAAGAAGAGCAGTTATGCACCATGAACAAGAATCCAAAAACAGACAATCTTTACTCGAATCCAAAATGCAAGAGTTGGAAACCCTTACGAAAACCTTACCCAAGGGAGCTTCCAGTAAGTTATTATTGTTTTATGTTTTTTTTCCTCATTTTTAATGTTTTTATTAGTCCAAGGTCTGGCTGATCTTCTGAAATCAACCTCCGCTCCTACCATCATTCCAGAATCAATAATGCCACCCCCACCACCACCGGTGGCTCCTGTGGCGCCGCCACCACCTCCACCATGCCCGCCACCACTTCTCTCCACTTTCGCTCCAGTTCCTCCGCCACCATGTCCAGTCCCGCCGCCTCCAGCCGGCATGATGCAAGCTCCAGATGGCGCCATGACCATCAAGCGCAAAGTCCAGACCAAGTACAAACTCCCTACCTTAAACTGGATCGCTTTGAAACCCAACCAAGTCCGAGGAACGATATTCAACGAACTCGATGACGACAAGTTGCACAGTCATATAGATTTCATTGATTTCGAAGAGAGGTTTAAGATTGGTATTGGGTTAAATATGGCGAACGGACGTGAAGATGTTGATGGGTTGAACAGTTTCCCTAGTAAACGTTTTAAGAAACCTGAAAATATTTCTTTATTGGAGCATACGCGATTGAGAAATATTGCTATTTCTAGAAGAAAACTTGAAATGCCTGTAGAAAAAGTTATAGCTGCAATTAATTCGCTAGATCTGAAACTATTGTCGCTAGAAAATGTTGAGTTGCTTCAAAGAATGGTACCGACTGAACAGGAATCTAAGGCGTATAGGGAATTTGTTGCAGAGAAGAAAAATGTAAACCTACTGACTGAAGAAGATAAATTCCTCATGCAACTTACTAAAGTTGAACGGATTTCTTCTAAGCTTTCAGTTATGAATTACATTGGAAATTTCTTCGACAATCTTCATCTCATTACTCCTGTAAGTTATTTTTTTTTGTTTCTTTTAATCATTTCTATTTCCAATTTTTCTTGTAGCAAGTTCATGCTGTAATCTCGGCATCAAGTTCTGTGAAAAATTCGAAAAAGCTACGATCTGTGTTAGAAATCATTTTGGCCTTCGGAAATTATTTAAATAGTAGTAAACGTGGTCCAGCCTATGGTTTCAAATTGCAATCTTTGGACACTTTACTAGATACAAAATCGACTGATAAAAAAATGTGCCTTCTTCATTATATTGTTGCTACTATTCGGCAAAAATTCCCCGAGTTATTAAACTTTGATTCCGAAATGTTGTACATTGAAAAAGCCGCTGCAGGTAATAAACTTGAATTTAAAATTTAGTACAAGCTAATAATTATTATTTGGAATAGTGTCAATTGAAAATATAGTCACGGATGTTCACGAACTTGAGAAAGGAATGGATCAAGTTCGAAAAGAAGCAGATTTGAGAGGAAAGGCTCATAATGTCGTACTAAGAGACTTTTTAATCAATTCAGAAGAAAAACTGAAACGATTAAAAGCTGATGCAAAGTCTTGTCAAGATGTATTCCGTGAATGTGTTGAATATTTTGGAGAATCTCACCGTACTACCGACGCAAACACATTCTTCTCTTTGCTCGTTCGATTTGCACGAGCGTTCAAGGTAAGGAAATCCAAAACAAACAAAGAAAAAAAACTCAACACCTACAAATAATTTATATAAAAAAAGAATACGTTTTTTTCTGTTAAATTTTCTTTTACGTTTTAATTAAATTAAATTGTAGTAAAGTTTTTGATTGAAATTAAGATAAAGATTAGAATACTTATATGTATTTACAAATGTGGTGTGAATTTCTACATAGGCTGCAGATCAAGATAACGAGCAGAGAAGAAGGCTGGCACAAGCAGCATTAGAAGCAAACAACAAAAACGATGAAGAAATCGCTAAAAAGAATAAAATAAACCAAAAGAAACAACAGGTATGTGGTATACCAATCATCAATCCTAATCCATTTAAAATGGGGATTCACATATAATAATTTACTAATTTGGATTGATGTTTTAATTTGGTTGGTGATAGTATTTGTACATAATTAATTAATTTTTGTATTTTTATTCACATTTTGCTTAGTTTTGCTTTTTATACAACAACTGTGATATTTTAATATGAGAATTTGCTCGTATTGTGAAGCCAAAACACTTAATTCATCCCAGTTTTTAATTTTCTACTAATGTTTTTTAATGAAATAATTTCATTTTATACATTTTTGTACATATGTAAATAAAAGACATTAGTGCCATAATTATTTTGTTTTTTTGTATGCACGAACCATAAAAATGCATGAAGTGAAATTATTTATTAAATTGGAATAAATCCAACAGGATGCTGTTATAAACGAATTGAAACATAAAACGCGGATGGTTCAAGAGAAAAAGTTATTACAGCAAGATGAAGTTTACAATGGTGCTTTGGAGGATATTTTGTTAGGGTTGAAAAGTGAACCCTATCGTCGAGCGGATGCTGTGAGACGAAGTCAACGACGACGTATCGACAACAATCGTCTATCCAGGACGATGGAAGAGATGGAATTTTAATTTTTACTGCATTTTGACGACTCCAAATTAAGGTGATATTTATACATTAACAAGATATGTACATACAGTTATTTTATTATAATTGATTATATTTTAAAAAGATAAAGAATATATAAGTTTTATAAATGTAGTGTAAAGCTCTGTCTTATATGTAAATAGTTATACTGTAATTTTTATATAAGTATGTATTGCATTTAATACATTTTTATGTATGTAAAAAACAATAAAGAACTGTACATAAATTTGTTGTCCTTGATAATTCAAATTATTTTATAGTTATAATAAGCACTAAAAATAATGGTCATAACACGTAACTTAACTTATCAGACAAGTTTTACACTATATTTTCTAATGCATCTTAGTGCCGTATTAAGGTGAGTTAATATAACAATTTATTTTTGTTTATTATATTACAAATTTTATAACATTAAAAAAATACAAGTTAAATAAAAACGACTGATATTTCCACTAATTCATTTCGTCCATGTATATTGTAAAATAGATATTTATAGTTGAGGACAACTTAAATAATTAAGTATCGTTAACATTTTATAAAATATAAATGCAATAAAAAAATGTAGGTGCGAGCGAAAAGAGTAAGGTATGATTTCTTTTGTTTAATACAAAAGTAATCCTGGTAAGCAAAACGTTATACTTTAATACATACATATTTTTAAATAATTCTATGTTCTGTCGAACTCGCATTCTATATTATAATTTACGGTATTTTTGGTTTCTTAGCAAAATTTAAAAACAAGAAATGGAAACCATAGTTACATATTTCACCATATTGGTGTATAACAGCAGCACTATAGCGATGACGTCAAGGCAGAATGCAAATGGCCGTAAAACGTACGGACAAGTAGTCGATGATCTGGTCAAAATCTATAAAAATTTTATGAAATAATGCTCATCGCCTTTAATGCCTCAAAATTATGATAAATTAGATATATAACTAACTATTCTTAATAATATTTAATCATGAATTCTTAAGATTATTGCAAAAAAACTATGCTGAATACAATACTACCTTGGTGTCGACTTCTAAGTTATATAGTGTTAGTGTAGTGTGTGTGTGTGGTGTACAATATAAAGGATATTATTATTATTAATATGGGTAAGTCTACAAGTTGTACTTATTTTCTAAATTTGGTTGCATAATATTTAATGTTCATGATTTTTCCTGTATGTATTGATGACCCAGCCCAATGGCGGACATTGTTTACCAATATAACATGGAATTTCTAGAATATGCTTTCAAAAATTATTTTTTACTTTTATATGCTCAAATATGCATGTACTGCAATAGTAGAACCCTTATTTTCTTCGGAATCTTGATTTTAACTTTTTGTACTATGATGTGTCACTTTATCAACAATTTTACCAACTTTGTAAAAAAGATTTATTTTTTAGGTGAATAGTGTAATTTTTGAAAGACTGATAAAAATATTATGAAAAATCGAGTGCAGTGTATCCGTTCGAGTGATGGATCGTAGCAGACATTCAAAAAAACACAGTAGCAGTAAATCCAGGAAAAGTTCGAAAAAACGAAGATCCCGAGATGAAAATGGTAGTGGCCCTGAAAACACAATCATTTCGGTGTCTTCCTCTGTGATTAAACCTCTCGTGGAGTATTCTGATGTAAGTTCAGAAGATTTATCCGAACCAGAAGCTGGGGAAATTCAGAGTGAGGAAAGCCCTTCTATTAGTGATGGTGAACTCAGTGCACATTCATTACACAGAAGTCACCACAGAAAATCGCATAGTTTAATTGATGATGATAGGGATTATAATAGACATTTATCTAGAAAGTCACTAGTTATTTCTCATTCTCCCTCAAGGAGAAGTGTAGGTAGTCATAGGTTAGTAGACCCCTCTATATTAGCCCGCTCTCCTTCTCCTCGCCATGAAAGAAAGCACTCAGTGTCTTCAGACGTGTCTAGAACAAGTTCTATGCGTCATCGTAAAAAGCATGAGAGCTCACCACATGCTGTTCCAATGCGACAGGTCATCAGCTCTCCCTCACTGGCTCTAGAAGAATACGATCTTCGACGCCACCGGAAGAAAAAGGACAAACGCCACAAACGGGAGAAAAAGTCATCCAAGAAGAAAAAGCGGAAATCAAAACACAGGTCTCCGAGTTCCAGCTATGATGATATCAGCGACCATTCGCATTCGCCTAAAAACACACCACCTTCACCTTCTAGATTCGCGGAGCAGTCTGATGTAGACCGCGAACAACTTAGCGATTGGGAGCAGCCCGTACCTACAGTGTCCTACCGCGCCGAAGTCATCGACCAAGTGGACACTGTAGAGTGTTCTCCCGTTTCGCCTCCCACAAGCCACGCGTCGCCAGACCTCGAGACCAACAGACCAGGTAGTCCCATTAGTTATTCTCCTCCTCTACCTCCTAAGAAATCGACTGAGTCTCCGCACACACCTCTTCTTCCTCCAAAAGCTTACGAGAGTTCTCGGTGCGACGACGCGGACCCGGAGGCTACGTCTTACAGTGGCCGGAAGCAACTCAGTCCGCCACTGAGACGGACTCACAGTCCTGAGGACCGAATAATCATAGACGACCGACCCGACCCCTCCTGGCATCGGCAAAGTCTGTCCCCAGTCAAGTCTTCTCCATTCCGAAATCCCAGCCCTGATGTGCAAATAGTTTCTACAGGAAGAGAGAGTATGTCGCCCACACGTAAGAGAAGAAAGATTGACAAGGAAAGTGCACATCGAAGGCATAGGGAACGAAAAGAACGGCCGAAAGAAAGGAGGCGGATGTCGCGAAGTAGAAGTCCAATGCGGAGACATCGGCCTTCTTCAAGGTCGCCGTCATGGGCTCGATCCCGGCACTACAGCCGGTCCACCAGCAGGACCAGGACTTCCAAGCATTACAGGTCTCGAAGTCCCAAACGAATTTCCAGTCCGAGAAGTCCTCCTTCAAGGTATTTTCATTTATTACTTTGTTTATTACTTCAATTTGAATATTAAATTAAACCTTTTAATGTAAATTAATTACATTCTTTGTATTGATAAATATTTGCATATTCCAAAAAGAATAATTATCTATCAAATACTATTTTAAATATTCTTTCACACAGACATCACAGGCCGAAGAGCCCGTCACTCCATTCAATTAGATCCGTACAACTTAAAAATAAAATTACGGACACTAGTTTGTTTGCCGAATTAGTAAAGGATAGGCAAAAGCGAGAATTAGAGTTACGGAAATTACAAAACATGTTAGAAAATACAGATACTACAAGTACAACACCAACAAGCAATGCTACAAGTACAACACCAACAAATAATGCTGCAAGTAAAGATGTAGTAGACAATAAACACAACAGTAAAAATGGAGAAAAAGTAGAAACTGCCCCTTCTTGGACGCCTATGAATGTAGATGAAATTCCTATACCAGAAAGTACAACACCAAAAAGTAGCAATAATGCTGGAATACTACCTCCAAATCCTCCTGAAAACGCAGTGATCCCTAATAGTATACCTCCGAGTTCTATTCCTATTCCTCCTCCCAAACCTGTCGTTCCCGTTCCCGCAGAAGTTCCTCCTATAGCAAATATTCCAGCTAAGCCTGCAGTGCCTCCAACAAACATTAATACAACACCTCCGATACAAAACGCTGCTCCTATTCCAACCACATCAGTTATCAATAATAAGAAACAAGTTCCGGAGGCTTCAAAGCCACTGGTAAAACACAAAAGTGTAACGAAACTGCCCATGCCGCCTGGTATTAAACAGACTGACTTAGAAGCAATCGAATCGCCGCCTAGCCGGACACCCACTCCACCACCCAGCAAGCCAAAAACTCCGCCGAGGAAATCCGGAATCATGAATCTCCCCATGCCACCAGGTAAGACAACACTTCAATCTAGATTTCGTTTGGTAACACTTCTCCTTTAGTGGTGCCCGGTTCCGAAGATCTTAGCGGAGACGATGATGCGACAAACACGCCTCCCAGAACACTCGCAAAACTTTCCGATAGATTTAAGGGTAGTTTCGTTCCAAAACCGAAATTAAAACGGCCGAAAATCTTAAAGAGAAGGAGTTCTCGAACCGCGCAAAGTACTTCACCAGACTGGGGCGAACGGTGTGTCGATGTCTTCGAAATGATCGCCCAGATTGGGGAAGGAACGTACGGTCAGGTTTACAAAGCGAGGGATAGAAGAACTGCCCAGTTGGTCGCTTTGAAGAAAGTAAGATTGGAAAATGAGAAAGAGGGCTTTCCAATTACAGCTGTTAGGGAAATTAAAATTCTAAGGCAGCTTAATCATAAAAATATAGTAAATTTAAGAGAAATCGTCACGGACAAACAAGATGCAGTCGATTTCAGAAAGGTAATAAATATTTTTTTACTAAATTATGTGGTATTAATGTTTTTATGTAGGATAAAGGTTCGTTTTACCTTGTGTTCGAATACATGGACCACGATTTAATGGGGTTGTTAGAATCTGGAATGGTAGATTTTAACGAATCAAATAATGCAAGCATTATGCGACAGTTACTAGATGGCCTTAATTATTGTCATAAGAAAAACTTCCTTCATCGGGATATTAAATGTAGTAATATTTTAATGAATAACAAGTAAGTTTTCAGGACAAAAAATTGAACAAGCTAGTTATTTATTATTTTCTAGGGGTGAAGTAAAGTTGGCAGATTTTGGTTTAGCTCGTTTATATAATGCTGAAGATAGACAGCGGCCGTACACGAACAAAGTTATTACTTTGTGGTATCGGCCGCCGGAGTTGTTGTTGGGAGAAGAAAGATACGGGCCTGCCATCGATGTCTGGAGTTGTGGGTGCATTCTTGGGGAACTTTTTTGGAAGAAACCCCTATTCCAGGTAATAATTATTAATGAAAACCAAACTATATATTTCTTACGTATTTTTTCTTCTTGAATTTTGCAATATAAAAATTTCAAATTTATTTATATCTTTACTTAAAATTGCTTAGCCTGAATCATTGGTAAAAATAAAACTCATAAATTAAACTTATTAAACTCATTTGAATAAATTTGAATTAGTTTTTTTGTGTTGTTAAAATGACATTTAGGATTGATGAAGAATGGTTTTTAGGCAAATGCAGAACTGATGCAACTGGAAATGATTTCTCGGCTGTGCGGATCCCCAACGCCGGCCGTGTGGCCTAGTGTGATCAACCTGCCGCTGTGGCACACCCTGAAACCAAAGAAAATCCACCGCCGCCGCCTGCGCGATGAATTCATGTTCATGCCGCAGTCGGCCTTCGATCTGCTGGACCGGATGCTGGTGCTGGACCCGGAGAAGAGAATCACGGCGGAGGACGCGCTGAAGTCGTCGTGGCTGAAGAACGTCCACCCAGAACAGTATGTGGCAGAGGGGCTAGGCGTACACTGGATGCAAGTCCACTGTGCGCGTAGCCTGCGTGTGGTGCTTGTGACTGAACGGCTGGTTTTAGGATGTCCGCGCCCGAACTGCCGACGTGGCAGGACTGCCACGAACTGTGGAGCAAGAAGCGGCGGCGGCAGATGCGCGAGCAGCAAGAGTCGTTGCAAAACCTGCCGCCCGGCCGGCCAGCCATGGGCAGGGACGGGACAGAAGTTGGCGGGTGAGTGTAAATACCAACTTCTCCCATCTCATCCTTGTTGTTGTTGGTATTTTGTTTTGTTATAAATCAATGATGCCTTATAGCAGACAGTATTGCGATTCTTAGCTAGTTCACTACATAAGGCACTGTCCCGACTTTATACCTGTTAAAATTAAGATTTATGTAACTAATGCTAAGGCTATATTTAAAGTAATATTTTTGATAAATCGTTAAATGCTTCCAGTAGAGAGATTGAAAGAAATCATGACTAGAGTTGAAGATAAGAATGGCACCATTTTCAAATCCGATGAATTTATTTTGGCTTATTGGTAGGAGAGAAGATTCAACGTTGATAATATTTATTTAGTACCATATATTTATTTTTATTGGATGTGAAATATTAGTTATAAGATGTAACAAATTTAATTTGTTTCATTATTGTGTACATATTTGTTAGATATATTTTTATTTCTTGGTAATAAAATGGGATGAACTGTTCACATTTACAAAGAATCTTTTAACACCAAATTTTTACTGTTTTAATTCAGTGAATTGTGTATATATTGAATATTTTATAAACGTGTGCTTAATGGTGTTACAAGATTACAGGAATATGTTCATTCTCATTCATTTTAGATGTTTTATTTTTTCTTTTACTATAAAAAATTGAAACTGGTGGATGATTATTGTAGTTCATCGAAAGGATTGAAGATGGACGCTGCAATATTTCCTCATTCATCTGACTCGTATAACTCTACCGCAAATGCAAACATGTTTTCATTTGCAATGTCGACGACTTCGGGAGGTCTGAAGCCCGGATTACTGGGCATTGCGCCTAACATACCTACTTTAGCGCATTTGAACCAAGTGTGTAGAGGGCAAACCGCCAATAATGACTCCCTGGCCCTAACTCCCCCGTACCAGCAGTCCGCTGGCGTCTCCAGTTCCTCCAACAACTCCGAATCCCAATCCCAGCCTCAGTCGCACGAGCACGACACTCCTGAGAAAGAAAAGTCTACGTTGTGTCAGCAACTTATGACTATAGAACAGTCGTTTGTGAACAAGACGCCTGTTCATATTTCTCATTTAATGGCGCTTGGTGCCGACAAGCAGGTACTTTGAACATATCTCTCTCCAAACATTGTTTTACATGTTGGATTATTGTTAGTTGGAGCCGCAGTCAGCGCAACTGCTAGAGACGTTGCGCTCTGAATTACGCCTCATTTGCAAGACACATCCCAACGCAACTAACACATTATTTTTAAACCCGCACGGTTAGTAATTTTGCTAGGCTGCCTTCACACGTACCGGCATTTTGCCCCTTTTAAATATGTATATACTACGGAAATATATTTTAGGCCTAGCGCGCACTACCGATTTTATTGCAGCAAATTAAAAATTTACCGACAAAGCACACAAATAAAATTACATCTTAATCTTAAATAAAATTGGAAAAATGGAATATAGTAGAATTAAAATAAGCGCAAGAACGATTACATAGTTTCTGTAGCTCTAGCATTACAATAGATTTTGTATATAAAAATAATTATTAATGAAAAAGTAGTAACATAAAAAATCTTCAATAATAGAATAGTGCTTTCTGGGTCCAATTTTTCTATTATGTCTACCAAATAGTCGGCACTCGTTATACCAAGTTAAGACGGCTTCCGATTGGTTGAGGGGGAGACGAGCAGTGCCCGGTGCCCGGAACAGCAATTTTAACGGCCGGATATTGTGTGCATGCTCTTCTTTTAAATAAATAATATTTTGGAATCGGCTCCGGTACGTGTGAAAACGGCCTTCGTTCGTGGTGCAATATTTAGTGGTCATGTCCTTTGTGATGTTTTGCTACAGGAAGATGTAATGAAGAAGAATTTGATGCCCATGCAGTTTACGCTGGGGATAACGCAGTAAACAACAGTCGCATGACTGCCGGTACTCTTGACACTGAAAAAGTGTGCGAAGTTCTCGCGACACTTTTCAGTCGATATGGTATGAGCAATACGGCTACTTTGTTGAGAAATCGCCAATGATTCAGGTTAGCTATAGTTTCCTGTACATGTATTGTGAATTAATAAACTGAAAAGTGTGCCATTATTATTCCACTAAAAATCCGTTTTGAACAAGTTTCTTTTTAAATTTTAAATATGTTGGTTTCAGATGGAAATTTGCGGCAACTACCGTGTACATAGAAAGCAGTCACTCATAAAATACAATTATAAATATTTTATTGTGAAAATTGTTCTAAAATTTGTTGGTTGGCTGTACCTGACATTTTCCATTTGTCATTTATGTTTGACAGCTGATCGCAAACGATTCGTGTCCTATTAATTGAGAAAGGTTTGATATGAATTTATTATATTTTAGATTTTAATGTTTAGAATCCATACAGGTAATATTTGTGCAGTTTTATATAGCTTAAGAAACTGGTTATGAATTCTAACCTACAAATGTAAACTAACAATAAATATTTATACTTACAATCTTTACGTTTTACTCATGTAGGAATTATGAAAACCGTGAAGGAGTTATGGAATGATCTGTTTGACATTTCCTTGGAAAAATACCAAAATGAAGATGAAAGCGTTCGTAACTTCTTTATGATTTTGCATATTCTGAAATTGGAGTACAAAAGTACGTATTTCAGGCTTATTTTCCTTAAAAAACCTTTGAAGTTTATTGCTTCTTATTTCAGAAATAAGTGAATATGTTTTGGAAATGAAACAGAGGAACATTGAACAAAGTAAAGAGAAACAGTGTGATTGTAAATTGTAAGTTAGTACCCAACTATTTTAATAATTACTAATTTCTTATCTTTTTTAGAACTCGGACACCTTTAAAAACGTTAAGTGCAAACTGTAATGGTAAGTTAAATACATATTATTTACATATTTTATTTATTTATGTTCCTAATACTAGAAAAAACACCAAAAAAATCTTCAAATATCTACTTATCGTATATTTCCGACAATGACGACATATTCAATCATCAAATAACAGATTTAGATGTAAATTTATCAAAAGAGAATGATAATTCATTATTTATCGATGAATCCGTGGAGGATTTTGATATAACTACTAGTCCTACTCTTAACAAAGATAAAAAGAAACGTTTATCTCGTATAAAACATAAAAATAATAGTATAAAAGATGTTGTATTAAATACACCAACACCAAAAATAAGCAAAAAATTAAAACAATCCAAACTTACCATATCTGCCTTAACTAGTTTCTCAAAATCGAAAAACTGTACAGTTACGAGGAGTACGAGGTAAATTTCTATCATATAAGATTGAAATATGTTTTAAATATTTATTTAGTGTTGATAGTGATGAAACTTTATTCCTTCCTCTAAATTCCGTACAAGCGAAAAATATTTTAGTGGACAGAACACCACCAAAAATATTGGAAAATGAGAATAAGAAAATTAGATTAGACGACAGCTACGACATGTAAGTAACTTCAAGATTTTTGTACTATAATTAAAATGGTAATCATTGATTTTTATTCAAATTTATACTTTACCGTAGAATTTTAAAAAGTATTACTAACTTATATTACAATGGTATTTTTTGTATTTTGGTTCAGTCCTGAAACTTGATGCTTTTGCTCTATAGACCGATTATTTTTATTCATTTCTGATATTTATATTTTTGTCTATACGTTTCTTTATTTATTTCAGCATTCCAGAGAAAGAAATAGATAGTCCAGATTATGTCTATAAACGAGAAGCTGTAAGAAAAAAAAGTGAACGGATGCAATTGCAAGGTTGGAATTGTCCAGATTGTGCAAAAGTAAATATTTTTCAGAGCTCTTTTTTTAAATATATTATTGTGAAGTGTTTGAGACATTTCTTACCAAATGGTTCTTCCACTTATTTTCTATGTATTTATATGGCTAGATGCAGGGGAAATTTTATTGGGAGAATGAAGTCATGTTATTGGTTGTTGATTAATTATTATGTCTCAATATTTTATATATAGTTGTATATAAGACATAAGTAACCATAATTATTTCAGTATTATAATACATATAAGAACATACTGTCGGATGAAGAAATTAAGAAAAAATTAAACGCTTGTTCACGCCATAGAGATAAATTTAACCCGAATATATTAACACCTCAAGGTAAGTTTGTAAAATATTTAAAATTTGATATTAATTTTAAAGGCATTTTAGGATTTTGGAACCCAGATTTTTCCCCAACTCAAGATTCACTTGCCTTCAATATAGAATAAATTTTCATATTTATTATTTATTGTGATATATACAGGGTGAGTCACCGAAATGCCCGTCTTCGATATCTCCCTTGTCGTTAGAAACAGAGCATAAACTTATTAACAAAAGTTATTGGTCAACTCAAGGAGCATAACGTAAAATTATTTTCACATATACAGGGTGTTGCGTTACGGCTCGGCGAAAATTGTTTGCCTTTTATTAAATGGAACACCCTGTATATTTTTATATTTTTTCAAGTGTATTTCATTCCTCTATACGGACATATAAATTTTGTTTTAGTTTTCCGCGGCGTTGCCAAGTTATTCCGTTTATTCTCTAAAAAAGACCAAATACACGCATTGCTTTATAATGACGTACTGAAGTTATTTTAATAGTAAAAATTAAGAATTTTTTTTTCTATACAACTGTAACTACACTCTATATTCTCACATATATTTTTTTAAATGTAATTATACAGGGTGTTCAATAAAGCGAATCAAATTTACTCAATTTCAAATGACTAAAACTTGTCATTTTCAAATGGAACACCCTATATTTTATAATTTAGTTGTGCGTCCTTTTGTATTATCTTCATATTTTATTAAAGGTACCCTATGCCTAAAACCAATATTTTTGGAGATTTTAACAATTTTTTTCTAAAATTATTTATTCAATTAAAAATTAAATCTAGTATACCATGGATATTACCCGGAGATTGTAGTTCCAACATGATGGTGCACCAGCTCACAACAGTCTTCGGGTTAGGAATCATTTAAATGAAGAATTTGCTATAGATGGATCGGAGGAGGTGGTCCAAGAAATTGGCCCGCTAGATTTTCGGATCTTTCAAAATTAGATTAAAATTCGTAACTGTTTTAAAACTGTCGACGCAAATATCTGCGAAGAGTAAATTACTCATTTGTAAACTATCTCAAACATGTTTCCGTGCGAATAGCTGTTACATTAAAAATCTTTTGGAATCTAATTTTTAGAAATAAAATTAAAATGGTGAAAAACTTCAAAAATATTGGTTTTAGGCATAGGGTACCCTTAATAAAATATGAAGATAATACAAAAAGACGCACAACTAAATTATAAAATATAGGGTGTTCCATTTGAAAACGACGAGTTATAGTCATTTGAAATTGAGTAAATTTGATTCACTTTATTGAACACCCTGTATAATTACATTTAAAAAAATATATGTGAGAACATAGAGTGTAGTTACAGTTGTACAGAAAAAAAAATTCTTAATTTTTACTATTAAAATAACTTCAGTACGTCATTATAAAGCAATGCGTGTATTTGGTCTTTTTTAGAGAATAAACAGAATAACTTGGCAACGCCGCGGAAAACTAAAACAAAATTTATATGTTCGTATAGAGGAATGAAATACACTTGAAAAAATATAAAAATATGCAGGGTGTTCCATTTAATAAAAGGCAAACAATTTTCGCCGAGCCGTAACGCAACACCCTGTATATGTGAAAATAATTTTACGTTATGCTCCTTGAGTTGACCAATAACTTTTGTTAATAAATTTATGCTGTATTTCTAACGACAAGGGAGATATCGAAGACGGGCATTTCGGTGACTCACCCTGTATAAATACACTAAGTGCTAGAATATTTTTTATTTTTGTTAAAATAAAGAGTACATTAATAATAAGAATGCTTATCTTACATAGAATTAGAGATTACCTCTTCTTGCTTGCTCGATTTCAATTGCTTCGAATAGACTCTTGAAGTTTCCGGCCCCAAAACCCTAAATTGCAAATTTATTTTACTATTTGTTTCATTTATTAAAAATTTATACTTACATCGAAATTACGTCTTTGAATAACTTCTAAGAATACAGTTGGTCTGTCCTGCATATTTTTCGTAAATATTTGCAGCAAGTAACCGTTTTCATCAAAATCAATCAAAATTTTCAATTCCTAAAACAGAAATATAATTAGAAATGTTAAGTCAATATAAATTTTTATGCTTACTTGTAAAATTTTAAAGTCTTCTGTAACTTGTACACGGCTTTTAGATAATTTCTCGCGAAGAATATCATAATAGGAGTCTGGAATTGTTAGAAATTCAACACCACGAGCTCTTAATGTTTTTACACTGTAAATTATATCTTGAACATTTAAAGCAATGTGTTGTACACCGGCTCCACCGTAATAATCAACATATTCTTGAATCTGGCTCTTTCTTTTTCCTGGTGCTGGTTCGTTTATTGGCAACTAAAAATGAAATTAACTATTTATAAAGTGGTCAAAATAAAATCTCACAGTGAGTTTAATATAAATTATTACTTTGATAGTTTCCTCATAATTTGCCATGACAACAGACCTCAGGGCCGAAAATTCAGTATGTAGCATTTTATCATCAACAGACCAAAATCTGTGAAACTGTAAGGTATCTTCGTACCATTTTACTGCTGGTTCCATTTCTTTATCTCCTTGATTTCCCACAACGTGATCTATGAAATCCAAATTTGCTGGTGCCCTAAAATATTTTGTAAATAAAAAAATATAAGATAAATTTAATAACATACAAAAGAGTGGCTAAAGGGTCATCCGGTATCCGTTCATATCCGGGCAAGAAAAAGCCCTTATAGTTGGTTCTATCAACAAAAGTATGAGTTGTGTCCCCATACTAAAAAAAATATATAAATTCATAATTCATTAAATTTTAAAATTATTATTTCTTACAGTTTTTATTGTGGCGAATTTAACTACACCGTTTTCATCTTTCTCTTGCCAAATGTCTCTAACTACAACAGCTCCCCGTTTTTTGGCAAACTGAAATCAATTTTATATAACAATTTGAATCGATAACAATTTCATTCATCATACTGTAACAATGGCTTCCAAATCCTCTACTTCGAATGCAATATCTTTAACACCGTCTCCGTGTTTAACAAGATGTCCTCCCATATCACACTCACCAGGTTCGTAAGGGGATGCGAAGATGAAAGTGATCTAAAAACGGTAAGTGTAAAACATTACAAACAATTTAATCTGAAACGCGCTAAAAATGAAATATATATATTAAGCAATTCTGATATAAAAACGGTAAAAATAGTTATTACATAATGATATGCATATTGTAATATGATAATTCATGTAAATTATTCAGAATCTTGATAAACAAATCGAAGAAAATACTTCAGTGGTCAGATCAAACTATCAAATATCATTGGCTGATCTTGGAGGTGTGTAATATGACGTATAAACTAATTTGCATATTTCTAAAGGTGGAATTTAAATTTGTTTTTCGATTATCGCGAAAATATTTAATAAACAATTATAAAAACAAGAACAAAATGATCAGTATACTTGTTTACCATTTTCAAAATAAAAAACGACACGTGTGATAATGAAATTGAAAAAATAATTCCGAAAAATATCAGAATTTTTATTTAACGACATCGCTTGTAGCAACAAACTGACTATAACAATAGACTAACGGTTATAGTGATCTCTAGTTATGGTGACGACATTTTTGGAGATCTTTTTGATTTTTTTATAACTGGATTTTATTGTATTTATAAAATGAATTACATTTTGGTATGCAGGTTTGTGAATAATGACTGTAGTTTTGCTAAATTGGGAGAGCCATTTAAGTTTTTGTTATGAGCGTATTACAAAATATAGATATGTATAAAATAAATAAGATCATTAATTAATTGTCTATAGTGTAAAAGCGTTTTTCAGCAGGGACCCGAACCGTAACGAAACCGTAACCAAAAACTGCACTGATATTTCATATTTTACGAATCCCTAACTGAAAACCGGAACCTATTTTTTTTTTCAAATATGCAAACCGAAAACCAATACGAAAAATAAAGTTCTAGTGTAGTTAATATAAAATGATTAACTATTTTATTTTAAAGCGCAATTTTTATTTTTAGATCACAACTTAAAATTAAACTTACTATACTTTTATTTAAAACAACTTACAATTTTAACCAAAACCGAATTTTTTTTATTTATTTTAACTGAATCGAAAACCAAAATAATAATTTCAAAAAATCGTTACTGATAACCAAAACCGAATTTTTATTAACGTAAAAACCGTTAACGTTTACTGAACCCCAAAATTTTCCGGTTCGAATCCCTGTTTTTCAGACGTTACTTGCTGGGCACTCTTAATGTTGAGAATGCACCATAGAAGCTATTTGCTAGAGAATATACTTTCACTTTACATGTTTGACAATTAACAGTATAAGACTATTTTACTCAACAAATAACAAATATGATTGACTACAAAGTTTTGTAAAAAAAAATTACAAACATAATTTTTTGAGCGGATGTCAATTTAAATTTAAATATAAATAAAAAAATATTTCAATTATAATGGTCGGGAGAAAAGTTTTGTATGCATTTCGGGAATAAACTTGGTTAATCCCTCAAATGAAAATGCCTTCCGATCTACATTCTCGAGAATAAAACTTTAGTTTATTCCCTTGATAAACAAATAACTATTAATAATAATAAGCAATAATAGTAAAAAATATTTCTTCTTACCTTATTTTGGCGGACCACATGTGCAGCAAATTTGCGATTTCCAGTCTCTAGACCTCTGTATGCCAAGGGTTTAAATCCCAATCTTGTGATGTAATAACTCGCTGCCTTTTAATTATCGAATAATTATAATTAAAAATTACACTTTTTTAACTAATAAAAGTTTTACCTGTTTTGCATTTCCCACCCAAAAGGTAAGATGATCAAATTGAATGAATTTTCCAGCTGCCGGTTTAGGCCCTTTATTTGTATACGTCGTCTAGAAAAACAAAAATATATTTTAAATTTAAAAAAAACCAAAACATTATTACCGGTATATAAAATTGTAGGTAATTAGTTTTTGTTCTGAATAGTAAGTTATAAAAAAAAATCATTTTTCAATTAATTATGAAATTATTAAAAAATATTAAAAATGCATTTTTCAGTTATCAAATACAAAATTATAATAAAATTCGCAAATCAATACCTCAAAATTTTAACAATTTTTTATAAATTGAATTACTATTATTTATAATAAATTATAAACATGTATGTAAAATATTTTTTTATTTATTTTTATTTAATTGAATTTATAAAATAAAAATATATTTTGAATATTCAACTTTTAAAAGGTAATAAATACATAATTGTAACAAATTGAATATAATTTACAGATTATTTATAATAATTCATATTAAAAATTTAAGAAAATGTAAAATTTATCTTACAATAATTATCTAACTTATAAATGAAATAAAATTTATGTTGTGTGAAATGGCATACGTACCATTTTGATTGTTGTTTGTTACTGGCTCCACCGTTTAGTTTGCAGTTTATATATACTCGGTAGTTCTTTCCTTGCGGATTATTTATCTATTCCACCTGGAAACGACGAGTCATCAAAAGATTCTAGTGGGTAAACAATTTCTTCTCTCTGTCATTGGTTCTTCATCAAGGAGAACATCGAATTTGCATATTTGTGAAAATAGGATAATTTTTGATAAATTTCATTAGGAATTCTTTCATTACAACAAATACTATATAGGTACCTAATCTTTGACCTAATCAAAAAAATAGAGCAGGAAAGTATGAATAAATAAGGTACATAATTATTTTTCATACGCGGAACAATATTTAAATTGGTTTATAATTATAGACGAGAAAAACAGGTATAACAAGAAAGACTTAGCAACAAAATCACACGATGTGTGTATGAGTAAAAGTTAAGATTTTTTTGTTTAAATCTAAAATTATTTTAATATGCAAATATTCTTTTTGTATTTAACAGTAACGAAAAATTTCATCAGATTTTCTTAATTTCCAATTTCTTTTACATTTGCATAATCAAATATGTCATAATAATATAAATAATACAGTAGATATAATTTTTGTAACAAACATAATTAATAAATGACACTTGTTGCAATTTAAAAAAAAATGTTGTATGCATAGAGATCTGCCAAAGCTAGGAATTAGCTCTGAATCTGTGACAGTTCGGTTAACTTTAACAGCTAATTAATACAAGACTGTAAGTGGCAATAGTATCTTTACTGTAATCGAGATCGAGATTACCAACTTCATATCTCCGTTGTCTTATACAGAAAAAGAAAGAATGGTATACAGCAATATAGTTATTACACTGCATAAACAATATCTGTTCGATTTTCTAAATTTTTCACCAGTAACTTCCGTTACCGCTTATATTCGCAATAAAAATAACAAAGCGTTATCCCGAATTCCCGATTACGGAATTATGAAATTTCCTCACCAGATGTCAGCCACTTTGATTTTTTTCGCGGATAATCTTTTGTTATGAGTTTTAATTTTAAATAAACAATATTTTATTTTGAACCGCTGGTACTAAAATGATTGGTTTATTTTTAATAATTAGGTATTTAAAAGTAAAGACAATCTGAAATTATTGTAAGAAATAACAATTTCCTTAAAATCAGAAATAAAAAAATCTTACCTTTTAAACTCTATTTGGGATCATGCTTTATAGAACTAAAAAAATATTTCTCTACTAAGGGGTATAGAGTTTTACACCTAATTTTAAAGTAGTAGGTACGCATGGTATGGAATTTTGGGAAGCACTGATGTAGATAATAAAATTATTTGACAGTGATTATAGGTAATATATGATCTACTTTTTTTACTAGTAGGCTTAGGATATTGCGTTAAAATAAATGGCTAATTAGGCAATATGAACTACAATGTAAACAATATATTATGGTTATATAATTGTACTTCATTTTTTCACTAGATTATTAAAATTTATTAAGGTAGATAAGTAATTTAATATAAAAGACACGTGCAGGAGTGTTAATATACTTATATCACTTTTTAGCCCCTTCGTGATTTTAACGGATGTCCACGGACTTTACAAAATGTTATTTACTTTGGTTATTGTTGGTTTTTCGAAAATTTTTCGTAGCAGATATTTCGAAAGAAATTATTTGAAGATAGTTTTGTCTTGCCATCTCTTGGTTGCTTTCCAGAAGCTTAATAGAATTAATAATGTTGGCTTTTATTTTTATACAATAGATTTGATTTCTTATTAATAAATTTAATATGACTGACAAAAATGACAACGTGAAATAAAATAATTTTGTGTAGTGCAATAAGGAATAGTGATAACGATAAACATTTTAATAAAATTTTGCAAAAGAAGATCCATTTGGAAGAGAAGTTTGAAGATATGAAACGAATGAAAGTAGAAGTGTTGAAACATCTTGCTAAAAGTTTTGTTTGTGATATACAACAAAGTCACGTGCGATCTGAGCTGAACCAACTGATCTACCTTTGCGAGTGGATTACTTGTATCAGTTCGTTCAGTAGAGGGGGTAAAGTGATCCAGTCAAATGGAATGAAAAATAAATGAACCGGATTCAAAATGTAAGTTGGATTAGTTCAAAGTGGCAAATGGAAAATGGAATACGTCTGTAGACTCACATCATCAGAAATCGAAACGTTAGAACATTTAACTTATAGATGGAAATGTAATATTAATGTTTAAATAAATTATGAATTAAAAATTAAAATTTTATTTGTTTCTGAAATTATTTTTCATAGTATAAATTGAACTAAGTACCTATACTTAATTATTTGAAAGCATAAATGGTTGCCCGTAACATTTATTGCTCGACTGTCTATATATCAATTAGTTGGGGAGCAAATATCGAGTGGCGCTGAAAACAGTCCCAATTGATATTATTGTAGTATTATCTATAGTACACAAAAATTGATATAATCTATGGTTGATAGCAATGCATATATAAATATAATTTGGAATAGAAAGCAGAAAATTATTTTGAAATAATTACTGTTATGAGAAGATACACATTTTCTGTTTCTATTTGCATAGATTTTGATAGATGTATATATACATTACTTGAAAAACCGTTACTGGTCGATATTTTAAATTTAATGGCCCTTAACGTGTAGAAACTTTCAAATATTTTGAAATTTATGGAATTGGTTCGGAAAAGATATTCTTCTCAATAATATGTTTGTTGAACTAAAATTTGGATCAAGTTAAATGAAACTGTGGAAAATAAAATTAGAGTCCTTCCCCAATATTATTCAGGTCACATCCTCAACATTCAAGCTAAAATATAGGTCAGGTCAAATTGCAACCACCTGCTAGGCTAGTGACCCAGAGTTCAACCATCGATTCCTTTCCCTGTAGAGGGAAGCACTGTCTCCCATTGATCCAGCTTTCAGAGTTCTTTCAGTCGCTCTGCTGGAACTTGTCTCAGTGAGTTTTCTATATTGAACCATTGATTATCTCCTGATTTTTCAATTGTGGGTGTGTCTACATGTGTGTCAAATGCGCATGTTGATAAAGACTTGTGGAGTGTGAAATATGGTGAACTGCTAAGTATTAAATTGTTGTTTTTGTGTAGATTGTTGTTTTATTTGGTTAGAAAATGATTACATTATACGCATGACTTGTTTATTTGTTGTTTTTGATATAAAACTTTTTGCTGAATTATTATATGAATATTAAATTAAGGTTAGTTTGTTGTTTTATTTGTTTATATTTTTTGAGTATCCATTCAAAAAATTTTCAATAACGCATCTATAAAGTATGAGAAATATTAGAAATCTATATGTATAAATATATTTTATCCCTCTGGTTTATGATTATTCATGCAAAAAGTGAAAAATTATATATTTAGAACTTGTAATATAAATAATACGCTCAATATGTTTGCATGTAAGACTTTAATACATCTATATTTAACAAACTTTTTATTTGTAATTACATTTTCTTGGAAAATACAAATTATTTGTACTTATATAGTAATAATAAATTCATTATTGAGGTATTACAAAAATTGAGGTAATAATTTTTTATAACTTTGCGCATGAAAATGTTATTTGTATTTCCCTGGAGAATAGATTTTTGTACATTACAATAATGAATAATTTTCAATTTTATGAAACAAATAATTTATTCTTTTATTTTAGCGGAAAAATATAATACATATTGTTTATTTCACTAATTCTACATCGCGATTTCAAAGTATGTATATATTTTTAAATAAAATTATAAGTTTTAATAGATTTTGAAGTACTTAGTTATGTATATAAAGTGATACAATTACTTGATAGCTATCGGTTTCTGTAATTTAATTTCCGTTATGAAGCTAGTGTGCCTACTAATAAACCATCTTGTTATAGCACTTTATAAATAAACTTGATCATAGAGCACTTAAACTTATAATTTCCCGCCATTTTCTATAAATGGGGTTGCCACGAACCCACAATTCATTACAGCATCTTTCAATTGATTTTTTCTTTTCTGTAATCTACGAGTACAATTGATGCAAATTTACTGATTGTTCATTAATTAAACAACTGATATATAACAATTATGTTTTCTTAATTTATGTTGCTTTTTAAAATAATTATTTTTGTAACAGTTAATCATTGCTCAATGACTGTCGTAATGGCTGACGATGACAGCATCGACGACGACGTGTTCGAAACCAAAGAAACAACACCTGCTTCGACGTTGGACGTCGCGCAGTCTTATAAGAACACCACTTCGCCGTCGCCCACTGGCTACAGGGATTACCAACCACCAGCTGAAGTTCTCAGACTTTGCGAGACTGATAATCTTGAGGAGAGTGAACAGACCGTACACAAGGTAAGAAAAAGAAACATTGTTATACTTACAATACAATACAAGTTTTTTTTTTTATTAATTAATTTTTAAAGTTCTCATAAAAAATAATATATTATAATAAAATGTAATAATAGTTCAATTTTGTCAAAATTCTGACTATTGTCTGTCCACGAAAAGAGAAACAATATCATGTCATTGCTATGCTAAAATTACTAATCGTTTTATTAGAAAATATCAATTAATTTTTAAAGTACTGAAATGTAATTATTCTGAAACAATGTTTTATTTTATTCTAATTATTAATTAAACGAAAAATCTAAAATTTTGTTGCAAGTACATATAATCATGATTTTAATTTTCCATTTAAAATTAAAATCACCATAAATATGCGTACATTACTACGTTATTTACTCAAATAATACTGGTAATGATAAAAACATATTGATTAGCTATTATTACCTGAAACTGTAATGTAGAACGTTATTTACAATCAAAATTCGGAGAATATTCCAGACAATTTTGTTTGTCCATTAATAGTACAATAAAGTTATGTTATCGACAATCTGTCACAATATAAAACTCGGATAATTATCATGTTTTCTTGGCATTTTCTTTACATTTCCTTCTGGGCTGTCAAGAAAAATCTACTTTCATTAGTTTGATATTCGAGAAAATGGAAAATAATGTGCAAACCATTTCATAGAATATATCTCCTGTTGTATTATTAGTCCGTCAGAAGTTTATTTAAAATCAATTTTGTATATCCCTAAATAAATTTAGTATTTCATAATTATTACAATATTGTTTTTAGCTATTAAATTTATATAAATAATAACAATTATATAAAATTATTACAAAAAATAATGTATCATTTTTTATTACTATAAAAATTTAATTTTTTTCAGACAATACTTCTTGGCGATTCAGGGGTAGGAAAAACTTCGCTTCTAGTACAGTTCGACACAGGAAAATTCCAGTCAGGGAATTATTCTGCCACTGTGGGAATTGGATTCACGGTAAGTTAAATTTTTCCTTTTTTCAAAGTTGATAATTTCAAAAAACCTACGGTACGTCAAATGTAAACATACTGTAAATTAATAACCGATGTAATTTAACACCTAATTGCTTGTTTCGTATGAATATTGATCTGGATTAATTAATATTCTCATAGTAATTATTCATTAGCATCAAGAATGATGTTTTCCTGGAAAAACAAATATTTCAATAGAAAAAAAAGATGGTACAAAAATAATATGTAAATTGAAGAAGAAGTACTAGTTTTAGTAAACAAATAATTGATTTAAAATTAACTTATTTATATTGTATTAATTATAACTTTCGTTTATATTGAATTGTTTTGTTATAATTATTTGTTGATACAATTACAGAGAAAAAAATATTTTATCCAACACCGTGTAATTATAACGATATAAGTATGCTGTTTTTAGATAAATAAAGTAGGTCATAAGTCACTAGTGAGCTAAATATTTTAGCTCACTGTTTTTTGGTTCGTATCATAGTAACTACGTTATAAAACCTTCTCTGCACTATTTTGTTCCTAAATGTCATATCGAAATTCCATCTGTCAAAAATCTTATATGTATTTTATATCAATGATTAAAATGTGTTGGATAAAATGTATGGCACACATGTGTTAATTACCTAAGCCACTTGAAAAAATACCACACTCGGCCTAACGTGAGCTAAACTTTTCCCACGTGACTTATCTGTAATGTAACACACTTGTACCATAAATAACTATTATTACTCTATGTTACACTTTGAAGTAATCAGTAATGTGTCGAAAATAATATGGCACGAAAAATGAAATCAATAAAGTTTTATATAAAGTAACATATTTCCTACTATATTAAAATTCGATATTCACTTGATAAACTTCCTATCGGTCATTTATTGAATTAATAACTGCGTGATAACTAAATTTATATAACCGTATCACTACCCTGCACAAACATTTTAATTAAATTATTTTCATCAAATAACTCTCTTTATATGAGTAAATTAAAGAGTTTCCAGAACCGTATAAAGTGCTTTTGTGCAACAGTTATATCAAAATATAACTAAATTAATTTTCTCAGAATCTACGTAGTTTACAAATTGCTGGTTTATATTATAAAACAACACACTTTTGAAAATAAATTTTTGTTTGTTATATATACTACTTAAAAATTAACTTATTTGTTATTATTTATTTTATTTATTTCCAAGAATATTTAAAAAAAATAATACATATACAATTAATTTTAGGGCTAAATAGAGTATAATGATATAAACATGGTAATAAAATATTTAATATTTAAAAAAAATAACTGGAATCCTCCGGGAAAATGCTTCTATTTTTTATATGAGGTTGAAAAATTTATGGTACCTCTGTAGCCAATAATAAGTATATAAACGTAAAACAAAAATCAATCATTTTTATTTAAAGTTGTATTATTCGAACCATAATTTTCCGCATAATCCTCATATTGTCCATTCCATTACCTGTAATCAGCTTATGGAACAACAAAACATGCATCTCTTGCGATGGTTGCCATGACGACAGGGCACTGATTCGCAAACAATGGGCAAGTAGGACCCTGTAAGTGGTAACTAAGCCATACCGAACCCAACGCATGCTTCCTGGACCGATGGCAAGCAGCGCTTTCTGCTGTTTGTTGGCATAGAAACGCGATGTGATTCTGTTCAGGTGATTGTGGAGTGCAGTGCGCGCCAAAACCCAAACGGAGAAGTAATAAACGCCAAAGAGTTTTCCGAGAGGAAATAGATTAAATAAAAGTTGTTACAAGTGGCTAAATTGCAGTTTTATAGAGTGCTTTTGTAGAAAATTGCCAATGATTGCTTTATAAAAAAAACAAGTCTTGTTTTAAGGGTGTAAGATTCTATTATACATCTTTTTCAGCAAAATAGTGTTTTCTTTGTCCAAATTTTATTTAAACATATTTTTTATTTTTTTTAATAAAACCATGATAAAATAAAGTTTTGTGTAAGTACAAATACAGATTACAATAATAGTAATTTTTAAAACAATCTGTGAAAAAGTATTTGTATATTGTTTGATTTTTTTTAATTTAAATTTTAACAAGGATCATATAATTATATATTTTCATATTTTTTTGTTGTATAATGTAATCAAATAAAAAAATCATTTTTGTTTTGTTTACATTAGTTTTGGTACATCATTTTTTAGGTTTATTTTGTATTTCGGTTGTTTTTTGGGAGTAATAAAATTAGTGCAAATCAAATTTTAAATATTTTCTTTCGGTAAATTCAAATTTATTTTTGTCTGAAACAATTAAACAAAATAATTTTAAGTTTGCAAACATATCTAAATTTATATATTTAGGAAAAATTTGTATCGAATTACCATAGATATTCACCAAAAATAAAAATCGTAAAACGGTTCATTCTCTCCATTATTGTTTGCTCAAGTACGCGTTCTGATTTTCGCAACCTCTTTGCAAATTAAACAATAACTCACCCAGTTTAGAGTTTCGGTTCCATGACTACAATCAATAGTTTTGTTAAACAACATTCCAGAAATAATTAAAATCAATCTCAGTTTAATATAGTTCCATTACCTATCATTTGGTTAGGAGAGTAGCGGGTATAGGAGGTAACCACTGGTGTACGGATATACACATAATGTGGTCCAGATATCCTTTGATGTTGATGTTATGAACACATCTGCGGAAGATGTGTTGCCTAGTTTTCTAGCTTTACTGTTGTTGTAAATCGTTTAATAATTTGAAAAGTTTTTACTTTGATTGATGTTGAAGTACAAAGTTTTAAAAAGGTTTTAAAAGTTTTATGAACGTAAGTTTGTTAAGAAGCAAAACATTTTAATAGTTTAATAAACATTTAATATTATAAAAACCAACAGAATTAATTTTAATTAACTTAATTGTTCTATTATTTAAAAATTACAATTTTCTGTTTTGAGGATAGATAAATTGTTTTTGTTTAACAAAATGTATTTATTTTCTTCAAGTAGTCGCAAGGTTTTGAACATTTAATTAATACTGTAGACTATAAACTTTAACAATGGACGAAGAGAACTACCGAAGGGTAGTAAAAGTGCGGCCCCAAAACTACCGTTCAAGCGAGCAACCCCTTCCCTTTCCATCGCAGAGGCAAGCTAGCTACCCCGAAACTTCATCACCACCGGATGAGAAAGAACAATATGATATTTTTTGCAAGGTTCGACTTATTGTTCGCCGTTAATTAGAATTTTTATGTTTTGTGCTCTGAATGCCCTCTGATATTGCATTATGTATTGTTATAGAACGGATTAACTTTATTTTTAGCAATGCATTTACGCAGGCTTATAATTTTTGGTATTATTAAAATTTTAATTTTAAAAATGTGAGCGAGAAATATTTAATATTGCTTGTTTTATTCATTTTTTAATAACTTTTATTAAATTTTGAGATATAAATATGATTTTCATCATTTTAGAGATGAAATTCTATTGAAAACAAATTTTAATATGTATTAAATTCTAAGAGTATTTTACAGTTCTTTATTTAATATGCGAAAGAATTTATATAAAAACTAAAAATACAGGATGTTAAGAAAACCGCCACAAATTTCGACGCACTGAATCTGTACAAAAATAAAGATTGCGGTTTTCAAAACAAACATTTTTAAGGCACTTGTTGAATATAATTTTTAATCCTATTAAAACAAAGATATATTGAAATTCAGTGTCGCTGAAATTTTTCTAACTTACTACTCCTAATGTTGAAAATTTATTATTCATTTATAATTTCTATAAGATATATTTTAAGTGATTATTTTTAGGGGTACATTTTCTAAATTCATTATTATATTTTTAATTTAATTATAATATTGCGATAAGTATTTAGAACAGGGTTTAGGTAAACCCGGGTTTTAAATAAAACTCTCAACTCATCTGGGTTAAAAAATTTCTTAAATATTTAATAAAAGAAAATATGAACACGGAATTATAAATAATACATTTAGTTCAGTCCATTTATATATGTATACATTAGTAGTCTTTAATTTTATATTGTTTCTTTTATTTGTACAAAACTGTTTAATTTATTTATATATATATTTATGTGTATGTATATAATTGTAACTGAAATTTTCTTTTAACTGCTTTTTATGTTTTTATTTTTTTGAATGGGTTTTTAAAAAATCATTGTTTTTTTGGGTTGATTTAGAGTGCAATAACATAAAAATTGATACAATTAATTTCAAATTAATTTAATGCGATGTTCTTTCTTAACCGACGGTCCTGGCGAATGGGTTGCAGGTGATGTTGCTAGGAGATTCCGGAGTGGGAAAGACCTGCCTACTTGTGCGTTTCCGAGATGGCTTGTTTCTTTCCGGGAACTTTATTTCCACAGTGGGAATTGATTTTAGGGTGAGAACTGTATAATCTGTTACGATTCCTCGAACTTGCGCGATTTTCAGAAGCACCGCAATAAACAAACATTGCAGATAAATTATACAGATATTAGAATTTAATGATAGCTGTACCAGACCGCAGTACTAGATGAATATTGCATTGCGTTTCGCTTTTATTCTATTTTGAAACAAAGAATATATTATATTTTATCAAGCACTTATATAACTCTTTTAAGTTTAATGTCCAGACATATTTGCCTCAAGGAAAAAAAAATTTTTTTTGAGGTGATACCATTCGATTCTAACAGAAAAACTCATATACCTACTATCTTAGGTTATTAGGTATATGGAAAAACTACATACAGTGGCTCACAGAATTATTCGTACACCTAAGTTTTCTATTTAAAAAGTGATAAATAGAGTACTTTTAAAAATAATATTGATATATTACTGACGGGATCATATTCTCTCATATTCCAGTAATAAAATGCAATAGCCAATTATGAAAAAAATATTTTTTTTCTTATGTAAATTAAATAAAAACAAAATGCATACAAAAAACAGGTACACAAAATTATTCGTACACTTATGAAATCTTACATATAACGAGTCAATATTAATAGTTATAAATATAAAACATCTGTGATTACATAATTATCATTTGTTTGAGAATTTTGTAAAAGGTTTTTTCAAAAATGGGTCGCAAAAACAAGAAATTACGGTAGTTAAAAGACGAATCTATGTGAAATGACTTTGCCAGTGTAAATCTTTAAGGGAGGTTGTCAAAATTGTATGAATATTGCTCTCAATTGTTAACAACATTAGAAGTAAATATAAAAATGAGAAGTAGTTGAAAAATATTTGCCGTGGGGACCGTAAGAAAATTTTTAATCAGCAGAATGAACGATTTATTGAGCATTAAATGAAATTAAATACTAAAAACTCCTGAATAAATTAACAAAAAATATATCTGAAATTTTTGGAGGATATATTGAAACATAGACTATTCGAAGAACTCTAAGAAATTTTGATTTTAATGGCCATATAGTCATAAGGAGCTCCTACATATCCCCAAACTAATATGATCCTGCCGCCGTGTTTCACTGTACTACATAAATTGCAGTTATTAAGCTCAGAATTTGGATTTCTCCAATCATAAGATTTGCCATTCCACTCAAATCCGCAAAATTAGCAATTTCCAAAAAACAATCCGTGTTAATGTACTATTTCCAAATGCGAGTCTCTTTATTTTATTTTGTTTGGAATTATAGGGCCCACTTTTTACTATAAGACCATTAGAACCAAAATTTCTTAAAGTTCTTTGAATAGTCTATGTTTCAATAGACCCTTACAAAATTTAGTTATTCTTAATATTAATTTATTCAGGGGATTTTTAGGATTTGATTTCACTTAACGCTCAATATATAGTTTGTTCTGCTGACTTAAAAATAATTTAAGGCCTCCACGGTGAATATTTTTCTACTGGTTCTCATTTTTATATTTACTTATATGGTTCTCAACATTTAGTGCGATCTTCGTTTAATTTTGTCAACCGCCCTTAAAGATTTACACTGGCAAAGTAATTTCAAGCAGATTAGCCTTTCAACTACCATAATTTCTTATTTTTGTGAACTATTTTTTAAAAAATCTTATACAAAATACTCAGATAAATGATAATTATGCAATCACAGATGTTTCATGTTTATAAATATAAATATTGACTCGTTATATGTAAGATTTCATAAGTGTACGAATAATTTTGTGTACCTAGTTCTTGTACACATTTTGTTTTTATTTAATTAACATAAGAAAAATAATATTTTTTTCATAATTGGCTATTGCATTTTGTTTCTGGAAAATAAGAGAATCTGATCCCGTCAATAATACATCAATATTTTTTTTAAAGTACTCCATTTTTCACTTTTTAAATATAAAACTTAGGTGTACGAATAATTTTGTGAGCCACTGTATATGTACTTTATGAAGAAATATTTTCCCTACCTAATCGTTCTTTGGAAAGATTCGATAAAAAAGAACATTTTTTATTTTATAAAAAATAATCGAAATTATTATTTTTTTTTGAAAATTTATAATCAGCACGTGGAAAAATAACTAAATATGTGAATAAATAATTTTATTTAAAACAAAATTTATTTAGTAAAGCTAATTTATGTTTTAGTCAATCATCCCGTAGTTACTAAAAATCTGTGTTGTTCAATGGTGATAAATTACTTCGGTGCTAGTAGATTTAGTTTTTTTATTTAAATTAAAGTTTAAAATGGTCATTGGAAATAGTGAGTGTACTAAATTTTAAATGTTTTTCTGGATTTCCAGGTAATCTAAATTGCATATAAATAATTACGACCTAATTTAAATTAAACGGAATTAAATTTACGTACGCTTGTTTGAAATTGTGTATTTAATTCGTCATATACATATAGTACTAATGCCTACTATAAATTATAGGTTGTGTTCTAATTACAGAATTTATTTACATATATATTTCATATAATGTGTTTTCTTACTACAAAAGAATATTTTGTTTTTATTTGCTTGTTAAAATCAAACAAAAGGATATTAACAATATTAAATTGAAAACAGTTGCAGAGTATCGATTTGCTTTATGTATTGTTATTCTTATGCAAATATTTTTATAAATTCTTATATTATAAAGCCACATAATCAAACAAAAGTAATGGAATCATAACGGTTTTCACATTTTAAAATTTTAAAGAAGTTTCCAAATTGAGGGTTTTGCAATAGATTGTCTGTCCGTCTGTATGTATATGGATATATGTAAAACAATGGAGCTAAACCAATTTTGATGATGTTTAGGCTTCTAATTTTTTTTAAATAGCGATCGATTCTGGGGAGGCCCAAATTTTTATGATATATTATGTAAAAAATGTTAATATTTTTTTAATTTTTCAGAATAAAATCGTTGCAGTGGACCAATCAAAAGTAAAACTTCAAATATGGGACACTGCCGGTCAAGAAAGATTTCGAAGTGTGACTCACGCGTACTACAGAGATGCTCATGGTATGTTCAAATTTAGCCATAATTTAATAAAATTTTATGTTAAAAATAATATTTTAAAGTGTATTTCATTTGGTAATATTTCTGTTGAGCCGATGTCGGAGTAAATTTGTTGTTACCTCAATTCAATTTCCGAACCCTGAAGAGTATCTGTTTAAGATCAAAGAGGTCTTAATTATAATCATCTCATTAACATTTTTCCTTTCAGCACTCCTTCTGCTGTACGACGTCACAAACAAAGTAAGCTTCGATAACATTCGAGCTTGGTTAGGCGAAATTGCGGAATATGCCCAAGATGATGTTGTAATTATGTTATTAGGTAATGAAAATTAAGCTGTAAGTTCGTTTTGAGGTTACATTTCCCGTTTCAGGAAACAAATGTGATTGTGCATCTGATAGAGTTGTCAGGAGAGAAGACGGGGAGAGGTTGGCGAGAGAGTATAATGTAACATTTATGGAAACTTCAGCTAAAAGTGGACTCAACGTCGAGCTTGCATTTCTAGCAGTAGCAAGGTAAGTTTTAAGTTTTTCTTTCTTGTTTTATTGTTTTTGTTCGTGGGAAATGGAATTGGAAATTTGTTGTTGAAATGGAAATATTTGTATGTTTTGTATTTGTTTATTTTATGTTCGAAGAACTTATTTATTATTTATATACAGATATATTTTACACAGACACACAACATTAATGAGTTATGTATACGATTTAAATAGATTTTCATGTTAAATTATACTTGTGATACTAATAAAAAAAAATATTAATTATCCAACTTTGATAAATTTTTATCAATATCTCAAAAAAAAATTTTTTTTTCACTACTAGCCTAAACACCCATTACTATTAACTTTTATTTGACATGAGAAATTGTTTTTCACTATCGCTTATTTGGTAACCATGGTTATCTAAGTAAATAAATTATTATTTACCTAAGGGCCGGTTTTTCCACCTCTGGTTAAAGTGTTGGTTAACTTAACCGTCGGTTAACAGAAAAATATCGTATCGAAATAGTAAATAACATGTATTTTTGACAACTTACATTACTTTTTCGATGCGATATTTTTCTGTTAACCGATAGTTAAGCTAACTGGCACTTTAACCAGAGATGGAAAAACCGGCCCTAAGTCGATAATAAAAACTATCACTTGGAAAAAGAAACAATTCTCCAAATCTTTTAATTTAAATCAATTAAAACCAAAAAAAGACTGCCTAGTTTATTTTTGTGGATATTAAGAAACAAGTAAACGTTCATGTCAAAATCTTTGTTATTATCAATATAATTTTTTTAAGTAGGATTGGGATTTAAATGTTAGTAGTGAAAGTAATAATAAATATACCACTGTTGAGAAGACCATTATTGACCATCGCCTTATATCCCTCAGTTGCTTCGCACTCCGGGACAGCACTTTGCGCTAGGTCAATAATGATAGTCTTCTCAACCTTGGTATATAATATACTATTATTTCCAACCTTTTATAAATTTATGAGTTATTGAAAAATGTATTTACTAAAATAAATAAATAAGGCACAATTAGAAATAAGTATTTATATAATTAAATTATGATTCGATTTTAAAATTAAGAAGCTTATTTGGTAACTGATTCATTTAAAACGGCTAAATTGCATAAATAGGTATGTTAAAAAATATTTGTTTAAATACTGATTACAATTTTGCAAAACCTTAATATAATATTATACCAAGATATTTGTACATATATTATTTTATTGATATTAAATCAAAATATTTTTTATGTAAAAGGATCAAATTGATTTCCGTTCAATTTGATGTATATATAGTTCAAAGAAACTAACTTGTTTCGTTTAAGCTCCGTTTTGATTCAAGTTATTATAAATATTTATTTCTTTTGATTTTGTTCGCGTGTTTCTGATTTTTTTTACGAAATGTACCCAATACACGAATGTCAAGAACAGAAATAAATACTTTGGTGTTCAAGTTTATGTGAAACAAAATAGAAAATTATTTGTGTCAGATATTGGAAGAAGTTTTATCTTGAGATGTGGTAAAGCATGCCGTTGTTAATCTTTCAGAGAACTGAAGTGCAGGAAAAGTAATCAACAAGACGGGAACAGATTCAATGTGCAAGACTACGTTCGGGAACAAACGCAACAACAGTCATGTCCTCCTTGTGTTACCTGAAGTGGTACATAGTATAGAATTTCTTATTTTTGATGCATTTAGTACCAGTACCAAATATAAAGGATCTTGGCTATGAATCTATGAGGCACAAAACAATCTAAAATTATAGCTTTACTTGTCTTTACTATGAATGTAAAAAACATGACAAATAATTATTCATATATATTGAGATAGTATTATCATGTTAAATTTTTAGAGATTTATTCACGTTATTTGTATGAATATTTTATCTGTTTGTTGTCTATTACCAATGGTTTGAGCAATAAGTAGGTGTTTTATTTTAAATGTTTCAATGTGTATATTTTTGTGTCTGCAATAAGTTATAATAATAAAGGATTATATACCTTCAGTAAGAAACTACATTAGAATTTATTTCTAAATATTTTTGTCATATCAGATGTGTAATTATAAAATATTTACAATGAAATACAAACATATATCAAAGATAATAACTATTTACGTTTGTTAAAAATAATTTTCCAACATTTAAAACATTTTTTTACATAACCCGTTGAAATCATTCTTTTTATTTGGTATCAGGAGAATATGAAATTGCAGAGTATTTTTTCCTTTCTTTTTGTTATTAAAACTTGTTTATATTATTTTATTGCTTGCAAGATAAATTAAATAATGTTTAATTTCGTATATTTTATCTCCTTTAAAAAATAATCAAATTTCTCCTATTTTCTTTTCAATTATAAAAATATGCTGGTAATCAGCTGATTATAGAATAACCTGTAGAATAGGTCGCAAGTGCAGTGATTCTAATTGTAATTTTAGAATTTTAATCGAATTTTTCCTAAACGATCCATATATTTTATTTTATTTTCAAATCTTAATAATATAAAATTACGAATTATTGTTATTTAACGATAGTATAATTAATTATTATCGTGCCGCGTATTTTCTACAAGCCAAATACAACGCATGCGCCATAATGTTGAAGCCGTTGACTTGTGCTGTGTGGCAAAATAAAATTTTTGGTAATTTGTTATGTAAATTAATAAATTAACAATATATTTTTGTAATTGATGCGGTTCTGCACTCTATTTATATAAAAATGGATCAATTAACATTGCAAAATAACTATAATTTATTTTGTCGGTTATGTTTGTGCTCGGACGAAAATTTATTATCTATTTTTGATGAAAAAAATGTTTATTTACCTCAGAGGATAGCTGCATGTGTTAATATTGAAGTAAGTATAATAATAATTTGTATTTATAGACTATTTATTGTATGTTTACTTCCTTGTAATTTAGGTTAACTAACCTCAATAATTTCATGCATTGGCTTGAATGTAATTTATGTAATTCATTTTAGATTTATATAAGTGATAAAATGCCTACGAAAATTTGCGAAACATGCCTTACTATAGTCAATAATTGGTTTGACTTTAAAAAATGTTGTGATGATTCCCAATCAAAACTACGACAGTGGGTCAATGTTAATGCATTTAATAGTAAGGGTTTTGGAGTGCCTATACCTATGTTGATTAAAGAAGATATTTTCAATGATACAGATGAAATTCAAATTGACGATAATGTAAGTTATTTTTTTATTAACCGTTTATATCAGGGGTACGCAAACTATAGCCCGCGAAGGCTTTTCATCCGGCCCGAAGATGCTTTTAAAAATGAAATTATTTTAGAACACATGATCTTAATAAGCAAACAAATTCTCACGATTCATAGCACCGATATTCGTATAGATTACGACATGCTGTTAGCAATATGTATTTTTTTAGTATTCTTCTATAGTTAAGAGTTTAAATCATTTTTTATTTCGTCTTAATTAGCAATTTGAATAGTTTTATATGGTCCTGTGCTTAAAAGGTTTAAAGACTTTTGGTTTACTTGAATTCAAATTAATTTGTTTTTATTTCATATATTTTGAAATAACAATCTTTAAATCTTGATCTCGTATTAAATTCAATATAAAACAAGAAATTTAATTAATCATTAATTTTAGTGCAAGAAATTAGAAATTTTTATATTTCCTTGTACTTAAACTGCCCGAAAACGATTCGCTTATATTTGTACACTATTCTTATCATCTTGAATTTAATACCTACGAGATTAAGTCAGTGTCAGACGGCCTTAATGTTTTTATATCACTAAAATAAATTTTAGGTTTATATAAAAGAAGAACCAGAAGACTACGATAATGAACATTTTTCCCCACGATCAGAAAACGAAGAATCTGGTAATTTCGAACCTCCTGACGAATCATTTCTTCAAGTATCAACGTACGAATCTTCTGAATCACTTTTAGTCCCCGTTTTCGAATGTCCAGCTCCTCTTCATGGCTTGTATCGGGCACCACCTTGTAATGAGTCAAAAGAAGAAACGAGGCAATGTCGTCTTTGCTATAAAGAATTCAGTTCAATTAGTAATCGCCAACGTCATGAAAAAGACGTTCATATCGTTAACGCTTTAAATAAAAATGATAGTTTAGATTTAGAAAATAGTGTTACAGATGATTCTCTAACCGACAAAAGCGACTATTTGGCAGATAAAAATACAGGCTTATTAAAACCAATTAATGGTAAACACTTCATAGAATTACATAAAACAATTAAAGAAATGGTGAATACATCAGTTTGTATTTTGTGTGGGGAAAAGAAAATTAATTTGATTAGGCATTTAAGTAAAAAGATATATTTAGAAAGCTTTACTTGTTATTCTTGTTTCATTTCTTATAATTCTCGCAACGCGTTAATGAAACATTACGGTCGAAAACTTTGCGAAGATCGTGCTCGCTTAATCTCAGATTCGTCAGTTAAAGCTTATCAGCACTATCAGTGTTTATTTTGTAAAGATTTCTATGGCCATGTTTTGCATATGGCAAATCATTTAATTACATCTCACATTGAAGAAACACATCCAACTTCTTGCACTACATGTGAAAAACAATACCAAAATTACGACGAATATAAAGAACATTTACAAACTATTTGTTTCTACGAAGTATATTGTAGCATTTGCCACGAAACTTTTAAATCTGAAGAAGAATTTACCAATCACAGTCAAATTCACGAAACGGAAGCTTCTGAATTTTGTTTTGATGATTACGTGAGTCTAAGTTTCAATTGCCGCGATAAAAATAAAGAAATAGTAAACAAATATTCTTGTAGTCAATGCGGTGATCAGTTTCCAACTCTAGAGTTGTGGTGTGAACATCAAACAATACATTGCGAATTGAATCAATGCATGCACTGTAACAGAGTTTTTGGGACTTTAGAAGAACTAAATGAACATAAAAGTAAACATAACAATAAAATTAAACTCAAACTATATCGCTGTTCAAGTACAAATTCTTATAAAACTGTTCCCGATTTCTCGCAAGAGTTTAAAGTAATTAATGTCAAAAGCATCGAAGAAAAAGAAAACGAAGAGCAAAAATTTAAATGCAATCTTTGTCCAAAAGAGTATGCTCTTGAGATTCAGTTAAAAAAACACATATATGGTCACAAGAAAAAGAAGAGTGACAATGATTATAAAACCAAAAAGAGGAAGTTGCGTTGCAGTAAATGTTATAAAAGTGTAACTCATGTTACATTGCGAAATCATGATTGTCCTTACAAACAGGACAAACCACTATCTCACACTGATGTAACCGAAGAAAAATACAAGTGTGATTATTGTGCTAAACAATATTCAACTCTATCTGGCTTAACTTCCCACTTGAATTTGTATCCGCATCATAAACTGAAGAGACTTTCAAACAGAACGACTGCGTTAGACGCGCACAAGAAAATTACAAATCAATTAGTTACTGAATACGATTGTGAAATTTGCGGAAAACAATTAAAAACAAGCCCTGGATATAAAAAACACGTGAAATATTGTCATGGAGAACCAACAACTCCACCACCTGAACCAGCAAAAGTAAAACTTGAAAAGCCCAAAACACCAACAACCCAACCAATCAAAGTAAAAATCGAACCTGGGTTAAACACTTCACATAGATGTAATTTTTGTGACATGGAATATGGAAGTAAAGCTGACTTAAATTCTCATGTTAAATTGCATTTAAATGGTGTTACCGTTAATTATTTATACAATTGTACGTTCTGTCCAGTTGCTTGTACAACACAAAATCAGTTAGCAAAACATGTCGCCAAAAATCACTCCGAAAATTCAAAAATTGAAATCAAAAAGGAAACGGACTTTGAGTGCAAGTTATGTAAAAAGTTTTATTCACAACGATCTTCATTAAACAAACATAATTCAAGGATTCATAATATAAAAGGAAGGAAAAAGAAGGCAATGCATAAATGTAAACAATGTTCTAAAGTTTGTCCAACCGCAGAAACTCTACAACAACACATAGATTCTTGTTATTATTGTAATTTGTGCAAGAAATCTTTCATTTCAAAAGTGGCACTTACGTCTCATGTCGTTAAACATCCATCTAAAACTAAATTCCATTGTATTAAATGCAAGGCTGCATTTTACTTCCAAAAAGACTACATCATTCATTTACGACAGCATAAAAAAACTTTCAAGTGTCAGATTTGCACACAATCTTTTCCTTCCATGAAAATTCTGTTGGCTCATTCCAGCACGGTACACGGTAAACAGAATATTAAGAAAAAAATTGTGAAAAACCCCGTTAGCTTTAAAAAACTTAAGAAAGAAGTAAATGAAGTTGTTGTGAAAAAGGAAATTAAAGAATTTCCACGTGCAGCTTACAGATGTACAGAATGTAATGTTACTTTTGTAAATTCTAAACAGTTGAGGTTGCATGTTTTGGGCGCTCATGTAACAAACGAAGTGTAAATGTATATATTTTTAAATTAGTATTATACCGCTTTTTTAAAACGAGGTGTGTTATGTTGTAATGAAAAATTTATTTCTAATGTTGAACGAATAGAAACTGCAGCTAAATTTTTTGTTAACGAGATTGAGTTCAGAATTTTGTTTAATTTTATAATTGTACATATTTGCATGAAGACTAATAGTCTTTATTCGTTCAAATATATTAATGGTTAAGTTTTTGAACATTTCTCGTGTTTTTAATTGTAGCAGGAACGGTCGTCGCACATGTTAAATATATATATTATTTGGGTGCAATTATATTAATTGTACGATCGTTATTGTATTGTAGTTTTACAACCTTAATATTAATCGGTTGAAAGTATCTTCTGTACCTTTTGAATTACTTATATAAAAATTTTTAAAATAAAGTTTACATACTAAATATTAAATTAATCTTGTTTTCTTTTTGGGTGATATTCGATTCAATAACTGTGAAAGAATACCTTTTTTGTCGAGGTAGAATATATTCTCGGTTTTTTTGTAGGTCAATTTTAAAAATAGCTTTTGAATTGGACTTACGATGAGAAGGGTCTCTTATTGGTCTTGCGCATTGTGGGCGCACTTAGCATAAGCACGTGCATCGATCTAGACCTTCAGGACGCGACCTTGCTCATGTGCATCATGAAGGTTTCAATTACCTGAAAACACTTTTTATTTCCCTCATTTTCAATGACTTTTTGTTCTACTTTCCAAAGTACACAACAATAAAAAGAATATTACTATTTTTACTTCATGATTCCTACAGCAAAAGATTTAAGAAAAAATCAAAAAGCATTTAAAATTATTTATATTGTAAAAATCCTATCAGACATTTTTTCTGTTTTTATTAATGTTATTTTTTTAATACATAATTATTAATGTCATTATCTTATACCTTTAAATATATGAGTCGAATAGGATTGTTGTATTCCCTATGAAATATAAAAAAACATTATAAATTGTTATTTGTCAAAGAAAAAAAAATAAAAATGTAAAACTAATTGTTTTTTAAAAAATTAAAATTATGCTTATATTAATTATCACTTACTTTAAATGTTTTCGTTCGTTTTGCGTAACGTACATTGTCCTAACTTGTTTAGTTTGTTATTTCTCTTTGTTTGAGTCCCATGTGTTTTAGTATTGTGACAAATGTGTTCGCGAATTGAATTGTAAGTGAATATTATTATATTGAAAGACAATTTTCTTTTATAGTGTACGTGAGTACTTGTTTTTTTTTTGTGAAATGACTGACTACAGATGTGACAAAATAGAATCTACCTACGCAGATGAACGTCGAGATCGAGAGACTATTATAGGAATATTGGAGAAAGGTAAGAGAAAAATAAAAAGAGTTTTCTATTAATGCACAAAACATTTTAATATAAACTTAAAAATCGTACAACAATATGAAAAATTATAGACTATTATACACATATTTATTTTATAACGGGATGGAAATGCCGTTCTCACTATATATTTAATAATAATATATAGAGTAACTACGTCTTATTCACAGTATATAATATTTTATAAATAGATATAGAAACTAACACAGATAGTGACAGACACACAATGTAGGCCTGCTCATCGCCCCTGCCAATACCCCATTCTCTAGCTAGTAGTAAAAAAGAACCATCACAATCCATTGGGCAGTTCAGTCCCTACACAGTTACATAGTATTCAATCATTAATTACATTTGTGTTTATGTATGGTACCCATTAGCATTATACTTGTTCATGAAACACAACTGCACGTCTCACGTGCGTTATAGATTCAGTTGTTGATCAGATCACCTACCGTCAATGACAATTACCTAGCTGCTCGTTCGTGAGTTCCACGAACAGTCAAACAAACAACATTGTCCTAGACTTATTTACAGATCAAGAGTTTAAAATGCAAATACATTCAAGCGAGTATATAAAATAATTGAATTATCTATCATTATAATCAAGTATCATGTACACATTGTAGCGTAGCGCTTGTGCGCCGTCTAGCAAGGCGGCGGACATTGCTCGTTTGAGTGAAACTACCTCGTACTCCATACTCTCAGTTAGTACTCCTCCCAAACTCGACTATTACAAAATAAAGGCAACACATTTCGTTATGGGTGCGCCGTATCTACAAGTACAAAACTAGCCAAGATGTTTGCAAACTTTCCTTCTCTTATAAATATCTCAATCTCACTTAGTACGAAGCGTGATTCTTGCTTTCTTGTATCGTATGTGTGTTGTGTGTTGAGTTGGTATGCATATGAAAAATACTCTATATCACGTAAAGTTGTCTGGAGGGAAGTGTGTTGTGTATCCGGTGCCTGGTCTGGTGCTTTCGTTTGCGTAGGTATATCACTAAATCGCTGATCGTTCGTTCGCGTTGCAGGCATTGGTGTTAGGGAAATGGTTGGGCTGGGCTGAGGACTGAGGTTGTGTTATGTTGTACTACTGCTGGCTGGGCTGGATGCTGTATAGTGTACGTGTATCGTGTGGATGTGGACACCGAAGAACGAATGAACGTTAAACAGCACATACAACGAGAACGTTAACATTACACCATTGAACTAGAAAACGTTTTGCAAATCATCTAGCTACCAATATAACAAGTATCAATATATCAATAAGTAACAAAGAGCTTAACAAATGCAGTAAGTTGGTGAACGCTCGTACGCCGTCAGCGAGAATCAGGTACATGTACATGTGTATGTGCGCAGGCCGTTGCTTCCTGCCGCCAGCAGCCACTGCGCTGGGCAGTGGGGACCAGGCTAGCAACGTGCCCTTGCCCTTCACTACCCTTCTGCTTTTGCCTTTGCCGTTCTCGTTACCAAAGCATACTCCTAATTCGACTAGCTTGCCATCAGCACATCACATACAATACAATCAAAATAACCAATACCATAACAAATTATATAATAATATATTCATAAAAATCAACAATCATTTATATATAAAATTAAAATAAACAATATTTCGGTGAAAAAATAAAGTAACAAAAGTTCAAGCAATCCATAAAAATAGTGTGTTATAAACACATTTGATATTATATATGTATAGAAATATAGGAAAACTCTACAAGCAACTATATTTGTATGTATAGAAAAACCCGAAGTTCCCCAACGGTAAGGGATAGTTACAGTTATCAGTAGTACGTACTCGTACTTTACTTAATTATCCGAATGAATGAATGAATCGGGCGACACACAACGACATGCAAATACTGACGTGTTAAAGGGCCAACGCCCCGAGATAATAACATTAAACTTTCATTATTAATTATTATTTAATAATAGTAGGTAGGTAAAAACGGCCTTTGGCCAGAAAGTATTAAAATATATGTATGTATATATGTATATGATCACATCTAAATATATTATATCTATATTAATAATAATGAATACCTCGCATCATTAGGTATCGTGAAGTCTGGTTTCTTCCCTAGGTTTGTAAGGGTGTACCCGGTGTGTGTGTGCTAGTAGTGTAGTAGTGTTAGGTACTATCCAGCAGTTCTCGGTCTATCTTACGCCCCGCTCTACTCGTCCGGTGGGTAGAGTAGATCACTTCAGCTCCGTTCCGCGACTCATTCCGCATTTCGCAGGTACTCAGTTAGCGGTATACCACAGCACAGGTGTACGTATCGCGTGTCAGTTTGATTTCGTCCTATTGTCAAGGCAGGTAACTACCGTTTGTACCGTACCGTCTCATCTCTCCCTAAGCCTAAACAACGTACGCATCCTATTCATTTTGATACAAAATGTTGTAGCGCATATATTATTATGTTATATATGTATCATCAAATGTATGTATTAAGGTATAAAAAAACTATCGTCGACTTTGCTTCAGCGCTCTAGGTATAGTTATTTAAAATACATAAAACTATTTCAGTTAACTTTTCGTTCTTATACAATAGTAATTTCTTTTTTTATTTGTTTTTTTATGTTTTATATGTTTATACCTCTAGTGATATGCCAATATAATATTGTTGATGTATGAAAGATAATAATCTCTTTGGGACTAGATGATGGGAGTTGAGCCGTATATACAAAAAGTAAAAAATATAAAACAACATTTAATATAAAAAATTTAGAAAAAACGACGCTAAAATTTTCTACAAATACTGGAAACACCATCATATTATAAAGTATAGAAAAAACGATATTAATCTAATCTCTAAGATTCGCTTATAGGGTATCAATTAATTATATTATATATTATCAGCTATGTGTAGTATTTGGTAGTTAAGTAAGTAACTAGCAGGTTGGACAGTATGAGGGAGGCTGTCGTCTGTCGTACCGGACCGGGTGCTTGTTGTTGGGTGTAGTCGGCGGGCTGGTGGGCTGTAGTCCAGGAGACGGATTCTCACTACTCCCGGGCCTGTGCACACGCACACACCACTCATGCCAACTACACTACCCCGCGTGTGGTGTGGACAAGCGCGAGAGCGAGCGGAACCCCCTTAAGAAGCCGGGCCGGTAGGTATTCGAGCGCGCAGATCTCAGTTGGCGACGAGGAGGTGCTGGTACTGACTTGCGGGGTAGGGCACGAAGCTGTTGAGCCCGTCCAGCAGCTTGCCGTTCTCGGAGGAGGAGGCGGGCGCCGAGCTGGGCGGGGCCGGCGCCGACCCCGGGTAGCCGAACTGGCCCACGGGGTGCTCGAAGCCGGGGTACTTGCTGCCCTGCGGGTACAGGTCCGCCGCCGCGCTCAGGAACTGGCTGGAAGACTCGAACACGCCGCGGTGCGGGAAGCCGGGGTGGTACGGGCCGTGCTGGAAGAAGTAGGCGTTGGGGTCGCCGGCGTGCGGGCCGCCCAGCTGGCTGGGGGACAGCGAGCGGCCGGTGGGCGAGGTTTGCGGCGGCGCCGACAGCCCGTGGTGCGCCCCGTGCCCGCCGTGCACCCCGTGGTGGATCTGCTGCTGCATGGCGCGCTGCTTGATGTAGTTGCTGAACTCAGTAGGCGACATTCTGTAAGCCCCACCCCCACCATTAGTCACTGTCACCCCACAACCTGCCCAACGCCGGCGAGGTATACAGACCTGTTTGCTCGTTTGCTGCTGGTCTTGAGCTTGGTGCTGCCGAACTTGGTCTGCGCGAAGGTGGCGGTGGTGAAGGTGAGCGGCGCCGTGCTGCGCGGGATGAAGGAGGGCACGGGGCTGGGCGAGCCCTTGTACGAGGCGGCGAGCGGCGTGGGCGACGAGCCGGAGGACGGCGACGGCAGCGTCTGCGCCGCCACGGACGAGATGAGCTGCGTGACGGCCGCGGCCGCCGGGTTCACCGGCGCGCCCGCGCTGAACGGCGTCATGGCCTTGGGCGACAGCGACAGCCCGCTCAGGCTGCAGCCCACTGCCTCGATGGGGCGGAAGCACTGCGCCTCGGGGTTGAACGTCTTCGTCACCTCCCGGTCCGCCGAGCTGTCGTCCTGCGGGTCTTGGCTCTCGCTGAACAGCACCTTCACGGCGCCCTTCTCCCCGATGCGGTAGCTCACTTCGCCGGGGTCCACCCACACCGCCAGTTCTTGCGGCAGGTTCTCCAGCACGTCCTGGATGGGCACGCCGGACTCTTTGGCCGCCTTCTCCAGCACTGGGTCCACCGGGTCGCCCGTCTTCAGGCACCGGAACGCCGACCCTTTGAACGGTTTCTCTGGGTACCAGTGCCCTTTGAATTTGTCCTTTAAAGCTTTCTCCAGTTCTTCTCCAAATATATTGACTCTGCGACGAGGCAGTTTGTTGTACAGGTACGATATGACAAAATTCAAAGCGACTTGCACTTCAATATGCATCTTGTTATTCGTTATGTGATTCACTTTATAAAATATATTTAAACAAGAACATTGACTTGACACCAACGCATATAAAATCTACTCCGTTATCGTTCGTGTTTGATTTCGCCTCGTTTTTATTAAAGTTTCGAAGGTACCGTGATCTGTAAGCAAACAAAAACACCAGTTAAAATTCCAATCAGTCACCAGGTTCATGTGAAATTCATTAGTAGGCTTATTGGGGGCGCGAGCACAGTCATGCGGGTGTTTGGAGCCATGTGTTGGATCATATGACGAGTGGCAGTGGCTGCGGCTGTAGTGAAAGAAGCCGCAGCGGCAGCCGCGGTACGCGAACTGTGTCCCCGAACGACCCAGTTTCGTATCGGGAACGGTCGGTGCACGCGCCAACACTCTTTCGGCTTTTATTGATCGCGAGCGACGTCGAGGCGTACAGAAGCAGCTTCGCGTACGCTACCCACTGACTGCCACTACCAGGCCCAACACAACCCTTTCATGTTCATGTTACTTCAATACACACACCTCCATCAAAATATCATATTACCATCCAACAACATACAATTATAGCGAGAACACTCTGCGCACCATATTTCTATTTTCAGTTAATACAAACATATGGAACTAAATATAGGCTAAACTTATTTCCCACCTGATAAAATTCTAATTAAAGTCAGGATATTTGTACTCATGTAGCACAAAGAACTTTTTCTATTCAAATACAGGCATTGTAATTTACAGTTTCCCGGAAAAGGATTTAGCAACCCAGGTTTAATTTCTTTCGGTTATTAAATGCAGAAAATACTCTAATCAAATGGAAAAAACGTGATTAAGTAAAAATAAACTGTAACAAAGTTGATGAGAATTATTGTTTGATAATTTAGAAAGTGTTGAAGATTTGGTTGATTTGATATGAATAAATTAACCATTATTGCAGTAATTACTTTTCTCTTTAAACATTGCATCATACTCGGAACTTAACATATGTTATGTTATTTGTTTCATCAAATATAATTTCCGTGCTTTGTTTCAAAACACCCTTCCCGATAAAACAAACAAATTTCGTTATGTAAATATTACAAAAGAGTTGTAATGCATTATTTATTAACAAGTGTCAATAGAGCATCGTGGCATCAAAAGAGCATCAATACGCCCTAAATTAGCTTCAAACTATCATATCCCGTTAGACGTTTGCTACATCCTCTGCTACAGTTGTTAACGTAATTTCCGTTTCAATTAACTACGCTTATTCACAGTTCTTCCTAACTACATAAACGTCCTCAATTTTGATAAATACCTAGTTATTTTCTGGAAGATGGAGACATAATCTAGTTGTTTGTTTTATATGATAAGAAATGCTAATGACCATATTTCAGGTTAAGATGCCTCGTTTGACAGAATCATTTTGTTTTTTTGTAAGGTACTGTATTTTAAAAACATGAATGTTTGTGAAGTAACCGTTTGTTATTAAACTGTAAGTGGCATAATAATGCATGTGAAAGAAAAATACTCTATTTTTGTGCTAAGTAAGTGAGATAGATCGTTAGTATGAAAGTGTTACTTGTATTTCAAGTTTTTATTAAAAAACAAGGCGCATAAAAATTGCGGTTTACCGTACCACTGGGCGTAGCAGATTCGGTAATACAATATTGTAAACATAATATCATATGATGTAAACATTTTTATCGTGCAGAATTGTGAAATCGTTGCATTTTTACATAAGAATAAAACAAAAAAGCAAAATCATCCAGTTGTGCTCTTAGGCCTTATTAATATTCTGTGACACAATGAGAGCTGCAATTGTTTTTTGTTGCTTTACTTTAGTGCATTTTTATATTACATAAAATTACGTTTCTTGTTTGTTTTATACGGGCAAAAAATCACCGCAAATTTATTTTTACTATTTCTCTGAATAATAGCTAATAAAATCGATAAAAGTTATTTTATTTGACTATGACTAAGTTATTTCTTTAGTAAAGAAAATAATAGTGAATCAATTGTGGGTTCGTACGAACCTACAAACCTGTTTTGTATATAGCTTTTAGGGTGTTTAGTTTATGTTGTTGGCAGTCTTGTCTTGACATTGGTATGATGGTTGTGGTTTTTTCTTGTGTGTTGGCAACGAATCAATCAACAGTTTTGAAATCAAATGAATTGCGTAATAATTCTTGTTATTGTGAACTCTGTCACGTTGACTACTGTATTTAACATTTCCTTGACCTGGTAATGTTAATTTATGTAGTAAATAAATTATTAGCGCAAAGGTAAACCATCACATATTGTTTGTCTGTTACTAGTTATCTCGTCCTAGTTAAAAGTGTAAAAATAATGTTCCAATTCCATTTAAATTTAAAACAAGTCAGCTACTATGATAGGGCAGATACATATGTAATATTTATTAAACATACAGTGGCTCACAGAATTATTCGTACACCTATGTTTTCTATTTAAAAATTGATAAATAGAGTACTTTTAAAAATAATATTGATATATTACTGACGGCATCATATTCTCTCATATTCCAGTAATAAAATTCAATAGCCAATTATGAAAAAAATATTATTATTTTTATGTAAATTAAATAAAAACAAAATGCATGCAAAAAACAGGTACACAAAATTATTCGTACACTTATGAAATCTTACAAATAACGAGTCAATATTAATAGTTATAAATATAAAACATCTGTGATTACATAATTATCATTTGTTTGAGTATTTTGTAAAAGGTTTTTTCAAAAATGGGTCGCAAAAGCAAGAAATTACGGTAGTTGAAAGACGAATCTATGTGAAATGACTTTGCCAGTGTAAATCTTTAAGGGAGGTTGTCAAAATTATATGAATATTGCTCTCAATTGTTAACAACATTAGAAGTAAATATAAAATGAGGAGTAGTTGAAAAATATTTGCCGTGGGGACCGTAAGAAAATTTTTAATCAGCAGAATGAACGATTTATTGAGCATTAAATGAAATTAAATACTAAAAACTCCTGAATAAATTAACAAAAAATATATCTGAAATTTTTAGAGGATATATTGAAACATAGACTATTCGAAGAACTCTAAGAAATTTTGATTTTAATGGCCATATAGTCATAACTAGCTCCTACATAACCCCAAACTAATATGATCCTCCCGCCGTGTTTCACTGTACTACATAAATTGCAGTTATTAAGCTCAGAATTTGGATTTCTCCAATCAAAAGATTTGCCATTCCACTCAAATCCGCAAAATTACCAATTTCCAAAAAACACAATCCGTGCTAATTACTACTTCCAAATGCGAGTCTCTTTATTTTATTTTGTTTGGAATTATAGGACCCATTTTTTACTATAAGACCATTAGAACCAAAATTTCTTAAAGTTCTTTGAATAGTCTATGTTCCAATAGACCCTTAAAATATTTAGTTATTCTTAATATTAATTTATTCAGGGGATTTTTAGGATTTTATTTCACTTAACGCTCTATATATAGTTTATTCTGATGACTTAAAAATAATTTAAGGCCTCCACGGTGAATATTTTTCTACTAGTTCTCATTTTTATATTTACTTATATGGTTCTCAACATTTAGTGCGATCTTCGTTTAATTTTGTCAACCTCCCTTAAAGATTTACACTGGCAAAGTAATTTCAAGCAGATTCGCCTTTCAACTACCATAATTTCTTATTTTTGTGAACTATTTTTTATAAAATCTTATACAAAATACTCAGACAAATGCTAATTATGCAATCACAGATGTTTCATGTTTATAAATATAAATATTGAGTCGTTATATGCAAGATTTCATAAGTGTACGAATAATTTTGTGTACCTAGTTCTTGTACACATTTTGTTTTTATTTAATTAACATAAGAAAAATAATATTTTTTTCATAATTGGCTATTGCATTTTGTTTCTGGAAAATAAGAGAATCTGATCCCGTCAATAATACATCAATATTTTTTTGAAAGTACTCCATTTTTCACTTTTTAAATATAAAACTTAGGTGTACGAATAATTTTGTGAGCCACTGTATATTTAAGTATTAGATAAATAATGTTTTTAAATAGTTCTTGGAAAAAATATAAAATTTGTTAATATAAATGACATTTTATATTTTTTATGCTGTTTTTATTTTCATACTTGCGGCTTTTTTTATATTACTCAATTAAATGGTAATGCGTATTAAATTTTAATGTTAATTAAGATTTGAATTCGTATTATTAGCACAGATCTTACAGTGATATATAGTTGACTATAAGATCTATGATTATTAGAGTCATATTCCGTCACTACTTCCTAGACTACGGACCTTCTATGGACCTAATTCCAATATTTATCTCATTGTTTATTTTTTAAAATCTGCTACTGGCATTTAACCTCATTTGTTTGTTTTGAAAATAATTATTGTTTAGTTGTCATCTGTCAATTATTATTGCTTTATTTGAATTATTTCAATTATTTTCCTATATTGTATTTAACTTCAATAAATTATATTTGTCATTCAGTTAATAGCAATAAACGTATAATTAATTATGATCACCTATTTTACAATTGATCTATATATTAAATCACAACTACATTATAAAGCAGGTACAAGGTTATCAGTTATATAACAAAAAATTCATAGAATACATGAATTATTTGTTTTGGAAGTAATCTATATTGTTGTTTTTACAGGTAATTCCTTGCGTGTCGAAGCTGATGTTTCACGTGGTCAACAAAAATTTGTAAGTACTTCAATTAAATACGAATTTATGAAATGAAATTGTTTTTAAAATTATGTCAGTTTTTTGAGAAATGAGGTAAACTGCGCAAATCATTCGTACTTTAGAAGGACGTTTATGTTTACATTAAGATTATGGCATATTGCGATATCATCAAGTATTAATGCATATTTTTATTTAATAGCTACAAGAGGAAATATTAGTTACAAACGCAAATGAGTTGCATATTGAATTTCTAGAACAATACTTCTCATAAAAAAATTACGACGCGATAAGTTGGTTTGTTACTAAGAGTATGTAACTGTTTTATCGACAGTTTTATTTGTGATAAAATCTTTTATATTGTTCCTTTAATTTTGTATGTACGAATAATCACAAAACAATTATATACAACAATAACAAACATTTATTAAACATACATAAATATTTTTTGCGGTTATAATTGCCGGTCAGATATACAAAGTAATAAAAATGCATAGACCAGAAAGTAGTTTAAAGTCAACCCACAGATGGCAGTCATCTCATGTTATATAAGTGATATATAAAAGTAATGATAATCTAAAACTTAAACAAATTCCATTACTAGACAAAAGAGAACTATGAAAAAGAAACAATTTTAGTATTTCAACATGTATTTAAAGGGTACCAAAAATGTTATTGTCATTTGTTAAACAAAAAAATGTAAAATATATGTTTTCTATTTTTTGTAAATATAAAATGAAAAGATATCTATGTTTCGCAATTTTTAATTTTTAAATCTCAGAACCTTCTAAAACAGTTTGAAAATTACATCCGCCAAAATAGTGTCAATTTAAATGCAATCATCAAATAATACTAATCATTTTCTGTATTTACTAACCAAATCAAGGTTAAATTAATCATGTACTTTTTGCGAGACACACGAGCAGTATATCTGTGTACACAACATATTGTTGTTGGGCAGAAAAACATGTGATGCGCAGAATAATTTCTACAAACGTCACACCATTCATACGTAAGCGTAATTACACATGCCCCGCGCCCCACTGGTTGGTTACCGCTGACATGATCTTACTTATGGATTATGGAATACGCTTATGCGACATATATTTTCCCTGAATGTGAATGACCTTGAAAATATAGCAACCATCTCAAGGTTAGGGTACACCACTTTTGGTGCACTTTCAATTCGTTTTAATGTGGTGCATTTTTTTTTTGTTAGGTTGGTATACCTGCTATCTAACAGTAATATGTCAGATTAGTAAAAAAACCGTTTATAGTTTATTTTTTTTGTAATCTATACAAATTTTGTTATCTAAAAGGCGCCTAGTCTTATCTTTTAAAATTTGTGTTTAATTATTTAAAACAAATATTATTTTTGATCCAAAGACATACATTTAGTGACGTTTATTTTTTTACTAAAATATATATTTATCCACTACAGGAAGTTGTATGTTAAACATATGCGATTTATGTTTTTTTTTTATTTCTACAAAGAATTCTTCTACGTAACTGCAACAATAAACTAGTTTCAAAAATAAACTAACGGAAATTTGCAAAAATAAATAAAATTTGTAGAAATTCATATGGCGACCTGAAGATATAAATAGACGTAGGTTTTACACGTTCATTCAGGCATTGCTTTATGAAATGTTACAGGAAGGAAAATTTATTTAAATTTTAGAGACGGAAAAAAGTTGAGTGATAATGATTACCATAGTAATATAATATGATAATAACTATAATTTTGAGTTTACCATAAATTAAATAAGTTACATGTAAATGAAAATAACCTTGTGGTAATTGCTTTGGAAAATTACCTGAACGAGAAAAACTAAATTAAGTAAATAAATAAGTGTATCATCACCTCTTCACGTAAAATATCTTCGTTATGTACATAAGTTAAAATAAACAAAATAAATATGTCCATACATCACCACAATTTATTATCCATACGTAAAATTCTAATTTTACCTTGTCAGGTTTAATATTTAATACACTGAATTTATATTTTTTGTGGAATTCATTTTATTAGTTTATGTGATGTCCGACCTAGCCTATTTTATTTAAATCACCATTAATTTCCATATTATAAGTAAATAACAAGAATTATTTGAAATTGTAACGAAGTATTAAATAAATATTGATCATTTCCTTCAAATATATACTATGTCAGACGTATATTTAAATTTCAAATTTTGTTTTTATCGCTCGTAAAATGTTTATTAATATTAACACATCTTGACGTCACGTTACTTGTTTAAAAAATAAACAATACAATTACATGTAAATAATGTTTGAGAAAATATATATCAAGGAACACTCGAGCAATAAAATGTCCTGTCACAAAATAGAGCTCGTAAACATTGGGATATTTATGTGTGACTGAAGTGAACCACGAAGAATGGAATACTAATCTTGCCAAATGAATAAGTAAAATTAGACTGTCGCTAAACTGATTTCTTACTGCTAAATGATAGAAATATAATTTATAAATAAATTTATAGCATAACTTTGTTTTGGATTTGTTACTCGATTTTTGTCAATATTCAGAGCAAATAACTTAATTTCTTTTTAATCACAAATTTAGAATGATAAAATCTCAACTAAGTATTTTATTTTGAAAAAAAGAAGAAATTTAATTTATAATAATTATCATTAGATAAGTAGGATATGTTATGCTCGTAGTGTACTACGATTCGTGCGGTCGTTCTTTCCTTATAATTTAGAGATGAACTTTGATTATTATATTTTCAATTTTTTATTAACTTGACGTCATGAAAATGTCCTAATAACATGCAATGAGAGCATCTGTTGCTAATAGATTAAATTTTACTGAAATTGATGCTTTTTTGTTTCTTTGTGACAGGGAGGGTTATATAGAGAAAAACAACAAAACAAAAGCGTAGAGACGTCAAAATTAATAAGTTAGGTTAGGAATTTAAATTTTTGAAACAAAACACAAACAGGCACAACGTTGCATTTTTTTGTCATATTTTACTTTGTAGTTTGTTTTGGAATACTGTTCTATTGTTCAGGCCCGTACTTACAAATTTCTAAATTGATCGATAAATTTGGTAAATATTTAAATGTCAATATTTTATCCTTGATAAATTAAAAATGACACTTATATTCACTTTATGTAGGTATATATTTAAAAACATGCCCCAACTTCATCTTATTCTTCTGTCTTATACAGGTTGTAACAAAAATAAGTAGGTACATTAAATTTAACCAGTGGTAGAACTCATTGGGTGCAACGATATTTACTAGTAACTTTTTTGAACCTTTAAGAAAAGTTTTGTCACAAAATTCACTACCCGTCTAGGGTGGATTTTTTTTCTAAGTTTAACCGTTGATTGAGAATCACTGAAAGGTTTGACATATAAAGAGACACTTTTCAAAATTTATTGACCATAGGCTAATTATTAACGGATTTATTTTAATTTCAAAATTTATTTGAAAAATTTGACAACCCACATTTATCAAAATTTTGCTACTGGATCAAATTATTATGAAAATTTCTAAGGCCTCGTTAATTTATAGGGTGGTAAAAATTCTAAAAAATATCGAGACTTTGGAAAAAAGTTACTAATAAATATTGTTGCTCTCGACGAGTTGTAACACTGTTTAGATGTAAAGTATTTATTTCTATTATATCCTGATATACATGGCTGATTTCTGTTCCGTTGGCGTCTTTAACAATTGTGTCAATTATCGCATTTGGCTGCCAAAAATTCTAACATTGCAGAGGAATGCATTAGGTATATTAGTCAAGGAGAGAGTAAAAATGCAAAGGTCAGGTGATTTCGGCTCTGTCCAGCCAAATCCGTCGTCGAACATCCATGTCGCCATGAATCAGCGTCCCCAGCTGCCAAAAATGTCAAAACAGTGCTTACCGGTGCTTGACGAGCTACTACGTTTGGCATTGGAGTGCAGAGAAAATAACGCGGTTAATAATAAGTGCCACAATATCCGTGCTATGATGCTACAGTTACCCTGCCAAGCTAAAGACATTTTAAATTGATCGAGACTAAATACTATCTATTTGTAGATCACACTACACGAACTCTATATACATCACAGTTTTGTTAAATAAATACGACGATATTTTCTTACAAAATTAACAAAACGTATTTACATTAGTTTTAAATAGAACAACATAAAAATAATTTTTAGTCAAATGAAAATTACACAGAAATTATATTGTAAATGCTAGACAATGCAAACAAAAACTAATTTATAGAAATAAAAAATTGAGGGCCGGTACTTTTGCTTTTGATTAAAACATTGAGTAGATTATTTATGTTAAATTAATCATATCTTTAAACCATGATTAAATAGAAGTCAGTACTTCTTGACAAATTTATTAACTGATCAACTAATCAACGATTATCTCAACGTACGCTTTTGATTATTTCATTAATGCAGAAGAAGATAAAAAATAATTGTAAAGTGCAAAGATAAATCAAGGTTATTACTTGTCAGTTGAATTTATTTCTGTCAAATGCTAGATTATTAAGATAGATAAAAACTCGATATGGGTATTAATTTCATTTCAACAGAAGTAGATTACATAAAGAAATGTATAATAGAAGAAATTAATATAGTTCAGAACAAAATATAGATGTAGCAAGTGTAAAAGATAAAAAGAGAATATCAGATTCATTTAATTCTTCAATGTAGTTGTCACAAATGTTTTAAATATATTTATTATCTACTTTTTAATTTTTAACCTTTTCGCATTAATTCTTAGAAAAATTTCTGAGGCAGGTGAAATTTTATTCATCACTGAATTTTTTGTAAATCGGAATTTATGATAAAATTCCTCAACAAAGCAAGATTGTATATAATTTAGACAATCTTTTATTGTATAAGATCTTATAATATTATATATAAATGGAATTAAATCTTTATCAAATATATGTTTTAATTCTTCAAGATTCAAAATTATTAGATGAATAATCAAATTCTCAGTTATAGATTAAAGATAACGTATGATTGTTTATTTAACAGACTAAAATCATACTGTTAAATTAATAAAACATTAGAGTTTTTAATCAATGGTTAAATATTAATTGGTACAAAATTGATCGTTATTTTAGCTTAATCAGAAGGAGAAGTACTGGTCCTAAGATTGTTAGGTTAGAAATTAAAATTTTCATAATGAATATTTTATGAGGTTAATTCTTCACTGCTTGTATTTTCCTTTGAGTTAGATTTAGTTTTAATACAATTTGATCCAAGTCCAAACTGCAATAATAATGTATTAGACTATGTACTTTAACAATTTAACTAGCTGTGAACGATAACAGTAGGAAATCAAACCGAAAAATAAGTAATTGTTGTATTCAACTAAAATGAATTAAAAGTGTGAAACTGCAAAACAATACGCATTTGTTTGATGTGGTTTGATTGTTTAAATGCACTTGTTTTTATAAGATTTTATTTATCAAATACAAATTTGGTATTTTATTAGCTTAAATACCTAAAGATTTTAGGGATCTGAATACGACCACAGGTATTTTTGGATAACAGTTATGTCTAGGAATTCCAGATTTCACGCTTTGTTCAGCTTCTAGTTCAAGCACGCTATCTATTAGCCACCACTTAAAAATATTTTTTCTTTTTCCTTGGTAATATAAGATTTTAATCCAGAGAGGCGTTTATGAGGAGACAAATTATAAATATGAATTCTTGCGGGACGCGTGAATCTATTTCGGGTGTTCATGAAATAGGCGAAAAGAATTTGGGCGCGATCAGCAAAGCAACAAATATTCCATTTCATCACTGCTGCATCGTTGTGCCATTTTAATACAGTTTAAAAATAGGGCGTAATGACGAAATTGTGCGTCTTGTAAAAAGATGAGTCAAATGCTATATGCGCAGACCAGCTGACTAGTTTCACGCCTTGTCAAAACAAATCACGCTCGATTCATTCTTTTTCTGCTATTTTCAGCACTTCAGGTTACCTGCTACTTCTTATTCTTCTTCTAATCCCCAACATTATGTAAATAAAGAAAGTGTAATCGTAAACAATCCTGTTTGTGCCAATTTTCAATAAATACCAAAATCAAAACAAAGAATCACAAGCATCGGGAGTTCTATTTTTATCACTCACCTACACACCGTTCTACTATTTTTCCACATATTTTCAATATTCTTACTCTTGATTCTTGATTGAAAAGACCGTTCAAAATATACTGCCACCTATAGTAGTATTACTACATATACAGCAAGTTTCATTTGAAATATATTTTGTCATGATTTAAAATTGTCCCGTATACTGAATACAATACCGTCAAAACTCATTATACAGCCATATACTACTCATACAAATATTTATACTTAAATCATCCCTATAAAGTACAACTCACGACGAACAAATCGTTTGTTTCAACGTCAACGTATAATGGCATTACTTGACTTCACTGGTAATACAGGAACTCATTCTAATAGGAGACCTTCTTACCGACCATTAGAGTAGAATAAACAAAAATATAAAAACAAGTAGATATCAGGATTCTCATAAGTAAATAGATAAAATAACAAAATCCTTGAATTTATTGGAAAAATTTACGAATAGTTGTTGGGAAGTAACAGTCAAACGAGTGTCAAAAGTGACATTTAGATCACGACAGCGAAGCTGGAGGAATTATGAGTAAATTTGCCAATTAAATTCATAGCTCGAATTGTATTTGCGTGATTATTCAGTTCTAACGTAAATATTTAATATCAACAAAATGTAACCATGACAATGATACTGTGGTTTTATCAAATTTCTTCACTGAAAAACTGACCATCAAATGAAGTATTTTATGTGGGGGAAAATGACGTGTGTGGAATAATCATTTATATCTGTATATACATAAATAAAATTTCTTTGGAATTAAATAGTTTGTATATTATGAAGTAATGTTAATCTACGGTTAAAAGTAGGAAGAAATATGTACAGTAACCACGTGCCGCACATGATAATAAGTTGTTGTTGTGCATTAGTTCATCTGTTTTTTAAAAGATACCGGTGGGAAATAAATAATTGCAACTTTATGCACGTTTTGTAAAGCTGATTAGTTTTTGGTGCAATTTAAAACGGAAGTAGTATTTTACTTGAAGGTCGTATGAAAACACATGTCATCATATAAAACAACGTATTACAAATAGAAAACATGATTTTAGAAAAAAAATATGTTGATAACATAACTTCTTTCTTTTAATAAAATGTAATTGTATTTTTTTTAAAACGTCATTTTCAATGTTTACATTTCACCTTGGATATGTTTACATTAATTAATAATTGTTGCACGTACAAGGGCTTTGAATGTAATAAATCTAATTAATTGTATTTAAAGTCCGCAAAGGTTATCGTCCTAAAGATAATTATTACGTCTGAAATTGACATTCTAGATTTATCTCCTAACAAAAATGTCATTCTTTCGTGTTGATAGAATATTGGAATCCTGCAGGTGTATTTATCCTTTCCAGATGAATTAAATTCGCTCACCCATACATCGATCGATATTTATGAGAAAAAAGCTAAATATAAAATTCCACTTCCAAATTCCTACACGTTCCAAAGATATTCAATTTACTGGCAGATAGAAAAACTTTTCTAAATAAAGATTCCGGGAAGTAAATACACAGCATTCGATAGATCAGTGACTGTCAAACGTGATCTGGACTATAAACCGCGGTTCAAATGCGGTAGGTAATCAATAAACCAACAGTCATGGTCCATCGATCGGCAAGAAGCTATGTTAACAGTTGACAATTTGCAAAGCAGAACAGTAGACACGCGAACTGCAGCCATAAAACAAATGACAACAAAAATTGTCAATTTAATTAACAAAAAATAACAACACGTTCAAATAGTTTTTAAACTTCTGCACTTTAAAAGAATTGCAAACTTGTATCGTTAAAGATGCATCAAGTTCCTTACATTATTTCTCAAAGGAGTTTCAGAATCTTTATTGATTTATTTATTTAATTTACATTGTTCAACAGACTGATGTACAATAACAGGACACGGGACCTACAGCTTATAGTAGGTTTCGAACCAAGGTACGTTCAAAAAATAAAAATTAATGTAACTAACAAAAATATTATTCACATACCACATTAAGCAAAAAAAACATACATGGTTTCTTTCATTCATGTTGAAATTTAAAAGTAAGGTTCTAATGTTAGCCCTGTTCGATTAAAAAAGTAGGAAGTGTAGAGCAAAACAGTTCGTCAATAATCATAATTTATTAATCATTACATGTAGTTCGTCCAACTCATCTTTCATTGTCACTATTTCTTTATCAGTCACTTTTTCACAAATGTTAAATTTAAGGTTATGGCTTTGAATATAAACTCGTAAATTTGGCGTTTAACCCCACTAAAATGGTTCTGCACCATCTTACTCTACCGAAATTGTCAGTGTAGAAAAGGTAGTCCTAGTGCAGTAATTTTTCTCATCGAATACGTTGTCCGCAATCAACCTGTTTCTCATAGAACGCTTCAGTGTAAAAAAGTTAACACTAGTTAAACCTAATTCATGTTATCGAACAGAGCTATTGTTTGTTAAAACCCAAGTACGTTCAAAAACTTCTAAAACGTGATCATTCTCAACTCAGAGTATACCTATACCACAGAATAGTTACATACAGAAGCAACACTCCGTGTCGGTACCTTTCATGTTATCCTATTCAGGTCTATGACCTTGGAGCATTGTGTAGACCTTTAAATTTGTTCACTTCCCCTATCTCTCTCTAAGATGTGACGAAACTTTTCGATTTTAAACAATGAGTCCTTTAAATTTGTTCACTTTCCCCATCTCTATCTAATTTTCGTTTCTCTGTCTTACTATCGCTTCTGTATAAACCTTTTCTGTGCCTATACTCTGAACACTAATTTTTGAACATACCCTTACTGGCTACGAGAAGTAAACTCTAGAATACGCACTCTGAATTTTTGAACGCACGTAGGGGAAATTCTCAGAGTATACTCTTTTGTATTTGAACGTTGTAGTGTATATTTGGTACTCCAGAGTAAAGCTTTTGAACTTAGCTAAGTCGGACAAACTGTATTCATTTTTGGTTACAGATTTAGCGTCTTTGGGATTTGAACCCTAGATCTTATACTCCGCTCAACGAGTCAAAGCGTGCAAACCAAGTAAGCCACCACTCCTTTTGGTGCATACACATAATAAGAAATAATTTCAAAATGAACGTCGACTTGATTGGCATTAGAAACGTGGCATAGGGAGCTTTAGTCAAACATAACCTAAATCTAAGCTATCAAAGCTGTGCCATGAAACTTTTTGAGTGCTGTGAGATGAAGCAGCAAGCAACGCTGGTGTTTTTAAGTAAAGCTGAAAGTTTCGCTATTAAGCCCATCGGGTGATCTGGTCGGTCAGCTGTGAGTGGATCCGGGCGCTGTAGTCGGAGTGATATTGATCCTGGGTCCTCACTTCCCTGAATACCCGACCTGGATACGGGACGTTCACTCCCGCTCAACGACTCACTATGAATTGTTCATATCCGTTTATGTTGCACCAAAGCGATACAATTCCCTAACACGCTGTCCTACATACAATTATGCCGCTGTTAGAAATTAATCTCTACAAAAGAGAGATAATGTTGTCAAGTTCTGATTTAATACGCGTAATTAATATTGTTCTGTGATCATGGTGCCACCCCTCACTTTGTCGCTCTAGAGATTGTTGACAAAGTGCAATTATATTTAGTGACTGGATACAATTAATATTCACAAGTGAATAAAATACTTCATTATAGACAGTAATGCCAGTTTTAAAATATAATATAAAATTATTCTTTAATAACTCATTTTTTGTATAGCTTAACCACAGAAACCGAAAATTGACTTTTCAGCTACAATATCCCTAGGTCATTGATAATTACGAAGTAATTTTATGACAGTTGCCGAAAGCACGTTGCTTGGTAACGTCTGGGCTGTTAGCTACAAACAAAGTGTTTGTGGAAGTTGTCATAAAATTAAGTTATTTGTCAATGATCAAGGGATATTCGGTGAGAAAATTTTTTTAATTTTTTTTTATTTCCATTACCTAAATATGATATGAAAAAATATTATTGTTTGACAGATGACAACAATTGTTATTTACCTAGCAACCTCATGACATAAGAAGTCTTAGGGCTCTTTTCAATGTAAGTGTGTTTTGATTGGCTAGTTTCGCGCACATGAACAGAAATAAGGGGATTCGATTGGATATTTTTTTAGGCTAAAAATTTTCTAAGAAATAATTTTCTTAAAACGTCATTTTCATAAATTTAAACCAATTTCATATAGCAAGCCGCTTCTGTAAAATGAAATGTCGTACGTCACAAGGGTAAAATATCATCATATATTCGTGAGAATTTACCACAAACTTCTAACTCGCAGGTAATGCTTTATTTCTCTCACATAATATAGTGCACTATTAATCAGTACAAAAACAAAAAGTATAATATCCATTACAAATTAGTACTACTAAGTAAAAATTGATAAATAGGTACAAAAGAAAATTATTATTCAACCCGGAGATTTATCTCATAAAACCAAAGCCCAGAGTTTTGGTGGTCGAAACCAAAGAGGTGACAACCTTGTCTCTGATTCTCTCGTTTCACACTTCACTTTTTTAAAGATAAACAAAGCTAACTAGATAGAAAAAAAATAATTTAAAAATGAGAGGTTATGTTCAGATACTTGAGAGTAAACCGTTTTCGCAATCTTAGTTAAATGAGAATAATAAGACAAGACATCGGTGACACTGTTGGATTAGTATAGTTAGTATTTTGGCTACACAACTAAGGAGTTACTAGTTCAAATTCCACAGAGATATGAATGTGTCTTTTATTCCATCGTATTACCCACATTTGACTGCATTACTGCAAATGACCTTAGTCAAGCAATTGTTAGAAATTACAGGTGAAAAAACAAAACAAATAAAAATATGGTAAACTTAACCTCAAATTCATTTGTCATTTAAATTGACTTTAATTGAAATATGAATAAGGTAGAATGACAAATTAATTGTATTTATATAAAATAAAAACTTTGTTTATTTGTCTGTTCGCTGTAATAAAACTATTGACCTATTTGTACCAAATGTTATACAGTTATTTTTATGACCCTGGAGACACTGGAGAAATAACGTTATAAACAAACATTTGAACTTTTGTTAATTGACTGCAGGAGTCTAATGGCATTAAATTATTGTACAGTGAGGTTAATTCGCTCTATTTCTTTGTAAGAGTTGTTGAAGACATTTGACAGCCGATGGAAGATGGAGTTGTTGTAGTTTAGTACGAATAGAAATTGAAACATTGACACACATTTGAATTGGTAAGACAAAACAATGAAATTTGGTGTACATTTCTGTGTGAACTGTTACATTTGGAGTAATTACACATTTACAAAGTTACATGACTCTTATTCTTTGGGCAAGAATTACGTAGTAGTTTTCGACAGACATCAGCCCGTTACTTTTGTGTTTCCGGTGGTCGCATCCCAGTGCATCTCAGCGTTTGTTTGTAGTTTGGTTGGCTAAGCAAGTCACAGCTACTACACTACACATCTGGCAAGATGCAGCTGATCTGACGCAGCAATTTGCGAAATGGCTTGCGATTCGATTGACCTTATTCGCGCGAACCTTGGAAAATTAGACTGGCTTAATGAACGAGTAATTATTTTAAGTCTGTTTGCGTACTACTTGTTTACTACCAGCATGACATATCATCTTGCTTTGGCCCAATTTTGGAAAGCGGTGATTCTTGTAAACATAATAATTACTATGTTTTTGTAACTGTTACAACTGCGCAAGATCTTACATTACACAGCCAAGATTAAAACAAATTATATTATATATTATATTAATGGTAACAGAAATTGAGCTTTCCATGATTTTTTTCTTAAATTATTAAATTTCAAATCAAAATATGATACAAGTATTTTTTTATTTTATAAAAAAAACAGCACTACACGTGCATATAATAAATAAAAAAAATTGACGTCATTATCATCACTGCCTCACTGTTCCCTAGTAGAGGATTTATAAAATATTTAACATTATCCAATAATATTTATTTTATTCTAAATTAATTTTTAATGTAAATATATTCCCAATAAAAAAATAACGCAATGAAAACTGTTTAGTTTTATATCCTAGTTTGTGAAATGTATAATGCAGTTAGTGGCGCTGCGATCGTACAATGGATGCCATTTATGGATTTGTTTATTTTTGTTGTATGTGTTGAATGTTTTTGCACAACCCAACTCGATACAGTGATACGTCCTATCTAGAAAGATATATTTGTGAACCACATGTTATATATTCAAACTTCAATATGTGTACTGTGAACGAATCTTTCGTTTTCTTTTCTTCCAATTTATTTTTCGTCGGTAGGAATATTGGATTTACCCTCTCGCGTCTATTCTGAATCGCAGCGCTTAATTCCTTTCTAAAAATATTCTCTACGCAGTTTAGTAGGTACGGAACATACCAGCGTTAGCGTCTGCCAAGGAGTACGGGTACGGCTGGGACACAAACAACTTATCCGTTCGCCAAAAATTCTCCACTTATAAATAGACTGACGGATAAATTAGGAACTACATGCGTTACGACATTGTAGGGTACCCATCAATCCAGAAAATTGTTACGATCACATGCTAGAACAAATGAACACCAAGCCCAATAAGATGACGTTAGTGATGCTGTTACCATGACAACACACCGCCAGTGTTTGGAACAGGCATGGAAATGAAAAGTGGAATTGCTTAGCAACGGAATATTGCCATGGCAATAAATCTATTACGAAGCATAACATACTTAAAAAATGAAAAGTATTTGTGTTATAAAATTAGATTTCCTGAACAAACATCTGAAGTAGAATTTGTGTCCCATTTTTTATTTCCTTCTCTGTACACACATAGGTTAAAGATGTGATATATTTATTTTTAAATACTGACGAACTGTTTTTAATAACAATTGATAACATTGTCTACAAAAGAAAGTAATGTTTTTTATTTTTACTGTTAATGTAAAAATACTTATGATATGACTTTTATGTTCTTTTATACGGCTTTTTATATAACAAGATAAGATTACAAGTTGACAACTGTACTTACGATAAGTTTATTATGAATTCTTTTATTTTAAAATGACGTTTTTTATTACTTTAAAAAATTACTAGTAAATTAGCAATGACAAATCCATTATTCATTTTTAGGTGTGCCAATCCGTATCCTTTGTGCATCACGTAAACTAACTTTAAAAGTTATTGATTTTACGCTCTAAATTTAGATGTTACAATTTAAAGTTTACATTGTTTGACAGTGAAACTTGTAACATATGTGTACAGGTTAGCTTATAAGCGTGAAGTAACTGGTCCTAAGTACGTAAGTAGTGTATCAATGTTGATTTAACCTACTTATATGTAATTGCAGTGCATTTGAATTCATACGGATGACATTTCCAGTTTACAATTGTATGAGATATGATCAGTAATAATAGCGCCAGTTGACGTGTAAGTGATACTTAGAGATACTTAACATCTCCCAATTACGCTTTTAAATTATCTTATAGTCGAGCAACGATCAATATTATAACGAAGTTAGCTGTGATATTTCTATATTGTCAATTCACCGAATCATTTCAGTGACGTCACTCATAAAGATATCTTGATTTGATAGTTTGTACAACTGGTACTATTTATCGACAAAACTATTACTATTGTTATACCTGTCCCAGTAATAATATTGATTTATCATGAATGTAGCAGCAATTGAGGTTATGTTAAATGACAGGTGAAAAGTGATATAATCAATAATACATATGGTAAGAAAATATTATTAATTCTAATTTTTTATTAAAATAATATGTACACTTGAAGGTCATATGCATATGCATTTCATTAGCATAGTATAGTTTTTAAAATAGTATCTATGCTATCATTAGCAATAATGGAAAACATACATACATATTATTGCGTTAAAGAGAACAGGTTTACAATTTGTTATTTCATTTGTTTTTGACGTCAATCCTAAATGTCAACACCTTATAACTTTGATTTGGGTACATGAAGGAAGGAATTTTTATTTAATTGAAGTTTTGTGATAAAAATTGGTTAACCACAATTGGTGAATTACCAATTTAATTTATTAAAGGATATATCAAATAAAGTATATTTTTTCCAGATAAATGCCGCACTTATTATTCAAATATTAGAATTACAGTACACTACGGTGGCAGTAGTATGATGAAACTCAGGAACATATTGTAGCGTTTGTGGTACATTTTCTGGTGTTTAAGTATTAATTAGAATGTAATAAAGTGACAGTATTTGTTTAAGCTTCGTGTAATATAGTGGATTACATCGCAGTATACAAATATTAGAATTACAGTACACTGTAGTGGTAGTATTTAAATTAAAATTGTGAACATTTTCTGTTGATTCATTACTGAATTCGAATACAGTGAAGTGGTAGTAATAGATGAGACATATTTGTGTCTGCGTTTACCTTTGAATATTAACATCGTGTAGAGAGCATAAAAATATTAGAATTTCAGTACAATGTCAGGTAGATAAAGATTTGCTTGATTTGGAGCAGAATTGTCAATATCAAAAACTGTTTGGCAAAATATTGTTGTGGAAATGGAAATGTCTAACTTGTAATGAATTTGATATTACCGTCAGTTTCAGTGAAGTTCTGAAACAATGTGATGCTACGATGTATTTTTTAATAAATACGTTATTAAAAATATTAGTACAGCTACATTCTACATAAAGGCATTGACGAAAAGCCGTCCCTTAAAGATTATTATATATAGCATGTGTACGTTTTACGAGGCTAACCATTGGGATCTCGAGAACCGTAAGAGATACAATTTGACAACTTTGAGCCCCATATGGAAATTGAAAGTTAGTATGAATTTTTCGAAAAGTTTACGAGCTATAAAAATTTTGAGGACTGCTGACAATTTCACGTAAAGAAATGAGCAAACTAGAAACTTGTATGAATTGGCCAAAAACACTTTTTTCAGCAAAACAAATACAACGTTAAAATGGTCAAGTAATGCCACACTTTTCCCTAATTTAACTGACTTCGTATTCTTAAGCCTGGTTTCCACTGAATTGACATAAAGCTTAATACTCGATACATATTGTTTACTATATTTGGCAAAATATACTATGATCATTAGTACAAGATACACCAATTCCAGTTACTTTGTTAGTAACTATTACCACTTATTGAAATGTTTATTAATTGCGAGTCAAATTGACGTAATTATTGGAAAAGTTAGCAAAATGAATGTCCCTGCTGCCATTATATATAGCCACATTTTTCTTTTCTTTATAATTTCACACATATAATTAGCAAGATCAAGCTGTGTAAATTGAAAAATGACAAGTAGGTACAAACGTCAAATGGATATGCAAAAGGACGTACATGCTAGGTACTAAGCTTGGAGTTCGGAAACATTTATTCTAAAGCATTGTTTTAGTACTTAGCATTAAGCCATAATCAAAGCTGAAAATTGTATATAATGCCATATGGTAAATATTTTACGCTTTATGCCTTAGTTATAACAGTTTCTAAGCATTACGGCAGTCGGTGGAAATGTACCTTTACGGTTCTAGAGATCCCAATGGTTAGCCTCTTAAAACGGTCAACCTGTATTTTTTTATTTACCTAAATAAAAGTAATTCGCTTTTCTCTAAGAGATTTGTTAAGTATGCCACTAACTGAAATAGCAGTATTAAGACCAAAATCGTGGACATATTGTAGCGTTTGTGATACTTCGTTACATTTTAAAATTGAAGTGAGGTTTCATTGTTAAAAGTGGTACATTTTCTGTTGATTCATTATTATAATTCGAATGCAGGGAAGAGGTATCCGACATATTAGTGTCTGAGATTTGCTAGATCTGCCATTGACAGAAGTGGCAGTATAAGACTAAAATCGTGGTCATATTGTAGCGTTTGTGGTACTTTGTTACATTTCAAAATTGAAGTGACGTTTCATTGTGAAAACTGATATACATTTTCTATTGATTCATTATCAGAATTCGAATGCGGTGAAATAGCATGAGCCATATTAGTGTCTGCGTTAACCTTTGGATGTTTGAGCAAGCATCGTGTAATACAGTGGCTTACATCGCAGTAGATTCGACCCAGTTCGGTCGGGGTCCGCTGGGCCCGAGCCCTCGAGCACTACGCATGTCAGCGGGATCGATCAATCGCGGTGCGCGGGTGGCCTACCCCTTACAACTCCTCCTAATCGCCGCTTCTTCGGCCGCGCCGGGCGTAGCAGCACCAGTGCATGCGTACCATCGCACACAGCTGTTTATTTACTACATACATACGTACATAGGTATTAATCCCGGACCGCAAGGTCGCCTGACGTCACGTCACGTGATCACAATCATAAGAATAAATGCAGGGTGCTCTCTAGTAATCATAACCTTACTTTACATACGTTCTTTTATCTCATACATCACCACGGCTCGACAGTACCATACACACTATTAGTTTATGAATTCTAACCTCAAAATAAATACCATACATATTGTATCGAAATAAAATGTTATAAACTGTGCAATATGCTGTAACATTATACTGTTATCGAAATATACTTATGGGTCCACATAAATATAAAAATAATAACAAAATACTAATAAATTATTTATTATTAATATCAAAACTGAAACTCCAATTCTGCTGAGGTCACTATTGTCAAAATTATTTTGTCTGGTTGCACCCTCAAACCAAAACATCGTATCGAAAAACCAAATAAATTATTTAGTATTTAAAGTCAAAATTTCGATTACAATTTTTTAAATCATACTCAAATTACTGTAGCACACATACAAAAAATTTTGAATTTACCAACACTATTATCAAAATCCAATTATGGAAACTTGTACCCTTAAAAACAATATCGCATCGACATGTCAAATGAATTATTCATTAGTGATGTCAGAATTTAGATTTCCATTTTATTATTTTTTAAAATTTAATTTTTAATATTTTCATTTTAAGTCAACCGTTACACTATATAAAAAAATCATAAATAAATATGAAATAAATACATTAATTATATCTATTACTAAACAAATGCCATATTTAATAATGATAGTTGAAGTTGATATCACATTTAAAGTTAATTTTGAAACATATGGACTGTATTTTAAAATTTTGATTACTAGAATACTTGTATATGTTCATTGGCAATTCATTAAGTTTCAATTTGAAACATTTAAAACAATAACTAATCGTTTCTAGAATCTTCCAATTATTTTTTACTCGATGCGTATATTATGTGTAGTACGTCGAACATAATTTACTATCATTTATTTTAACATGCCTGTCACGTGATATTCATGAATATAAAACTAGTAGAAAAATTGAAAATCACAACATGTGGTTTTTCCCATGTAGTAAGTGTAACCTCAAATTTATACCTAAATAAAATGATCTAGTTAGCAATGATTAATAACTGTCACATATGTTTTTGATATAATCTAAGATTTTCTTCATAGTCATAATCATTATCCAGAATTTTCTAGACTTTTCTTGTTTGTTATTGCGTTTCAACTCTTAGTACAACTTTTCTTGAATTGTCAATTACTACGTGTAAACAAATAAAAAACTATTAACTTTGTAAGTACAAGTAATTGGTATAATTTAATCTCATTACAAGTATTTTAAAAAATTTTAAAAGTGAGGTTATGTATTTTAAATTACTTAAGTATTTCTTATCTGTAAGTATGTTACTGTTACATATTCCTGAATTTGGGATTCACGTGCCATATGTTATCAAAATTAACTTTTAGGTTAAATCAATTGTAATTTACGAATTTTTAGTTATAAATGTAACACATAAAAATGTGATTTATTGAGTGCAGTAACTATTAAATTATTTTTTAAATTCAATATTTCAAATTAGATTACGGTGTGTACACACAGTCAAATTTCTATTATATTTTGCGAATTATTTCGTTTATAATCAATTTATTTGAAGTAAAGATTTAGTTTAAAGTGTACCGAATTATAGAATTCCTTTTCTATTTGTTGCGATCATATTTCACGGTGTTTTTTCTCTAAATTGGCATTCGTTTCAAACCATCATTGCAACACTTGAGAAATTTCATTGATTTCAACACTGTTTATTTTCAGCGAACTATTTTTATACGGACTGTATTTTCCCCTATCAGGTGATACTGATTGTACTTTACACTGACTACGACGTATCAGCCACGTAAATAAAAATATTATCTTATCTGTTCATAATATTCCAATAAACTAATCCTCATAAATTGTTGCGAACATATGGGGTTATGTTAATTGCGTGAAGAATGTTTTGACGTTTTGACCCACTGGTTGTATTGAGCGGTTTAGATGTTGACTCGCATTTGCAATCAATAAAGATTCTATTGTTGTATATTGTTGCACACTCAAATGTTTTTATTGATTACAACTGTGGAAATGTTAGCGCAAAGTTTAAGTAAATATTTTATTTACTTTTTGTATTTGAACCGACGAGATAATTGATTGCTTGTATTTTATTTTGATTTGAATTAGTGCACAACATATTAACGCACTAACATATTTTTTCAAATTTTACACCAATATTGTTGAAAACCCCAAATTTGGAAAACTACACTATAACAATTATTTTTAAAGTTCCAGTAGATAATAGAAATATGCGCAGAACGTTGAAATATTAAAAATAAAAATTAGGGCAGGTAAAAGCGAAGATTGAAATATAAGGGTATAAAAATGTAGAGTACTCACCAAAAAGCGTAATGTTTAAGCCGAAGTTGTAGAAAAATCTTCCTTTATATAAATTAAAAAAATAAAAAACTATACAACGTTAGATTATTATAAAAGTAGAAAAATATAAAACGTCGACTAGTATAATTCACAGAGACGAGCGGTTAGATGTTCTCTCCCGAACTGAACTGTCCCGGGTCCACCAACTGACTGAGACCGAGTGAGGCTTGAGACCGGTCGGCAGCCGGCTGCTCGTCATCTACAATGACGCCCGCCGCCTGCGCCTTGGATATATACCGCCGCCCGTGCGCCTCGGCCTGACGTCACGCCGTGACGTCACCGCCACCGTTGCCCCGGTAACTGTTTGTTTGGGAGGCAGACGCACGGGGCCGCGCACGCGCTCCTCCCCTGCCCTATTTTCATCCTTGTTTGGCTCTTTAGGTCAACGCGAGCAACCACACTCCAGCACCGCTCAGATCCGCTTTGTTTACTATTACTAATATTTCCTTGCTCCTTCGACTATTTATTCATTCAACACAGCCCCAACTTTCATACTCAGTACCAACTCATATAATATTTAGTTCTTATTTTCCGCAAACCCCGATTCTTGTTTGTTGACGCCTACGTGATCGCATTGTTTACTATTACTAATATTTGGTTGCTCCTTCAACTATTTATTCATTCATCCTTGCAATGAACACAGCCCCAAGTTTCATAGTCAGTAACAACTCATACAACATTTAGTTTTTTATTTTCAGCAGAACCAGACTCTTGTTGATGCCTACATGATCGCTTTGTACACTATTATTAAAATTTAGTTGCTCCTTCAACTATTTATTCATTCATTCTTGCAATGAACACAGCCACAAGTTTCATACTCAGTACAATATTTAGTTACTCATTTATGTTTTTCTTCAGCAAAGCCCGACTCTTGTTTGTTGACGCCTACGTGATCGCTTTATTTACTATTACTAATATTTAGTTGCTCCTTCAACTATTTATATTCATTCATTCTTGCAATGAACACAGCCCTAAGTTTCATACTCACTACCAACTCGTACAGTATTTAGTTCATCATTTATGTTTTTCTTCGGCAAAGCTCGACTCTTGTTTGTTGACGCCTACGTGATCGCTTTGTTTACTATTACTAATATTTTGTTGCTCCTTCAACTATTTATACATTCATTCTTGCAATAAACACAGCCCCATCTTTCATAGTTACTACTAACTCGTACAATATTTAGTTACTCATTTATGTTTTTCTTCAGCAGAAACCGACTCTTGTTTGTTGACGCCTACGTGATCGCTTTAAATACTATTATTAATATTTAGTTGCTCCTTCAACTATTTCTATTCATTCCACAGATCTGCATTCTTGCAAGGAACAAGGCCCTAAGTATTATAGACAGTGAAACCCTCTTGTAGTACCAGGACATACAATACCTACTTAGTCACTGTAACAAAATGAAAAATACTGCCCTGATTTCCATCTTGTTTGTGAACTGAATTTCTTCTGTGAACTATGATTTTGCCTACGGCATCTAGACATTGATATTTTTGTAATAAAAATTTAACATTATAGGGCCAGATGCCGATGATATCATATTTCACAGAAAAAAATTGTTTAGATAAGGGATTGAGAGGGAATATTTACCTCTCACCCAAAATTGTAGTTCGGTCGTGGCGAAAGACACAATGTAACCCGTTTAATTTTACATTAATTTTAAATTAGTTTATTTCAGACTTGGGCGTCTGATATAATTCAGACGCACTTTAGACCAAAGCAATTGGCTCTGGAAGTGGATGGATCAGTTTGTGTACTGACCCACAAGAAGTTTAGTTCCGATTAGAGATATTTCCATGTTCAGTTTAAGTTGTAAATATGTAAATAAAGTTTAGTTTAAGTAAAGTAAAATGTATGTGTGCTCCCATCCATCGTGTTATTTGTTCATTACTCAGTTTCGTTTTGCTTCAGTAGGACTCAGATCAGTACCCCAGATTCTTGTTTGTTGATGGAACGCACTTGATCGGTTTCATTACTATCACTAATATTTGGTTGTTTCTTCTACTATTTATTCAGTCAACAGCCCGGCATTCTTGCAAGGGACATGACCCAAATATCACAGAGAGTAAAGCCATCTTTCAGTACCAAATCAAACGATATTTAGTAACTCATTTTTTTTCTTCAAAATCAGTAACCTCCGAATCTACAACCTGATCGCTTTGTTTACTTTTATTATTATTTGGTTGCTCCTTCAAATACACAAATTCTGCTTAATTAGGACACGGAGGGTTAAATTCATTTTAGCCAAATTAAGCTACTACCAATTAAGTAACACCAAATTCTAAAATAGAAATTTTAATAATTGTAATTGTTGTTCTAATGTAATTAGATCAAAATTACCGTCTGCTAAAACTGATCATTAAAATGCTCTTATTGTACACTAAACCTAATGTAATTAATTTAAAATCACCCACCCTTAAAACCAGACACCCTAATGTTTACTATCTCATAGAGGAATGCGCACGCATTTTGAAATAGTCTAATTTTTGCCTTAGTGTAATTAGATCAATATCACTGTCCAGATAACCAATCTCCTTAATGTTTACTGCCTGAAAGAGGAATGTTAATTCATTATTAAATAATCTAATTCTTGCCCTAATGAAATTAGATCAATATAACTCTCCAGAAAACCAATCACCCTAATGTTTTCTATCTGAGAGAGGAGTGTTTACTCATTATGAACTAATCTAATTTTTACCCTCAAATGTAATTAGATTAACTTACTCTTCATAAAACCAGCCACTGAAATGTTTACTACCTGAAAGTAAGGTGCTTGCCCTAAATGGCTGTAATAGATCAAAATCACTCTCCATAAAACTATTTAACGTAATGTATATTACCTGAGAGAAGGATGCTCAGTCACTGTGATGTTCTCTAATTTTTGCCCTGATGGAATTAGATCAAAATCATCCACCCCAAAAACCAGTCACTGTTCTTCTGACAATTGATCAGCTTTTATAAAAATCAGTTAAAGAGAATTAGAAGTTTGTAAGAATCATTTAATTTTTTTGTTTATATGTCTTAATATTTCACAAAAAATTTTAAGGAGAAAAAAGCAATATTCTGTTTAACATATACATATATGCTATGGTAACCACAGCAGGTTATATTAATTTGTAATATTTATACTACACAAGAAAAAGATTAATTTTTGAGGGAGGGTACGTGACATTAGTTTTATCAATTCTATCAGTCTCTATAAAATATTGACGTTACACGTTCCATATAATTTTTTGCAATGAACTAGAAGAACATAAATTTTTAAAAAGCCATTATTTTCTTTTCTTTTTTAAAACAATGAAAATGACTCATAACCTATTGTCGTTTGTTTAAATTGTACGAATGCATTGAAATATGATTTGGGTAATGTTTGACATAGATTAATTGTGGGATCCAAACTGTGCCAAACTATTTTGTAAGAAACAGTTTGATTTTTACATATTTTAATTTTATTTTTAACAAACAATAAATCTCTGGATGTTTGCGAAAGAAGTTGCAGGAAAGATTTTACTGCACTTTTATAGTTTGTGAAAAACGCTGTGCAGAGTGACCTATAAAGACGTTCGAATTCTACAAAATAAGTTGGGATGTGAACAGTGGATGGACCAAATTTTATCTGGGACACCCCGAGTCAATAACCTACGACTGTAGAGAAAAGGGTAGAATATGTTTACAGTAGTTTTATAGTTTGCGGTTTATAGAGATGTTATGCGAAATAGGAATGTTATGTGCAGGCATATGGAAAACTAGCTACACTAGGAAAGAAAGTAGTAAATGTTTAGAATGTTGCACTAAACTATACAAATTTACTTAAATTGGAACTTTACTGCAAAAACATCAAAGTTTGAAATACTGTACAGGTGTGACATAAATAATTCATATTTTAATGCATTTTCCAATAATGATTTGTAATTATTGTATTGACGCAATAATACAGTTTAAAAAGTAGTTTTCATAAATTTTGTTTTTCAAGTTCTCATCTTTTCGCATGTTAGAAGAAGTGTGTACCTACTGATTCAGAAAATCGTCGGAGTTTCCCTTGTCATTTTACTTGCTTTTGAATGGAATGTTATTAGCTAACCGCCACTGCAAGGGATCTACAGCTTATAGTGGGTACCGAATCCCAGATCTCATATTTCGACTTAATTATAGTCAGAATTTGCTAACCAAGTGAGACACTTCTACCCGTAAAAGAGTATACAAATGTAGCAAGTATTTTATTTCTTGTCTTGTTTATTAAACAAACATACACTGTATGTTCATATTAACAAAAATTATTTTATTTATTTTACTATAAAAATATTTATTTAAAGGTTTATACTTATTAAAAGATATACATATAATTTTTAAATATGTCAAATTTATAATAAATATTAAACCGGTTTAAATAGCTAATCCTGTTTTGTGAATCTGCTGTACAAGCAGGTTATTTACACATATCTGTTGAGAACTTATATTATAGAAACTAATATAGGGGAAGTATTAACCAATAACTTGGGTGGGGGGAATAAAACCATGACACGAAAGCGGTTTTCAAGCGGTTCCTACATAAATGGCAAACAATTTCACGACAGATTTAGGCGATGTTAGGTAATTACAAACTAAAGTCTCACAAAGTTGCATTATATTTCTAGTTTTAAAAAAATATTCGTATATTACAAAAAGAAAAATATTAATTACATATAACAAATGAAAGCGTAGCTCCTGGCTCCTACAAAAATGGCGGATTGACAGTTATCAGCTGATGAAAATTGACTTCACTAATTTATGCTCACCCTCCCCCTATAGTAGTTTCTATACTCTAAGATTGGTAACATATGTTTTCAATTTATTTATGCAACTGAATATACAAATTACATTTAACTTGTTTTTCCTTTGTTACAGATGCTGCATAAGACATGTACCGATAAGCCGTTGTATCTGTGGAATATTTTTTCTTCATTCGGATAAGGTAGGAATTTTAATAATATTAGTGTTGTCTGTTAAGGACTCTATTGACAAAGAATTCAATTTTGTCTCTTTGTAAATAGGAGAACCATGATTTAAATATTTTTGTGTGTAAATCTGCTTTTCGCAAATTTTATTATTTTTGTTGAGAGAACGATGCTTCTGAGTAATGAAATGGTATTCGAATCCATGACCATTTGTTTAGAGATCTTGTTAAAGAATAGATTGCCTGATTGAACTTGTCTTACCCCGTATCATCATGTCAATCTTGACATGTTTGCGTCCCATTTGACTGTTGATTGGTATGTAATCTTCCCTATCCCTATGCATTCCCATTTTATTTCCTATGTGTCTGATAAGCTTGAATTATAAACACGTTTGTAATAGAATTTCACCCCCTCAGAAATTGAAATCTAAACCTACCCTAGTAGATAATAAATGAAACATTTCATTTTTCCTTCACGAGACTGTTGTGTCATATTGAATTAAAAATTTAACACGCAACCCAATCTTCAAAGGAAAAGTTGGGTTATGTCAAATGAAAACAAAATATGTACATAACCTATAACCTATATTTTTTACATTTCTATTAAATAATAAATATTTGACCTATATTTTTTCATATTCTTACATCTTACAGAGAATTTTTCCTTTGTCTTTGACAAAGTGCTGGTATAAACAAAATAATATTTTTGTTTTTTAAACGAAAACGACGTCAAAGTAAAAATAGAGGTTTTCGAACGAACAATATATATACATGGAAAATCAATTTAAAAAATCTGACGATTACATTACCCCACTGTAGTAATACATTCTATAAATATTTATTACTTTATAATTTGTTACGATAGTTCCGAATATTTCAATTCAAACCTAAAATTTGTTGTATCAAATTTGTAATACATTATATTTGACATTGTCAAGCTGAAACTGCACATGAAAACAAAAAACAATAACAATTACTTTTGGCATAACAAAAACTGGAACAGAATTTACCTTGATTCGCGCATACAAAAAGCTGTTATTTATATATTTCTTCAAATTTTTTTTGTATTTTACAATGAAACTACTTTTAACTTATTTTATCTTTTAAATTTACTTAGGTACATCGAACATATACATATATTATATGAATAACTCATCTGTTTTATAAGGTTTGTCCCAACTAACCTCCAAATGAGTTCGAAACTGTACAACGCAAGCGCAGCTTGAAAAAAGCGTTCCAAGGTTCCAACTAACTTCAAACCCAAACTCTGACCGTTAAATGGCTGTTCCTACTGATTTCTGTCCGATTCCTAACCAGTCCTCTAACGATCAAAACAGTCAGAGGCGATGAGAGGATCAGAGCATGTACTGTTAGTCAGAACTTCTGATAATTTAATTTAATTAACCTCAATGTTAAATTTAAGTTTCAAAATGAGGTTTTTTTAAAGGAGTCAGTGAGTTTTTTTATTTGTTTTCCATATTTACAGATTTATTTTCAGGTAAAAGTAAAACCCTAGACAATCACAAACAGAAGAACAGAATGGCGCATTCCGTTCACAAAATTTTAAATAGTTATACCGATTGAACTAGATTGCGTTAGAGCGGTAACTGCAGATTACATGCGCCCAGTTAAAGTTTATGGAGACCTTAGACAAACGACATTTTAAGTTTGGGTAAACTTCAACTGAGCGCTTGTCATCTACAGTTACCGCCCTAACGTCATCCAGTTCAATAGTGATAACTACTTCGAACTAATACATGAACTAATCACAAAGCGTCAGGAATATCTAGTTGGAACAAACCTGTACCATGAACAATATTTAAAATTAATCTTAATTTATATTTTTCTTGTTTAGCCAGAAGTTGAAAAAGGAGAACGAAAATGAAAAAAAAATTGTTTATTATGGTTGGCTCACTGTACTCAAAATCAGTTCATTGTACATATTTGAATATAACTTGTAAATACCAAAAATTATTATTATCGTATTATCAGGGCATGTAACCGGTTAAAAAAACCGGTTAATAAAAACCGGTAACCGATATTTTTAACGAAAATTGCGAACTTTAACCGTAATTTTAACCGATATTTTTCAGGCCGAAAATACCGGTAACCGTTAACCAAAAAAAAATAAACCGGTTTTAGCGAACATTAACCTTTATTTTAATATCATTTAGCGAGAAAAAAATTTAATATTTTTTTTTATATCCGTGTTTTCTATTTGCATTTGAACATGAGTCATGACAGTTTTTACAATTAACATTTTATTGGAGAGTCATAAATGTAGGTCTCTTTGGCCGTTAAGGTTACTTAAAAAGTCCAAATAAATACGACCTTTGTCAACACAGGCAAGTTTAAAATTGAAAAGTGACCTGCGTTTTTCTGAATAAATTACGGGAATTTTTGTGAATATTTATTAATTAAATTGTTTTTTTTTAATTGTTATATTTTCTCAGATGGTAATTTTTTATAATTTTTTTAAATTATTTATTTTATAATTTTTTAAATTGATATATTAACCGGTTTAAACCGGTTTCCAATTTTTAAAAACCGGTTTTCGAACTAAAACCTTTATTACTATAACGTTCTCTATAAGGGTTAACCGTTAACCAGTATTTATTTCGGTTACATTCCCTGTTTGTAACTAACTTTTAGTAATTTCTAATTACAGTTGAATATAAAAAGTTACAATTTTTAGGTTTTTACTGTAAAATTTTTCATATACAGCTGAAATATTCCAAAAATACACATGTATGAGTCCAAAATTTTGGTTTTTGATTGTTGACACCCTTTAAACCCAATTTTAGGTCAGGTTTGGGTTCCTTTTTACCCATTTTAAGGTGTGACAAATTTCCAAATGTACTATACAATATGTTTAGACACTTTTCAACTCATTTTTGGGTATAAAATGCAACACATTATCGTGTTAAACTTATTTTTTTAATTATGAACACCTAAATCATTGTTAAGCACTTTAAACCCATTCCAGGGTGTGAAATAACCCAAATAAACCCATTTTTAGGCAAAATTTATTGATTTTTTTGAAAAAAGCAAATTGATAGTCGCCGATGCGCTGATTTCAAATTTTCAAACCGAATTTAATTATCTCTTCCCATTCCTGAGATATTTGGCCTCAAAGTTGCACCTCAAAAAAGTGTGTTTTTTGAACATATCTCTAAAATGGGTAGAGATACAGTATCAACGATTACACCAGTCGATTCTACGCGCAAAGTTACATAAAGAAATGTTTTCTTCGCATATATGTTCTTTGGAACGATTTGGTGTAAAATGAGAAAAAAGAAAAAAACCGGAATTTCAGTTTTTCGCTGGAGAACTTTTTGGCTACAAATCTTTTCATTTTTCAGACTTAAGTAAATACAGATGCGCTGATTCCAAATTTTCAAACCGATTTCAATTATCTTTTACCGTTCTCGAGATATTTGTGTTCAAAGTTAGACCTGAAAAAATCAGTTTTTCAGGAATAATTCTGAAATGGGTTCAGATACGACTTTGGCGACCTCACCAATCGATTCTACGGGCAAAATTACATTTTTGTACCAATTTTCAGATTTTTATTCCAATGGATACAAATTTTATAGAGGAAAAACGAAAATCGTCAAAAATCGAAAAAAATCGCAAGGGGTTCATCAGGCGATTTTCCGATTTTCGCGATTTTCGTTTTTTCGCTCTAAAAATTGTATCCATTGGAATATTAATCTGAAAATTGGTACACTTATGTAATTTTGCCCGTAGAATCGATTGGTGAAGTCGTCGAGATCGTATCTTGACCCATTTCAGGGATATTCCTGAAAAACGATTTTTTTCAGTTTCAACTTTGAACCCAAATATCTCGAGAACGGTAAGAGATAATTGAAATCGGTTTGAAAATTTGAAATCAGCGCATCTGTATTTACTTAAGTCTGAAAAATGAAAAGATTTGTAGCCAAAAAGTTCTCCAGCGAAAAACTGAAATTCCGGTTTTTTTCTTTTTTCTCATTTTACACCAAATCGTTCCAAAGAACATATATGCGAAGAAAACATTTCTTTATGTAACTTTATGCGTAGAATCGACTGGTATAATCGTGGAGACTGTATCTCTAGCCATTTTAGAGATATAGTCAAAAAACACACTTTTTTGAGGTGCAACTTTGAAGCCTAATATCTCAGGAATGGGAAGAGATAATTAAATTCGGTTTGAAAATTTAGAATCAGCTCATCGGCGACTATCAATTTGGACTATTTTAAAAAACCAAAATTTTTGACCGAAAAATGGGTCATTTTGGATTTTTTCGACTGTAAAATCAAAATTTTAAGGTGCAAATCTAAATATTGTTAGTTTTCATGATTAACTATGATTGTAAATTACTTGGAGATATATTACGGGAATTTTTGTAAATATTCATTAATTAAATTGCTTTTTTTTAATTGTGATATTTTTCTCAGATGATATTTAAAAAAAAAATTTTAATTAATTATTCTCTATTTTTTTAATCAAATTTTTATTATTAATTTGTTTTAATTAATTTTAATTATTTTTTTAACCGTTATATTAACCGGTTTAAACCGGTTTCCAATTTTCAAAAACCGGTTTTCGAACTAAAACCGTTATTATTATAACGTTCTCTATAAGGGTTAACCGTTAACCAGTATTTTTTTCGGTTACATGCCCTGCGTATTATCATGGACGAAAAATCGTCACAGACGTAAAAATAGTAAAATCATATTCTAGGGACCTTAATTCGATAGGTTAGTTATCTCACAAAATTTTATTTATTTGTTACACGTTTACTATTTAAATATAAAAAATACGAGTGTAATACTTTTATTTGAAAATTATACATGCCAGTTAAAACAACACGGAAAAACCCATTGTTGATTATACTATTCGGTGTGTTTACTATGTTTACTATTACATGATAAAATACATGTTAAATTTTTGAGAAATAAAATGAAGTACAATAAAGGGAAATTATATTTTTTGTCTGACGCAATTTTGAAATGAATTGTGATTAAAGTTATAAATATTATCTCTAATGATGAGTTAACTCATTCAAGTACGTATCATTATGTTGAGTAAAGCTGATATAATTTTGTGTAACATTTTTCGTTGTAATATTTACATATCTACGATTACAAGTATTTCATTTTTTTATTATTCCAGTTTTATATTCATACATTGTTTTAGAGATAATTATAATCGTTTTTCGTGTACATAAGTATTTGTCCTAATAATATAAAGTTTGATCATGATACATAAATTTATTTCGGTAAGGTGCAAAATGCTGATTACCAATAATGTTCATAAAGATTCGGAACTATTAAATGTTTATTAAACACAATTTTCTCTGCCAAATTTGCACCAAGATTTGGTTAAAATTACTCCATGATTCACACTTCTCCATTAAAACTACTACTCATTGTATTTAAATTCTATTTTAAGTTTTTTACGCCACATCAAACAGATACGCACTTCGTCTATAACATGTGCGAAATTTATTTTTACATTGCAAAATGTTTCATAAATTTATTAATAAATCTCGCTGAAATAACCCCAATAAATAAGTCTTTAAATTAAATTTCATATTTTTAAATAGTCTGAATAATAAAACTTTCATAATTGAGGAAAGAACACTAAGTATTTTTTTTAATTATCCATTTCTGAAATATATACTTTTGAAGTTTTACTTATAAAAATTGTAGTATTACATTTTGTTATAATACTCTTATTATTGCCTAAATAAGTACTTTTAACATTTATTTTATTTATATCAAATTTTGAGTAATTGAAATTTTTGGATAAATTTGAATCTCATGACATATTCATATAAGAAGATATATAGATACAAGTTACAAGCTTCTAGTTCACAACAATTATAGGTTAATATCTCATGAGACTTCCACACGATTAGTTTTGCATTTGATATGGGTAGCTTAATCTTCATCTTGTCATTTTATCTTCTCAGTATAATGTCAGATGAAATATGAGTCTAAAATTTAATAATTTCCTGCGATTTAATTGTATTTTAATAAGACAGGTTGTCCGCCTACCACCAAAGGATTTACAGTTTATAGTACATTCCAGACTATAATTATTAAATGAGGGTTGAATTTATACAAGATCTTACAAGAATATACAAGTAGTGTGTACAATATTAATCAGAATTTGAGTTTACAAATGCTTAAACTATTCACGAATTTTCTTGACCCAGCAAGAGATTTTTTTACCCATTCTTGCCAGTTGAATGTTACAGGCTGTACGGTCTGGTAATGGGGAAGTTTAGCGTGGTTGAAATTACATGTGAAATATCTTTTAGTCGTAAGTATATGAATAATTATAATTTAAAATGTAATTGAAAGTTAAAATTATGTTGCCAATTATTTATTATTAATGATTTATCTTCGAGCCACTCTGACGTCACAAGTGAGTTATGCGCTTGCGCAGAAGGGATGGTGAGACCTGACTTTTTGAACGTAGGTTGTATCTTGAGGCATTACACCACACGCTTCTCTGTTGCCATGGGAACCCAGCACGCGCTGGTTAAGATAGACGATACGTTCTCCGCGTGCCACTCTGACGTCATTTTTGTATAAAATTTCATTTTTTGAGAAATCTAGGCATCTTTGGGTGAAATAAAATGTAGAATATCACATAGAATAGAATCTTGATAAAAAAAAATACGCTAAACTTCCCCATTTTATCATTTGGTTATTAGTATTGTTTCATGAAGTGTGTACTGCGTATGTGATATATTTCAAAAATTATTTCGAACCTCAGATGTTACAAATCATTGGCGCTCTTAGGAAACAATGTACAAGAACAGTACGAGAACGAAGGCAAGATTATGGTGCTGATATTTCTAATACTCGGCCCCTTCAAGAAATTACTGTAGGGACGTTTTTTTTGTGAGAGAAACACTCAAAAACTAGATTCCATTGCGAAAAATGCAAAAAACTTGTATATCTTTCCCATCTCAAAATGTAGTGCCCGACATGCATAAGAACAATAAAATACAATATTTGACTACTTTTCTAAAGATATGTGAAGATAAAATTATAATAAGTTCACAGGCGTAGTTAGGGGGTACTTGGGGGTGCTAAGCACTTTAAAATTTTGTATTAGCACCCCCAATCTAAATTTCTGTATATTTTAATAAAAATTATCTTCATTTTAATAGGAAGAATCGATATATAACGATAAAATAACTCTATAGTTATAGAATGACAAAGAAATCTTATTCCTGCAAATCGAAAATTAATTTTTAATGCTATGATATCAATTTGATCAAAGATTCATTCCTACTTAATATTTACAACCGTATATTTGAATAGCTATGAACATAAAAATTCGAATTTGGGGTAAATAAAGATATTTTTAAAGCTGAAATGACTTTTCTAAAGAACATGATGAACAGAATCAAAAATTAAATGATAAGAATTAGTAGAAGAATATTTAATTAAGGTACAATGGGTAATTTTATAAACTTTATGAAATTATACTCACCTTCTGTATAAACACAACTGGTCAAAGATACAAAGATCATTCTCTGCAATGAGGACAATAAAAAACTAGATGAGATGACACAAAATTGCGCTACTAGTATGGCAGTATTAGTACTAAATATGGAGAATTAATTTTCAAAAAAAATAATGCACAGGTTGAATTCACCACCCCATATTATTATTTTGTAAAAATAATACCCCGGTAGTACTATTTTTGACGTGGGTCTCTCAGTTTCCATGCTACAGTGTCATAGAAAAGGGAGCCACTTCTGAAGTTGATATCTTTGAAATATTAGTTGATTATCTTTTTCGATCTAAAAATATATACACAACCTATGGAAGAGGCTATTACATTTGATGTATACTTTATGAGTTAATATGCAACTTTGTATTATCATCCCATACATCAATATCCTGTATACCTCCCCCCCATTCATAAATACTCCCTTGACGTCACCCCCCCTCCAGTTTTCATCTCTGACGTCAGCAGAGTAATAAAACCCAGCCAACCTACTTCGCGTGGCCCGCTTGCTCCGGGCACATCTAGGGTTTCAAAACACGCTTCGGGCGAGCACGGATAGGGCTGTGACGACCGTCGTGACGTCACAGCTGCCGCAGCACGCCGGGGGGAGGGGGCCATAGCGCAGGAGACATAGTTTACAATTAGAGTGAAAGAGACGGAAGACAAAATGGGGACTGTGACGTATTTGGGATGTAAACAAAGAAATTTTGGCGTAGACAGTTGGGATGGTGGTTACTAATGAGGGTTGGTGCGAATAGTTACTGTGTTGGAGCTCTAGGGGATATTCTATCATTGTTGTAATTAACTAAATTTAGGTAAACACGGAATACCTATCAATAAATAAAACTGTACACCCAACGTAGAGTGGTACGGGTCGTACTATTTCCCGGTCACGGCGCGTCTCACGAGAATGTTGTTTCTCAATTTTTATTCGTGAACGTGCGTGAACTGAATGTGCTTTACCTTACTTAAGTTTATACCTGTATTTTTTTTTTTTTGCAAACAATTAATAGTTGACAATTTAATGTTAATTTAATGTACACACAATTTTTATATTTAAAAAACTAAGGAATTGAGAAATAAACAATGGGGTCCTTCGCAATGGTAGCAAATTAGGAAATTGATCACTTACCAAATTCTTGATACTTCTAACCCTACTGTCAGTGTCAAATATCATATTTGACAAGTAATCTATAGCTGGTAATTAAATACAAAATACAAAGTATATTTCAGGGCTAATCTAAATTTAGAAAAAATATTCACGTTATGGTAATGAAAGATATGCATATGCAGCAAAATCATGCCAGTGGCTGTGGAAACTAGGACTATAACATTCATAATCATTTATAAAATATTTTATTAAAATGCTTACTACTTATGCATATTTCCAAGTAGGGAAAACAATAGTTATTTAAAACATATCTACAGGGTGGCCCAGTGCAGTGGCGGCTCGTCCAGGGTGGCAGAGTGGGCACTGCCCCCTCAAATTAAAATAAAATATTTTTTCTATTTTACATGAATATATTTTTATTATTAATTATTATAACAATATAAACTTCAACTTATACTACTTAACATTTAACAATGTACTACGTTAGTGGTCTATTTAAATAGAAATTAGCGCGGCGCCGCTGTGCAACACAATATTATATGCATCAAATTCGACTAGCGGGGGCACGCATCCGCCAGACGAAACTTGTATGGTATACTACTCAACGATACGTTCCAAACACAAATGGGAACAAGATGACTGTACAAGTGAGACAACGCTATATACGTGAGTGATTTCGTGCAATTCATGTGCGACTGGGCTCGTATACAGCGGTTGTCAGCCCCCTCGCCATCTCGAACGGTGTTGTACTTGTATGACTTAAAATTCTTAAAATAAATTCTATAATATGAATGATAAATAAAGAGATGCACAGATTTAATTTGTTTATAATAAAATAATAATTTAAAGTAAATATTCAGTAAAATTGATAAAACAAAAATAATGCGTATTGTGATTAAAAAACTTATTTAAGAATAAAAATAAATATGTGTATGTAAAACATCAAGAGTTTTTAAATATTATGAATATTTTAATTTTGAAACAAATGCTTTGCTTATTTTTAAAGTTTGTAAATTTATCACAGAAATAATACGAATAGCCCAGTGTTGAACCAGAGGAGGCATGCATACTCTGAGATTCGGAAACAATCGGACGTGATCGGTGAAATATACTCATTGCATGTTATATTTCTAAAATCGCCAGATCGTCAGTCGTGTTTCGTGTATAAATTGTATCTGTAAGCGTGTAAGATATGATTAAACATTTACGAAAATCTCCAGATTTTCTTTATAAAATAATTGATAATTTTGCTAAAACTAAAGACAGAAGAACTGATATAATATATAAATAACTGTAATTAACAATTAGTGTATTCTGCTTCTAGCTCATTAGAATGTTTTAGTTCACGGGATAAGAATTTATTTTTAGTTATTCTTAACCGAATAGAAATGAGATTTGTTTCTTTTTATTTATATTATATTTCAAATTTATTCTAGTACCTATATCATTTTTAATTTGTTTTCTTACTTTCTTCATTACCCCTACCCACTTTTTTTTACTATCATTGACCTTTCCGTTGGGTTGTGCTGAACATTGATACCTATTAATATTTATTATTAATAATATTAAAATTATTTGTGTCGAAATTGGAGTTCTAAACATCGTTTCATGACCACGTTTTTCTCACCAAAATCTTTGACACTAACAAAATAATTTGCCCCCTCGCTCAAAAATACCACGAGCCGCCACTGGCCCAGTGAAAATTATCAGCGCAATTTTTGGCCACTTAACATTAATTTTGCTAAAAACGCTCGAACACGTCAATTTTAATATAAAGGGGGACACCTAAATGGATTAGTACCAATGGCATAACTTCAACCCTAAAATGGGTGTGGACTGCACCTCAAAAATTTTAAATGGAAAAGGGTGTCAAACATGACACCGATCGAAAGGCCTTTCAATTCTCTTTTCAACAGTTTTTTAATTTTTCAAATCCGATCATTAGTTCCAGAGAAATATCGTTTAAAACAAATTTCATCAGGTGTTCAAAATGGGGTAGGTGACCAATTTCTAAATTTGGTATATGTGATAGCTTGTACAAAAATAATTTACCCGTATTTTTTTAAAATTGTTAATTATATGTTGTTTTGAAGTAAATAAATAATATAGTACTTGGGAGGGGATTATGACGTCAACGAAGTTCATGAGAGCGGCGAAGGTAGACAGACGGAAATAGGTGGTGTGAGTGAGATAGTGCTAACTTAGTGAACGTCATAGTAAAGGACGCTGTTTCTATTTAACGCAAATTACTAAACAATTGCTGATAAATATTTAATTTTTTTAATGTCAACGTTAGTAAATAAATATACTTTCTATAATTCAATAGTTTTTTCATTAAAATTCTACCTTGGTCACCTACCCCATTGACATCACGTAGGCTAAAACAAATAACAAAATAGATCAATTAATGTAATTAAAATTTTTAGCGAAACCCATTGTTTAAGAACCGAATTACCTCAACATCTACATCACAGAACACTTAAAAAAATATTACGGCTTAACAAATAAGAATTAAGACTTTCTGAAACTGTACCTCGCAAATTAGATAAAGTTTCATATAAAAAAATAAAATAAAAATAGTGGAGGACTCCATTAAAAAATACGACAGTCGACCATGATCTGTGGTTGTGATTGTGTTTTTTATTCAGTCGTGATTGTACGTGAGCGTGAGTGAAGTCACTCACGTGCTCATCTAACGTAACTCTGCCTCCATTTTTAGCAGTACTAATAAACTTAATATAAAAACTATGCTTCCAATGATTTAGTATAAACTGTTCAATTTAGTTATGATTACATTAAGCGTATTTTAATAAATACCTTGTATTACAAAAATATAAAATTAAAATAAAAAACTCATATATCATTATCTATTGCTAGTTCTAGCTAGTGTAGAGATTGTATTTCTATGTGGGAAATAGAAATTCTTTATCATCTAGATAGAATTTTTTTTGGAAACAATCAGAAATGTTTATATTCAAGGTCGGATTCAGAATTTTGAAACTCTATAGGGTCAGTATTTTGTGGAGACTCAAAAATTTCTAAATAAAATTTAAATTTCGGAAAAATTAAACTCCATATCATTTTTTGTATATTTTTCTTTAATTTATAATTTATCGGGCCTTTTATTTTCGTCAAAAAGGATCACGAAATCATGATTCTGTCTGTCATGCTTTTAGTACTGTTTTTTAGTGCTTGTTTTTATTCATTTTTTTCGGATTTCGATTTATTTGAAAAGCTTTATTGATTTGGTGAAGGCCCTCAACAGGTGGAGGGCCCCACTGGCCCCGTGCTAAATCCGGCCCTGTTTATATGTATAAAATTTACACAAAATCGAATTTATTGGTAAGTGTAATAAAACTACGTCAACTTCCATTATGATATTTATTTATGACGTCAGACATCAGGGTCAACATTAATTTGAAAAACTATACGCAAAACACAACACAATCAAATTCTATTTACATAGTTTTAGTTACATATAGATGTCTGGAACAAACTAGTTAAATCTTGTAAAACTTTTCTTAAAATCCCAGGGGATATATAACTTATTTATGTCTTTAAGGTATCTGTTTAGTCGGGTAAATAAGAAAATATATCATTTATGGAGAAATCTTTGTTGTCTGGATAAACATAGAAAAAATTAAAGGTATATACGAAAACAAAGTAAAGAAAAATATCTGATATGAACATTAAACAAGAAGGTACAAAAACATTAATAAAAAAAAATAATACTCTTCAATTTTCGCTAAAAAAGTTGTCTATGTTATTTACTGATATTTTCAGCTTGAATTTGTTTTTCTTTTTCTACTATTAGTTGAAAAATGATTTCGGTTACAAGCGAGTAATAGTAAGAGAATATTTACAATATTGTGGGTAACTCCAGTGAGATTCTATAACTTCACTGAAAGAAAATTTACTTTAAATATAAAAAAAATGCTGGTTAAATCAAAATATTTTGCATTCAACTTTGATCCAACAAAATATTTATTTGATTTGAAAGTACCTCCGTTATTGATCTTTCAAACGAAAGTAATTGCTGTTAAATTTAATGTATTACATAATCGTTACCTTATATTCAATTTGATAATAAAGTTTTTAAATCAAAAGACATTTAACTTCAAATATAAAAGAAAAGTTTTTGTTATAATTTCGTAATTCTTTTGTCACTAACATATTTACTTTTAAGTTAAAGGTAAAAAATACTTTATTTCAAATGATGTTAGTTTTAAATGAACATTTTTATTTTAGATTTAATTGTAAATATTTCTTGAATCTATTGTGTATATTTTTTAAACAATAGTATAATATTTTTGATTCAAATTTATTTACTGCTAAATAGAAAGTAACCTTAAATTGGATTGAAAGTACCTAATATTACTTTTAGGGATTCTTAAATAAAAGCAGAATTTTTGTTTATAATATTTTTATTGTAAATTATTAGAAGAATTATTAAACTTTTATAATTATGTATAACAAAGTAGAGGTACAAACAATTTTGTATAAATAACAAGAACATACAACTTAGTTATGTTATATAGTTAAATAAGTAATAATAAAATATTATTTATTCTTAAACAAAATAAATTATAAAAAAATAGGATTTAAATGAAATACATCAATTAGAAAGATAGTACAAATTGTAAAAAATGTATGAAAATTATATTTAAATTGATATGAATAATAAAAAAATTATGAAACCTGAGTTTCATTTTAGATGATATTGGGGCCTATTCTGTAACTCAGTGGTTAATTTTTAACACAGTAACAGTTGCTAAAATTTTTGACAAATAAAAACAAGTTTTGCAACTGTTGTTTTGATATTTTCTTCAGTGCTATTTATTTTCATTGAAGAATAAATTTAGCGACTGGATAAAAATTAACCACTGAGTTACAGAATACTGGGGAATATCTCTTGTATTTATACTGTTCATTTAAGCTATTCCATTTCAAATCCAACTCTTTATAATGGTGTTATTTCCTATAATAGTATAGTATTTTTTTTATAAGGACACCAATTTAAAGAAATTTATTCCTGATGACATACTTATTTGCTACTTTATAAATATGAATAGGCGGACTAGTGAAATAACTGATAGGTTTAATGGAAATACAGTTATATAGTATTAAAAAATTGGTTAAGATTGTATTGAATTTTTATTTCGTTAGTAAAGTCGTAGAAAAAATTATGTGTGCATCTCTAGCGTAAAGTATCTTCATTGCTCGTGCTCGTAACTACTTACAGGATTTTCATCTGGAAAAATCGCACGAATTTCATGTGCAATTTTTTCAAATTCTTTTTTTCGAAGAATCTTTTTCTCAGAAATAAAGTATTCTACTAGAATTCTAGTTAATTTAGTTCTGTCGGATGGATTAAGTTTCCAGTTAAGTCATTGTCAAGTATGTTTCGTACATTCTACAATAAAAAAATAATTAATATTTATAAATTTTACAGCTAACTGATAGGCATTTATTATTACTGTACTATATTCGCTTGTAGATTGTGGGGAGTCAAAATTTGTCTCCAACCACTTTTCCACTGAAGATGTCCTTGTTATTGTATCAGTACAACTTCCTTCGCCAAACTACAAAAAAAAATCGTGTTCTCTTTAATTGTGGTACTTTATTATACGCAAAAAGAATAATTACTTCTTCTAATTTCCACTTATTTAATTGTTTTCTGAAAAGAATTCGTAAACCAAAATTTGAGTCCGGTATTAGTTCTTTCAGATCAAATTCGTTGATATATCGTAAACAATCAACAGTAAGTTGCTTGCCTAAGAGGAGAATATTAGTTAAAAATAATTTTCATAAATATAGAATTATCTTTGTGTAAAAATCAGAGAAGATGTGTTAGTCGGAAATTGGACAAGGTTTTTATATCAAATGAAACTCAAAATGTTGTTAACGTTTCAGTTTATATAAACCATCCTCAGAACTTATACAAATTCATAAAGTACTTCAAATTTGTACCTACTACTTAAGTAATTCTGTTTAAACAAATTTATGTTAATCTGAGAGATATTTAACGGTATGTACATATTTTATTGTCAACATTTTGTAATTCATGTATTGTAATAATTTCAGAAATACTTTATGAATTCGTGTAAGTTCTGAGGATGGTTTAATATAAACCGAAACGTTAACAACATCTTGAGTTTCATTTGATGTAAAAACCTTGTCTAATTTCCGACTAACACCTCTCCTCATCATCCACGTTTGAACTGGATAATACAATATACTTGTAAAAATCAGAGTATACATGCTTATGCTTACCTTCCAAATAGGAATATACTTGTTCAATATGAATTTCTTTTAGAAAATTGAACAATTCTGGTTCCCTGGTATTATCACTAATTGTTTGAACTGAATTTGTATCCAAATTAGTTACATTAAAAGTCTCTTCGTAAGTCTCAATTTCTTGGTTAGGAGGAATTTGAATATTACTTTCAGGAACCAGTTCTGAAGTTGAATTAGATAAAAATATCAAATCGTTCCACGTAGTAGATTCCATTTTTTTAATTTTTGAATAATATATTCACCTTATACACGTACAATGCACGCTTTTAACTGCACATACAAATAAATAAATACCAAACGCGTCTATTACTACGCATTATGTTTCGGCAAGTCTACACTTTAAAAGTATATACTTTTGATTTGAAATTTAAAATGTTCTAGCAAATGTAAAATATTCTGTTACAAAATATAATGCTTTCAAATCTAATGATCTTTTATTTATTTCAAAAGCTGTATATTTTAATCCAAAATATTCATTTATTTCATCAAAAGTAAAATAATTAAAATGAAAATAGCATTGCTGTTCGCATCTAAAGTAAAATATTTTAAAAATAATTGTACATGTCTCTTGAATTAATGAAAATATTATTTATTTCAAAGATATTATTATCATATTGAAAGTAAATTTTCGTTTTAAAAGAATTAATGTAGAAGTGAATGTTATTTACATTAAAAATTATTGTAAGAAAATTTTAATTTGAAATTGATGAGTTTTTTAAATTAAAATATTTTTTCAAAAGTACATATTTCTTAAAGTTTCTAATTTTACCTGCAATTTTTTTAAAACTATAGTAAAACTTTCGATTTTTGCTGATATTAGAAATGAAAGTATACTTTTTTGAAAACAAAGTAAACATTTCTTTCAGTGTTCGGTTGCTATCTTTTGGACTTGTTATGGTATCAATTACAAATATCAACTGCAAAGTATATTTGCTAATCTATGGCAGTAATGGTTATTTATGGTTGATTCGTACTTACAGATACTTATACATATACATATAAAAAACACTCTACGAGCCTACACTGATGTGGGAATGTCAGATTCATTGCAAATTTGATTTTCCGCTATGATGACATTTGACATTTGACGTTTGTAATTTTAACTAGTGCAGTTGTTATTTGTAGTTGTTACGAGTTGTAGAATCCCACTCCTAATTTGAAAATAGAGTTTAATCAAAATACTATAAATAAATAGGTATTGAATAGTAAGTATTCGTTTGAGTAAATAGAATTTGGTGAACATATTGGAGGGCATATAAGCAAAGTTTCCACATTTTCTCACAAATAGTTTTCCATATATAAAGCAGTAGATAAAAAGGTGTTTCAATCTTTGAAAGATACTCTACTTTGAATTCAAATCTCCGTTCTACATTACCATATGGATGTAACACAAAAATAACCTGAAAACGGGCGGCGTTGCAGCTCTGAAAATCAATACGTCCATCGGGCGATGTGCAACTTATTCACGGTTATTATGTCCCAGTGATTTAGTGGTGGCAATGAGAGCAGCTTACGGCTTCCGTTGGCCGTACGGCAATTGAAACTTGTCGGAGCTTTCTACGCATTCCTCGCCCGAAATAGACACAAGCACAAACATGTCGGGGTGAAGATGTGACGAGCGGAGACAAACTTCGCCGGACAAGTTTCTACCAAGTTTATTCCGCTAACTTAATGGATCTGTTCTACTCTTGTTTACTAATAATCTTCCTACATTTCTATCTACACTTAACAGAAAAGTGTTAAAATCACATATCGGGGTTTCGATGAAACCTGTCGCACAACAATTTAAGGGCACGTTTTTGTAAGGGTTTTATTTTGGAAAACTCCTAATAGTAAAGGAGGAATAAATGAATAAAATTTTCGCGAAGTATTCATAAAATAGATGAAAGAGAAATCCAGTGATGTTCTTCATTGAACATATAAGTGAAAAACAAATAGTTATCCAGCTAGTTATCTAAATTTTAAGTAATTACAGTCCGTTAAAACGGAAAGTTCGTAATATAAAAATAAGGTTTTCTGCGATCGTAAGAAAAAGATAACTTTTCAATTTTTTTCATTCCGAAACAACTTCGTTGCTAGGCAATTCTCATATAGTTATTTGTAGTTGCTTAGCTATCACTATTCAAATAATTTTATCGCCCGAGGGAGTATAAAGTTGCTAAGTAATAGTTACTCAAACAAATTAAAATTGTGGTTAATGAATAAATGTCAAACAATATAATATATTTTAATTTCGATTAAGTACGTATTTAGCACTCACAAAACTATTTAAATTCCTTTTCATATAAATCTTTTCAATTTTTAGAAACCAACTTGGTCTGTATAGCCTCAAATTTCATCAATATTTCGACAAAGTAATCAATACGTGACGTACCATATATAATTGACAGTGACAGTGACACTTTGATTATATTAAATTTGTTTAAAAACAAACAATCTAACAATGCCAACTATCTATAAAAAAAAACCACAGGGAAACTACAGCATGGAATATATACCTACAGATTTTTTTCATTTTAAGTACCAAAATGAAATAAAATTTTATGTGTACCACGGGTATAATCAAGATTATAGCCCTCAGGAAAACATTCCCTCGTGCTATAATCCTTTGATTATGCCCTTAATACATACATAACTATTATTCCCTCAATTGTCAATTGAAATTTTTATAGCATTAATCATTAATAAAATTAATTTAATTATAATTTTTTTTTCAAATAAATTTACTATGCAAATAAATATATTCGGTCCTTCATAATACCGGACATTAGACGTTTATAAAATTAAATACAAAATAATAATCTTTCGATCGCACAAAAAATAGTACTTGTGTAATACTCCGCTACCGGTTCGTCTCACAATTGTCCATTGTTGTTTAAAAATATATCACTTTTCCTACCAATTAAGCAATATAATTTTTCCTAATGCGTTTAAACTTCGTAGAGTACCAATGCACGTGTGCAAAGCAATTTGGGGGATTCCCGTATAACATTCTTGATTACAAACGTCAGTGTTTTGTTCACGAACGGTGATACTTGGATTTAAACATGTATAGGTTCGTTCCAACTAGATATTTCTGACGGTTGGTTAGTTCTGAACCGTCAATGTTATTACTGTAAATTGTTAAGTTAGTTTTACTTTTACGTGAAAATAAATCTATTCTCGTAAATATATTAAATACAATGTTGAGGTTAATTAGATTAAATTGTCAGAAGTTCTAACAGTATGCTTCGATCCTCTTACTGTTTTCACCATCAGAGAACAGGTTCGGGATTGATCAGAAATCACAAGGAACAGCCGAATAACGGTCAGAGTTTGGGTTTGAAGTCAGTTGGAACGCTTTTTAGAAAAAGCGCATTCGTCGTACAATTTCGAACTAATTTGGAGGTTAGTTGGAACAAACCTATTAAAAGGATGTTTTTAAAAATTTTGACCGGACATTTTGTCCGTTATATAGACGTCCGTTGTATCGACTGAAAGTTTTTTTTTTTATATTGTTTTGTTGGATAACCGTATTGCTCAACCGAAAATGATATTAATTTACGATTAATTTTCTCTTATTTATGAAAAGCGAGAGATAAAAATATAGGGCACATAGTTATTGATGTACATGTAAATAAAAATGTAACGTAGGTGTAGAACTTATTGTTAAAGTAAAATTTATTGTCGGAAACAGCGATTCAGTTTTGTTTAGCCTATTTTGTATTGTAGGTGGCTGTTGTATCCACGTTGATTTATATTATTCATGAAACTATAAACGTGAAAATGTATTTCCTTGTTTGTCATGCGGACAATATGGCATTCTGCAGAAGAGAGTTATTTTGGGAGATAAAGGACCGGCTCCATCGTAGTTGAATTAGCAGAGAGTGAGTAATAAAGTAAATGTTCACACTTTTTGGCACTAAAGCAAAAATAGCTCGCAACTCGCTAGCTCGGAAGTAAAATTGAAATTTATTTTCAAAGTGCTGCGAAACTACAATTTATTTACATTCTAGAAAAAACAAGCTCTTGATTCCTGAAAGCTTGGCTATCGTGATGTTGACACTGCAAATAGAATTACGATATTAACTTCTTTTCCATTGTCTTCTAGACTTCTTACATTATAATTGCGTTTTATCTCAATTGCAAAGATAACTGTACAAAACCAAAAAGAATTTAAACTGAAATTGAAATCTAGCGAAATTTACTAGACATAAAATCAAACTCTAAACTGATCCTGAACTTACCCGTATTGGTTCCAAAAAAAAACATGAAATTTCACAGCTTGTATAAATTTTAGTTATTTATTTAATGCAGGATTGATTTTATCGACTGGATATTAATAAAAGGAAAGTTGTTTTTGGGATTACAGTCATTTAATAAAATCCACTGATACACCAACGTTTTGACTGTCTTCATCAAGGTACCGATAAAATAATAATGAAATAGATATGATTTAATTTAAGTTTTGCGTTTCAACCTATAAAAATACAACTTCTAACAGATATGGAAAGAGAAAGCAATTTGTAAACAAAGAAAGAAAACAGGTTCAAGTCACCAGCCCAACAAAATAGCTGAGTGAGTTGGGTCAGTTTGAGATCAGTTCTGAGTTACTTGAAATGTAAGAAGTAAACAGACCTTCCTTCCCCCTATTCTGTAACTCGGTGGCTAATTTTTAACAAGTTGCTATTTTTTTTCTGCAATGAAAATAGGTAGCACTGGAGAAAATATCAAAACATCATCATCATTTTGTCAGTTTTTATTTCTCAAAAATATTAGCAAGTTGTTAAAAATTAACCACTGAGTTACATAATACGCCCCTATTAGGTTACTTAAAAAGTCCTAAATAAATAGGACTAACATGATCCTCTAGGTTACTTCTACCATAATATATATATTTTTAATTATTTGCATACGCGTTCCAAAGAGCGTATATGCGGAGAAAATATTTCTCTATGTAAATTTGCTCGTAGCATCAAGTGGTATAATCTAAAAACAACACACTTTTTCTAAGTGCAACTTTCATAACAAAAATCTCAGGAACGAAATAAGTAGGTACTTAAATTCTTTCTGTAAAATTTGAAATCAGTGTATCGACTTCTAATAATATTGGCCTATTTTTAGAAACAGAAATTTTGAATCTAAATTGTGTATTTTTGATTATTTCGGATGTATAGCACAATTTTTTGAACCGGAAAGTACATTATTCTGGCATTTTAGTGCAGTTGCTAGGCTGCGAAAAATAACAGACTCGTGACAAAGCAGTCCCGTACAGTACGCAGTCCATTGTTTTCCATAAATGGAAATACAATTACATTTGTTTCATTATTATTGAATAAAAACCGATCAAAAAAATATTACGTATAACTAGTAGGAAAAGTAATTTCCCGGACTACTGGTGTTACTGGCATCGCCTACGGATCGTCTCTTAATTTCCACCACCGTCCGAGAATATATCACTTTTTCTCTAGAAACATAATGTACTGTTCTTTCGTATATTAGCAATAAAGAAGAATTATAATGAATATTAAAGATTATATCGAAAGTATAATATCGTGGAAAAAAAGTTTGGTCCTGATAGAATCAAGAGCGACCAATATAAAATTTTGTCCTATCTCCAATCTTTCATTTTTCGCTGATCTTTTTACTGAAGTCTTTTTGTTTCTGTTGTGCGTTCGATGGAATTGGTTGGGCCATTTGAAAGTATAATTCCCGCGCCGTCTTGTGAATTCTGATGGGCTCATCACATCTTTATGGTCTGTTTTCCTCCGCTGTCCCGTTCTATTTTTTCATATCGACAGCAAGCAAAATGATCGCGTGACAATGTAAATGAATTTATGTAGATTGCTAAGAGAGATTAAAACAATACGTTTTAATTTGTGGTAGTTATCTATTCGATGACTACGTTTTCATAAATGGAATATTGAAATTAGCTTCATACTTATATTTCATATCCTAATGTACAATTAAATTATGAGATTAAAAAATATACTTTTACTGATTGAATGTTTTATCTTTAATAATATTTTTGTTTATGTTGGAGAAATTATAAATGCAACTTTTAAAAATATTGCAAAATTTAATTCGTTCTTATCAAATATTTCGTCATAAAAAATTATCAGAAAATTGCTTAGTTATATTTTTTCTTTGATAAATAAAGTTTTTAAATAATTACACGTGTATATGTGTTTTTATAATGCACTCTGAAAACGTGTGCATGTATGTAAAACATAAAACAAATGAGTGCTGGGAAAAAGAAAAGTGAAAAAATTAAAACAAACGAAAATATTAATATATCGTCTTTCTGTTTTGGTGTTAATTTTGAAATGACGTATATGAAAATAAAAATATTTGTAATGATCCCAAAAAAGGTTATTTTTTTAAGTTGGTAGCGTATTTACTCATTCATTTTTCGTAATTTCTTTGACATACAAATTAATAAATAATAACATCTTAAAGCCCTGTACGTTTTTATAGCAATATAGTCGCAAATGATTGAATATATTAATTATTTGGTTACCATTGTGAATGAATTATTATTATAGAAAATAGAAAAAACAATCTAATTAGTAAGATAATTATGAAAACCTTATCTACTAATTTCTTATACATCTGGTCGTCTAGTAATGGACAAAGCTAGCTATAAAAATTAAGGAAAAAATTACTGGAGTTCAATCAGCGAAATAAAAAAATTTTTTCTCTCCCACCAGTTCCAACTCCACATAGGTCTTCCTCAAAAAGTAAAAGTTAGAGGAAGATCCATGTGGGATTGAAACCAATAACAAAAGTTTCAAATAAATAATAAATAAAATAGTGGTCTACATTTTAGAAATACCATATCATTATTTAAAATTAATTGCTGCTGGCGATTCAGGGCCGTATTAAGCCACCAGCGGACCCTAGATAAAATATAAATTGGGCCCCATTTACAAATTTTTTGGCAACTTACGAAAATCATATTTCTTTAATAAAATAACCCAACTTCGTAACGTTTGTAATAAATGTATTATAAATTTAAAAGAAAAAATAAATATATAAATTTTGACAAGTGCGGAGCTGATTATAACTAGTGTTTTACAAGACAAGAATTTTTTTTTCTTGCATATTTCTTGTCTTGTATATTAAAACGTAGTCAGTAATTCCCCTATTCGCAAATGACCTTGAACATATAATAAATTAATCTTTTTATCACATGAACATTTTTTTGTTAAGATTGTTAGCAATTATTATTATTAGATGAATATTATAAAAAAAAACTACAGCGATATTTGCACAAGCAGATAAATCTTTTTTCCAAACCATACTTGGTTAAGAAAGCATTTTGTGCCTCAACTCTTGGCTATATGTTTTTATATAATTATATTATCCAATAATTATTACTACTATATATTTTTTAATGAAATATACATACTTATGTTGAAAAAACTCTATTTTTTTTTTAATAATTACAAATTTTTGTACTTGTACGTAAATAACATTCATATATCATTGACAAATATTTTTTATGTAGCTACATATAAATAAATCTAGATTTAAAATTAGCAAAAAAATGACAGAATACATAAATTGGAAAAAATCTTGCAATTCTTGCACTTTTCTTGCAAGATAATTTCTTGTTTATATCTTGCTTTGAAATTTGTTGTTCTTGTCTTGAATTTTTTTCAAGATTGAGGCAAGAACAAGAGAAATACATCATTCTCGTGAAAGACTAATTATAACCGGACTCTAGATATTTATCTTATTTGTTCGGCCTCGTTGTGGCGCAAAAAATGTAATAACTGACTAGGAATGTAAGTAGCTATTGTCGTACGAAACATGAGTCGTTCCTTAAGTTCTTTCTTCCTCATTTCATCGTCATTCGTCTGTTACCATGGTTGCGCGTATTTGAAACGTTAAAAAAATAATTGTTCTGAGATTAAAAATAAATATTTGTGAGAAGACTTTGAAATCAAAATTTAAACAACAAATTATTTACTTATGAGTAATATAAATGTAAATAGAACAAGAGTAAATTGAAACATTACAAACAGTTATTAAATTCAGCCTCGAGACGATTCCAAAATTTTGTATAATAAATATTAATATAAAACCCATTCATAATAAAGTTCAGTTTTTATGTCTGGTAAATTTTCAAACAAAATACAAACAAACAAAAGTAAACACTCGCAATAAAATCTTTATTACAAATAAATTACAAATTATTGAGTTTAAACTCATGGGTAAATTACCAAGTGACTAGATTCGAACCCGAATTGTGAGAACTAGAGTGGCCTCTTTACAAATTTGATTGTTTATAATAATGTGCCATGAAGTGAATTATGCAACGAAGGAAGATTCTGCAGTTATTTGCAGAAGAGAGGAGAGGATTTTCGGAGAGAATAGTTTTCATAAATAAGGATAATATATAGCCGCCTGTACGCGAAAACAACATTCTTTCTCTTAATGTCCCCATGGTGATTTGGCAGACTACGAAAACTAATTTTAAAAACTCTTACCCACATAAGAAATATTTTTAGTCCTAGCGGATTGAAATGTAGCATGCACTGATTACGTCCTTTTCATAATGAACGACAATCATGCTTTTGCACCGACAATTCTTAACATTAAGTTAAATTTAAAGTGGTTTTATACTTTAAACAAACCAATGATTCACAATAATTTTTACAATTTTGTTTTGTACTATAAGATTTGAACGTTCGTTGATTAAATGTTTTGCTATTTAAATTCCAATAAAACTGTTACATATTATACAGCTCGAAACAACTGTTTTGTTATACTATTTTTCTGCACGATTAAAATTATATTTCTCTTAACATCACTAAAAAAAGAATCCAAAATGAGATGTATTTTTCATTATACATTTATCTCAGTTTGCATTTGTGGTTGTGACTTTGTGTTAGAAATTACTGTGTCAATTACACTGATTTAACATTAACATTGAAAACCCCAATTGACATTTCTATCAGAACAAACTCATCCAGTTTCTAGGCAACACTTATTTTCATACAGAATTTTCGATCATTTTCAGTTCACTTAATATATTACTACAGAAAATAATTCGTTAGAAACCATTAATTATCAATAATAAATGCATAAAATAAATCATTTCTGTGCATTTGTTCTAAATACTTATCATTTTGGTAGATGTAGCAACCCGTAGAAGCAACAGTAATGAAAAGAGACACAATGAGTAAACAAAAAAGGTTGTCGTGTAAATTTTTTTTAATTCTTTTTGATGAATAAATACGTTTCAAGGTCCCTGTTATCGGATTTTAACATTTTTATTTGTTTAATTGTAAATTGTCATTTAGTTGAACTGTTTAACCTTGAAAATTAACCTTTACAAGCTACTATCATGTAAAACTGACAGCTAACTTGTAAAATTTTTACAAGTTTGTCATAACATTAGTAAGCTGCATTTAATTATAATTTTCAATCTTTTTACAAGTGAATAACAAATAAATTATTTTTTAAATGCTTCAAGAAGGTGATCGCAAAATACCTACGAGCCGTATCAATACTTTTTACTTTTAATTTCTACTTTAACAGATAAACAATTTTTTTTTATTTTTAAATTAGTATTTTAAACGCATTATGTCTAACATAATGCGCATTGGGATACGTAAACAATGTAAAAAATATGCAAATGATTCATTTTTATTGCATTTTCCAGCGTTACATAAAATCACTGCCAGCAGAGTTGCCAAATATTAGAAGATTGATAAATAAATATATTATTTACATCAAACTGCAACCTTGGCACATTTATTCTAGCAGTAAAAAAACTATTATTTGGCATTCTTTTATGGTTTTATTATTTTTTATCAGAAATAAATTTAATATTGCAATAGCTTAACAGTATTTCTCATACAAAAGATATACTTCATTATACTGGTTTCTTATCTTTTAATAAAGATCCTGCAATATTTTACGAAGGAGCGTCAGAAATTCTTCATATTTGCGTTTAAATTTTATGTTTATTACAGACCGTATTTCAAGTTTACAACGAATTTTATGGAATTTACTAAAAGCTTCGCAAATAAAGTAGCAGGCTTATGTTTTAAGAGAATTTACATTCATTTAATATGGTTAAATTAGGTACTATTGCAGGCGAAATATTAAACTAATTTTATATAGTATATATCAGTATTTCATATACTAACTTTATATTTCTTAGAAATTGTAATTTGTTTTTACTATTGAAAAAAAATAGGTCTGTAATTTATTGATCTACTGATGACGTGTTTCTACTGTTATCGTGGAAGGACTATAACAAAGTAAATAAAATAATTGATAATTTCATTAGTAAACAATACATTTGTTTATTTATTTTAAATGACCTTATTCTTGATGTATACTGTATTGTAAATAATGTTACGAAATGACAACAGACACAATCACAGATGCATTAATTTTTACAGGAAATCCCAGGCAATAGTAATAATAATAGCCTATTATTAGAAATACATTGTTTTTGTAAAAACCATAAAAATTATTTCTAAGACGCAACAACTTAATTTGTTTTAGGTTTCAAAAACCGCAAAGTATAAATTTTCATTAAAAAAACTTTGAACAATGTTATCTACATCCTATTCACTTATATTTTATCGGTAGTATTTGGAACTTAAATTACAATAGTTAATATTTTTTTATTTCGACATATATGTGATACCCCTACACACCGGAAAACAAAACGACCGAATATAAGTTTATTTCTGGTATAAAAAATAATGATTCTTTATTACAGTAAATGACAAATTGCATTGTAACAGATTTCTGTACTAAAAAATATGATATAGAAACCTATTAAATTATAGAAATTTATTTTTACACTTCATTTAAACTTATTTCATTTGAAAATTATATCATTCTACGACTAATCGGTTTTGAGTTATGGGAAAATTTTAAAAAACCCTCGAGTAAAGTGCCCTTTTGGTACTGCAGATTTCAATAAAAAAGGGAGGTGCACAACTAGATGTTATAATAGTTCCATATACAAAATTTCAACATTCTACGGCTAATCGTTTTTGAGTTATGCGAAAAATTTAAAAATATCCTTCGAGTAAAGTGCCCTTTTGGCACTGCCGATTTCAATAAAAATGGAGGTGCATAACTAGATGTTATAATAGTCCCATATACAAAATTACATTATAGGGCTAATCAATGTTGAGTTAGGCGAGATACGTATGTACAGACGTCACGCAGAAACTAATCAAAATGTATTCAGCGTTGGTTCAGCACGGATATTACAAATTACAATGTTTCCTTTACCTTGTATCAGGAAGTAAAAATGACAATGAAAGGCATGTATAGCAGGAGTAGAAAGTGCACCCAAGGGATTATTTTATGAGGGTAAAATAGAAAACTGTGGGTTTTTAAATAAAATTCAGTTGTGACCGAAGAATCGACCATCTCTATATATGCGCTATGAGATAAAATGTGATTAAATTAAATTTTGAGGGTCCCATTTTGCAGAAGGTCGAGCAGAACAGGAAGAGCAATTAAAGTTGAGGACACTTACAGGAGCAATGACAAAGCATCCAGGATGATTTTGCGGCGCAAGCGCTAGTGTGGAGATGGATGTGGCAAGGAATGGAACAGGAGATAGCGATTAGAATGCTGATGAGATGGAAAATTGGGTAAATGTTTGCCGACAACAAATCACACATATTCTTACTTTTAAATCATTTTGCATTATCACGTACTAAATAATAATCATTTTTATTGAGGGGTTAATAAATTCGACACTCTGATGATGGTGTGTTGTACAGCAATAAAAACAAAAGTCAGTGCAACAAAATACTTGTCTTTCTTATGACAATAAAGACAGTTCTGACTTCCACTCAGTGAATAATCAATCTATACCCGCTGGCCCATTGAATATAGTTGACCCGGCAGTGAATTTTTGTTTTGAAAGACGACATAGCTAGAAAGGCAATCGGACGATTATATATTTTTTGCTCGATCAATCTTCTGTGTCTGTTTCCGTGACTATAAGTTGCTTTTACTGGTTTCTATCAGTATTTCTAACAGAGAAGTGGTCAAACCCCTCCGAAGACTAATTAAATTTTATGTACTTAGCTAATGTATTCTAGTCTATTTGAAAACTCAAAATCATTCAAGATTTTTTGTAATGTTTGCAATGCCGTAACTGTAACAACCATTAAAAATTGCGTTTGTGTAAGTGTCTACTTAATTCGTAGTTAGATAGGTGGAACCAATAATAGGAGTAGGTGAGGTGGCGTGCAAATATAATTTATATAGATAAATTTAAATTTGAAAGGGACCAAAATTTAATAATAGAGTTACATATTTATAAACTGGTTTTGTTTGTTTATTTATATATTTATATCTTTAGTTTTTAGATTTTGGGCGCCCCATAAGTCAGGCGCCCTAAGTAAGTGCCTGGCTCCCGCCTTAAGCCGCCACTGTATTATCGATAAATAATAGTACCGAACGAATTATTTTTGCAGTTATTTCAAATATAAAACACAATCACAAATGACAAGATTTTGAAATATGGAATGAATATTTCACAAATATTATGAACCGGATTTTCGTTTTTCATTAATGAATTTTTGAAACTTTTTTGGAGGATATTTAATATTAATCGGGCAAAAAATAGTATAAGCATTACGAATGGTAAGGAGTGATGCCAATCTCCAACTCCAATTATTGTCTATGCTTCGCTCCTCTTCCGAACAATTATCTTCGATCGGTAAAATGTTCTTATCGTAATACTTAATATCGCACTATTTCTCTATACCATTTCTGTCATCTGTTAGTTATCACGTAAAACTCTTCTGATTGCCTAGCGGTCTTTTTAGTCTGGTAGTCAGTACGAATCCCTAACAGTGTTATCAGTCCGGTAGTCAGTAACAGTCCTGTTACTATTAATAATCAGTACTAGTGTTTCTAGAAGAATCAAGAGTTTGAAATATCTATGTGGCAGAAGAACATTCGCTTATCTCGTAGAGGTTAACAAGGCTTAGAATCAATAGAGTGGGGAAGGAAATGAAACGATGTTGTAGCCATCGTGCGAATGTTGGAGTATTTACTTGGCACACAAAACTCGGCGCGTTGTACGACATCGCGAAATTATAATCAATATACTGGGCCACATTGCAGATGTTACGCTTACGCTACGTGGCAAGCATTGTGCCGTTCTGGCTTGCAAAGACCCACTGCCACACTGAACCAAATCATCTCAATTCACCCCAAAATAGATCATTTCTCTTTCATTTCATTAAAAAAACTTTGAACGCCCTCCAGTAGTGATTCGAGTGAGACGAAATATTTTCCAATTCTCGCTCGTCTCGTCTTGCAATATCTTGTCTTGCTCGAAAGATTTTAAAAACAAAGCTTCGAGACAAAAATAAAATCAAGATTCTCGAATTTCAAACATTTCGGCGAGATTTCTGAAGGTTTTAAAATTGTTTTTCTTCAAACGTCATAAATGTGACATCTTTTTGACCTTGACACAAGGAAGAAATTAAATTTCTATGCCGCGGAAGTAGATATATATCTACTTCTACACCGCCAACGTAGAAGAAAAATCAACAAATATCCACAGGATTTGTGTAGAATCAGCGTATAAGAAATAACTTGTACAATAGAAACCTGCAATATTGTCGTAAATGTAGCTGTAAAAATAGATAACCTAAGAATGGAGTTATTAAAAATCATCAACAACTGACAGATTTAAATTGATAACCTAAAAATTCCATACACTGTCTAACAGTAGCAACAGTGTACCAGTAAAAAAAATTAGAAACCTAAATTTTAGTGCATTTTTATATGGCTATCTGGTACACAAAGACAAAATGTACTTACGTGGAGCAGATAATTGTATTATACTTACATATTAATACTGAAAAAAATAATTTGATTTTTCCCTAAATGTATATTTACTTCTAATTTCCCAAAAGAATGTTCAATTTCCCTGGATCTAGGGATGTTTCCCTAGGTATAGAAACACTGTAAATAAATAGCGTGCGTGACAAAGCCTGCAATATTCGACCTTGAAAACTCGAGAAATCTCGGCAAGACGAGATGAAATATTTTACATTTAAAATGAGACTATACGAGAAAAAGAAAAATCTCGTGTCTTTTTGTCTCACAGAATCACTACCCTCCACTGTAAAACATGCCACACAAGGCATTTCTTTAAATAAATAAATACAGTAGAACTGAAGTATAACGGACAATATATCCAGCCAAAAGCGAAAAATTTTAGAAACAACTGTTCATGTTATCCATGTTTAAATCCAAGTGTTACCGATCGAAAACGCTACACAGTCGTTTGCAATCAAGAACGTTATACGGAAATCCTCGAGTTATTTTGCACATGTGCATTGCTACTCAATGTAAGTTTGTTTCCACGAGTTGATTCCCACGTCATCAATCGTAACCATGTGACTCAAATTGGCAAGAGGAAAAGGGAGATGGATGACATCATCTTGTCGGGTGAAATTGTATTATTTCCGAAGTAAACAAATGTCAAAACTGACTTACAAGAGTTGGAGACTAAACTAATGAAATCAGTAACACGTAATGTCGACACCAATATCACTTTAATAAATGACGAATGTCATTCAAATATTATGTATGTATATCCCTCTGTAATACATACGATAATAAGATAGTGAATAAAAGTCTCATCTAGGTATGCTTCTACGTCAAAGATACTAGATAATCTTATTTTTATATAACCGCACTAATAATAATAACTTCAATTGAACTATTGCTTTCTTCTTTTCATCCAAGTTTTGCGAAAAAAAAATTAAGGAGATAATATCAAAACAGTTTTGCGTACTAATTAAAACCGCATTGTTCTTAACCGCACTAATCAAGGGTTTACCACACGTTTGTTATGTTTGAGTTTAATCAGACTTGAGTTCAAAAATCAAAATACATTGTATATTTTATACAATATACTCATCATTATGTTGCAATATTTCTCGATGGAACAAGACCTCAACTACCAAAGTTACTTTCCTGATAAGTTTTACTTGCCTTTTGGTGGTGTGAGTTGTCAGCTTACAGTCTCAGTTAGGAACTTACAGCTTGTATTAGGTTTCGTACACTCAGTTTAAGTTGTAGCCTATTAACCACCGCTGAATACTAATTTATATGAAAATTATAAAGAGATAATGTTTACAAGTTTGTGTGTAGGAGGTAATTTCCGAAATTTCATTCATCCGATTTCAAAAAATCTTTCACCAATATTTAGAATGGACTTCCACGGTGGCTAGATATTATATCCCATTAAAATAAAAGGGCACCTAAAGTCGACAATAAAAGAGTTGAGCGAATGCGTTTTTTACGAACACTGCCTTAACGGTATGATATATTTAAATGCTTTCTATAGAAAAGTAAAACTCAAAAAGGTCTATAAAACGTCCGCGACGACATATAGGTATCTAAATGTTACAAATTGATACAATAGACTAAAAGATATATGTAATTAAATTTAATCTGTCAAGGGTAATTTAAGTAGGTAAAGTGAAATACTTATCAAATTAAATTTGCTTATCGTCGAGGAAATATAATGTAGATAAAAATTGCCTTTTACACTAGATTGTTTGGACAAGTACTTCAGATTTTACGATCGTGTTTTTGCAAAAACAAAATAAAATACGCTTTGGTGTTAGCGGACGTCTACGAGATAGGAAGCCACGAGTTAAAAAAATCATGTGATTTTTGAATAAAGATATTTAGATGAGAAAAGTGATATAAATTTGTGATTGATATTTTACTGATACATTACAGTTACAAACTGAATTCCACGCGTGTGACGCCGTGGGTACAGCTAGTATTATATAAATATGTATGTATAACGCATAAAAGCTTGACTCTGAATGAAAATAACAAATTCATAAGCTTTTGGCTCAATGTGTAAGCTTCCTTGTGTAAGATTTGGTTGTATTTCCGTCAAGTATCGATTGAACGGTTGTTATTTCTGCCCTTTCACCTATATAATGCGTGGATCAATATGAAGCGTATCTACATAATACTTTGTACTCGCTACTACATATTTACATACATTATTCATATACCAACAAATTAAATTGTTGTTTTTACCGTATTTTGACGGGCAAGTTTTGTTTCCAAAACATAAATTAGACCTTTATCTTCGTATAAAAGATGATGGATTACCAATAACAGATACGCAACGCTTAAATTTTCTCGCAGAACAGGACTAAGGAAAATTCTACGATAAAATAATGTTCTTAAATCAGAGATAATATAGTTCTTCCACGATAACAATGAATTCGCGTCATCAAAAAGTTACTAAATTAATCACGTACGGTTTATCTAATTTATATAATAGGATAGGATCGTCATATGTTCGTACATGTGCTAGCAGAAACATTTCATATCGAACCCGGGCTACAAAATAAGTTCTGCTTTCAAAGTCATTTGCATATGCATTCGGCTATCGAATACTTTGTTCAAAAATTTCATATTACATAAATTTGAATGAGAACTGTGAAACAGTAATTTATTTTTTCAAATATATATGAATAACAAAACCTCATATTACAGAATATTTGGTATCAGTACATGTAAAATTAAATAATCTAACCAACGGTATCACATTACACCCCATTATATTTAGCGATGATAATAGCAAAAATCTGTTTCCCCTTGTTAATTCCCTTTGTCAAGTTTTCTATTATTCGTCCTGTTTCGTATATACATATTTCAATACCCTGTCGTGAATCCTGAAAATTATAAATCTGTAATGAGATCTATGTGCATATTCCTGTCGTGTACGAATTATTGAGTAAGTGTGATATGAAAATTCAGCCAGGAAAGAATTCAGCTTTCAATTATTTATAGTACAGTGTAGTATATTGTGTTGCCTTATAATAATTCATTTATTAATTATATTTTGTTTTTAAAAATAATCGACATAGTATATTAGACACCAAGGTTGATAAGACTATCATTACTGACCTAATGCTAAATTGTGCATCGAGGTACGAAGCAACCGAGGTACATAAGGCACTGTATAATGATGGACTTCTCAACCATGGTATACATATTATTTTTTTTTTCACTATTAGCATTTAAATGCCAATCCTACTTAAAAAAAATATATTGATAATAACAAAGATTTTTTGTTTTTATATTAGACTTTTCAGTTTGTCAATCTCACTTTTGATTTTTAATTTAGTTTTATTTGATTTGCTTACTTAAATTACATGACAATTTAAAATTTTGAGTCCATATTTTACCCTTTTTTTAGTTAAATGGTTTAAACAATATTTGGATTTGAAGATTTGAGTTTTTTTTAAATATGATAGTTCTCAGTATCAACCATGGTTAATAATAATTTATTATTGACCTTGGTGACCACGGTTACCAAGTAAGCGATAGTGAAAAACAATTTGTTATGTCAAATAATAGTTATTTATGGTACAAGTGTGTTACATTACAAATAAGTCACTTAGGTAATTAACACGTTTGCTATAAAGCATTTTATCCGGCACCTTTTAATCATTGATATAAAATGTATAAAAGTCTTTTTGAAAGTTAATATTTTAAAATGATATTTAATAAAAAAATAATAGAGTAGGGAAAGTTTTATAACTTGGTTACTAGGATACGTATCAACAAACAGTAAGTTATAATCTCTAATCCACATGTATTTATAGTTATAACGTTATAATTACAGGGTGTTGGATAAAGATTAATAATAGTGTATTAATTTAAGAGCTACAGCGAAGCTGGGGTGATTGAAAATCTTTTTTTTTTCTTAGCAAGAAAATGTAAACACGACGGTCCTATTGTGATTTTATATTGAGAGCTTCTTAACAAAGGGGCGTACCTACGAATTACATGTTTTGAATAATTAGAGAAATACTATTGGAAAATTGTAAATAGAGACAATATTTACAACTTTAGTTCTGTTTTATTGAATTTTCATCTTTGAAGTTACAATAGATAATTAACAAAGTTGTAAATACGATTCTTTTAACGACATAAAAATGACGATACGCTTCTTTGTTATGAAGTTCTCGATATTTTTTGCATTCTAAAACCGTCTTGTTTCATCAAAGCATTTTGATTGGATGAAAATGACGTTTGTGGAATAATAGAAAGTCACTTGATTTTAATCGCGATAACCATGGTAAACACTCGTGTGCGATATACGTATTTGGATTTATTTAATTTCTTGTTATTCTCCAGTGTGAAATAGCACAAATGAATTGGTAATTACACAGAAGCGGTGATGAATGGGCGAGTGAAAGAGCACAGAAGCCTGCATTTGCGTCAGAAGCGAAGGAAATGGGAATTTACATTCAATATAGTGGACTATAAAGTCCAGCGATCATACGTTAGTTCAGATTGGAAACCCAGATTGAATGAAACAATAAATTATCGCACAGATAATAAATTGCACTACATTTTTTACAAAGCTTTGGCTTTACTTTCATGGAAGAAAGAGTGCTGTAATATATTTCCTGAACCTGAAAAACAGGAAATCCTATATAAAATTACTTCCATTCACAATATAATAATAGATATATAACAGTATCAAACGTAGATTTGAATCGTGGTTTGGTGGTTAAGAAGTAAAAGTAAGACTAAAAGAACATTAAAATTAAAGATTTATATATTTTCAAAAGTAAGTTGTGGTCACAACGGAAATAAACTTCTATGATTGATTAACTGATTTTACAACATATATTCTAACACCATAGGGATTTAACATGTAAAATCATATTTTTGTAATTTCCGGTAAAGTATTTCATGTAAAAAAGCTTCAAATAACAGTTGAACAGTTTTTGTATTTTATGACTTAAACTGAAATTCGGTTATCGTCACATACTCCATTGCATTTTACTGTTAAATTATTAAATATTTCTTTTCATTTTTTATTCAATTTTTACTTGAAATATTTTATTATTATATTTCATTAAATCCTCCTTCTTTGTATTGCGTACTTTGTTGTGTTTTGTGGACGAGATTTTAAAACAGAAATAATATTTCGAAATGTTTGTTTTCCAAAAGATACTTTGTTTACAAAATGACTCCATGAGCCAGTTTCAAAAACATTGAAGAATATATTTGTATTTCAGCGACTCTGAGATAAATTTACATCTCTCCAGATAAACATCTTAATTTAAACTAATTTAAAATAAAATATGTGAGCTGTTCGCTCTTATTTTCGTCACTAAAGTCTGCAACGTATTCCAGTCATAATTTTAGCGTGAAATAGTGCGAATTACTGTTTAATTAGAGAGAAAACACAAGTGCTCCTTTACTTCTCACCACATTATTTCCACCTTTTTTAATAGGATAACAAAAACAAAATTTTATCCGCAAATACTTATGTTACTTTATGTTCTCCATTTGAAAGTAAAAATATAATATACTACGCATTTCAAAATGTAATTGAGTTTGAAGTTATTTCAAATACCAACTGTTTTTACACAATAAACTTTTAAAAATGTCATGTACTTTATATGACTTTGTTGCTTTAATTTGGTAGAGCATCCTTATAAATATACGAATAACGGTAGCTCCAGTAGCAATGTGGCATGCAGTGCACACCTTAGAAAAAGGGAAAAAAAAATAATATAATTTTGTCATAAAAATATGATTAATTTATTGCGGGAGTAATATTAGCGCGTTAAATAGGGTGAACGCAAGCCAAGTAGGTAAGTGCACTCATCCCTTGTGCACGGTTAGCGCAGCTCATTCGTACGGGCAAGGTACCATCACAATCACATTACGCAGAAAGAGAAAACGAGTACTACAGAAACTTTAAGAAATCTAATCGTCGCATCTCTGTTCCTAGCGTGCTTTGGAAATTATGCACTTTTGTAGAATTAAATGATTCTGGTTTGCGTATTCTAATTTATATCTACATTTTATTATCAGTTTATGTAAATACATATACACATCTTTATATAAAAATAAAGTTTGTAATGCTATTTATTTGTATTTCAGACAATTCTATTACCAGTGAGTATTTAAGTATTACTTATTTAATGCTATTACTGTTTTCATATTATAGACGCTATATTTCTTCAAAAAAAAATTATATATTGTAGCTATGAGACCAACACCTAAAATTAATTTGTTACAAAAAATTAGAAATAAAAACCAAGAACATATGGTTAATTTTCATTGTTCTACATATAAAAAATTTAAATGGTTTTGTAGATGTTCCCATGTTATTGGCCATGTTTATCTTTTGTTACAATTGACAAAGGAGTATTGTAGTGACCCTTGTCGGATATGTATGTAGAAGGCATAGAAAATAGGTTAGAATGTTTGTGTAACTATGTACATTAATAATTATTATTCGATTATTTAGTTCAGACATTAATAAATAAATTTGTTTTTGGTGTTTACGTATTTATTATTTATACAATTTCAATATCTAAATATTTTTACATATATTTGGGTTCTATATAGCTATGATGATAAAGGTTGTTTTTTTTAGTTTTATGGGTACATTTCTTTTCAAAATTATAAAAGAAAATATTTTAATGCTTACTACATTACACTTAGAATGAGTGTACGCCCATCACAAAATACCACCGAACGCCACTGGGTGGCTCATTTGGTTAGCATGCATGTTCTGAGTGGAATTGTGTTGTGTGAGATCTGAAGTTCAAATGCGAGCTAGCCAGTATTTAATCAATTAAAAATACGGCTACATCGAGTGGTTCGGAATCCACTTTAAGCTGTACGCTCCTTGCAGAGGCTGTAGGGTGACTATCAGACCACTAAAATGCAATTAAAACAAGTACTTTAGGTACTGGAGATGGAGACCCTGTTCCAACTAGGAATGTTCTGTCATAGATATGATCAGTAGCGGGATTTCAACAATTTTATTAGAGGGGCAATAAAAGAATTTGTATCAACTTTAAAATATATAACTTTTTTATTGCAATAAATACTTTGGTCACGCAGATATCACAAATAAACAAAAAAATAAATTTAACCCACAGGCACAAGTAATTAAAAGAATTAAAGTTAGTATATCTTCTCTAATAATTTTCTCTTGGTTCTCTAAATTGCAAGGGTGGGGGAATGCTATCCGTTATCCCCTCCAAATCCTGTCACATCATAGTATTTTCAAGTACTGTTTACATTTTATAAAAAATAAATTATTTTAAAAATGTTCTATTTTGAATAATAGCTAATAATTCGTGGAAATTCAAGATTTGTTGTGACCTGCGCATACGTTTTGTTACAGGTAAAAACACTAATCAAAGAGTATTGAACTGGTAATTAGAAAAATGTGCCGAACCAAAAACTTTCCAAACATTTGAAGATAAACAAAACAAATTAAACATATTTTTATCTACAAGTTCGTGACATAAATAGTCAGGTAACGAAGTTTGCAAGTCGCAAGGTTGATCTATTTGCGCCAGCTAGAACGTGAATGAGGCAGGCGAATTCGACATCAGCAACTGGTTCGGCCCTGACTCTAATCAAAACTCATTAAATATTAAGCAAATGATAAGAGCTCGCATGGCCAAGGTCGTACGTGGTTACGATATTCAGCACTATCAGCTGATTACGTTACTTGGCGACCATACCTTCTTGTTTTTATTTTCTTCTCATTAAACAACCAATTGCTAAATATAAAACACTAGCCATAGATACAATAACGAGTGATAGTATTTCTTTTTATAGCTTACTGTATCTAACATTTTTTATAATCAAAATAAGAATGGAATTTCCTACAGTTCATTGATGTCTTTTATTTACAATTTATTAATGGCTTATCAAAGTTTTGTGCTTGTTATAGTCGCCTCAAATAAGCAAAGATGTTGCATCATTTCAAACGTCATTAATCTTAATGAGATTTCATGTATTGCATTTAAAATTTTCAGTTATAAAAAACTGTCCTCTATTTGTGAGGACAGTCCTCATTGGTTTTGTTTTGCCCTCTTTTGTTAAAAGTGAAGCTTGGCTTCATTAGATTGTAATGTGAAATCTGGCTTTTTAAAAGCGATTTTATTGTAAAAGTGAGCTCATAATACGGGCCATAGTATTTTAGTTAAACAACCAATTGCTGAATATAATACATTAGCCATAGATACAATAACGAGAGATAGTATTTCTTTTTATAGCTTACTGTATCTAACATTTTTTATAATCAAAATAAGAATGGAATTTCCTACAGTTCATTGATGTCTTTTAATTACGATTTATTAATGGCTTATCAAAGTTTTGTGCTTGTTTTAGTCGCCTCAAATAAGCAAATATATTGCGTCATGTCAAACGTCATTAATTTTAATGAGATTTAATGCATTGCATTTACAATTTTCACTTATAAAAAATGGTTTTCTGTTATACGTTACGTTTAGGGTTTCCAACCGTCCTCTATTTGGAAGGACAGTCCTCATTGGTTTTGTTTTGTCCTCCCGTCCTCGTATTCCGAGCTCACTTTTATGAGTGCTTTTGTTAAAAGTGACGCTTGGTTTCATTAGATTATAATTGTAAAAGTGAGCTTGTAATACGGGCCATAGTATTTTAGTTCAATTTTTTTTTCATGTTATCAGTTTCATTACCGACTGTTTCATTTATTTCTTTCTGTTATACTTTTCAATAAAAAGAGAAAGATAGTACTATTTCTCTGATAACCGAATAAAATATAGCCATTCTACTATGGAAGTAATTGTAAAATACAAATTTGTTTATTTTATTATAATAAGAGGTTAAGTGTCACTTCTGGTTGGCCAACCGAATCAGCCAATTCAGAAAATAAATATGTCCCAATGATAGAGTTTTGAGAAAAACAGAAAAAAAAATGATTACTCAGAATTGACGTCACAAATATTCGTGATACTTGGAGATATATATACTGCAATGAATACAAATAAAAACAGAAATGTTAAATAAACTGATTCTAGTGATTCAGGTTAGACGAAATATTTCTCGAAAAGACGAGAACGATTTTTATAAGAAATCTTCGACACCAGAAAATAAAATCGACATTCTTGAATTTCAATCATTTCGCCGAGATTTCTCAAGGTTTTAAAATAAGTTTTCTTCGAACGTCATAAATTTGTCAATTTATTTTAAATATTTTACTCCCAGAAACGCATGTGATAAAGTCAGTTTTATCAAATTTGAAATAAATAAATTGCTTTCCATTTGGAAATTTATAATAAATGTCAGGGTATAGTGACATTGAACGTTTGAATTCTGAAGTTAACATAGTAAAATACCCAACAAATATAACTTTGGGAATCTGAAAAATTTCACATGCCATCTAATGGTAGTAACAGTGTACTATATATTAAAAACAAAATCAGAAACCTAAAGTTTCATCATTTTAGTGCATTTTTATATGACTATCTGGTACTCAAAGATGAAATGTAGGTGGAGCAGATAATTGTATTGTACTTACATATGTATACTAATAATTATAATCTGAAAAAAAATAATTTGATTTTTCGCTAATACTATATTGTGTTATTAAGAGTAAAAGTGATACTTTGTGTGGCGAGTATGGAAGTTTGCACGACGAGCGAAGCGAGTCGGACAATTATATGCGAGGCACACAAAGACACTTTTACTCTGAATAACACATGCTATTTTTTCTTCAAATGTAGAAATTTTAAAAAATAAATTACTACTTGACGTTTAACATGTAGGTTACCTGTCAGTTATTCATAATTTTTAGTAACTTTATTTTTAGGTTATCTAGTTTTTATAGTGACATTTAGGGCGACATTACAGATTCCTATTGTACAAGTTACTTCTTATTGGCTGATTCTACATACGGCGGCGAAAAAATTATACGGCGGCTAGAATAAAAAATTATATTACGGCGGCGTTGAAATTAAACTTCAACCTTGTCAATCACGTCACAGAAGTTGTCACTTTTATGACGTTTGAAGAAAAAATACTTTACATGTATATTGAGACGATACGAGAAAAAAGAAAATCTCGTTTCGTCTCGTCTCACAGAAACAACAATTGTTTCATTTTCTGGAATTTATAATTCAATACAATAAATTATAAAATATATTGTAAGAAACAATGTTATTCTTGATATAGCAGCTCTTATTTATAGCGTTGTACTTTAAGGTAAAATTAACGTGACTTTTGTAACTCATATTCAAGAGTGTTGGAACAAACGTTATTTTAAAAAAGTATAAAAAATATTTGGAAGTAGGTAGTCTGTTTGTACATAACAAGTAACACAACATTTAGAACAAAACAAATATCGCGACCTGTCCATTTAGCTTCTACTTGTTGGCATTAAACGGGTATATTTATCTGAGCAGAGCATTTTTAAATCGCTCTGCTGCGCAATTGTGATGACGAGCGAAGATCACAGTCAAAAGTGCCAACGGATTAAAGAATTCGGACATTATAAGACATTGGCAAGCCTTGATCCTTGATATGCAATCGCAAACATCCTCATGCTACTTGGTTCTATATTATGAAACGTCATTTTAAATTGCATACTTTGTAATTTGTATTTGAAGATAACAATTTGTCATGCCATGTTTCCAGTTTTAAGTGATTCTCAATATTTTTAGTAGCAGTTTCCCTAGCATAATAATAGTTATTTGAGCTGCAAGTACTGTAAGTAGGTCTTAACATTCAAGGAAGCTGTAATAGCAGTAGAGATGTTAAGATGAAGTACATTTTGTTTTTTCTTATATTTTTATGTTTTATGAAATTCATTATATATCATTTTAATACCTTAGCGATAAAAAAAATAGTTATTTATGATTCAAGGACAAAAAACGCAATTACTCGTACGACTGGAAAATTTCCGAACGAGACTAAACCGAGTTTGGCAACCGTAGAAGTTCAAGTACGTTTTCGTCCGTGTATCATACAATTTTTTTTCATAGAATGTGTCACAAAAAGAAATTAAAACTACATAAATAAAAATAGAATACTGCGTCATTTCATTAGTCAGATTATTGTAGTGATCTGTATCATAAATAAATAAAACTAATATTATAGTAGCGATTTCAAGGTCACGCCATGGGCGATCGCCCTGCCGTCAGACAGGTCAAGACGCGTTTTGACGCTTCGAAGCTGCAAGAATATTCTAGAACTTAATTGCTCTGGTATATAAAGCCAAGCAGAAACGACGGAAGGGACAATCTGATATTAATACGAGTGGTGAACATAAATAGTTGGTGATTTAAATATCGTGTAAATAAATAATGCGTAGTATTAAGTATATCAATAAATATTCTTAGTGTTTAAGTTTTATTTAGTCTTTATTATTACTCATAAATTAGTGTTTATATTTGTTTGTTCATAATTTATTATTTGTTCATTATATATTATTATATAAATATTCGTGTTTCAGTTATTTTTACACTTCACACAAATAAATAAAAGTTACATTATCATACACATATTTTGAAAATTATAATTAAAATAGTGAATGAAATTGAAATTGAGAAATTTATATTATACACTACCTGAAGTGATTGAAAGGGGTTTATTTAAGGAACTTTTGGTTCAAATATCTACATTCAAATAAAAAATATTTATTTAATAACAAAAAATACAATTTCGAAGTTCCCAACACTTCTACTAATAAAACCTAACAAAACATCCTAATCAAAAGAAAAGTGTAGTTATGTATATTTTTGAGTGATTCTGTAATTTACATATCATGTGAATTGTAAAAGTTTTATTATAAGTTATATATAATATGTGTATAGTGACATTATATTTTATTTTCATTATTTACATTAAGTGGCCTTTGTAAAATAAAAATAAGAGATAAATAGTAGGACTGATATAGTAAGTCATGCAAAAATATAAAAGAATAATAAGGAAAACTGTTGTTTAATGTGTATTTAAACAAATAAAAGGTACATTCTAACACTGATTAAAATTATTATAACTAAACTAACAAAACTAGAGAGTACACAACCAGACTTAATTTATGAGGTAAATAATTAACTTCCATGCAATTCAAAATTGGGTCATCGGAACCACAACCAATCACTTAATGTACTCAACCACACATCCCATTATTTATTAGTTATTATGGATTTATAACATGATTAAAGTAGTGTTTGAACTTTAGCTACACAGAGGAAAATTTAGCAAATACCATGCCTATGCATATTAATGTTAAACATTTACGTAACCATTTAATTATATATTAATATATTTAACATTCAATGAAGGCATTCATTGAAATAATGCGTAGATGCTTTTCATATTAAATCGTAGGTATCTATAAATAAAACAATATTTGTTATCAAACAAATGGTAATCAAGATAAATTTAATTGTTGATAAAAATATTTGCATTAAAATTTCCCGTTTACTACGTACATTGTCCACCTTTAACCCCAAGATAAAATTTACAATGGTCATAAAATTCTAAGAAACAAGCGAAAATATTTTATTCAACATTTTTACTTCCTGTAACAACTAAAATTAACATTTAATAAAATAGTACATTATGCACCAAGGGAGGGAAACTGGATTTTACTCGCCCGCGTGAAGTGACAGCACGAGCACAATATAAAGCGCATATTTTATTTTACACACATTAAAGGCTGTGATAATTTGATGCATTGTAATCTTCCTCAGGCCAACTGGGGTGCTCTTGCATCCCACATTTTGAATTTTCCACAGAAATTTCTTAAAAAAATATATTATGAAATGATATTATATCGAAAATTGTTAGTTTCTGTATTTTATTATAAGCCAAAAGTCATCAAATTTGAATGAAAATTATATAAACAAATAATCTGATATTATCAATTTTAGCTTTTGAGAGTCAGAAACATATTTAAAAAATTGACATCGCTTTGTTATTAATCATCGAAATGGAATGAATTTTCATCTGCTGAAAAGCTTATTTCATAAGCATGTGTAACTAAATTTTTATCTAGTCAAGTAGCTTAACGTTTTAGTAACTTACTTTTGACTTTAAAAGTAAGCTTTTCATAAATTCTCTACATGATTTGATTTTCTATCTTAAATACTTGACTTGATATGAAATAAGTTCAAGCTACTTAATAATCTAGATATTACTTAATAAACCGACTAAATTTTCAATTTATCATTAGAACTCGAATAAAGTGAGGAGGAAATAGAAAGTAAGTGATGTGAATGGCCAATAGCTCGATTTACCTAGAAATATGTCATTACGTTATAGTTATTACTTACTAGAGTACAGCAAACTTCGCCAATTGACTCGAAAAATTGTTAGGCAACTTTAAAATTGCGAGCTATACTTAGAAGTACCTAGGTTGTTAATAATAAAAGGACATTTACACAATGTGACAAAGGGTAACCAGGCAGTTTTTACCGAAATTAATGTAAATGGCCATTTTTTTTATTAATACCAGTATCCTCAACTCCAGCTGAAAGACAATTTTCCAGGACTGCTCTAACTTACTAGAAAAACCAGCAATAGTTCGAGTAATAAGTTTATTCGAAGCCTCATGTTTATTTTTATTTTCGTACGGTACATTTATATTATTGTTTGTTAATAAGGTGCAGTTTAGAATTATTTATGATTTAGTTTTGTAAATAAGTCTTTATTGAAAATCTCATTGTGATTGCTTTAAACTACATTTAAAATTGATGAAAAATCAAGCAGTTTTGAACAACTACTTGATTTTTCAAGTACCTACTTCAAAATATTATTACTTGATTTGATTTGAAATTCGACTACTACTACTTGAGTTGATATTGACTAGATTTCAAATCAAGTGAAGTCAGGTAGCCCGAATAGCAAGTCAAGCCGTGAAACCATATGTGTAATAGATATGTTTTGTGCATATACATACGCATATTTTTTGTTTTTTCGGGCATATTATTCCGTGCTCTAGTGTCAAATAAGTATATCAAATATTTCTAAATAGTTTTCGAATCATCTGTGGAAAAACCATACCTGGCTGAGATCACATTAATTTTACTTATAACTTTTTAACTATGCTGTCAGTGTACGGTCTCTGCTAGATATCTTATTAAATATGATCCTAATTTGAATAGACAGTAGATAACAAATGCAATAAAAAACTTTTGTAGGTCCTGATGTAAACTTTTCCAGCAACTTTCCCATCCTATAATTCTTTTTGTGACAGTACCAGCAGAGTTTAATGAAATGCAACCTAGTTACGCCTTGCATACTGAATTTCGAAAACTAAAAGCGTTATTAATAATTAAAATCTATACTTAGATCAGAACTCAAGAAATTGTAACATCTAGTCTAGTCCGAGTTATTCGAAGAAACTCTAGCGATTTTTCATTCTATTTTCATATTTAATTCTAAAGAACTGAAAGTGACCCATTAATGCCAAATCAAAACACAGAATAAATTAAAAACATATTTACATACAAATGACATAATTAAATAAATAATAGTTATAATAATGTCAGTGAACATTCCGAGTGATGTCATATGGAACATCATAAAATATTTCCATTGCTTAAATATTTTCATTTATTATAATCGCTCCACGATAATATTTATCAATTGGTACACCTAATAATGGTACATAAGGTGAATAATAAAAACCTTGACATAGGGAGTTCACACAGTTAACAGTTTATTCTATAAACATCGTTGATTAGATGATACTTTTGCATGTACTGATATCAAACATTCTGTATTATGAAGTTTTCTTTTGATTTTTTTATAAATAAAGTTTATTTTGATAGTTGTCATTTATATTTATGTATTAAGAAATTTTCAAACAATATTTCCTAGCTGAGTGGATAATAAATATGAGGACAATTGTTAAATTGCTATCTATGTACCCAGTTAAAAAATGCCCCATTTTGTGTAATGGTGGGAAATCACACAAGTTTCATAAAATTGCTTTTTTTGACGAGTTTCATACAAGATTTTTTCTAGTAATGATACAATTAATTTAATTTCTTCTAATTTTGACATATAAACTGACGCTATCGTTTGGAAACGGCACACTTTTCACAACCAATTAAAAAAACAATTCACTTACTCAGTGATGGTTTTTTTATTTCTTAACTAGTTTTGAAATGTGACACTTACATGTCAAAATTAGAAAATTTTATTTTACCTAATATTTGAATTAAAAAAGTTATATTCCATAATATATGCTGTCAATAGAGGTAACAGTTATTTGTATCATTAGTCCAGAAACCTAATTTTTGCGAGAGCGAGCTTATTTTGACAGGCCGATTTGAAAGCGAGGCCTGCAAATAATGTGAGACCTTACAGGAGAGTTTCTGGGCGTGTGATACACATTTTTTTTTTACGCCGACGACACTTTTAATTTGTTACAGAAATATTATTACTACTTAAAATAATATACACTTTAGGTTTTTATGTAAGTAAAATATTCGATTCACATGGATATATAAACAATTCACTTGTTTTATTCAAAAAAATTATTGACATTTGTTGTAACCTAAAAAATAAAAGGAATGTGAACTGATATTTTTTAACAATTAATGTAATCATAATCATCCAAGTCGAATATACCATGAATAATAAATCAAAAATAGTTGTTTTAATTAATGTTTTACATTTCCAATAAAATAAAATTAAAATTTTGACAAAATGTAATGCTAAAATATTTTTGTTGGCACCCCTACGGCAAATAAGGTGTCTGAACGATTTTGAATTCTGTAATACTAGTTACTATATTCGGACGGAGACGCGAAAAATTAAGTAATCTAACTATACTTCATTATATTCATATATTTAGCAGAACAGATAATAATAGCGTAAAACTGTTTTCCCATGTCAATTCCCTTTGTCCCTGTATATATATATATATATATATATATATATATATATATATATATATATATATATATATATATATATATATATATATATATATATATATATATATATATATATATATATATATATATATATATATATATATATATATATATATATATATATATATATATATATATATATATATATATATATATATATATATATATATATATATATATATATATATATATATATATATATATATATATATATATATATATATATATATATATATATATATATATATATATATATATATATATATATATATATATATATATATATATATATATATATATATATATATATATATATATATATATATATATATATATATATATATATATATATATATATATATATATATATATATATATATATATATATATATATATATATATATATATATATATATATATATATATATATATATATATATATATATATATATATATATATATATATATATATATATATATATATATATATATATATATATATATATATATATATATATATATATATATATATATATATATATATATATATATATATATATATATATATATATATATATATATATATATATATATATATATATATATATATATATATATATATATATATAGTATATATTTGTTATTCAATATTCATTTGTTTATTCCTTATTACATTTTTGACACTTATTAACATATTTCATACTTAATATCTGACATTTGCAGCTGAAATAATATCCTAAGATCAGGAAATTTCCAGATATTTAAAATTAAATCAGCTCGTTTATAAATTTCAGTACTGGCGAGTTATTTTCGCGTCTGAAATCTGTTTTCTCCTGTCGTTTGTCACATGACAATATATTTTCACTGCATGACCTTGTAAAGTTAGGTTAGAAACTTTTGTTTATCAAACAAAAGAAAAATAAAATGGATGAAGGGTAGTTATTTATTTATTGGAGTTTTTTGTTTTTTTTTTTGTTTCATTTATGTAAACAAAAATGATATTGTTTTTTCACGGATAGCTCTGTTTTGGTTATGTTAATTACTTTTCTTTGACACAAGAGCTTTTTAATAATTAATAATTTTTGTTTGTTACAGATTCCATTGTAATTTTGGGTAAGTGCTTTTTATTTTAAAATACGCAGCATTATTTTTCTTGTAACGAATTTATCGAGTTATAAGGTGTTATCAAAATTAGTAAGTAGGTTTATTATTTTCTTATCGGAACAATAAGAGGAAATACCTACTCAATTATAACGTACATATTTTATTATTGACATTTTATTTAAAATACTTAAATCTAAGAAACATTCGTGATCGAAATATTTTATTGAAAATTAAAACCAAGGAATTTCCATAACTTAAAATTATTTTAACTTAATTATTTACAAGAAATTTTGAACAAAATTTTCGAAATAGTTTATGAATGCGATTGTTTTTTGTTTACACTTTATCCCAATGTTAATATCAGATTGGTTCCAGTATTATCAACTCATAATTCCTGATCGGGTAGTATACACATTATAAAGTAAATACATCATATTCATGAAATTAATAAATAATATAACAGTATAGTAATAAATGGTACTCTTGTTTGGACAAGAAAGTAATATGTTTTCTATTAGATGTTTCTCCAATATAAAAGGGTTTTATTAGTAACCAATAAAATTGTCCTGATCACAAAAAACATTTGACATTCTGAAGTATATCAACTCGAACGATAAAATTGCCATGTTGTATGTGACCATTTCGCTCTACAGCATTCGATGCTTTATAAAATACTACACTAAACTGAAACGCGGCCAATTTTAACACAAAAAATACATCGTAGTTCAGTTTTTTTACTTGCCAAAATATTTGAGCTGAAACGTATTTTATATTTAGATTAATTGTTTTTATTTAAGCCATTAAGGATTATACCAATTTGGCATAAATTCAAGCCATACTGTATATAACTTTTTATTCTATTATTGACAGATTTATTTTAGTAAAACAAATATTGTTTCTAAAAACACCAAAATACTAACATTTTTTTTAACAAATCAACACATGTAATCATTTGTATCACCTTAGTCCAAATATTTTAAGTTAAAGACATCATTAAATTAATTTACCTAAAATTTTCTAAAATGAAATTTTCATATATTTTTTTTCAATTTGAATTTCTTGTTGAAAAATTGTAAAAACTGGTGTACTTACTAACATAATTTTTTTTCTATAAAATCATATGGTGATATCGTCAATAATTGTATCTTTGTACATTTAAATTTTTAAGAAATAAAACATTGATAGCGAATATCTCGAGTATTGAAAGAAGTATTTTTAAATTCAACATGAATCATAATAATTTTGAGGATGTTTCTAAAAACCTGTTGTTTTACACAAAAAATATTTTCTTATAGTTAAATTATTTTTTTTAATTTGACAAAATGTTATAGGTATTTAATAAACCGAAGATAGTAAGGCGTATCATAACCGCTGCAGATGTCAATTGAATGATTTTAAGACATCTAAGGTCTGGTATAATCCATAACATCAGTGTTTTGTTCAATATTTTACCGGTTTCACGTTATTAATAAATATTAATGTATAAAATTCTCTTGTGAGTAACTTTTTCGTGTTTTAAGTCTGTTTGGTTTGATATGATGTGACAATTGTCCCATGTTATTTAGATAATTTTGTACGGTAATAATATTAGCATAGTAACAGTCAAAATTACATGGTATATAATTATGACATAGTTACCCTGCTTACTTTTGTCTTTGTAAACAAAATTTTAATATCCTGAAACTGGTAAACAAATTTACATATGTATTAATTATTAGAAAATCTTCCTAACGGGTCGATGAAAAGGATCTTCCAAATTGACAAAATTCCAAAAAATTATTGCCCTATCAATTTGTCTATTTTATATTAAGGCAGCCATATTCTGACATTTCGCTTCTAACGGTTTTGTTTGAAGTTAACCAAATCGTAATATTTTGTTTTTCATAATTTATGAATGAGTACAAACTTGACGTAATATATCTGCGCCATTTACGTTGGGTTTTTTAAAGTATTGGCAAATTGTGTTACATAAATATTTGGCGAGTTAGACATCGCAATTGGCAATTTGATTCCATCATTTATCGAGTAACATGTGGCGCGTATGGCGTATGCTTCAAGCTCCATGCAGACTGTTGTCAAGACGCCAGTTATGATTCACTTTCCATGTTTTTTCTACACTATTCTTTTTGGCACATATCGAATATTACTCAATTCACTAACATAAATTACTTGGGAAGTAAAGACAATAATATGAGGAATTTTGGTCAAGGAATATAAACATTTATTTTTGGAAATCCAAAAAATTGTATTATTGGGAAATTGTTCATAAATCATAAACTGTTCAGGGGTGGGATTCCATAACTCATAACAACTGTAAATAACATTTGTACTTGTAATAATGTATCAATTACAAATGTCAAATGTCATTATAACAGAAATTCATATTTGAAATGAATTTGAGATATTCTCACAAGAGTGTAGACTTGAAGAATGTTTTTTTTATGTGTATAGGTACGTATCAACCACAAATAATGATGACTGTTATTGAATTGCAAGTTTATTTTGTAGTTGATACTTATTTGCAATTGATTTCATAACAATTCTAAATGATAACAATCGAAGTTATGGAATCCCACTCCAGGTCGTGTATTTGTTAATGGTAATTTCAGACGGTTCAAGCTGTGTATTAAACAAAACAAAAAAAAATATTAAGAAATGTAATAGTATTTTACGCACACATGTATCGTAAATGTTCATTTACGGTTTGGTTACCATGGCGGAAACTTTTACTTTCCGCCCTTGGTCGATAAAGTAGTGAAAAACGCCCGCCGAACGATAAAGAAAATGTCAAAAACATTTATCTAGATTTTAAAACCTTTTATTCGTTTTCAAATCTATTCTTCTTCTAGCAAAATTTGGTAAATCATTTTCTGATTGAAGCTCCATCAGAGGCGTACCCAGAAATTTTTTTCGAAGGGGGTTTTCAAATACAGATTGTTCATTTTAAGTTGTACACTGTTGTTATCTTGTAGAACTTACAAAATAATAAATAAAAAAACCTATTGCAGGACGAAAAGCTACTGTATTCTATCTTACCGTCTCGGTTCTTATCATGATATTTTCTCTTATTTTTCGACAGTTTACAGGCTAATACTCTTTTTTGATTAATATTTGCATGCTTTCCTCTTCTTAGGTAATATTAAATTAATTTCGCATATTTTTAATATACTTGTGTAGCTCACCAGATTAATAACTTCAACAAGGCTCACATTTCTGTAGTTTTTCCTGCTAAATAGAACCTCGAAATTAAAAATTCCCATATTATTTTCATGAACAAAGTTACTATACGTTCCATTTGGCGTCAATTTCATTTTTTAGATGTGTCATTTTCAAGCTTCAATAATGATTCATAAATTTTGCTTTTTAGTTTAAATGGTGTAACTTAAAATCCTATGTTATGAATCTGTATATTTGAGCCGCACATTTTTTCACTTTGTAGTTGTATATTATATCAAGTTGTACAACCAAATACAAGCTCGTGTAATAAATTTTTCTCTACTTAAAATAAAAAAAAAATAAAAACATAATTCGCTATCAGGAGAACAAAAAATGAGTTCATTTCATAGAGATAATATATTAAGGATAACATAAAATTGACATGCATTATATAATCAATATTTTTTTTTTTACTTTAATAAAATACCTAATTAATTTTGGGGGGGTGTTTGAACCACCAAAATATTTTTTTCCGTACTGGTGATCTAATTTAAAATGTACGCACAAAACTTACTTCCAAGCAAATTGGTATAAATTTAAATTTTTATTACCTGTCTTCCCTTTTAAATTTTCACAAATAATTAAATTTGTTTGGACAAATATTTCTCTTTAAATTACAATGATATTTACAAAAGAAAAAGCTCGAGTTTTACAGGCAGTTTATCCCAAACAAAAAATTCAAAACAAAAGAAAGTTAAACACAGTTGATAGCATATGTCAGTTTGACAAATGACTGGGACAGTTTAAGCTGCGTACAACGATACACTTAAAAAACACATTTGTTTTTTGTTTACGAGCTCAAAACGCAATTTGGAAAATCGAATATTCAATATTTATAGATAGAAATAAATACGTTTCTATGACATAATATATTAAATTTATGATGGAAATCCCTGCTTTATCAAAAATACTACGGATTATCATTTCAAAAATATTTTCCTGCATTATTTAATAATCGCTCAACTATATTAAAGTCATAGGCAAAGGGATATTCTGATACTACTGATATAATACCAGTATCGAGATCAATCTTCCGATGTTTTCCTAATATCAGTACATTTAAACCAGTTTTTTTAAATGAAATATAAATTATTCTTTTGATTAAAATTTTAGAACACGAATCTAACTTTTTTATTACGTTGTGGAAAAAAGGCTTACTAAACTACTTTTTACCTTCTAACTAACCACTATAGCTTCTCATTATAAAAATAAAAAGTAAACATTTGATTGTAATAATAAAGTTCTGATCAATTTAATATTCAGGGGAAGGGACGCATGACGTCAATGGTGGGTCGTGGAAAATGATAGGTATTCTGTTTCTTACACTGCCAGTCTGCCTCTGCTCTTAACGATTCTATCAGGAAGATGTGACAGCATTTCTTCCCCAAAATTTAATAATTATTGCTTGTAAACTTCGAATAATGAATCAATTTTTTTTTTTAAATACGGATGTTGTATTTTGTTGTCTAGTATCATATACAGGGTGAATACTGAAAACCTTGACATAGGGAAATAACATGGGAAAACAGTTTTTTGCTGTTTCCATCTGTCCCGCTAAATAAAATCGGGTGTATATGGTATCGTTAGTTAGATTACTTAATTTTGCATCTAATAAAACCAAATGTTGTGTAATAAGGCCTTTTCTAACTGAAATATTTGATAAAATAAATTGTATTTTGAAGGTTATCCTTCATATTTTCGAATAAGAAACGTCAAAAACAAAATGCTCCATAGCCAAGTGGATACGAGGGCTGTTTCATAACATAAATAACCTACAAGACCTGGTTCGAGACCACCTCAGCCCTATTTTTTTTTAATTAAATTATGCTTAAAATATCTTTATTATATCAGACTATTTTAATAAAATAGCAATATTAATATTTTTATAAATAAAAAAATCCAAATATTTAATAGAATTATTATTTGCTGTCTGTCAAACTTAACAATTAATTCGAATTTAGTGAAACAGCCCTCGTATCCACTCGGCTATGGAGCATTTTGTTTTTGACATTTCTTATTCGATAATATGAAGGATAACCTTCAAAATACAATTTATTTTATCAAATATTTCAGTTAGAAAAGGCCTTATTACACAATATTTGGTTTTATTAGATGCAAAATTAAGTAATCTAACTAACGATACCATATACACCCGATTTTATTTAGCGGGACAGATGGAAACAGCAAAAAACTGTTTTCCCATGTTATTTCCCTATGTCAAGGTTTTCAGTATTCACCCTGTACATAGGTAAAAATCTAAATTTGGTAATATACCACATTGTTACATTTTATAAAAAAAATATTTATTTTTACTTATTACTCATTGATACCTATAAGAATCGATACTTTCTCATTATCGCTTATCCCTACCACATGTAATCGAATGAGGGTATCACGGAACCCGTAGATAAATGTTGATAACAATTAAGATTAATAAATTTGTATAATGTTAGTAGGTACACTTTGCTTAACGAAATGCAAATCATTGTTATATAAATAACCACATTGCAAATTCTTTTGTTAAAAAATTGCCATTTCTTTGCGAATAAAAACATCTTTTGTTTAATATTGCAATGAGCATTTAATTTTTAATGAACCGTTTAAGATTCGAAAATCGGTAGTTTTGTAATGGTGTTTAGACACGCATATCTACTGTTATTCAATAAGGCTACTAGAGCATGACATCGAAAAGCCTATGGAAGTAAAATTTCTTCTATTTTTATCTACGCATTTAATAAAATAAAATCGAAACAAATTAGTATCATTTTTTGCCAATGTTGTGTTATAACTAGTATAAAAATGTATATTTGCTGAGTAAGCGTAATATTTTTTTTTTCATGACGTGCATGGAGTAAGGAAAATAAATTTTTCCCTATCTAGAGAGGAAAGTGTGTTAACACAGATTTTTTTATAGAATGAAATATTGTAAAAAATTATTATTATATTAAAAAATGTTCTTTTTCTTCACATTATTCGACAATTTGACAACTTGAACTTGAATTAACATATTGGCAATACTGTATGAATTGCACTGTTAAACGTCAAATTTGTATAATCTAATTATCTAGTTTATCATGTTGTTGCGCCTTTTCATCCGAATAAGTCGATTTTTGAAACATGTGAAAAAATGTGTCTAACACGAAAGGAAAACACTTTTTCCATTCACACTCAAAAGCCCCATTCGCTACGCTCGTAAGTCAAACTTGAGCTCGAGTGGTAAAAGATAAGCTTTCCTCTCTAGTTTGACAAATAACTATTTTTATTTGTTATGTAAAATATTATATACTTAACTCGCTACGCTCGTGAGTTAAACTCGAGCTCGAGTGGTATTAAAAGATACGCTTTTCTCTTTAGTTTGATAAATATCTATTTTTATTTGTTATGTTAAATATTATGTACTTAACCCATTTTTCATACTTCGTATGTGAACCCCTTGTAAATATGCGTAGCTATTAAAATAATTTAAATTTTAAATTCAACGCAAAGTATATAATAGCAGCTGTGATATTTAAAATTAGCATATATAAATATTTGAAAAAGTCCGTATCAAAAACATGCGAGAATATCGTTACAGCAAAGTCTACTGAATGCTAAATGATCTATTTAAATAAAAGGCTGACTTACACCCACAAATATTTTATTGTAAATTGCATATCATTGTTGCTAACCAGTGATTCTGGAAGATAATTTTCTCCGAGGAGGCATTTCTGAAGACCGGAGAAGCAAAGTAAATGAACTGAAACCTATGAAAAAGTAATCTTTTATTTAAATTTGCATTATACAATAAACCAGTGTATGGCGAACCTATGACATTTATGTCGAAAGTGACACACCAAGACATTTTAGATGGCACGAATTATTTGCGCTTTTTTGTGAGACAATATTTTCGACGATAAATAATATGTTTTTGTCTTGAAACGTCATAAAAGTGACATCTTCTGTGACGTGATTGACAAGGTTGAAGTTTAATTCCTATGTCTTCGTAATATATTTTTTTATTCTAGCCGCCGTTTAATTTCTTTGCCGCCGTATGTAGAATCAGCCAATAAGAAGTTACTTGTACAATAGAAATCTGTAATATCTCCCTAAATGTCACTATAAAAACTAGATAACCTAAGAATAAAGTGACTAAAAATTATGAATAACTGACAGGTAACCTACATATTAAAGGTCAAATAGTAATTTATTTTTTAAAATTTCTACGTTTGAAGAAAAAATAAAATATGTTATTCAGAGTAAAAGTGTCTTTGTGTGCCTCGCATGCAATTGTCCGACTCGCTTCGCTCGTCGTGCAAACTTCCTTACTCGCCACACAAAGTATCACTTTTTCTCTTAATAACACAATATACTATTTTTTGCGTAATATGCACCTTACAGCTCTTAATATGTAATATGTTATTAACATCATTGAAAAGATAAATAGAATCATGTATGAATTGAAACAAAAATGTTGTTAAGTCAAAAAGTAAATTGACCAAAATCACTTTTTCACTTTATCTAGTGACCTTAGAATTTTTTCGTAAAAACAAATAGAGCATTAAAAAAGTTATTGTTTTTTTTTTAATCTCTTTATTAAAGACCGCTAAACATTTGTTATTTTTGTTTCAATTTCATGGCTACTGCTACTTTTGGGGTGATTTACGTCATTTTCATACTTAATTTCTGAGCTTACGAGATATGTAAAATTAATTTTGCTTTTTGATTCAGATGTGGATTTTTATGCGCTACAACTGTTATCTAAAGCTTTTTTATCTCAAATAATTAGGGAAGCAGGAAACTACGAAAGTATGATTTTACATGTTAAATTCCTATGTTCGGGTGTTCGAGTCAACACCCTGTATATACAATTCTAGTTCAAACACATACTCTACGACATTGTAGTAAAAATTTTATTATCGTATTGTATAGGAACATTGAGTCGTGCTTATTCATCAAAAACGTTGGGTTAATTAAAACTTAAAGTTGGTATATCTGGTCTTAAATGTAATTAACAATATCACCACTTATCAGAGCGGTATATTTCTCGATCTTGGTGTTTGTGTTTGATATTAGATTACTGTGTTAATATTTGCGAATAAGTTATAATTTAATCCCGGTAATAAGGCAGATATAGACGCCGGACTCAGATCCTTTAAGACAATATTTATTAAGTTCTACGGAAGGTACTCTTACTTTGTTTAATCTTCTTACTGAAATTAGGGCTCTGTTCTTCAGGACAGCACAGATTGCTATACAAACAGTAGCACATTCAAATTTGTTCTTAATCATTTTCAGATTGGGTGCTTAATGTTTTAGCGGAGAATACGAATAATATTGTGTTTTAAAATTCAGTTGAAAAATTCCTCATTATAATTATCACTTTTCTTATTTTAAATTTAAATTAACTTTTAAAACAACATACGTGTATATGTAAATATTATTAATATTTTCTATTTAAAAAAAATGTGGACAGCACATGACTTCCTTGTACGCTAAAGTATACACTTTTTGCTGCACTTCATTTAAACTTATTTCACTTTAAAGTGAGATCACTTTACGGCTAATTATTCTTGAACTTCCATTCGTTTCATATCTTCGAAGTTCTTTTCGAAATGGATCATCTTTTGAAAATTTTATTAAACTGAGTTTATCACTATTCATTATTGCATTACACAACATTATTTCAATCGCTCAAAAATTTTGCAAAGAACGAGATATTGTTTTCATTTATTTGTTGTCAATGTCAATTTATTATCAAATATTTTCTACAAAAATTAAAAGCCAAATAAATAATTATTTTTGTTAAGTTTCTGCCAAAAGTAAATTACCCATTGAAAAGGCCGATGTACAACTAGATGTTATAGCAGTCCAATATAAAAAATTAAAAATTTTACGGCTGATCATTTTTGAGTTATGCGAGATACGCACGTACGTAAATACGTACTTACAGACGTCTCGCCGAAACTAGTCAAAATGGATTCAGTGATGGTCAAAATAGATATTTCCGTTGAAGCCTGAAAATTCGATTACAATACTTCCATTACTTTGAACAAGGAAGTAAAAAGATGTCAACAATATTAAAATTGAGTTTTGCATATAAATATATCCAAATTGGTTAAATATAACATTTAATTTATGATTTATATTTAGAAACAAAGTAATATAGGAAAATTATTATTTTATGACATACATTTATATCTACAAAATAAAATATTATTTATAAACAATATGTAAATTACTGTTTACATTCCTAGAAAAAATATAACATATATCAAAGCTATTACTTTTATTTATTATAAAAAAATAAATTATGTGATATTTCTATCGTGAAAAAGTACAATGATTAAAAAGTAGTTTTAGTAAAAACTGTTTATTCTTTTATGTTCGCGATAAAACCATATAAAATTACTGTTATCTCTGCAAGTAATGAATCGATCTCTCTTATCAATTTTAATTTTCCTCGCTGTTTTCCGAGTGCTTCCCCTAATCCAATCAACTATTGATTATCCGTGGATTGGCGGACGGTTAAACCAGGGAAAAGTAAAGCAAAATTTTAGAACGCCAACGCAAAGGGAATGTTAAAATATGGTTTTCATTTTTAGCGCTCTGCAGTGCTTACGAGAAATTAAGGTTATGATTGTTAAATGTCTTGTAAGCTGCGAACTTTATTGTTCCTGTTTTGGGTAATAGATTCTCAAGCTTCAAACGAGCTTTTAAGTATGTGCTTAAAAGCCTCGCATTGAGGTTTTACATTTTACAATCTTTAACATATTACCACTCTGTTATATACTGTAATAGGTAATAATAATACGCTTTCTTTAAATTTCGTCATGTCATGACATCCAAATAATTTGAACTACAATACTCAAACATTATTGGTACGAAGTTATTTATAATAAGGAAAACTTTAATGTACTTATTTTTAACAAAAGAAAATTAAAACTATTTACCATTTTTACTATTCTTGAAAAAAATGACAAGTGATTAAAAAGTAATAGACGATACAATATTATTTATTGAAGCAAGACTTAAAATATATCAATTTTTATCAAAAGAGTTGAATTGTGAAAGATAAAATATACTATGCAAAACAAAAATAAAATAATTTATGTCAAGGTACAAGAATTTTTAATATTAAAGGGGAAGTTTGTTTTCTGAGACGAGGTCGAGAATAATTTGTGGTATTAAAGTTTAATTGTATATGTGTACTTTATTCGAATTATTGTACATTTTTATTAACAATTTTATACCGCGAGTATTTTTTTAATGTAAAACAGGGGGATTTATCATATCCATGGTTACGACTTTATATTTGATTCACAGCAGTGTATATTTGCTTGTCTCATTTAAAATGAAACAAACGGAATGAATTTGACATTTGCTTTTTGCGTTATAAAATTTTCTGACAATTAATTTTAGAAGAAATGGTAGAATAGTAGAATGGTCTGCTACAGAACAATTAAACAATAATTAAAATAAATTTTCAATAATCCACCCATAAACTGCTAAGCAACTCAATCTGCTACAAAACTTTTGAACTACAGACAATGATATTTTGGCACTTGTAATATTTTGAGAAATGTTATAATTTGAACTTGAATTCAATTAAAGTTTAAAGATTTCAAAAAACTTTGATTTTAAAGGTCACCAATAAAAGGAATCTGGATAAAACCATTTCCTCTAAAGTTATTAATGATTCTTAAAATTGTTGTTGCACTTGGTGCAAACCTGTCAGAAAATTTTATAACCCAAAAAATAAATGTCAAATTTGTTCTCTATTTTTAATTTTAAATGAGATAAGCAAATATACATTGCTGTCAATCAAATATCCAGTTTTACGTTAAAAAATACTCACGGTACAAATGTTTTCAAATACATTATATATTTGATAGATATTGTTTATGTAGCTGTAGTAATTTTATTTATCAGTTTATTTGTGTCTTTAGTAAAATAATCATGGCAAAAAAAATAAAAGTTATGATCTAAGTAATCGTGTTCTACTCGATTTGATATAGAAAATATAAATTTTCTGCTTTCCCTCACAAAAAAGTTCTTATCATTTTTAAATACAAGTATGTACCTTTCCATTTCAATTTTTTTTCTGATAAAATGTATTAAACTGGGCAGTGCGACCTAAGAGAAATGTTCTTCGTTTATAGAATCTACGAAACTTAACCTTTCCTTACCGTACCCTTCAGATGTCCTTTATAGAGACCGAAGTCAAATTGCTATTAGAAACAAGGAAGTATCTATTTATATAAACAGTACACTGTCTATTTTGGTTATATTTGGTTAAGTTATGTGAAGATAGGTTATGTTCGGGTTCTTTCCTACTTATAAATATCCAGAATTGTCTTTTTAAAAGCATTTTAATAAAAAAAATTGTGGATTTTCAATAATTAAAGCAAGTTGACCATATTCATTATGCTTGATTCTAAATTACTTTGAATACAAATCATATTTATAAAAAAACATGAAATTCTTTGTTTAACAGATATTATAGCAGATATTAATTTTAATTATACGAGTATATTGTAATTTTCTTTAAATGTGTATCCTCAATTTGTTACGAAACCGTTAATAAAAGGTAAATAAAAATTAGTTGTTTGACCTTCATTATCTGAGAATTGTAACACTTGTTTCATATTTTAAAATCGATTATATTAAATATAAATCTAGGGTACAATACATTATTCCTTATATTTTTCATTTATCTTTTTAAATTGTACAATATCAATTTCCATTTTATTTATTTTTAGTGAAATATAAGAGTAATAAATTTCATTGTCAATTATGATAATTGTCACTCTCAAATATACAACTATATTTCCATAGGTAAACAGATTAACCACAATTATAACAAATTTACCGAATCATTAATTACTTGTAATTGGTAATTGGGGCTAAGTAGAAACAAATTTGAACTATAAAATTAAACATAATTACAATATTAAATTATTATTTACAAAAATTCTCAAATTTATTATTAATGAAGATATTACAGAAAAACACTTCAGATCTTCATGAAAATACTATTTTCGTTTGAACGATTAACACCAAAATTTAATTCTAATCTAGGGTGTCAGAATGTTATGTCCAAAATTTCAACTTTTTCTATTCATTAGTATTTGAGTAATCAGTACCACAACATCCATCCATCCATACAAAGTGACAGATCTCATCGAAAAAATATTAAAATCGTGTTCCAGAAACTTAAAACCGTGCTAAAGTGTTAAAAATTTACTATCCGATTTTTAGCATGATTCCAACACCTCTCTTACTTAGTGGCAAGAGGTAAAAAGTGAATAGTGGTGTCAGTGTCATGAGCCGGAACGATCGACAATGTCGTTCCAGTACTTTTTAGTGATTGAACGTGTTGCCAATATCACAACGCTATAATTTAAAGAGCGCTAAAATTTCATAACAACTATAATAAACTTATGTTGAGAAATTTCATTTTCAGCTTTTTAGAAAACTTTTATGTAGTGTTACTTTCCTCAGAAAACCTTAGTTTATACTCGTATACTACCAAGTGGAATTCTCTCGGTTTCAATTTATCTATAATTTTTCTCTAATTTAGAACGGGCAGCGGTGGTTCCTTTGGTTAGTGCGCTCCAACTCAAACTGAGTGGAGATTGAGGTCTAGTGTTTCACGAGAGTCTTGTATTATTTTTGGTCTTGCATCATTCTTGCAGAAAATGCAAGAAAAGAACAAGAAATTGTCTTGCGAGAAATGTACAAGAATAGCATGATTTTCTTGAATTCTTGTACTCTCGCATTTTTTTTTTGCTAATTTTAAATCTAGAATTATTATAAGAACCTACTGATAAATTAATAAAAGTACACAGATATGTAAGTATTAAAAAAGTTAATACAATGTTTTAACAATAAATTTCATTTTCAAAAAATACGTAATAGTAATAATTATTGACTAAGTAATATAACTATTCTTCTAAATCATGTAACCAAGAGTTAAGACACAAATTGCTTTCTTATAACGAGGGATGCTTTGAAAAAAACTTTTGTGCTTGTACAGATGTCGTTGTTATGCTAAAACAAACGTATAGTGTGTGCAGCTATAAGATTTTTGATTTTATAATATTTATTAATAATAATACATAATTGTATTACAAGAAATATATTTGATAACAGGCTTTGATATTATTTAACAAAAAAAATGTACGTGTAATAGAAGATTATTTATATGTTCAGGGTCATTTGCGAATATTGACATGCAAGACAAGAAATATGCAAGAAAATTACAATCAAGACATGATTTTTATATACAAGAGTAATGAAACACAAGATGTACTTAAATTTTTTGTCTTGTGATACACTAGTGAGGTGTAGGTCTTAATAAAAAATAATATGTGAAAAAAATGAATAAATATATTTTTTTTTAATTTTGAGAAAGATGTAAAAGATTTCGAAATTAGTAGAGGACGAAAAAATAAAAATATATATAAATGAATGATATCCAGAACTTCATTTCACCTTCCTGCCATTCCAGTCCAGTCCAGTCTAAGTGGTTCGAAACCCTCTATAAGCTGTAGGTCTTTTACAAGAGACTTTACGCTGACAAATTAATCCACCAAAATCAAGTAAAAATCTATTTCACCTGCAACCAAAACTCGTCTAGGATTGTACCGCCAATGTTAATGATTCTGAAATTCTAAATAGTGAATACATTTGAAACATCAATTTCAAGTTACATGTGTGTTTATTTTGGTAAAGTATTTTCAAGAATCAATTGGTGTGATAAAGGCAATCGCGTAATAATTCAGTCCACGTGGAGAGCTTTCGACCGTTTAAGGTTTAAATTTAGGTGTTGTATATTTACGCATGGACGGTAGTGATTAATAATGTTCTTGCCAGTTTCCCGCTTTTGGAAAATCAATAGTAAATTTGGGCTGGTGGCGCGGTAGGCCGAGGCGAGCTTCAGCCTCAGCAAAGCTCGCATCCTTGACCTTAAAAAGCTCCGTCAGCACGGCCACACTTATCAGTGTCGGAGGGAATTAGCCAGGCTTGCCAACTTCCATATTCATATTCCTACACTCTCTGTATGAATTCATTACGGTAAATGCTTTGTTCCAACCCGGAAAATTATTACTCTATGCACGAAGATATTTTAGCTAAATAAACCATATGCTCTTACCTTTTGCTCAATTGTTACATTGCTATACAAATACTAATATATCTATATCATATACAGGATGGTTATTTTACGTAAAAATAAACATTTACCAGAAGTCAGTTTCCGGGGATTCTAGCGGTCATTTTTGTGTAGAAAATATATGGTAACAAAATATATTTACCTGGATGTTAATCTTTGTATCCTTGCATCTGAATCAATCAGCAAAATTAATTTGACATGCCTTGTAAGCTCAGAAAAATAGCAGTAGCCATGAAATTGAAAGAAAAATAACAAATGTTTAATGGTTTATCTGTCAAGTTATCTGTTAGTTAGTTTATTTTTATTATTGTTTATTATTACTGTTTTGTCAAGTTGCGCTAAAAAAATAAAGCAATTTTATTTTGTTATTATTTTTTAAATTCAAAATTAATTTATGTAATATTGTTCTATTCAACAATAATTTCAAGTAATAAAAATAAACTAATGCAGGTAACTTGGCAGATAAATCGTTAAACATTTGTTCATTTTTGTTTTAATTCTATGGCTTCCGCTATTTTTAGAGTGATTTACGTTATTTTCATACCTAATTTCTGAGTTTACAAGGCATAAAAAATTATCTTTGTTCATTGATTTAGATGCTCTATGCTCTACAACTGTTATTTGAAACTCGAAAATAATTAGGGAAGCAGGAAATTACGAAACTATAATTTTACATGTCAAATTCCCATGTTCGCGTGTTCGAGTCAGCACCCTGTATATTAATTAGGATATTAAAAAAATGAAAGTAACACAACGTATTGAATGCACATTATGTATATTATTATTATTTATTTATTCTTGTCAATCGGCTTACAATCTACATTTGTGTCAACAGTTTAATTATCATAGTGATCAGTGGCGGCTCGTCATAAGGGGCCTCCGGCCTACAAATGCAACAATCATTAATGTATGAGAAAATTTATTTACAATTATAATTTATTTCCTCATGTATGAAGTTTGATATTTTATCCTGCCTACAATGAATGTTATTAACACGCTGGTCCCAAACGCATGGTTTAGGTAACATAACACCGTCAATACATTAAGTTGTGACCTTGAGCTAGCAAATCAGTGCAGACTATCCAACCCTGCATTGGGGCTCATCACATTTTGGCCCCGAGCGTACTGAAAGCGAGTAGCAAGTGACAACGGTATGGCTGCAAACAGAATTATCCCAAAATGTTTTGCAATTAGATATTAAATTAAATTTCCCATGGACAATTTTAATATTTTAATAAAAAATTAAAAAATACTTCCACAAGAAAAACTAAAAATGAATTAGAAGTTCTGTATCAAAATCAAACTGTAAGTACTATTGAGAACGTTTTTGTGCTTTTCAATTTTTTTTCCGAAAATTATTTAGTAGACGAATTTTCTAAAGTTCCTACACAGATTTTGAATTGAAATTACGTTAGTTAATCCAGTGTCGACCATAGGCACCGACTCTTTGGGTGCTCCGGGGTTCGAGCACCCGACAGGATTACACGACGAAGTTATTTTCTGTTTTAAAATATTTTAAATTTACTTCAAGAAACTAAAGTTGTGTTTTATTCTTTGGAATCCTATGTAATTTTGTATTTCTTTTCTTCTCCAGTTCAAGAATCATGTAAAGGCTCTTGTATTCTCTTTTATAAAGGTGTTCGTTTTAAGTGGGCCACCTTTGCTATCTTGAGAGCTATAAGAGATATGAAGTTAGTTGAATTAGCAAACAATTTCTATATTACAAGACTATTAAAATGACCGAATCAAAATTTTATTTCAACCAATGCTCCACACGATATGGGACCAAATTTTCTTATTTTAAATACTATACTAAATACTATTTAAACACCCTATATATTTTTAAATATTTGGAATCTATATAAAATTACAAATCCAATAATATGTTTGTAGTTAATTACTAGTTAAAAAATATAATATCTATGTTGACTTTAAGTTTGAAAATAGCAGTTGTCATGAAAAAATAAAATCCAAACGTCCAAATCTTTTTCATAGTAACTGTTATTTTCATGTAACAGTATTACTTATTGCTAATACAAGAATTTTATTTTGAACTAAAAATTAATAAACACATTTAATTTGTTTTACTGCTCCATTTATATTTAATTTTTTAGACTGTATATAAAATATATTTTTTAGGTTTTGAGCACCCGACAAAAATATAAAAAGTAGGCGCCACTGGTGTCAACTGCTGAAGCAAAGAGGTATTTTTCAAACGTATTGAAATATTTTTGCGAAATTACTTGGCCCCAGACATATTAAACGCTTTAGCAACTCTTTCAATTTATAATTATTTCTTTACTACTATGCTAAAATTTAATAAAAAAGCCATCCAAAAATTTGCTCATTAAAAAAATAGAAAAGCAGAATATCTATATAAATTTTCTTTAATAAAAGTTGCGTACCATATATTTTATCTGTGGGATTTAATGTAATAGTTTTCAAAAGAATTTTAATAAGTTGATTATATTAAATAAACTCTAATCCGATTTTTATATCATATATTGAATATTAGTAATATATTTATTTATAAACAACATTCTATTTATATTCTTTATAATAAAACAAATATGAGATTAAATTGATTTTTCCGTTCTGTATTTCCTCCTATTGTTTGTTGTTTCTTTTTCCGTCTACTCTTCGTATTGTCTCAAGTAAAAATGATTTATTATAACCTAATTGATTTTTGCTGCCTGGTTGGTATCTAGGCCAAATCAAACAGTTTATCAATTGTTCTGGTCGTTTAACGTCAGAGTTTTATTATTATAATGAATTTTATTTTATGAAGGTAATATAAATTACTGGTTTCGACATTATTTTGTATTATTTTTGTCATAAATACAATACACGCGTTACTTCTTAGTAATTACGAAGTTTGAAGGCCATATTTTATTGTATATGTATCTTTCATAAAATTTTATCGGTAGTAGTTCAATTGTTAACGAGTGACGTTGCTGAAAAAGAATATTGATTTTCTTTAATCATTTACCTATATTCAATTGTTTTTGGTTGACGTACGAATGGAATATTTTGACGTAAAAATGTTCTTTAATTATAACACAGATAAAATTATGACGTCAATTTAATAAAATAATTAAATCATAAATGAAGTGAATACACAGACAATATTGCTGACAGGATAAAATGAGAAAAAATGATAACGTTAAACAACAATAGAGAAAAAAAACACTTGAAAATAATAAGGAAGATATTAATAGTAATATTCCTATTGCAAGTCGGTTCAGATAGATTAGTTGGATCGGTTTACTTTTTCATCCAATTGGTATTGCCTTTAGATCACTTTAAACCCTGAAGCGGTTATAATTTTATTTTTATTATTATTATTATTTTGTTTAAATTAAATTACACCTGATTTTGCGCCTTTGGATCACTTTAGCCCGTATAGCGGTAGTAGTTTTTTTTTTTACTATTTTATATATGTAAGTTTAATTACACCTGATTTTGCCTTGTCTGAAATCTCCGACAGTAATTCCAAAACTTAAGTTTTGATTGTTTCTGCATTTTTAATTTGTAATTTCCCCATTTTCTTTTACAGTTATTCAAAAGTACAATGTGTATTCCAATTTTTATTCGGTTCTCGGAGAAATAGTATTGTCTTTATATTAAAAACTATAATAGAAAGCATATAACTAACAAAAAAATTGTACAAATAAGGAGAACATTATTATTAAAAGGAATTAAAATATTTTGGTTCTTTGGTGGTTTATTGATAACGTGGATTAACTGTTATCATGGAAGGACTATATGTTTATTTTATTTACATTTACGATTGTTGTTGTGGTAGCAGCTAAACACCTCCTTTGTTTTCGGAGATTATTTCATTCCTCCACTTCGCATCTCTTGCATTTTTCTTCAAAGGAACAATAGGCCTTTAATATAAATTCCTTAACCTGTACTTAAGCCGCGGGATTCAATAAGATTTCGTCCTTGGGCCGAATGTGATTTGTGAGGATCCTTTGACGTCTCTCAAGGCTACGTCTGTCAGTTCAGGCGTCCTGAACGGAGTGGATATTAATATTTAAAAGAGGTTGTACACAAAAAGCTCTACTGACGTCACATATCTCAGCTAAGCTTGCGTGGTGAGCTTTCAACTCTGCCCTTCCCAATCACGATATTACTAGCAAATATTTATAGAAAAAAGAATATATGCAAAGGTCACCATTAGTAAAATGAAATAAGATATAATTACATTAAAGTCTAAAATAATAAAATACCGTTAACGTTCCTTAGAAATAGAAAATATTTATCTCTTTAATCATTAGTAAAATGTAGCATAGATATTATATTCTCGAACTTTAAACAACTTGCTCTAATTACCAATTTTTTATCTATTTATTCATGCCAAAATTTGATCTAATTTTATTATTAATTATCATACTTTTTAGCTGTAGCATATGCTCTAATTTCTCCTGTATTATTATTAATCATAATATGTAGTATTTATTTTAGTACTGGTATATTATTACTAAATCCAACGTCATAAATATGTTTATTTTGTATGTCTTAAACACTACAAAAGAGATTTGAAGCTTTGAATATAAATATATTCTATTATAAGCACAGTCTTCTAGTTCTATTCTTTTTGAAGTCAAATGTACCGACACTTCTAACAGTGAAATCTTTGATCAAAGTCAATTTCTATTTGTAGAACTAATTCTATGTCAATGCAACGAATGCAGTTACTATTTCTAATTTTAAATTCAGCATTATACTCAGATTTTTATTTTTAATCAAGTGACTCTTGGTAATAACATTGGTCTATTATTTACACACCGTATGTCCCACACAAGTGTTGTCTTAGATAGGTATTTAAAATGGGAAAATAGTGTTTGGTAAACAAAAACTGTCCGGCTAATAATTAAGTTATCATATTGCACTGGACAATACTACAATTATTCCTACATTCTATATTTTATTTATTGCAGTTTATTTTATTTTAACGGCATAGTTCAACGTAATTTACAAAAAAAAAATTCTACTCCAACCGGTTTCTGCCTCTCTTAGGCCTTCATCAGGAAGTGAAAGACAATAACAATTATATGTTTTATATAGTTTAAAACTATGTATAATTGTTAACTTATTAAAATAAAAATGAATGATGTAAATATCAGACATTAGACTTCTGATAAAATAACAAAATTTAACAATACAACACATATGATAATAAATATAAAATTAATAATAAAAATCAATTTAAGAGCCACAAAGAATTATCAACGAATTTGTTGACTAACTGACTGATTTTCAAAAATTTCATCCCTTCCAATTCTTCAGAAAAAGAACGACTTCCATTTACCAAAAAGAATTAAACTCTTCAGCCTCTTTTTTTTTTGCTTTACATTCAAAAAGAACCATAAAAAATTTAAAGTAAATGTCGAATAAGTTCGGCTTAAACAATGTTATGCTCGATTACGAGCTGCAAAAACTGCAGCTCAGAAGCAGGACCTAATAGTGTAATAGTTTCCATACATGTTTCAAAATAAATGAAGTTATTCAGTTACAAAACATAGAAATTTCGAGTAAAAGTTGCGGTAAACCAAAAAAAAGGTCATATTTAAGAGACACCTGGATTTGTGGTTATAACAAGAAGAATGCTTTGTTTTGTTTTACTAGTTTGCTGTTTGCGGACGATCATGGTAAAAATTATGAACTGAAACTAAAGTGGGAGATTTGTTGCATTTGACAGAAAAATAAATAACCCGAAAATTTATTGCCCTAAATTTACAATGAAAAATTAATAGATAAGTTTGCCGAAAACAAGGAAAGAATAATTTGTTTAAAATTTAAATTAAAAATATGAAGAAAATTTAAGTCTATTGATTAATATTTTATTTCCTTTTCTATTTGATGCAGCACACCCAGAAATATGTAGCACGAGCTACCACTGAAATGTAGTATTGTACTGTGCAGTATGGTGACTTAGTTATTAATGGTACAGTTTTTATTCATCAAAAACTGTGTTCCATATACCTATGACAACACTTCTCTGGCACACACGATATATAAAATGAGACTAAATGTAAATGAAAACTCTTTGGCAAAATTGTGACAGGATGAAAAGCAAGTGCGTCGGTATCCGTGCCTAGTGGCCGATGTAAATCGATGCGGAACGCGGAAAGGACGTGGTGATGCCGGTACCGGCACGGCTGGGCCGGAGTGCCGCTCCGGTCCCAGAATCTCATCTCATCTCGCATCTTACACGTCCTACCCTACATACATACCGCACGGCAAATAGAGCGAGACGATCCAAACGGGAATTTAGGATAGTGGAAAACGCTCCAAAAATAGGAATCATAAATATATCAGAGCCCATAGCTTCCTGAGCTATTTGCACAAATTTTTATTTTATTTATCTTTAAACAAGCTGTGGAGTTGTGGCTGATTCAGGTAGCATGTTTCGACGTGAATTGAGCGTGTGAAATCTGGGCTTCAAACCCCAGCTTCGTTAATCTTTGTGGTTCGGAATCCACTACTATAATCTGTAAGCCTCTTGCAGAAACTGTAGGCTGATGACCTACACTACTAAAAATAACTAATACTTATTACAAAACAAGAACTTTAAGGTACCTGAGGCCCTGTTCCACGTATGAATATTGTGTAATAGATGATAAAAAAATTCAAAAAATATTATATATATTTCGAGGAATTGTCATACAGAATACCATTCATGATTAGAATTTTACTTGTAGGTAATATTTCCTTTCTCATTCCTGCTTGTTTATTTAGATATCCTGATTGCAAAAATTGCCGGTAAAGTTGTATAGTCACTAGTGGCATTATATATACATCAGTAATAAAGCCCTGTATTGTTATTATTTTAAAGAAAGGTTGTACCTACTTCCATTTTTAGTAACTGTGTACTACCCTAAAATGGGTCTGAGTTACAATCCTTAAAAATATTACCAATGAAGGTCTCGCATCAAAGTACCTATGTATACAAATTTTCATTTTAAAATTCCCACTAGTAGAGCTACAATTACAGATTGAATATCAGCCAGTACGAATTTATATGACCGATAATAATGCTCGTCTGAGGATATACCGGAGGACTTGAGACGCTAGTATTCAGTCCCGCTTTTGCGGGGCGCCGGGGAGGCAACAGACCTCTGGGCCTCTTTCCTCTCCCCCCTGGTGGTCTTACTAGACCGCCTTCCAGGGCATCTGATGCCCTGAAGGTAATCTAGTCTCGCCGGACGGGAATTGGAGCACACTTCAGGGTATGCTCTAATTCTTGATCTGCTGAAACCAGAGCACATTCTGGAGCAGATTTAGCTGCTCTGGACTATGCTTTGGTTTCAGTGGGCCAAGAATTAGAGCACCCAGATTTGGCAGCTTAGAATTGTGATCTGGTTTCAATGGGTCAAGAATTAGAGCATTCTAAATTGTTTGCTCTAATTCTTGGCATATTGAAACCAGAGCACATTCTGGAGCATTTTTAGCTGCTCTGGTTTCAGTGGGTCAGGAATTAGAACAATCAGAAGAGTTTGCTCTAATTCTTGTCAGATTTAGATGTTCTGGATTGTTCTCTGATTTTAATGAGTTAAGAATTAGAGAATTCTAAAGTGGTTTTTCTAATTCTAGGTCTTCTTTCTAAGTATTCATAATGGTTTGCTTCATGACCTATTTCAACCAGAAAAGTCGGAGTCCTTGATAGCCATATCTTGTAATATCTTCTAACGCATTTTTTAATTCCTGATATTATGTCATTTGTTATTTTGATTTAAGAATTAAGTTTGTACAAAATTGCATTTTACTCGATGGTTAAGTTAAAATTAGAATGATAGAAATATTTATAGATAAAAGACAGTTAACAATCATCTACCTCATTTCGACTAATTCAAATGTGCCACCCGGTATCATCTTAATTTGAATAGAATTTTATATAAAAATAAAATAGGGTAAAACATTAATATTTCTTCAAACTATGATAATGTAATGGGGTAGGTGACCAATTTCTAAATTTGGTATATGTGATAGCTTGTACAAAAATAATATACCCGTATTTTTTTTAAATTGTTAATTATATGTTGTTTTGAAGTAAATAAATAATATAGTACTGGGGAGGGGATTATGACGTCAACGAAGTTCATGAGAGCGGCGAAGGTAGACAGACGGAAATAGGTGGTGTGAGTGAGATAGTGCTAACTTAGTGAACGTCATAGTAAAGGACGCTGTTTCTATTTAACGCAAATTACTAAACAATTGCTGATAAATATTTAACTTTTTTAATGTCAACGTTAGTAAATAAATATACTTTCTATAATTCAATAGTTTTTTCTTTTAAATTCTACCTTGGTCACCTACCCCATTGGTGTGTTTTACAATAATATTATTTGAATTTTTGATATGTAAAAGGCTAGCGATAAAATAAATAAAAAAATATTCACTCTGAACTCATAAACCACCTATATTTTATTCACGGCCGAAAGACACTGTTTAGTGACATGTCATCATGTGACATAGTAGCCATATCTAAAAAAAACTCCAGTGTTTGACACCAAATTTTAATGAGATTTATGAAGTTGTTCAATTCTCCTGTAAGGTCAAGTCAGCCAGACAACCTATTTCCTTATTTTATTATTAACGATAATATGAAAACCGTATTGTGAGGTAAAATCTGCTGGTGACAAGTTATTTTTATTTGTTCTAGATTTACTTCTACGAACTAAAGAGGAAATTTCGATAAACAGATTAAAACAGGATGTCAATAAGATAAAATCAACTGACATATTGATTATTAGAAATATCTCTGTTTACAAATACGGTCGTAGATAAATATTTTAAGAACCAATTTATAAAAAATGCGTAAAGTTCAGAGTATACCTGTGGATATTGGTTTTTGTTATCAAAGGAAAATTTTAATTTAGACCACAATTTCCTGTTTTCTTTCACAAAAAAATACCGTGTATAAACAGAAATTTCCATTATAAATACGTATTGTAATATGTAGATCGGTCAATAGTGACTCTCTGTTTGACGCTTTACATATACTACAAATAGTACTCTTCATTTATTTGGAATTTATTTATTTTCGTCTGTAAATAACGTATTTTGTAATAAAAGTGATACTGCGTACATATTTCTCGAATTGTAATACAAATTAATTTTTCCCATATGTGAACAAATCTTTTTCATTTAATTGTGAAAAATGAATCATTGTAAAGGATTAATATAAATAATTACTCGTGAGGACTCGACTTTATCTAGTAACTGAAAATAGCTAATTACAGATTTAATAGGGCAGCTAGCTACTCGAATGGAGTGTGAGATCTAGGGTTCAATTCTAGCGTCGAAAATCTGTATTTTATTTAATTTAGACTGTTCAACAGACCGAAGTCCTGTAATACAACATGGGACCTAAAGCTTGTATAGGTTCTGAACTATAGTAAAACTTTTGAAGAAGTGAAGAGACGTCATATATTTGAAAAATAAATTACAAACTTAAATAATCAAGTGATGTTTATTTTTAAAACAACGAGAGCTACTATTAGAATGATACGTAGTAATAAAATTTACAACTAATTTTAATTAATTAATTTTTTCAACATACGTTCGGTACGACTTCAAATTATGTATAAATAATGTTTGTTTAGGTTGTATTGTTTCTTGTGATTGTTCATTTTCGTGTTAAAAGCTGTTCGACAGGTAAGTTATACTTCCTAGTTATGAATTGTTCTACCACCGCCAACTACCTTTGATTTCAAAATAGAGTAAATCTTTTTTTGAAGAATAAAGTAAATTAATGGAAAAAAAACGCTATGAAAATGGAAATAAAATTTTGTACGCGGCACACGTGCAATTAATCTTTACTGGGCTCACTGGATGAGTTTGCTCCTTCGTCGTTCGCCTCACAAATTTCCAGCTCGCCCTGTAAAGATTAACTTACACCGCTGGCCACGTAAATAACTATTACTATACTCGGACTCAGCGGTATTTTATTGTTGGTTAGAGGTTTCTCGTCACTGGAATTTGAACACTAGATCTTACACTCCGCTCAGAAAATCGAATCGCGCTAACCAACTAAGCTACCATTGCCCGTAAAATCCAAATAAAAATACCGCTGTATCCAAATGGTTCGGAACCCACTATAAGCTGTATGCCCCTTACAAACCTATGCCACCAACAATCCAAGTAAAGTGTAGAATTGATGTTAAGCGACTGGAGGGATAATGGAGTGAAGAAATAAGCAGGATTGCAGTCAACTGGTAAATTTTATTAGTCTATGGCCGACGTTTCGCTACCAATTGTAGCATCATCAGGGCAAAAGACTATTTTAAAATATTGTCATCATATACAGAAAATCAAGCAAGTAGATGTATATTTTAAAATAGTCTCTTGCCCTGATGATGCTACAATTGGTAAAATTTATCAGTTGACTGCAATCCTGCTTATTTCCTCATTTCAATCCAAGTAAAGATTGTCTTAAAACGGGTGAAGTTCACTTTTCAATTCCACTTGCGGCGAAAATATAATAAAATAATTTATAGCGCCAATGAGGACTGTTCCAGATTTAATAACATTTTGTAGTTAATTGATGTTATTAAGGCATAAAAACGGTTGATCCTAGCACTCTCCCTTTTATCAATCAATACCCTTAATTTCATGTTCATCCCGTGTCCTAGTCGTGACCTAATTGTCTCTGGCACGTCTGTCTTCCTTCCGGTGGCTGTCGTCCTGCGCAATGCGCTGATCCTGCCACCTACACGCAGCAGGAGACGTCCAACGTGGGGCCTTTGCTGCCGCTCAGACATCTCAAGGGCAGCCAGATTACACCAGCTGGGAACTTCGGAACAGTTAATAGGGAATTACTTTGACGGAAATGGAGCTAGATTGTCTGATCTGGGAATTAATCTTACTGCCATAGATGTCAAATCGTCCAGGCACTTACAACTTTGACGTTAGATAAGTACATTAAGTACAGCCCTTATAGATGTTACATGGCAGTATTGATAACACTCATTAAGTAATGTAAGTCAAGTCGTTGATGAAAATATGTTTAAACATACAGTCACAACAACATAATGCAGTTCTAAAGCCCCATTCGCAAATGCTTATTGTGAAACAAGAGAAATGAAAAAAATATTATGTCTTAAATATAATAGAATAGATGTTTAATGATTTACTAGTAATATTAGTAATAATAGGATGAGATATGTAATCAACTTTTGATTTTTACATACATTATGTGCAATGAATATTAAAACATAGGTGATAATCTCTCTCTCCTGATAGATTTAGAGCAGAACTACAGGAGTACAAAGTTGTTTAAAATTAAATTTTACACCACATAAGATCATAATTGACGCAACATTATGTCTGCAGTACCTACAAGATTTATTAAATACAAAATGTAACATTTTCGTTCAAAAGCAGACAATTAATAACGTCATTATAGATAATTTTATCTTCTTGTAATATTGGTATATTATTAGAAAAAATTTAAATTCAACTTAAATAATATTAAAATAAAGACAATAAGAATTATACTGAGTAATGAGTTATAATGACTAAACTGTCACTTAAATATTTTCATTTATTTCCTTGGCTGTCCTACTAATGTCTTATTTTAGACCTCATTTTTATAATATGTAATTTACTCTTAGTTGAATCAATGAGTTTCACCTTTTTATTTTAAATTTGTAATTTAGTTTTGGGAGGGGTTTTAACATTAAACTCCCCTACCCCTTTCCTTTATCTACACCACTGTGAGAAGCTATAATGATTATTTTTTATATATTATGATTTATATAGAGAAATTCGATTATGGTATCATGTCACATGCCATTGCACAATGGTTATTAATTGTTATTAATAAGCTAAATAATTATTATGATGAGGTAATAAGTGAGAGGGGATAATTAATTTACGTTCGTAGTGTCAGAGAAAAAAATAGGGAGTCTTCTAATAGATTTCTTTGTGAACAGTGTAAAGAAATGTGCTTCGGGTAAGTGAATGTTCCAAGTCTAAATACTTAGAGTAAAGATAAAGTGCTTATGTTAGTGTATCTTACAGACGATGGAATACGAGTCTCACAAAATATGGTACATTTTCAAGGGTTTGGCGGAAATCTTCCTCTTCTTTCCTTACCACATTTTGTAGTAACTAATCTGTTTTTGGACATTTTCTCACGAATCCAAAATGACATTTAAAACACAAAAATTTTAATATTTATTACTAAAAATAAACAAGCCTCAATTCTAAATGCTTGATCAAGTTTCCAAATGCTCAAGTTTAAAGTAACATGAAAAACATTCCATTTTGTTACATCTGCATATACAACATTTTTCAATTTTTTTATTCGTTAATCATGGAAATAATAAATGTAAAACACATTTTAAAGTATTGTTGTAATAATTAATAATTTGGTATTAAAATCGACATACAGCAATATTTATATTATTATATTAATTTGTTTAATACTGTTTACATTGTTTTTGTTAGGAATTCTAACATTGCACCAATGGTACATTTTATAAAGCGAAATATGAAAAGTATTCCATATCTAGACATTTTAATTGTAACGGTTAGTTGAAAGTATGTATTGTTCTTTTTATCAAAACAACACATAATAGCGAAACACAACCACCTTGCATATATAAACAACTTCCACACTCATACATTATTCATTAGGGTAATGAAAACTAACCCTTTTTACTAGATCCTGGACAGACATTGCCTCATATAATTCCACTTTTACAGTGAATTTCACGGTACTAATTATCTTAAGTACTATCAGAGATTATTAGATTAAAAAAAATAGTAATCTCACGCCACTTGATAAATCGTAAATGATAATTTAATCATTTCTTTATATTATTTATTTATAATATGTTGATATTGTCCCAATGCATTCCTGAAAATTTGAAAATTGTTAGAGAAAGTGATAGTTGCCCTAAACATAATTTACTGTTTTGTTTCTGGTGTATACCTAACCTATAACCTTTCCAACATTGTTTGGTTTACGAAGTCACATGTCATTATTGACTACATTACAGCTTCGTGTATATTTATCAAATGAATTCAATTTTGTGAAATTACATTTCAAATTTGTAATGCAAATACTTGAATTAAATTTTCTCCTACAATTTTTGTTCATGTATATTTTATTACAAAATTGGTCTTTTATTTCGAATAGAATTTTCAATTGAATATATTATTACACAGCGATATTGAAGTAAGCAAAAAGAACAAGATGTTTAATTCAAAATGAAAATGTTCGTTGTTTACAATTCTGATAAATATTAAACTATAAAGTACACTATTAACTAGAATAAAATTTATAACACTTTTTTATATTTTATAGCAGATACTTGCAGCCATTTATATTTACAATTATATTACATTTATGTATAGATTTTTTTAAATTTATTTTTAGTTGAATGAAGTTTTCATGCAGACTATAAATGAAAATTAACGCATGCGCATTGTATTTATCCGATTACAAAAACAGAAGACAAAAAAGTTTGAGCAGCGTGAATATGAATTGTTATTTTATTACAATATACTTGTCATATTAATAAATAATCTGGTGATTTCTGTTCATATTATCTGTCAAAGTTAGAGAAGGTTGCTTTTATACGCATACACTATTTATATTTAATTCTCATTTTATTTATAAAGATGAAATTCAGCAATCTTTCAAAATAAATGAAGATGAGAATTATTACTAAAAATGTGATGCATGTATGTTTGCATAAGATAAAATACACTGAACTTTTAAAATAAATGTAAATTAAATTAAATGTCTGCATGAATCTACATTTGCATAGAATAAAAAATATAAATTTTCACAATTTTTTTATTACTAAACATAAAACTTTGTTCCTCAAATATTTTTAAATGTTTATAATATAATTTATATTATTTCTGAGTAGGAAAACCGAATAAACACAACTAATTTAAAAGGATATTAAATTTTATAACTCATAATGTATATATGTATTTAGAAATATTTTATATGCATATTGATAGATAAATGTGTCCAACTGCATTCAACAGAGTTACCATATTTCACATTTATATATCCCTTGATTAAAATCTGTTATTTTTTTAAATGAAAATTTTAAGAGAGAGAGATCCAAACAGTTCATGGAACAATATATCGTTTTATAAAACTTGTATAATAATATATATAGTATTATTCACAACTGTCAAATAATATACCTATAATTCAATGGTTTTTTATAAATTAATGACCTTCTATATCGTTTTATAAAACTTGTATAATAATATAGTATTATTCACAACTGTCAAATAATATACCTATAATTCAATGGTTTTGTATAAATTAATGACCTTCGTTACTCTTGCTAATTGAATAATATTGACAGTTCGATGTAATAATATTATTCAAGCGTTCTGTCGAAAGTGTAAAAACAAAAACCAATTTACTTTAAGTACATAAAAAGCCAACGTTACACTAGTTTTGTTATTTTTCATACTTTTTCCTTTTAAGCTTAAACTAGAGCTAAATAACTCTAGAAATAATTGCCTTGCGATAAGTATTCTATGAAACAGGAACGCGAGCTATTGTTATTTATCTGTCAAAGTGTGATCATATTTGGTTATAATAAACATTGCTCGTGTTAGCAAACTTCATTCTCATGAGTAATAGCACACATTACAAGCTCATTGAATAATATTATACGTAAAACAATCAGCCTCTTTCTCATAAACATTTCTTCTAAATAACATTTTTTCTACAAGCAATAATTACAGAATGAATCGAGTAGTTCATTTCGATGAAACACCTGTATAAATCAGATTTTTTTTGCTAAAGTTTTGAATATATTACTTTTTTATTCGGTTAGAAAGTTTTACAAATATAGTTAATTTTATTGAACAATGAATTACAAATTATCTGTTTATATTAGATCATAAAAAACTGCTTATTGTACAAATAATATCAGCAAAAGCCAGAAATATGTGAAATCGTAATGTGCAAACAAAAATAATTACAGTAAAGTTTTTCCATGTATAACGATTCTAATAAACTGTAGTAATTACAATTTTAATTAACACCACGGCATAACTTCAAACCACGTGTGTATTCCACTGCAAAAAATAACATTTCTGTTAAATTTTCAGCACTTTTAGCTGACGCATTAAACGTTATTTAGATGTAACCGCACCGCACAGCGCAACTATAAATAACGCGAATTACACGCGCAAAAAATCCACAAGGGGTCGTAGATGCGAAGGGAAGAAGATCAGCACACATGTAGACAAACAGTGTGAGCGAATGTGGGTAATTCGTTCTCGTATGGAAAGAAATATACGCCGAATATGTCCCGGAATAAATCACTAAGATTTACATGGGAATTTTTATTTGATTTGAGGACATTCTGACATAATGCTCGCAAAATTTGTGACGAATGGAGGAACTGTTAGCCTACATATAAATTTGAAGTTTCGTGGTATGTCTTTTTAAAAATAAAAACTCCTTGACTGGTAGATTCATATTTTTGATGTCTGCACTTCGTTCAAAAATAGTATATTATGTCTAGTAGGAAAAGTGATATATTCACAAACGAGGATGGAACAGTAAGAGTCCGGGAAGTCACTTTTCCTACAGGGTACACATACTATTATTTTTTTCGATCGGACGAAAAAAAAATTTTTTTAACATGTGCACGCAAAACGAGCCAAAAAGTGCCTGTTTAAAAGAGAGACGTTTTTCCTCTCTCGGATAAAGTAACAGCATGAGATTGAGTTTTCGAGTTTTTCTCCCTTGGTGCATAATGTACTATTCCCTCAAACTTAGCATAAAGTATGTACTTTACGCACTCGTTTCGAAAAAATCACGTTTGAAAAGTACTTTTGCTAATTAATTTACGTGTCCTGTGAATAAACAGGTAAATAAAAATAATTATAATAAAATTTATTAAAAAATATCAATGTAGACCTAAACAAAATGTGTTAAAATAATTAGATTAAGAACTACCCTAATTCTTATAACAACAGCACTAGGTAGCAATTCATGGTACAGTTATCAATGTTTTTATTTATTTTTTAAATTAATTTTTATTAATATTTGCAGTTGTAGGAAAAATGGTGCAACACGTGTGTAAAATAGTGTTTTTTATGTCGATAATTTAAACATCGCACGCAACTCAAAACTACCTACCACATACATTTGTTACATGAAAAATTAATTCAATAATCTGATGACACGGTGTTTAATTTGAATGTCATTATGTGTTTCATAATGGCGCTGAGTGTCATTACGAATTACTTATTTTGTACAACAAAGTAAAATACAATCAAAATTTATATTTTTATTACTCAGATTCACTCATTTCATCTTGAAAATTAAGGTAAAACGTAGGGGAAAGAGGAGCTATGAGTTACAGAGGTAAGTTATTACAACGGACCTAGCTCATGATGTAAAAGACATAGCAACACGTGACATAGAAACAATCTTCAACAATCATGCCACCACTGTCTTGTAATTAAGGGAGATTGAGTGCCGCTTTAGTCTATGTATTTATGAGATACCCTCAAATCAACACTTTAGTCAAGTTTTATGTATCATTTTTTTTTAAGTTTCTGGCGTAAATCGCAAGTTAAAGTATTATATTATTCGTAATAGACCAAACTAATTATGAGAGTAGGGAATTTGTGTATATTTAATCGTGTAATTTTATTTTCCTATTAGTTATTTAGTCTCATATGGTTTAGAGGAAAGATAAATTACAATTTTCATTTTGTGATTTTCCCTTGTGATTACCATTTAACTTGTTTAATTATAGTTTGAAAGAAACTTTATTTTTTATTGGTTCATATGATCGACGAATGATTATATAGAACAAGGGACAAAAAGTGGCAGTCTACCTATTTAAAGGAAACTCTATAAAAAAAAAACTATTCATTCAAATACGTAACAAGTTTCCTATGATAATCTTAGATGTATTTAATGCAAAATAGTAAAAATTATAAAAAATATTGGTGATATATTGGGAGTTACAACATTTTTTTCAAACAAACAATCCAACATAGTAACCATTACAATGAATAAAATGAGCATTTCAGTGTTTCTCATTATGGCACAAATAAATTAAAATTTTATTTTAAGATAAATTTAAACTATTATTTCATCTAAAATTTTAAAGATTACAAATTTGTTGGTGACCATTTATGCATAAATAATTTTCTCCTGAAGAAGTCAAACGCCAAAACTAACAGAAAAAAATACATATTTTTCAAATTTATTTCATTGTTAAAATAGAATGTTGATAATTTCTACTCTTGAGTTCATCATCCCAAAAAAACATGAAAGTACAACAATGAGGTTAAAAATATAACATTGAATAGTGTAAGTGTAAGTCATCAAACAGACCTTATAATTCTTTTACGAAGCAGCAATGGTTGTAGAAATTAAGAGTGTGTATCCTTACAAAAAATTTTCTAAAGCTTTCATTAAAAACGTATCATTAAAAATGAGTATTCAGAAAAAAACAGGATGTAAAAACTATTTCGCCGTTCCTTTTATCTGGTGATTACAAATGTAAATTCTGAAAGTGTATAATTCTTGATGAGTTATTTTGAAAATGAAGCAATTTGAATAACTTAGCCGTTCCTTTTTTAATTCCCATCTGTGCATTACGATAATGAAAAGATGTGTTTTAATCTTCTGCGCAAGAGGATTTTACTTTTGTAGCAAAAAACTTAACGTTCGCTTTAATTTTAATTCTTTAATCTTATTAACGGTTCATAATGGAGAACATTTGTTAATAGGGACCAATTTTCCACTCCATGACTTCATTTTCCTTAGCTTAAATATCGTTATTAATATCAATATCGAGAAATGAAAAGTTTTATTTTACGCCAGCAAGCTCATTCTGAAACTTATAGCATTATATTATATTCCACAAGTGCAAAAAGCAATACGAAAAACTAATCATTCTGAAAGAATCTTATACATTAACATTTTCTTCTTGTTAATACTAATTTATGAAAATAAAATTCTATTGTATTCGTATTAATGTTTTATTAATTATATTTCTTTTAATGTCCTAAATCATTGTAGTTGGTTTTTAGCAATATTATTTTTAGTTTTATATCTGAAATTATAAGGTCACCTTATAAAGAATGTTAAATCAATATATTACCGTTATCTATTTAATCATAGATATTTTTCGTAATAATATTTTTCTAATATTGTTTATAATAAAATGCGCAATAATCGATTCCATTATCTTCACTATTGATAAATAAATTATATTTTTTATATTAATCTTTCAATTATTCCAGGATAAATTTTTTTGACTTATGTAATTGAAATAAGGCATATAAAATTCAGATAAATCTAGAATTTTCCACAAATGCAATATTATTATTCAAGTTTCACATATATTTTTATTTAACGGACTGCATTAATTCATATTTTATTTACACTGAACGATTGTACAAATGATAAAAACATATATGAAACGTTTTATTTTTTATCAAAGCAAATTTAGAATTTAAATAATATATTCAGTTTCAAATTATGTATGTATGTATGTCAAAAACAATGATACGGGTAGCATAAAATTATATAAATGTGAATGGTATATTTGCTTCATATTATTAATTTGTAATTTTATTCTTTGTTATAGATGTCCCAACTGTTGGATTATGGTGAGTCTACATATTTTATTAAATATAGATAGATAAATTTGTCTATTATAAATATAAATATATTTATTCTTCTAGTTTTTATATATGTATTTATATTTAAATTTTAAACAATATCATAAGTTGTACATTTTATTATTTGTTTTTTTTTTTTTATTTAAATTTAAATATTATTAATAAAAAATAATATACCAACATTTCTATGAACAATATAGGACAAGTGAAATCGGCATGAGAATTTTATTTCTTTGTAGACCATTTTACTTGCATTTTAGTGGTTAAAGTTTCTAGAATATTATGTCATACTTACAGTTCTTGTAGTTTAATAACAAATAAGAAAACAATTTAAGTATAATATTGAATTGATTTTTTTTTTTGATAATGTATATAAATGAGACAGTTGAATTATTAATATTTTGTGTCGTTTTTTCTAGGTTAACTATTATTTTCGTTACATTACAAACAAAATTTGTAGACGTGTTAATGTAATGACGACGAAAATTATTTTTCAATACAATATTAATAAACTTATGTCGAAGCATTGAATTGAATCGTATAGTGAGTGATAATCACACGAACAACATTCGTATATTTACATATTCATTAACGAATAAATTACGTACGACATTCTAATAATATATTATTTAGCACGCATAGTATAATTTCTGTAATAATGTGACAGATATTTGTAAGACAAATCTTAGCACGTAATTTTTTTAATTAATTATTTGTCAACGAGATAACATATCGTCTTAATTTATTGTTAGGACAATATTTTCTGTGTTACGTAAATATTACTGCGTAGAAATCTAGTTCGTGTTATAAGTTCATGTTTCCTTGTCGCTTATTATATTTTTCGCATCTACGACAGTAATTTTTATCAAATAATGGTAAAGTACTTGGATAATCTGGACCATTAGACAATTAAGATTTATTTAATTACAGCTAGTTAAATTTATCCGTTGCTAAATGACCAAATGTTATATTTTTGTAATAAGTACGGAATCAAAGGTGGTTATTTGACGCATGCGAAAATTTCAAAACAAGACGAAGGCGAATTTTATAAGAGTTAAATAACTACCCAGTTTCCTTACGCATTTCGCACAATATATTTTCTACTTCCGTTTAGATAAGAAGAAAAATGTATTTGAAATTATGTTTTTTTTGACATTTTGATAACATTTGCAAAATAAAAACAAATCAATATTAAGGACTGCTTAATATGTAATACATGTAGGTAATAACTATATTATTAATATTTGTAAAGATAAAAAGAACTAAATATTCTATTTTTGTAGATGTCAATGTTTCTATATAAGCCTACTTCCCAATTTGATTTCGCATCAAATAAGGGAATCTATAACTTAACTGAAATTTGAGAAATAAAGAGTCTTTTATTAAACGGAAGTAGAAAAAAGTAGTTTGTTTTTTATGCTACTAGTAGGACTGTGATAATTGATCTCTCACACTTTAATACGCAACTTTGAAGCTTCAATTATGATCTTATCTGATGTAAAATTTAATTTTGAACAACTTTGGCTATAGTTTTACTCCAAATCTATTAGGAAAAGAGAGTAACCGCAATTTTTTGAAATCCCATGTTAAAGTCCTATGTTCCGCGTTTCGTTGCACACACTATATTAATTTTTAATATTTCATAAACTGCCAAAATTATCACTGAAAACAAGAGTAAATATACCAATGTGTCATTGAAAAGTAAACTTAATAAATTTAACCTTTCTGTGGTTGACATTTCAATACACATTCATTTGTTCTTCTTTAATATTTAAACAAAAGACAAAGTAGAAAATGCTTGTACATAGTTACCTACGATCTATTATTAATTTTTTCACTGAATTATTTAACATTTCATGCAGCATGCAATCATTAAAGATCTTATTCGCAATAGCTCTTTTCTTATTTATTAAATAAAGTAAAAAATAGCTATAGCAACAATAATCTTTGATATGAAAAAATGCTAGTGTTTGATTTTATAAATTTTTAGTTAGTACAAGTGTACCAAACAGTTGATAAAAAAATCATATTTTGAGTTAGAGTTTAATGAAATATTTAACATATTATAGGATAAAGTATGTTTTCTCCTGTAATAAAAAAATATATATAGGTTAATAATTAATAGTAATGCTAATGATTATCTGCATTATGCCCAATATATTAGTATATTTCACAGGACAGATGAAAATAGCAAAAAAACTGTTTTCCCATATTAATTTCGTATGTCAAGGTTTCTAATATTTGTTCTACATGTTTAAATATAAATATACATTTTCAAGTGGTACACATTATTTCAATGAGCATAAAATTTATATTTTTTAATCAGTGCTTCTCGAACTGTGGCGAGCAACTTTAAATGATCATATATTTTTATATGATCATTGAGTAGATAATTTTATTGATTTGAAGAAAATAATATATCAGTAAATTCAAAGTAAAATTCTCTATCGAAAAAGCAAACAAATCATTTATTTATGATCGCAGTGGAACACAAAACAACGGTTGACTTTGACAGTTAATTTGTTACTAAATTCAATTAAAGAAATATACCATGGTCAAGTAGAATCAAGGTATTAACGGAGTATTTGTTAATACCAGACTTTAGAACCAACTCTGACTATGAATATGAATGTTTAGTACGTACTAACATAGGATTACTTAGATCGCTTTTGATCCAGGACTATCTTGTTTTTTATATACGTCTATTGAGAGATACACCCAAAAAACGTAGGATGGTAGTATGATTAGATGACTAAAAGTAAGTCACTGTGATTAGTAAGTAACTAGCAGATGATTACTAAAGTTTTACATATTAAATAAAGTGCTAGTCATTTGCTAATGACTAACTTTAATCATCTAATCATATTACCGGTCATACATCTTTAAGGTGCAACTTTTAGACCAAAAATCTCAGGAACGTTGAGATATAATTAATTTCAGTTTGTAAATTTGACTCTATCTATATGGACTGTTTTCAAATTTCAAAATTTTGGATCAAAAAATTGGGATTTTCAAATTATTTTGGCTGTTCATGAAAATATTTATAGTGAGAAACAAAAAATTATACCGTTTTATATCCAACTGTCATTGGAAACAACTTTAAGATGTAAAAACTAATAAGATATTAATTTTTAATTAGAACTTTGAATTAGTTAAACAATCAATTATTGTATACCACAAACCATAAGAAAAAAATTAAAAAGAGGATGCTTCAATTTTTAAAACGGATCTCCTGTATCTAATGCGTAAATAATAAAAAAGATGACACTAGTCAAATATTACAGCAACCTTACTCCATTTACATATAGAAGGTCGGAATGAGTGCCATATACGTAATACTTAAAAGTCAACATTCGCTAATGATTGTTATACATTTGTACATGTTACATGCGTTTGTTTGCCGGTTGCGCGTGAGGCAAATAAATATTCCCTCCTCATTTCAAATGTAATGTTTACACGCCTAATCAACATAATATCCGATATTTTAAAATGTTGCAATGTAAATAAGTTTTATATAATTATTTCAGTTGATTTTGTGTAGCAATGTGTTATTCCATTTGTGCTAATGTTTACATGTTACTATTTGGTATTTTAATTCACAAATGTAAAACAAAATTGAAAAATATTTGACAGTGCTTTCACCTAGAAATGTCATTTAATTTTTTTGAGAACTATTTATAAATATAACTAATACAATAAATGTATTGATAATTGACTATTTGAATAAAATAATGAATCGAAGCCTTTCATTTTTCATTATCTTGTCACGAAACTCATCCATTTTTGTTGCAATGACTACGATATGAAATTAACAATGTTCTTTATAAATGTCACTCCATCTATAAATAAGAGAATACCTTATGTTGACGTAAACATTAATAGAACTACAATTATTGACAATTGTGCATATCAAATAATATATGAATACAGCTAGTCACGCCATAGTTTGAGGTCGCTTATAATTATCCCAACGTATGTCCTGCGTCCTTGAAAACCTTGTCGCTTCATCGTTACTATTGTTTTCATTTCATTTTTTATGTTTGTATCTCAGAATTAAATAAACAAACATGATAATTTTTACTTGGAATTGATGCTAATTATTGTTTTTTTTTATTTAAATCACCATAACTTCTAGAAAAAAAAGTTTCTCAATATTTAGAAGCTGATTTTTAAATCAGTTAAAGTACATTTTAAATTACTGGAAAACTTTATAGCGTACCGCGTTAATATTTCATTTTGTTTTAATGACCTTTTGTTGTATTTTATTGCTTAATAGAACTTAAATCTACTCCATTTGAACCCAAACACTTTAACCAGACAACCACTGCTGCTTGAAAAAGTATTACGATTATTTAATACCCTATAAATGTGGAAAAGTCAAAAGGATTTTGTATTTAAAATCGCTGTTTTATTTTTGGTGAATATAGGGATTAGAGAGATTATACTCGGTCGATGATGTTTAATATTGCATGAGGCATATTTTCAGACAAAATCTGACTTTTACGCGATATATCAGTTAGGATATTGTTGATAATATTACATGACAAATTATAAATAGATTAATTAGAATTACTTAATTTGAATAGGTTCTAAATCAGTGGCGGCGTTAGGCGGTTTTTGCAGTGGCATTACCCACTGAGAAATTATTGTCCTGAGCCATTGCAAAAATTTTATTACTACAATGTTAATAAAAACACAAAAATATTATAAAATCTTTCACTTTTTGTGTTATAAATGGATATTGTATTTTACATAGTACACAATCATTGTCTGTTTAACTGAAAAATCAGTAAATTATAAAAAATTCGCATTTCCAGTTAACAATTAAAATCTTTCTACACCTTCAAGTTATTTCCAATCACAGTGAAACCAATCTGTGAGTTCAAAATTTTGATTTTTTGAAGATAGTGCATTTTGATAGACGACGATGCACCTCAAAAAAATTATGTATTTTGTGTATATCTCTAAAATGGGTAGAGGTATAACCTCAACTATTATACCAATTTATTCAAAGGGCAAAGTTACATAATGAAATTCTTGTGTTTGTCTGTGGTATACGAGTAAGTATTGATGCGCTGATTCTAAATTTCCAAACAAAATTCATTTATCTCTTACCGTTCTCAAGAAAAAAACAAAAAAAAGACGTTTTTGAAACAACACTCAAAATTCGTTAAAAATTAAGAAAAATGTAAGGAATGGGTTGGTGGGCTGTGCTTGAAAAACACATATTTTTTAAATTTATGTATAATTAATGAATGTGTTTCTGGTAATCTACGTCTAGCGCCGCCACTGTTCTAAAACTTTTCTTTAGACAACTGTTTATCTTTTTTTTTCACCGAAATCAACAAAATTAAAAAGAATGATCTTTTTATTATTTAAAAAGAAATTGTAATGTATCTTAATTTATAATTTGTTTTTTTCTTATTTTCACTTTTTCCGCATGCATGAAGATTGAATTCAGTTTGAATTGAGGATTATACAACAAAATAAAATATTTGTTTATGTATGTACGTCATGCGACAACAAAGTAATTTAAATCCGGGTGATTATTGTTGGGTGTTTTGGGTGTGATTGGATGATTGGATTAGAGTAGTTTGCGAATTAGCGAGGAAACTACGACAGTATCCGTATCACTTTATCCTTGATTAAGTCGAGTCCAGTCTCCAGCACGCTACAAAGGGGTAATGTACTAATAATTGGCTGCGAAATCAGTATTCCGGACACTAAACACTACTCGATAACTTACCCCATACATCACATTACGTTATTAGCCTGTATGGGCTAGCATTACATAGTTTCTTACACTCTCATTTCGAGCTAATTTATGAATATTGGAAAACTAATTCGTGATTTAGTCATGATTTAGCTTGCTTACTTCCTTGTACAGGGTGATCAATCGCAAGTGATAGTCACGTGACTGGTAATTTTCTTTTATTTTATTAATGTTCTATTTTCTTCGATAATTGAGTTATGAAATTCCACTTATTGATTTAGGTTCTTCCTAATAAAATACAAAGTAGTAGACATTTGAATTTTGTTACTTCAGTTTCAATTCTTTTCCATTTTTTCATACCTATTCTATTGTGTACAGTGCTGTTTATTTTTACATTTAAATATATAATTATAGAAAATTAATTTTAAACAAAGGAAAAATTATTGATTTTTATCAAGGATAGAAAAATAAAAATTTAATTATTTGCTACAAAATTATTAATAATAACCAAAATATGTTCTATATATACATAATAGTAGCTTAAATTAAATGATATTTTATCACTTTAATTCTCATATAACAGAAGAAAAATATAAATATTTAAATGTGTCACTAAAATTAACGATTCTTTGTTACTCTTCCTATGTTTTATTCAAATGAATCGTTTTAATTTTATTACAGAATTCATTTTCGTTGTTGAAAAAATATTTATATTGCTTTTAAAACAATAAAAAAGTGCAGTAACACTATGATATCTTCAAAAAATAAAAAAAAACATGATTTTTGCCAACCGTGGTTATTACTAATGTATCATATTAAGAGTAAATAATTTATCTATTTATATTGTTTGGTGGTAAATCGAAACAAAAATAATTAAATTTAATAGTAATTATACAAAAATTTACCTCACAAAAAATAAATGAGTTTCGACAAGTCAGAATAAATACACATCTCTCAGCAACGAGAAACACTTTCAGATTGTAGAAAAATATATTATTGGGTAATGCCGAATATTCACATCACTAGAAGTTAGTAAGATACGGGGTAGCAGTAACAGGAGTAGGTGAGGTGGCGCGTAAATATAGGTAATTTATTTACACAAAACTAACTTTGAAGGACTCCAAAATTAAATAATACAGATCCATATTCTATACAGTGATTTTCTTTATTTATTTATATTTTTATGTCTTTAGTTTTTAAATTTTGGGCGCCCCTATAAGCCACGCGCCTTAACCTAGTACGTAAATGGCTCCCGCTTTTAGCTGCCACTGCTGATTTTCATTATCATTATTGTAATTTTTATTACATTAAAATAGCCCATGTGGTATACTTTCCTTGCTAGCTATATTGCCCGAGAAGTCACGTCTGCTAAATGTTCCTAACAAACCCAGTTATATAATTATTACATAAACAGTGTTTTTCAAAAATATGAAGATATAAAGAATTTATAAAATATTGGTAAAATGAATAATAAAATACACAATGATGAATTTTAATAAAAGAAAAATTTAAGAGTGTTCCTTTTGTGTTCAAATCTCTGTAAGTAAGAAGAATGGGCCAAGTCTCCTTTTTGATATGAAAATGTCATTTATAATTATTTATGTTTGTTTTGTGCGAAATATTTCACATTTCTTGCAATTCTGAAAGAATGACAAGAACAAATAAATTGTGATAAATGTATCTCAAAATATATAACTTCATTTCTGAGACAAGTGACTGTCGAATTTCAACAAAAGATAAACAATGGATATTTTTATCTGCTATGTTGGTATCATCGCTATTATTTTTATGACGTCAAGTAATAATGTATTAGAAACGTTTTAAAATGTGACAAACAATTAAAAAGTAATTTTTATAAATTCGCAAAAGGTACAAGGCTAGTGGAATTAATTATAAACTGTTTAATAACCTTTCCTTGGATTTTGATTATAGGTCAATATTATTTATTTGTTATGCACAATCAACCATATTATAAGAGAAAAAATGCACAAGTACAATACCTTGACTCATTACAATATTTACATTACTTAAATTTTATTTTAAACGCAATTGCATAGTTTGTAATTAAATAAAATTTACGATTATACTGTAACTTTAAATAATATATGCAATTAAATTTTATTTTCTTAAGAAATTTGTGAAGCTTAATATTAAAAATATGTTATGTATGTTGTTTCTTTTTATAAATATATGCAAATTAAAATTTATTTGTTATTTTCATGTTGACACTATGAAGTCCGTAATAAGGTTATAATTTGTAAATAGCGTATATCAAAATTACGTATAATTTCCTTAAGTTTTACGGGCAGTACTTACAGAAAATTAAGGAATTTTGAACCAGTAGCATTAACATTCGCTAACACGCAACGTAACATTGATAACGTCAAATAATCCAGCTGTTAAAAACAATGTATTATGGGAAAATTCTTCAAAAATGTCACACGCGTTTATACACTAATTTAAATCTTAATTTGAATATGGCACGCATGTTGGATAAAAATAATACTACGATTGATCAAGTATTTTTGAGATTGTGAAGTTATTTATATCTTTCAGGAAACAGTTATTATAATTTAAAAAAAAAACACAATTATCCATTGTTTGTAATATTGTGGATAGTATACTCGTATATAATCACAAAAATTAATTCGAAATAGTAAATCGCTCTTTGTAAATTAATAACTGATCTTTAAGATTTAAAAATTTAAATATTCAAATTTAAAATAATCTAAATGTACTATTTGTAAAAATTTTATTTTTAATTTTTCAACATAATTAACAAGATGTATTTTTTTATATATTTTTTGCACAATCGGGCATTAAGAAATGTTTATTAATTGATCCAACAAAAATAAAAGACTTACATACCGTTCTAGATTGGTACGTAGTTTCATGATTAGTACAAATACACAGAAATGATTTTGTAAATTCATTTGTTGCTATTAAAATTAAAAGTGCAGTAACTAATACTATAATTTTGATAAATAATGGTACCTTGCAAATTAATTTTGCAGTTATTTCTTAAACAAAAACACAACCACAAATGACAGAACTTTTAGATATTGCAAAATGAAACGAATTTTTGAAAAATAGCATGAAAATGGGCTTTAGTTTTCCAAGAATGAATTTTAATACACTTTTTTTTTTACTGATAGTAACGGAAATTTAATTTTGATCGTGCAAAAAATAGTATAAGCATCACGAACGGTAAGGAATACCGATCTCAAACAATAACTGGAATAGTTGCTTCTCTCCTCTTCAAAAAAATTGTCTTCGATTAGTAAACTATCCTCACCGTTCTTAATACCTACTATACTACTACACTCTATTTCCCGCTATTGATTCTTACAGCATCAATTGTAACCACGTGATTAAAATCGCTGGGGGGAAGGGGATTGATGACATCATCTTGTCGGGAGAAATCGTGTGATTTCTGAAGTAAATAAATGTCCAAACTGACAGTATTATATAGAAATATAAAGATGGATGTAACATACAAAAAGAGTTGTAAAATAAACAAACGAAACTACCAACACACATCGAACCACAAATTTTCGACGCCAAAATCACCTTAATAAATGACAGCCATTACAGCAATGACATTAACGATATTTAAGTTTTTGAAATATTTGAGAATATCTGTTACCGCACACTACTGTTTCTATATCATTTTAGTCGTTGGTTAGACGCAGATAGCATATACAGTGGCTCACAAAATTATTCGTACACCTAAGTTTTATATTTAAAAAGTGAAAAATGGAGTACTTTAAAAAAAATATTGATGTATTATTGACGGGATCAGATTCTCTTATTTTCCAGAAACAAAATGCAATAGCCAATTATAAAAAAAATATTATTTTTTATATGTTAATTAAATAAAAACAAAATGTGTACAAGAACTAGGTACACAAAATTATTCGTACACTTATGAAATCTTACATATAACGAGTCAATATTTATATTTATAAACATGAAACATCTGTGATTGCATAATTATCATTTGTCTGAGTATTTTGTATAAGATTTTTTAAAAAATAGTTCACAAAAATAAGAAATTATGGTAGTTGAAAAGCTAATCTGTTTGAAATTACTTTGCCAGTGTAAATCTTTAAGGGAGGTTGACAAAATTAAACGAAGATCACACTAAATGTTGAGAACCATATAAGTAAATATAAAAATAAGAACCAGTAGAAAAATATTCGCCGTGGAGGCCTTAAATTATTTTTAAGTCAGCAGAATAAACTATATATTGAGCGTTAAGTGAAATCAAATCCTAAAAATCCCCTGAATAAATTAATATTAAGAATAACTAATTTTTTTAAGGGTCTATTGGAACATAGACTATTCAAAGAACTTTAAGAAATTTTGATTCTAATGGTCTTATAGTAAAAAGTGGGCCCTATAATTCCAAACAAAATAAAATAAAGAGACTCGCATTTGGAAATAGTACATTAACACGGATTGTGTTTTTTGGAAATTGATAATTTTGCGGATTTGAGTGGAATGGCAAATCTTTTGATTGGAGAAATCCAAATTCTGAGCTTAATAACTGCAATTTATGTAGTAAAGTGAAACACGGCGGCAGGATCATATTAGTTTGGGGATATGTAGGAGCTCGTTATGACTATATGGCCATTAAAATCAAAATTTCATAGAGTTCTTCGAATAGTCTATGTTTCAATTATATCATCCAAAAATTTCAGATATATTTTTTGTTAATTTATTCAGGAGTTTTTAGTATTTAATTTCATTTAATGCTCAATAAATCGTACATTCTGCTGATTAAAAATTTTCTTACGGTCCCCACGGCTAATATTTTTCAACTACTCCTCATTTTTATATTTACTTCTAATGTTGTTAACAATTGAGAGCAATATTCATACAATTTTGACAACCTCCCTTAAATATTTACACTGGCAAAGTCGTTTCACACAGATTCGTCTTTCAAGTACCGTAATTTCTTGTTTTTGCGACCCATTTTTGAAAAAACCTTTTACAAAATACTCAAACAAATGATAATTATGTAATTACAGATGTTTTATATTTATAACTATTAATATTGACTCGTTATATGTAAGATTTCACAAGTGTACGAATAATTTTGTGTACCTGTTTTTTGTATGCATTTTGTTTTTATTTAATTTACATAAGAAAAATAATATTTTTTTCATAATTGGCTATTGAATTTTATTACTGGAATATGAGAGAATATGATCCCGTCAGTAATATATCAATATTATTTTTAAAAGTACTCTATCACTTTTTAAATAGAAAACTTAGGTGTACGAATAATTCTGTGAGCCACTGTAGGTATACTCTTCAGTGACATTTACGATAATGAGATAGCGAATAAAATCTCATCTATGACATGCATATATATGACAACGATGCAAGATAAAAGTTCAATAATTCTTGCAGCAGAAATTGATGACGTAAAGATCAACTTCGGGAAATATAGTGTATGTATCTACATATGTTTACACTTTTTTACTTCTAATTCAATGTTAAAAAAGAATTAATTATATTAAGTATAATCATCATTCAAGCTTTGTTAGCTATTTTAAAAGATACATTTTTTATATATTTAAATCTTTATTTTCAACTGGTTAGGAAAAAAAAACTAACAAGCAAATGTGTTAAATTAAATAAAAACGTACGAGAAATAAATCCCATTGGAGTTCTTTCAGTTTTATGTTGTTTTACTTCATAATTTAGACGCCAAATTTAGAGGTTTAGTTCTTTTCAATCTTCTTATTTCTGAGAAATTGTCTAATAAATTTAGTGCAAAATTATTAATATGGTTATGTAAGCGATTTTCATAATACATAATGAAATATATTTATGTATATCCTTATACCTACATAGCAAAAAAATATATAAAGTATATGATGTAGCTACACACTATTTATCAAAAAAAAAAATAATTAAATGCTTGTTTGATTTTTTAAGGATCAATTAAAATTATAATTTATTTACACTTACATACATATTTGTAAACATTTTTTATTTGGTAATAATTATAAGAAAAAACCATATCCCGGTAGAGTTCTACTCATTAACCAAACACAATACGAATAATTCAAATTCATACCATAAATTTTAACAATGGATTATATAACATGTCTGTATATATAAAGAAATAATACAAAAATAAAATTTCTAGAAGTATTCATAAATTGTTAAAATATATTGCGTTAGACATGCAGTCAGTATAACCATATAACTTAACTTATTAAGTAATAAAATTTTAGATAAGTTATCTATTACAACTAAGCAATTACTAAGTGATAAATTGTGTATACATATTTTCCCAACCGTATTTTATTAATTATTAACATAAACATTTAAAATTTATCATAAAGATTACAATTATAAATAAAATAATTATATCATTAATAATTGTTAATTACACTGCATGTGTGAATCTTGTAATAATTTTCTTTAGAACAAAATAAAAAAAGTCATTTATCTCAAAAATATATGGGTACCTATCACACTAATGTATAATTAATGAGTAATTGTTTATCCACAATACAATAAGCTGTAGTTTCAGCACATTTTACACGACTTGAAATGCCGTTTGCCTGAAGCTTTCACTAACGAATTATTAGTATAGTAATACATGTGTTGTAGTTATATTAAAAAATTTTAAGGAGTGAAAAGACATCATAGACCTTTGAAAACGTTACAAAATGAAATAAAATTTGTAGAAATAATCTAATGATATTTATATTTAGAAAAACGTGAAGAAAAAAATTTTGCTATAAAAATAGTACATATTAACGATATTTACAATTAATTTAAATTAAAATATAAGGTTTATAATGAAATTTTAATTATTTTAAAATAATTGCAGTGTATTTGTTTAACACACGTTGACTACGACTCAATTAGAATATGACACGCCACTCAAATTATCTACAATAATCTTTTTTGCTTCGTTTGAGTTGTTTTTGTTTTGTTCGTTTCCTTGTTAAAGCTATTCGAGAGATGTGTTATAATTTTCATTTTTAGATTTTACAATACAAAAATCAATTATGCATTTGAAGAGAGCAGCAGGTTTGAAATAAATTAATGAACATATAAACGTTGTACTTCATAACGTCATAATCGAGTTACAAAAATTGATGACGTCTCTTCACTCCTTCAAAAATTTTAATATATGTAGCTTACTATAGGTTTAGTTTCACAAGCTATATAGGTGTTAATATGAAATACTGAAATCAGCTGTCAATGTTGTTTTAATTTGCAGTACTAAATAATAGTAAATTCCATGTAATAACTAGTATGAAATAAATAATTCCAGAAGAAGCGAAAAGTTTGTAGACCGGGCCACAAACGAGGTCTACAATTTCGCAAGTGACAGAAATACTATTCCATTTGAATTTTCGTAAAAAAAAAATCCTTTTCTACTCCTGTAGAAATATATCCTCATTATTTCAATTTTTTCGATTAATTATAGTAGCCATATATCGGAATTTAAATCTGCCATAATGTGGATCATCTTTCCTACGGCCGTCTGATATCTGGACGGTATATAGTCATTCGTCATTTTGTATTTTGCTTTGTCATTTTCTAAAATATTTATGAGTTTTTTCAAATTTACAAAAGTAGAAGAAGTACAGTATTACATTCGGGATTAAGGTCATTATTCACTAAAATGAATAATGGCTATCATAATTCCTTATATAATAATATACTATATTATTTCATTTAGCGGACCAGCAAAATAATTACAGATACAAATTTTATAAATTTTTAATGATTTTAAAATATTTTTTACATTCTTATATTTTTTTAATTCATTATATCTGTCTTCATTGATTGATATGGAGAGATGACAGCGTTTTATTGTATTTACTTTCTTAATAATTTTCAAAATAACAAAATCAAACCTTTGAAATTGAAAAAGTGATACAGTTTGAAATAAAACGTTGAACATCATAAGTCCGCTAAATGATTATCACCGGACTTATTTCGAAATGCCTGATTTGCCTCCTTTCCGGACTTATAACGTAAATAACTATTACAATTTGCCAGCTGAGGTAACAAAATCAGAAACATCGTATACCAAGCAAAGCTGACTTGATTTAAAAAATAATTGCTTTCTTCAATTTATTTCAATTCGGTGAGTTAAAAAAAATTGTAGACTATGTATACCTGTTACAGAATATTATTCTATGTGGATACCAGGGTAATATTTGTATAATATGTTTCTTGTTTTTTCTACTTGTGACTAAAGTAGCTATGATTATTTACGAATAAATGTAAATGCATTCTGTATTTCGTAGCATAAATCTAATTAAATATCAAGTATGAATCACTTCAGCTCCTAATCTGCAACTTATCCAATTAGTATAAATTTAGAAGATGTAAAATCTATAAGGAGCATAGCAAATTGCTAAAACTGATAATAAATCTGTTGGTAATCCGGCGAAACAAGGAGAGAATATGGAGCAGCATGTTACCGTGTAGGTTATGTCGCTACCTCTGAGATAACACGAGTTAATCTCTATCTGTGTACTTTATCAGGGTAGGGGGCGGAGAAGGGATCGTGCTGCCCTCACCAAGTGCTACATTCAACTAAATCCTCACGAAGGATAAGCTGATACAGGACTTTTAAAATTGCTACGTTAGGTAGGGTTGGTAATTTGCCAATTTTTAAATTGTAAAGTTAATTGATTTGTTCATCCTAAACAATTATGTTGTTATGTTATACCTTATTAAACAATTATCGGAAAAAATATCCTTCAAAGCATTTTTTCAGGAAAGTCAACTGAAATTGATAAATTTATAATCATTTTATTTTTATTGGTCATCATAATAATACTGATTATGATTTTTCGAGATTTTAAAGGTGTCCTCGAAACATGAGTTATAGTATATTATACACCAAGGTTGAGAATCAAAATTGTGTTCCGAAGAGCGAAGCAACCGAGAGATACAAAGCATTGGTAAATAATGGTCTTCTCCACCCTGCATGGTATATAGATACATATTTTTTTCACAACTAGCATTTAAATCCCAAACCTACTTCAAAAATGTATATTGATAACAAGAAATATTTTGACATAAATATATACTTGTGTGTTTTTGTTCACAAAAATACAGTAGACTACATTTATTTTTATATCTGACGTTTTAATTTGTTATCTTCACATGATTTGTTTTTATTAGATTTGCTATAATCCATAGTTGATACAATTCATGAATTGAATGAATCAAATAGTATTTGGATTTGAATGCTTTAAGCTGAGTTCAGAAACACATAATTATTAGTTTCAATTTCCACTTTCAATTTGCAATTTACATTTCCAAAAGAAGAGTTCATAATTACTACTTTATTTGTGAATTGAGGTATATATTTCTTATAACTGATTTTCTTTATAAATCGTCTTAATATTGAAAATAGTTTAACAAAGTAACCAGTATTCATAAGTGTGTACTTAAAGAACTTTTATATCTCCTAGTCTAATTTCTACTAAAAAAATTGTTAAAATCAGCTTACTTTATTCTCTTAGCATTAATAGGCGAAATCTGCCAACGTTTTTTTCGATGTTTCCTTTGATAATAAAGAGCCCCTATCATGATAATATTTTTTAGAAAAAAGAAGCGTTCACAGTGATCTTAATATTGACAATAGTTCAGCAAACTAACCAGTATTCATAAGTGTGTACTTAACATATGTTACCATGGTTATCAAGTAAAAGGTAGTGAAAAACATTTTATCATACCAAATAAAGGTAAATATTGGCGGATGTCTAGCCTAGTAGTGAAAAAACGTCGTTACTATCCCATTATTTGAAGAAAATTGCGTTCAAATATATAAATAAAAACTACTATTTAAACTTCAATGAGAAACTTTTTTATTTAGAAATTTTCTGTCTCATTTAAATGGCAGTTCTGTTTTTAGAAATTAAAGTTATTTTCTAAATATTATATTTCTTGACCTGCTACATCCTAGATTCCTGTGTAGATAATTTAATAGGTCAAGAGATAGAAATAAAAATACAAACAATTTATGGTTATGTTGAACCACAGCAGAAATATCGGAGCGCGCATTAGTTTGTAAAACAAATATAGAGTAATTTAGTTTCGAAGCACAATGAATGGCGAGCATGCAATATCATTTAATTTTAGCCGAACTGCGGTTGTGAGTTCGGCATGGCTTGATCAAAAATCGACTCTCTGTTGCTATATTTAACCTCCGTTTCATTATTGTTTCATCTAGCCATCGGGACATCTGCTGTTTTCGGAACCAAATATATACAGTAATTATGGATACAGGTTATACGGTCGGTTTCCCCGAGTTGATCTTTGTGTCATCAATTTCTGCTGCAAGAATTATTAATCTTTTATTTAGCATCTTTGTCAGCATCTTTGCCACATTTTGAAAATATAATTATTAATATACCTATGTATTTATAACAACATATAAAATTACAAAAAATATTTTATTCGGGTTCACACTATAAAGGTGATACGGACCAAGACTATAAGGAGATGAACTGGTTAACAGATTGTTGTTATTTGTCATATGTGGTACACTCTTCATGCAAACAGAGATCACCAATTACACATTTTATTCAATCATCCTACATTTTTTTTATAATTTTCCTTACATCCTTTATATTCGTTTTCATAATCTTCACCTTCTTCATTATCATCACACTCTGTTTAACCATTTAACAACAGTTCTTCAGAACTCGTGGAATATCAACTGGAAACTAGATCGTCTATCTTTCTATGTGCGAATGACATTTTCCTGTTTCCCGGTTGGATTGTTCTTTTTAACAGTAAAAATCCTCTGGTCCATTTCTTCTCATCATAGGTAGTCGATCTGTCCTCAAGGCAGAGGTTACATGGATTATTAAATTTTTTATAACTGTGCACAGATAGAATCACAGTTTTAGTTTACATTCAGTCTTATGCACATGTTTATAAAGTATGTACATAAATAATTAGTTTAAACTTACCGAAGTATTAATTATCTTTTTGGGTCTAAAAGGTTCACATTTTTTTCAATTTTTTCAAGTTAATCTTAGGTTATTCAGTATTGACTGCATTAATTTTCAAGTGGCTACATACACTGTCTCTAAACAACAAAATTAACATTCCTTTTGAGAGATATCACTCTAATATACTATTAAAGTCAAGAGTCCATCTCTTCTACCGATCCATCTCTCCCCCAATTACCCTAGATGAGACTTTTATTCGCTATCTCATCATCGGACGTGTTACAGTGGGTTTATGCTATAAATGCGTCTAACCAACGACAAAAATCAAATAGAAATTGATAGTAGATAGTAATGAATATTCAAATATTTTAAAAAATTGCATATCCCATTCATTTCATTTATGTAGGGGATTTTGGCGTCAACAATTTGAGCTTCATTGTGTATTGGTAGTTTCGTTAGTTTAGTCTACAACCCTTTTTATTTTATCCCATATTATATTTGTATATAATACTGTCATTATATACAAATCGTTCTTAATGCGTAGAAACAAGAATTCCATATGTTTTGTTGTTTTATTTTTATAGGAACAAATGAACAGTTGTGGTGTTGACAGGGGTTATTTTTGTGTGACGTCAAATGGAATCGAACTTACGTTGTTAAATCACAATCTCTTTCTCAGACATGTGCGTAGGATTTGTAATTTGAACCCACGATCTCTCTCCTATCGATTGGCCACCTTTGTGCCGTATCACCGTAATATTTCTTTCTAAATGTCTGTAATATATCAAACACCACCGAATGAAAGAAATGTGTCTGTCAAATGACAAATTAACGAAAAGCATTACGCGATGACGTTGTTGGTGAAAAAATAGAATGTCGAGTAAAGCGTAAATCGATTAACATGGCTGGGGCTTTCAAGTGTCAATTGCCTGAAAATGGAAGATCGGGATGAACAAAACCTGCGATATTTTGCTGCCCACCAGCCAAATGTCAATACGCACATTAACTAAGATGATAATGGTGATGTGATATTACTCCCACGCATCTCTGAACAAAGAGGGATGGATGCTTTTATTGGAAACCATTCAGAGACAATCTGAAAATATAATAAGCAATAAATAACAAATGAATGTGAGTACTCAACAATTGATAACTTCTATCTACAATCCTTTTATTTAACAATAAAAACAAAATACAATTTCAAACTCAGTGAAAGCCATTTATAACTCCGTCGCTTATAACTGCAAATAAATAAAATGCAAAATAATGGTAGGTCTTCGGTATGAAATAATTGTGAAATAATTCGGATGTAACGTTGTCAGTTGTAGTCCCGTATAATGTCTAGATTTATGCATCTTTTAGCACTATGGGCACAGGACCACTACTCTGAGTTTTATATGTAACGTACTAGAGCTTATATACTATCGACTTTTCTAAATATCGATATTTTGATATTCATGATTTAGAACTATCGATACTCGAGGACTAAGAGTTAGAAGAATAGATACTTTTGTAAATACAGAACGAGTGAACTACTTTGAAAAATAGAATAAGGAAGATTCTTATGAATATAACCGATAACTTGCAAGGTTTAGTATTATTTTAGAATTATTGCTAATTAAAATATTAATTATCCGAATTCAAAAGATAAAATACCTCTAATAAAATGAAGTGCTTTAAACATATCATTTCTTCTTCACGCATTTATCCATTTTTTCTTTCTTTTCTAGAGGAATAATGATTCCTCTATAACCTTTTACAGATGGAAATATATATAAGATTAAGTATTCACCATTACCATTGTATTTGTAACATCCAAACTGCACTGCAAAATTGAGGCATCTTGCACTACAAACCGACATATCTAATTTTGACATTTTGAAATACCCGTAACATTCCAAATATATTTTATCCTTTTCTAACCTATACAAATTATGCATCATATTCACCTTGTTTAAAAATCTATGATGTCAGTAATCACTATTTCATTGCAGCGAACTTCGAAATAATTATTTTTGTTATGTTAATGTACTGAATAATAATCCAGTGGATAAGGTGACTTTAAAAAACACGTACACATTATTTGCCGGATAAGAGCTTCTAATAAATTTATTTATTTTAAGTGAGTTATTTATCTCTTTATTCATTCTTGGAAAGACCGACGAATTTCATGTATATCTTTCTTTGAAAAATGGACAAAGAATATAAAACATAAAATTATATTTGTCTGTTTTTTTTATTACTTCTAATACATATTTAAATTAAATTTTGTTCTAAATTATTGAGCAAAAACGTTTAGTTTCCTCTTGAAAACATTGACATTGCTTCGCAGTGTAAACAAAGGAAAAACGTTTATATCGCTTGTAACCTTAAACATTATAAAATATTAAATAAATTTCGTAAATTGTACACAATATTTTCAACTGAATTTACGTTTAAACTCCAGGGATCCTTTGTTAAATTGGTCCATATTTTTTCTCCGTTTAAGAATTGGAAAGCGGCTTGAATACCAAATAACTGGATTAGGAAAACGAATGTAAATTTCAGACTTTTTCAATGCTAATACGTTGAGGAAATATATAACATTTTTGAATATAAAGTGAACATAAAAATACACCCATAAATAAATCGCACTGTGAAAACAATTTTTTTCTTAAGTTCTAAACACACATCTCATATTATAAAAATCCTAATACAAGACACTAACACAGAGCAGCTAAATCTACTCCAGATTGCTATCCAATTCCAGCAGGTCCAGAATTAGAACTAACTTTTAGAATGCTCCAATTCTTGCCCCACTGAAACTTTTAGAATGCTCTGATTCTTAATCGATTGAAACCAGAGGACAATCCAAAGCAGCTAAATATACTCCAGAATGTAATGCAATTCAAGCAGATTAAAACTTAGAGCAACTTTTAGTATTCTCCAATTCTTGACCCACTGAAATCAGAGCACAATCCAGAGCAGCTAAATCTGCTCCAGAATACGATCCAATTCCAGCAGTTCAAGAATTAGAGAAAACTTTTCTAATGCTCAAATTCTTAACGTAATGAGACTAGAGCAGCTAAATATGCTTCAGAATATGATCCAGTTCCAGCAGGTTAAGAATTATTTCTTTCTTTATATATCTTTATATATTTAGACAAATTTTAGAATGCTCTTATTCTTGACCCACTGATACCAAAGCACAATCCAGAGCAACAATCTGCCCTAGAATATGATCTAGTTCCAGCAGGTCAAGAATTGGAGCAAATTTAACAACTTTCTAATTCATGACCCACTGAAACCAAAGCACAAACCAGAGCAGCAATCCGCTGTAAAATGTGATATAGTTCCAGCAAGTCAAAGATTAGATCATACTTTTAGCATGCTCTGATTCTTGACCCACTAAAACTAGAGTACAATCCAGAACAGCAATTTACCCTGGAATGTGATTCAATAACAAAATTAGAGCAAATACGTGCTCCAGTATCTGATTGCCGAATTAGACCACTCTCCGAATCATCCACCGGTGCCCCGGAAGATGATCTAGTCAGATCACCAGGTGGAGAGGAACGGAGGCAACACAGCCTCCCTAGATCCCCATCGGAACAGAGCTGGGACTCTACCGTATCGCCTTGCGATCGCATGACGTAAAAATGACGTCACTGTAGAATTTCGGTTTTTGGTGTACCGTACTGAAATACTGAAATGCTAGTGACGTCATTTTTACGTCATACGATCGCCAGGCAATATGACAGAGTCTCAGCACTGGAGTCGACACTCCTGACGCAGTACATCCCTTATATACCCGGAGTCGCATAAAACGTATAGCTACCTGAAATATCCGTATGTGATCGATCGTTATTCATTCTTTAATTATTAATATACTAGTCTTTGTTTTTATCGGAAATTTGTACAAATGAGTATATTTTACGCTAGAAATTTATAGGTATGAGTGGATACACTTACATTTCCTCATTAATATATTGCGTACATAATCCATAGTGTAACGTTTATTTATTTAGGTGAATGGTAAAAATAAGTGAAACAAGAATATTTATATAAAAAAAAAGTTTAATAAACGAATAACAAATTAGTAACACTATAAATAAACAAATATATACAATAATTGAAGAATAATAATTATTAATAAAAATTTAAACTCTAAGAACATTTATTTAAACACTTAATACTACGCAATATTTATTTACACTAATATTTACGTCACCAACTATTTATTTATATCGCAAACTACTTATTTATATCGCCAACTACTTATTTTTATCACCAACTATTAATTTATTTCTAATCTACATGTCCCTGAAATGCACTGACCTAGACTCCTAGACTGACTGATTTCAGTGACTCTGCACATTCTGACCGATACTGACTTCCTTGACTGCCAGCCGTGACCCTTTTATACCTGCGGGAAACTATTCTTGAACATTCCAGAGCCTTCCGGACTCTATAAAATTCTCAAACAATAGCGGCGTCGCCCCTATCCCTTTAGTGCGACTACCTGACCAGAAAGGTCAGCCGTGATGACTCATCTGCAATAGTCTTGCTCGTTACAATAGTAATCGTTGTTTTTAAAAGATTTTTATAAACAATTTTGTAATGCACTATAAATAATTTTTGATCATTGGGAAGGTGTTTTATACTATCGAAGTTGAGTCTATTGTTATGTTTAATGTTCACCGGTGCACGTTTAGTATTAGAAGGTCGTGCTCAAGTTTAGAACAACCTCATTCGAGCGATTATCGTAATTGGGTCAAATTTTCCAATTGGCAACAGCCCTTAGTCCCTCGCTTCATTACTGGCCATTAGTAACACTGTCGCCGAGCCCTTCGATATTGTTAGTAGGATAATTAAAATTGTTACGCGTTATGGCCAGGCTCACCATAGAGCAACAACCCTCGTGGTTCGTGGAAATCCATCCAGTACGAGCCTGCCGGCCGGGTTATAGATAATAATAGATTCTGGGATTAGGGGTCCAATTAATATTGCAAATATGCACCGGTCAATATCAGGATAATTCTCAGTAATTTGCAATAAATAATTACTCCATGTATATTATACTGCAGCGTTGTTTTACTGAAATAATTAAAATGGTTTCTGTATGTAACATGTTCGAAATTAACAAGGAGAATAATGTCATAAACAAATGCTGCTTGTATCAAATGGTATTAAATCAAAACTTTCGAACAAAAAGGAGATGATTACATTTTAATAATAGAGAGACAATAATGATAAAGGTGTTTTTAAAAGAATTGACTTTGATGACAGCAAGCAATAATGATATACACACACCGGCAAATTTAAAGGATCGACGATAATTTTTAATTTTTCGTTGTACATAAAGATAGTTTTTTGAACTATTTCAACTGGTTCTTACAAATGGATAGATTCTGGGATTAGGGGTAATCTGAGTTAATTATGATTTGTTTTGCCGAATTTTCTATCATTTTGAAACATAATCATAAGAAAAACAAAAAAAATGTTTTGCAATAAAAGAGTAGAACTCTTTTTCAGTGGCATACACTCCATGGATGCGTTGGATGCGGCGCATCCCTTATATTTTATTAACAAAATGTATTTTGTCAATAGAGCTTCATATTACTTTGTATTAAAAATATTATTTTAAATGAACTTTTATTAATTTAAAACTAATCAATTTCTAAAGCTATTGCTTGTATTTCATTAACAATATGTTTATCTTAGATTTCGTACAAGAAATACACTGAACGCTTTAATAATACGAGAGTATTCAATAGAGATGCGGCCAGGTAGTCGAATATAAAACGCATCCGTGGTACTATTGAAACCTTAAAAGGAAAGACCACTGCTAGCGCGCAGTAGAACAAACAAAATTCTGAAAATCACACGTAAAACAAATAATACAAATTTCAATACTAGAGACCAGTAGATTACACATTTATTTTTTAAATAAAAAAAAATTATCAAAAACAGTTAATATTTAGGTCCGATTTTAATGGCAGAACGAAATTTTATTTATTTTTTCGTTTTCCCATTAAAATCGGACCTAAATACTAATTGTTTTTGATAATTTTTATTTTATTTTAAAAATAAATGTTTAATGTATTGGTCTCTAGTGTTGAAATTTGTATTATTTGTTTTACATGAAATTTACAGAACTTTATTTGTTCTACTGCACGCTAGCAGTGGTCTTTCCTCTTAAACGCAGTGGAGATGAGGAGACAAAATAATGCATCCACGTAGAAAACTGTTACTTTATTATAGTTAACTACCTGTACCTGTATTATTGCATTTTACATGTTTTTCATTTAATTTTTATTTTTCATTTCAAGCCCTTTTATAATGGATAATAATTAATTATGAAACTGTAATTGTAATATCGAACATTTATTTATGAAAAATTTCAGTGTCAGAAGTTGTAGTGAAAATGAAAAAAATACATTAAATATTACTAGTAAAACAAAAACGAATAAATGTATTGAGAACATATCTTCGTATTTTCGATGTGCAAAATTACAAAAAAAAACTGATGGCGACATTTATTTTTAAATAAAATTTTCTATATTTCTTTGAAAACCGCTTCCCTATTAAAAAATGTCACCGCACGCCACTGGTATCAACATCTCATGACTGAAGTATTTTTTCTAATATCAAAACAATCATTATTTTGTATTATGCTTTTATCTGATAAAAAATTATGTGCCGCCAATGCTTGATGACGTTTTCGATCCCCTGACGCACGTACTATAATTCTATTTGTGTTTTGTTGCGCTCCTCTTGTATTCGTTATTTCTCTTATATCGTAACATGACAATAGTATATTATTTAACAAGCATAATAGGTAGGCAATATTACACGAGGATGTAATTAAAAATACGAGCGGTAGCGAGTATTTTTAATCATCTGAGTGTAATGTAGCCATAGTATGCGAGTCAAATACTATACTTTATCTACAACTATCAGGCATGTAAAAAATCTGATATTATTTGTTAAATATTCAGTTAAGTGTGGATAGTTCATATATAGCTTAACAGATGGCGCCACAGTAGCACTTAAATGTCAAAATAACTTTTCAAATTGTATTTATTATACTTTTATAAGCATATATATTGATATTTATAATAAAAAATATAGTATTAATAAATTAACAGCTTATTAAAATGTTATGTGTTAAATTATATGCTGTATTTATTACAGAAAAGTGTAGCGTGTAATATAACGTTTCATATTACACTTGTGTAATATGAGTAGTATATTATATGTAGTATCACACGTATAATGTACCCATATTTCAATAGTTGTAGATAAAATATATTTTGTTAGTAAAATACAAGGGATGCGCGCTTCCAACGCATCCAATCTATGTATAAATAAACAAAATTTGTAAAAATAATAAACCAGTAATGGGGTATTAAAGAATCATCATCTGTGGCACAACATTTCTAGATGCAACAGACATATTCTACTTCTATTTGCATAATAATGGTGGATGTATTCATACAACATCTGTAAAAACCTACAGTTTATAAATAAATATAGATTTTGAATATCATATATCAAAATTTAATATCGAAGTAATAAAGAAATTCGAGAGAAAATTTTTATCTCTTGTGATTTAGCCGTTCCTTACGACCTAACAATTCTGGTTTTTGTTCGACAGCATTCAGAGCGCCTGAATGCGGTGATTTCAGACCGTCGATGAAAAGATCCTTTCACAATCAAAGGATCGTATTGAAGCTAGACACATTTTATAGATAAGCGGGGAATTATTGCCGGAAAACATTTCTATCACGGGGAAAAGAAGCCTTGTTATTGTTTATCTACACAGCAATATCTACAACAAAAAGTTTAGCACAATACCATACAACAATGACCTACACTTAAACCATTTAAGGACATAGAGAACATCAGAAATTGCAATAAACATTGACATACAAAAAAACATTTTACAAAATATCACTTGCACAATCGGATATTATTTAATGTTTACCAATTGAAGTTGCAAGACAGTTATAGTATTTTTCTTAATTAGCAAGGTAAAATAGTTTTTACTGCTGTTACAGACGAGCCTGTCACCTCCTTGAAGCTGTAAAAACTATATCTTGCTTATTTTATACAATAATTTTTTTTTTCGTAAATAAGATTAAAATTAAATCAAATCCTGTCATTTACTACTGTTGTAAGAGGTCTTACACGATTTTTCATTTTTAGTTTTAATCAATAGAATAATGAAAAATATTAGACCGGTATTTTTTATTTTTCCCCAGATTGACTTTTAATATAGAAAAAACTGCTATTAACAATAACAATGATATCCTTCAAAACGCGGCTGAATTACCCCACTTCCCCCCTTGTCTAGTGACGTATCAAGGTTCTTATCCAATTGCATTTCATTTCAAATGTCAAATATAATGTTGTAACTTCCAAACTGACAAATTGAATAATCTTCTGCAAATATAGTGGCACACAAAAGACTTACAATGCTTTAAATCATAGACTGTCCACTTTACCAACTTTCAAACGCGCCAAACAACAATATTTGGGATCCGGTATCCACACATGGATAACTTCACACCAGAACCTAGGGACGGAACAATTTTTGCGACTTTTTTTTAATATGGTACTAACGATATGATATAAAATAAAATGTAAATAAAAAAGAATTACATCATATAGAGAGATTTAAACAAAGCAAAGGTTCACTTAATTATTTTTTTTGCAAGCCCTCATTATAAAAACACAACTTTTAATAATGTAAACAATGCAACTTCTAAAGTTTTACAATTTTACTGTCAATTTTACAGGCTTATAGCTTGTAAAGATTAGTTTACATACTGAATAAACAGTTCAAATGAATGACAGTTTACAATAAAAATATAAATATTTACAAAATCAGATATTTTTTTTAACAAAATCGGATATTTTTTTTAGTTTACTAATTGGGATTCCAAGACAGTAAATTATGTTTTCAAATTACTGATTGGTAAGTGATTTCGAAAATTACTTACCGACTGAGAAATTTGTAAGTAGATGATAACATCAAAGTTTAATTTAAGATGACAATTCTTATTGTTTTTGTTATTTATAATAATTATTGCTGGTAGTATGTCTTGTACCTACTTTGACTCGATCTCCGCAATCATCCACAACCCGTAAAAAATACTTACTGCTCTTCATACTTAAATAACTATTATTCTTTGTCCTTATTCTGAATAAAAAAAAATATATTTTTTTTGTATATGAAATATTTTACTGTTTCTAATGTCTTAATTTGCAGTCAAATAAAGTATGCCAATATGTGACAGAATGACAAACTTTTTAAGTATTCGATTTTTTATACTCGTTTCTAAAGTAACGTTTATCAAATTTGTTGAATAGTGCAGTAATATCTCTCTTTATTAAGAATTTGCATATTATTTGCTATTGCAAATAATTTCTATTGAAATTAGTGTAAATTTTTAATTATCTGCCATGCAGAATCAATCCCACGTAATTACCATTGTAGAAATAGAACAATAGCGGTTTGATAATTATTGAAATGAAAGGTATTGGAAGACGATTACCAAAGGTCAGATGTCAGGGGATGTTTCTATATTAGGATTAATGGCAAAAGGTTGTTATTGCCACGAGAATATTCACAAAAAGTCTCAAGGGCAAATCAAGAAGAGTAATTTCAAAATCTATGTTTTATAATTACTCAATCTCCTTAAATTTGCAATAATCAGAACTGCGGAAGTGTTGAAAATGGTGGGAGGAATCCTGGGCAATGTTTTGAAGCGGGTAAAGGTCATATGTCACGGAAAGAGATTTTAGTATGGTGCAGAATAAAACTGAATCAAATATTTACAGGCAAAATTCTGTTTTATTTTAAGCATTTCTCTTTTATGTGTGGAAGAATAACAAAGATACTGCTGCTGAGTTTATTCTACATTCTCAAACGATGCTTTCTTTAACTTTCATTCATGGGTAAATCTTCTTATAAATATAGCTTTAACATAAAGAAGACAAAAGTCTACAAATACAAAGGTCTAATAATACATGATATATTCAGTTATTTTTGATTATATTATTTTTTTTTATAGATTTATACAATTCTACCCTCAATTATACAAGTTTGTAATGAAGAATTTTTAAATTATACCTTTATTATAAGCCTTGTTTAACAAACTAAAAAGTGTGCAAAAACGCAATATTAAATTAGTCATACTTTAGTTGCAAAATATTGTGATCTTCATGAGGATAAAACTTCACATCAAGTACAGAAAAATAAAATAAATTGAAATCAAAATTCTGCATTGCAAATTTATTATGATGCAGGTATAAGAGTCTTTAAAGTATTAACAATGTACTGTATTTAATTTATATACATATTTTGTTTATTTTATTTAAATAAATATAAAATAGATAATAGATAACTCTCAGTTTATTAGACTGAACCAAATATAACGAAACGGAGTGAGGTAACATGCACACTAGCCATCATATTACAAGATGAAGTTGTGTTTGTTTCAGACTTACGTAGTCATGTTTCATATTGTTCGATAACTTCTTGTTTCTGACAAACCTTTTTTAAATCTGACAGTATTTTCATAGTTTATTAAGGGCTCGACTTTATGGTCAAACCTGAAGTAGGCTGCAGAAAAATTATATTTCATGGAATTATTGTCATAAGACATATTTTAAAATGTCTTGTTTGAATTGGTGTGATCACATGGATGTGTTAAATGGTTTCAAACAATTTGTCTCAGACCAGTGATTTTATACTTATCTAGATACCAATATTACGTAAACGTCCTACATAACGTAGTGTTTCCAACATGTGTAATATATTTTTTTGTGTCATCTCTATCTACACTATGTACATTAGTATCTTTCTTGCTGACACTAGTAACTAACCAATCAGCATAAAGCAAATCGTGTGTCTATTATCACTCAAGTTCATGATAGTTCCCGCTTATTTCAACCTAATCTAACTGTTTTGTTAATGCTTTTCGGAGTTTTATAGCGTGTTTTGACTGAATTGATGCAATATAAAAATTAAAGTCAGTGGTTAGAAAATGTTACTGCTGAATGTATGGCGGTATGGTACAACAGATGGTCTAAAAATTAAGGAAGTGGAGGTCAGATGGACTACATTTTAGAAAAGTAATTGTAACTTTATAATATTAAATATTAATTAGAAACCAAAATTTACTTAGGTATCAAAATATTAATTTCGGCTTACCAAATTTACCCATACTTTCTATTTGAGTCAGTCTGAGACAGTGATTTTGTACTCATCTAGATACCAACACTACTACAATAAAGCAAGAAATTACTAGAATTCAGTAATTCCATTACACCAGTCAAGAAAATCCATCTACCACTATCAAAATGTTTGTTGTTATCATATCAACGACATACTTTGAAACATTGTCTTTTTGTTTAGTGTACATCTATGTACGGTGTTATCTTACTTGCAATCACCTTTTGACATAATCTAAATTTAAAATTGTGTCTTTACAATAATTCCATAAATTTAATATAGACAGCGACGTCATTGTTGAATGCAATGTGATCGGGGGTATACAACAGTTCATCATAATATTTGTTCCACAGGCATGGACCTAATATAGAGCCCTGTGGGACATATGTTCTTTGGTTTTAGGTTACACTTCTGTCCTCAAAATTTCCATTATCTTACGTGCATCTTACGGACTTGAAGACATCTTAGAAAAACACTTACGGAAACCTTCCCTGAGAATAAACACATCCTATAACATACTTTATAATTTATGTGTGAAAGGAAAGCGGTCAATTCTTCCCTTCATCATTTGTGATATTTTACATATCAAGGTTAAGTGTCCATTTTGAACATTGGAGATGATTTATTTGCATAGTGAGTGAAGGTTAGGGTTATTTATACAGAAGGGTAGTATATGGTGTATATTTTTAAGACTATCTGTTGTACCATACCAGCATATACGTACAGCAGATGGATTAGGTTAAGTTTCCATTTTGAACAATGAATATGATGTATTTGTATAGTGAGTGAAGGTTAGAGTATTTATACAGAAGGGTAGTACATGGTGTATATTTATATTTTTAAGACCATCTGTTGTACCATACCGGCGTACGTACTGTAGTTAGATTAGTTTAAGTTTCCATTTTGAACAATGGAGATGATTTATTTGCATAGTGAGTGAAGGTTAGGGTATTTATACAGAAGGGTAGTACATGGTATATATTTTTAAGACCATATATTGTACCATACTGGCATACATACAACAGTTAGATTAGTTTAAGTTTCCATTTTGAACAATGGAGATTATTTATTTGCATAGTGAGTGAAGGTTAGGGTATTTATACAGAAGGGTAGTACATGGTGTGTAATTTTAAGACCGTCTATTGTACCCTACCGGCATACGTACAGCAGTTAGCTTAAGTTAAGTTTCCATTTTGAACAATGGAGATGATTTATTTACATAGTGAGTGAAGATTAGGGTTATTTATACAGAAGGGTAGTACATGGTGTATATTTTTAATAGTGGTGATGTGCTGCACGAAGGGTGTACTACTTATGAAAAATGCCAACAATATGTTCACCAATTCATCTCCTCGTAGATGAGAGTTGGACTCTTGTGAACCCGAGTATTTTTTTATTTTTTTTTAGTTTTCAGAACATTGTTAATTTTTTCCTTATTCTTACAAGTAAGCCAAAATTTATGTTATTATTATTTAATATTGTAAAGTTACAATTACTTTCCTAGAATGAGGTCTATCTCACTTCTGCTTACCATAATTTTTAGAACATCTGTTGTACCATACCAGCGTAGGTACAACAGTTGGATTAGGTTAAGTTTCCATTATGAACAATGGAGATGATTTATTTGCATTCTAGAATGTGGTCCATCTGACCTCCTCTTACCTTAATTTTAAGACCATCTGTTGTACCATACCGGCATACGTACAACAGTTGCGTTAGGTTAAGTTTTCATTTTGAAGAATGTAGATGATTTATTTGCATTCTAGAATGTGGTCCATCTGACCTCCTCTTATCTTAATTTTAAGACCATCTGTTGTACCATACCGGCATACGTACAACAGTTGCGTTAGGTTAAGTTTTCATTTTGAAGAATAGAGATGATTTATTTGCATAGTGAGTGAAGGTTAGGTTTATTTATACAGAGGGGTAGTACATGGTGTATATTTTTAATCGTGGGGGTGCGCTAGCCCGGCGGCCCGGTGGATCGCTGCCTGCCGGCTGCTGGCTCTATTGATTGCCGCAACGTTAGAACGCCAACCTTATTCCCCTGAACTCTGACATTTCCACCGGCACCGGCACCCCGTCCGTGGATAACACACTGACTTGCTTTTATTTCTCAACAGCCCTTCAACCTCTACCTATTGCTTATACTGCACAAAGAATACCTACCTCGCTACTTCCTATCTTCATCTCAATTACCAAATGGGAACAAGGACCAAATCCATACAAGGTTTTATGCACAAAAAATTACCTGCACGGATTTTTAATGAAAATGCATTTTTTGATGTTTATAATTTATTTTATGCAACTTCAATTTAAATTAGTTTCATAAAATTTTAATTATACTTATACAAGCAGAAATATATAGAATCCATTTTAATCCTAAAGGCCGTTTTAGAGTAGCTTATAAATTATACAAGATCTTGCACCATTTTTAATACATTTTTAATTGGCTAGTATGAAACAGCAAATTGGTTGAAATATTGTATACGGTCGTAAATGGGTTGAAAAAAATAGAACACATTCTACTTTTCATACAATCTGTCAGATTGACATATTCAAGAAAAGTGCGCAAAATCTATCATTTTTTGGTGCAAGATATTGTACCATTTTTTGTATTATATATTGTCCCATATGTAAGCTAGTCTAAAACGGCCTTAATAGAACAATATCGAGAAATATACATGGTATGAAAAAATACTAGTTTGATGGTTTTGAGAGGATTATATGATCCTACTAAAATTATAATAACAAAAATTTTACTCTGTAGGATGCTTTGCAGAACACTATTATTATGGCTTGGAAAAAACGAATTTTATCGATATACAGCTAGGCATACCGTAGTATTGAGATTAAATAATTTGTATTATAGGTATCAGAATTCACAAGTGCATAGGAAATTGGTACCTGAATATTTTTTTTTTGAGTGCACGAATGTGCTAGAGGAAAAATATTCTACTGTATACGAGTATGTCATGCACGCGTGATCAGTGCCGACCTAATATTTATTTGGTTGGTCGGGATGCAAATACGAGGGCCTGGATTTTATAAATCGTTTACGAACATTACTTCACTTTTAGCGTACTTTGTAATTAGAATAAGAACAATAACAATAATATGAACCGTTTACCCTTCACCATTGAACTTTCCTCTATGTACAATAACACATCGTGATCACGACCGAGATGAATCGAAACGAGTGCGGCTGTACGAGTGATAATTTTTTAATGCAACAAGCAGGAGTGAGCTTTTACAAAAATTAAAAATTAAATTATAGTGACGAATAGTATTCGATGATAATTTCTCAATATATACATTTTGAACTTATTTAATTAATTACTTTAAAAAATTTGACACACGTAGTATCTAATTAAAGTCTATTTAGTAAAATAACCGCGGCAATTTGCACTAGTGGAAATTGTTAGTGTAATTGGAATGTTATGGTTTCAATTTATCAAAATACTGTTATTTAATTCGATGGCATATTATGAGTAGAATTATCTATTAAATTCTTCTATAGTTAATTACATAGAAGTTTCAATAAAAAAAATTTAGTTATAAAAATTAGCTATCTCATTTTTTTATTATTTGGTAAAAGTTAAATCATATATTACTTTAAATAGGATTGTAACAAATATTTAATATTTATTTAAATCGTCATATAAAGGTCATTGTGACATAGTACTCTATAAGCGTCAAATATATTTAGGGAAATATTCAACAAAATTCACAATAAACAAAGTTATGAACAGTTTTTTTACTAACTCCAACAACATTTTAAAAAGACCTGTCTAATACATTGCTCTCAAATTCGTAACTAGGGTATGATATGATAAACCCTATGTTACGTTAAAATAAACTCACGGTTACTAAATGACAAAAGCATAATGAAATTATTATTTTTTCAAATGTACGTTACTACGTCCATATTTTTTCCTTCCTCTTATTTTTACCAAATCATTTCGTGCCATTGAACCAGAAGCTAAAATATAAAATTTCATGAAAATCAAGTCGGATTTTCTCTACACTCTTAAAACAATTTCTTCAGCAAAATGTGAGATCTGGGATTTAAATCCCGACGTCTCAATTTTAAATATAATAAAATACCACCGTGTCCGAGTGGTCGAAAACCTTGTAGAAGCTTTAGACTAAAAACCTACATTACCAAAATGCTAATAATATTATCCTGGAAGAGTTAAAAACTCTCGATGGTTGTAGCATTGACCTTTTTTCAATGTCATTGATATTTATGTTTAAATTACGAGAACAGTTACTGATATGTGATCAAAATTAGAGTTTTATTATTCATAAGAAAATAAATTGCTTTATCTTCTAGAATAAATTCATTTATTCACTTTTCCAGTTTCTTAAAGTTAGTTATTTATGTACATAATAAACAATACCATATATTTTATTCATTGCAGTATATAAAACATTTTTTTCTCACACATAACAGAGGAAAAATACGGTAAAAGTCCAGTATGTGTAATTTTTGCAATAATTTATTATTAACATTTGGACTATGAACTAACATCTGTCTAGAATAATTGACAATATTGCATCCTAGAATGAACATAATTTAATTTAAAATAAAAAAGATACTAATTTTTGAAGTAATAATTTTTTTTATTGATATTCTAATAATAGGTATTAGGAATTTAATGAACAAAAAAATAAACCACGTTACACAGAATGTTTATTTAAACGGAACACAATTGTCATTATCAAAGTGCTACATTTAAAAAATTTAAATAGTTGTGTTTTGTTGGCCATGTTTATGTTTTGTTACAATTGACAAAGATAAGTATATTTGGGTTGTGTATAGCTATGATGATAAACTTATAAAAGTGAATTTCTTAACTTGAAAATTGTATCCTTTCTACACGTTAGTCAATTTTAAAAAGTGACAGTTTATATGTTTATAATTAGAAGAAAAAATTTAAATTAAAAGAATTATATCAAAATTAGAAAAAAAATTGTATGGAACACGTTAGGAAATGCAATTTGTGTAACTTGTGTGATATTGCGGGTTCTCGCTTCGCTCGCTCCTGAAATATCATCCCGTTACACAAAATGAGATATTTTGTAACTGGTTGCATAGATCATATATCACTTTAAAGAGTAAATAATAAAGGTATTTATAATACTTACGCATTAAATGATAATTTTAATTCTTTTGTACATCTGCATGAACAAACATTGTGTGTTAATCATTTTCTTAGTATAAATTCTGACATATGTCATATATATATATATATATATATATATATATATATATATATATATATATATACCTATATAAATGTAAATGACGATGAAATAAAAAAAAATGTTTGACTGCAGTGTCACCAACACTTGCAATAATAGATGTTTATGCAAGCAAGTTAGGCATGTATATTGAATACTTTCGCCTCATATAATAAAGAGGAGAATATGTTTTGTCCTTCTATGCTTGACCATAATCTGGCCTGTCTTACATATCTAGTGGTACATGATCACACCCATCATAAAATACCACCGCACGCCACTGTATTCGAGATAACAATTGTACGACGTAAAATTAAAATCCTGTATATTAATCAATTATGGTTCAGACAGTATGCATTTGTAAAAAAAAGTCTATGATGTCCTCTTTATAAAAATTTCTTTATTACTAAAACCTGTGGCACGTTGACTAAATCAATAATAGAACTGATATTTTATTTATGTAAGCATTTATCATTTACGCAAGGGTATTATTTTTATCAGAAAAATGGTAGATAAAAATTTTCGCATCAAAAGATAAATATCTTTGTAAATAGGTCACGTAACCTCTGAATTCTAAGGAAGCTTGAATTAAAAAAATGTTTTATTTGGAAGCAGAAAAAGAAAGGAAAATAATCAGTTGTTTGTATTTACCTTCTTTTCTTTGCTTGTTATATAATTTATACATCATTTGAAATTCTCCTTTATCGAATTGATAATACGCAGTTTCAATTATATTCTAGAACATTATTATCTGGTATTGTATTGTGAACAAAAGTGTATAGAACACTTATGATGTGATGCGTTAGTAATGCGGGGAAACCTAAATATTTGTGCAAGAGAATTCTGTGAAGACATAATTAATTAATTTACACAAAGTGTAAATTTAGATGCTCGTAGAAAACTATTTATAAATTCAGTATGAATCCAATGAATGATTTCTAACAGAATATTAGCAAATATACTTTCGCATTATTAACTAATCTTCTGAAGTGTAAATTTATTATTACAAAATAGCAAAAATTATGAAAATATTGTTCATTGTATGGATCGAAAATTCGAAAAAAAATGTTTGAAAGTACAAATTTTTATATAATTCTGTTATTTTCTCAAAGATATTGTAAAAGACTTTATTTAAATATATCAAGCGTCTAAAGTTCCACTTTTAATTATAAACAACTTGGTAGCAATTTAAAGTTTTTCAATTAAATATATAACTTTGTTAAATATGCAGAGAAAAAGTTACAAATATTTTACATTAAATCTTAATGAAAATAGATGTAAATTGTTTAAATTTCCTTTGAACAATGTTTAATAACATTGCTTTGAATGTAGTTGAAAACATTTGTTTTTCAAACTTCATACATACTTTCAAAGAATGTTTTATCGTATTTATGAAAGAGAAACAATATGGTAAAAAAATACAAAAGATATTCTAGAATTAATCAACTTTTTATTATATTTATTTAATACATTTATAAAAATAAAAAAGTATCAATAAAGCATATGGAGTTGGGTTTCAATTATTTCACACACTTCGTTTTCACCCAATCAGAATGCTTCATTGGATGAAGGAAGGCAGTTTTTCAGAAAACCACAGTAGGATCGTATTGGTTATAATTTTATGTTTGAATTGCTGTCATTCTTGAAATAATTAAGCAAATATAATTTACTCATAATTCTTGCGAAGTAACGACATCTGAGGTCAAAAATGATTGTTAAATTATTCCAGCTTCTCTATGTCAAATGTCATTTTTGACAATCTTTTGTTTGTTACTACCATTTAATAAATTATTAATTATTAAATGTTTCTTCGCAACAATTACTCGTAAATTTTACTGATGAATGGCTCTCATTATATTTATGATAATTTCACTGCTAGGAAGGAAGACAAAATGGAAGTGGATAAATTGGATATTTTTTCTTTACCTTCTCTAATCTAATTTCTAATTATGGAATTATCTTGACAATTCCACTCAAAATTTGTCATCCAATTAAATTACAGTATTTTGGTGAATTGAACCAATCAAATTCAAATCTCACTGATAATTGTCATTTACTGGCAATTACCGCGGAATTTACACGACTAAATAGGCGTTGCTTAGATACAACGTTTGTCAAAATTGTGACATGTAATTAATTGAAATATATATATTTCGAGGAATTGTCACGCCGTATACCATTCATAACTAGAATTCTAGTTACAATTTTTGCGTAACTCAATACAGATTGTTACGAAGAAAATTAAACGAGTCCGCAGGACGAGTGACGATTTTCTAAAGCCATATCCATAACGACAAAAATTTCAAGTAAAATTCTAATTACTAGTGGTATTACATATGACAAATACCACTCGAGGTTTGATTTTTAGCGCGGAATTTTTTTTAATATATATATATATATATATATATATATATATATATATATATATATATATATATATATATATATATATATACATAAACTAAATGTAAAAGCTTCATCTGATGGCAGTTAGACAGTTTTTTAGTGATTGTTTCACACTTGTCATTTTCACCCAATCAGAATGCTTCATTTGATGGCCGTAGATAGTTTTTCAGTGAAGAAATTTGATAAAACCACAGTATCGTAGTCATGGTTACATTTTGTTGATATAAAATTTTTTTTTTGAACTGTTATTCGTGAAATAATCATGTAAATATAATTCGAGCTATGAACTTAATTGGTATAATTTACTCATAATTCGTGATCTAAATGTCATTTTGGCACTCGTTTGTTTGTTACTACTCAACAACTATTCGTAATTTTTTCCAATAAATTCATGGCTCTTATTATATTCCTTATGACAAAACTAATGGTGCAATTCTGTGCCACAACCTATAAATTTGTAAATTCATAAATCTGTAACTTACAGAAAATTCGTAAAAGTGTTCTTTACAGATTTATGAAAAATGCAATTCTGTGTGCACATCCATAACACTTGAAGTTACAGATTATTTCTTATGAAAAAGGTTTGTTCACGGTTGCTACATATATTTTGACATTTCTTAAATGTTGCCAACTATATATTCATGCTTTTTATTGGTATTGAATTTCTTCGTGAATACTATTATAATAATATCAAGGATACTTATTTTAAATAATAGTAATATATATTATTAATTATTTCTCCTTGTACAAAGTAAATGCAAAAAAATATTCAGATAAACTAATTATTTTTTTTTCTTTAAATTGAATTATGTTGGTACCTTACTCATTTTTATAAAAATAACTACCTACTTGTTTTTTGAAGAATTTATAGGTTATATTTTCAAATACGTGTAGTGTCAGTGTCAAATTTTAACATGACGTATTATAAATTGTTATACTCATAATGTTATTATATTTATTTTATTAAATAAATTTTGTTTGTAACGTTTTTTATTTTTAGTGCTGAACACATACAAGCAGTTTTTAAGCAAGTTATTAAAAAATAAAAACAACCAAAAATACCACTAAAGACAGATATGAAATGTATTTGACGCTAACAAATTCCTTAAATCATAAAATTTCTATTGTACAACTTTTTTAGGTTAACGCATTTAACAAAATTATTTCCTATTACGATCCTCTTCTACAAGCACTCCAATAAATAAAATTCTGATCTGATTATTCAGTTTAAAATACAAAAAAATAGTTTGTTTCAGTATTTAACATATAATATTTTAGTATTCAGACCTTACAGGGAAGAAAACTGTCACTGTAAATGTTTTACAAATCGTAAGAGAGTTACGAGAAACTGTAAGCTACGAGTTATGCATAGAATTGCATTCTAACCATAACGACTTACAGGTCTTACAGATTTTCTTACAGGTCTTACAGATACGCACAGAATTGCAGCATAACTACAGTATCATCTTACATTTTGTTGATATGAAAAATAATGGCCCTTATTCCGAACTCACTTTTATGAGTGCTTTATAATGTAAAATTGGGCTTCTTAAAGCGATTTTATTATAAAAGCGAATTTAGAATACGGACCATTATGTTTGATCATTCGTGAAATTATCAAAGGTAAAAATGAATGTGTTTTTTATTTCACATTTATCAGTACCTACTTATGTATATTAAAAGATTTTTTGTATTAAACATCATTCTAACTTTTCATAAAATAGTTTAAATAATAATACAAGTAATTACTTACTAAAAGTTTTATTTCTTCTGGCCCGTTTCAAATACAAAAGAAAAATTTCATATTAAGAATCCATATTTGAGCATCATAAAAGTATGTATTGCGTTGAATTATGATATTTGAGTGAATGTATGAGTGGAATGGGAACTGTAGAATGTTGGACATGCAAAATGGTGCTAAACACTCATCATAAAACAAACCCCATCATTTTAAAATCGTCAATTTAAACAGAAGCCATTATCCCCCAAGAGCTATTAATTTCCAAACGCGCTATAAAAACGTCAAAACGAAAAATATAAAGCCCTATTGAGGTCGTGACGCACCGAGGTAGCTTTACGCTTTGCTCCAGCTTTTTGCCAACAATGGCAAAAACAATTGATACCCAGTTGGCAAACGCGAGAGCTTTCGTTCCCCGACAAACCGTCCGGAGACGGGAAAAAAATGTTTCATTTGTAAAACAATTTTTTTGACATGAACTCGTGTTGGCCTATATTAAGGCCAGGGTTAATAAAACCTTTTTTGAGGGAGAATATATAGGGGGATTTTAATTGAATAAATGTAGGTAAACACAAGCATTCGGACGCCCCCTAATCGTAATAAAGTTGGCAAATACCTCGTGTTTATTTCAAGATTTTTTCATTCATTTCAAATACTCTGATTAATTATTTTACTGAAACTTTTCATTTCGTATTCACACGTCTAATATTATAAATACAGGGTATTAAAAATAATAATAAATAAAGGTTAACACTTTGAATTTGTATCAAAATAATTTTTCAAAACTTTGCAAAATTAAGGATAGATTACGTAAGAAGTGAAAGTTTAATACCACTGGAATGGGGTTATAAGCCAGATTTTTATTTTTACATATATGATATTAGACAAAAAATAAATATCCACATTTTTTAAATCGATTCTATATTCGTAGTTTAAGAGAAAATAATTATTAAATATTTGGGGAAGGGATGCTCTTTGCTGTACGTCATCATGGTTGAATCGTAAAAGTTTAATGTTAGATTGGGAGCGTAAGAAACAGACTACCTGCCTTTTTCCACGATCGTACCATACTGACGTCACGCATCCCTTCTCCAGAACAATAAATTGCTAATAACTGTATTATTGCAAGCAAATGTTTAGTTTTTATTATTATAATGAGAAGCTATAGTGGCTAGTTTTAATATTTTATGATTTATATTATTGAAATTCGATTATGGTCACATACCCCATTGTAGGTATATAGCTTCATTTTATAAACGATTTAAAATTATATGTTAATATGAAATATAGTCTAACTTATAACTTACAATTTTAAATATTAAATAAAATATTAGAATCTCTATCTTCACAGTGGCTTAAAAATATATATTTAAAAAAAAATGTGACCTTTCTTTACTCCCTGTGTATGCAAATTTAGTGTAGCTTATCAAGAGAATAGATAATTACTTTCTTTAACTTGCAACTATTCTCGCTTTTACTTTAAAATAACCCCTTTTATATATGTATGATTAAACAAGGACAAAGAACCGAACTATGATTGGATAAAAATAAAAAATTACTACAGAAAAAATAGATTTGTTCCAACTAGATATTCCGGTATATGATTAGTTCTTATATCTGTTCATGTTTTTGTTGGAACGAATTGTGAACTGATTCTAAACCGTTAATGGTGATAATATAATTACTGTCAGCTGCGTTAGTTTATTTTTACTTATACCTGAAAATAAATATTTAAATATGGGGGATAAATACTCCTTACAAATCATTCACTTAGGCTTAAATACAATTTTGAGGTTGTATTATAATTTGCTAATTAATTTTAATTTCTCACTAACAATACATGCTCCGTTCCTCTCTGTTTTGTTTTAACCAACAGAGAACTGGGGTGGGGTTCTATAACTCCTAACAACTACAAATAACAACTGCACTTATTAAAATATCAATTACAAACGACAAATATCAAATGTTAGCTTGGCCGAAATTCAAATTTGTATTGAATTCCCACATCAGTGCAGACTTATAGAGTGTTCTTTGTACATGTATGAGTATACGTAAGTAGGTATCAACGATAAATAACCATTAGTGTTAAGAATAGCAAATATATTTTGTAGTTGATATTTGCAATTGATATCATAACAAGTCCAAATCATAGCAACTGAAGGTATAGATTACCACTGATGGTTTGGAATCGGTCAGAAATTTATAGAAACAGCCGATCAACGGACAGAGTTTGGACACAGAATAGTTACATACAGAAGCGACACTCCGTGTCGGTAATTTTCATGTTCCAATAGTCAGTTCTATGACCTTGAAGCATTGTGTAGACCTTTAAATTTGAGCTCTTCCTCTATCTCTCTCTCAGATGTCAGGAAACTTTCCGATTTTAAACAATGGGCCCTTTAAATTTGTGCACCTTCCCCATCTCTAATTTTCGCTTCTCTGTCTTACTGTTGCCTCTGTATAAACCTAGTGGTTTGGATTTGAAGTTGGTTGGCAGGGTCGCATTTACCATTAGGCGCATGAGGCGCATGCTGGGGGCCTCGCTTTATGGGGGGCCTCCAACCTCCACCCTTGAGTACAAAGAAAATAAGTAGGTATATATATAGGGGCCTCATGTAGATGTTGCGCCTCGGGCCTCCGGTAACATAAATGTGACACTGTTGGTTGGAACTCTTTTTTTAAACTGGGCATGCGTCTGATTCAAAGGATAATTGGAACAAATCTAGTGTTTTATAAAACAAAACAATAATTATCAATTATCTCTCAATTATGTCCATTTATATTGTTTTTGCTATTACCAATAAATTTGAGAGTTAAAGAAAGTAAAAATTGATAAACCTTGTGGGTTTTCGGACGAACCCCCCCGGTTTAGCGCAGCCACGTGCCGCGTGCAGGGAGTCCCGCTCCCAAGGTCACCTCCCCCGCCAGCAGGTCCGGGCTCGCACGGGCAGGAAGCGACCCGACCAGCGCTGCACTACTAGGTCGCCCAGTGCAGGCGCTCTCGGCGCCCAATGCAAGGTAAATGTCAAAGATGAGAGGAAACGGAATAAGAATTCAGATAGGATTTGTAAGCTGGAAGAATTCAATAGAGGATTGTTTAGTATGGCTGTATGGCAAAGGTTGCGGTGATCTTCATCTCTGCAACTAGTTGATCTATATCAAATTTGTTATTGTATATGAGATAAATAAATATTAAATGTCAACTTTAATATAGTTTTTGTTTCACTTTTTCATTGCTTAAAACGTTATTCCTAGGTTTTAAACAATTTCTTATTATATGTATAAGATTTACTGGGAATTTTAAATTGTAAACGTCAAATTTCAAAATAGTTTTTGTTTTACTGTTTCATATTATCGTTCTTCCATTTCTTAGAAAGTTAGCCTTTGTTCTTAATTGGTCTATGCAGCCTCAAATTCCATTAATATTTCCATATAAATTTGACAGTGACAGTGACACTTCGATTATATTAAATTTGTTTAAAAACAAACAATCTAACAATGTCAACATTGCCAACTATCTAAAAAACCACAGCGTGGCATACAGACCTACAGAGATTTTTCATTTCAACTACCAAGATGAAATAAAACGCTGTATGTACCATGGGCTTAATCAAAAGATTATAGCACGATGAGGGAATGTTTAAAGCACGACGCGGTTAATACATAAATAACTATTATTGTTTCTGTATCAAAAAAGAATTTGTGCTCATTTTCTCAACTTTTACGTGTATCAAAATGTGTATTAATTTCTCTAATTCCTGATTTATTTCCCCATATTCTTGCTTTAATAATTGTTCTTTTTGTGCCCCAAAACATGCTCTATTTTTTGGTACTTCCTCTAATTTCTTGTTCCAAAAGTATGCAGTATTTCTAATTTCTGTAATTTTGAAATGTCAGCAACATGTTTGAAAATTGACTCCAACTGGACAAGTGAGAAAAATTTATGCTCACGTTTACTAAACATGATTTCCACAGTTTTGATATATATATATTTTCTAAAAAAAACATTATTCTTTTTTATTAATGAAAAATTCTACAGTACATATTTTTATAACTAAATTTAATGTACAAAAAATTTATTTCTTCATGTATAATATGGCATATATTTATTGTACAATTCATAATTCCACCAAAATTTATGACTCCTGACGTAGATGGATTAATAATCATATTATTTCTATTATATTTTGTTCACTTTGTTCAATAATAATGAATTTTGGTAACGGTTGTGGGAAAAATACTTTTTAATATATATGATTTGATTTCCAAGGTTATTAAATTATTAATGGGTAAGCGATTTCGAAAGTTATTTCACGACAAGGAATTGATAAGCACCTAACTGGTAGCTTATCAACTCTTAAAGTATAATTTAAAAAAGACATCTCTAGTTAAATAATTTTTTGAAATTATTCTAAATTTTAAATTTGTTATTGCATCTCGATATCTAAAATTATCCAACCTCTTTTAGATCCTGAAAAAAACTCTTGTATAGGGTTGAAACCGAAATTCCTAAAATTGCCCTATTCTACTCTCCTTAATATCTAAATAACTATTTCATTATTATTTTTTTTTTAAATATATTGTCGTAACGTATTACTTTTATAACGTGCAACTAACGATAATTTTGCACTTAAAGCAATAATTATAATCTTGACGTCAAAAATTATAGACAACACAAAGTTTAATAGCATAACGTAATCAAGTAATGATAACTTTAAATGGAAAATAATAATTAAACATTCATATCTGTAACTTATAATTTGTATTTTAATAAATGACCCCATTTTGAAATCAAACATAATATAGCCAAGTTATTTGAAAATTATTGAAATTTCCCAATCTTTAACAACTTGCGTTTTTATTGTTGTATGTTGTGAATAAATAACGAATGTAGTAAATAATAAATGCGTCAGTCTTGTTAAGATTTGAACAAATCTAGGGAATATGTTCAAGGCGTAAATGTCAAGCCTTGGATCGTTAATTACAGTAGAACGTTTGGGGTTGTACTTGAAATACAACAGTCAAGGACGCAGTGAAATATCGGACTGCTTATTATTTATTTATAACGGAAATACACCTTCGTGTACGAGAAACAAATGTGCACACAAATTAAAATGTCTTCAACGGAATAATTAGATCCATATGCACAGATAATAGAAACATTTATTTTTCTTCAAACGTCATAAAAGTGACATCTTCTGTGACGTGATTGGCAAGGTTGAAGTTTAATTTCTATGCCTCCGTAATATAATTTTTTATTCTAGCCGCCGTATAATTTCTTCGCCGCCGTATGTAGAATCAGCCAATAAGAAGTAACTTGCGAGGTAACTTGTACAATAGAAATCTGTAATATCGCCCTAAATGTCACTATAGAAACTAGATAACCTAAGAATAAAGTTACTAAAAATTATGAATAACTGACAGATAACCTACATATTAAACGGCATACTTTGTGTGGTGAGCATGGAAGTTTGCACGACGAGCGAAGCGAGTCGGACAATTGCATGCGAGGCACACAAAGTATCACTTTTACTCCTAATAACACAATATACTATTATTTAAAATGCAAAAGTTTTTCTTTCTGACCCGTAGATATACTTATATCCCCAGATTTTTATTAAAAATTAACCATTTCATATGTAATTAAAAGTAAAAAGATGATTTATAATGTATAAGCTGATTTTTTTTCGTATCATCAACAATAGATGGCACTAATACAATATGGAAAGGAGCTGTCATCTGTCATTATGTAAAATATTATATTTTCAATATTTCTACTATCTTAATATGGACTAGATTTACATATATAGTAAAAATATTCTTTGTCTTTTATAAAACCGTAATATAAAATTCAACTTTTTTCAACATTACTTTAAAATTTTGAAAATCTGGTTCTACTTCAATACATGTAATTTTTTGGAGCACATTATAATGATATCCGCTAAATTGAGATCACAAAGAAATCTTTTATATTATATGACTGCAAAACATGGCATTAATAATAAAGTAATGTAACTTTGCGTGTACGCAATTTTTTGAAAGTCACTTATACATGAGTTAAGGTAAATAGACTTGACTTATCTTAAAAAAGTTAAGTAAAACAGAAGAACGGTAATGTTTACACAGTAACAAATGGCACCTATTAAAACTCATAAAGTCGTACGTATAAACGTAATCTTGCAGGCCTAGAAATAGTATATACAAGATATCTCTATAAGCTTGTTCACTACTGCTATCTGGACAACTATAAAACATACGAAATTGGTAAAATGAGTAAATATTTGTCATTTTACAAAACTATCAAAATGCGAATAATATTTTTTTTAAACCAGTGCTTCTCCAGATATGGTGCCCAACTTTGTTATTTTAAATGAAACACCTTTATATTTTTATATATTTGGAATGTACAGAGAGTTACTAATCGACTAATCCAATGAAGTTTGAAGTTAATTTTAAAAATTTTTAAATAAAATTTAGTTTATACACTTTTTCCAAAAAATAGCAGTTGCTATGAATAAAAAACAAACGTCAAATTCTGCGTGCTTTTGACCAGATTTTTAAATTTAAAGACAGACTTTACGTGATAGGAACGCAGGATTTGACGTTTGTTTTTTATTTATTTATGGCAACTGCTATTTTGAGGTAAAAGTACTCAAAATTAATGCCAACGTAGGAATTTTATTATTTAACTAAAAATGAACTTCAAAAATATCACTGGATTTGTAATTTTATGTACATTCCAAATATGTAAAAATATATATAGGTGTTCCATTTAAAATAAGAAAGTTGGGCCACATAGCTTGAGAACCACTGGTTTTAAAAAAAATGTTAGGCACATTTTCATAGTCTTGTAATATGGAAAATACTTGCTAATTTAACCAACTTGGTATCTTTTATAGTTCTCGAGATAGCAAGAGTGAGCAAACTCATAGAAACACCTGTATATATAAACAGTGGCGGATTCAGAAAGTCTTACTTTTTTGGGTATCATAATCCGAGTCATAAATAAAATAGTAGGTATATAAGAATGTTAAGCACAAAATTTATTGACCTAATTCCTTATCCTGATGCAAATGCAGAAGCACAAGACCCAAAAGTGTTTTCTGCGACATTCGGTTTCTTAACCAAGTTTTATTTTGGTGTTAAGTAGAAACACTCCTTTCTACAGGAGCTACAGTTATTGATATAAAGTTAACAATAACTGAAATATGATTTTGCGATTCAGATAAATGTCTTCGTTGTACACGTCTAATGCTCTCACAGTATTGTCTTTCAGATTCATTGTAATATAGCCATTTATGTTTCCAGAACAACATTTCGGTAAATAGTATATATAGTATTTGTTATAAAAATTCTGCTTCAAATGACGCAAATCTTTATAATGTCTATGTATATGAGACGCCTTTGCATTCCAGACTTATTTATTAATACTGTTATTGTCGAAATTCAAGAACTATGTGTGTCTAAGATAGGGGGATCGCCTCGTCGCCGCCCTAAAAAACCGTCTATGTTTCTAAAGTATATAATAATAAAAAGTAATGGTTAATAATCTTGAGGAATTGAAATTAATATGAGGTTTTTAAAATAGATCATGTCCCTGTCTTATAAAGTATTATATATCCCACTTCTATTTCGGAAAAGGGCAGAAGTCAAAGATGCGTAGTCGTTTATCAGGCAGATTAAAACTTGATACGTTTCCGGATAAATTTATCCATCCCTGCGAATTTATACCGCACATTTGACCTCAGCAATATGAATTTACGTGACTGGAATTTCGATTTAAATTTGCGTATCAAGTTATTCGATATTTTGTTATATTCAATTTATAAATCCCGAACTTGTGTTCAGAATAAATTTCCTTGTTATTTTGTTAGCGATATTATCAAAAAATGGAGCGATTAAGAAAATCAAATCTATTTCAGGAGTGAAATATAAATGATACGGTCATAATTACGCGAAACCATCACGCGAAAGAAATTAAAATGCAATCGAAGTACACTGCCCCGCTAATAAGGAATTCTCACGAAGCGAGGACTTAATTTATAAATACTTTTTAACCAACCTTAATTTTAAATCTAGATTCTGGCAGTAAATTTCCCAAAAAAATCTTTATATGTAGTGGTAGCTAGCGTGATCTAGCTTCCGACCTCAACCGAGCGAATAAGTCACCTGATAATATTAATAAAATAATTAAAATTCTGTTCAAAGACTTGAAATCGGCTCATCAAAAAGTAAACCTAAAATTATGTATCATCATCATCTATGGTATAACTACACCATTCCTAGATGGAACAGGACCTTAATTACCTCAGGCACTTGTTTCACAACAGATTTAACTTGCATTTTAGTGGTGTATGTTGCCTGCCTACAGCCCTTGTAACTGCAAGGGATAAACAGCTTATAGTAGATTCCGAACCACTCAGTTAAAGATATTTTTATTTAGAAAAAGATTAGTAAAACTAGGACTTGTACCCCAGATCTCACATTTAGCTAAATATGAGTCGGCGCGGACGTCTGTTAAAAAATTTGAAAGCAACCAATCGAAAAATATGTAAAAAAAAATGGATTTTTTTAACTTTTCACTTAAAATTTTGTACTATCATCAATTTTAGCATCGTATGTACTTTGACAACTCTTGGATCTGATGATCTGAGCATTTGAACCTTCTTCATACTAATGTTAAATGTAAGTACTACTACTCACTTTTTTTGAGAAAACAATCTTGAATTTTGTGAATTGTTGAAAAATAAATTTTGGTTTAATAAATTCGCTTATACAACCAATGATTTTTTTCATGCACATGATGTTGGGGATGCTGTAAATATAACATAATCGATTCGGGGTGCCTTCATATAAAATGTTTGAGAACCACTGATCTAAGGTACACGTTTTGTGACAAGTTTAAATTGATTTTAGTGGTCTAGGTTGTTTATCTATTGCTTATAACAGAGTTCGTTTCGCTAAATTGAATCGAAACGCTCTAATCAAGTGAGCCCTCGCTATTCGTTGTGTATATTTATGATTTTTAACAAATAATTTCTGTTTTAGATCCTAGAATCAATCCCTGAGAAAACACCATTTTATATGTAAGTAATTCTTATTTGTAATATAAATTGTACCATACATATATATGGATGAAGTGTAAAAAGTTTATTTTCACTAAATATTTATTTCTACATTATATGTCGCTGTTCTCCACTGGACTAACTGACTCTACTCCACATTGACTGCATTTATACGTGAGGGTAATTATTCTGGAATCTTCCAGAATAGAGGCGTCGCTCTTATTCCACTTGACCTATGTAGCGAGATTACCTGACCAGACAGATCGGCCGCGATGAGTCATCGGCAATGAGTCATGCTCGTTACAATATAATAATATTATATCGAACATAAAAAATGTTATACATGCAATTATTTTAGATTTGAATTTAATGTTGGAATTCTTGGAAATTGTTGCTTTGATTGAAGTCAAATATTTATAAAAACAGATCAATAAGTAATTTTAAATCCTATAGGCTGTCATGTTGATATTTACATAATGTAAAACATGAGATAAAATTACGTGAGGTTAGGATAGCAGAGTGAGCGTCCAAACACGAAAGCTCTGCACAACAAAAGAAAAAATTCCACAAAGCGCTTGCACACACAAACGCAAACGTCACAGCTAAATATAGCTCGCAAGTACTAAAATTATATTAAGCAAGCACAAGAGGGCAGCTTAACTTCCAATTTACTGGGGCATGCGTAATGTTTGTTTTAACTAACTTCAAATCGGACGCATTTACATAATTTTCTTTATCCTGCACGATTTTTACTTCCTAAAACATTCACAAATTGTAGCGTTTTAAAACGAATTCTCACGAATACATCTACCGCTGTCAAATAACATATTCCAAAATTAAACCAGAGTAACCGCGGTTACTTTTTCAGTAACCAGGGCATTATCGGAACACGGTTCCTGAACGTCTTGGTTACTTTTTAGTGACCCAACTAACCGCGATAAATTGGCGGTTACGATCTGCTTTTTTGTTTTTACAAAGGTGTACACTATTATTAATTACTTTCTTAATAAATTCTTCATCATATTCGTCTAAACTATCAGCAGTTAGTAAAAAAAATTTAAAAATACTATGCGTCCATAATCTACCAAAATCAATAATTTACAATTTATTACATGTATGATCCATGATTTTAAACTTTTGACAGCTTTTGAGAATGATTCCGGTCAAATTGTAATTATGGTTAATCCATAACCTGAATAAAGTTCTGAACCATTGTCGAAATATTACCATTTTGCAGAGGAATATGAAAATATACAACAATTAAAAAGTATTAATGAAAATATTTCATTTAAATATTATTTCGTTCGCGAGCTATAAGTGATTAAATTTTGTTGTGACCATAATCAACCATGACATGTTTTTCGGTCACGTTTTCACTGCTACGCTCTTTTCATCCTGTTTCTTCAGAAAAAAATGGTTCAGGACCTCATTTAAGTCTGGTTGACGGTATGTTCCCATATTCTGGTTGAACGTTTCCAGTATTTAGGGATTGAAACAGTAGCTGGGAATGTACCTTTAGTGATGTGTTAATTTGTAATGTTTTCTAATTTGACATTTATAGTGGGGTGCAGTTGTTATAAGTATAGAAGTACCAATTTTACAACAACAAAAATACCAAAAACAGTTTAACAATACCTTATATTATTAAACCATTCTCGATATAACAATAGGCAAATTGTTAACGCAAAATATAAAACAAATTTAAGCCACCTTTTCCCTACTTTGTCGAAACATCGACGAAATACATAATCAAATAAATAAACAAAATCCGTAAAGTGTAGGTACCCGTTTTTTGCCGTGTGTATTTTATGAGTATTAATTGAAAGATATAATATTGGCGGGCAGTGGACCGGGTTGGTGTTCTGGTTCCAGTTCGCGTTCCAGTGTCCCGAGCGGCGGATCCCGGCGACGCTTGACCCGCTGGTGGATTGTAGGTCGAGGTCACGCCGCCCGGCGATCAATACAGCGCCGCGGCGCCCACCGGGGGGATACCGCCCCTACTTTCCCCACCACCGGGTAAAAATATACACAGCCCCTATTAATAGGGGAAACGCATCTACGACCATAACAAAGGTAGCTATGTATTTATATAACCGTAGGCAATATAGTTATACAAAGTTTATTTGACCTTTGACATGGTTTACATGTCACCTCTTCTTGATTTGATTTAAGTCTCTGGCATGATTTCATGATGAGGGGTTAACTATAAAAAATGGTTCCTATTTAATATTAATATCAATTAAATTTAAAATATCCACAGCCCCTATTATTAGGGAAATCGCATTTTATTCTATCTACTTACGACCATAACAAAGCTACCTACATATTTATATAATCGCAGTCAAATATACTTAATACAAAGTTTATTTGACCTTTGACATGGTTTACATGTCATCTCTTCTTGGGTCTACCATGAATTTCATGCTGAGAGGTATACTATCAAAAATTCTACCTATTTAATATTAATATCAATTAAATTAAAAATATCCACAGCCCCTATTAATAAGGGAAACGCATCTACTTACGACCATAACAAAGCAAGCTACATATTTATATAACCGTAGTTAATATACACAATACAAAGTTTATTTGAGCTTTGACATGGTTTACATGTCATCTTTTCTTGGGTCTGTCATGATTTTCATGCTGAGAGGTATACTATCAGAAATGCTACCTTTTTAATATTAATATCAATTAAATTAAAAATATCCACAGCCCCTATTAACAGGGGAAACGCATTTTATTCTATCTACTTAGGACCATAACAAGGCTACGTATCTATTTATATAATCGTAGTCAAATACACTATTACAAAGTTCATTTGAACTCTGACATGGTTTACATGTCACCTCTTCTTGATTTGATTTAGGTAACTGGCATGATTTACAGGCTGAGAGGTAAACTATCAAAAAAGGTACCTATTTAATATCAATATCAATTAAATTCTGATATGAAATAAGTGAATTTTTTTTATTAGTCCACACACGTCATTTTCACCCAATCAGAATGTTTTATTTATGGAAGAAGACGGATTTTCAACAAAAAAAAAAATTGACAAAACGACAATACGATATGAAAAATTTTATGTTAGAAATGCTGTCATTCATGAAATCAAGCAAATATTAAATTAATCGGTAAATATACTGATAATTCCTGTAGTATTATTTTTTTTAAATCATTGATTTAAATCACTTGGTCTGCAATGGGTATTTAACATTTACGAAAATTGGGGGAATAATCGTTTAGGTTATGTTACCATGTGGCAATACTTTCAAAAACTACTAAATCTGTTTAACTTCGTCGGTAAACGACTGGTATATTATTTTAAATTTATAAAGCTAAAATTTTTGCAATGTGTGATTTTTTTGTTACTTTGAAATGTGTTATAGTTAATTCCGGTTATAACGAGATCGAAGGGATCCCAAATATTTCGTCGTTATAACCGGATTACAGTAAAATAACTTTTTTTTAATATATATTTGTAATTAATGTTTCATTGTAATTTATATTAAATAAAATGGCTTGTTATGAATTTATAATATAGAAATATTTCAAATAATTTATTGACATTTAACTTATAGATTAAATTTGACCATCTATAATTTTTTGTTTTATTATTAATTAATATAAATACGGCTAATTTTGTTTTAAATTTATGCAGTTACTGACGGAAATGACATTTAATTTACAATAGAACAACGTGTGTGTTATCCGCATCTGTCCACATATAGAACTTTTGTTTTATATCACTGTTTCATTTCCCATATTAATTAAATTCTGAAGTATTGTTTCCGCCTACGAATAAAATTTTCATATAATGGAAAACATAAAAATGTTTAATTATAGTTACCAAATAACAATAACGAATTTCCACATATGGAAAATAACCTTCGGTAAATGAATTTATTAATGAAATTTTATTAAAAATGATTTCGCAAATGTCATTTTCACCCAATCTTCTGATCGAAGAAGACAGTTTTTCAGCGATAAAATTTGATTAAATCACAGTAGGATGGATCATCATAGTTACATTTTGTTGATATGTAAAATGTTGTTTGAAAATTATTGTTAAATGTCATTTTTAACATTATGACAATCATTTGTCTGTTACTACGCTACAAATATTTGTAAATTTTACCGATAAATTAATCGCTCTAATTATGTGATAAAAGTATATTATGCAACAAGTGTAGAAAATCGCCTATTTCCCACGAGGCGTGAAAGATTCGGCACGAGACATAGTCGAGTTCTAGAATCACACAAGGTGGGAAGTAGGTGATTCTGCACGATTGGTACACTATACTTTTTCTACGACCACACTGCTAAACGTTACAGAACAAAAATACATGCACTAAAGCTATTTGACATAAAATTCAATATGGCGCAGGTAACCTCACAAAGAGTACTTCATGCATGCGCAGTATTGGTAATTACTGTGAGAAATGATATTTCACACACTGCACATGCGCAGTGTTGGCAAATATCGTAACAAATGATTTCGGGAAATTCGCAACTTTGAACCTTTATGTGAGAAAAGTCCCACTTTTCATAGTGGTCGTAGAAAAAATAATTTTCTGTTGTAAATCTAAGAAATAAATTTTGACAACGAAGTATAATGTTATAAATTTTAGAAAATATGTGTGTGTTTATTAATAGTTCTTTTTTATTTATTTTTATTTAGTCATTTTCTGGACTATTATTTTTTATCGTGCAACTATATATCATGTTAATGACCATCAACTGTTATAATGTAAAACATTTCATTGATACTATCTCCCATATTGTACTATAAATCAAAATTGCTCATTAATTCTGCCTAATAATGCCGCATGCAAGCGACGTAGTTTTTATTAAAATATTGACATAAATTGAAACAGTCGGGAAAGTTGATCACATTTTCTCTGCAAACTTTCATTTGTTTCCAAGTTGATGTCATCAATTTCTGTGCTATGCATCAACAATGAGATGAAGACTTTAACCGCAGGATAAGGCTTCAAGATGAAAAACAAAACTTTACCTCTCAGAATTGAAATTTAAAACAATTTTTTCAAGTCTTTTTTACTGGAGACATGACAACCATTCTAATTTAATATTAATTAAAAACTTTATATGAGTTGGCTTGCTAACGTGAAACATGAAACAAGAATAACACCAATTTCAGCCACATTTCAGTTCGTGTTTTGATGATGTTGCCTGTCTGCCGTCATATCTGCAAATGACGTGCACTTCATAATTGAATTCACAACAATATCAAATGTTATTATAGACTACTATTCTATTTATACTTGTGACATTTACTACTATTTCTGTATCGATTTATTTAATGCCATTCAATGTTAATCCGGAAAAACTATTTAAGTTGCAAATACAGTACAAGCACGTTAACATACACGACCGTGTATCTATTCCGTAACAAGACATTTTATAACTTTAGTCGTATTATTTTTACCGAAAATCCGAGTAGATTTTAGTTCAACTTCGTTGGGTCACTTATTTTCCCCGTTTCTTTGCCACAACTAAAAGATGTTCCCCCTTGCTAATGCTGTCAGCTCTAAAGATTTTGTTGTCAATTAGTGTCCGACCAAAACACGATTTTCAGCCAAAATCATCGAAACCGTTAACGAATTTTGGGTTTCTATTTTAGTTTCGGTCGAAAACGTAACCGAAACTTATGTAGTTAAGTTAAAATTTAGTTAGATTTTTATTAAACACGAAAATCTAGTGTTTTCTTACCTTTTAAGGTATTATTCGATTATTAAATTAAATAAGACCTCAGTATATTAGAAAATCACTTTAATTTTGTAAATAAATACTTTAGTTTAATGATCACAATCAAATAAGTACTCTTTTCAAAAAGTATTTATTACTACATATTCTTTTATAATGTATGCTATTCTCTTAAAATAACGTTGCTTTTTTTTATTCTACAATAAGTTTTTGTCTTAATTCTACACCTTTGTACTAAAAGCCTCAGAATAACGATAATAAAATAATAATGGTATCTTCGGAAAAAAGAAAAATTAAATAACATACAAAACAAAACTAACAAAAAAAACGGCGAGTAAAACCGTTTCGAACAAAGCTGAAAACGTCAGACACGATATGAACACTATTTTCAGAAAATTTTTGGCCGAATATCCTGGCTACACCTATGCCTTGTAGACTTTCCCTATTTTCTAACTTGTAACATGTAATTCGTAGAAGCAGCATAAAAGTTGATATGTGCGGTGTTAGTTTTACTAAGATTACATGAAATATAATTTTTAACTTTCAAAATATGTCTCTTTGTGAAAAAGTAAAACTTTTGTCTAAATACAACAGTGACAGTATAACCTTTTCGTTCTAGAAATATGACAGAGGATGAAGCAAGATAAAATATACTTTAAAATTAATTGAAATGCCAAAAATGAAAGCAGCCATATACAAAGGTTTCTTCAACAACATTATTAATTATATGTATATCTTTGTTTGTATTTATGTCATAAGTGTGTCTGTTTTATTATGCACATTTTCTTAAATTTTATAAATTCTCGGAAATATGACCAGATTGATAATATGAGCAAACTTAGATTTATTCACATTAAAGCGATTGTATTGTATCATTTCTATTAATAAATCTTGCAAAAGGAACTTCTCAAATTTGTTTATAGTTGCTTCGCAATAATAGTCGGTTACTAGAAAACGCTTTCCGACTTTAACAGGAGTAGATAGTGCATCACAGGTTCCATTTCTATGTGGGAAATAATTTAATTCGATAGGTCTCGACATTGGATTGGCAGAACAACAGCCGATCAATATACCTACTGATTTATTTATGGAAGATTTAAACCTGAAATCGTTTATTTACAAAGTTCTATTCTACCTTGTTGTCATGTATTTCCTTTGTTACATTTGTTAAATCCAAAGTAAGTAATAAAACCTCAATTACAATGAGGAAACTGTGACATTTATTGGAGAATAATAGCGGAATGGTTGGAGCATTTTATAAATAAGTTGTTGTTGGATACAAGTTTTCTCCATTTCACAAATTCAGCGAGCAGTGGTAACTATCGCCGTCGAACTGTTATTTGTACTCCAACTTCGCTTGTAAACTTCATCCACAAATTTCCCATCCACACAAATAATAAAAATATAAACATTCTGTTATATTTAAAAACTTTCTCGTCCAATTATTTCCTTGGTATATTACATTTATATTTTTAAAAGCATTTTAAATCTAATATAAATCTGAAATTAATGTATAAGAATATTATTATTTTTCCTTTTTCAATATTGATTTTTGTTACCCAGTAATAGAACTCATCGGGAGCAACAATATATAATTTTGTGTACCTATTTGTTCTACACATTTTGTTTTTATTTAATTTACGTAAGAAAAATAATATTTTTTCATAACTGGCTATTGCATTTTATTTTTGGAATATGAAAGAATATGATCCCGTCAGTAATATGTCAATATTATTTTTAAAGGTACTCTATTTTTCACTTTTTAAATAGAAAACTTAGGTGAACGAATAATGGGGTAGGTGACCAAAGTAGAATTTTAATGAAAAAACTATTGAATTATAGAAATTATATTTATTTACTAACGTTGACATTAAAAAAGTTAAATATTTATCAGCAATTGTTTAGTAATTTGCGTTAAATAGAAACAGCGTCCTTTACTATGACGTTCACTAAGTTAGCACTATCTCACTCACACCACCTATTTCCGTCTGTCTACCTTCGCCGCTCTCATGAACTTCGTTGACGTCATAATCCCCTCCCAAGTACTATATTATTTATTTACTTCAAAACAACATATAATTAACAATTTTAAAAAAATACGGGTATATTATTTTTGTACAAGCTATCACATATACCAAATTTAGAAATTGGTCACCTACCCCATTCTGTGGTCTATGTCTATGGTCTATGAATTTTGATAAATTACACTTTATATGACAAAATTAAAATAATTATTTTTTCCTACCATAGTTGGCTAGTGAAAATTGTGACAAAACTTTGAAGAATATTAACTAAATTTCTAGAATATTTACAAGAAAAAATTACTAGTAAAAATTGTTGCTCTTAACGAAGTCCATCATCTGTATAAATTGTTTTTAACGATCTAAAATTATTTGAATGTAGTGCCTAGTTATTAGAAAGATGAAAAAACATTCGGATTTCACATTCGCAGATTTGCCTTTGTGAAACACGAGTCTCCATCGCTTTTGAAATAAAAATCCCGTGTGTTACAAAGAAATTATTCGCTTGAATAAGTAAAGATATTTACCTTTTAAAGAATTTGACCTCCATCAAAACAAAAGAATCGTACGTTTCAGCACAGCCCACTGAGGGGAAATATGTTTTTTGTTTTATTGCATTAGAGCGTAATTTATGAAACGGTGTATTTGCAGGGATGATGGAAAATTAATGACAGGTATTTAGCGGAAAGTTTGAACAATTGATTAAGGATGAAATTTTCATTATACGGAGCCCGTATTGTTCGCGTAACTGCGATGAGCAACAACAATTATGCCGGTTTAATTAATATTATATATGCACCTGATGTACTTATTAACACCTAGTTTAAGTCTTATTAAACTCATAAGATTTGTGGTGCTGTATAAGTCTAAGAGACAACCAAATTCGTCTCCCGTCGCTGTCAATTCTTCACTAACTATTTTCCACAAAAAAATTAGAGGTGTATACATTTTATCCTCTACACTTGTTATATTGCTCAACATTGTATCTTGCACACATTCAATCTTGCAGATCTTTTATCGTGCACACTTTTAATCCACGAAAAAATTATCTTACCCACATTTTATCTTCCGAAACATTTAACACTGAATATTTTATCTAATTATAAGTATATTAATTACATGAACAATAAACGAATGAAAGGTATAATTAAAATATTTTAAAGATCAAATGTTGGCGAAGATAAAATGTATGGAACATAAAATGAAAGAAGATAAAATGTGCGCAAGATAAATTGTGTGTAAGATTTCGCGGATTAAAAGTGTGCACGATAAAAGATATACAAAATTGAATGTTTCAATACAAAGTCAAGCAATGTAACATGTGTGGAGGATAAAATGTAAACGCTTCAGAAATTATTCTTGTTGCACACTCTCTCTAGCAGATACGAGTGCCCAGATTTATAAAATTAGAATTTTGAAGTTTTGAACATTAAATTGCATTTACATTTGAAAATTTCGGTCTTACAAAGTTCCGAACAATTATATAAACACAATATTACCTTTATAACTTTTAATATTATGCTGTTACTGTTTTTGAAAATAGCTTGGGAAATGAAAGAAATATCTAAATTTTGTATTTTAACAGGTATTTTTTATTTTCAATATTTATTTAAGACACATAAAAAATATAATTAAAAGAGTGATAAATTTCTTATCAATAATAAATTAATGATAACCTACATGTAATATTTTCGTCATAAAATTTATTTCCCTCCATAAAAAAACTATAAAATCAAATTTTACTACAGTTCAAAGGCGTACAGCAAAGTTTTAAAAAAACATTTCATATTGCTTTAGTAGAGAATACATAAAAATGTCTTTCACCCTTTCTAGCGTTATTTGAGCACGTTTTTGCGTATTTTCTTTCACCAGTGTCCTGAGTCCTTGCCGAGTCCTTGGCAGGATTCGTCCTCTTCGTCCTTGAAACAGTGGGAGGTCTAGTTTCGAGGAAGAAAATTTTGATATTTTGTGATACATCAAAATGAAAATCCTACAGGATAGATTTTATTGCAGTTGAAATAATTTCAAATGTGTATTATTACTATAAATTTTCAAATATAGCAATAAAATTTTGTTTCTTAAACACTGCGTAGGTACTTACGGTATTCGTACGTACCTACTGTATGTTTATTGATAAAAAAATAATAAAATTTTATTCATACTAAACAAATTTCTCATAGCTACGGTATTAAATATTTTACAACTTAAAGCATATATAATTAAATTAAATCACTTGCGTAATACACATCTTGTAGCAAATAAAAGAACATTTATCAGAAAAAAGAACAATAGGCAACCAGAGCATAGAAAAAATTCTCAAACAAGTAACTACAACAAAAACACATTCTGAATCAATTGGGAAAAGTACATATTATCGGAAATGAAATAAATATTGGAATAAAAATGTGAGACTATGAATAGATCATAAATTAGATCAACTGGAACAAATAACTAGAGCAATTATCATATACAATACTACTAGAATAGAATTTTACCAGCAATTTTTACCGTCGTGATCATAACGGTTTGTTGTAAACAAATTGAAACGAGTAATAGGTAGTACGAGTGACAATTTTTTAAAGCAACAAGCAGGAGACAGATTTGCAAAAATTACAAGTAAAATTCTAATCACGAATGGTATTCGGCAAAACAAAGAAATTTATATTCTTTTCCAATTAACTACTTGCCACTTAAAAAAAATCACAGAAGTGAACAACACACATTTAGTTGAGAAATTACAGCGAAAATTTGCATTAGTGAAAATTGTATGTGTAATAAATTCAACTAAAAATGAAAAATAATAATCTAGATTAAAATAATAATAATGCCGTATAATTTTTACGTAAGAAACAAAATTTTTGGATACTTTTTTTTTGGTACTAAAACAGAAGGATTCACCTCGAAATATCCAATTTTAATATCAAGCCTATATCTGGATTTTTACGTTTTCATATTCTGTTTTACATAATATATAATAAAACAAAAAAGAATAACAGTTTAATAAAAATACACAAAGAAGATGGAGAAGAAAACAGACATCTCTCATTTTATGAGCCACAGTAAAACTTCACAAACTTAGGCGAAACGCAGATAAAGAAGTTCCATTCAAAATAGCCAAGTTTTGTTCTTTCTCCGCCATTTAATCTCGTCAGGAAACCAGCACGCAGTCTGAGTAATAAAGCAATACAAATTCGGATTAGCGCCCTATTGAAATTCTAATGAAACGTTGCAACTTCGCAAATATCCCATAAAATGGACTTCGACAACGGACAACGCTTTCTCGAATGATTCAAGAGAAGCCGTACACCTAATTCCTTTAAGCAAATTGCTAAAAATAGCACTACATCTAATTTATCGATTTGTAAAACTTTCCTTGCTATGATAACTTTGAATCATTACAAACATTGCGTTATTTTTTGCAATGCAAGTGAAAAGTGACGTACAGCGGATGCATATGGCAATTTGTTATCGTTAAAATGTAGAATTCATATATTCTAAAAAATATATTAGATTACAGAAATTTAAATTATAGGTTAGGTTTAGGTTAGATTTAATTACAATAATTGACAATTTGAAGAAAAAATATAATAATAATAGTTTAAATAATACCTTTTAAAAGTATACTATTTATATCATCCATAGTTATTCTTTAGAATCCTGACTTTTATACATGATCGAATGTATAAGTTTCAACCAATAAAATTTATTGACTTCTTTGCTGTTCTATTTTAATATTCGTAATAAAATAACATTAATAACAATAAAATTCCCCAATGGCATGTGATTAGTGCTTAATACAAATATTTATTATTTTTATCACATTTATCAGTACGTGTTTTCAAACAATAGAAAAATAAATGTTGTTATAAAAAATATTGATCAATTTTATCAAAAAATTATTTATTTAAATACATCTATTATTTTACCACAATATTTATCTCTTGTTATTAAGAGGTAGGAGAGGCAGCCGTTATTTTACTTGCACTTTAATCGTTCACATTTTCTCTAATGTCTAATAAAAAATAAAAACCAACAATTTAGAATTGTTTGTTATAAATATTTGATTGTCAATTCTTCATCATTTTAATTTATTTGTCATTTCACAACAGTCAGCAGTAATTTGTAATATACTTATTATTTTTACTTATAATACAAATAACAAGGTGATGAAATAAGATTTTACTTAAAATTCGTTGCAATTGAAGTGTGAGATTTGAACCAAAACTTCACGCTCTTCAAACGGACGTGCTAGCAAGTGTCCGAGACACATTTATGTAATTCCTGTTGCAATTTGTAAAAGGAAGAATGTTGATAGAATTTAAATGCTTTATGTAATTCCTAGTGCATCTAGAGCAGGTAGAAAGTGCCTGCAAATCGCTTGAAATGATTATGACAAGAGCAGAATTCGTTTCCAATTTTCGTGTTCCGTGACGTTTGGCAAGTCAGTTGTTTTGCAACTGTTATTTAACCGTGGTCATGACAACGGGCTGGAATACTTTGCTTTTAATCATTCGCCCCTTGAATTATAATTATTTGTCAGTGAATTTACAAGCAAGTAATAGAAATTAGCAGTTGCTTATAGGTTTATGGACATCACTTGTCTAATATGAGTAATGACAATCGGCGCCTTTTTCCAGAGGTATTGAAACTAGTGTACTATGACTCGTTGTTAACGTAAATTGACAGACGTATTTGTCAACAGGCTGGCATAACAGATGATTGTTCGGACAGTGAAAGGTTTTCCCTGCCCGATTTAGATCACACAAATTTACGGTAAGACCCTCAAACCTATTTCCATAATCATTTACTCATAATTCTCTTCTTGGACAGAAATATTTCAGTTATAGTTTATAATCTGTAGTTCGATTCTCAGAGAAAGTAATACACTGTTTATATAGATATGCACTGTAACCTGTAGATTAGTTATATTGCAGAACACGAATGGTGACATTCTTTACAACTAAAACTGTCAAGATGTCAAGAAACAGATTCCTGACATATTTAAAGGCTGGTACCTTAAAAAAATGGCGAGTCAGTAACACAAGATTATTATTTTGTGCAAAAATAGTTCATAAAAAAACATTTAATAAAGAAGCTAGCTTTTTGACAATCACTTATATCATTGAAAGTACACTATTGCCACCATTAAACAACCCTTAAAATTTCCTACGTACCGACTTACAACAGACTAGAGTAATCAAAATTATTTAAGATAATATAATGAAGTATTTCTGCAAATTGAACCCTTACAATAACTTGTAACAATAAGGATTATTATTTCTTCGAAATTTAAACAAAGTAAAAGGCTTTTCATGTACAAAATCATGTACTACTATCCCTAGAGCAAAATTACTGAAAAGGATTAAATTCTTGTTACACAAAGGAAACTAATAATTAAAATTAATTTTCTTTGTTACAAAAGATATAGGTCAACATTGTGCTAACCTATACAGTTACACTATTTCTAATTAAAATTGAATATAAAGTTGAAATTGGAACAAGGAATTATTGTGTCATGTTTTGTTTAAAGTAAACTAATTCTAATTAACATTTTCTAGTGCAACTCATAAATCCGATGGAAAAGTAAGAGAAAAAAGTCCAAATTTGGGGAGGCATAGGAATACGGAAAATTTTTCGTCAAGCCCACGACATTTTCGAGAGGGAAATTCAAAAAATCACCGTAAGGTAAAAAAAAATCTTATGCATATAATAATATATAACTTAACTTTCACAAAAATATTTTTTATCTTTATAATTGGGGTTGGTAAAAGAAAAGAGAATAACCAAAACTAACAATTTAAACTTTAAAACGGTTATTTTGTTGTTATAAAAAAATGAATGGATTACTTTTTAAAATAGGATAATAATAATCTTAATACTTAAAATTTATCAATTGTACCAATGCTTATTTATTTCTACAATAAAAATTGTGATAAACATAATTATTTTTTTGTAGAAATTTTCAGAAAGACCTCATCATCACGAAATCGATAATCAGCCACAACATAGCAAGCACAGGTAAAAAATAATTTTTAATGTTTATCCCAGAATATTTGTTATCCTTCCTGTAGAAGTCCTGCGAGGAGTCCTGGCAGAAGTCCTGGCAGAAGTCCTGGCCGAAGTCCTTCGAGAGCTAAACAACACTTACGTGGTGGTGGACATCCCCAGGGTAAATTCGTATTTTAATAATTAATTTCAATCAGTTAAATGTACGTATATATGGACATAATTAGCAAATTTGATATGTTAAAGGGCAGTACACATTGACAGGTTAACATTCACTGTACTGAAAAAGAAAAGCTTACAATATTTCAAATATTGCAGTGAAAATTGAAATTGCTGCAATGCACCTTTTAATTAACTCTGAAATAATGACATGAACTCAACAACTAGTATTGTATTTTGCAGTACCTGTTTCTATTAATAAAACATAAAATGGAGTACCAAAAAAATTAATACACAAATTAAATACATTTTCGAAAATATTGCATTTAAAAACATAATGCGTGTTTATACAAATTAAAATTGAACGACGAGAAATAAATATAAATTCTTTAATTTGTAAAATTACAGGGAACGGTGGTACACTTGGTTAACGTGACTTAAATTGAGCGAAGTGTATGTTTGGGAGTCAAATTCCAAATTCGCCTTCGTCAGTCTTTGTTCAAATAAAAATACCGCTGTGTCCGAGTGGTTCGAAACACACTGTAAGCTGTAGATCTCTTGTATAAGCTGTAGCCTGATAAACTACACTAGGTACTAATATGCAAATAATACTAGTCACGACACAATAAGTATCATAGGTACTTAAAGCCATGTTCCATCTAACATTGTTATGCCACAGACGAGATTAGCGATTTGATTTTGTAATGTTTTTAGCATTTTTAAACAAAGTTTTAAATTTTTGCAAAGAAAATTAATTTCTTAAATTTCTTTTATTTTTTGTTAGGCCGTTGATGAAATTGTAACATATTTTTACAGATTATTCATTTTAAAATGTCAATCACATTCTTTGTACACAAAATCTTACGTATCTCACTTATGAGCGTTCTTTTTGCTACTACGAAACTGAAATAAGGTGAGGAGAGTTCTTCTCCCCTTGCCTATGCTAAGTCGCCATCCTAGGATGTACTTCTTGAATTTTTAATATCAGATTAAGAATGATTTCATTATTGATTTTAAAATATTTTTATTTTATTTGCTAATATTCCTAATAATATTGAAGATATTGTATTAGTATGCTTTTATTTTTATACAAAAGAGCAGTTAAATTCGAAGACAGTGGCGTCGTCAGACGGTTTAGACAAAAAATCCTAACGATCCCCTTATTTAAAAGATAGTACAGATTTTTAATAGATCTAAAGCTGACTACAATTATAATTTACAGCTCAATTTAAACGGTTAATAAAAAAGCTACTTGTGTTAAATTAGTTTGTTTGTGAACATGTAGATCCGTCATTTGCCGATTACGTGAAACCGGAGCCACGACGGAGCAGCAGCAGCCCCCGACGCGGGCCCTCCCTGGTTGACCGGAGGATGGACTTCTTGTTCAGGTGCCCCATCACATCGCACTGTGTATCTGTAGGGAGTGTATAGTGTGTAGTTGTCTTGTGTGTCTGCAGTGAACGTGAACACTCGCAACCCGACCCACCGGAAGCCAAGAGCAACGCTTCCGCCAACCGCTCCGACTTCCCTTTCCGTCCTACGCCCAGCGGCCATTTCAAAATCTTGCCTGATCAGGTACCCCTTACTTCACTCAAAACTGACTAATTAATTGTTTAACAATAGTAATTTTTATTTTACGTTAGCAAGATCGATCTTCATAAACTGTAATTGTCACTTCAATAACTGATTAGGATGCTCAGTGTCCAAATAAAGAAAGAAAATTGATGTGGCCAGCACATAATCTTTGTCCTCTTTACACTTTTTATTAATATAGCTAATAAGATAATATTAAATTATTATTTACAAAATTCTCATATATTCATATTTAATGACATTTCAGAAAAACACTTCAGATCTTCATGAAAACACCACTTCCAATTACACGATTAACATCAAAATCTAATCAGATCTAATCTAGTGTGTCAGAATGTTATTTCCAAAATTTAAACTTTTTTTATTCCCTAGTATTTGAGTAATCTTTACGACAACAGCCATCCATCCATCCACACACAAAAATATTAAAATTGTTTTCTAAAGACTTCAAAATATGATTATCCATTGAAAATTCACTATCCGATTTTTAACATGATTCCAATAACTCTCTTCCTGATTGGGTGGCGAGAGGTAAAAGTAGCTAATTCTAAAAACATTGAGTCCATCAAGTAACAATAATAATAATAATAATATAACAACAAACAGTTTTAACAACAAGCTAACAAATAATAATAATACAATGAATAAGCTGAAGAAATAAAGAAACAAACTAAACTAAACACAGGAGCGTACCAAAGTACATATTTGACACGAGTAGATGTTTCTAGAACGGTCAGTATCTGACATCTCAAATTTGTGTACTGTGCAACAGTTCATGAGATATTCATCTCAATCAATATTTATTTTTCAAATTGGTTTTTACTACTGCATAAATTACATTTATGAAATAAACTCATTAAAATTGCTTGCTAATAGCAAAAAACTGTTCAAATGAAACTGTAAATTGTAGATTAGAGGAGGTTAACAACTCTTGGTTGAAATTCCAACTTCATATTTCAAACTAAAGTAAACTCATATATTTATCCATATAAACTTGTACCATTAAAATTCATCTAAAAACTTCGGAGAAATGTATGGAATTTCTAATTCTTGTCTTATTCTGTAATTACAAATACGTGCAACATAATGTTCTTTGATATAAAGTTAACCCACAAACATAATTCTGTTTGTATTGTGTACACTAGATGTTAAAGAATGCAGTTATTTGCAAACAGAAACCGTTATCGTCTTATTATGATCGCGCAAGACATTTATGACCGCAGAATATTTCAGTATTGACCTTGCCATAAAGTTTAGGAATAATGAATGGGTGCAATTAATATGTTATTGTTACCATAAAATATTTAACTACGTCAAATATTCAGTTATGCTGAAGTTAATAATTGTGGAACAAACTTTGTTTGATTACAAAACTTATTTATAACTTTCTTTCGTTTTCATGGTCGCTGAATATAAAATTTATTCATGAAAAAATGATTTTGAAAATGAATGTTTCATCATGATTTAAATTTATGTTTCTAGACGAGAAAAAAATATGTAAATGTGACAAATGGTGTAAATTCAACAAATAGAATGTAGACAAAAAAAAATTCTACAATGTTTATTCAAGTAGTTCTCAAGATTTCATCTATCACACATATACAAAAACATAGGTGTTTACTAAAACTTGAAACCAAGAAAAAACAATTCGATTTAATATAATAGATTTTCTCTGTTTCGGAATTAGAATATCATATTCCAGCACGCTTATTGATGTTAGAAGGAGCTTCATTCTTAAACGATTTTTGGTTATATTTTGTTATTTGAGATTGGCATGACTGCATTAAATACACAAAATATCTAGGCAACTGACCATATACCTATTACTAATAGGTATATGCAACTGACAAAGTAATTCTAATTTTTCACTGTCACCAACCTAACTATTCTATCAAAAAAATTCCTTAATGGAAATTGTCAAATATTATTATAAAAAATAATGTAAATAAAAGCCGAAACAGAGAAAATAGTATAAAACATTCGGTATAGAAGGCAATTCAAGCACTCGTTCGTTCGGGCACTCGCTGCTTCGCGCTCGTTCCCGAAATTCAAACTCGTGCTTGAAAAGGTTGCCTTCTACAACTTATGTTTTAATATACTATTTTTCCTGCATACACAAAAGTAATATTGGTTGCCTACTACACTAGATTCCTCAATATAATGTAAATATATTGAGGTTATGTCCTTTTTAGGTGGTGTTTAGTTCGAAAAAAGTGAGCGTTTTAGTGGCCGACCCAGCCCGCACTAAAGTCAACATTCAGAAAGAATTGGAAAGCGGCAAATTGAAAGGTGTTATGCCTCCCATACCAAGCAAGCTTTTCCAACAGCCCCACGTGAGGTTTCCGCGTTTTTTATCCCACCTGGCCTCACTCAGCTGTTGTTGTAGAGTATGAAGCTGGAGATTCCCGAGATGCCGAAAATGCGCAGCTCGGAGATGAACAGCGACGTGGATGATGTGACCGGAGACGGACCGGAAAGCCTCAAACCAGAGATGAAACTGGAAAGGCTCGGGTACACGAATTTCGGAACGATTGATTACTCCAAACTCACTCTGCCTGCCAAAACTAACTTGTACCATGAACTGTATCGCAGGATTAGTAATTATATGTGAGTCAAATACGATATTCAACTAAAAAAAAATGACATCAAAATAGGGGTTTCCAAGTTTTCTAAGCCAAAAAGTTTCTAATATGCTATAAAATAATTCTTAAAGTTTTAATAATTTACATATATGTATACAACGCTGAGCACATACGTATACTGACATATACCTATTAGTAATTACTAATTAGTATTAGTAATTAATAATAGGTATATGTATACTGAGACGACACAAACGTAGCTGATAACCGTTGATTGAAAGATAGATAGGCAAATTTATGGGAAAATTTGTTTCAAATTAATTAATAATATAAATTAGTTCTGTTATAAAATATACCAATGAATTATTGAAAGAACTATTTTAATAGATACAAAAAATAGTTATAACATTTTTTTGTCCGTTTTTTTCTGAAAGTAGTTCATGGAACTGTGAACTAGATGGCTTTGCCTATCTATATATTATTCAATTCATGGTTGTACTGAACTTTACAAACACTTTAAAGTTTTATTTTGATATTAGGGCAATCAAAATCAGAAAATAAAGACTACATTGAACATAATATTACTTATATATGATGAACATTGATATTTAATAAGTATATTTTCAAAAGCCGTGGGCTTGGAAATCTCCATTGCACCTCAAAGAATTTATTTATTAAAATACATGCAAATTGCATTTAGTGCATATCTAATTAAATTAATTTTTAATTAGTAGTTGAGTTTCTAGTATTTTTTTTAACTTATTTAGCAAAAACAAGTTTTCAACTTATTTTGTTTGAGAACCACTGGAACACTCTTGTAGCATGTAACGCATGCGCATAAATGTACAGATCTCCAAGTTCATTTGTTTTCACTTGATTGTTTTTATTAATCTACGGCTATCAATGGCTCAATTAATTATGTGGGGTTCAAATCCCAGCTACATCAATCTTTCTAAGCCAAATAGTTCCTTTGCAGGGGCTCTCGATTTCATCTGCCCGTAGTTCCACAATGGAATGATGCGGTACTATTACTCTTTTATTAATCTAAATTTTCCCAGTAATACAGACGTACAGGTAGTAATCGGTCAAGAAGAATTCTCCTGTCACTCCATGGTCCTCCAAACATACTCAGAATTTTTTGAAAAGCAAGTAGGAATGCGTCGCATAGAACTTCCTTGCGTAAATAAAAGAACTAATCAAATGATTCACTGATAAGATTGAGTTTCATTTCAGAATGAAGTAAGCGTAAACGCCTTTGTAGTAATCTACGATTGGATGATAACTGGCAAAGACTGCGTTACACTTCTCAGAAGAGATAATATTTTAGAAATATTTTTAGCGTCACGATATTTGATTATCAAAGGTATATAAATTTATCGCATAACCCACAATCAAATAAAATAAAATCTTTATTATTTTGTGATAAAAACACAATGAAAAACGTATTACAAAGTATGTGCGATTATGGTTGATATTTTTTATATTAATTTTGAAATACAATATACATACGAGTATTTGTTTATAAATATTTTAAATTTTATAATTTACAAAATCCCGGTACGTCAAAAAATAATCCTTTTTATAAAACAAATACTAAATACACAGGAACTGTAGGCTTAATGTCCTAATACAATGTAATACGATAAAGTTAAATTTAGACACTCATTATTTTCATTACATTTAACGTACAAAATGCGACAGAATTCATTATATTATACAAAATGGGAAACTTGGGTTCAGTTAAGATATTAACCATTTGCATATTTATGAAGACCGTAAGACATTTTTGGACAAAACTAATTTAACCAAGGCTACGTTATTGATTTGAAAACGCTGCAAAATCTGTATTTCCCATACGCAGTACTTAACCTAAAAAAAATATATTTAAATTGTATTGGCGTAAGTCATTAATACGATTTAAGTTTTCCGAACATTACATATTTATCACGCAAATGTGTTCATAAACAGTTCCAGTACACATTTAGCAAGAAATATGACTTCTTAACCTATTACTGTCACATTTCGCGCCTTAGAACTGGAAGAGCAGTGCTGGGCCTTCCTAGATAGCGAGGAAGTGTTTAGCGAGGACACTGCCTTCATGCTGTACATCGAAGCCAAGAAACTCAACATCCCTCCCGTGAAAGAGCTCATGATTCCTCGGATTCGGCAATTCTTCTTGATGTTAGTCAGCTCGCAAGACTTCGTGGAGTTACACGTTGATGAAGTTTGTGTCCTCCTCAGCTCTAATTACATAGCAGTTAATTGGTAAGTAAATAAACATGTTAATTAATACATATACACAACGAAAATAAATGACGACAAGAAACGGAGAAAATCCATATATGAAAAGTTCAAAATGTATAAATACGCAACAGTGCATTGTACATAAACTTTTTTCATATACAGGGTATCAATTTTAAGTGGTTCACTATTGATATGTCGAGAGCAATATCTGTTAATTTTTTATTCCAAAAGTTGAAAAAGTTTCATTAAAATCCGTTCATTCGAATTAGTTCTACACGTGTACACATATGTACATCCGGACTAACTGACCGGCAGATATCACGATAAAAATAGTCAAACATATTGTAGAGACTTTAATTCGTAGACATCCGTTAAAATCACAAAATTTCAAAAGCTGTATGATTACAATAACAATAATTATACGGCGGTAAAAATGAACTACGTATTAAAATAATTCTAGTGAAATGGAAGTATTAATGTCGGCAGTAAGATGGTTAAAAGCAGACTGGGACAACCGAATACAGTACCTGGTTCGAATCATGGGTTGTATTCGCTTTGGTCTTATTGCACCGTGGCAGTTAGTCGACATCAAACGTAATCCAGAAAATCCTGAACTGCTGGAGATTATGAGCGTTCCTGAAATCACTAAGATGGTTGACGACGGTCTTTCGTAAGTAAAAGTACTTCGTACACACAAAACCGGAATTATAAATATTTACAATAATTAGTGTTGATAAATTAGTTTATCTTTGAAAATGAGGATTTAGTAGTTTGCTGAAGCATACAGCACTAAATCTAAGACATGATAAAGAAGTCTTTTCGTGGGGTAAGATGGTAATCTGGAAGCAATTTAGGATGTGAGTGATTCAGAATTAGATTGAATTTATTCTCTATGGAGACAGATCCAATTTGTAAGAATTACGTTAATACTTTTATATCTACGAACAGTAATCCTACGAAACATATAAAACCAATTCATTTCCATATAAAATAATTATTTGTTTGTTTCAACGTTGACAACTTTACAAAAAAGTGTAGTAATATAGCAGAGTAAAGTTTTAAAATCAATAAACTTATATTATCTTATCCCAAGTTTATAAGCTTCAAAAAGTGTCAACTGTCATCAGCAAGGTGCGACATACATGAAGTTTATCCTCAACTTTGAACATCAGATTTCGTGCGAACTTTTAATCATATTAATCCATTTTCTCTTTGGAGTAATGTGATCGCACATCTTTTACATTCTTCAAATCTCTCTAGAAATCTCTTCTACACTCAGCATGTTCACACTTTATTAAACACAATCTCGCCCACATATTTCTCACAAAGTACATTCCTACAAGATGGAATCTTTCTCGTTTTGTCAACATTCTTACGAGCATTGTAGACATTCATTATTTTTTTTACAAAAATAATCACGATCAATATAAAATAAAGTTCTCTTAGAGAAAAAATAATATTTTTCTAATAAAATTATTTAACACAGGTCTAATAATCTTATGTACTAATTGTTTTGATAAAAAAGTCTATATTTATAGGATGTTCAGTAACTGACTTTTCTCAAATTTGTATTCTGCGCAACAGCTTATAATGTATTAACGTTTAACATTTGTTATTTATAGATTTGTGATTATTAAATATTGGTATGGGCATCAATCAGAAGACTACGCCCATTGGATCGAACTGTTAGGTCTTTCAGAACCTCAAGAACGAAATTGGGCTGGAAGCGAAAAGAATTATGTCACATATAGGTACATAATTCATAACTTCGTAACTTGCACAGAATATAAATCTCATAAGTTATTTTAAATTTATTTAAAACATTGATATACTTTCTTTTTCTTTTCTTAGACAATTCATAGCGTTCTTAGACTCGTACCGACGAGACAACCTTCTGGAGAAGAATAAAATCAGGCCAAAAAAGGTTCCAGATGTCCCGTCAGTCCAAGCCTGTTATCCGCCGGCCGATTTAATTTCTCCATCTGGTTCAATGGAGAAAGAAATGGTGTTGCATTCGTTTGTAAGTAGGAAATAGAGGGTCTAAATTCTCCATTGTATTTACGAGACTAGGGTTATTACAAATCTTATTGATAGTGTACATTGTTTATTTCACTGCAGTTTAATCATTTCAGGATAAAAATTATTTAACGGTTAGTATGCATGGTTTATTTCATATTAACGTGTGAAATAAATTATATAAAGTTGTGTGGGGGATGTATACTGCTGTGCTTTTGTGTTTTAGGGTCCTGACGAGTATTTAATGTTCTGCCTTCCCTTCATTTAAATTATGAGGTAATTTATGCATAGTAAGTGCAGTATACTGCTTTTTAATTGCCTTCTGATTGTAAGGTATGAGTTAGAAGCATTGTTGTTTGATAATCAGATTACTAATTTGTTTGCACTTACAATGCATCACTCTTACCTTAGAATTTAAAGAAGGCCATTATGCTACACAAAAAGGATAACTCCTTTTCACGTCATACAACAAAGACAACATAAATAAACAACGCAAACTTGTTATATATTAAGCCATAACTCACATAAAATTAAAACTGAAAATAACATTTTTATACAGGTGTATTCACAACTTATAAACACCAAACTTAAATGGGTTAGGTAATTTGATATGTTAAATAAAGAAAAGAGATTTTTTAAATTGCGAAAATTGGGAAATACTTTCGAAAACACGTTTTGGCACTAATGTTTTGTTAATAATTACTTCTGATTATAAATTGCAAAAAAAAAACAGTGGTGATACACCCCGTATATTAATTGAAATAAGTTTTGTTTTGCAATTATTTTTCCCTTTTATAAATGTAGATGCATCTGACAATGATTGTTTTCCGTACAGAAAAGTCCTCGAACAATAACCACGGAAGGCTCCCCCACCCCCTCGAGCGTGTCGCCGTGCCCGACAGAAGAAGAAGCAGCCACTACGATCCAATCAGCTTATCGCGAGTACAAGCACAAGAAACACTCGCGCTCGCGCTCGGGCCGACATCCCGCGGGCGATCACAGCGCGCCGTCGTCGCCCAAAGCCATCCGAACCATCCTCAAATCTCCTCGGGAAAAATCGCCCCATAAAGTCCTATCGCAGAACTTCAAGGTGCTCGCGATGTTCGCCACGCAGCACAACGCCCAAGAGAGCAAATCCCAGTAAGATGCCATTGCGGGTTTTATTATGATCGTAGAATTTTTTTTGCCGATTGGGCTGCTTAACTATTATTGACTTCAATTGAAAATTTCACATGGTTTACTTGAATTCATATATTATTCTATTACAGGCAACAAACTTCATCCATTCTCGATATATTTTACTTGGTTTACTTGGCAGTACAAGAATCATTTAATTGAATATTTATACACATTTATTTTTTAATCAAAAAATAATGATATTCATTATAAAATCTAGATAATTAAATTTATTGAATTCAACATTTTAATTTTGATTCGTATCATAAATATTGGCAACAAATGCTACGACTGACGATAGTTATTGCCTATATTTCAGGATTAGCGTAAATTAAATTAGTTGATTTTGTCTAAAATTATTTTTTGTACACAATTTCAAATTAATAAATTATAATAAAGAGCCAAACACAACCCTTCACATATACTTGAACTTATAATTTTCGGGTTTTACAACAGTGTTTTGAAGTATATCTAATATATTCACTTTTTCAATCAGATTCACACAAAACAGGCTTAGTTCTTAAAATGATTTAAATTAGTCGAATTCAAGCCAAATTCGACATATTTAAACCAGTTTAAGAGCTAATCCTGTATTGTGAATATTGCTGTTGGGTTGATTTTTCTAATAATTACTTCATTAGTTTTATTCAATTTTATAAAACAGAGAGTATGTCATTTAGAACAGTGTTTCTCAACCTAAAATGTTCGGCGAACCAGTAAAATATTCAATATTCTGCGGACCAATAAAAAAATATTAAAGGTAGATTTTTTTGTAATAAAATAAAAATAGAAAAATGGCAAGAGTGAAATATTTTTTGTTTCATAGATCAATATTTATTTTGTGTACTACCGATTGAAAAACGCTGATTTAGAATATGAGAAAATAATAATATTAAAGTAATTGTGAAATGGGTTCTGTAAATATCCATCCAATACAAATTATATTTCCGATATAACTACGGCATAAATTCAATAATTTAATAACATATTCTAATGTATAATACATGACTGCATGTTATATTCATGATATAAATATCCCTTTTTGCTGGGATATTAACCACATTTTCCAGCCTGTATCGAATTTCTGTTTGCGTACCCTGTATAAATAATAAATGGTTCCAGGAACAAAATAGATGGATCACTGTCTCAGCCAGTAAAACAGAAATTCCTCGCGAAGGGATCGCTCTTCTCCAATGACCGGGAATCGGTGCTGGTGTTCGGCGGTCTGGATCCCCATACATCTTACGGCGTGAACAGGAACACGGGCAAGGACATCTACCGCTACTTACCGGAAACGAACTGCTGGGATTACGTGGGGGAACTTCCGGAACCCCGGCAGCATCATTCAACTGCTTTCTTCCGGGGCAGAGTCTACCTTGTAGGTAAGAGATAAACGCCCGGATAAACGGCCGTACACTATATTTTCCTCCTAATCTGATCAAAACGTTTATTTCTACACAGAGAAGTTTTGCAGCAAAAATAAATTTAAAATAACAGAAAATGTCAAAGACGAATTTTAAAAATAAAAATCAAAGAATTTGTACCATTGATAATGCATTCTACGGATCCTTGTCTGGATTTAAATTGAAATAATCTAATAAATTATATCGTATCCTGCATTTAATCAAATTTGACGTAGTTCAACTGCAGTAAAATATCAATATCCGAGTTAAAAATAAGAAACAACTAAACACGGCAATAAATTAATTTACAAAGCTTTTAAAACCATAAATAAATTTCTCAAGCTATATTTTTAATGCAGCGGTTTTCTAAAAATAAAAATCAGGTTTTATATCTTTGTGAAAGAAATGTCTCAGCACGTAGAGATAAATTGTAATGAATTATTAATTCAGGAGGAGCAAATCCCATTCCTGAGAACGGGAAAGACAAAGGAATGGTAGTAAACACAGTTTGGAGTTTCGAACCAGTTACGAGAACTTGGTACCGAGAATGTTCTATGATCACACCTAGAAAAAACTTCGGCTTAGTTGTGAGCCACATGAAGTTGTATGCAATTGGTGGACAAGACAAACATTCCAAGTAAAATAATCCAATAAAAACAATTCCCTCGTAAAATAACAGCACTTTGTAAACAGAATGTTAACGTCCGTTGAGAGATTTGAACCGAATGGTAAATGGGAAGAAGTGGCGCCGTTAAAAATCGCCAGAATGGGAATGGCTTGCGCGAAATTTCGCGACTGTATTTGGGTTGCCGGAGGCATGTGCGGCTCCAAACGAAACCCCCTAACCAACGTCGTAGAATGTTATGACACGAGAAAGAACGAGTAAGTTTTCCTTCATAAAAAAATATTTGCTTGCGTCACAAAATCAATTCTTCTTTTATTTATTATCAATACTTACGCGCGCTTGTTCTTAAAACAGCAAAAATTGAGCTTAATTTAATGAAATTTTTATTTGAATAACTTTTAATTACATTTTTTCATTAATATTTTGTAATCCAAACAAAAATTAATTACACAGTTTTTTATCAAATAATTAATGTGGATAAATAGTACAAAATTAATATTATTCTATTTTTGTTTGTGTTTCATTATTATTGTAATTTTGTTATAATTGAGTTTATTTATTAGAAAACATACAAACTATATTAATTGTTGGATGACAACGTAAAATAATTACACAAAATTATTATAAATTAAAATTTACAATTCCAGATGGACGCGAATTGAAAACCTAAGATTTCCGCGTTGCTTTTCAACCCTGTTCTCAATGAACGACAAGTTGTACATAATAGGAGGAGCAGGTAGAATGTTGGAAAAAGATAAAAATACATCCAGCGTGTCCGCCATAGATGTATGGGACCCGCGTGACAGAGAATGGAAATTAAAAACAGAACTCGCCATTCCGCGACATGGCCATTGTGTCGCTTATTTAGGAACACAAATATTAATAATAGGAGGAGTAACAACAGTGTACATGAGGGCTTTAAGCAATACTGAATGTTATTGTTGCGAGCGGTTTACATGGGTTAGGGGAATTTCACCCCTGCCCACCACTTTATCAGGTCATAGTGCAGTTACTTTACCCCCAGCATCATTAATGTAAAATTATTTAACGTAAATAAGTGAATAATTACGTTATTTTATCTCAAATTCATGCATCGTTTCAAATTTTATGCTTCAAATATTTGATTGCAGATGGCAGCAGCTCCCATAAGTGTAATTTTGTAAAATATAATCACAGTCTTTATTTATAATTTTAAGAAATATAGCCATGATATATAGAGCATTACACTGAGTTTTTATGTATTTATATATAAATTATTGCTTGAATAAATTTAATTTAACAATTTTTTATGTTTACCCACAATCCCACGCGATCGTATCAGTCATCTTGACTGGACGGGGTGTGTGGAGTTGTGATTCATTTTGCTAGATCGGTGTTTGGAAATTACAGTTTTTTAAGTGATATTCCTGGGCAAACGGTAAGATTTAGATTAAATATATTACGTAACCTTTGGCTGTACTTATATTTAGTTTATAAATATGTCTCGGCCTTTTAAATCGTGGGTGTGGTATTCTCAACGCTTCTGAGATGTACTGTCATGGAGATTACACTTGCTGCCTTTGTTGTTGTTTGCTGCACATTGCTAAGGAATTTCTAATGCACTTGTTTATTTCCTTTTTCTTACTTGATTTTTAAACAAGGATTTATAATTACAATAATACTTATATTTAAAAGTAAAATACAGTTTTCTAATTTCTGAGAATTGTAAATATGAATAAGATAAAGAATATGTTATTTTCCTACTGATAACTGGATGATGAATAATACATCTTTTTAGGTGTGAATTGAATCACCCGTGACACCATGAGTTATCAAATGCAATCGGGTCAAAATAGACCTTGTAAGTATACCGATTCTGCTTATTATTAATTAGTTCAGTTAATTATTATTTATTAATTAATATGAAAATTTTAATACACGAACAAAATATTATTTTGCACACTTTAAAACTTGCAAAATCGAATTTGAACTTTTACGTTATGCATTTGTTTTCAATTTCATGGCTCACTAGATACGAGCAATATTTATAAAACTTTAAATTCGATTTTATAGATAAGAAAACGTGTATAATAAAGTATTGTAATTTGACTGTATAATTTATTTATTTACAATGTTTTCCTGAAATAAGAAACAATGCAATTATTATTAAATTTATTTAACGCAGTATCTCATGGAAACTACCAAGGCCCAGGTGATCTCCCGATGGCGTCCGCGAAAGACCAGACTTTGGTCTGGCAACAAAACTCCTACATGGGTGACTCCGGCATCCATTCAGGAGCAGCCACTCAGGTTCCATCGTTATCTGGAAAAGAAGATGACGAAATGGAAGGAGATCAGTTGATGTTCGACTTGGATCAAGGGTTTGCCCAGGGCTTCACCCAAGATCAAGTAGATGGTAAATTTTCTTACAATTAAATTATACTTGTATTTATTATCCAATTCTTTCAAGAAATGAATCAACAACTCAGCCAGACTCGCTCCCAGCGCGTGCGAGCCGCGATGTTTCCAGAAACTCTGGAAGAAGGAATAGAGATTCCTTCCACACAATTTGATCCGGCTCAACCGACGGCTGTACAGCGCTTGGCAGAGCCAAGCCAGATGCTGAAACACGCCGTTGTTAATCTAATCAACTACCAAGATGATGCCGATCTTGCCACACGAGCAATTCCAGAACTCATCAAGCTGTTGAACGACGAAGACCAGGTCGTTGTTTCTCAAGCAGCTATGATGGTTCATCAGTTGTCTAAGAAGGAAGCTTCTCGCCATGCGATTATGAATAGCCCACAAATGGTGGCTGCTTTAGTCAGAGCTATTTCCAATAGCAATGATCTCGAAACAACAAAAGGGGCGGTAGGCACTCTGCACAATTTATCACACCATAGACAGGGTTTGCTGGCTATTTTCAAATCTGGCGGAATTCCTGCTTTGGTAAAATTATTGAGTTCTCCAGTTGAAAGTGTTTTATTTTACGCAATTACAACTCTTCACAATTTACTCCTGCACCAGGATGGCTCTAAAATGGCTGTTAGGTTAGCAGGAGGGTTACAGAAAATGGTCGCTTTACTCCAACGTAATAACGTTAAATTCCTTGCCATTGTAACCGACTGTCTTCAAATTCTCGCGTACGGAAACCAAGAGAGTAAACTTATAATCTTGGCTTCGCAAGGCCCGATTGAATTGGTGCGCATTATGCGCTCATACGACTACGAAAAGCTTTTGTGGACCACATCTCGCGTGTTGAAAGTTTTGTCAGTTTGTTCAAGTAACAAACCAGCTATAGTCGAAGCCGGTGGAATGCAAGCGCTTGCTATGCATCTGGGTAACCCAAGCCAGCGTTTAGTCCAGAACTGTTTGTGGACTTTGCGGAATTTATCCGACGCTGGAACTAAAGTAGATGGTCTTGAAGGTCTTCTCCAAAGTTTAGTTCAAGTTTTGGCTTCCACAGACGTAAATGTCGTTACCTGCGCAGCGGGTATTCTCTCCAACTTAACGTGCAATAACCAACGCAACAAAGTCACAGTCTGCCAGGTGGGCGGCGTGGACGCTCTCGTCCGCACCATCGTGAACGCCGGGGACCGCGAGGAGATCACCGAGCCAGCAGTCTGTGCTCTCCGTCACTTGACGTCCCGTCATGTGGAGTCGGAGATGGCACAGAATGCCGTGAGGTTAAACTACGGCATTCAAGTGATAGTGAAGCTCCTGCACCCGCCATCTCGCTGGCCGCTGGTCAAGGCGGTGATTGGGTTGATACGGAACTTGGCGCTCTGTCCGGCTAATCATGCTCCGTTGAGGGAACACGGCGCTATTCATCATCTTGTCAGGCTCCTCATGCGCGCTTTCCAGGACACACAAAGGGTGAGGAAAATTGTCAATTTGCATGCACATACATACATAATAATCACCTCACCCTAAACAACATTTTTACATTTTCCCAATATTCCTCAGCAATTTTTCCATATCAATCGTTCCAGGTTATTTTTATTGTTCCTAGTTTCTCCTAATTTTTCCTTTTCCAGATTTTTCTAATCCTTCATGTTTTTCGCTGACGCTGCTATGAGAATGCTCTTTCAAAATTATTATTCATATATTTTATATAACATTGTTTCAGCAATGGAATATTTTTTGTTCTTAATTGTTATCTTTTATTATCAGTAATTGCAATAAATGTTATAATATACATGTAAACTTTATTACAGTTTGTATTGCAAAAAAAGTTTTTTAAATTAACTATCTTTATCTTTATGATAAGTATTAATTATATTTGTGCACTTAAAAAATGTGTCCAACACAAAACCGACCATTTTTCATAATTTTTTTTTATATATTTTATGGTTTCTTCGAAGTATTTTCGAGTGTAGCTATGAAATATTCGAAAATACCTTTTTAATATAACTGGAGAAAACTTCTGGCTGAATCGTCATTATATTTTAATAAATAAAAGTCAGCACATCTATACATTCCGGCGAAGGATCAAAAGTTGTGAATAAGACTCCATTTCAATATTGAATTATTTTCGAAATGCAAATAAAGCAAATTACTTTATAAAAACGTGTCTATTTCAGAGGGCGTCGGTGGCGAGTGGTGGCAGCCAACAGCCCAACGCATACGCTGACGGCGTTCGTATGGAAGAAATCGTTGAAGGCACAGTAGGCGCCTTGCATATCCTAGCGCGCGAGTCCCACAACAGGGCCCTAATTCGCGCACAAATGGTCGTTCCAATATTCGTCCAACTTCTTTTCAACGACATCGAAAACATCCAACGCGTGGCAGCTGGCGTTCTTTGCGAACTAGCTGCTGACAAAGAAGGAGCCGAAATGATAGAACAAGAAGGAGCGACAGCTCCACTGACTGAATTACTCCATTCGAGAAACGAAGGCGTGGCGACTTACGCAGCAGCAGTTCTGTTCCGAATGTCGGAAGACAAGCCACAGGATTACAAGAAAAGACTGTCCATGGAGCTGACCAATTCGCTCTTCAGGGAAGACACAAATTTGTGGAACAGTGCAGATCTTGGAATGGGGCCTGACTTACAGGTAACGTTACTTTTCACTTGAAGGAATCGTAGCGCACGAATGCCGCCAAATTAATGACATTTCTATCCAAAAAGTTAATTTCAAAGTTTATATTTCCGTCCAATGTTACAAATAATTAATTTAAAGAATGTATAACAGAATAAATGTTCGGGTTTCGAATCAAAATCGACCAAAAATCAGAACAGTGAAAAAGAAAATTAAGACGGTACATAAATAATTCTAAAATAAAAAAAATCTTGATGAAAAACTGAACAAAAAATCGAACCAAGAACTACATATGAAATTTAGAACAAATTATAAAATTTCAAAATAAAAGTTAAAATATTAAATATGAGTTCTTTTTGAAAAAAACAAAATTCTTAAATGCGGGTTTAGAAAGGAAAGAAATGTGTGATTAAGCTGGCGGCATGTATGCATGCTAAACGTCCCTCATTTTGATTAATTTTGGATGCCATTTGATCTCGCATCCCGTCTCGCACCGTTTTGTTTGCATCTCACACTTTGCAGGATATGCTCGGCCCTGACCAGGGCTATGACGGTATGTATGGCCAGGGCCCTCCCAGCGTGCACAGCAGCCACGGCGGCCGGCCCTACCAGCAGCAAGGTACGTTGTCTCCCTGTAACCTTAACATCGACGATGATTAAACTCACTAACTGACTAAGTCATGTGGTTGACATGAGACATGTTTTTCTGCAGCAGTTTAATTGAGGTTCGTTCGGAGGGATCCAACTTAACTAGGTGATCGGTTGTGGATGGTTTCTAACAAGCATGCTGTTTTGGGTGTATTAATTGTAGATTATTATGTGGGCTTGGTAGATTTTGTTTTATCAGTTTTTGGTAGTTGCGGTTTTGCTTCTTTCCATCACTTTATTTCAACCCTACTTTTTTACAAGCACGAAAATGATTGACTAAAATCATTTTCTAACTAGAAACAAACTATTTACTTATAATTTGTAAATAGTTTGTTTTAAGCAATTAATTGATATTAACTTTGCCTGTGTAATATTTAAAGTTGAATGTGAAATTAATATATTTAATATAATTAATGCTAATAATATAATTTGGTAAAATGGGAGCCTGAATATTTTAAATTTTGAATTGATTGACTAACTAACACTTGAAAAAATTAGATAACTAAAAAAGTTGTATTAATAACAAATAAAACTTTAAATAGCCTTATTACTATTGATATTAAAAACATTGTAAGATATAAAAAAACTACAGAAAAAAATGAGTACATCGAAAGTACTAAAAAGCATGTGTTCAAAACGAAAATGACGACAAAAATGATTAGAAGTATAACATTTAAAAAAAAATTGGATTCAAAAATTAAAGATTAAACGGACTCTACAAAAATTATAAGAAATAACAAATTTAAAGACTGTTTTCAAGATTGACTATAAAATTTGAATTAAAAGTTTGAAAGATTGCATCGCACGGTAGATTAGACCCCCATTCAGTTGAGAATGAGAAATAACGGGTGTTTTTGGGGTTAGGTTATGACCAGATACCAATAGACTCCATGCAAGGGCTGGACATAGGCTCGCACCACGGCGGCGGGAACGGGTCTACGTACAGCGCTCTCGACGCCATGGACGTTGGCGGTCACGAGCCAGACCTCAACTTCGACCACCTAGACGAACTTCCCTCCCCTCCGCAAGATAACAACCAAGAGGCTGCTTGGTACGACACCGACCTTTAATAGCATAAATTAGTTAACGAAGATCCCGCCAATACATATGAAATTGAAAATATTATTCCTTAACAAAACTAAAATTGAAGTATTCATTTAAAAGTTTACAATTTGTTGTCCTATAAGCAATTTCCAGTTTTGGGACACATGCTAGAATGTATAGAACAATAAATGATAAACTGCTCCAATTTTTTCTACAAGTTAGGAAATAATATTAAATTTATGAAATTTTAAGTGGTCTTCGGAATAATTGAAGTATAAAAAAACCGTAGATAGTGTGATATACGGTGTGTTAGCATAAGTTTTAAGTTGCATTTATTTATAAACGTATGCATGTTTGTTTTATTGTAAGTATAAACTATTTCATATTGCCATCTATCATTAAAATTTGTTGTTTTCAACAAATATACAGTAAACGTACTGTATGTACAATATTGCACTATTTATCATGTTTTTATATTTCAAGTAATAACTAATTTATTAGCAGTATTTCTAGATATAATGAATGGTAGCTTATAGAGATATATTAAACTTTTTTATTATTATTATTATTGTGTTCTTTGTTTTATTATTCCTACAAATTTTTATGAAAAGGAATTCTATGCTTGGCAGGGACCATTACATTTATGTTACCTGTTATCACTTATTATTTTCTCGTCCCATGTTAACAGCATTTTTATCTTTTGTAGCTAGATACAAATAGAGACTCATGAAGTCACATTTAAATCATCACAAATTTTAAGTAGACTATTATCTATACATATATTTATTATCATTTTTTATTAATTATTGTGCACAATTTTACTGTAGATTATACTGTGTAATGTACTTTGCTTAAAGTCTGTATGTATCACGTAAATAAAAAAAAACCATTAACAGGGTAGACTTAAATATAAAATTAAGGTCGTTTTGATCTTATCGTTCATTGTTTCAGTGTAATAAAACGACACGCATGTCATTTATAGCGGGCAGTATATTAAAAATAAATCATTTCTTACTGTATTTCTTCTCTTTCATTTCTACTCCACATCAAATTCATATATTTATTTGCATAGAAACGGTGGTGGTATTGATTTTGTTGTTTACTACAATGTGCAGAATATTTATTAGTGTTTTATTGTTTATTATACAATTTAAAATTCTATTTGCATCCGTTACATACGTATGTTTAATATTTTAAAATAGTAAAATATTATTAATATTCCCGTCGTTGAATTGATGGGAAATACGTGTAGAATAAATTATATCTATATGAACAGTCATATTCTTTTAAATTCTGGCAATTTTAAAATAATATTCTGTATGTAGTTAAATATTTGTAGGTATTACTTGAGAGATTTTCGCAAATATATATGGGTGCAGTAAAAAAGCACATTAATACATGCGCACCCCGCATTTAATAATTGATTAGAAATTTTATTAAATCCTACACATATCTTTATTTTTAGTTCTCATAACTTTCCGTCGTTTTAAAGAGCTCATATTTTTTGCTAAGTAATAGTACAATTTAATTGTTTATGTATTTTTTATTGCTGTAAATGATATAATAAATTTTGATCGAATTAACAATTAGCTTTTTCAACAATGACTGACAAATTTGTACAAAATCAATTATCATCCACAATTTAGCAGTCTGGTAGTCGTCTTGCATCCTATGTTCCACTCCAACGCCGTTGCAGAGTGGGGCATTGCTCACCTCACAGGTAACTTTGGCCCGGTCAACTATCTCTCCGAGTTGTTTCTTGTCTGTTGTGGTTCATGCTGCTAGCAGCTGTCAGTGGTGTGTGTAGTGGTGCATAGGTGGTGTTGGAGATATATTTGTAAGTATAGATCTATTACCCCATCCAATTTGGCATTATTTGAATTTTGTTTGTTTTTTTTTGTGTTGTGGATTGTGACATTTGTTTAGGTTAATTATGTTAAATTATTAAACGATAACTACGGTGGTTATTCAATTGGAACAATTTAACGTCTTTTGATAATAATTTACATTTTATTATTTGCTATTTGTTCTATTAATAACTTCTAATCACATTTTATGTGGAGATTTAAAGTAATAAAATTTGTTTTGTATTTTACTAACAATTTTATTAGTTTAATATTTTGCAAAAAAATATGGCCAAGTAACTATTAAAATTAATTTGATTATAAACAAAAGTAAGACAGTAGTCAGTCTGTGATAAGTAATGACGTTAGTATGCTAGAAATGTTAATTTAATTTGTGAAAAAATATTCTTGTTTTTCTCTCTCACGTTTATTTTAATGTTGTCACGTGTATTGGGGCCTATCCCATTTAATCCAATGACAATTGTAACAAACCGTTATTGCAGTCTAGGACAGCTACTGACCTATACTGATGAATTGCAGGACCGTACATGTAGTTTTTACTCTTCAGTATAATATATTAATGCCTATCATTAATGATAACGTCTATAGAGGCCTACCGAACTTACGACACACTTTTGCAAACCGTTAATTTTATATCCGTTTTTATAAATTATAGAAATTTTCATGTCATTTCATTTATAATTTCACATTTAAATTTACTTGATTAAAAAAGTACTTTTTAAGTAATTAATTTTATAATTAAATGTGACACAATTTACATAAAACTTGTTTGCAATAAAGTTTAGTTATTTTTCTTGCATTACTCAAAGTTAAAAGTAAATGCCTGTAATATTAAATGTAATTTTCCTTCATATAAGATCAATTGATAGTTGATTAATCATGTCAGTATTTGTTGTGATATCCTCTTCACCTGACACGCTAGGAGTAAATGATATCCAAAAAGTGTTCTATTGTGAACAGGGGCGGATCTAGGGGTGTGCTGGGTGTGCAATAGCACACCTGGAATTTTTCTGGGGCGGCATTTTAGAAAAGCAATTTGTAAAAATTAAAATTTTAATTAATTATTCATCTTTGTTTACACTTATTTACAAACTTTTGAAGCATTTATGAGATCATATCTAGCATAATTATTTTTTATTACAATTGTTTGATGTATGTAGGACCACATACATATTGGCTTGGTTCCACAATTTTATATTACATGCAGCAAGCGGCAATAGCAATTAGCGGCGGGTTGTTTGTTTCGGCATAGATCTGTAGTGTCGGTAGAGTACGTTATCAAAACATCATTTTGGTACAATTAGTAAATAACTCAAGGAAGGTGGACCTAACAGTTCAGCGCAGGGATACATGTTCGGAACGTGTACATTTATTTTCTGATTTTCTGACTGTGAAGTTCAATTTGAAAGTGTGCTCAACATTCAATTAATAATTTGTGCAATAAGTATGTTTTCATTTAAAACTTTACCATTAAGCTTGAAACCGTTAAGGTATAAGTAGGTAGTTGTAGATATATGTAAATTACTATAAAAAAATAAAATTTAAAAAATTTGGAACCTATTCTGTTTTTATTCTTATATTATGTCAATATTTACATACTTATATAAATATTGTTATAACATATCTACCACATCTTACAATTTACTAATCATTTTAGCTTCCAAACTATAATCATATAAATTTATCTGCACTGATCAGTGTTTTAGAAGAGGCAAAGTTTTCTGTTGAAATACATGTTCGAAGAAGAAAGAAAATGTTCTATTACGAGCAGTCAGACGAACCAATTTCTAGTGAAAAAGATAAATTTAAAATATCAGTCTTTTATAGGTAGTTAGATGCAGCGATTAATTCATTAAAAGAATGATTTATCCCGCTAAAACAACACACCGATTCATTTTCCTTTTTATTTAACATTAAAAATATTGGTCCTATGGATACAAAATTATTAATAAACTAATGTAAAAATTTAGAATTGTTGTTTACTGATAAAGATACCAAAGAACGGAATTTTAATGCAGATGAGCTTTATACGGAACTCAAATCTTTAACTACAATTGTAAAAGACGATATAACTCCTAAAGAAATATTAAAAAAACCTTACTAGTCTTTTTCCAAATGTCATAATAGTTAATTAATTAATTAAACTGAAAGATCATTTTCAAAGTTAAAATTGATCAAAAATTATTTAAGGGCGGCAATTTGAGGTTTTGCACACCTTATCTTTCCACCTAGATCCGCCCCTGATTGTGAACCATGATAAATAAGGACAATTATTATTATTTAAAATTATTATTGTGTCAAATGGAATACTACATTATTTAGGTATTGATATTTTGATATAGCCTGAAAAACCATTCCATTACGATGTGTTTATTTATGGATTAGAAAAAGAAATAAATTTGTATTGAAAATATTTTCTTTCGTGTTCACATTTGCCGGATTGTGAATTATAAAAAAATGTTCTCGGTGTGACGTGTGGATTTGTGCCCTCAAGATCACTTAACAGTTTATTCTAATATCCGTAGCACTGCTTGATACGAAATAAATTGCTATAAGACACTCGTTTCGTTTTCCAATCTCGTTATTTTTCCTAAAAAAGCATTATACTGCACTTTTTAACACATTTCTTTTTTCGCAACGTTTTAAATTAAATTTTTTGTTTGACCTAGATTGTCGTTTATTCGGTAGTGAAGGGAATGGGCGATATGTAGATACCTTTGTTGTGTTAAGATTTATTGGAAATGGTTATTTTTTTTGTGAATATATGTATATCATTCGTAAAACCAATAAAAACTTCATAGAAAAAAAATACGCACATAAAACAATAATTAATAGCATTTTTAATTTGAAATTGATATCGTTAAAAAAACTAGATGTAATAAAAAATAATAAATTTATAAATAAAATCATTGAAATTTATATCACTGTTTATTGGAATAAATTGTAAAATAATTATTTTATCAAATATTAAAAAATGGCATACAGTAATAAAAGAAACATGATAATGTATGGTTCAATTATAGTATTAGAAACAGTTTCAACTGTCAGTATAAAGTATTTATTGATCATGATATGTGAAAGCATTAGATATTTCTAGAAATTTATTCTAATAGCCATCGTCCCTATTTCTCGCACTTAAAAACAAATTTGTGGCTATCTGCCACACATAAATAACGTAAAGTCAATTACATATAAGAATACATTTAAGTAGATAATAAGCCATAGAATCAGCGTTGAAATTAACACGTATTATTGTCAATTACAGATACAAGCTGAGAAGAGAAAGTCGCCAATCGATCTGGAGAAAATGCAACAATGGGCAGCCGGCGGTAAGCCCTCAAAATGAGTGCTCGTTCAGTTCGCGTCTCCGACCGATTGTTGATGTAACTGTGAGGTATTGAGTGCGCAGAACAGTTAGTGTAATAAATGTAAATTCGTAAGTTAAATGTGAACTTGTAGTGCAAAGACAATGACCGTGACAATGGATCACAAAGGCACCAGGAAGTCGTCTTGGGACTCTAAGGTGAGTGTTTGTTTATTTATTGTTGATTGTTTACATGCTTCACTAATAATCGCTTAATGAATTGCAGCAAGCGTTGCATTTTTTCAAGTGTTAATAGAGCAGCAAAGTAGGAAATTTGCTTTAAATTATTCTAATTGTTATGAATTAGGTATAAGTGGAGCATGGGGTAGAAATTTTTATTTTTCTATGAAAAAAGTTTTTCAAGAAGTTATAAATAGCAACTTTACTTCTAAAAAAACATCTTTTGTCACCACAATCATCTGCTACTTATTCTATTAATATTTGTTGTTTTACATCAATTTTTTATCCAAAGTTGATCAACTCGCAGGGCGTTTTATCAAATTTTTGGGCCCTTCGCTGAAAATAATTTTCGGGCCCGTTTTGCGCTTTTACAAAATTACGATAACTTTCACTGTACGAGTATATTTTGGTATATACAGTGACTTTAGTCGTAAACTTTGGAGGGCTTGAATTAATTTATTATTTTAAACAATTTCCTGAAATGTTATTGGTTGAATTGTGTAATTTACAGTTTTTCGAAGAATGTTATTAGGGGTGAATGGTGAGGTTTGTCTGGTCATTAAGTAGATATACTTTGTTTTTTACTTATTTCTATATCTTCCAGTTGATCTACAGAACTAGTTTGGGTCATTACTTACATATATGTTTATTAAGGGAGTTTTATTCCAAAAATAACAATATAAATTCTGTGTAATATAATAAAATTATAAAGGTTCCTATTATCTTCAGGAAAATCTGGTCAATTATACAGAGTACCATACGCTCGATAGGTACTAGTTTGGATGAAATCTTCACTTCCCTCTTCACGTTAATAATTACCACTTATAAGTAATATGAAGTCAAATGAATTATAGATTTTATTGATAAAGGCCCCGCCATTGATGTCAGAAGTTTAAATATGAAATTTCAATAAAATCCATTCTGTCGAATTTGCTCTACGTTTGTTAAAATACATCTAAGGAAACCATTAAAGAGCGCATTACATACAATAAAAAAATGTCAAAATATGCACGTAATATGCATTTAAAAAAATCATTAAAATATGCGTGATATATGCAAAAAAAAAACTATAAATATGTACTTTTAAATAAAAATATGCAATAAAATAATGCCAGTTGCTTTTTACTAAAATAATTTTCTTAACAGTGTAAATACAATATCATAATTAGTAATAAAAATATATACATTATAAACATAAAAAATATACAGTTTGTAAATAATACTATTATTACCAAAAATATAGAAAACATATAGTTAAAAAAACCCGAATTAAACATATAGTAACTAATTATTTTAGGACAGATTGTTCTTTTTGCACAAACTCCGAAGTATCTAATTTAATTAATCTCGAATCGTTAATGTATGTAAGCGTCAATATTTCACATTTCGCTAAATGATATCATTTCACAGAATTTTGTATTTGTGAACATAAAATATTATAAACAAGAAAAGAACGTAAATATACTGTTTTGAGAGGCAATAAACAAAATAAAAAAATCATCTAAAATTAATTTTGTTTTTATGCACAATTTTTTTAAATATGCAGTAAAATATAACTATCTGCGAAATATGCATGTTTTTTTTCTTATTATTTGGCATTAACTTTTGAAAAACATGAACATATGATAAGAGTTTCCTTATATACGTTATAAAAACAACATGCATAGAATCCGATCTCTAGATATCACTTTAAAAATATGCAAAATGAGTTGTAAAGACTTTACTCCGTAAATATCCATAAAACGGTATTATTATATTTTCCTTTTTTGTTCTGGTTGGTAAAATTAAATTCTTTCTTAATATAGAAATCTATTTTTAGAAATATCAGTTATTGTTGTTCTTTAATGCTATTGTTTACGGATAAAAAGATGATTAATAATCTGTCCGTTGAAAATGAGACAATATTTAAAGATCAACTATTTTTATTTATTAATACAGACAAAACAAATGAAAGATATAAAGTAGATAGTACATCCTTTATACTATTTACATAAAAAGTGTTTTTGTGTTTCTCATTTGAATAGGTCAATGTTACTTTTATATTCCTCATATTTCATCACACGACATTTACCAAAATGCAATTCTAAATTGCCTTAAGCTATAAAATTATATTTTCTTTTTATTCCATGCAAAAAACATAATTTAAGATGAAAATCACGCATGCTTATGGTTCAACAACCTTCTCCAGCTTAACTTAACTTGACAAAAATTTAATTCCAATATTTAACTCGAATTTGACAGATAGACTAGGCCAAGTAGAGCGTTTAAATAACATGGTTGATCAAAGGTACCGTGTTACAATTTCCTCTTTACTGTTGGCAGCAATGCTTTGTGTGGTTTTTGTTTTGTGCGATTGTTTCAAAGGTGATGTGATCTACTTAAAACTACAATCCGTTAAATATGAGTCGTGAACGTATTGACATTTACAAGTAGTTCTACTTCTTCTGACATTAACTAAAGCACGTTTTTAGTAATAATCTCACGTATACACATTTACGTGAAAGCTTGCTTAGAATCTATAAGTATTTTACTATGTCATTACATATGTTGCATAAATTTTTACATACAAATAACTTGATGGCAAAACATAAAATGTAAGTATGTCATCATTACCAAAATCTACAGAAATCAGCAGATAGACTGAAATATACTTTTAAATGTACATATTAATTTGCTTTTAATATATTACAATGTAAAAAATGAAGAAAGTTATAATTATAAAGGTTGGAAATTATAATTATAAAGAGTAAACAAAAACTTTAATTTACAGTTCATTTGTTCTTGAGTTTTTATAGAAATATGTATAACGGGAATTTAATAACATTAAAGAAAGAATGTTGTTTATGCATTGAAATATGTATTATAAAATTATGTACAACATTTATGAAATGAAGAAATAACATTATGAGTATTATTTAAAAAAATTCAAAACATACTATGAAGTGTAAATATTTGCAAATAATAAATTTGTTTATTTACAGTCAAATAAATTGTTTTTAAGTTGCATTATTCTCATAATAATTACGTGCAGACTTTGTTTTAGAGTAATTACAACAAAAATTCTCTTTCTAATGTTAAGAAAATGTATTTCTTCATCTCTATACAATAAAGGCAATTTAAAACGTCTGTTTCCGTATTTTAATTCTATAACTTTCATTTCTTTGAAGATATAAATGTTTGTACAACGGAATAATTTAGTTGTCACAGAAAATTTACATTTGAATGATGGTATTGCAATAATGCTAAGATTCAGGTCAAATTTTACATAGGTATAAAGGTTTGAATAATCAAAATAGAAATTATATAGACATAAACTAGGCAAATGGCCTATAAAGTAACTATTCAATACGAAACAAATTTTTTAAATTAATAATACTCCAAAGCAAAAAAAGATATGGCTTCAAATTTAATGTTACATTGACAAATTGCTAAGTAATAAATATATTTTATTCACAACCACTATTGTAATATGTCAATTCCTAACCTGTCAAAGGTTGGAAATGTATGTCATTTTTAACTGCAATGACAATCTCACGGGTGGGAAATACATTAAAATCCCTTGGGGGGGAAGTGTTTACTATGGTTGCCTAGTGATACTGTCATAAATCTCTAAAATTAAGGTGATCAGTGCTGTCAAACATATTAAAATAAATTTAAACATTTGTTTTCATAGACTACTACCGTAAATTAATTTAGTTTATTGAAAAAAGGCGATATACGAGTAGAAGTTAATTTGGATAATTGTGAATAAAATAGTATACATAGTTCGGTGGGAGTTTCATTACAGCCTTGCGCTATATCTGAGCCTCGAGGCTTCGCCTCTCGGTCATATAATAAGCCCTCGGCTGTAATGAAACATTTCCCACCTCACATGTATTATACTATTACCGGTTTCAGGATATTAAGCTTTTGTTTACATAGACAAAAGTAAGCAGGGTAACTAAGTCATAATTGTATCCCATATATTTTTGACAAGCCAGTATGGTATTAATATTACCGTACAGATTTATCAAAATAACAAGGGACAATTGAACGATATAGCTGTCAAGCTGTCCTATCATTCTATCAACCCATATAGACTTGATCACGAAAATGGTACTCACAAGAAAATTTTATAAAATAATATTTACTAACAACGTGAAACCGGTAAACTATTGAACAATCCATGGATATTATAAATCATACCAGGTCTTAGATGTCTTAAAATCCTCGTGGTTTTGATACTCATAACTATCCTAGATAAAAATAATTTATTTTTAATTAAATTAACTTTACCGGTTTCAGGAGATTAAGCATTTGTTTACATAGACAAAAGTAATAATAATAATAATAATAATAATAATAATAATAATTTATTTCCGGAGATCACATATACATGACATAGGAAAAGTCGACAAAATATAAAATAAAAAACTAATATAAATTAGTCGCCAATACGCATTAAATCATAAGAATAGAATTACACTTTAGGACATATCATTAAGGAATTCTTCGAAGTGGTAATAATTTTTCGATAACAAATATTTTTTTAATTTATACTTGAAAGTATTTATTGATTTAAGATCTTTTAGGTCTTGCGGTAATTTATTGTAGAATTTCAGGCCGTAGTAGTTTGGATTGTTTTTGATTTTATTAATTGAAATATTGGGGATCACTAACTTTGATTTTCCGCGAGTGTCGTAACTGTGAATGTTACTATGAGTTAGAAAGTTACCCTCAGCAAGTTCAATATGCAAAATTGTGTGATAAATATACACACAATTTAGATTTAGTATTTTATTGTTAATAAAGATATCTTTACAAGATGTTCTATTTGATAATAAAAATATATTTCTGACCGCAGTTTTCTGTAATTTGAAGACTCGTACGGCCATAGGCGAGCAAGTAAGCAGGGTTCTAATTAATAACTATCTGTACGGAAATATTATATACTAGGGGTACGTTCAAAAACCTTACTCTGGAGTACTGAGTATACACTATAACGTTCAAATACCAAAGAGTATACTCTGAGAGTTTTCCCTATGTGCGTTCATAAATTCAGAGTGCGTACTCTAGAGTTTACTCTTCGTACTCTGTAAAACTAGTAGGGTAAGAAAGGTAGCTGTCAAGAAGCGCTAGATGTTAATCTGTTATTATAAATTATTAATACAAATGCAATGGATATTAATGTAGTTGATTTCAAATTTATTGGGGTGATAGAAGGCGCAATAGTTTTACTAGAGAAAAAAAAAATAAAAAATAATGTACATTATATAAAATCCAGTTCACACAAATATTATTCACATACCAGTAAATATAAAATATGTTTTGCTACCACATCAAGCAAGAAACATATAATTTCTTTCATTCGTATTCAAATTTAAAAGTAAGGTTGCGATATTGTTTGTCAAAATCAAAGTACGTAACTAGAAACGTTCAAAAACTTCTAAAACCTCAATCATGTGATCATGCTCAACCTAGAGTATACCTATACTCTTTACACTAATTTTTGAACGTACCCTAGGCCAGTCTTAAAATCCTCGCTCTACAAACTCGGAATTCAAATGGCGTCTATGGCGGTTGTGATACTCATAACAAACCTAGGTACATACATATGTTAAAAGCTATTTTGCGCCACCGTTCACTTAAGTGTAAGTGTAACTTACTTCCATAGCAACAAAATTCGTAAGTTTTTGATAACATTTATTATTTTTCCTACGACCACTGTTAAAAATAGTATTTTTAACGGTTGCTTAGCAAGTTAAAAATAACAGTTTATAACACAGTAAATACTTTTATCTACAACTATTGAAATATCTGTACATTATACGTGTGATACTACATATAATATACTACTCATATTACACAAGTGTAATATGAAATGTCATGATACACGCTACACTTTTCTGTAATAAATAGGGCATATAATTTAACACATAATATTTTATTAAACTGTTAATTTATTAATAACACATTTTTTATTATAAATATCAATATATATGCTTATAAAAGTATAATAAATACAATTTGAAAAGTTATTTTGACATTTAAGGCTACTGTGGCGCCATCTGTTGAGCTATATATGAACTACTCACACCTAACTGAATATTTAACAAATAATATCAGATTTTTTATATGCCTGATAGTTGTAGATAAAGTATAGTATTTGACTCGCATAATATGGCTACATTACACGCGGATGATTAAAAATACTCGCTACCGCTCGTATTTTTAATTACATCCTCGTGTAATATAGCCTACATATTATGCTTGTTAAATAATATACTATTAAAACGTTGCCATTGACAACGTGTTAAAAGTAAAAAACAAATTTACTTTTAACACGTCTTATGTTCAGTTGTTCATAACAAATACATCATGACCTGTCATAAATGTCATTCTAATGCTTAGTTTTTATTTACTAATAGGTACATAACTGTGGTCGTAGGAAAAATAGTGTATGATATTTGTGTTAAAAGTGATTTTATTTCGTTCGTGGGGTTTGTTAAACTCTGCTTCGCCTCGTTTCAAACTTCCCCACTCACTCATAACATGTCACTTTTAACACTTATATCATAAATAACTATTATTACCGTTGTCAATGGAGTTATAGAAATTAACTATCCTACTAGCAAGCTAATTATGAAAATCATACTAATTTCATATACATTTGGTCGTCTAGGAACAAGCAAAATTTGCTATAAAAAGTTTCAAATAAATAAAACTGAACTGTCATGTGAACTGTCACATTTTACAACTATTTTAACATTATTTGAAGTTAATTGCTGCTGTTGGCGCGAAAAATATAATAAGCGACTAGAAATTTAAGTTCTTAATACAATTATTCTCTTACGGTAACGTAAACTTCGCAAACTCCACCTCAGTTCATACCTCCTCGAAAGGTAAATTGATTTTTTGTCGAAAAACTTAAAGTATTTTTGAGGTTATGTCCTATAAACATATGAATATTATGGATAGAAATCTTGAAGATTCTCTATTTGAATTATCAGTTTTATAAATAGTGTGTAAAACATACATTACTAATGTAAAATTAATTACATCGTTTGCAAGATACTATCTAAATTGTTTTAAAGTATGCACACGTAACGCTAATGTTACAATTAGAAAAAAACCTCTACTCGAAATAGGATTATATGCAAATTTTTCCTCCTTCATGCAAAAAATCGATTGTGTATGTCACTCATTGCGTTTTACAATTTTAATCGACCATGTCATCCAATGCAAATAAAATAGAATTTCGTTATAAAATTTCGTGTGATGTAATAATCGTTTAGACGCATAACTGACCATAAAAGTGAAAATTAGAATTGTATAATCTTTTCTTCACCAAAATGAAATATTTGCGGGAGAAATTTTTCTGTGTAATTAAAGTTACATTTTATAAAAATGTTATTCAATTCTTTGTCTCTGTGAGAAGCAAATTCATTATTACACTTTTATAAGAAAATGAGAAATTTTCTGAGTGGATGTTATCTTTACAAAGATGTTATAATTAAAAGTGCATCTTAATTAAATAAGTCAGTAATTCTTTTCATAATTTCACTAATGAATTACAGAAGTTTTATAATAGAATTAGAAGGTAGCTGTTCATAAGGTATTCATTTAAAATTTGCTTCAGATATAAAAATAGAATATGTTCTACTGACATCGTATAGTAGAGCAAATTTTATTCACTTTTGCTATTTCTAACAATTTTAAGATAAAATAGTAATTTTTTTTATAATTATAAAAATCTTTTGCAATATTCTGAGATATTAATAGCCGTAAAATAATATAATTAATATAAATGAGTAAATAATATATAATTAAACTCACTTCTAATATTTAATGTTTTTTAATAAAAATATGGATAACAAGTATAAAATTAAAAAAAAAAGGATTATATAATTTATAAAATTTAAATTGTTTTAGAAAACAATTAATTTTTAAATATTAAGGTTATTAAACAAGAGAATTTTAATTAAAAATGATTTAATTTATGAGTTTAATATTTTCAAAATTATTTTATCAATTACACAATATTTTCATTTCAATTTGTATATAACGGCGAAGCAAATTTAATTACTTACTCATGAAAACTTTTAAAAAAGCTTTTATAATTTTAATTATTTGCAGTATTTTTGTCCATGGTGTAAACGAACGTGTAAATGTATTGAATTATGCATATTAAAATCATGCTTAAAAGGTATGACATTACAATTGTTTTGTTTAATAATAATTTCTTTAAATTATTAGTTGTTGAAGTTGTTAAATGCATCCTACAAACATTTTCTCTTTCTTCATATGGAAATATAAAAATATTTACATAAATAAATATTAAATAATATTAGCAATAACAATGTTACTAATCTCCTCTTATTACAATAACATTAATCATTACGCGTATTTCAAAATCATAAGTCAATATTTGTTATCTTTTATGAATGGTGAAACGTTTAATTATAATATTCATTATGTAAATTTTGATGCGTGGTCTAAATTTATTCAAAATATCTTTGATTGAGAAATATGTTCAACATCTTAAATTGTTTAACTGTATCCAACATTGTTTTATGTATTTATAATTGAATTATTTTAAGATAAAATGTTTTAGTTTCACTTCCTTATTATATTATATAATTTCCAATATGTTACAATTTGCATGTAACAAATAATTACGAAATCATGAATAAAAATTAAGGAAGTATTTATACATCTCATTAATAAATAATTTAAATTATAAACTAATATAGCAGTATTTTCTTCTTTATGTATTTTTTTAGAGATATAGAGTGTTGACACTATACCACAGAATAGTAACTATTCTATGACCATACTTTAGAATTTGTTGTCATAATCGCTCTACATATTTTTAACTTTTCTCAATAAAAATTAAATTGAGATAATTTATTGATGATAAGAATTTACTCTTATCGTAATTCATTGTTTTTATTTTTTCCTATAAAACTATAACACTGCTCTTTTACAATAAATAATAATTGTTACGACTTCAATATGCGTCAGTTCTATAAAAAAAGTTTTAATGTTTGGAAATTTTTTCACACTTGAATGTTTGTAATTGAACGTGTAATTCTATATTTAACGGCATTAACTTCTTGTTTTAGATGTCCGTAAGCACAGTGAGTTCAGCAACACGTCAGTTCCGGCGATCGCCTAGCTCTATTTTATCTTCAGACAGTGATATTCGATTTACTAGGAAGAATTTAAGCCCAGGAACAAGATGTGGATGTTGCATCATCGCCCTATTTTTGCTGTTTCTTCTCTTAGCTGCTGGAGCCCTATATGTAGCATGTAAGTGAAAATAATACATAAATATAGTAGATGTTTGTTCGGGACTTTGAAAGTGAGGTTAGATTTACAGACTGCCTTGTTTATTAAAAAAAATCGATGCTATTGTTGAAAATACAGGTTATAAAAGTAAGTTTACATTTGTTTTGTTGTAAGTCTTTTGTTTCAACTAATGGATCAAGTTTAAAACAAAACTTTAGTAGGTATGTCTGAGAGACACTAAGATTTCTCTTGTTGTCTTGCTGGGTGCATTCTTTAGCAGAAAGTTGTTCTGTTCTTGTTCTATTTGTGGAGATACGATTGCTGAAAGTATTTCTACCTTCAAGAGTTTATTAGGTATTCATTTATTCCGATGTGTTGGTTAGGTAAGAAAATATGTCACTTTTTGTACTTTTAAAGGAGGTGGATCTACTTGACACTAAATTTCAAGCCTAATCTTAATTATTTTAGAGTATTGTAGACTTCTATGTTTGCAACTGCAATGCGTTTGTAATAGAAAGTATGAAACCGTAACGGATTATTATTTGATTGTAAAGAAATTATATGCATGAATGATGGTTGCAATCAGAAAAGAAATAAATTTTATAATAATAGAAAATTATTTTTTGAAAGTAACTATAAAAAATATTCAATTTTACGGTAATTACATTTTATATAAGAAAATATTCAATCAAGAAAAAAAAATATTGCACATAATTGATTCTCCGCAATAAATACATACATATGTGAATAAGTATAAAATAAAAATATATTTGAAAGGTGCATTCTTCAAATGTAGATATTTGAATTTTGTAATAGACTTTAAAAAGAAATTTGAACTTGATATAATTAAATATGAATAATTATGTATATATGCATATTACTCTAATTAATTTATGTTTGTTTGTATAAAGATTTAATTAAAATTAAATTACTGCAACATTTAAGTTAAATAGTTGCAGTTTACTAAAGTTAAATGAGATATAAAATTTATTCTCAAAGTTTTAAGTACTTTTATTCCGTTTAATTTAACTGTTAGTAACTTTGCAATTAGACACAATTAACAATAACAAAGTGATCACAAGATAATTAGCATCTTCATCTTGTTGTGTAACACTTTTGCATTATATTTCCATGTTAGCTAACTGTTTAGGTTGTACATAATTAACAATAATGTAGGAATTGAAGAATACACTAAAGCCTACATAAGTGATTCACTGTTGCACAAACTGCAAATGTTTCCTACAAATTTTGTAATATATGAAGGAGTATGTATATTTTTACTTTCTAAGCCTTGGATATTGTTCTTGAATTTTGATAATGAAGGTTAGAGTAGTGCTTGATTAGAGTTATTGTTGTAAGAAAAACAAAATTCACACGAATTGTCAACAAGTGAACTTTTGTTTTTCAGTTCATTGTTATTCTTCCGGAAATTACTCTATTAACTAGTTTTTTTTTTTTGCAAAAATCTGTTTTCCCTTTCATTTTAAATGGCAACAATTATGAATTTCCTGAATTGTGAAACGAATTTAAATATTTAACTGTTAATTATCATATCCTAAACATATTCTACGAAGGAAGGATATGCCAATTTTATATTTTTTGAAATAACATGTAATTTTCAAATTTTTATCTAACGTGTTAAGGCCAGATTTGATTTGTGATAACTATGTACTTTTTTATTTCATTCTGAATATAAGAAATTATTTTCTGCTTTACATTTTTTTATTTAGCTTATTAACGTTCATTTTGTTTTGTTTTGACCTAATTTTTACTATGTTAACTTGTTATGGATAGTATTTAATTATGTGGTAACTAACATTCCAGTTTATTTTTCAAATAATGACTTTAATTCAAACATATGTTGTTTTAAAATTGATATGGTGTGCAAATTGCGTAATTGGTTGTACATTTAAATTTAAAATTAGTAATTACAGATATATTAACCTACTCAAAATATAAGGTTGCATTTACAAAAACAGATGTTTGTACACGTAAGTAAACATAACCTTAAATTAATTAATTAATCTAGTTTTGCTCAGCATTCGAGATTTCAATGGCTTTTACTTAGTAAAGAGAACAATCAATGATGAAATCGTATTTATTCGTAACATTTTAACTGCACCTGTGAAAGTAACATCACTGGTATGAATTTAGCGACATTTGCTCGACGACCTTGACTGATTCAGACATTCACCGCTATGAAGTACGCGTCACTTGAATTCCATCAACTTTTTTATTTTTACATAGATTTTTACAGCTAAACCAGTCATACTGTATTTATTGTGTTCTTAACAAATTCTTAGTGCACTGTATACAATTTATTTCAATTATATTATTAGATTTTCAGGCAAATAAATTCTGACAGATTAAGAACTCAAAAATTATAAGATTTTCTCACGCTTTTCATGCAGATGTCAACGAATTAGAATTGTTTTATTCATTTGTTTTCTATTCTCATCATTTATTATAACAATTAAATAGAACCATTGTTAAATTAGAGCAAGTTGTCGCTTTTTGTTTTTGTTATTTATAAATTTGATTTTGATTACAATAGTGAGAAAGTAATTATAATGTAATAAAAATTTAGATCACAATTTAGTCTTATTTAATTAGATATTAGAGATAGTTAAATTACATTAAAAAGTTTCTATTAAAATTATTTGGAACTTTTGTTATTAAATAGTGTTAAATATAAAAATGCATTGTATGTTTTTATTAATTACATATGTAATTATTTCTGTATAGTTGCACTCTACTAATTTAACAACTGTAGTTATCTATGTAAATGTAAGATGATGACTATTTTAATTCTAAGTATATTCTGTGGCCTTAATTTGAACAAAAAGAAATTAAATATGAACTTTGAAAGAAAGTGTCGAATCATAGTGAAATTACAAACTTAAGTATCATTTACTGATGTTAGATAAGGTTTTTAATTGTTGAATTTATTATTAAAATATCATTTTTATATTTATATGTTTATTTTTAGCTATTAACGATTTTAGTTATTGAGATACTAAATGTCAAATCAATTTATTTAAATTTTTTTGTTAATAGTTTTTTGTAAGACGTCATTGTTATAAAAAAAATCCTTGTTTAGATACTTTTAAAAGTAGAGCAAAAAATTTAATTGTATTATTTTCTTCTCCATCTAAACTTTTAATTACAAATTTCTATTTAAAATGTTGCCTTTAAAGTAATCAATTGTTTAAAATATATTCGAATTAATTTTAATTCATGTTTGAAGTTTAACAATGGAAATTGGAACGACATTCAATTGTCAAAACAACATAATAAGAACATCTGTTTTATAATTGCATATAAATAGTTTTGATTATTTATTTTAATCCAGTTACAATGTGTACATATGCAGTTCATTTAATGAAACTATCTTTTATATTATTTATTGAACTGATATTTTCTGTTACATTTTAAATATGTATGACTGTAATTTCTACGTAGCAAATGTAAAATTATCACTGTATAAACGATATTTAATGGCCGTAATTTCCTATCCGTTATTTTATGCTCGATTCCGCCTTATTTCAATAAAAGAGGACGGTCTGACTAACGAATACATATTAATTATAGAAAGTTCCAATGCATATCCAGCTATTTACTTAATATAATTCTCATTTGCGTCCAGCGACAGATTCTATGCTCAAAGGCTTTAGAAATCTACCTCACGTTTATCAAGAAAGTGTATAAAACGTACAAAACTCTAATTAAATAGAACGCATCAGAAGTAGGTCGCAAAATTTATCTGTCTCTCTCTTTGCAGACACGTTTTTCAAGCCAGGGCCCTTGGAAGATCAAATCTTCCGGGCGATGTTCAGGGTGGTAGATGGCGATAACTTCACTCCGGACTTAGCTGATCCTGCCAATGAGAATTTTAGGTCGCATTCGCAAGACTACAAACAGAGGCTCAATTCGTTGTTTAAACAAAGCGATTTGAGCAATAAGTTTGTTGATACTGAAGTTTTAGCACTTGATGGGTAAGTGTTTATCTTTAATTTTTACGTTTTGTTTAACCTAAATTTACAAATGTAAAAGGTGTGGGGACAAAATTTTGTTTTATTTATAAACACCAACGTTTAACCCATAAATAAGTAGGTGACTACCTTTTCCGGATCTCATGTAATTCAGAATGAGTGAATCATCTTCCACACTTAGCGTAGGTCAGAAATATTTACATAATTATACCATTTTCAAAAAAAAATTCTAAATCTTAACCATATGCTTTTTATTTCTATAAAAAGAAATTCTAAGTAGGACATTTCATAATAGTCCGGTCAAATCTCTCTGTAATTTTCGAATATAAAAAATAAATACCAACTGTCTATTATACTTCTAGGAATAAAAGTCAAGTCTTTTGTTATATTCAATCAGTTAAATACTTTTATATAATCTTTTAAACAATGTAATATCGTGTAACATATTCCGGCTTCGTAAGTAATCACGAACCGTGACAATACTTAATGTTTTGGAACTATTTTTTGTATGAACGCAACCGTTTATTTCCAGAAACGAAGGAAAAGATTTAATAGTCCACTTCAACGTTTTAATGGATCCTACGGTCGTAGTAGAACCTCAAGAAATTGAAGATATTTTATATCAAGAAATATCATCAATTAAATCTCCGTTCTTACAAAATTTGACTATCGACGCATCAAGTTTAGATGTTCAGAGATATAACGGAGCTACAACGACATCTACAACATTACCATCTACAAAAACATACGTCACACCCGCTTCCACTAACCGACCTCCTCCTCCACGACAATGCACACCAATAAAATTAAAATATTGTTCGAGATTACCGTACAATGTGACTACCTACCCGAATATTTTGGGCCACAAATCCTTAAGAGATGTGGAAGAGGATATGATAAGTTTTAGAGAATTAGTAGATGCGGAATGCTACAGACAAGCTTACGATTTTGTGTGCCAAGTTCTTCAGCCTGGTTGTATTAAAAGTAAACCGGAAGATCTGCCCATTTTGCCGTGTAGGAGTTTCTGCAGAGACTTTATGACTGGATGTGGGAGTCGATTGTTACCAAAATTAAAGGAACATCTTGATTGTAATCGGTTTCCAGAGTTTTCGGGGCCTGGACTGTGTAAACCGAAACCAGGTGGGTTATTTCTCATTTTCAATCTTGTCAATGCCTTATATTTGAGAAGTCCTGAGTAATTTCAAATAATGATTTAATGTTTATCATTTTGTGATTACATCTTTATGTCATTACGAAATTAGAATTTTTTTGAAACATTTTTATTGACAAATTTCTTTCTGTCCTTGAAGAAGATTATTTCTAAGATTTTTATAATAATTACGCATTATTAAATTAAAATTTTATTATAGTAGTAATCTTGGCCATTATTTTTCTTACGTGAACGTTTTCAGGTTTCTGTTAAAATATGTAGACACAATTTTCTCCGTGTGTTATAGGTTAAATATTTATTTTTCTCTTAAACCAAACTTTCTACTGCCAGGTCATTGTGAAAATATTAGTTTAACTAAAAAACTTTAACCTTTAACATTTCTTTAGGCGAGACTTAATAAGCGTAACACTTTGCACAATAATTTCGTCGGTTAATTTCTTTTTTGCAATTATCGTTAATTTCGTTAAGCTGTGTAATGAATGCTTCTATCTTTTAATCTTGCATCTGATAAGTGATCATTTTTGAGAATTTTTAAACAATAGTGTCCTAATTTTTGAAGAATAATCATCTGTAGAATACAAAATCATGCATAAAGAATTTGGATCATGTTCTTTTGTATTATATGTTAATGTGTTTTTAAGGCGTAACCATAAGAACATTCACTAACCATGACACCAACATAATTGACGAAAATAATTAATGAACCGAAATTAACAGAAAATAATTGTTAATCTCTTGCATAAATTTAATAATTAATAAATCCCAACTAAAAAATTGATAATTATAATAGCAAATAAAGAAGTTATACTTTTCATTTTACACAACTGTACGACTAGATGTATAGATGTTCTTTGAATGATATAAGTGATTGACACTTACAATTTTTTTTCAGAGTGCGTGCAAGAATTACAACAACGCGCACTTTCAAATCGCATATGTGATGGTGTAGTGGACTGTCAAGACTTGGCAGACGAAAAGTCCTGCAATTATTGTCCTGAAGGATACGTCCATTGTGGTCTTGGCAGGACTTGCGTACCAGCCAGCAACAGATGCGATGGAAAAGTTGATTGTCCGGACGGAAGTGATGAACGGGCTTGTTGTAAGTGAACATTATTACACATTTTAATTAAATGATTTATTAGAAAGAGTAACATAAATTATAAATACGAAAAAAATGAAAAATGAAAGTAATATGCACAAACAATTATTTAAATAGTTAAATGAAAGTTGTTGTTTATTTAATTAAAGTAGAACATTGATAAAAATCAATTTTACGACTTGTATTAGTGTTATTAGCATTAAATACTTTCACATTGTTTTATTGTATGACCAAGCTTTTCTTTTTGTATTTCTGTGATTAAATTTAATTTGGAGTAATATTTTGTTGATAATAAGTACTGCTAGAGGTTTTGAATGCATCAAGGATACATGGCTATTATTAAAAACCAATTATTTCTAACATTTCCACGTTCCGGCAAATCGTGCTCCTTTCTATGTATTGATTACCACGAACTATTTTAAACCTCCTGATTATTTTGATTGTAATAATTAGTTTACACTTTCTTGAAAGTAACTTTTCCTTAGTGAGTATCGCGCCCACGATTGCCAACGTAACAAAGCTGAAATTCGTGACACCACACCTTCCGCAGTACCACAACGAAGGGTACGTGGTCTTCAACGAGAAAGGTCAGGTTGGTAAACTTTGCACGGAAAATGTGAACGCCATGCCCAAGAACAAGACTGAGGTGGTGTTGAATACTGTGGCTACAAGTCTCTGCAACACTCTCTCCTATCAGTGAGTTTGAAAATTATCTTTGCATGAGCATAATTGCATGTTTGCATGCGGATTGTTAATAGAAAATGCTTTTGCTATGTTTAACACATAACGAATTATTGAATTGTATAATATAATCGCCTCGTTCCGAATACATCTGCAGCTAATTTTATTTGTGAAAATCAATTTTCTGGTACTAGTTTGTTTGCATAACATACTTAAATGTTTAGAAAACAATCACTTAATAAAATAGTTTCTTTTTGCCATTTTATCCATAATAATGTTCAGCAAAAACTAATTTAAATTTTAAACAATAAAAATGTAAACATCATGACACATATACCTACATATATTTTTACATCAATGAAACGGATATGGGACACATAAAATAACGAAAGAGAAAACGTTATTTATTACTAACATTTTTAATGTCACAAAAAAGATGTTAAACTGTTATATCTAATAGATAAGCACTAGTGAATAGTTTTTAACATAGACACATAAAACATACAATAGCTTTATAGTACTTCATGACACATATTCTTTACTTTAATGTTGTAAATTAAAATGATGCATTTCTGTTGTAAATAACATTAACACTTCTTAAATTGCACATTAAGAAAACTAAAGGTGAAAGAAAGATTTTAACTGAAAAAATATTAAGAGGAATAAACTTCCAGAAAAATGACTTCAGTTTCCGTTGTGGAAGATGAAGACCAAAACATTCCATATGTAAAAATGAAAGATCCGACAGCATCTGAAATAACTTTCGTCCGTACTCCTTGCCCGTCAAAACAAGTTCTTCGAGTTGGTTGTTCCGACATAGAATGTGGCTTCCAAAGTGTTTATGGAAACGGCGGTATGCAAATCTTGAATAAAATGGCGGGACATGGAGATTGGCCCTGGCATGCCGCTTTATTCAAAGAAGATGTTCACGTTTGCGATGGAACACTAGTTTCTTCAGACTGGCTCATCACCACAGCTAGCTGCTTCCAAGGGCAACCAAAAGCTGAGTGGACGGCTAGGCTGGGAACTGTTCGCCTTGCAAGTACCTCCCCCTGGCAACAAGAACGGAGGATTGTTGGTTTGGTCAAATCGCCGGTAGAGGGCAGCACCATAGCGATGGTTAAACTGGAGGAACCGGTGCATATGTCCGATTTTGTCAGGCCGATATGTTTACCGAAAGAAAAAACGGCTGTTTTAAGCAGTAACATGTCTTATTGTAATACTTTAGGATGGGCCAGAAATAGAGAACAATTACAACGAGTGCAAATCAAAGTTATAGAAATGGATAAATGTGAAAATGTTAGCATCACAACAGTTAATAGTTTGTGTACAGAGGCCACATATACCAGGGACGATTGCAACGTAAGTAAACAATAATAATTATAAAAAACTGTATAACACACATATAACTTATTTATTCAAAATTTAATGTAGCTAGCACATTACCTTTCGCCTCTTTATACTTTTAATATTCTAATTACTTCTCTAGTTTCATTCTTAACTGACATGAATCAAATTTAATGTGTTCATTTTATAATTTTTCTTTGTTTAATTGCATATATTCTTTTAAAAGTACTAATAGTCTTATGAATGATTTCGGCTCTGTTAAAATGTGAGCAGTAAATTACTGGAATTAGGTGAATAAAATTGAAAATTGTGTAGGAGGAGGAGCTAGCGGGAAGTCCAATGCTTTGCCTGCTTCCGGACGGGGTAAGATGGTCTCTAGTAGGTGTCAGCAATTGGCGAATCGCTTGCTCTAAAGCAGGAGTCGAACGTCCAAGAATGTACGACAAAATTACTTCAAACGTTGATTGGATACATCAGACAATCAGTGCCATTGCGTGAACCAAACGTTCAAACTCAAAATGACTGTGCCACCGTTCGGTGTTTGTGTAACGACAGATACTAATACATATTTAAAAACTGAACAGAGAAAAACTTCTAACACGATAGTGATATCAAAGATATTAATTGTTTATGTATTTAATTGTAAGATATTTTGTATTAGATGTAATTTTTTAATAAATGACTGTTGAGTTTATTTTATTGCCAATTCTTATTTATTTAAAAAGAAAAAAGAGAAATGAAAGTAAAGCTAAATTTGAAAATAAATATATTTCTAGTCTAGAATTATAAAAATTGTTAAATGGCGCCTAATTTTAATTATTTATTTATGGATGAATTAGTTTAATGGCTGTTAATTAATTTTATTAGAATTGTTTATTATTCGTATTACTAATTTAAATTCTAATTTATTTATTAAAACGTAATAATTTTTTGAATAATAATTAAATTTTAAAATAAAGGCGTAAAATCTGAATCAACCGGTTCTTTCCCTCCAAAACTAAACTGGTCTACTGGATTTCCAGCAAGACGAAGTACGGACTCGACCATTGCTCAGATTGATAATGGAAGTATTTGCCTTCCTGAAGAGCGGCAATACACATCCACTTAAAGTGCTCCTTCAAAAACCTAGAAAAACCACTCAAAAACTACACTAAATCTCAAAAAAATCATCAAACAGAAAGTGCTGTGAATAAAGTGATCAATAAATTTAATTTTTATTAATAGTGTTGATTGAGAATTTTATTTTAATCTTGTGGTGCAATGCATGACCACGAAAAATCGTCTTGTTTTCTTGTGTTTGATGATGGAACAACACTCCCTGGAAAATCTTTTGGAGCAGAAGTCGAAGCTGATGGCGAAGTCGGTAGGTTAAACAACACGTGGTTGTGGAATGTTTTTGGAATCGATAATACACATTAGACGTCTAGACCAAACAATTATTGAAATCAACTATGAAACAAATTTAATATCTTGCCAATTGACTTTACCTTAATTTTAATTTGCTTTGACTTTATAGGTTAGAATAAATAATTAGCAGTTCTATAAACAAAAATAATTTTAGATGAATTGTTGTAGTATAAAGACTATCATAAGTAAAATATGAATTAAAATAAATAAAATTATTTTGGTAAATTACATATATCCATTATTTTTGGCATGCTAAGTAAAATAAAAAATAAAACTTTGCAATTGTTGCGTACATAAATATAATCTAATATAAATACTATAAATTTGAATGTTCATTTTTATTAAAAGGAACTTTATATAAATATAGTTTATTTTGCATACCGTCATATGAAAACATGCATTTCTTGTATAAATTATTTTGTGATAACAAATTATATATATATATTTAATATATTTGTTTTTAAGAGTTCGAAATAATTTAACATTTTGCTAAAATATATTTTTAAGCGAATATGTTTTTACAAATATAAGTAGAAAATAACAATTATTTTAATTGTTATAATTTGTTTTTCAAATATAAATTGTGTTTATATGTAACATAACAGTTTGTTTACGTTTTAAATCCATATTTGGGTCTGTTATTTTGTTACGAGCAAATTATAATAAATATATGAAAAATAATGTTTTTTATACTTGTTATTTTTTGTAGTATTTCAAACCGGTATGGTGGGTTACCCCGAATCTCTAACCGATCCATCATATCACGCTCAAATTATTATTCTTACATACCCACTAATCGGCAACTACGGCATTCCGGATGACCAGAAAGATGAACATGGTTTGCCCTAGTAAGCATTTCCACAATAATACAAAACACCTGTGTCTAACAATAGTTTTATAGCTGGTTTGAATCTCATCGTATTTGGGCAGCGGGTCTCATTGTTGGGGATGTTTGTGAAGAACCGAGTCATTGGCGACAAGTGAAGACTTTATCACAATGGATGAAGGAGCAAAATATACCTGGAATTTGTGGTATTGACACTAGGGCCTTAACAAAAAAGATAAGAGAAAGAGGGTCTATGTTGGGAAGAATTGTTCAAAAACTACCTGTTGGCAATGATTTAAAGCCCTTTCACGATCCTAATAATAGAAACTTGGTCGCCGAAGTTTCCGTGCAGGTTCGTAAAAATAAATCAATCACAACTTTATTCTAATTTTATTTTTTAAAAATACATATTACGGAAATGTTTTCTTATCAGTTAAATTTACAAAAAATGTTATGCAGGTCAATGCCAGATAAACTCAAAATAAAAATTTTATGGTTAAAGATGAATTGATAAAAACAACACAAATATTATCTTTTTTTCAGAAACCCGTAACTTACAATCCAAACGGTTCTCCCCGTATTTGCGCAATTGATTGTGGATTAAAATACAATCAAATTCGTTGTCTTTTGCGTCGCGGTGCCCGTGTAGACGTCGTACCATGGAATCACAAGCTCAACGTCGCCGATTACGATGGCCTGTTTTTAAGCAATGGACCTGGCAATCCTGTCATGTGCAACGAAACTATTCAAAACATACAACGAGTTATGAATTCTGATATTATTAAACCTATTTTTGGTATTTGTTTAGGACATCAACTGCTTTCTAGTGCTTCCGGGTGCTCTACTTTTAAAATGGCGTAAGTAAAATATTCAGTATTTTATTTAGGGACTCGAGCAAGAAATATCTATAAAAAAAATTCTCTCCAATTTAAATCAATTTTATTTCGAGTTCGCGTCCTTCGTTTTCGGAGATTTTTAATTCATTAAACTAGAAATTATATTTTTATTCAGATATGGAAACCGCGGTCACAATCAACCTTGTATTCATCACGGAAGTGAAAGATGCTTTATGACTTCTCAAAATCATGGATTTGCCGTTGATGCTAAAACTTTACCCATCGGTTGGCAACCATTGTTTACCAACGCTAATGACAATACAAATGAAGGAATTGTTCACAATACTTTACCATATTTTAGCGTTCAATTTCATCCAGAACATACCGCAGGACCTCAAGATCTTGAGTGTCTTTTTGATGTTTTTATTGACGTTGTTAAAAAATTCTCAAACACTACTTCAGTTAATATTAGTGACATGATCAACCAGAAATTGTTATACGTACCAAAAGTTCCATACGATTTGAGTATTCCTAAAAAAGTTTTAATAATTGGTTCTGGTGGTTTGTCTATTGGACAAGCCGGAGAATTTGACTATTCTGGTTCGCAAGCTATTAAAGCTTTACAAGAAGAAAACATACAAACAGTTTTAATTAATCCTAATATCGCTACAGTTCAAACATCAAAAGGTTTAGCAGATAAAGTATATTTTCTTCCTTTAGTTCCGGAATATGTAGAACAGGTTATTAAAGCAGAAAGACCTGGAGGAGTTCTTTTAACCTTTGGTGGTCAAACCGGTTTAAATTGCGGCGTAGAACTCCAAAGAGCTGGAGTCTTCGAAAAATACGGTGTTAGAATTTTGGGAACACCTATTGAAGCAATTATTGACACTGAGGACAGAAAAATATTCTCTGAAAGAATATCTGCTATCGGAGAGAAAGTTGCACCAAGTTGCGCTGTTTATAGCGTTCAAGAAGCTTTAGATGCAGCTGAAAAATTAGGATATCCAGTCATGGCAAGGGCAGCGTTTTCTTTGGGAGGTTTAGGCTCAGGTTTTGCCGATAATAAAGAAGAATTAAAAACGTTAGCGCTTCAAGCGTTAGCACATTCCAGTCAGTTAATTATCGATAAATCTCTAAAAGGTTGGAAGGAAGTTGAATATGAAGTTGTAAGGGATGCATACGATAATTGCATAACTGTTTGTAACATGGAAAATGTTGATCCTTTGGGTATTCATACTGGAGAATCTATTGTAGTTGCCCCCAGTCAAACCTTATCAAACAGAGAATATAATCTGTTGAGAACAACAGCAATAAGTGTTATTCGGCATTTTGGAGTTGTTGGAGAATGTAATATACAATACGCACTTAACCCACACGCTGAAGAATACTACATAATCGAAGTGAACGCTCGATTATCCCGTAGCTCAGCTTTGGCGAGCAAAGCAACCGGCTACCCACTTGCCTACGTCGCAGCAAAACTAGCCCTTGGAATACCTTTATCAAAAATTAAAAATTCCGTAACGGGTCAAACTACAGCTTGTTTTGAACCCAGTTTAGATTACTGCGTGGTCAAAATCCCGCGATGGGATTTGAGCAAATTTTCACGAGTCTCAACAAAAATTGGCAGCTCCATGAAAAGTGTAGGAGAAGTTATGGCTATTGGACGAAAGTTTGAAGAAGCATTTCAGAAAGCGTTACGAATGGTAGATGAAAATGTAAACGGATTTGATCCATATTTACGCGAAGTAGATGATGAAGAATTAAAAGAACCAACGGATAAAAGAATGTTTGTTGTTGCCGCAGCACTTAAAGCTGGTTATACAATAGATAAATTGTATGATTTAACAAAAATAGATAAATGGTTTTTACAAAAAATGAAAAATATTATTGATTATAAAAAAATCTTAGAAGCAATTGATCAACATAGTTTAAAATTCAATGATTTGTTAATAGCTAAACAGTTAGGATTTTCTGATAAACAAATCGCTGCATCTTGTAAAAGTACCGAACTTGCTGTGCGAAAACAAAGAGAAGAAACCGGTGTTTTACCGTTCGTTAAACAAATTGATACAGTAGCTGCCGAATGGCCGGCAACCACAAATTATTTGTACATTACATACAATGCAACTGCTCATGATTTAGAGTTCAATGAAGAACATACAATGGTTCTTGGTTCAGGCGTGTATAGAATCGGTAGTTCTGTCGAGTTTGATTGGTGTGCAGTAGGATGTCTTCGAGAATTACGTAAACTGAAGAGAAAAACAATTATGATCAATTACAATCCCGAAACTGTTAGTACAGATTATGATATGTCTGACAGATTATACTTCGAAGAAATTTCTTTTGAAGTTGTGATGGATATCTATAATTTAGAAAATCCAACTGGTATAATTTTGTGCATGGGTGGACAACTTCCAAATAATATTGCAATGGATCTACATAGGCAACAAGCTAGAATTTTGGGTACATCTCCTGAATCAATAGACGGAGCAGAAAATAGATTTAAATTTTCTCGCATGTTGGACAGAATTGGAATTTTACAACCCAGGTGGAAAGAACTCACAAATTTAAAATCTGCAGTAGATTTTTGCGAACAAGTCGGTTATCCGTGTCTAGTAAGACCATCTTATGTTTTAAGTGGTGCTGCAATGAATGTAGCGCATTCTAATCAAGATTTGGAAACTTATTTGAATGCAGCAAGTGATGTTAGTAAAGAACATCCCGTGGTTATTTCCAAATTTATTTTGGAATCAAAAGAAATTGATGTAGATGCAGTAGCTTGTGATGGAGTGATACTGTGTATGGCAGTTTCTGAACATGTAGAGAATGCAGGAGTGCATTCGGGAGATGCTACTTTGGTTACACCTCCTCAAGATATCAACGCGGAAACTTTAGTAAAAATTAAAAATATTGTAAAAGCCATAGCCGCTTCTTTGGAAGTTACTGGACCTTTTAACATGCAACTCATTGCAAAGGTAAAAAAAAAACTTTTAGAACATTCGAAAATCAATTTAAATTTATTTTTGTAGGACAACGATCTAAAAGTAATTGAATGCAACTTAAGAGTATCTAGATCATTTCCATTCGTATCTAAAACTCTAGACCACGATTTTGTAGCGATGGCAACTCGTGTAATAATTGGAGAAAAAGTAGAACCTGAGGATGTTCTAACAGGCTGCGGAAAAGTTGGTGTTAAAGTGCCTCAATTTTCTTTCTCTCGTTTAGCTGGTGCAGATTTTATGTTAGGTGTCGAAATGGCTTCTACTGGTGAAGTGGCCTGTTTTGGAGAAAATAGATATGAAGCTTACTTGAAAGCTATGACGAGTACGGGATTTAGCATTCCCAAAAAGAGTATTCTCTTATCTATTGGGAGCTTCAAGGTAAATATCTATTCTTCACAAAAAAAAAACTTTATTGTATTAACTTAAAAATAAACGATACTAATTTACTAATAAAAATCAGTTGTAACATCACAACCAATTTAATAAACTGTTAAATTACAAACAAAAAAAATGTACAATAAGAATATGTTTTATTTCAGCACAAAATGGAATTACTTCCAAGCATGAGGTCTTTACAGAAAATGGGTTATAAGTTATACGCCAGTTTGGGAACTGCTGATTTTTACAACGAACACGGAGTCGAGGTAAGTTTACAATTCTGTACTATCTTTTAATTCTTCATCTTCTTCTAATTGAATAGTTTTCGCACTTAGTGTTTTCGCTGGAGACGAAATATCATTGCTGTGAACATCAGCTTGTATGATCAAATTTTGTGGTTTTGTCTTTTTCTGTGTTACAATCACTACTTCATCTTGATTAGCAAATGACTTTTGTAAATTTCCTAAGTTTAAATTGCTGTTTTCTAAAAATCTAACTCCGGTAAAATTGCGACTTTCTCTATTGTTGTTGTCCACGTGCTTCAAATCGTGTTCTTGTTGTTCGTGTCGACATCTATCGAGGTGTTCATTTATAGTGCGTTTGTGTTTTCTTGCTTCAAGTTCTCCCGAAGGTTCTTCTCCAAGAAGAATAGCGAGGGAAAGAGCGTGTTCTAGTATTATAATAGCGTAGTTGTATGCTTCGTATTGGAAACATTTAGTTGCTACGTCCGTGAAGTGTTGGATGAAAAATTCTAGAGCGCAACGCTTACGATATGCATCAAAATATGGGAGTTGGATCTGAAAAAACAAATTGTAAATGCATTTTTATTTTAAGTAACATTTTCTTACCTCTAAGTCAATAGAGTCAACAGATGCTTTTCGCACTTCTTTGAGATTCTGTAACTTTTCCTTCTTTTGTAATTCAATTTGTTTTCTTAAATTCCTCTTCCATTTAAGTTCCCTATCTTCAGTTTTCTTCGCATTATTCCAAAATGGAGTTTCATTTTCTTGGAACTCATTTGTTTGTTCCATTAATTCATCTTCCGTGTTATTAACTGTCATGAGAGCTAAAGACGGATTTAATAATGCTAGAGAATTAGTTTGAGTCAAAATGCTGTACAGACTTTTAAAATTTAAAGGTGGAAAGAAATTGCCGTTAGTGTACCTTAAATTTCTTAAGGCTGTAATAATATGAGGTATGGGTCTTTCAATAATATCATGAAGTTTAGATTGAGAAATTCGTAAATATTTGCTTGGAAGACTTTCAAATAAATTTCTTTCTCGAACAAAATAATCTGGAAGATGTCCTTTTGATAAATGATTGTAGAGTAACTGCAAAATTTTTATCATCTTTGTTCCTAATCGCTCTTCTGGCCATGTGATATAATTCTTTTCACATTCCCAAAATATTAAATTAAGAATATGATGAGGTAACAGTCCTAATTTTGAGCTGCCTGGTTGCATAAAAGTTTTATATAAAGCTAAAATAAATAAGTAACACCTAACTTGCGAATGTGACATACAAGTTTCCATGTATCTTTCAGCTGCAGGAAAAGATAAACTCCATTCCAATTCTTGGTTTTCGTTGATTCCTCTTTTTGCTACGAACCCTACCGGTAAAACATTTGCCTGTAATGTTCTTATCTTTTTCATCATCAGCTTTGTCGGCCATTGATAAATTCTTCGAGTGACCGGGTCTTGAATTTCTGGTCTAACTCGTATAGGCCATTCGTAAGCTATTTGAGGCCAAGCTGTTGCTACTGTAGGAATGATTTCGTACAAAATTTTATTACCTTTTCGGTCAATTCCATCGCAGTATATTTTTCCTCGTTGTACCATTGCATTTCTAAAAGATTCTTTAGTAAATCCTAGAATGGGATAGAGTGTTTCGTATACATCACCGAAATGTGCAACGAATTCTATAGAGTTGAAGTATTTTTTGATTTCGTAGAAATCTTGAATTTTTTTTCGTTTGGGAGGTTTTCTCCTACCATCTTCCATGAAGGAATCATCACTGTCACTGCTATCATCATCATCAATTATTTTTCGTTCTTTTATTTCTTTTATACAGTAGGCTGGTATACCAGTTATACCTGATACATTTCTATGACTTCTGATTTCGTCTAAAGGTTTTGAAGCCGTTATTCTTCGTAATGTTGTATATCCGTAATCTTCCTGTGATTGTGGTGTTGCTTCTACTTCTTTCTGAATATTTTCTACACTGACAGATTCCTTCATTTTTAATGTAAGCTTAGGTGATGATGTAAATGTAAAACTGTGGGTTCTAAGAATTCTAGTTTTTAAACTAGATCGTTTTTGATCGCTAGGTCTTTTAGGCTCTTGTGGGATTTCTGAAAATGTGAATTGGTTTTCTTTTAAACCAGGAGATGGTAAATTTTTCTGAAATAATCTTTTTCCAGGCAAGGGACTTAATTCGACTTCGGCAAAAGTAACAGATTTTTCTCTAGGTGATGAATCTTCTTTCGAATTCTCTGTTGGAGATTCTTCTTTAGATGTTAACGGTATTTCTTCTTTAGATGTTGATGGTAATTCTTCTTTTGGAGTATGCGATTCTTCGATTTCTTCCTCGGAATTATCTTCATTTTCGTTTTTGCCCACATTTAAAAATTCTTTTTGTCGTAAATGAACGTAGCCTAAAAAATTTTTTTAATAATTTTATATGAAGTATTTAAAAAAATAATAACCTGGATTTAACGCTCGTTCCAGAACTGCTTTATGCACGGGTCCATCAACTGTACTATATTCAGAAGTTTCCCCTTCGTATAATATTTCTATATTATCATGAACTATAAACATTCTTTGGTGCATTAAAGACTCTGATTCAAATTTCTTAGGTCCATGGTACGGTCTGAATCGAACTCTCTCATTAACACCTTCCATTACCGTATCAGGGAGCAAACAATGTTTTTGATAATTTGCTAATTCTCTATTTAATTCAATTTCTCTTTCTGATACTTGGTTTTTCCTCAGTTCTTCCATTTCCCTAAAGTACATGATAAGATTGATTTGATATTTTTATGAAATAATGTTATCAGCTAATATCTATTTCTGTTAATCCGAATTGAATTTTTATTTTCGTGATCTCATTTTTTAAGTATTTTATCTGATTAAAAATGTTTTTGTTGAACAGAAATATTTTAATTATTAGTTATATTGAAAAAGAAATTTAAGGAGCATAATTAAGAAATAATATTTTAAGTAACATACATTGGAAATTATTACTATGTAATTACTATACAGTTAGGTAATTTTTGCTTCCTTTAATTAATGTATCCTTATAACCTTCATACCATATCATAATTAAAATTTTATATAAAAAAGTTTCTATTTTCTTATGAACATAATGCAATACATATTTCATAATTAATTTGTCATGAATCAAGGAGATTTTATATTAATAGTTATAAATAATAGTAACTAATAATAAATGTAAGGAAAGTACAAAAATATTATTATTTACATTTTACATGTTATGTTCATGAGTTTGCTTAGTAATTTAAAAATTTATCAACACCTTACTAACAATGAATAAATATTACTAATACATTTAGATTTATTTTAAAATAACACTCAGTATGTAGTTATACAGTTGTTTAATAGTTTGTTAATATTAGAAATCATACCTTTCAAAATTTTCATAGAACTGCACAGACATTAAAATATTATTTAGTAAAAACATATCTGGTTTTTCATGTAATTCCTTCCGTAATCTATTTACATTTACATCGTCAAATTTTAACGTTTGATTCGGAGGAATACTATCCCTGGCTTCTTTGTGAGGTTTAGATTTAAACAAACCCATTTTAACTAATTAAATTTAACACTGTCACAATACATTCATGCTCACTGAATTAAAACTAATACGAAATAAAAGTCTTTATCTAATCATGTCTTTAATTTTATTGGAGATAATACTCAAGAAAATAAAAATAAGATCTTATCGAACATATGTATGTACATAAGATTAGGAGTTAATTTTGTATTTTTACCAATACATAAATACTAAGAAAATGTTTTTTTTAGGTGGAATCAGTGCAATGGACTTTCGATACTATTGATGATATTACCAGTCAAGGAGAGTTGAGACCTTTGGCTGAATTTCTCTCTAAAAAACAGTTTGATTTAGTTATTAACCTGCCTATGAGAAATGGGGGTGCTAGAAGGGTGTCGTCTTTCATGACACATGGGTACAGAACGAGAAGACTTGCTATAGATTATTCTATTCCATTAGTAACAGACGTAAAATGTACCAAGCTACTAGTAGAGGTAAGCTGAGATAAAATATTTCTATATTAATTATTCAAATACATATATTAAACTCTGAATGTATTTAAAATAGCATGATCTAATCTAAAATATTTTGATTGAAATATACAGATTATTATAAGAATTAAAGATTATAATGCATTGTTAAATCAATGATAAAACCAAGACTAGAAACCGAAAAAAATATCGGATAATAGACAACAGAAAACTATTAAAACAATTAAAATCCAATTTGATTATTTTTTTTTATAAAAAAATTGTTTAAACCAATTATTTTATTTAACTTCCAAAATACTTATATGCCAGAAAGAGTTTAAAATTAAACCGGTTTTTATTTATTTCACTTTTTTAAACGAATATTTACAAAATTTGACCTCGGTTTTATTACATTACTGATGATTATCTATGATGCATGTAATAGTAAACCTAAGACATATGTTTTCTGTTATCAAATCTTGTTTTGATAATTGACTCATTGTTACTTTGTTTTTGAAATGTGGGGAATTTAATTTTTATTGTGAGTCACAGGCAAAATGTTAACTGTTCATTATTTGCTTTGGTAATACACGAACAAGGTGTCATAATTTTATTTTTTGTATTATTTTGTAATTATGTCTTTATTGTAGGCTATGCGCCTTATCGGAAAAGGCAAAGCCCCAGCAATGAAAACTCATACCGATTGTATAACTTCTCGTCAAATGATAAAACTTCACGGTTTCATCGATACTCATGTTCATGTCAGACAACCTGGTGCTACTCATAAAGAAGATTATGCTTCTTGTACTGCCGCGGCTTTAGCAGGTGGTGTTACTTTAATTTGCGCAATGCCAAATACCAACCCTGCTGTGGTTGACAGAGAAAGTCTTGAGATTGTTCAAGAATTAGCAAAACAAAACGCCAGGTGCGATTATGCTCTTTATGTCGGTGCTTCGTCTACAAATGCTACTATTTTACCGGAATTAGCGCCTTTTGCTGCTGGTTTAAAGATGTATCTGAACGAAACATACACTACGTTAAAATTAAATGATTTGACTGTATGGTTAAATCATTTTAAGAGCTGGCCAAAAAAAGCTCCTTTGTGTGTACATGCAGAAAGCCAAACTACAGCTGCTGTGCTTTTATTAGCTGCATTACACAATAGACCTATTCATGTTTGTCACGTTGCAAGAAAAGAAGAAATTCAAATCATTAAAGCTGCAAAAGAAAAAGGTCTAAAAGTTACATGCGAAGCTTGTCCACATCATTTATTCTTATCTACAAATGATGTTAACCGCATCGGAGCTTTAAAAAGTGAAGTCCGACCTGTTTTATGTTCTCCAGAAGATCAACAAGCTTTATGGGACAATCTACATATTATAGATTGTTTTGCAACTGATCACGCACCACATACTTTGGAAGAAAAAACTGGACAAAAAGCTCCTCCAGGTTTTCCAGGATTGGAAACAATTCTTCCACTTTTACTCAATGCAGTCAATCAAGGAAGATTAACAATTAAAGATCTTGAAGATAAATTCCACTACAATCCAAAACGCATCTTTAATTTGCCAGATCAACCAAACACTTATGTTGAAGTTGATATGGATGAAGAATGGATAATTCCAGATAAAATGAGATACAGTAAAGCTGGATGGACACCTTTTGCTGGAATGAAAATAAAAGGAGCAGTACACAGAGTTGTGTTAAGAGGCGAAATCGCATATGTTGATGGACAAGTTTTAGTACCTCCTGGATACGGCCAAAATGTCCGCGAATGGAAAAAACAAATTAACTTCACAGATTCTAGACCAAGTTCTAGTTTGGATAGACCTATTTCTCCAGGACATGCAATGTTCAACGGCTATAAAGAAGATAAAATAGAATGGGATAATGACGGACAAACAAATGAAATATTCTCCAAATTATTAGACAATAAACAAGCAGTTCATTTTGTGGATGTTCCAGACATAAAAATCGCAAGTCCATCACCATCTCCAATTCCATTTAACACTTCTTTACGCCATAAAAGTGACAGCATGACAAATCTCGCACAAACAGTTGATTATCACACGCATCACACTCATGGTTTGGTAGGAAAACATATCCTCAGCGTAGATATGTTCAATAAAGAACAACTCAACGATATATTCAACCTCGCTCAAACATTCCGAGTTTACGTTTCAAAAGACAGACCATTGGATCACATTTTAAAAGGAAAAATAATGGCTTCTATCTTTTATGAAGTCAGCACAAGAACTTGTTGCAGTTTTGCTGCAGCTATGCAACGATTAGGCGGAAGTGTTATTTACATGGATGAAACATCTTCTTCGGTTAAAAAAGGAGAGACTTTAGAGGATTCTATAAGTGTTATGGCTGGGTATTCTGATGTCGTTGTTTTAAGACATCCAGAACCTGGTTCAGTAATGGTAAGTTCTAACAAAAACTTTTATTATTTCATTACATATTTCTTCCCAAATAGAAAGCCTCTCATCACACTAGAAAACCCATGATCAACGCTGGCGACGGAATCGGCGAACATCCATCACAAGCGTTGTTGGATATTTTTACAATTCGTGAAGAAATCGGTACAGTTAACGGTTTAACAATCACCCTAGTCGGTGATTTGAAAAATGGCAGAACAGTACACTCTCTAGCTCGTTTATTAACTTTATACAATGTTCAGCTTCGTTATGTTAGTCCTCCAAGTCTAAAAATGCCCAAACATATCACGCAGTACGTAGCGTCGAAAGGAATTTCGCAGGAAGAATTCACAAGTTTGGATGTTGTTCTGCCGGATACTGACGTGCTGTACATGACCAGGATTCAAAAGGAGAGATTTGCAACGGAGGAAGAATACAGAGAGGTAAGTTTTTCACATATTTCTAATACAGATTTTGTTCAATTTGCTAATATTTTTAGTAATTTATTTTAAACCTCAAAGATTTATCTTTTCCGGATTTACAGATATAAAATTATAAATATTTTTCCTGGTATGGATAAAATTACAGTTGTACATCCTATTTTACTGACAGAATTGATAAAAAATATTTATCAGCAATTTTAGTTTGCAACGTAATTATGTTTTTTCCTTGCGTACAAAATTTTGATTGTAACAAATATGTAGGGCGGTAGATATCAGATTATTTTGATTCCAGGCGTGCGGTCACTTCGTGGTGACACCCCAACTGATGACCAAGGCCAAACGAAAAATGGTCGTGCTTCACCCATTGCCCAGAGTGTTTGAAATCAGCCAAGAGTTCGACACCGATCCAAGAGCTGCATACTTCCGCCAAGCCGAATGCGGAATGTACGTCCGGATGGCTCTACTCGCCATGGTGTTGGGAAGATGTTAATAATACGAAAAGTTTAATATATTTGTTTTATTGATATTTTTACAATAAAATAATACATTTTATTACAAAATAATTGATTTATGGTCTTATTTACAATTCAGTCTTGTGCTGATCATATAGTTAAGATCACAGTTAAGGTGAGATAAATAAATAAATACTATGCTACTACTGCATCGCCGTAGATTTTATCTGCATATGGATCTTCTTCTTCATTAGAAAATCTTCTAAACTTGAAGAATTTTGGTAGGGATATATTGAATAGTTTTCTTTCTTGGTCTTGTTTGCCATTTTGTACTAATTTTCTGAAAAGAAAAACGAGACCTTGTATTATAATTTGCAAGGAATGTTATCATAATGAGTCAAATAGCTTTACCATCTTGTAGAATGAATGAATAACATTAGAATGTGGACAAGGTAAACGTATGTGTAGTATAAATTAGAATACTTGAATAGTGAATTTATACCAAATGATTTAAATTATGAAAATATTTTTGACAAGGTACACATATGTGTAGTATAAATTAGAATACTTGTAAAATGAATTTATACCAAATGATTTAAATTATAAAAATATTTTTACCCTAATTTACATAATAAATTTTTACTAAATAATAATTACTTCATTAATAGATTACACATTTTTATTAGGAAGCTTTCTTTTTTAAATAGTAATCAGTAATTGTATGATAAAACATGGAGATTAAAAATAAATAATAAATGAAACTTACTGATGCCGACAATCAATGAATACAGCTAAGCCAAATAAAAGGCCAATAGTGCATACAACGGCTACTGAGATTAAAATAATGGTAACAACAGGACTGTTGGGATCAGGTGCTGGCAATTCTGTTGAATATTCTTCTGAAAAAAAAACATGCCGTTAGTAAATTGTGACCCGCATATTAATTCAGGAAAGACCAGATAAAATCACAATTTTCAACACAATGGGACGGAAATGGAAAGTAATCGGTAAACCGTTACAACAAACTTTCATTTTTTGATTTAGTCTCTAATAATTAATTAGATGTGTAATGCACAAATGCGTTATCAAAGATATTTGACTTTCTATTGACAATATGAATTCGAAAATATTTTTTATCTTTAAACAGATTATTTTGCTTGTTAAACTTTTCCAGTGCCTTTGTTGCATTTTGCACTCAAGGTCTGTGTGGAATAATATATTCTGCACGAGTTATCGCTATTGTTGCTACGTTTAGTATATATTTATGGCTGTTTATGTTATCATCATGACCTGTTTGAATTCTATAGACGAGTTGAGAATACCAAATGCATTGTTAATTTGATAATATTTATCTAATCGCACTTCCATTAGCTAATATTCAAATCGTATAAATCTACATAAATCAATTTCTAAAGCCAGCAATGGCTATTATTACTACATATAAAAATTTTAACTTCGCAGTTTATAATTCATAACATTTTTTAAAATTTCAAGGATTTTAAACGATAAAGTTTATTTGTTGTTTACTTTACATATAAATGAGCTTAAGTAAATATTACCTCATTGTTAGGCATTTATACGGTAATTAAATATTTTATCTGTTTTTTTTTGTACTCGGGAAACTACGTATATATAATTTTATCAGAATTCATAAAAAATTGTACAAAAATTTTGAAAAACTAAAACCGGTTTCAAATTAATAACGCGCAGTCTAGTAACATAAACAGCATCCTGTTTCTCTGGAAAAATTTAAATAATTTATCTTCAGTTCAATGACATTTTTTTATTTATTTACTTTTGTTACAGGTCCCGATGTTTGTTCTTACGGTATGTATAAATAAATATTGATTAATTAAATAAAGTAAATATCATAAATTATTAATATTGTTAGTTTCCGGTATGAATATTTTCGATCTTCCTGGAAGATTACTTTGAATTATTACCATAACAATAATTAATTAAAATTCAATAATGAATTGTATAAATTTAAAAATTGTGGAATAATACCTACAGAAAATAAGTACAACTTCATAAAAAAAAATTTTATTGTTGACTTCAACAATAGATATTTGCAACAAGGTTTCAGTTACCAAAAAGGCAGATATAAATTGTTTAAACAAAAATGGTAATACAAAAAAAGTTAAATGATTACAACAATAAATAATTACCTGCGAATAACAACGTGGTCTCTGAAGAGTTTTTAATTGCAGACTCCATTGTTGCACTATTTACAACACTAGAACTAGAAGTAAGTTACTCATTCACGATGTTAGAACACTGACACATGCACGACCACAGATCGGTTCGTGCTACTTCTCAGCTGACTCCCGTTCAAATGTACTGGGTGAAAACATTCGTGCTTGGTACTACCACATTAAGTGGGGGCACTCTTCATTCTTTGAAACGTGCTTGTGTCAAATTATAAGGAACTACGAAAATATAATAGATATTAAGTTGTTTTTCGAATTTGTTTACGAAGTATGCAAAAATTGAGAATTTGTGTTGTTAATTTCTGTGAAACAATTCGAATAATATTTTTCAATATGTAACTATGTATGCGTATGCCTCAGCATATCTATATCAATATTGAATAGATTTGATTATAACAATTAAATATATATTTTTAATATTATTTTAATGATAATAACAAAATATTTCATTCAATAATAAGATAATATATCAATAATAAATAGCGATAAATTATTTGATGATTCAAGAATATTTCAATTCTAAAGTATAATCAAGTAATAATTACACGTCTATTGCCCAAAAATAATGTTATTTTCCTATATGTCGAAGCATCTATTTTTTCGGTACATGATGTTGGTCCAGGTAATAAATTGAAAGTAGGGTTTCCTTCACGAACCAATATAATAAAGGACTGCCGACGGCGTATGATGCTGCTATTGCTGAGATGTCCCTAGTTTTGTGTCAGGGCGTGTTAGAGAGAGATAGCAGAGGGAGTGCATCATTTTCAGTTCGCCAGTGGTTCGCCATTCGTAGTCGTTCTAATATTGCTGTTTTAACTGCTATATATTCTTATTAAAGAGTGTAATTTTATTACATATGGGCAAATCGTGCTTTGTTCCTAATTGTACACGTGGGTACAGAAGTAATAAAGAAAAAATTAGTATATTTTCCGTGCCTAAAGATGAGGAAACATTACAAAAATGGAAACAGGCAATTCCTCGAAAAGACAGATTATTAACCAACAAAGACTTTGTTTGTGCAAAACACTTTAATAGTAATGACGTAATTAGTGAATGGAGTGATGGAGTTAACACGGTAAGTAATAAAACCACAATTTCTAGTACATGTTTGTATTTGGATCTTAAATATCATTTCTTAAAAACATAATTTATTTTTATACCATGAGATAAATTAATGAAATACGAAAAAAAGAGAAATAATATTGTTTTAAGATCTGGTTATGGATATTAATTAACATTATGTTATTTAAATTTACATATTTTGTTTATCTTCAGATACTATTGCGTTATCCCAAGTTAAAAGAAGGTGCTGTGCCTTCAATTTTTCCAAACTGCCCAAAATATTTGAGTAAAAAGTTTGTAAAAGAAGAATTTTAAAGAGACCGAAGAATCAGCTACAAAAAGGAATAAGACTGACATAAATCCCCCAGATGAAACTGCTGGTTTAGAAACAAGTACTTTGTTAGGAGAAATAATTAGTAAGTAATTGAAATTACTCTTATTAATACGTTGTTTGCACGTTGTTCTTATTGTGTAGATACGGGAAATTCTGAAGAAATGCAGAACATTATTTAATATATTATGAAACAACACAAATTTACCAAATACATTTTGGTGTAAGGGCAAAGTAATAAACAAAAAAAAATATATAATTTACAGTAAATACTTAATAAAAAATGAAATTTTTTTTGGTTACAGGTTTGTCGTAACTGGGATTTGAACCTTTGATTTCAGACTACGCTCAGCGAGCCGAAGCGCGCTAACCACCTAATAAGTTGATTATACAAATAGATATACAATTTAAAGTACATACCCAAACTTTATTTTACATTTATTTTAACGGCTACCAACGGTACAATATCAATCGATGTTTTGTTGCATCGTAAATATGTTTCGTAGTTATGTTCTTATTTTATAAAAAGAATTAGCAGAGGTAGAATTTTTAATTGCTATCTACATGCTTACTCCGCATTTATTAAGTATATAGTTTATTATTATATTTTAATTGTTTATTTGTCATCAATATAAGAAAATGTACGGTTAATTTAGCTTTAAAATTCATATTGGTCTATTTTTTGCAGGACTGTAATACTGTAACTATACTAGTGTTAACTGCTAACATAGTGTTTTATTTTTCTTATAATAAAGAGATTTTTCTAAATAAAAACTGTATTTTCTTTCCTTAATACAGTTTAGTGTATATAAATTAAAAATAAAATGTTTTACACCAATTTCTGGATAATATATTGAAAAGAATTCTTTAATATGATATGCTAACAGTAGCTTCGTAGCCCTCCATATGCTATCTCTCTCGCACACAGCAGGCACAAAAGAGGGGACGCATTCAGACCGCTCGTCGGCAGTCCTATAGTATATTGGTTCGTGGTTTCCTTTGAAAATTGAACCTTTTCTGTATTTGTGACCTTCGAAAGAATATCCATTCCCGGAAAAAACCTTTCAGTTATTTCTTTAGATGTGTTCAGCTTCATCGATTCCTTATGATTGTTTTCCTTTCTTTAGGTGTAACAGGTTTTGAAATATGTGCAGTTTTGATTAATAATTAATTTATACTTACGCTGACACTAAACATTTTATATATTTGTATTACAAGGTCATTTAATGTTTGTAATGTTTTGGTACCATGTAATTGCCGGTACAATGGCAATAAGTCATAGCCAGATGTTTTATTTAAGAAGCATGAAGAATTCTAATTAAAATTTTATTAGACAACATTGTAGAATAATGCAAATATATTAACAATAGAAAATTAAATATATAATAGATACATAAAAAATATGTGACTAGTAAAATAATATTGACTTAGAGAAAATTACATATAATCATGTGGAATTTTTTTATGTAAAGTTATATAAATTACTATCACTATTTATCTGTAACCTTTGAAATATTTGTATGATTTGTAAGCATCTATGCCATGTATGACTCCAACTACAGTTCCCAGAAGCTGTAATCATATAATTTGTTTTTAATTATACATTTGACAATTACAATAATCAGTACTTACATATGCACCAGTCATTGCTGGATATGCTTGAAAGTACGCTGTACTTTTAAAAATCGGAAATAATATTGTGTTGACTATGTACCCTAAATAAGAAGTTGAACTTAGATAACAGAACGATGCCACCAAGTTGAAGATAAATTCCTGAAATAAATTTTAATATTTATACTTTCCTCATGGGAACATGTATTTTCTGAGAATATATATAACTTGTTTATAATTTGTAATTATAATATTATAGTTTAAATAATCAAGTTTCTAAGTAAATATTTATAATTACAAAATAAACTTTTACTATCATAACAGCGTCAATTAACATTGTTACATGTAATAATATACCTACGTTTTAAATTTCCTGTTTAATAAACGTTTTTTTTTTTTTATTCATTTCATTACATTTTCATAAACAAGTACAAAAATACCAATATATCGTTACATTAAAACATAGGCTTCATATTTATTGTCTGCAAAAAGTATGAAATTGCGTTTGACCCCAATAATGTATGGATATTCTAAATTTCCGATGAGTGGTAATGACATAAATGACGCATTCGATATTTTGATGACGCGTGGAATGTTTACATTTTACAACGTGCTAAATTTCTAATGTGCCAAAACGAATTTCCGTTTTCCGCATTATTTATACTATTTGTCTCAAATTTACAACATCTGGTACAAATATGTTAAATGACTAATTTTGAAGATTACAATGAATCATGAATTTCAAAACATGTGAGAAACATTATTTGAAATTGTTGTTTGAAAGTTTAGTAAAATAGTTTTGATAAACAACTGAAAAAAATATGATAAAATTTATCTATTAACCAGAAACTATGATAGTACGAATTAAAAAATATGAAACCCCCTTGTGAACATGTGATCTCAATGTCAATTACATCATTTGGTGGTTTAATGTTTTCCCTAAACAGATTACAGAATACTTACAAACATTGATTGCCGAATTAAACTAACGGACTTTTCCGATAAAATGTAACAGGCAAGTAGAAGTACTGTTGTCATCACGCACCATGAGCACGTAGTCAGGAAGCCGTAGTATGATGCACCCATAGCACCAGCGTATGACATGCCGAATTCCAGAGCGAGACTTTGGCAAAATGAGCCCAAAATCTGAAAAAAGTGTCACTAATAAATACATTTGTCTTTTTACATCCAATATAAAATTTTCATGGTTAAAATAACATAATTTATCACACTATTCGCTGCATTATTTTGTCCAAATTACAATAATTGAGTAAATGTCAAATATATTTTTTACAATTCTTATTTATAGCTCTGTTATTTAAACGTTAAATGATAAAGTTTTATTCGTTTTTTGAACCTGCTGAATAATTTCTGCACTATTTTATTTTGATCTCACAGCCTTTGAAAATGTATTACTATTTTTCAATACTACTGACTTAATTTTTATTATCATCAGTACTTCAGTAACATTCATTTTGTGTATTAATAAGTGTAATTTAATACATTGTTACAAATAACTTTTATTTTGTTAACCATTCTTTATATATTTGAGATTTTTTGTTCTTTTAAAATATGTAAAGTCAATAAATAAATAAATAATAAAATAATTTTATTTGTAGGGTTGTACCTACAAGAAACGAAGAAATAAGTTACTTACTGCTTCAGCCAATTTGTAAAGACCATCCTGGCTTTTCAAATATCCTATGTTCAAACAAGTACAGCATCTGCAGCAGCAGCAGTTAACTCCTGAAGACCTGGACATTCCTCCATTGCGTATGGTAAGTATGACAGGACCTCTGCTTGCCATTTCGTTCTTTCACTCTTTAAAACTTCACAACTTGTGGCAAAACATTGCGGGAGCAATGTACGTGGTCTCCTGAATCTATTTTTATTCTCCTCATTGAGAAGGAAATACAAATTTAGACATATATCCACTAGCGCAGACAGAAATTTCTAAAGGGGTGCAATGAAGTTATAAAAATTACAATATTGTACGATATTATATTTTATTTTAATAATCAACGATTGTGTAAAACTTAATTTTAAATTATATCATATGAAATGATAAAGGTGTATCTCGAACTCTTAAAACTTAGCAGTACAAAATAATTTAACAAGAAAAAAATGTTTTCTTTTGTATACATAGTAGAGGGACCGAAGCCGAATAACTATTCGGTATTCGGCCTATTCTTTTCAATCAACGCTAATACATAGTTTTTATTGTTTGTAGAACGTTTGCTGCGAAACCAATGAAAGGCCGTTCAGAGCTCCTCCAAGAATTTCAGAGTTGCAATCTCTGAACTCCAAAGACATCGAGATAATTAGGATCATAATTTTCATTTTTTTTATATTTATATTAAAAAAAATTTTGGTTATACTATACTATTATGATTATTATAAAGGAACAGAAATTTCTTATCAGCAATGATATTTTGTATATAGCAAATTCAATTTTACTTTTAATACACAGAGTCCAAGTTAGTAAGCTGTCCATTATTATTCATCTTATTTTAAACACTAGAATAAATCTGGTCTTAGATTAAATTTCATTACAATTACTCTATTTTGTGATTTACTTATTCCCAATTAAGCTTCAATAATAGTTTCTATAATTTCGAAATGAGTTCTAATTTTTATTAAAAAATTCAAGTTCATAATAAATAGATTAATGATTAATTAGAAATACATTTCCTATATTCAAAATCATCGCATATAATTAAGTGGTCGATCAAAAATTCAATACTTTATTCGAACATGCGACGTCTAACGTCAAATCAATAAAACATAAAACAATCTTTACATTAATGCTTGTAAACGGCTTTTCTCAGTATATCTTATAATTTTTTATGCATCTAGTTTTGAATTAGGAATTCAGATATCATGTAACAGATTTTTTCCATGTATTATAGGCTCAGTTGAAGAAATAAACACCTATATTTATGTATTGGTGGGACAAACTTGAGATGGGTGTTGCCTACATACACTACCCTTAACAAATAACATACTTTCGTAAATTACGCAAAAACGACATGTTTCCCCGCAAAACGACTTCGAACCTATGAAGTTCATGGTCGACTCTACATTATAGGCGTCTTTAACTCGAAACTTTTGAAAAACTTGAAAAAAACCTAAACAGTCCAATCGCTTATTATATACAAGGTCGAATTTGTTATTTAGACGATAGATAACTTGCACTGCATCCAGAACTGATGCGAAGTTATACACCTGCAGAAAAACTCCAGAGAATCGTTGAAGGATGGAACTTTACATCAATTGGTAACGCCATAATCGATGATAATTCCGGGTTCATTTCTACAAGTTTTTTTTTATTCGTTAGTTTGACTAACTGTAAACTAGAAAATTTGGTATTTGGTACAGAATTGCTCAACAACCCCTAGTTCACAATATATGTACCCCAGAGTTTTTTCAAGCTTTTCAAAAGTTTTGAGTTCAATGGGGTAGGTGACCAATTTCTAAATTTGGTATATGTGATAGCTTGTACAAAAATAATATACCCGTATTTTTTTAAAATTGTTAATTATATGTTGTTTTGAAGTAAATAAATAATATAGTACTTGGGAGGGGATTATGACGTCAACGAAGTTCATGAGAGCGGCGAAGGTAGACAGACGGAAATAGGTGGTGTGAGTGAGATAGTGCTAACTTAGTGAACGTCATAGTAAAATACGCTGTTTCTATTTAACGCAAATTACTAAACAATTGCTGATAAATATTTAACTTTTTTAATGTCAACGTTAATAAATAAATATACTTTCTATAATTCAATAGTTTTTTCATTAAAATTCTACCTTGGTCACCTACCCCATTCGCTATCATCTAGAGTCGACCGTGAACTTCATGGATTCGAAGTCCGTTTTGCGGGGAAATATCCCGTTTTCACGCATGGTGTAGGTAGGCAACACCCATCTCAAGTTTGTGTCATCAATACATATATATAGGAGTTTACATCAAATGGAAAAGTCTGTTATATTATATCTAGAGTTCCAAATTAAAAACTAAATGCAAAAAAAATATATGATATGGTCAAAAGGGTAGTTTACAAGCATTAATGTAATGTTTTTTCTGTTTTACTGATTTTACGGTAGACGTCGGATGTTCGAAAAAAGTATTGATTTTCTGATCGACCAATCATCATATGTGACGATTTTGAATGTAGGGAATATATTTCTAATTAATCATTAATCTCAAAAAGTATGGATACTTTGAACAAGGAATTACAATTTGAATCTGTTTAATTGGTATATGAAACTCTGTTACTGAATATTAGAGCATATTTGTAAATTCTAGAAAAAATAACTGAAGTTTATTCACTTTAGGAATAAGTAAATAATAAGATAGTATAATATTATTGTATAAAAATTGAATCAGACTACTAACTTTTGCACCTACTAAAAAAAATGAATTTACTCTATACAAATAATTAATTCTGATAGAAATCTCAGTCCCTTCATACCTTATTCTAGGAGTGAAAAATAAAGATGTAACATAGTTTAATTATTTACTCATTAAATCATATAAGTCATATACATAATTGTGTTTACCACCTATCATTTTTCGTTAAAAGTATTAGTGAACATGTAATATAATAAAACATTGAATTTCTTGCATTTCATCAAGAAAATATTATAGCATTTCAATTATTAGTGTTCGAAATATAAGAAATTCCAATTTAAAATTTTCGCGGTTTTTATGATAAAAACGAGAAGTTCAGTGACATGTTTACGAGAAATAAATTTCAGGTTAGGAGTGGAAGTGATGTTAGCAGAGTAGAAAAATAATAAAAGGAGCTCAAAAATATTGATTGGTTATTGCTTTAAAACAGGTTAATATTTATATCATTAACTCAGAGCAAAATTTCCCATGTGAGGACCATGGATATTACATCTAATTCTGAAAAGTAATATTTACTTTAGTTAAGAATAACCTTAAAATAATGTACGTTATTTTATAGGAATCATGATGTTCCCTTAGAAGCTAAAATGGAGTTGTTAGAAATAAATGAGGAAGTTGCGTGTGCTAGTACATCATCAGAAAGTCCTAAAAGGCGTAGTTTAAGGAAAAGAAATTCTACAAGTCCAGTTGAAAAGAGAAGAGTCCTTATTAAACCTCAAAAACGTTTAAATACAGGTTCCAGCTCAACTTCAGATGATGTTAGCCAAATATACCTATGTAAGAAATTTAAAAGACTGCCACCGTCTTTAGAAACTATATTTGAAGAACCAAAGATTTCAAAGACTAATGAAGTATTATATACTGAACTAAAGAAAAAGAGACGGTTACTTGTTTTTGATCAGAACAATAAAGGAAAAATAAAGAAACGGCAGCAGAAAGTTAAAAAGTTTTTTGGTAAAGCAGTATTTAAAAAGAAACGAAATTCGATGGAATTACTATTAAAAAAACTATGTGATGTAGAGTAGATAGTTTACAGTATCTCATTCCTTTTTATACTCGACTTTTTTTATAATAAAATATTTTTATGAATTATTTTATAGTTTTATTTGTAGTGAAACATGTAACTTGATTTAATTTAGCTTGATAAATTAAATGCCTCATTAATCATTGATTCAATAAAACTCTGGAGCAATAATATCTAAATTAACAAATTTGTAGTTATATTTTGAGTACTGGAATAATTAGAAGTTGAAAAAATGACAGTAGAATTATGCAAAAGATGTAAAAAATACTTTTATTTATAACGATATTTAAGAAAGTATATTACAGCTAATTGATGAAACATCACATTTTTCATATTCTTCTATTTTTGGATCCTTGTCTTGCGCATTTCGTATGCAAGCACATCTAAATGAATCAGATCCTGGTTTGAAATATTTCCTTGGATAACCAACCCAATTTCGAGATATTCCACCGCTTTTATCTGAACACCAAACCCTAGTTCCAGAATCAGCGTTCCATTCTATATTACATGGTGGATACTTTCTCTCGTCTGATTCCTTCTCACTTTTCATTTTCTCAGCATTTTCAAAGAGCTTATGAATTTCATCGAAGTATTTTGTTGGGTTTCCGTTTTCGTCGTAATAACGGCCAACTAAAATACCTTTCTTAACGTATTCTCGGTCGTAAAAACTTTTCCATTCTTTCATCGTCAGAAGTTCATCAGGTGCTAAATCAGAAATATCGTCTGATGTATCTTCTGAGTTTCCTTTTATGAAAGATTTTGACGCATCTTTACCTTTAGAATGAAAATAATTAGATTTATAATAATAACAAATAATTATATCTTACCAATAAAATAATTATAGGTTTTACCCGGACCATAAAGTCTCTCAGTTTTAGATACATCGTATACAATTCCTAAGATTGCCAAATACAATTCTTTTTTTGTAATTCCATTGAACTCTTGAAGCGTTTCTGACGTAAATATGCCAGTTTTGTCAATTGTTGGTAGCGATTTTTCTTTTATTTTATGTATTGAGCCAGTATTCAAAAATGTAAAATCATAAACAAATAATCTAAATAAAATTGCTAACCCTACACACAAAAGAGATATACACAATAATTTAGACTTCATAATTTATGGAATGTTGCATGAAATGTCAAAACTTCTAACCTCTCTTTTTACCCGTCTACGGATTCATCAACTGGTATTTTTTTCCCTTTATCTAACATATATTCCAGTTTTATCTCATCGATAATATTTACAAGTGTTTGTTTGTACACATTCATTCTGCGCCTTAAATTATATTTTGTGAAAAATATAAATAAAAACTTACGAATTTGGCAAAGTCTCAAGGCCAGATAATTACGCAATCATCTACGTAATACTTGGAATACGAATCGATCACATGATACACTTTTATCTGTTTCGTGGATGACGTTTCTGGAATCTCAGTTAGTAGCAATTTCTAAATATCAGACGGTGGACTTGAAACCTTACTTAGTCTTGGCACAAGTTCAGAATCTCCCGCGTCATATCGCACGTGTGTTTCCCTTTCCCTTCATGTTTCTTTGAACTATTTCAAAACGTTTCATCATTTCAAATTGTGAATTCGACGAGGAAATAATAACTTGTGCAACGAATGATTTAGGAAGCGAAAACGAAAATTTATTGCTGTGATAATTTGTGAATACATATAGTGCAATTTAGTGATATTAGTATTAAAATGTCGACGATAGCTGTAAGTTTGAAAACATTCTACAAAGAGTATCCCATTATTAGAGGGATGCTTTCATACGCTGTTATCTGGCCATTGTCTAGTATATGCCAACAAACTATAGCTGGAAAAAATTGGAAAACCTATGACTGGGCACAAGCAGCCAGATTTAGTTTATACGGATCCTGTTTTGTTGCGCCGACGTTATATGGATGGATTAGAATTTCCAGCCGACTTTGGCCCCGGAGTAATTGTAAAACAGCTATAAAGAAAGCCCTCATAGAGCAAGTATCGTATGGGCCCGCTGCCATGATATGCTTCTTTTTTGGTATGAGCTTATTAGAAGGCAAATCAGTGATGCATGCAAAGGAAGAAGTTAAAAATAAATTCCTACCGACGTACAAAGTGAGTATTGCGTTAACATACTTACATTTGGTTTCTGAGGTCATATTGCATTTTTAACTTACTGTAGGTGGGAGTTTGCGTTTGGCCAATTTTGCAAACCATCAACTTCGCTTTTATTCCTGAAAAAAATAGAGTACCATACGTTAGCGTTTGCAGCCTAGTGTGGACTTGCTTCCTAGCGTATATGAAGCACGCCGAGGTAGAACAACAGCAGCAAAACCTCAAACTTGCAGATATTGAACCCCAAAACATTAAACTCGCTCTTTGATTACAGATTAAGCTAGGAAATTAGTTCAATTTTAGACCTAATTGTACAGTTTTACTGTAAAGGGTGTACAGTTTTATTTATTTTAAATATTTATTAATTGGTTACATATATTTATATTTTGTTTGTCAGGAGTAAACCATGATATTTACAATGTATAACACATTTTAAATGTAACAAAATGTGTAAATTACGATTTAAAGCTAAGATGAAATCTAAAATGATTATGTTAACAGATGCACAGAGATTATAATTATTTTTGTAATGGCTTTATAAACAATAAAAAACATATTTTCTATTAAATAGTTGTAACTAAAATTACAACCTAGTTTATAATACTAAAATGCAATGATGAATAATAAACGCAAGTTTAACACTTTCACGTTAGAACATAAAAATACACATGATGAAGTCTTACAGCTTATAAAGATACACTTATAATACCGGTGTATGGGACGACGGATACATCATAAATGGGCCTGCAACTGTTACATGGTAGTGCAGCTACCCATATGTCATAAATGATATCTCAGTTACACATTATAGTTATTGCAGGCGATTTTTCGCGAGTAATTGTTTAGTTATCTGTGGACTGATATTCACGCGACAAAAATGACGTCATTCGCGGATGTTTTGAACGCGTATCATACCTTTACTTTCAATTATATTTTACTGCAGTCACTAAATAAATATGCGTTTGTTTGTTATGAAATAAAGATAAATTGCTAATGAAAGCAGAAGGATCGCGAAAAATCGCCCAAGGTGTCGCAAACAAGTCGTACGTCTGTAGTATGATACCTATAGAAATGATAATAGAGATCTCCTTCCGCAACGCAACCTGCCGCGTTGTTGCATTTTGTATTATACACTAGGCTTCCCTTAACAGCCAAATGGCCCAAAGTATGTGTAAAATCACATGAAAAATATTTACAATATCTAAACATGATGCAATCTACAGTCTTCTCATGATTAGTTTAGATAATTTTCCTCCGAAATCAATCTGAACTCCTTAAGTTAAATATGAAAAACTATCCAGCTAATAATGGGGAGACTAGAAAAATAATACTTTGGACGATTTGGTTTTCAACAAATTCAACGATATTCACAAATATACATCCGTCACCAGTGTAATAAATCCTAAGGATGTCCATATAGGTAATAAAAAAATTAGCGTACATTCGTAACAATAATGAAAACAACAGCTGCGAATGTATGTACATTGGCAGAGAAAGCATAAATTGCCGCTTATATTGGTCTCAGTAATCATATAAAAATAAGTCTACAGTACATACATGTATGAAAGGAGGAACAAGGGACCGACAACGTCAACTCGTGCTCGTCTTCGTCTTGTAATATAACACAACATGATCATATGAACAAAGGTACATTGCTAGGATTTCGCTCTACTATTAAACATGTTATCCTCAGGTATATGTATAATATATAGATTCTGTTTACATTTGGACAATATACTAGTCTACTTTATGTAATTTTGTAATGGTAAACATGCATCTGGCAGCATGATTAACAAGATATATCCTAAGTATGTATATAGGTACCAGGATTAGATCTAATATTTATGAGATTTTCAATTTGTATACCTAACAATCGTAAGTGTTGTTGCATTGTAGTCACTACAAAACTATACACAATACAGCCTCACCTCATTCTACGCTTCCGTTATTTACAACACCGTACCGAACGCAACTGGATTGTTGGCCTGCGACCAGGGGCCAGGCCGGCTCACTGCGTGTCATGAGCATGAGCCCTGCTACTCGTATTGCATTAACCTAAACAGTTCGCTCCGTTGCACCCTCCTCTTTATTTCACCGTGGAGAAGTTTTGCGTTTGGTTTTGATTGGATGCCACCCAGGTGCTGAATACGTCCCTGAAACCAAACATTTCTCTCACTCTATTTGCTTAATCTACATTTTCTTGTTTGTGCACGGTTCAAATAATTGCACACAAATGGGAGTAGTAAACATAAATATTTTGAATAAAAACAGGTGTCAGCACTTGAAACTTATGTGATTTTTTAAAATAATTATTATTATAATCTTTTTTGAGTATCTTTTTTTAATATTACCATGCTTTAATTTCTTTCAAACGAAAATAGAAACATGTAGGCAAAGCATAGGTCGCATAAGAATACTAATGAAGACAGCATAGATGTGGTAGATAGAATAGAAAAATTATCCTTGAAATGGTTTGGACGTATACTACGAATGCCTGAAGAACGTTCGCCCAAAAAAGTTTTTTGGTGTAAACCACAGATACAAAAGGTGAAATACGTCGTAGATTGTAGAATGACCAAAATGATCAAAAAAGCCATGGAAAACTAAGATTTACAAGGCGATGCCTTGGACAGAGAAGTTTGGCGAAGGAAAAAGGGAATATGGCAATGTAATTAACAAGCAAGCAACAATTACTTGAAGTACTACAATAACCTTTATGTTGTATTGTAAATTAATAATAATAATTTAAATTCTTAAGAAGGACTGAAGCTAAAGTACTATTAGTAGTATTTACTAATAATTTATACTTGCCGACTCTGGAAATTTAATTCCAGTTCTAATTAACGACATTTGATAAGAGTTGATTAAGATGCGGGCGTGTTTTTGTTTTTGGAAAGTACTCACCGATACTGAGACAGACATTTATAGTTGCCGACTCTGGAAATCGAATCCCAGTAGATTAATATGAATTTGTTTAACCAGTCATTTGATAATAGTTATACTCACCTAAAATGGTTGACATTATTTCCACATAGGTAGTAGTCGACTTTGGAAATCGAATCCCAATTCGAATCGAAGAAAGTTAATATGAATTTGTTTACCCAATAATTTTATAATAGTTGATAATATTAAGTGTGTTTATTTTGAAAACTACTCTCTGACAATAGCTGAGAATTGAATTTAAAGACGCGAGTAATGTTTACATCGTGTAATAATTGTTTTGGAATGTAAAGTGCACTATTTTGGAAAGCTACTCACCGACAATGGCTGACAACGCACTCGTTGCTGCAGTACTCATCCTCCCACTCGGCGTTGGAGATGGCTGCGTTGGGACAGCCGTGGCGGATGCAGGCGTTGCCGCCACGCATGGCAGGTTGCCCCACGGCGGGCTGCTGCTGCTGCTGCACGCTGGAGGTCACCACGGGTGTTGCCGCCGACACGGGGGGCGAGCTCATGTGCTCGCTGCGCGGCGGGCTCATGTGCAGGTGGGACACGACCGGGACTTGGACTGGGTTTACCTAAAAGGAAATATTCTCCGTACATACATATTCTATCAGATAACTCGCATTACGCCGGATAGTCCCGGTATTCAGTACAGTCCTGATTTATTGCGTCCCGGGAAAAATGAAAACATTTTTTAATAATACTACTAACTTGATTGTGAGGATCATAGTTAGACCCTAATAAAAATGTTTGACCCGGCGGTTATGGTTAGATATCGCTGTGTAAACATTACCAAAATGTAACGATATAAAATTACTGCCTAATGTAAAAAGGTGAATCAATTAAAAGAAATACTCGTATTTTTCGTATATTTCACGAAGTAAAGGAGAAAAAATTCGGTTTTCAGATATCAACGGAAATATCTGTTTTCACCATCCCTGAATCCATTTTGACTAGTTTTGGCGTGACGTATGTATCTATCACAGTGTTGAAATTTTGTATTTTGAACTGCTGTAACATCTAGTTGTGCACTTCTCAAAATCGGCAGTGCCAAAAGAGCATTTAGTTCGAAGGATATTTTGAATTTTTCGAGTAAGTCAAATACGATTAGTCGAAGAATATTGAAATTTTATATTTTGGACTGTTTGGAGGATCGTATCTCATTTTCAAGTGAAATAAGTTTAAATGAATAACAATAAATAATGTGTACAAGGAAGTCAGGTTCACATTATATTTTTTCTTATTCTCTTATGACAATACATCATTGGCACGACATAAAATTATTCTGTTAATATTCTGCGTAAATAATCAAACAGTGTATTTAATATAATTTTATGCAAAGGTTCCATAATATAAAATTATAGGGGGGAGGGGGTTCGTATTCCCAGATATACCCTGTATACCATGAAATTGTTGCAAATTAAATTCAAAACTTAGAAATTTGATAAATTTATCATAATGTAAAAGGTTTTTTCCACCTAAAATGCTTTGTCCCGGGTTAGTATAAAAAAATTGAGTCAATTTCAATGCAGAAGAGGAAAAACGGTTCTTACTTGTTGCATGTAGGTGTTGGTGTTGACCTGCGGACTCATATGCGGCTGCATGATGTGGCCCTGCTGGTGCATGTGCTGCTGGTGCTGTTGCTGGTGGTGCTGCTGCTGAGGATGCTGCTGCTGAGGATGCTGTTGCTGCGGATGCTGCTGCTGCTGATGTTGTTGCTGATGCTGCTGTTGATGCTGCCCGTTCACGTTCACGTTCATGTTCGTCATCATGGGCGTCGGTTTCTTATTCATGGCCGCCATCTGCGGCTGCGGCTGCTGTTGCACGGGGGGAGTGGGGGTGTTGGAGATTGGGGGCGATGGTAAGGTGTTCTGGGGGGAGTACCCGTTGTAGGATTGTTGGTAGTTACCGTATTGCGTGTACATGCCTTCGTTTTCGCCCGCTCCCTACAAAAAAAAACATTTTTGAAAAAATTGCATATTAAATTGATACAAATTTTGTTGTAATAAAATAAGATACTTTACCTTTGAGACGAGGCTAGCCCGGTAGGCAGCTAAGGCTTTTAAATACTCTTTCTTGGCAGCTTCCGTTTTCTTTTTGTATACCTGTTAACCAAATCAATTATTAATAATCACATTTTATTTAAAAGTCTTCCTATTCTTACATTCTTATGTTCGGAGTCTAACGCATCCCACATAGAAGCAACAATCTTGGAAACCTCGCCGAAACTCGCATTGGGATTCTGTCCTTTGATTGCCGCTTGGGTGTCCCGGAAGAATAATGCGTAAGCGGAAACGGGCCTGGAAATAATATTAAGTTTTCAAACATTTTACACAGCGGGCAAGTCATAAATAAAAATGGCTACAATAAAAAGTCCGCATTTCAATATTAAAGCCATCAATTTTTCAATGTGAAGTTACATAGTATGTAAAAGAAAATTGCGATAATAAATCTACTGTTACAACTTGGAAGAACGGCGGCTGTTAAGTTTATGGGCCATATAACAACCAAGACCGCCGCACCTACACTGCAACCCTTGTATACGATAGTCGAATTATTACTGCATTTTAAAACCATAAATATTACGGATGAATTCGTAACATCGTATATGGTTTCATCTTAATATGGGGAACTTCTGCGCTGTCAGACAGGAAGGATAGTGACATTACAATTGCATTAATTTATTTCGCGTGTATTTGAAACTATGCTACGTTCACGTTACGAATATAGTGAATAATAATATAGGGACTACAATTCTGGCTCTGTGATTTGTTAAAATGCAAATCTAGTTTACGGGAAAAATTTAACTATAAACGCTAGCGCATGTGAATTGTTATTTGCCGGAAAGCAATTGTCAAAATACGTTGAAAATATTTTCATATAAACAACATATTTATTACATTCCAAAATACAGTCATATTGTTCCAAAAATTCAATCTAAAATTTAATGAATGATATAAAGAATGTATGAAATGCAATTACTAGTACAACAGTGTATAAAATTTAAAATAATTTTTGTACGAGAAATTATTAAATATTTCTTCCAAAGACAATATTTCTAGACTTCTCAATTTTTCAGCGTTAAATGGCGCGCCACTTTGGATATATTTTATACTTGTGCAGAGCTAGATTCGAGGCGAGATCTACTATATTATGAACGTTAACGGAGTATAATGTATATTGGCATGTTTAAATAACTTGATACATTACTTTTTAACATTTTCTAGCAAGATAAAAAAACCATTAAGCTTCCCTTTTTATTTGATGTGAGCTTAATTTTATAATGCTCTAACCTTGCTCCCAATTTCAATGTAAACCTTTCAATTTGAAATGTAAAATCTAAATTTGTATTTTTATGATGCATTAAAAAATAACTCAAAAATAAATAGCTTTGATATGTGGAGATAATTTAAACATAACAGGAATTTTAATTGCCTCTAAAATACATTCAATGTAAAAAATACGAGTGTTGGAATGAGTTCGGAAATGTAATATCCAGGGTGGAGTCGCGCATAATAAAAAGAAAAATATCAAAGCGAAATACTTTTTGCGTAATCAATAATACATGACCTATTTGAATGTTGCTGTATGTGACAACGCAAGATTCGGCGCAGTAGCATTACTTACATATTCACTACGAAGATTAATTAAATGAAGAACATCAATAATCAGCGCTAACAATGTAAACATTATAAGCGCGCGCACAAATTGATTTTCGTGCAAACTGAATTACTCTTACAGCGTTTCAAACTTCTTACATGCAATTACGAAAAAACTCTCACGACAACAAAACAAAACTTTTACAAGTTCTTCAATTACGCAAATAATTTGGATCATGTTTGCTTTTGCTAATAATATTTTATCGAAGATTTTGTTGGGATATGAATAAAGTTGTGTTACTTACTTTTGCGGTTCGTTGGGGTCCCTCTTCTTTTTCTTCTTCTGCACCTTGGGTTTCTTTTGAACTTTGGCCAGAGCGGTGTCAGCGGGCTCAGGGGATGGACGCTTCATTCCAGTCAACTGTGTAATTAAATATTTTATCACATTACATTCCTTCTATTCAATAACTTGTTTGTCTTATTGCATTGGAAATCAATAAAAGTAATAAAAGTTTCCGTAAACAACTTTAACGGTTGTGACATTTTTAAGATTAGAAAAAGGAAAAACAAATTTACAACATAGAAAAAGTAGTTTATAGAAATTTCTTTCTTGAAAGTGTTTTTCTTGTATGTATTCTTTTTAACGTAAATAAAAACTGCAATCTTTTACAATTAGTTTTCTTATTTTCATTTCAAACATTCTAGAAAAATTCTTCATAACTCTGGAGTTATTTCATACAGGAAATAACTCAGTAAATATTAAACTTCCACTTGACTCATTACATTACAAGTTCAGGTATAACTTGATCAATTTAGAGCGGAACTTGTAATTTATCATTCTTTACTAATGAAAAACTCTGGCAGACTATTGCAAACATTTCAAACATTTTTCAATTTCACACATTATTTTCTTTAGACATTAAATTTCTTACAAATAATATAATAATAAATAAGTAGGTATTTTCAGCTTAATTTATTGATTGAAAAAACATATTTGAAGAAAGTTACTGTAAAAACTCTACTTTTATTTGAAAAATAATTACTTTAGAAAAATTTTAACATAAAGTAAACACATTCTGTGGTAACCTCAACTATTTTTTGTATAAAATGTTGGAAGAATTTAATTAGTTTCAGAAGCAGTTTAATTTTTCAAATAATTGAAATATTTTTAAAGTTTTTAGGTAAGAAATTGTGGGAATAAAAAAAAACGAATTTTTACCATAGCGGGATGCGGAGTGCTGTCGTCACTATCCTCACTCGTCGTAGGTTCCTGTCCAGGTGCTGGAGGACTATTCCCTCTGCCTTGTGGGTGCTGTGGGCTCCTCCCGTACTGCAGAGCTCCGGGAGGTGGTTGTTGAGGCGGGGGTTGCCCATGAGACATCATCATCTGCTGCTGCTGTTGCTGTTGTTGTTGTTGTTGCTGCTGCTGTTGCTGTTGTTGTTGCTGTTGCTGCTGCTGCTGCTGTTGGATCATCAGCAGCTGGCTGTTGTGCTGCCCCGCACTGATGGAGTAGCTCGGCGGTGTCTGGTACGAAGAGCTTACGTTCATGATGTGATCCTGGGGGCCCGATAAGTATAAGGGTTGCTGGTAAGCTTCGTGAAGGATAGGGTCTTGGGATGCGATGGCTTGCATTGGCATCTACAAAGATAGATTTATGTTTAGTATTTACAGCCATGAAACAATTGTTATAATCGTAGACTACGCACTACATGAGTTGGTGTGAACATGCTTAAATTTTTAATTATATCTGATTTGTTTTCAAATTTTTGTTGTACTGATAATTATCATAAATATTGTTTTATGTACTTACTTCGAACATATTACAAAACGAAACTAATAACAATAAGGTTACGCCACGTCAGTAAAAGTTGAGGTTAGAGGTTTGACTGTGAAAACAGCTGATCAACAATCAATTAAAATATAGATCATTTTAAAAATTTTGAAATATACACAAAATAAAGTAACGAAAGCCCGAAGTATACAATTAATTATTATAATTAATATTTAAATATTTTTTTCTGCTAAAATTATTTCACATAAAATGAATCAGGGGCGTAGCCAAAATATATTTTTAGGAAGGATCCCGAGCAAGCCTAAAATTTATGTGGGGTCATAATCAGAAAAATTAAATATTTTCACTTTGTGTATGTTTATATCTATAATTGGTTTACTTGCATTTTTAAACAGGTGTGTCAGCCTTTGGTTACGGCCCTGCAATGAACAAATGAGTAATATTTTTGCATTTGTAAAAATCGGACGCAGATTTGAACCAACATACTTTTATAATAATATATAATATCGTTGCATTTACCCATTTCTCGTAATTAATAGTGTCCCAAATAGAAAGAGCTTCAGGGCTTTAATATGTAAAATAGGCACTACCTAACAGTGATTTAACAAAAACCAAGATAAGAAATAACTGTAAATGAATTAAAATATTCTTTAGTGTGTCGCATTTCGCATTGTAAAACAATTAAAAATCTTAGAACATATGGCATAAACTAACAGTTGTGCATTGTAAAAACTAATTGTACAAGGAAGTACAGAATAGCAAGAATAGTTAGAATTTTGATCGTGATATACTTAGAAAATCGTTCTTGGAAACATGTTTAAACTTTTACTCAATTATACAATAACTCGACCAACTACAATACTAGCAATTTGCTACACAAGTGCATATTCTGTAAACGATACTCATAAATGAAGAAAACCTTTTAACGCGATGGAATGTATGACGCAACTCTTGGTCAATCGTTGTTATTTTTAAGGTTATAAATTTGAAATGAAATGGAGCAAGTAGGATTTATGATAGAAGTATAAAAGTAGCTGTTAAATATTTTAGTAGACGAATATGAGAACAAAACAACACGAACCTGTTGTTGTTGGTGTTGGTAACTCTGCATGGTTTGTTGTTGCTGTTGAGGGTTTATTGCAGGGATATCGAATTCTTCGTCTCCGAAGCTAGGGGTGTGAAAAGTCTGCAAACGAATACACATTTTTAATTCTTACATCAAAGATAAAGTTTTCTTAACGCAAAAAAAGTATTAATAAAAGAAATGAATGTGTCAATTTCAATTCTTTTAATAATAAAAAAAAAAACGCTATTCGATAAGCGTGACATTTTGAAGTTTCAAAACATTGACAATAAATGGCTCGGAAAAAAATAACCAATAATTTTTTTTCTGGATAGTATCTAACAATGTATAATGTTATTTCGTATTGTGAAATGTAATTAAATGTACTTGTTTATTATTTCCTAAGTATGTTTAATAAAATAATTACAGAAATATTGTACAATTTATATTAAAGTATTGTAGTAGAATGTAATACACAATGTGCTTGTAATGTCTTGTAGTAATTGGCCACAAGAATGTAAAAGAATATTGATTTATTATATTAACGTCCACGTATTGTATGTTATTACATGAAATAATGCAATGGGAAACGAATGTATTGGTTTTAATATCAAGTTGATTGGCCAGTCTTCATCAGCTTTCCATTTATATTATTACTTATCTATTATTCAAGATTTGAAATGTCATAGATAATTGTGTTATTCAATATATAGAATTATATTACGTAACTAAAGATAAACATATAATTAACTATAATTCTAGATAAAATATTCCATTATAAGAAAATATATAAATCATATTATTCAATTATGGAAAACAAGGAATTAATGATCAATCATATAAATCATTGAAAATAAATCAAAATAAGTTATTAATTATTACTAAAAGTTCGTCATAATAATTTACTTTGTATTAAAAATTAAATGTTAGTAAAGTTAAAGAATAAAACGAAGTGTAGTTGACAACATAAAAGTAAGCAAGCTTTTAAGCACATAAAACGTTCCATTAAAGAAAAGAAAATATATTAATCATTAGATTCAATTAAATGAAACAATAAATTAATAAAATGAAAATATAAAGTAGGGTTGATTTATAATGGTTCATATAATTCTTCTTTATTTTCATACAAAGTTATGGGCAATAACTCATGGCTGCCAAATAAATTACTAGAACGAGTACTGGAGCCCGTTCAACTCTATTAAAGTAAGTTTGGTAGGTCACCACTAGAGGCACATCTGGCGCTGTCGGCGGAAGTGGCAGGAGCAGGAACTACGTGGAGGGAGGGAGACAAGGAACATGGCAGGCGGCCCGCAAGGACCGCCAAGCAAATGTTTACATCACAACACCACATTATCATTCAAGATTTACTAAGAGGATTGCCCACTAATGCACTCAATGCATACGGACTTTTTACATTAAATAATCATTATTTTAATTGATTACTCATTATTAGATTAGCCATTTTATTATATTTTTGTTTTAAAAATCATTTTGTTTTTTTATTAAAAATAATTTTTATTATAATTTTGCAACTAGAACAAAATAAATTACATTTCATGAATAAAATTAATTATAATTCATTGTTTTGTGAAATTTTATTATAGAAAATATTAAAAAGTATTCAGACAACATGAGAATAAAAATTTTGTCATAGAATTTATTCATGTTTTCAACGGTTTTTTTTTTATACAAATCTAAGAATAAAAATAGTTATTTTTGATTCTTGATTGCGAAATAGTAGTTTTGTATTCGCTCGTAAAAAAATCATTCGAGAATACAAAAGCATTTCGCAATCAACTATCAAACAACATTTTTTCTAAAACTATGTCCTAAAATTAGTAAAAATGCGAAGAGAAACTTTGACGTTTATTAAATCAGATATTCTTTAACAATTGACAGCTAGCAGCATCATACAATTGTTTTAAATTACATCAATTTTAAAGTAAAATATTTCAATACTTTTACTATTATATACTATATTTGATAAAATTGTGACATTTATTTTACCAAAAAAATTGTTGGATGCAAAAGATATTTCGCGCCAACGTCCAGGTAAGATTAATTTAATTCCATAGCAACATAGTTGCAAGTTCCTGATAACTTTGTCAACAGGAAGTTATAGAAATAATTGTGCTACTAGCAGAGTACATATGAAAAACAGGAATTTCATATACATTTGGTATTTGGTTGTCTAGCAAAAAAGTTACAAATAATTCTGAACTAACAAGAGAACTGTCACATTTTACAAATACTTTAACTTTATTTGAAATTAATAGTTGCTGGTGACGCGAAAAATATAATAAGCGATTCGGAATGTAAGTACCCAATACATCTATTTTCTTACGATAACATGAACTTCTGTTCCGCAAGCTCCACCTCAGTTCATACCTTCTCGAAAGTTATAATGTACTTATATTCCTTGTACCTTAAATAACTATTGCATCCTTTAAACAAAAAAAAACAATAATTTAAATTTTGATGAAATTTGGATAGAAAAGTATTTAAAACTAAGATTTTTAAAAATCAATTTCGTCCTGAAAATATCAAATCATAGTTAACCACACATTATAACTATAATAATTCGCGAGAAATCGTTTATCGTCGTTTTACATTTTAGTTCCAAAAATTATAACTGATTAGTTTAATAATGACAAAAATGTCAAATTGTCTTTATTGAAATACTTTCGTGTTTACAATTTGGTGATAATTTAGATTACTTTTTACTAAAAATAAACATGTTTAAAAAAATGTGACTAATTAATTATTATCTTTTAGTGAATTTGTATGTAAAATATCACGACAATTACAAACCTAGCCATTAGCAATATCTTTAATTAGCAACAACAAACAACTAACTATTTATTCCGCTGTAAACTCTCATCATTAAACAAACACTGCTACAAACACAGTAAAGTTTGTTCCACACGTGTTGCTCTTTTATTTCACGCATTCATTAGGCTGTGATTGTGTAGTACAGTGTAAACATCGCTTTAGAGCCGTCAGGTACTTCTACCGGATACTGCTGGACCACACACGCTGCTCAAAAATACACACAAGATCAAGATAGCGCTACGAGATGCAAACAATAACCGATCTACTTCATATACTTTCTCTTCAATTACTTCCTTCTATTTGATAAAAAATGGAAAAAAATCTAGGATTTTAATTAAATTATTACTACACAGGTTTTCAAACTTTTTTCATCCACGACCCAATTTATAAATCTCTTCCTACTTCTCTTACGTTTGCCCATAAATTCAGCCGACGTATTTTTAATTAATTTTATAATTAGGTTCTTACAAATTAAATATTTTACGGTGGAAAACTTCTGAAATATTTAAACGTACTTTTTTTATTAAAAATGTGTTGCAGCTAAATTAATATTACCCAGCGAAAATAAATATTATTATAAACTAAAGTTAAATACATTAGCAGAATTTAATTTTGAATTCTCTAAATTCATTTTATTAATGACATTTTTACAGAAAAACATATTCTAATAATTATTTTTATGACAGCTACAATAATAAGCAGTAGCGGAACTAGATGGAAAATGTTAGGTGGGCCACGCGGTGGGCACCGGAAAATCTTGGTGGGCCGTTCCATTGTTATATACCGAGTGTCTACTTTATTTCCTGAACATAGGATATTCAATGTTACTGTTTTCATTTCCAGATATAACTTTATTACCTATTAATTTTAGAACAAATTGTGAGACATGTATTTGTTTAGAACTAAAAACTGCATCCAATGAGGCAAAAAGAATTGGCAAATGCCATTATATATTTAAAAAATAATAAATTATTTTTCCAATATTCAAGCAATTTTCAGTAGGTTTCATGGAAACTGAACGACAGGTTTAAATTTTTTTGAAGTTGGAGCGAAATAATCTGTAATGTTACCTTTACTCATTTTAACTAGCACTAATGATCAAAATTCACATAAACAGCATGATCTGAAAGACACGAAAACTACATGTGCACTAATCTGTTGTAGATGTAGTGGCAGATATGAAGACGGTCAGTTGACATCAATTATAAATCAAATCGGCATGCTTTGTAAAAGCGCGCGGCAATGACTATCACAAGTTTCTACGTAAAAGAGCGCAATTCTTTGGTTATACAAGCATTACCACAGTGCAGACACAATAATACCAATTAAATATTTCACGACAAAAATTACGCCGTCTTTTTCTTTTTACAATTTTTTAATAGCATTACTGTAATAATGGTATTATAAATTTGATTGATGCCTGCATTGTTTACGGGTGGGCCCGAGGGTGGGCCATCACTTTTTAAGGTGGACACCGGCCCACCCTGGCCCACCTATAGTTCCGCCACTGATAATAAGGGAAATTTCCTCATACCGATTTCGACATTTCGAATTTTACAATACATTTCTACTATTTTTAGCGTAATGTATGTCGGTTTGTTCGTCCAGATGAATGACATGATTTGGTCAATGTATAATAAAAATAAATGAACCAAAACTATTAGTTTACTCTTTTCATCATTCAATCAAGACATCTTTAAATTTTGTTCTAAGAAAAATTCAATTAGCTATCTACTTATGTTCAAATAGTTTATAAATTTATAAATAATAAAATATTTTTTTTCAGATAAATCATCATTTTTTTCTTTTTAAATTGTAAGGGGGGTGCAATCATTACAGTTGATTATTTTTCTGACAGAATTAGACCACTAACTTTTTTCATTCAAATTCATGTAATGGTCGATAGTAAAAATATTTTTGTTTTTCAAGAAATTATTTCTTTTAGAACTGCTGTTGTGTACAAAAAGTGATATGTAAATAATTAAAGAAAACAAACTTTTTTTCTGATTGAATGTTGATAAAAAACATATGAGTGTTTGAATAAATATAAAACGTCATCTCACCTGGTCATTCATTTCGTAAGCGTTGTTGTGAAACGAATGTGGAATGCTGAGCGAAAGGTCCAGGTTTTCAGAACGCTGAAAAAGAAAAGAGCACGTTAGAATTGTTTAACTAACTGTACATTTCAATATTCGTTAGGAGCTACAGCTACGTATACGCTCGACAAACATGTCTGATTCAGTTAATTTAAACTTTTTCTAAATACACAAAAACTCTAATAAAATTCCCTGAAACAAATCAAACAGTGCAAGCCGGCCACATTTGATTAGGGAGATAAAAAAACATATGAAGTATGCACGACAATACGTTTCATTTACATAAATAAGAACAAAATATTGTTTCGAAACAATAGACCCATACACAAACAAATAGTTCCACTGTTTTCAAATACAAATCAACACAAAACAAGTCAATAGCCATAAACAACTACTCTTTTGCACCTAACCTTACTTTCTTTACAAACGTCAATATCTAATATCTTTAAAAGTATTCTATATGGTAATAAAATGTTTGTATATAAAATTAACTAGTTTTACGACAAGTAAACAAGTTGTTTTAATGTTATTTCTAGTTTCTAAAACAACATGGCGTTTAAAATAACCTCATTTTTCTTGTCATAACGTATTAGAAAACATAAGTCTTCGTATAAAAATTATTTATACAATATGACTTATCAAAAGTTTGACTCTATATAGGTCATAAACTAAAACAAGAAAAAAGAAAAGCAGACATACAAGTTGATGATGTATGTTTCAAAATAAACTGACAGCTGACAAGTCAGATGGATAACCAAAACTAATAACTAATAAAAAAGAATTTAAATTAATTTAGAGACAACAAATACGTCATTTATCATTCGGACAATAATTATACTTTGTCTCAAATTTGTTAAGTTCACTCATTTGAACTGCAACTATTTTTTGATGTGGCAGTTGTAGTCTTTTTTTGAAAGAACAGTTACTAGCATAAGTAAAAAATGCATCCATTAGAATGTTAATTATATATTTTTTAATCAAACGTCAAAATGTAACACTTCTATCGGAGAAATAATTATAGTCAGTCGGAAATAAACATCAATAACTTTTACAGTAGGTGTTCGATTTTTAAAATTCATACATCACATTAAAACCTGAACATTTATTTTTACCATATGTAAAAACAAAGGTATGTTACAGAGTGTAATTTTTAGTATTGTAAATAAAAATTCAAAATGGTCAGCATTTTATACAATTTTTTTCTTACATGCTTATTAAACATAATGTTGCTTTTAAACTGAGGATAAAAATTTTATTTTTACATATATTATTCTTTATACAGAATACTTTTAGACAGTACATTTAAAATTGTTCAAAATGAACTGATTATAATTATTTCTCTAATAGTAGTGAGGTTATGTTTAAAAGTTGTCAAATTTACATTAACCTAACTTTTTGAAATAAAATCTAACCTAATTTTCGTTGGCAAAAAAAAAAAACAAATGACAAACTACGTGAATAAAAGATTGAAAGGGAATGTATGGGAGATAAATAAATAATGTAGTGTGGTAATCTAACATGAAAGAAGAGTGTAAGTTTTTGTGAGGGGCTTAGAGGAATTACGCGTACGCAATAATGGCTATGGCGGAAGTAAAGTGTATAAATGGCGTAATTCGCGTTTGTCGAATTCAATATGAAGGGATTATGGTAGCGCGAAAGAACGAAGCTGATCATCCGTTTAATAAATTGTCTGTCTGATTACGTCGCAGTGCGGGCAACTGTCAAATTAAAACTTCGAAATGAGTTTCGCGGATGTGACGGCCTCTCGCCCTCCCCCGCACTGAAAAATCGATGCTATTTCGCCAAGTATTTTTACCTTATTTATTTTCACAAACGTGAATGCCTTGTCAACAACCATTCGGGGACTAAATTCCGCAAATAATTAGATAAAAGTATTTCGTCACAGCTTACTGCCCATTACTACGTCTTTCCAATATTTTAATGTAGAAAACGTATATCGTGTGATTTACGAGCATTCATAACTGGTAGGAGAAGTACACCACAGATTCTATTTTCTCGCAGTCTTATCAGTTGTTGCGCAGAACATGACTTTGAAACAAGTCAATTTCTGATCGTCTTAAAAATATCGACTCTTCCTAATCTGTAATTTTGGATGTGCTGGTCCTATTTAATTTGATTTTTTCTTGTTCGTTGTTTCTCTATTATTAAATATCGCTATTGGTTGTGGTCCGTGGTCTGGTGTGAAGTTATCCACGTGTGGATGCCAGAACGCAAATATTGTGGTTTAGCGCGTTTTAAAATTGTTAAAGTAGACAGTCTGTGATTTAAAGCATTGTAAGGCTTTTGTGTGCCACTATATTTGCAGAAGATTATTCAATTTGTCAGTTTGGAAATTGAAACATTATAGGTATTTCGTATTTGACGTTTGAAACGAAGTGAATTTGGTTAAGAATCTTGATACGTCACTGGTCAAGGGGGAAGTTATATAATTCCGCCGCGTTTAGAAGGATATCAGTTTTAATAGCAGTTTTTTTCATTATTAACAGTCAATTTTAGGAAAAATAAAAAATACGGCTCTATTATTATTTTATTGATTAAAGCTAAAAATGAAAAATCGTGCAAAACCTCATTCACAAGTTTTGGGAGTACGGGCAACACGAAATCGATATTCCATAAATATAGATAGAGAAATCTTGATTTTATGTCTTAAAGAAAAATAATTAAATTCTTATTGTCTATGTTGGAGATGTAACCCGTTCAGTTACTAACCGTATTCGCGTTTGCTTGCTCGTAAATTATGTTTGAGAATTGTTTGGCTTCTTATTATGAAGAGCATGCCTATTCCTTTTCCGTTTGACTCCAGGGTGTCTGGTTTGTAAACGAGAATATCGAGTGCAAACACGTCTTGCAGGGGTCGACAACACAGCGCCCCTATCGGCGGTCGGTAGAATTAATAACTTTGTTAAATATTGTCACGAGGGGTTGCTGCGTTCAGGTCCAGCAGTCTCCATTCGACTAGTTGCAATCTATGGCTGTGTTTGGGAGAAATGAAAAAAGGTCCAAATAAACCATAACAAGCCGACCCTTTGTTTTTATAATTCGTAGATCGGAGTGGCCATTGTTTTAGAATTTATGACAGCGAAACGGGAGGCATTTTGAAACAAAAACTTTTCTCTTGTCGCTGTATATCATTTTATAAAAAATAAAATATGCAGGTACATTTTTGCTTTCATTGTTTGTGGAAATTACTTGTGTTATTTATAATTGTGTTTTATTCTGCTTGTACGCTTTTTGTCGTATTGTTTAATGTCTTTTGTTATCCGTGACTTTTCCATAAACACGCCTGCTATATATTGCTATTTAACGACACATAAATTTAATCAATCATTCTTTAATATTTAATTTTACCCGAGATAATATATTGACGTCGTAAAGCTGTCATATCACGAATTTACTAACTCCAAAACCTTACGAGACATTGCATCAATAAATTACCGCCATTTTTACATAAAGAGACTTGGTCCCACGGTTAGCTGCGACAGCTTCTCGGATCCATTTTCACGAACACTATTGTTATTAAATATAATTTATTGACAACAATATACCTTACATATTTTTATTATTTCATACCATTTCATAAATAAATGCAGTCTCAGATTAATCTTAAAATTATAATTTTAAAACAAAACAAAATCTGTTACAAATAACATCCCGCATATTTAAATTCAATATATTTTGAATGTTTCAATAATTTGCTACGAAAAAGATGTTAAAACTTGTATAATTTCACTTAATAAGTATATACTTTACTTATATTTTTTTAAAAGTATTGCGCTATTTGGCTGTGACGTATCAGTGCCTCTATAGAGATAGATATATAAGATGAGAGAGACGAACATATAACATGGCGCAGAAAATTTGACGTTTCATTTATAAACAAAAAAAAAAGTTTTTGTTGTCAACAGGGAGAACTAGATTGTTGTTTTTTTATAATATTATACTTATATTTTTATTCTTATTGTTTATATATATTTGAATTTTGAATAGTTCTCATTTTCTTGTTTTGTAGTACCACATAGTCTACTGGGGCACTGTTGAAACGTCAAGGGCAATAGAACTTCACGAGCTTATTTGAATTTGTATGGAATTTATAACAATTTATTTCTAGTTTATTTGATTTAAAACCAAAATGAAAATATGAAAAATACAAAGATTTCAATTTTATATAATTATATAAATAATTTAATTGTGTGCTCTTGGGCGAAGCCGGTCCTGGTGATGAGTGATTAGGTATTGGGGGTAAAGTTAGCGATTAGATGAAACAATGCACCCTCCATCCAATCTGTGCGCATTCTGGTTTGTACGCAGACGCATTGTAATTCCACCCCTTTCAAATTCCGTTTTATTTACTTAGCTGATGAATTAATATGCGCCAACATTGATTTTATACGTTTTTCTGTTAAACAACGTCTGTATTTGCTCTCATAACGAAATCACTCACAGAGAGAAAAATATATACGTTCATTTTACTACTTTTAGATTATCTATTTAAAATATGATTTATTGTTTTTATCTTCATCGTGCAATTAGTTGTTTCTAAATGCCATTAAAATGTTATTAAAACACACCTATTAATAGCAAATCGAATAAAACTACATGCTCTAATTCCCCTGAAGTATGAATCCCAATAGTAAAGGAGACAAATGTCAGAAAAGGTCAACGCTTACGTCCTAGTGTTCCCCCTCCCTTCGTATCAAACGACGGAATCACGTGATGAAAGTCGTTACAATTGTTACAAAAAAATAATAACTTAATTGCCCAGATAAATACTGGATTAATATGTAGTTCACTTCATTAAACTACAAGAGGTTAGGTTATGTTCGAACTCACGCAACGAATTTTTTCACTTGTTTTGTTTCTTACAAAACTTAATTCGAATCCAACTTATGTTATTTCTAACTTAATTTATTTAGTTTGTAAATACGTTTTATTGGGAAACTCATTCAGCTACTCATAGCTACGGTGCAGAGTGCACCATAGTGATTATTTTTAGATAGAGAAAATAATTTAAGTTGACCGGCTTCGCATTTAGGTTATCAGAACTCAGAACCATATCCGGTTGTTTTCTTTTACAGATTGTTTTATTAAATTTTTGATTGACGATTATTCACGCGTATGAAGTTTATAAGTTGTAATTATAGAGAATAAGTGATTTTCACAAAAAAAAATAATGAGGAAAAGTGAAAACGGCACATTTTCTGAAACTTACTGAGAGAAATCGTGATTATAGGGAAATAAAGTCTTGTAAAACCATTGTTTAATATTAAAGAAAAGAATTATTGAAAAATTTATGCAATTAACTTCGATTTTATGAACTGTAAAGTATAAACGTTTTAAACTATACGACGATAATAAATATTAAGGATATATGTAAGTTTGATATAGCCGGTTTCATTATGGAGGCCAAATGTGCAGTATCCTTTCTTTATATATAACAGTTAAAATTGATATTAAATACATTTTCCATTTACTCTTTGACATAATGATATACTTTGAAATGTTAATATAAAAAGAAATGTGATATGGACACCAAATGACTTGTACACCTATTAATTTATGCAATTTTTTTCTGCACAAAATGGAATTAGGTACTGTCAGAACGTATATTTCGATTTCCGTTGGAATCTAAAAATACAATTTTTTCGAGATTACGATATTTCCTTCACTTCGTACAATGAAATAAAAAACAATTTAGTTGCGTCAATTTTTTACCAATTTTCTGTTGTTATTGTCTTACTATTTACGATTTAGCGCACTTTTGTAGTAGATATAAAGTATGATTGAATCTGAAAAACTATTTGCAAAGCATAATTGTTTAATGCCTTCCTGAGTGTGTGTGTGTTTGTGCGGCCTGTTTAAATTTAAAGCATGAGGGAAGTCGGCGACCGTCTTGTGCCCGCAGAATGGTTTGTGTACATATAAAATTGAATTGCCGGGAGGAAATGAATTGAAAAAGTTTTTTATTATTTTCCCTCGACATAATTTAAAATTTGGAATTGACATTTGTGGAGTTTTCTTTTTGTGATTGCTTGTAGGTTCCTGTTTATATTATAACCTGCGTGTGTTTGTACGGGAGATGGAATCCATCATCCGGAAAATGCAAAAGATTCGTTTTCTTTTTGTAAATACTCGAGTTTTAATTACATTAAAACATCGTATTTTATCTGCGAGCAAATAATAGTTAATTTCTGAAATTAAACTGAATATAATATAATAAAACAGAAAATTCTCATTTTGCAGAGCTGTATGGAACTCTTGTAAGTATGAAATTGGAAATAAAAGCAACCATTACTTTCATAAATGAGTTTTCAGAGTTTCTAAAACTAATTAAATTGTACACAATGCTTTATTATCTACAGCATTTGTGCTTGCATTGTCGTGTCGGCAGATGAATAGCTGCTATAAGCTGCAGTATGAAGACCATCAATAGCTTGATTTTATTCATGTTCTCTATCAGATACAGCGCTGCTCTCTCTTCGTCTTGTCCTGGCTTGTCCTGGCGCGTCATGCCTTGTCATCCTGTCTATCCACTTCCTACTTTTATTTCTTGCTGCCAACGCAAATACTTCTAAGGCCAATCTGTTCTCCATTAATTTATTCAAGCCAAACACTTGCAACTGTGTATTCATTTTATTAGAATGCCAGACACGACTTGTATATATTGTACGACATTATAACACTTTTATGTCATCATTATCAATGTAAATTTTCTTTATTATTCTTGTAATATCTTCTCAGTATTAATACAACATTTGATTGTTTTTTAACACTATACTTTTTATACATGAAAGAAAGGGGTATATGACCATTTTATGATTCTGTGCAAAAAATAAAAATACTTGTATTTTTTTAAATCGCTTAATTGTTGTTCCGGAGAAAAACAATAAATTTTTGGAGAGAGGATATGTGACGTAACGTAGGAGATTTAGATAAATAATTTAAATTCATTCTACAAAAATCATCTATCATAAAATAATTTGGTAAATTTTTAAAAAGATGTATGTAAACACTAAACAGCCTTAGAAAATCTTATGACGTTGACAATGTTGACAGTTGTCATTTCAATGCCAACCAAATTTACACCAAAACAATCTGTTGTGTAATATCAAAATATTTTTTTACACTTCCGAGAGTAAAAGCTTTTTAAAGATGTTATTTATTTGATATTTATATAAATATAACAAAATAAATATTATTTTAAAATATATATGCGGAAGTGCAAACATATTGTATATACCACAGGACTAAGGTACCTTTAATCCTTCAAGTGGTTATTTCCTTCGCCTACGGCTCATGAAATAAACCTCACTCTCAGGATTAAATTATGTACTTTTGACCTTCATTATATAATATACTATCATTTTATTCTGTCAATTGCCTATATTGATATCATATACATCGTTTTGTTAATAGTTATGACTAAAATTATCATTAACAAAATTTATTCGATATCATTTAGTAAAAACATTAGGTACATTAAATTTCCACTTTTATCTTTGTAAACGTCAGCGCTGTTACATAAATTTTTATTTCAAATGCTAATTTTAGTGAAATTATGAGATAATATATAGTTTTAGTCATTATTATTGGTAGTTACAATGATTAATTTTAATTTTTATACTTTTTTTCCTTCAATTTTACAATAGTTAATTGTCAAGAACAAAAATTGTTGCAGAAACTAGTTACATTGTCAAGAACAAAAACTGTTGCAGAAACAAAATGCCTAACTGAATTTGATCAATTAGTACAAATGAACAAAATGATGCCGATATTACGTTTTAGTAAAAAAATTATTAAAATATTTTGTAAATTAAAACTTCTTAAAATATTTCACCCGATTTGCATCAATGAAAATCTTCGCTTTAATTTGATTTCTGTTGAATGTACAATTTTGTTTTTTTTTTTTGTTTAATCCGATAATATTTTCTAATTCAATGATTTTGTGTTTTTTAACAAATTTTGTGCTTAACATCAATTTATATTTTTTTGTATATGATTACCTTAAAAAATGGTAATTGTACACAATTTTGGCGCGGATATTTTGTATCTTATGATGTGCCTCGTATGAAGTGGTTACATCAAATGAAATGTAGCATTTATTAGGGATATTGAGTTAGTTAGCTACATGATTGATATAATATATTGGAAAACGAAATCCAATTATGATACAAAGTTGTGTGCGGTATGTTCGTATGCCCATATATCTAAGTATATAATTGTATAAGTACTAATAGTACATAATATATGGTCGCCGTATCATCTGCCATTTTGAAAATTTATTTGAAACAAATTATCATGTAGCTAAAGATCATAATGGCATAAAGTACAAAATGATCTTTAATAACCTCTGGGTAAATTATAGTTCAACGACTATGGTTGTCGTTTTTTATCCAAACAGGTTTGTGAAGCTACAAAATCTAAAATAATTTTAAATACTTTTTACCATTCAGTAATTAACTACACAAAAATAGTAATTATTAAATTATATTTTTTTGTGGTAATAAAAAGGATATGTTCAATTAAAGCCCGTAAATAGTTAATTTAAAATTATACCAAATATGTTGCGAGATAATTAAGAAAGATAGCAGTTAAAAAGATGATTACTATTATTACTGCAGCAACCAATGAAAATAATGCATTTTATTAGATCATAAATTCGTTTCTTCGATATGATTAATAGCATACAACATAAATTTTTATGATCGCGAGAAAAATTATTAAATGAAAAACATGAAGAAAGTATCTAGTTATCCTTGACAACCATACTCGTTGCATTTTGTTTTATTTCAATGATAAATTACCTTGCAATCAGGAAGCTGAATTTTTGTGCATTTTCTTAAATTATTCTGTGATTATTCTTCTGCATTCTGACCCACTTTGAGAAGAAAGCTATGTTTGTTAATTTACTTTTGTGATTAATAACAGCTGACAGATTTCTTTTGCGATGCTTTCTTAATAAATATTCGTCATTCTAAATATTTCATCATCATTTGCTAAACAAATTAGCTGCTAACAAGGAACGGAAATTAGATCTCCGACAAAATGTTCACTTTTTGCTTTTGAATGTCATTTTTCTTGAGTTTATACTTTTTGGGTTATGTTGGTTACATTTTTAAGGATATAACAATGATATTCGATTTATCTGTCATTGTTCAGCGAAAAGAAGGCTCATGCTCATATTCTTTTTGCCTTGAATGAAATTAGTTGGAGCAAATTAGTGTTCGTTAAGGCAATCTCATTTTTAAAAGCTTCCGGTGTTTTTATATCAGAAAAATAAACTCAGATGACATTTGAATATCTAGTGGGCGGAATATATCAACAAAAACAATTTCCTGTAGTTCATTGTTGCTAATTTGTTTATTAAGTAATAGAGATGTAAAGATCAAATTGCTTATTGAAGAGTTTTGTTTTTAACCTTATTTTTGAACTTGTCAAGTAAATTTTTCTTTTGTTTTAATAAAGTAATTACTAAAATTGAATGAAATAAAAGTTTGTTAAGCTTATAAAGAATGAATATCCACTTAAATGATAAAACGATCGGTAGATTGTATTTTTAGTTACTTTTTATATCTTTATTTTTATGTTATAAGTTCTCCGGAACAAGTTCTTGGAAATTTCGTTATTCGTTTTATTCTCACTGAAACGAGTTTTATGATTGAATTTCTATTTCGGGAATGGGGAAAATATTTATGTCTATATAAATATTTATATATAGTAGCTTAAAACATCATTTCGATGAAATCTATCACATTTTTCTCTTCTATTTTTTCGGTCTTATTAATAACTTCTTTAACTGAAATGGAATTCCCAAAACAATGAAATAGTAAAACATCATACTTTCTTGTTTTCTACGAAAAAAATAAAATAAAATAGAATTATCGTAGTTACCATTGACACGTGATCAGACCAGACAAATTTAAAATTATTCCCGTCTAGATCTGGACTTCTAGACACTTGTCTTGTCTAGATTATCAAGACAAGACTCCCCAAAGTTTTGTCTTTAAATTTCAAGACAAGACAAGACTTTCTTATTTTAGGTCTAGACAGTTTTCAAGACTCTAGATTATTTAAAATATAAATACACCATGCTTAGCTTGTTCCATTCGAGCTGAAATAGTGATTGTAAATTAGGAAAAGAACGCTGTTGAAGAATTATCTGTTCTTGTTTAAAGTGTATGCGCAGGTTAATGTAGTTTTGAAACAATCTAGAATTTTGATATCTAGATAAGACTTTTTAATCTAAATTTAAGACTTAGTCTCTCTCTGGAAAAGTCAAACAAAATTATTTTTTTTATTGTTATGAACAAAAATAACTTTAACGTTTGGCGTTGTATTGGTCTATTGGTGCGGAAAATTTTAATCAACTAATGATTTTTCGAAGATTTATTTTGTATATTAATTATTTATTTAAAGCGATATTCATTAATGGTTATTTTGATGTGATTTCATTGCAAAATAGCGCTCTGTTTGTTAAAATAATCTAACAAAAAAGTTTGCAGGCATTGAGAGCCTATTGATGGGCAATAAGGCATGACGATGTCATATTTGTTTTGCGTGGACTTTATTTGTAGCGCAGAGTGTACAACTAGTACTGGTCACGACTCATGAACAAATGGACACAAATCTCTTGGGCATGCAATAGCAATAGCTCTGACCCTATGCATACCCTCCTACCAATTAAGTTAATTTTCAAAACCGTTCTAAAGCTATTATTTAAATTCCATTCTCTATTGTAATCTCACAAGTGGTGATTACAACTTCAAATCATACTACTCTCATAACAAAAAATAACCAACAACGCACGGCTAATTCTACACTTAATACACCACTGCACTCTACGAGTTTTTCTACTCTTCAATTTGCGCGATAAACACTAGATGGAAACATGCAGCATCGGAATTGCTAATTGAAATATACACTATTCTTTTTAATTAAATGTGATAAGCTAATATTCAAATTCTTTCCCTAACAACAATTTTCAACTTTACATTTTTAACAGAATTCGATTATTACCTAAATACCTACGGTAAAGTGTTTCGACTCAAAATGAAAAAAGTGATGATCTGAGTTCGAATCTCAAACAAGCGTACTATTACAAAAATTAATTATAAATAACTGCATTTAAGCGATAAGAGGATAAGCGTTGTGATCTCGAAAAAGATTTTCGATTTTGTTTCCAAAGCACACTTAACCGAAAGAATAAAATCAAAGATTTTCTAATTTCTTAGTTTATTTTCATTTTATTATGCAAGTGTTTGATATCATTGGAAAAAGAAAAAAAAATCTATTGAACGACAACTTTGTCGAAGTTCATGTTATTGTATGTTTGTATGTGAATTCCGAGTCGCTTATTATAATTTTCGTGCCACCAACAGCAACAACCTAATTTATTTGAAATCAGAATGATTTTAATAATTACATTATTAGCATATTCTGCATATTCATATTTAACATATTTTGAATATGTTTTCAATAATTTGCTACAAAACAATGTTAACAACTATTTAATTTCACTTTAAAAATATGATGTTTACTTATAATAAATTACAACGTTTTAGCGCTATTTCGCTGTAAAGTATCGGAGTCTCTAAAGACATAGACTTATAAGATGAGAGAAACGAATATATAACATGTCGCAGAATTTGACGTTTCGTTAGTAAACACATAAAATGTTGTTGTCCACAGGGAGAACTCGGTTATTATTTTTATATATAATTATACTTATGTTTTATTCTTTGTGTTTACTAAATATGAACAGAATAATTCTCATTTTCTTGTTTTCTGGTACCACAGATGTCTTGGTCGCTGTTGAAACGTCAAAGGCAGTAGAACTTTACGAGCTAATTTGAATACTTAGGAAATTTATAACAATTTATTTCTCGCTTATTTGTCTTAAAACGAAAATGAAAATATCATTTCCTGTAAACAATAACACCAGAACACGAATCTGATGAGTAGTGCATCTTCCGCATAGCTCTGAGTGCCTGTTGATGGCTTATCAGGTACTTCTAGGATAAAAAATTATCAAAATTTATGATAAAGCAGAATGGTAAACCCAATAATGGGTAATAAACTTTCATTATCTTATCATAACTGCACATGTCTATGATTTGAAATTAAATTATGAAATAAATGTAAATATTTGAATTGATTCTATGCATGTAGTTTATTTGAAATGTGATGTTTTCAATTTAGATAAAATGTACAATAATAAATTTAGTTATAAAATGTAATAAACGTCGGTTCATGATAATTTTGAAAATGAAAATATGACAATATAGCAAAGTTGATAGCGTAACGAAAATTTTTGATAATTAATTATATCGAAATTCGGTTTGAAATCCCTATTTTATGAACAATATGCACACCGACGTAATTAGTTTTAATTAATTAAATAGCTAAATTAATATACCGAAATGGAAATAATAATTCTAATTTCAATAAATTTTCCAAAGTATGATATTTGAAATATGATTTAAACCAATATATTTTAATTAAGTTAATTATAATAGATAAATTTATTGCCGAATATACAATAAATATTAACAGTTTTGACAATTACTTGCTGGTATAAATACAAATATTTATCAGTTATGAAACTAACATTTGATGAGTTTCAAAAAAAAACAAATTATTGAAATCCGAACCACTGAAAATTGAACCCTCGGATCTCAAGTTACATAAAGTTGCATGTTTAATATTTTATAACAGAAATGTGACACAAAATGTATGTATCTTCATCTTTGCCACAATAATCCTAGAAGAAACAAGGCCTCAAAATTTCTGGCACAACAATCCTACGGTTCTTGTTTGGTAACAAATTTTTACTTGTATTGAAGTAATGTATGTTGAGTGGTACTCCTTTTGTCAATCGAATCAGATCGGATCAGTTCACTTATTAAGTATAAATGGAATGCTATTTTGGATCACTTAGATTATGTTTTTCATTTAAGTTTAAATGTTTATCCAACAATGATTGTATAAGTTATTTATTATCTCCGATGGTAATTCTAACTCATAAGTTGTGTTGGATTTAAGATCATAAATTTGTAATTTCACCATTTCTCTTTACATACTTAAAAACCACGTGAACTAAACCAACTGATTTAACCTTCGAATGGATTACTTAGGATCAGTTCGTTCAGTAGAGGGGGTAAAGTGATCCAGTCAAATGGGATGAAAAATAAATGATCCGGATTCAAAACTGTAAGTTGGATCAATTGAAAGTGGCAAATAGAATACGTCTATGGAAACTATACGAATATTAATTTGAACACAATCGAATTTATGTATTTATCAAATTATTAATTCGCATAATAAAAATTTGTAGAGCAAAAAAGAAAAACGTAACAGAAACAAAAAACACAAGTAGAATTGAAAATAAAATATCAATATTTTTTATCCAAACATAACCTAACAATTTTTAGGTTAAAATACATATGTAGTATTTATCGTGCTTTTTTGTTGGCAAAATATTTTTAAATAGTTTAAGAAAATAACAAAAAAACGCACATAAAAAAAAACACAAAATTGAAATAAACTAAATATAATTTAAAAACTGAAATATAATAATATTTTCAATAATTATTAAAACATAACATATTTAAATGAAAACATTTGTGTGTGTATTTTTGAAAGTGCGTTTTTTTGTCTGTCAACGACGCACTTCAGTTGGCAGAACTGCGAGTGCGGTAAAATGCTGTGATATTTTAGCATTTTTACGACTTATACGTGTAAAATTAATTAAACTAAACTATTTTAAAAAGTACTTGTGCTAACACTTAGCGAGAATGCAGGTAGAGGAAATGAAGCAAAAAACGGGCGGGGAGGAGAATAAAGCCTTTGTTCTGGAAAAAACGGGATAAAAAGAAGTAGTCGAGTGTAAATAACTAAATGAAAAGGATAGTAATTATGAATGATGCAACACAATTAATTTTCTTTGTTTGCAGTGCCCTCAATTATTCCATTATTTCTAAACGAAATAATCACGCATCGATGAAATAAGACATTACAAATTTGAAATTAATATTAGAACACACAATGCAATACAACCATGAATTCAATTAAATTATGTATAAATGTTTTTCTGTGCTTATGAATATCAAAAAATAATCATTTATATTATTTTCATTACAAATATTATTTTTCAAAGTAAAAAATAACATCAAATAAGAAAATAAATAATCTCCATTCTTTTGTTGTTAGTAGGTGATTTTTTGTTTTTTATTAATAATAATACATGATAATGAATTAAATTAAAATAAATGAAACATATAAAAACAAATTAACATCTATAATTTTTCTCTCATATATTTCATTTTCCAAATATTTGTTACATATTACATATTTGATAAACTTTAATTAATTGTTATTAATTTTATAGTTTTTAAATAATTACTTAATATTTATTAAATATTTCAAATTAATCTAGCAAAAAATATACATTTACTTTTAAAAATTATTTTTATTACAGACAGTTGAAAAAATATTCACTTATGAGAAATGATATTGCACTATAAATCTTGAATATTTGTTTCGTTATGTGTTGTATACATAACACATTTAAAATATATTTAAAGTTTATAGTTCTATAAAAATATAATAAATGTTCAAGTACGTCATTATTTATTATTCAACGCCATTATGGCCATTAGATTACAAAATCCCGTATTGTATGTAAAAATAAATCTTAGTAGATTCAGCATTTGCACACAATAATGTGCAAAAAGCTATGAGAACATTATTTATTTAATTGGATTTGAAATATTTGAGTTTTAGTTCCTCGTCTTTAGTGATGTTAATACTTGGCAAAGTATAAACTTCCCAATCCAATTAGAGTTTAGGAACCACTGGAATAAACAACACTTTTACTTATGCATATTAATCAGCCCGAATTCAAATTCGCGAGAATTACAATAATTAGATTACAACAGCGAGTACTTATTTAAACAATAACCTGCACTATTTAAAAGTTGCGTAAAATATTTGAGTGCATATTTGCAAATATTAAAGCATAAAAATATAAACAGGGAAAGTGTACTGTATCAGTGATTGCATAATTTAAATTACTCACATTACAGATAAAATATACAGGTTATTTCACAACGTTTCTAAGTTGAAGGAAAGTTGCTTGAGATTTATGTTTTATTAACAAAGACTTGCATTCTTTCCTTATCTGTTTAGAACAAAACAGTAAATGTTCCAAATAAGCTAATAAGACACACTATTAACAACGCTGTTACAAAACCAATCAATTTATTATATTGCTCATTCTCATTCCACTTTCTCAGACATTGTCGAGACACATGTCCGTAATGTTTAATGTTTCATACCGGGTCAATAAATACTATAAGCGGTAAACGTTGATTTTTAACAAATTTGTCATTTAAAAATGTGTACAAGTTGCAAGTTGTTAGTACTTAGGATTGGCAAGATTTAAATAAAATTCTAAAAATTTTATTTTTATAGACAACATCAAATTTACAAATGAATTATAATACAACTCTTTGTCTTTACAATATACTTGAATTCTAAAATAATTTCTTTCTAAATTTTATTATTAAATTGGGATTGAAATGCTATTAGTGGAAAAAATAATATATATACTAACTACGGTTAAGATTTGAGATCATTATTGACCATAATGTACTGAACCTTGGTGTATAATATACTATTTTTATTTATTTGAAAAATCAATTATTTTAATTTTCATGAAAAGAAACATTATATTTTTCATTCCTGCATTTTATGTCCTCTTTTTAACCTTTTTTTCAATAAATTGCACAGGGTGTTAAAAATAAGTGTTCAAGTTTTATAGGACGTGGAGAAGAAGTCAAAGTAGATGTAAAAGTATTATACAACATATCTCAAAAAATGAACCGTTGCAGAGACATGGGAGTTTTAATTTAGGTGTAATCCTAAGTAAATAAAGCCATGATTTAAAAAAATAAATAATAAGTTGTTGCCTAGAAACTGACAACTATGTCAATGATGACAGTGTCAACGAATCGAACAATGTTGTCAAACAAATCGATAAATGCCGGAACTTCTAGAAAGATGTCGTTACTTATTTTCCGGAGATGAACTGCTTGTGTTGAAATAGAAGGAAGTAATTTCGAACATCTCATTTAGCTTACAATTACTGTTTTGTAAAGATTAAAACTGTTCATAAATTTAAATTTAAATAATCATTTACAAAAAAAAATCATGTCCGTCGGTATTTACACAGGATTACATCTGAATTAAAAGTCCCAAATCTCTGAAACGGTTAATTTTTGGACAGATGTATAATACTTTTTGATTTATTTGGATTTCTTCTTCATGATCTTTAAATTTTGTGAAAGCACACATAAATCACTTCAGTAATATTTTTTCTATTACCGACTTTTTTTGTTATAGTTCACAAATTCCTAGTATGATTTTAGAAGGTTGTAGTCCTAAAGGAATGGTTTCATGATGAAACGAAAGAAATTTGTAAAATATTAACGTATTTACTCAAAACTAAATATATTTGTTGTTCACATTATTTGCACAAGAGTTTGAGAAAAAGTAATAACAAAATTCAATTTTTATGTTAGACAAATCGAGTATACTTTTTAATTGATATTATTTATTAATTTCGAGTTCTCAGATTTTCTTACAACAGTACATTGTTAAGCACATTTCGATAATATATTCGTTTTATGATGAAAAGCACTAACACATTATTGGAAATATAATTTGAATAATATATTCCGCCTCAGTATTTAATTATAGAAATTAATGAATGTTAGGAAATAATTTAACATATTTTCCGTTTGTTGTATTGTCATATTTGCAAGCGTTCATTTATAAAAATTACTTGAGTATTTATGTAAATGGTAATAACAGTAAAATACATAATCACATATGATTAAGAATAGTAATAAATTTAATATTCCAGCTAGCTAAGTCATTTGACTATTTTAAATTGGTTATGAAATTTATTTCCATGGAATGATCGGAGGAGTAATTTATTAATATGGCTGGTAATGTGAAATTCTTCCATGCGATATAATACACACTTGTACTCTGTAATTTACTCGTAATTTAAAACTCTACAAAGTTATTATTTCCTTGCTGCGATCTAACATTCTTTGGGAAACATTAATAACCGTTTAATTCAATTCATTGGAAATAGAAAGCTTATTATGGAGAAAATATCTGATAGAGCTTTTTCTCCAAATGTGGAAAGATAACAATAAATATTAAGAAATGAAAAATTTCATGGTATTTTTTGCCAAATCAAATGTCGGTGGTTGATGTACCCAGAGCTAGATTAAGGTTTTTGAGCCCCTGATTTTGGGGTCTACTATCCTCTATCATAGTTTAAAATTAATTTTACATTTGGCAATACAAAAATATTTAATATTACCAAACAAAATAAAAAATTACATTTTAAAATATTTCTTAACCTTTAATTGTTTTCTAATAATATTGAAATATTAAAAAAAATAGTGGAAATGAACTTAAACATTTTAAGTTAATAATAATTTAATAATAAAATAACAAAAGCAATGGAATATCCAATAAGAGACAATTAGAACTATTTTTCTACTTCCCTCTAATAAGAGACTCTTTATTTCCCTAATTTCAGTTAGGTTATTGATTCCATTATTTCACTAGTGAAATAATCAGATTATTTATTTTACGCGAAATCAAATTGGAAAAAAAATTATTAGATTCTCAGGCTCATACTGATAAGCTAATTCTACACTTCCATAAAAAATTCAATTATCTCTTACCGTTCTCGAGATATGTGTATACAAAGTTTGACTCAAAAAATTGATTTTTCAAGCCTAGCCTTCTAATAGGTCGAAATATGACATCGGCGAAAAAACATAATTCGTTAAAAATCGAGAAAAATGTAAGGAATCGACTCGTGGGCTATGCTTGAAAAAATCGTCTTTTTAAATTTATGTACAATTTAATGGCTGAGCCTTCATAATCTAAAATGTCTAACGTCACCAGTATGGATGAACCTCAAATATTATTTTCCATATAATTTATTTCCTCTCCGAAGCAAGATTTGTAGGTACGGTAGGAGAATGATAACATACATTTGAGACGATTTTTGAATACGTATTCAATGATATATGTCACAAATATATAAAGCGAGAGAAGTGACAGATAATATCACAGTGACAACTGGAAAAATTATTCCTTGGAAGAAATCATACTTTTATAACTCTTTATGTAGCACTACCATATGCATTCAAATTTGTTCATTTTTTAGACAGACAGTCAACAATTTATAACCGTGCATCTTTTATATGTTAACACTTTTTTCCTTTTATCTTTTTATACGTTTTCTATAAGGATTATATTCTACGTTCATTTATATTCCATATTTCAACTTTTTAAAACTCCGGGAAATATTTATCATATTTGAATATCAGAAATAGGTCGCCGTTGAAATTAAATTATGTTTTGGAGTATACATTTTGTATATTATAATGTAATAAACATTTAAATTATGGAGGGAATTTTTATATTTGACCTCATTTCGGAGCAAAGCACGTAAAAAATGTTGATGACTAAGCTTTAAAAATGTCAGCCTATTAGGCATTTCATGATAGAACTTTATTTAAATACTTTGCTTATCTACTATTTAGCTTTAGCTCGTTGGCGCGTTATTATCCGAATTCCGTGCATTAATAGCGTTAGTTTGCATTCATGAATAAATATTCCGGAATACCAATCAATGAAGTGTTTATATCTTTTCACCGTTCACACATCAAAATTATATCTCAGGTCTCTTCGGCAACTTACAACTACCATTTATCAACTGTTGTAAATACTTAACAATAAATATCGACTCCATACAAATACTTCTTAAAAAGATTATAATTTTGCAATGATCTTAGGACTCGCAAAATTTATAAATGGAATTTTTAGTATAGAATTTTTTTCGGCTTGCATTGATTTAAATCATTTGATCATTGATTCAGTGATTTAAATAAATTCTTCTGAAATTGTTATCTAACATCTCAGGTTTACGAAAATTGCAAAAAAAAGCCTGTAGATAGACAACTCGGGTCAAAAATTACTCTTAAATCACTTCAGCTTCGCTATAGTGATCTAAATTTAATTTTTGGATCTCGTTTGTTTAAATTTTTCCAATAAATTCATGGACCTTATTATGGAAAAAATATAAAAATCTGATTTAAATAATTTTTTTTTTTAAATTGGATTTTTATTCAACCCTGCAAAATATTTAGGTATAAAATGTGAGGTCTGTGAAGTAGAATGACCGCTTATGGTTTTCAGAACTTGAGTTCGAATCTGGTAGATATAATATAAAATCCATAAATGAGTAATACGTTGTAAATGACTTGAATTTTGGATTTTATTGAATAAAGTTCATAGCTGCTTGATATTTACATGTAATGGTTTTTTTTTATGAATTGTAATGAATTTAATGACTAGTTGTTGGCATTGCAAGAGAAATAATAACCATTTAAATTTATTTAAATGTTTATTGGAAAATGTTTCAAGTATAAACGATCGCCAGCCTACTTCGTGAGAAAGGAGTAATATATTTTCCTTTTAACAGTTTCATAAAAAATAAATAACGTCCATGTTTAGTCACAGGAACATAAAACCGTTTTTTGTCAACATGAACGTCAATTGAGGCTAAATTATGATTAAATATTTTATTCGGCTAGAGAGAAAACATGACAGCCTCAGGTAAAAAATATAAAATCCTCATTAAAATTTAAATTCCGGAGATTCGTAATCTGTCGTAAATAAACAATCGTTACTTCTCCCAATAAAACGAGTGAGTCACGTCCATCTAGTGGAACTTTTCCCAACTAACTTTATTTAATTTCTTTGATTCTTTCCTCGTGTCTGCATCATTTCTTTCCTATTCACTTGAATTCAGAAAGTTTTTCTGTCCGTTGTTCGAGTTGCTAAAGTTTCAAACATGTCCTCTGCTCTGTGTTTCTGCTTGGCAGTCACGTATTTATATTTTCTGTTCGGCAAAAATTTTTATCTCGAAATATCATCATATTATGAATAATTCAACGTCCCGTCCAATAGTTGACGAATAGCCGACTTCGATGTGAAATGTAACCTACCTAGCCCGTGTAAACTTCCCTCACAACTTCTGATACAATGCCTACTACGCTCGATTTATTAAAATTTATGTTTACTTGTTTTTCCAACCTTTGTTTTACATTATTTTATGCCTAACACAAATAAAAAACGATCCCAAACATTTCACCCAAAATATTCATGAAAATAAAATAATAGCCGATCGCCGACGACCATCATTCGCGTTGTTAACACGTTTGTACATATTGAGCGTGAAATAAAAGATGAGCTGACGAAGGAATAAATTGTGCTAAACCTAGACTAATATTTCACCTTTAACGAGACCTTTACTCTTTTCTGTTTTGTTTATGACAATAGAATAATTGGAAAACTGTATTGTACATATAAATAATCAAAAAGACGCGGTATAATTTACGTGTGTCGTACAGTTCATCTCTTTTTTCATGCATTGTATTATGTATAGGTGGTAAGTAAAGTACATCCACTTTCTTATTTTCAATGGAACAGCTTGTATATTTTTACATTAAGTTTGAAGTGGTGATTTGATTTTTTTCTTATTCCCAAGTGATGTTTGTTCTAATTTCATTTAGAAAACAATTTGAATATAATTTCTATTAGAAAAAATATAATTAATTATTCAAAATTAATTCAGCTTCAAATTTCGTATCGTTTTAATTAATATTCTAATTGGAAAGCCATTAACTGACTGATTTAGTTAACATGTATAATGAAAATCGACCTGTTTATTTGTTTACAACAGTTGACATTCAGAGAAATTAAGATAACAAATGATAGTAAGACCCACGCCTTCTAGAATAAACCGTTACTTAGAATGGTTACATGAATAAATAGAAGATAAATTATCTCTTTAACGGAGCTAAAAATAAAATTTAAATGACATCGAATTTGTTTTCAATACTTTTACAAGAATTATAATTTTTTATGTCAAAATAAATAACACATACTTCCTATTAAAAAGAGTTTTTAATTTTAAACAAGCTTTTTAAACCTTATTTTAAAAATTATTTATGGTATGACAAAAAAATTTCTATATTATAAAAATAATTATATAAAGGAACTAAAAATAATAAGTTGGTCATATTAGAAAGTAGAAAAGAAATGTAATGAATGGGTACCAATCAATAAAAATAAATTAATTATACTATTCACACGCTATAAATAATTATTAGTCATTGTTTATAACCTACAATTCGTGTAATTTATTGTCCCATTTGAGGTTAAGAGATTTTGCCTGATTTGGAAATCATATTTTTGAGGTTGTGTGTTCTTTGACGAGAGATACATTAAAAAATATATACAATGAAGAGGCGAAGTTTTGAAATGTATTAATACTTGATTAAGTACTTTGCAAAGTTTGTATCCCGTCAATTATTAATAGACCAGTGGAGACAGGTGTATTGTACAATTCAGATAACTGGCAGGGATTAAACTCTCAACTGAAGCCGGAAGAACTTAAGTTATTTATAAAGGATTACAGTTTATTAAATTTTATTATTCTTAAAAGCTTTACACAATATTAATAAAGATATAATTGTTGTAGTATGTTTCAATATTTAGTAGACTGTCTTGATCTGTTTGATCATGGGGTAAACTCATTCCAACAAATGTGTTGTAAAACAACCGATCACAGAATGGATGAATAAAAATCTAACAAGAAAATGTTGAAAAAATACTGAATACAAATGGATTAGTATTTTTTTTGTGATGAGTTTTTGCTTCGTAATACATATTCCAGAAAGTATCGGAACGTCTTTGTATTATACCAGGGCTGGACAACTATTTTAGAGCTAACAGACATTTCACCTTGAAAAATACCTATATAATAAATTTATTAGATCAAACTTACAAATTTACTTTGGATAAAACTGAAGTTATGAGTCCTCTGAGATTATATTCAGTGCAGATTTCTTCTATTTTAAGCAGTTGTTGAGACATTTTGGAAAACGTATGCTCGCAATAAAACGTGAACCCAAAAAATCGTTAATATTCCAAATACAATATTAAGTTCATTACAATATACTGGAAGGGTATTCCATATTTCAAATACTACTTCTTCCTGTTTTAGAGTATTTTAAAGTTCTATTCATCTATAACCTAGTTTTTCTCTCCCTATGTATTTCTAATTAGACTAAAAACGTAAATTTGTATTTTCACTTGTCCTTCTGAAAGTGAAGTTCAAATTGGGCTGTCACTTTTTAAAAACGGTAAAAAAAACACCAAAAGTTGCCGACCCCGGCAATGTACGATTGAGTATACTGGTATTATTTTTAGAAGGAATACTAGTATTATTAAATGAGGTACAATTTGAGGTTAATGTAGCTTTGAATAAGTGAATAATGTTCTAAATATAATAGGTCAAGCATTTGAAGAGCACTCGAAAAAATGTAATAAATGAATGTATTATATTTCATGATGGCCGCGTTTAATTGAAATAAACGATGGAATTAGTTTATGCGAGTTTAACAAACAGGAAGAAGTAATCATAACTAACAATCAGCGCGGGACGCGACCAGACTTCATTTGCAGGCCAATCGAATTCCGAATGGGAATTTTCATACGAAAACACTGCGCTGTAATCCTATTCAACTTAATTACCAACGGGAAAAAATACACCAGTTTCATCATTCTGCAACAAGGCTGTTTTCATTATTGCGGCGTTAGCCCTCTGTCTGTTTCAATCAATATACATTACTTTGTGTTACTCTGTACCAGCGATACTTCCAATCGCCCTAAATCCAAACATTACACTATTCTCAACATCTCATGAAATACAAAATTCAAGTTACTAAAAAAATATTTTAAAATTTTAATATTTACTGTCACTTACGTTTTGTAATTTATAATTTTCTTATACAGGCTGTACCATAACTTGCGGTGACTTATAGTACTACTAAACATACCTACTTATCAAGAAACAAAAATAATTTTATAAAAATTCGTAAAATTATGAGTGGTTTAGTTGAAACAAGCATTTTTGATGCTACTGATTTGATATATGCAAGTGCAAAACTATTAATCCGGTAAGTGTCTATTTTTAGAAATTAATTTCAATTATTTTATTTTTAGAAAGAGGTTACCGAAAATGTATATTCCATTACACAAGATATAATACACCTGTATCGTATTAATTGCTTGCCTATTATCGTGAAAATGTTCTGTATTTTTTGTTTACTCTAGAATATTTTCTAATGTCTTTAATTCTTGATCTATTTATTGTCTTCCGTACTAGACCCAGTGTTTTCAGATTTTTTAAATAATTGCAATACTTCTTTCACGAAATGTGTTCTAATTTCCTCGAAAACTACTTTAGGTATTTGTCCCAGAATTTGCTCCAGTAATCTAATTATAGTCAACAATCTTGTCCTAATATTTCACACAGATCTGCTGCTCTTCTTGTTTGACCTAAAACATGCTCTTATTTCGCCGATAATTATTCTAGTTATTTATCACAGAATATTCTCCAGTTTATCAAATTTATGATCTAATATTCCTTTCAGATTCCATTTACTGTTCTATAATCTATCTTAGAATTCGCTACAGTTTACCTAGTGACCTCGATGAACAAAGTTTAAAACTCCAGCTTTTGATGTAAAAGTAAAAATTGTAATTCTTATAACATAAATTTTATTTTGTTTCCAAAAATGAATAATTAGTACAAGATATGAACAGTAAAGAAATTTTTCTTTTCTTTTATGCAAATATGTAATTCGATATTTCATAACGTTTAATTTATTTCCGACTTTCCTGCATGTTCTTAATAATAAATTATTGTAATTAATTCAAAGATTTGCATATGCAATGTTTTATTATATAGGTTGTTAACAAAACTAGCAACTATTCATGGTATTTAGTTTTGAATAAGTAGATGTACTTTGTAAATAAACGCTTTTTATTGCTCTATGCTTTGTGATTTCACCTTGCTTGTCAACAGAGATTAAAATAGTGCTAATTAGTATGAAGAAAGTTGTGATAAACGACTGATCTGTTTTTGCTAATGCTGCTATTAAATTTAAACTAGATTCGAAATATGATAGAGTAAGATTATAAAATACCGCCTCCCCTACATTTAAAAAAAAATCCCTTCCCTGGCTACGCCTGAGTTAAGCCAACTCGCAATTTTCGAAGGTTGAAAATAAAGTTGGTATTGTAAGGTATTGATTGTTAATAAAGCACTATGAAATCTGTAGAAACAATTTGTAGCGATGTGGTATAGTTTTTATGAACGGTATTTCTATAGGCAACATATTACAGAGAAGCACTGTTATCACCATTTAAGAACAGTGTTTTATGAGCAGTTAAAAACCGTTACAACTGCAAAGGTCGTCAACACAAAGTCTGTGATCGTAAATTTCCAATTAGACGCGATAGATGAATACAATCGAAAGAAAAGATTATTAATAAATACTATCTCACCCGCTAATCGTTCTACACAAAGCGGAAGAGCAAAAATGGAAATTAATTTAACCTCATGGAGCGAATCAATTTAACTTTATTATAAATTGATACAAAAATGTTTTATAATTAACATCTATTCATATTCGCAAGAATGCTTTTACCATTAATGGCTTTGTGTTTTCACTTCATTAATTTATTAGAAAACATTCTATGCCGCTATGTTCTACACAAATTTTACTGTTCCATTATAAATTCTTTACCAAGTACAACTTTTAATTTTTAATCCGGAAGTGCATTATTGCATTGTAAATAAATAAAAATAGAAGACTCGAACACAGAATTCAGAAGGTAGAAGCGACATCGCTACCATGTTCAATTTGAAATTATGTTTCTATAAATAACTAAATTGCTACAGAATTTAATTGAAGTAATCTAACTAATACAATTCCAATAACCGTCTAAATGTAGTGCCATTACAATTTGATTGTTCAAAGATAGTTTAGAATGTTAATTGATATTGTTCTACAAGAGATTTTGGATTGGGGAAAGGGTTTAACTTAAGCTGACATCAAACTGAATTGTCTAAAACTTGCCAAACATTTTCACTGAAACTCAACTCGTACAAACTTGTAAGTCGTAAATTTAACCTTAAAAATACTCAGCAACAATGCATTTGACAATTTACATTAAAGAACTTAAATCTAACCTACTATTTGTTTCACTATTTTTTTTTTTTATTGATAACATAACCTTGAAACAATGACTAAATTACTAAATTCTGATTGTCCTGCAGTAAAGACTTGTATGTAAGGCAACACGGAAAGATGGAAGTTGGTCAACTGCATTGTATCCCTTATGTTACTACTTACTTTACTTCAATATAAATTATCTGTAGCTCAAACATAGCGTTCAACTTTTTACGTTACCTATTGCGTTTGCGTTACCTCTTGCGTCACGTCATTTTAAATCCAAAATATAATGAATCTGAAATTTCCGTCAGTACAAATGAAGTCTTGAAACAATTTGGTGCTGATATTTATATATTAGTAAATAAATTATTAACAATAATAATAACGCTAGCTGCAAGTATGAGTAGGGCTGAACGTAGCATTTCTATTTTAAGGAGATTAAAACTCCTGAAAGGAATTAGATCCGAAGAAAGTTTTGACCCGACTCGCATCAACAAAATAAATTGATTAAAGGTTATTCTTTTGTATGAATAATATTAAATTTTTAATAATTTTTTAATGCAAATTGGAGTTAACATTATTATATATTTTATTGTTTTTGATTACCTAAAAAAACCTTAATTTGCCGCTCCTTAAGAGAGTTTTTTATTCCGTCACTGAATGTAGTAAGTGTTTTGATCTGGTTGCTAGGGGAAAGATAAATAACGTTTTAGCACCTGTAAAAAATTATCTTCTTTTTTATCTGCTGTCAAAACGACAAAATTATTTTTTCTTTATGACATAATTTATATTAAAGTTGAATTATGTGAAAAATACTATTGCTTAACTTATTTCATATTTCTTTGTGTTGTGTATATGAGTTAATTTTTTGCTATAGATAATTTTCCCGTGCGTAATTTTTCCTAGATAAGAGTTCTAGATAATGTGTAAATAGGTGAATATTAACCGGTTATTATCTACGGAGATATTTACAAGTTGGCTATTTTTAGAACATTAAACGAGCGTTGTAAACAAACGAATTTGGGTCGTCAACTTTCTGTCTTACTGACATCTGCCGATTTTAACTTAACACAAGATTACACGACGTTTATTATTTACCAGGACGTATTATTGTCATTATGTGCGAGCAGTAATTTGTTCAAGATTATGAATTGTTAGTAGGTCGGTCGATAATGATTAAACTTTCATTATACTATTTGTAAGTTTTCAAATTAGGTGTAATTAAATTCTCAAGAAATCAATAACACATACAATTCTACAAGAATACTTGATCTACTTTTTAAATTTACAGTTAATACAAAATTGTTTTAAAAATAGACAAATGAAACTAATAGAAACAAAACAAATTGTTTCAAACACGGTGTTAAAAATAAATTCGGGAATATTTTCATTTGTTTGCGATGGGTTGGAGAGTTAATTTGGAAAACAATATTTATTTATTTGGTAATAAAGGGAGCTGTGAAATATCTTCGCCATTATTTACAATTAATTTGACAAGTCAAAGTAAACGCAGTTCAAATTAGCGCATATTTGAAGGATGGCATTATTTGAATGGCATGTCAGATCGTAAATAACATTCTGTGCGAAACATAACGAAGGCAATAAAAATCTCTTGGCGATAGAAGAGCAGGCGAAAAGCAATTTAAGAAATTAAAGGGCCATGAAAGGAAGATACTGCATGAAATAAAGCCCCCCGCTATAGAAGGGTACGGGTTCACTACCCTCTAATACGCGGGGGAAACGCTTCTGATAAAATATTAAACGCCGTTTCGATTGACGAGGGAAACAACGGCGAATCAATGATGTTTGCTTACAATGAATCACAATTACTATCATTCAACGACAATCATCGCTTTTATTGCTTTATTATTTCACAACTAACACTATTTTTGTCAAATTCTAATTATACCTCCACAAAAACAAATACAAAATTATTATTCTTTGGTTCATTTCTTCAAGTTCCCCTTGGAATACGAAATTGGTTGATATTTTTTTAGTAGTTATAATTTTTAGTTTTTATTGGTAAACATACTGAAACTATTTTTTCTGAAATAGTGCGGTATTCTATCATATAGCTACCACAAAATCGACAGCGAAATTTAATTTCCTTACCTAGGCGGTAGTAAAATACAACTTTTCAAATATTTTTTGACATGTACCTACATTTCATTTCAATACGAAACTCCATCAGTAATCAAATTTTAATTATCATTAACATGTACCTAGCATTTAAACTAACCGAATAGCTGGTTTATGATGTATTTAATTTATAAATTTAGATTTACGAATTTGTATTTATAAATTTAAATTGTATTTATATGCCATTACTTGTTAATTTCAAAAAATATGATTTAGAATTTACATTTAAAATATCACCATATTTTACAATCTAAATGCAAATTTGTAAATGCCTCCAATGATTTCACAGTATTTCAAACAATAATTTTGGCGGGGATAATGACAGTTTCAAGTGACAGGTTGAGTGACAGTTGAAATGGATTTCGAAAACGTGGATATGTTATTAATATTATCTGTAGAACAATACATACTGATTTACGATAAACGTGATAAGCATGATTGTATTATTGTATTGTTTGAGTTTTATTCTTTAAGAGGTTATAAAACTGTCATCCCCTTTGTTTCAAATCACTTGACCCAATTTAAGAAGTTGATTGGACACATTTCATACCATAACCCAACATGGTAAATCGCAAATTTCAAATCTAAATTTGTAAATCTAAATTTATAAATTAAATCAGTCATAAACAAGCCATTAGGTTCAAAAATTTTAATAATTTTTAGTTGCTTATGTTGCGATCTGGGAACGTTCAATCCATGTGCAAAAGCAAAAGAAACAATTGTTCACCATATAACTTAGTATGTATGACAGTTACAACAGTCAAATAAAAATAGGTATACAAATAAATTTATTAATCAATGATTGTAAATTCTTGTTCGATTTTAGAAAAAAAAAATAATGCTTATATCGTCAGGGAAGTTTCCTTTATTGACGCATTCATTATTATTTGCCTCGGTTTACAATCTCCATCTTTGTCATAAAAAGACTAACTTCTTCGCCGTGTTAAGTAAATAACTATTCAAGGAGCAGAATTTCTCTTGGTAAACTATGTTGAATAGCAAAATTACAAATTTTTTAAAATTATCTATTGTTTACAGATGATTTCCAATTTCATTCTGCATATTCACTCCTCTACTAAAAAGTTTTTGTAATCTTTAAACAACCCCTAATTACTCGAATATAGCGGAATACTTATACCCATAATATTTCGTAAGGCAACTTCTGTTTACCGTTGCAAGATGTTTTAATGATAGGCAGCGTTATAATTATTTGTTTTTCAATTAGTAATTTGATACTTCTAGCTTACAATATTGAAAAATATAAATTTGATTGTCCGTCCCTAAAAGTTTTGATAATTAAAAACACGCACGGGTGACTGCGCCTGAGGGCTGCAAATTTAATCTTGCCCGTACAATAGCCGGGAACATCTGTACAAGATTTTTCTATTATAAGCACCCTTGTTATTTAATATTTGTGCCCTGAGGAAATAGAATTACGATATTACCCTCCTGTATTTGTATGCGTCATATCCCTTGGAACTGGCATAAATTATGCATGGTTTATTCAAAAATTGCTCAGGAAAATAAATTTAAATTTTTATTTTCATGGAGGTAAAATAAACTTTCTTTAGAATTTATTACCATATAAAAGTTTTATTTATATTAAGCGACATTGAAAAAGTTATTCTGTATATTTTACAACCCGATAAAGATAATAAATAATAAATATTTTATATACTCTTTCATGTTTAGAAAATTATACAAAATGTAAGATAAATATCAAATTTAATAAACTTTCAGAAAATATTACTTCATTTTCTCTGTACTTTTCGTTAGTATTAAGCAGGTGCTACAGTTTTTTCAGATATATGTACTAACATTTAAAAAAATATTGCTGTATACCTAAGTATAAGTTACAATTATTTATCAGTAAAATTTACGAAATTCTTGATTCCAATTCATAACCCAAATTAAATTTGCTTGATTATTTCACGAATGACAACAGTTCAAACATATCATATCATTCAATGAGCATATTACAAGCGAATAGACTTAACGATTGAATAATATTATTCCATCGAACTATTTACATTATTCAATTAGCAATAGTAACGAAGGTCATTAATTGAAAAAAAAAAAACAATTGAATTATATGTAACTATAATATTTGACAGTTATGGATAAAAAAAAATTATGTCGACAAAATGTAAAATTAATCTACTATGGTTTTATTAAATTTTGTTGTTGAAAAATTGTCTTCTTCCATCAAATAAAGCATTCTGATTATGTGAAAATGACATGAGAAATAAAAAAATATATATAATTTTTTTAGACCTATTAATTAATTGGAAAATTCTGAATATTGTTTCACGTCCTTACGATGATGATAACTATGTAATAATAAAAAATTGAAATGTCAAATTATTATTTATGAAAGATAAAAACAACAGTTAATACAAGACAATAGAACAAATGATTTATTATACCGCAGAATATAAATTTATGTTGGTTGTTATATTTTATGAGATATTGTTGGCTTTTAATGAACATTTAATCGAGCGTTAAATTTAACGAACTGTTATGAATACCGTAGTTAATATCCTAATGTATTGATTTTTCCAATTAGGGTCATATTAAATAAACTACAGCTAAGTTTACACCTAACCCATATATGGATTTTGTGAGCAAACAAACAAACATGAAAACAATACACTGCTAATGGTTTGTGATGATTATATATTATTTTTCTACTAATATAAGTTTATATTTCAATAACATATGTATCACGCGAATATTTCATTATGCAGCGTATAATTTACTTTTAATGTACAAAATGAATATGCTACAACATTAAATAATATTATTATTACAAGAAATAAAATAGTCTAATTGCTACATATATAAATTAATGACATGAGATAGCAAATGATATAAAATCTGATGTGATTTTAATATGCTACACAGTTATTTCAAATATGCTATTTTTCATGGTCATTCATAGACGAATAGATTTTACTATAACTGTATTCAATTATGTCAATAACCTAAAAATTATGTTAAACCGGAAATAGAAAAACTTGAAAAATAAATTTACCTGAAAAACAAGTTCTCAAAACTGGAAAAATATTAAAATTATAATAATTATCAGCATTAAAATAGTTTACGATAATAAAATGTTTGGTTAGTGATATTATTAATGAAAATAGTTGAAACTATATAACTGCTTATTTTATATTAGACAGTGCTTCCAAAACGTACAAAATAATGCATCAAATAAGAAAAATGTATAATTTTTAATAGATAATACTTTGAGAAGATTTTTATTTATTTCAATTACAGTTCTTATCAAGTTCATTTAATTGATTTTAAAGTCCTTGATATTAGGTAAACAAGAATCAGGTATAAATTAGGTACCCATATCGCGCAGATTTTTTTTATTGGACTAATTGAAGAACAACAATTGAATTGATACTTTTTTATAATTTTTGTTAATAATTGCTTTATTGTTATATTGTATATGGTTTAATAATATTGGATATTGTTAAATAATTTTTGATTTTTTTTTTGTTGTAGAAATGGTACTTTTATGTACCTATTGCGTATTATGATAAATGTGAAATTGATAATTTTAAATATTTAAAATTTTTTTTTAATATAATTTGGAATCATTATAAATATGAAAAGCAAATAAAAATAAAGGTAATTTAAAAGAATATTAAAATTTTGTAAGTTTTAAGAGGAAAGACCACCGCTAGCGCGCAGTAGAACAAATAAAGTTCTGTAAATTTCACGTAAAACAAATAATGCAAATTTTAACACTAGAGATCCATACATTAAACATTTATTTTTAAAATAAAATAAAAATTATTAAAAACAGTTAATATTTAGGTCCGATTTTAATGGGAGAACGAAATTTTCTTTATTTTTTTGTTTTCACATTAACATCGGACCTAAATATTAATAGTTTTTGAAAATTTTTATTTTATTTTAAAAATTACGGGTCTCTAGTGTTGAAATTTGTATTATTTATTTTACGTGATATTTACAGAACTTTATTTGTTTTACTGCGCGCTAGCAGTGGTCTTTCCTCTTAACGTATATATTTGATTTTTTTTACAATATTATATATGAATTATGACCGTTTTAAATATTTAATTTTATTTAAAAAGGTTGTTATATTTTATATACATTTTTAGATTATACTTAAATTTGTAATTTAAATTTTTAAGCTTTTTATAAAATGAGACGCAAAGTATAAAAAAATAGTATATTATAATCGTTTCATAAGATGTATTGTTCCATTCGTGTATTTGGAACAATGGAATAATCAGTTTTTTTACCATTTCAATATTTCGGTTCTGCCGGTTTTTTACAATTTTTTTTACTACCGAAAGAAACGTTTCCTTTTTTATTATTTTCTATTTTAATTTATTATTTTAGTTGTAGCTTTTTATTACTTGGGTGTGATAAGTAAGGTTATGTTATTATTAACTTTAATTTAGTTTAAGCCATAAACTTACATTGTTATGATTTTACGAGACATTAAAATATGTACATAATTTAAATACTTCCATAAAAATTTAAATGAGAATTTTAATAAATGTATGTGTATAAAGTTTTAATCTGAAATGTTGAGCAGATAAAAATGCCGATGACGGTTGACACGTTACGCTGGCACCGCACATCGCATATCTAGTGTGTGGAATGATTTCTGCATGATTTAACTAAATGGACGTTTCACGTAATGCTGCATTATTCAAACAGGTAAATCAATAATTATTCTGTTAATCGGATGAGTTTTAAAATTAAATACATTTTGCTGCAATGCTTTTTACTGTGTTGATCGCTCAAACCATTTACAGGGAATGGAATAGAATTGTTTCATCTATATTTCACTACATCATCACTAGATGAAATAATTATAAATGCATTACGTATAAACTAATTTTATAGAAATGTTATTAACAAAAACTTTAAATTTATTATTGTATTTTTTTTAAATAATCCATCCTTTAGCTCTTTTTAGAATAAACTAGTGTGAGGCTTGCATAAAAATCTGATTTAAAAAATAATAAATAAATAAAAAACTGTTTTCTTTTATTTAAACTAGATTTTTCTTTATTAAAGTCAGATTTCTTTGATAAAAATTGATACACCACAATAGCACCGACATGGTTACATTTTGCGATGAATGACATTCGTGAAATAATCAAGCAATAATAAGTCGAGTTAGGAATTTAATGGCTGTCGTGATTTAAGTGTCATTTTTGATACTCGTTTGTCTGATAGGTACTACCCAACAACTATTCATAAAATTTACCGATAAATTCAAGACTCTTGTCTCTTGTTATATTACTTTTAGATATATTTTGTAGCGTGAAGCTCAATTATTTACCGTATTTTACATATGACATGAACAGAATGAAGTGTAAGATCTGGGTTTAAAAATCAACGTTGTTAACTATTAATCAAAATATGTGAAAGTGTATATTCGCATATTTAGTGTTCCTTGAAGCTATGATACGAATTTAGTTGAGTGCAACATCTGTGGTTCAAATATCAGCTCTGTCAATTTTTGTCCCTAGTGGTTTGAAACCACTATAAACTGTCTTTTATCGAGGTCGTAGGCTGACAACCTTCTTCTTCTTTATTAATGAGAATCGGAGCGAGTTAATAAAGTGAGCTACCGCTGTCAGTAGGCTAACAATCTACACCACTAAAATGCTTGTAAGACAAGTGCTTTAGATACTTGAGGCCCTGTTCCTTATAGGAATATTGTGCTACGTAAGATGTAGAAGTTAGAAGAAAAAATATCTGGTTTTAACGATGACTGTGGCAATTTTTTATGGGGAATTTTATGGTTGTCACCCTAATCCGCAATCCACGTCCATCGGAAGTAACAAATATAAAATATGTGTGTAGAAATGGCCGTTGTTCATTATTATATAATTTATAAGGAGTATTTAGTAATGAAATTAATGTTGTGGAATGAGAAATTTATGGATGGAGAGAAATCTCATTAAGAATGAAGTTGTGTGGTATGCGGCAGGGTGGGGAGTGAACCCTCGCCCCTCGCAGTCCCCAGGGAACGGAGTAATGAAATCAATATCGCGCAACTTCAAACCAACTTCCTACTTCCAGGATCAATCAATTTAAAAAGATTACGGTAATGAAAGTAATCGCTTACTTACAATTAAAACAAGGATTTCACCTACGCGATCCCTAAGCTTAACTTTAACCAACCACAAAGCATCACACAACTTTGAAATTGGAGAACACTTCTCCGTTCCACATACACCATTCGCTTTTTATTACCCTTTCCTGGGTGTGACACCTCTTGTATCGCAGATATCGTTGTTAAATTTATCAGAATACACTTTCCAGGTATTGTACCTGTCATGGAAAGTGCACTACATAGGTTATTTTTACGTGGGAATAGATGGTAAAAAAATATTTTGCAATCATTCTACCTACAAAACCACAAACAAATAATTTTTAGAAAAAAAGTTAAAATACAATTTTTTATCTTTCGATTTTTCCTTCTAAAAAGTATAAGTATGTAATTTTATCCGTAGAATCGAATGGTAAAGGCAAATATATGGGGAACGAAGAGATTGTTAATTTCAGTTTGAAAATTTAGACTCGGCGATTATAAAACTGATTTGAACTAATGGCGGCTCGTGAAATAACGCTGTCATTTTTAAAAGTAAACTTAAATTTATAAAATCCTAAGATGTCCGGTGTCCATTTCGAGTCATCCACCACTTACCTATACCACATTTTCAAAAATAATGAAGAATTACATTTTTGAAAAATTCATGGACTTCACTAGGGTTTCAACTCAGGACTTTCCCATTTCTAGTAGGATGCTCTTGCAACTGAGCTACGAAGACCCGTGTAGTTTATGAATCTTTTTCCCGTTTTTTTACAGCGTTTTACAAGTATACTCTCTTTTCGAGCATTGAATACTTGCTGACGACTAGACAGAATTGGTGGTTTACGAACCACTCCGCAGTAACTGAGACTGTTTTTACACATTAAAGTTATAAAATTTAGAATATTGTAAAAAAACTCCAAATGCAACGACCAAAATTTCAAAAGCTTTCAGTTCGGTCGCTTATTCGCTTCGACCACAGGCAAACAAACCAATCAGAAAACACTTAAGGCATGCTTCAAGATTTAGGTAAGGCGTACATTATAACATACGCGACACAGCCCATGTAATTCAAGTTTTGCACCTTACACAAAAAAATCCATGCGCGAACAATATAAGCGTACAATTGAGTATGACAAATATAATTTTATTTAATAAAATTTTAGATAGTAATTTTTTATAGCTACAATGTTATAAATATATTTTTTTGTGTGTTTTAAAAGAAGTAAACAAGAATTTAAGTATTTGTGAGCGATTTGAAAGACATCGCAAACAATATAAACATGCGGAAGAAAGAATGAATCCGCTATTGTGGTTAGGTTATTGATGTAAACTTCCTTTGGCAATTTTTCTCAGCGGGAAATAGAAAAAGCGAAGACGAACACGGGCACAACTATAAACGCCAGTTCGTGACATGGCTAATAAAACACTTACAATTACAGAAGTGCTCTAGTCTGATAAAGCCCGGCCAAACGAAAAACTGACAAAAAATAAATTTAAGCAAACAAAGAACAGCAATTCAATTCAAAGTTAAAACGTTTCTGAAATCCCACGGGCCAAAGAAATACAAAGAGTGGGAGATTATCTGCCGAGAAAGGGAGGGAGCTTGGTATTTTATTCATGTGCCATGTAAATTTACAGAAATAAAATAAAACACAAAAAGGAGGAGAAAAACTCACGGAATGAATGTTTATCAAAAGGACATAACATAAATAAAGTAGATGCCGTTTTAAGATCTTAATAAAATATTTTTATTACTGTTGCCCGGCGCGGGAATTCGGGATGTTTATATGGAGATAAAACTGTACCAGAGTAGCACTTACACACAAACGCACACCAATTATGTAGCCCTTTTCCCTTACACAACAAGGGACAGAAACATATCTTTGTTTTTTGACAAAAATTTAAAATTCCTTATTTGAACACCACTATGTCAATAATTCTGTAACTTTGTATTTTTAAATAAATAATTAAATAACATTACACTGTGCAACAAGTGCAGACAGTTATTTATTTCTTACAATATGAGATTGTTTAAGTAAGAGAAGAAGTCTAGTACTTGATATGAAACAAAATTAAAATGGTTAACTTTCTGTACTTGTGGCAGAATATTATTTCGCATAAGTGAGAGCTGAGTGATTCTAAATACTTTTTAACCACCACATTTCTAAATATTACAATAAAGCTCTAAACATAACAAATGGGTCTTGTACTATAATAAAATAAAAGAACTGCATCTACAAGGAAAACTATCGTTTTTTTTTTCCTGAACCACACGGACACAGTGATATTTTAGAACAGTATGTGGCAATCGAATTACAGTAAATAAGGAGTACAAGCGCGGTAACCATTCAGTCGTAACATAAATAATATAGAAAGATTTGTTAGTATAATCATCTCCAGTATGTGATAAAAATATTTTTTATAGATACTTTATTTATATGATGTATCGGGGTGCACTCTGTACTTTATTATAAATACCTATACCAGGAAGAAGCAAATTGACAATCATTTTATTTCTGCGATATATTTTTAAAAAGCAAATGTCAGTGATAAAAATAAACCATAATACATTTATTTATTCATATTTCCAACATGAAACAAAGCTTTCCAGAATAAAAAGCACTTTAGGAAAAGAATTGTTTTCTTACATTTTCCGTATCATCCTTACACTCTCCATAATATCTGATTTAGGAAGGAAGATTCCCAGTTTGATCTTATCTCCAGGCACAAGATTAAATTTCCGTAATCCCGCTCTGTTTTGTGAGAAGTTTCTGGGATTGAGTATTTAGTTTTAATTGTATTAGTTTTACGAGACACTGTTTATTTACGTGATTCGTTTATGGCGACGAGATAACAAAAAATATGAGCGGAAAGGGAACGCTTTTTCTAAGTTCTTACAAATATGTTTATGACGTCATGTGGGGTGCGTTCTGCAAGAATTATGAGTTTCTTTGAAGAAATCTGTAAGATAAATAATTACAAGTGTGTGTTTGATTTATTTACATATTCCAGTAGTAACATGTGTATTCCGGTGTAGGTACATATGTAATATACGAATAGTACAAGTACTTGCAAATAGTTTAAACGATTCTTAATTTGCAGAAACTTGCAATTTGTTTTCTGAAAATAAACATAGTTCGCGGTAGAATTAGCATATAGTGAAGTGTTCGGAATCTTAATATTGAAGTGAATTGCAGCAGATAGACATGTACGGGAACGGTATCAGGGTATAGTGCCACCACTACCGCTAGCGGTAACTACATAATTAATCCAGTAGTTTGCCGTATGTGTTATTTCTGCCAATATTATGGGTAAATGTGTACCGAACTGTATTTGACAGTTAGCGAGATCTGGAGCAATTTGCACGAACGACGCACTTGGGATAATTACATTTATTTTAATTAAAAATGAAATTACCGTGGGCGGCAGTGATGAAGCTTTCATTTTTCACGAGATTAACACTCGTTACTAGATCCAGAAATCATTTTATATTCCATATTTTAATAATACAATTATTTTTCCAAGTCTATCAAAAAAATTTAACCTTATCGAATTGTAAGGGAAATACAATCCGAAATTGTTAATAAAATTAAAACAGCTGAAATAATTTCAGGTTTTAAACATAAATAATAACATTAAATTATTACCTTTTAATTTTTAGGTTATGAAAATAGTTATTGTACATAGTAGGGTAAATAATTACTACTCTATAATATTAAATAATATTTAAAAAATAAAATTTATTTATACAACTATATTTTGAAAGCTACAATTTTTTTTTAATTCGGTTCAAAAAAGTCCAACTCTCCTCCATTATACAGGGTGTCCCATTTAAGATACGAATGCATTGGTATCTCGAGAACCGTAAGAGCTACGAGGTTGGTTAAATTAGACAAAAGTTGCCCCGTCAGGAGGCTATTTTAATAGTGTTTTGTTATTTGCGAAAAAATGCATAGGTCACTAGATATAGGGGAAAATGTAAATTTAGCGATTTTCTTTTTTTGCTTATAACTTTGTTATATGAAATAATACGAGATTCTGGTTTGCACTTTCTTAAGGCACTTTTGTATGGTGAATTTGCAGAAGTACTCAATATTTTTTTATATCTAACCATTTACGAGTTACTGATAGCAACTTTTATTTTTCATATGGAGGTCATATTTAGCTATGATATTTTTAAATGGAGATTTTTTTTAGCTTTACAATGATATAAAACAGTAATACTTTATTTTTATAATTAACAGAAAAATTAACAAAAATTGTTATTTATACTAAAATTGCATTGAAAAAAGTAAATTAAAGGCTGCACTCTAAGAAAATAACTATTTCATAACATATATTGCAACAAGTTTATTTAATTAAAGTTAAAAATACAAAAATAATTAGCGAAAACTTAACAATAAATTTAGTTAGAAAAAAGTAAATCGAAGGCTGCTGTGGAAGAATTTAACTAAATTTATTGTGAAGTTTTCGCTAATTATTTTTGAATTTTTAACTTTAATTAAATAAACTTGTTGCAATATATGTTATGAAATAGTTATTTTCTTAGACTGCAGCCTTTAATTTCCTTTTTTGAATGGAATTTTAGTATAAATATCAATTTTTGTTAATTTTTCTGTTAATTATAAAAATAAAGTATTACTGTTTTATATCATTGTAAAGCTAAAAAAAATCTCTATTTAAAAATACCATAGCTTAATATGACCTCCATATGAAAAATAAAAGTTGCTATCAGTAACTCGTAAATGGTTAGATATAAAAAAATATTGAGTACTTCTGCAAATTCACCATACAAAAGTGCCTTAAGAAAGTGCAAACCAGAATCTCGTATTATTTCATATAACAAAGTTATAAGCAAAAAAAGAAAATCGCTAAATTTACATTTTCCCCTATATCTAGTGACCTATGCATTTTTTCGCAAATAACAAAACACTATTAAAATAGCCTCCTAACGGGGCAACTTTTGTCTAATTTAACCAACCTCGTAGCTCTTACGGTTCTCGAGATACCAATGCATTCGTATCTTAAATGGGACACCCTGTATAGATGAGAATGAGATGGACTAAGGCTAAGAGAAGATGAACTTAACATATTGTTGTCATTTGTCATATGTGTAACACTCGTCGTGTAAACAGCGACCACAAATTACATATTTTATCCAGCCATTCTTCTTTACCGTTTTTTTTTAAATATTTTCCTTGCATCCCGCATATTCATTTTCATAATCTTCACTCTCTGATGAATCGTTTAACAACAATTCTTCAGAACTCGTGGAATAGCAACGTGATCGTCTACATTTCTATGTGCCAATTATTTTTTCCTGTTTACCGTTGTATTGATCTTATTAATAAAAATCCTCTGGTTCATCTACATTAAGTCTTACGCACATATTTATGAAGTATGTGTATATATAATTAGTTTGAACCTACCGAAGTTGTAACTAATAAAAGGTACAATTTTTTTGGCAACTCTTTATTAAATCTATGGTTATTCAGTGTTGACTGCATTAATTTTCAAGCGGCTACTTACACCGTCCCTAAACAACAAAATTAACATTCTCTTATGAGAGATATCACTATAATGTATTTTTAAAACTAAGACTCTAACTCATCTTCTACCGGTCCATCTCTCCCCCACTTACCCTTCATAGTTTTATTTTTAAAAGAAAAGTATTCAATAAAAATCAATATTAAACTAAAAATCGTGCAAAAAATGTTTTTCTTTTAATATATTCTTTCTTTTTATTCAAATTTATTTGTGTGCGAACTTAAAATCGAATATAACCTCAATATAACAGATGACAAGTTCACATAAAACTTTTATGACAAAAGTTTTATACGAAAAATTTGTATACAAATAAGTTTTAAAAAACAAACAATAAGTTTATTGAAATAAACAATATGAAAACCTTTAAAACAAATAAAACATATGACTATTAGGCCATTGCTTCCTTTGTGAAAAATAATGAATTAATCAACTCATACCTATTCGCAACTGAAGTGCTGTTCTCTCCTCATTTTCTGTTCCCTTTTCGATAATAATTTTAATAGCAGAACACACATTCGAACTGACAAACGTTTCACACAATGGCTTTGCGAAGTGACAGTTATAGAGTGACTGATTGACAGACAATGTTTATGAACGCGCCGCTAGAGGGCTACGAGAGCTGGGGTGCGACAAGGACGGAGAGTTACCCTCTGAAGGGCTCTTCAACCTTCGTAGATTTCTTTCCCACACTGGATCTTTGTTTGTTTGTGATAGAGCATTGTACACATGTGTTCTGATAATAAATAGTAAAAGTGTTTGGAGAGGAAAATTACTTGCATTTATTTACACCGTAAATAACGAATTTAAATTTAACTTGGAATCAAAACTTGTGTCACGCCCACATTAGGGAGGTTTCACACAGCATCAAAACAAATACCGTAAACGTTAATTTCACAAATAACGTTGATGTTATTTTAACTGTCAAAATTATATAAACAAACAAAATAGAACTTGATTTGGAAAGTTTAATTTTGATTGCTGATTTATCGAACAAGACATGAAGATGTTAATGTTGCATAAAACCCCGATATAAAAAAAAATGTTTTTTTTAAATATTTTTTATAAAAAATATACCTAGTAAAATTTCAGAAACGTGTTTCACAAAATAGCATTTATTATAAAAAGAAAACATATTATAAAGAATAATTAAAAATTTAAAGAAACAAAAAAAAACTACAGTAAGATTACATTTACAATAGTACCGCTTATAACGACAAACTGGTTATAACCTCGAAATTGTGACCACTTGTATGAAAGCCCACATATGCTAACGTTATTTTAATTTTATCAGTTATAGCGACGAAATGTCGTTATAACCAGATTTCACTATAACACATTTAAACAAATTTAACAAAAAATCACACATTACTGCATATTTCTGTGTTATAAATTCAAAATAATATACTAGTACAGTGTGTTTTTCACCGACGAAGTTAAACAGATTTAGTCGTTCTCTAAAGTCTTCTCCCATATGGTTACATTACCCACATGTTTTTCCCTCAATTTTCGTAAATCTGGAATGTTAAATAACAATTGCAGAACAAGTGATTTAAATCGATACAATCCTGAATTACTTTAGTAAATTATTATGATATTTTAATTCTTATAAATAATGTAATTGAATATTTGAAAAAAATTATTAATATGAACTTATGAACTAACCAAAAAAACCCAGGTTGGTTGGGCTTTTTGTAAAGCCCGGGTTTTTTCAACCCTTCTTTAATGTCTCATGTTATTTTTATAATACCAGCCCCCATAATCTGGAGAAAAGAGCTGGAAAGCTTCGATTTCGATTTAATAATTTTGTGTTTGATGTTTGATGCAAGGTATTATAGTTTATATGGAGATTACATTTGTATGTGGATTTACTGGATTTGAAGATTATTTTGTTGTTACTTAGCAACCCAAAACAAAACGTTTCAAGTTTAGGTTTTCGTATTATTTATGTAGATGTAATAATTTATATTATTAAATGTTCTGTGACTCAGAAATTGTAAATGGGTAATATAAAATGGAAGAATTATTGAGAAGAAAATGAATAAATTAGCGTTTTGTACGTAAAGAAATTACTGTAACTTGAATATTTAAGATTTATTTAGTCAATTAATCTAATTCGAGAATCATAATTTTAAATTTGGAAAATGTATTCAAAGAATTTTTAAGTAAGTCAAACATGAAAACTTCTTAAAAAAGTTTTATAGGAAATTCAATTCATATTTCATAGTTTTATAAAGTATAATAAAGTTTTAAAACTGTCAAGTTATCTCGTAAAATATTATTCCAAACTTGGAAAGTTTTTATGTTCGTCTAATTTAAAAGGATAATAATTAAAATTTATATCTCTTATTTCCTTAATAACGAAAATGTTTAATCGTCGAAATTACAAAAAGTCGAATATATCAAAAGTTGTAAGCAACTTAGAGAAGCAATTAATAACTTTTAATTCTTATTTATATTCGCACAATTCAATAGGGGAAAATGAATAGCGCGCGAATTTTGAAATTAATTTCCAATTCTACTTTAATTGGCATTTAATTCAGCGAGATGACAGCTCGTAATTAATACGGCCGTAAGTTAGTTAGTACATCAACTGTCGCTTTGTCGCTGTAGATTACTCCTTGCAGCCCGGGCGGCGGGAGGACGACGCCTGGGTTTTTTACCCGCCAGGATCAAGGGATCACTCTTTCCATTACATCTACATAATCGCTGTCCTTCTATGCGTATATAAGGCTCTTACTAGACTTATGCCCTGCATTTACATGTTATGAAATTTATATTCTCAACCCTACCTTATTTTTAAATTAAAAAACAAAAGAGATTAATTGCTCAATGTCAACAATTATTACTTCGCGAATTGAATAGTATGTGAGATTGGAGATGGAAATATCATTAATATGTACTTTTTTATAGTAATATTTTTTTCTTACTTTTTTAAATATTAACATCAAGTTGTACTTCATTTTTTAATATTTTGTTCAGGTCTATGTCGTGTCTTCCCTCTTTAATTTTGTTATTCCGATAAATTTTTAATACCAAATTAATAAACAGTTGTTAATGTTAAATTAACATTTCAAAATAATAATTAAATTGTTTCATTTTGCGTTGTCTTTAAAATTTACCTCACCATATATTGCGAGACCTCACAAATACCGACAAACCTTTATTTTTAAGCACTCCTCTCTTTTGGTGATCAGCAAAATCATTCAAGCAAACTGACGTTAGGTAAATTTGGTGCTAAGCAAAAAAAAGTCCAAAGTAAAATTTATCGATAGAATCAGGAGATCTTGCAACATTATTTCTGATAATTTTTTTAAAAGTAATTACCATTGTTATCTTTAATGAATTTCTAATTATTACAGAATATTGTATTTTGAGTTATAAGAAAGGAAGTTTGTTACTTTAATGCCTATGACCTAACATTACGCTCAAAAAGAAAGTGACATTCTCACGGTCACAAAAAAATATTAAAAAGTTTATATTTCTATAATTATGTTCATCTAAACTGTAAAATAAAAATAATAAATCCCGAATTATTATATTAAAACCCTATTATTAATGTTGCTCGTAAATTTAAATATAGAATCCCAATTAAAACTAAATTTAATGGTAATAAATATTTTTGCTAAATATCTTTGTATTGCGTGGTTATTAATGTTCTACTAAGACAATGTCGTTGCGAAATACCTTTGAACAATTTTCTTTTCCGTAAGCGTTTAATTGCAATTACATAACCCAGTGCAAATAATAAAAGGCTAACAATGCACATAACGTAGTATATTTCGCGAATTCTCGTAAGAGCGTTGTTTAATTACCCCATATAATGCGGGTTCAATTTACAACAAAGTGCTAAGTTTGCGCATCTGTATAACCCTCGAGTTTGTTTTCTTCCAGCGCTTACAAGATTCAGACTGAATAATTTATCGCAAACTATAGTGCATATAAATTTTAAAACACTACTGTTGGAGTTTTAATACTCACATATAGTAATTTTTATTTCGTAGGTAACATATGACATCCACTCATCCAAGGAACAAGGGAAGACTAGTATTTCAACTGGTTCAAGATAATTTACTTGCATTTTAATGGTGCAGATTGTCAGCCTACAGTCTCATAACGGATTTCGAACCAGTTGAAGATTATGTTATTTTTAATTGGTAAAAGATTGGTAATTGGGATTTGAACCAATTAGTTTGCTAACGAAGAATTTAAGTAATATTGGTACAACAGCAAAAGAAAAGTATTTTCATAAAACATGTGCTCTTGAAAATACATATAATTTAAAGTAGTAGTTTCGTATTTCATATTTTATTTTACGTTTTTAGTTATTTTGGTGTGTTACAAATATCTTGTGATAAATAATTTATATATGCAGTATTTTAATTTGAGATATCCAACACTGTTTTGCATTTAATTTCCCGAATATTAATTCTTGCTTGTCATATTAATTAAAAAATATTTCCTTATTAAATTCCATAATTATCATAAGAATAAACCTCATGTCATAAAGTTAGTTATTAAAATAATAGTGTAGGAACATTAATTTTTATTTGTACAAAATGTGTTTATTTAATGTAGCACATTTTAAAGTTGAAAACAAAAGCAAGTGAATAAAAATAAGCGCTGCAGCACGCGTGCCAGCTAGCGGCGGCGCCAGGAAGCTCCTGAAAGCTCAGGCTGCACAACACGTAGCGGAGCCGTGTAGTACACGATTATAGCAGGAAGGAAAGGCGCCATAACGATACTCTATACGTGACGATGAACTGTTGTCGTTCTACCGCCCTGTTATAGGTTATGTCTGTGTTACTACTCTTGCTCAATGCGCCACAGATTGCAAATTGAGACTTTATTTTACGGTTTGTAAAGAGCTTATATGTTTACACTTTACTATACTAGCAGGAAATATGGACACTCAATTACTCCGACTATTTTTCAAACAACTCTATTCGTTATTACTTCTAAAAGCTAATTCTCAATAGCTGAATATCTTCGACGCTATCTAATAATACACGCTTAATATAATATTTTGCAAACGTCTCTTTACAAATAGTTTGTAAACGAGTCACATGCCATACTTTTTCTATGACTGCTCTAAAATTCCTTAAATTTAAGTCGACTTTTGTCCGAAACTTAGAATTACAGAATTTTGATACATATTTTTGGATACAGGTTTGTTGTCATCGGGATTTGAACCTCAGATCTCACACTCCGCTCAGCGAGTCGAAACGCGCAAACCAAATAGCCAACACTGCCGGAATTTATGGGCGATATTATATATAATAGAGCAGACTACATGACAATTTTCTTTTAATTTATTTAATTAGTTTTAATATAAAGTTAATTACTAAAGTAATTGTTCAAAATGCCCTCCCTCTGTCTAGCCGTTGCTAGGGAAACAAAATACTTTTCATACACTGATGACACATTTCTAAATGGTTTTATATACTATTGATTTTTTTTTTTAATATTTCGATTGTAGGGAAAATATTGTTTTCAATGCAAAAACAATAATTAGGGCGTGTATTTACTTCATGCCCGGTTGTAAGAAATAGTTATTTATACAACTTGTGTGTCAAGTAAGTGTTTTTTAGTCGAATAATGTTTAAGTATAAATTATAGCACGAGATAAAAATCACTATGATACACTCGTGTTGCATACAACATTTTTCCTACAACCGAAATATTAATTAAAATAAATTGTGTAAAACGATTCGAAGTCACAGCTTATCCAGTTATAGGAATAAAATGTTTGCCGCTTTGGAAGCACTGCAACGCTGTAGTATTTTTGAAAACATTAATTTGTAATTCTCTTGCAGAATATGTAAGGATTATTTTCAAATAAAAAATTATTGAGTACAAAAAATGTATTGAGGGACAAAGCGCCGAATAATAAATATGTGAACGTAGGCGTATACCTACTGAAAATATGATTGAAATGGAGAGGACAGAATCCTTTCAGCTATATAAATTTAGAATCCGTTTTTTATCAAATGCTTTGCAGTTATTGATGAAATCGCTAAAAGGAACGATAATAATTCGCAATATAATTGTCCGACAGATCAAAGGTCTTTTCAAAATGAAACATGAAAGGCATATAAATTTCCTCCCAAAACCAATTTAAGAGCACTTTGTCTCTAATTCAAGACGTTATTTTCATTTCTATATATCGAAAGTTTAAACTGCGCAAGCATTTTAAAATTTATGTGCACTCTTGAGATAAATTATTCAGTATTTGGAAACAAAGTAGTAGTGCAGACTATATAAAAAACAAAATACAACCTACCTAATCTTTTACTTAATTAACTTTAAATTATATTTTATACCTTAATAATTACCTTTTGTTTTTATATAGTAGAGTATATATTAAATATTAAGATTGGTAAGTATATTTCACCGATCGAAGAAAACTGTTTAGAGCAGAAGAAATGCAACGAGTTCAATAAATTATTGTCTGTGATAGTATTCCTTAACGTTCGTAATGTTTATACAATTTTTTACATCAAATCAGCGTTGGCCTGATTTAAAACTTTGATTTTTATCAAAGCTAAAAATAATACAAATTATAATGAAAATGTATTTATTTGCTACAAAACTATTAATAACACCAAAAATTTTTTGTTACCTTTACTAGTTTTATACAGATGAATCGTTTTTGTTTATGAAATAAAATATTAATATTTATTTCAAAACAATCAAAATATGCTGTAACACTTAGATATCTTTAAAAATTTTTAAAAATCAATAAAATCATGATTTTTGCCAACCCTGATTAAAATATGGTATTCATGAAAAATAAAAATATTTTTTTTTAAAGTTTTGTCATTTGTAATTGTGTTTTTGTGTAAGAAATAACTGCGATAATAATTCATTAGGTACCTTTATTAATCTATCATTGTAGTACTAGTAACTGCACTTTTAATTTTACTTGCAATAAAATAATGTACTAAATCATTTCCATGTATTTGTACTATTATTAGAAGACAATTCGACTGAGTGATTTAAACAATTTAAATTAATATCAGAATGTACAAAGACAGTGATTTATTAATATAGCTATTAACAACAGTTGTAAATTATTACAGAGTGGGTAAAAACATTATGATACATTTATTAGCGTACATACAACTTGAGCAATAAACGCGGATGTTTGACTACAATTTTCCCATAGAAAATAAGCTGAAGGTATCTTTATTTGCATTTTAACAGTAAATATCTTCTGTATTTACACTACATTAAAATTGTAAATGCGTGAATAAAATTACCATGAATCTGTAAATTAATTACTTGAGTTCACTTTTCTCGGATTACGTAACAAGTATCAACAAGACTTTTCTGACAATATGTGAATTGATTGGACACGCATTGTAGCTACAATTATTTTTATAATTAATCGTTGAAAAAAGAGTAATTCTATATTTTATTTTCCTCGGGTTAGCCGACAGGTCAAAGTAATTTATCTTAGTCGCGCAGCTGTATTGAATAGTTATTTATATGACGGATTATGGTTTATATATTAGTTCACTCGGCCATATATGACTTACTAATCATATTCCAGTTTTTTAATCAGACAACACAGGAAGTTGCTTTTTTATTCTCAAAATTTAATTTACTTTTATTATTCAAGATAGGAATAAAGAAATAAATATATCATCGTTTCAATTTATTTTTTCCTATTATTAAACCACAATAGCCACAAACATAAATTTTGTAAGAATAAAAGCTACTCATTGTCAAAAAGAATTGAACATGAGTTGTGAGAAAAATCAAGAATTGTCATTTTATTTTACTTAAGGTTGAAAAGACTCTTATTATTGACCTAGCGCCAAGTTGTGTCCCAAGATGTGAAACAACCGGGGGACATAAGGCGTTGGTCAATAATTTTCAACCGTGGTACATATAATATTTTTTTCACAACGAATTTAACCAGAACATTTACCTGTTTTTTAATAGTCATTGTTTTAAAATATAGTAGTCTATCTTTGTTTTTATATTTGACGTTTTAGATTATCAACCTAACTTTTGATTTTTAATTCGGTTTTATTTTATTTACTTATTTAATTTTGACGGCATATTTAAATAGCGAATCCTTATTTTACACTTCTCTTGAGTTAAATTATTTGGATTTGAAAATTTGAGTTTCTTTTAAAAGTGGTTTATAATAATTTTATATTGACCGAGTTGATCATGGTTACAAAGTAATAATAATTGGGGATGTATAGGCTGTAGTGAAAAAACAAAATTATACATAGGTTTAACAGAATAATTATTTAAACAAATTTCGGAGACGGCTTTTCAGCAATGCGAATTGAGCCAAAATTTTTGCAATAAAACAAAATAGATTGGCACACCCAGAAATAGGAAATAGGCCATTAGTGTAAATAAATAAAGAAGATAATTCAGAATTGTAAAAAAATAGTATTAAAAAATGTATTATAACAGGAGACAATGCATTGTAATTATTGGCTGAAGCACCTTTTAAGGTTATGTATATCACGTATTGAATTCTACTTTTGTCAAACCTAATGTGGGTAGAAGAATGACTAATGATACATTTATAAACTTGAAACAACCATGAAAAACAATTAAAGCAATCAAGAACACAAACGATGAATTATGTTTTATAGTCCGCAGTATATAAACAATATTTTATTGGAATTAAAATGTATTCATGTCTTTGATTAATGACAAGATAAATGCCAGCAATATAAGATCCCACTGAGACGCAAGTACATTATTAATCATTATAAGAAAATTATTAGCAACATAATATGTCTTTGTATGGCAAAAAAATGCCAACTTTGAGATTTTATTGTTATTCTTCTCAAGAAATTCTAACTGTAGATCCAATCTTGCTGTGTATATAAATTAGATATAATTTAGCGTAATGATAAGGTAATACAAATAAGTAATTTGAGTAATTTGTGCCTTATGGAAAGTAATAATACTTGGACTAGAATATTCACATAAGATTAAATGAATATCTACAGGAGAATGGACAGTATTATTAAAGAAATTGTGGATTCTAATGAGCTTAATCGTCTACGATGGTACAGGACATTGCATATTATAATAATTTTCTTGATTACTCAATTTTAATATTCTAACAAAAAGACGACATGCTTATTTAAATTTTTCTAAACGTTGCACTACAATACAATGTCTATGGACGTTGACTTCACTTACAATGGGTAAAATATAGTATTTTACAGTATTACCAAGGTAAAACAGATATTACTACTGATAGAAGGAACTGACAGGCGAGCCTGTCACCTCCTTAAAGCAGTAAAACTGTTACCTTGTTTATATCGTACAATAATTTATTGGTTATTTACAGTAACAAAACACACCTTTCAATAATGTAAACAATGGAACTACTAACTTGTAAAATTTTTACAAATTTACTATATCAATTTTACAGGTTAGTAGCTTGTAAAGGTTAGATTTCCTGGTGAAAAATAGTTCAAATAAAAAGAGTAACAATGGCTATTTACATACTTACGTTGTGGAAAAAATATTTGCACAATATTTTGACTCGTTTTTTATTTAATTGCTTATAAAGCTTTCATCATTAGATAAATATTTAATTTGCTCTCATCATAAAATATGTATTGTCAAATCTAATTAGGTTTATTTAAGTTAGTTTAGGAAACTCCAAGAGTCTTTCGCTTCTCAATTGTAAAAGTTTTCCTGCAGTTCTGTCCTTTAAATTGAAATGTGAAGTATGCTGTCTCTTATTGTCTCAGTAGTAACTTTTTTGTCAAACGTCATTACAATATTACTGATAATATTTTATCAATAGTGTATTTTTTACTTCGTTTAACTTTCGGATCGCCCTATTTTTTTTCTTTTCTGTAAAAGTTGGTATAACCCAATGAAGGTAATATATTTTTGTTTACAGCTAACTTTAATTCGAGTTGAATTATCAGTCCTATTTAATGTTATCAAAATAAACATCTGTTTAATAAAACAGCATAAGTGCAACCATATTTTCAATAAAATTAATTAGATTATGAAAAACATTTTCACCCAAGTACGTAAGCGTTGCGGGAAGCAATATTTACCGATGAAATTTCATACCGCGTTCCGAATTCCGTGGATTTCAAGTCGAGAAGCCTTACATTAATATTCATTATGGTTTTAATTACGTTTGCTTTTTGTTCTCATTTCAAACATTTATTTATATTTATGCTGTCATGAATTTTAATTTCAGCGTATTTATTTATGTCAACTGACTTCCTGTTTATGAACATGGAATCTTATATATAAGGTTTTTCTTACTTCTGTATATCTCGGGCAGATTCTAAATCTGGAGATAATTTAATTAGATATTTCTTAAGATTCTTTTCGCTTTTACCTTGGAAGAAAATTAAAACGTTAAACCCAAATTAGAATCTCACAAATTAAACATATTTACATTCGCACAATTTTATAATGCCAAAAAAATATATATAACAATAAAAAGTCGCAAAAAACTAAGAAAAAAAAACAAAAAAAAAACTAAAAATGTTATTCAAATTTGAATTGAAAACTAGGTACAAAACAATAAAAAAATAGTTTTTTTTTTATTTTTACCCAAAAAGAATTTGTACATCTTTTTGAAGAAGTATATATAAAAAATGAGTAAGAATATTATCTTAAAACATTTAGTTTAGTATTTATTGGATAAAACATTTTATTACGTAATTCAAATATTTTATAGAAACAAAATGTATTTAAAAACAAGGCATTATTTAATGCAATATCTTTTCATAAGAATAGCTGTTTATAAACCATGAATAAAAGAGTAATAATACGTTATTAACGTAAAGAATCACACGATAAAATACAACATAAAACTAGAACGATATCATTAAAAATGTAATCTAAATTTTACTACTAATTCCGTTCTCAACTCATCAAGAAAGTGTAGACATAAACATGAAATATTTACCCTATTAAAAATTAAAACAAATTGTAAATATTACCCTGTGAAATTACCTTAAACTCTTTTAATATTTAATTACAGAGTAAAATTGTTTACGGCCTATAATTTTCTGGTACATAATAAGTAATAGATAATCATGACAACAGTAATATGCAGTAAATTTTCTTATCATTAGGTAGGCGGACTTACGGTGGAGAAGAATACACACATGTTTTTAATTTACGAATGAATTAACCTGTGTCACCTTTTGTGAATAAATTATCATCCGTGCAACCCAGATTCAAAACCCACTACAAAACTTACTAATTGTTTTTCAAATACAATACTTATTTACGATGTCGTACTTAATTACTTTATACAAATAAATTGGATGGCAAATTCATAAACAATCATTTTTTAAGTTGTTAATGCTTATGGTAAACTTAGTAGAAAAAATCAGAGATATGAAGCTATTTTTGCTCAAAAATTGGAAATACTAAATATGAAAAATAAATATTTTTCCAATTGGTAAAGTACGAAAGTTGTGTTTCATTACTGGTTACTTGGTGACCATGGAAACGTAAGTAAATATATAAACTATAGTTTAGAAGATCATATTTGACCAGTGCCTTGTATCCCTTGGCGCTAGGTCAATAATAAATAAAAGAATTCAAATTGAATTTCTTTTGCAGCTTTTGCAACAATATGTTGTTTGTTTATTATTTTTTTTTTGTTTCTTTATATTCAGATTTATCATAAATGATTCATTTACATACCTATTTTTATTTTTGCATATTTGTTTTGGATCATAGATTTTTTTCTCTTCAATAAACATGGTATGCCAAAGACAACGATGAGTTATGTAGTGATCCTCATAACCTAGAAGAATATGAGACATTCGTCGCAGTGAAATCTGTGCTACAATATGTCTCTGAAATCCAGAGCTTTTTGCAGATTCGGCGATATTTCAAGCAGGAAAAATGGTGTTCCCTGCATCCATGAATGCAGAGCAGGCAGGAGCAGGACTAACAAGTACTTATCTAATTTGCATGCGGCGATCTTGTCCTGCCTTATCATTTATATGGCCACGTTTTTTATCGTCTGAACCAATTAAACTTTTGCGGTGATTAAAAAGTAAAGTTTATCAGGGAGTGTAATGAGTGCTTTAACCTCATTTAAAACCAACCCTCTTCAAACTTCTCCACCCGTCGGTTTGACTTGAAAATTGTTAAATAAATACGACGCTTAATTATCATGTTTGGAACACAAATAATTACAGCTCAGATGTTTCAAATTCTAATTAATTGATAATTATAACAAAACATCTTGTTAAATGAGATTCCACTGTTGGGAAATTCAGCATAAATATTATACATCTACGTCTACCGTTTGCTTACAATAATACCCACATTACTCTCGTATCCTTCATCTCACTAATAAACATTTCTACTTAAATAATATTATTGTCAGTGAATCAATAGTTATTTAATATCCAAGAAATATCAATATGTCCTTCAGGAAAATATTTCATTTTAAGGTTGGTATTCCATTGTAATAAATATTTAGATCAAGGAGTAAAATATATCAAACATATAATTGTTTAAACTTCCTACAATATATTTAACGATAATAAAAAACGCCTCCCATATTGGGCGAAGATAAATAATAACTGTTTTTTGCATTAACTTAATCAAAACACAATTATTTGATACAAACGCAATTATTTTGCCCGCTATATTAGGAGAGTGTACGACATGTAATATTTATAGCAGTTATTTGTGCCGTATACTTATTATAATTACAGTAAAGTTTTAATTAGTTCCAAGTTGATATACAATCTTGTATTACGAGAAGTTTAATACAGAACGTGTTAGACGACGGTGGAAGGCTGCACTTCTATTAAAATGTCCTATTTCATATGTGGAGAATAATTATATCTTCAGACGACTTGACGTTTGACAATGAAAACATTATTACATTTCTTGAACTACCTTACAGAATTCCGTGTTACGTGTAAACACATAAAAATACACCTTTATAATGGAAAAAGGGGGATTGATTACATCTTCTTGTTGAGTGAAATCGTGTGATTTCAAAAATAAACAAATGTCAAAACTAACAATATTATACATGTGTTCGTTTCAAGAGACTAATCATTGGGATCTCGACAACCGTAAGAGATATAAAGTTGGTTAAATATCAAAGTTGCCGCATTAGTTGGCCATTTTAATTATGTATTTGTTTTCCGGAAAAAATGCAAAGCTTACTAGATATGATTTTGGCGAATTTACTTTTTGACTTATAACTTTCTTGTTTCAATTCATACAAGTTTCTAGTGTACAAACACATTTTTTACGAGAAATTGACAACGGTCCTGAAAAGTATTGTAGCTCGAACACTTTTCGATAAATTTATGCTAACTTTCAATTTTCATATGGGACTCAAAGTTGTCTTTAGTACTGTTAAAAAAAACTCATACACATTAAAATGAAAATGAACTAAGACAGAAATTGATTTTGTTCATTTCTGTCAAATGTACTTTGGAAACAAAATCGAAAATCTTTTGTTTCAAACAAAATTTTGACAAATCAATTCTTAGTTGGAAGTAGATTACTTTAGAAATATATCTTCAGCTTTATTCAGAAAGGATATAACCTCATTCGACGTATTTGTTTCGATTTAGTAGAAATTTAGGCGAATATTGAATTGAATCAATGTTAAGCAGGAATTAATGACTCGGGGAAACAGATTTTAGTTATTTGTTTATCAAAGACATTATATTTTTTCAAAAACTATTCTAAGAATATGATTCGTGAATAAAGCGAGTGAAATATATTTTCGAATGGATTAGGTATTCATAGCTGCTTTTGCAGCACAGCACATATTGTTTGTTGAAAATCGTGTTTGTTTTTTGTTGGATGTATTTAATTATGGATATCTCCTTAAAATTTTGATTAGAATGAAAATGAAGTTGTTGTCAAAGTGAAACTTGGTTAATCCGTCCCTGTATAGCATTGGGGGGCAGAAAGGGGTAGTCTACAAAGGGCCGGATTTGCATAATTGAAATAAACATGGCAGTAAGTGAGGTGGGATCAAATCTAATTAAGAACGCACGCAGATCAGATTACAAGACTGTTTATCATTACATATAAATAAAATGGACTTAAATTAAACCCATTCAAAATACTATTATTTATAGAACAATCCCGGCCGATTTCATTAACTGAAAGGATATACCTTATTTATTGCCCAATTCAAACGATAACCTGGTTAATGTTTCAGAATTAAATTGACAAACAAAATGCCTACATTATTTCTCTTTGTTTCCATTTACAAATGGGAACACGAAATTTGTTCATTATAACAAAACAAGTACTAATATTATTATAATTATAATAATCTTATAGAGTTCTACAACTTTGGAAGGATTGTTTTACCACCATGAAATCGTGACGAAAATTCTATAGGTTGCGTGACAAATTTTGCTACTATTTCAGTGGAGCACTACAATTTATAGTGGCTTCCGAACCACAGAAAGATATTGTTTATTTGCTAAATAATTAGCGATTTTGGGAATAGAAGATAACATTCATTTGAATCAATAAAAAATAATTATTGAGAATTTCATGTAAAATATATGGCTACTGTCAAATTTGTAGCGGTAGCGATTATATGTAGCTTGTCTGTTAGAAAAATAAGAGTAAGTGTATGATTCCTCGTTTTGATGTTTCCGTGTTCGAAGCCATTTTGTATGCAAATTGATTCGTACAACGGTTATAAGTCATAATGATGGTTGTGGAGGTAATGATTTGAGCGCTGTGAAGTACGTAAGGTACGTATAAATATTGGTGTGCACTTCTTCCGTCCATGCCATGCTCTCTGGAATGGTAGTTTACTGACAATTTGCCGACAGGATTACACACAATGTAAACAAGAATTGCACATCATTAAAATTGATTGCCGCAAAACTACAGTAATAATTCCAGTTGCACAAGTCGAACATGGTTAAATAAAAGAATTACAAGTATATCACCAATACTTTCATACGAAATTATTTCTTTACTATATTTAATAAAAACTGTGGCGGATTTACTTTACATGAATAAACAAAATGGACCTCAGCTTACCGTAAAAATGAAAAGTAACATGAATTTATTTGGAGAACAAGATTAGTTATACTTTGTATAAATACAATCAGTATATTTACAATAAGAACGTTATAATTTTATTAGTGTGCAAGCAGATAAACACTTCTTACGCACTTCTTACAATTTGTCTTTAATCACATCTTCAAATGACAGCTTTCTTAACTTATTCCGTTCGCAACACATAGTGCAGAGAGACGTCAATATTTAATAAATTTCAAAGGAGAAAAAGATCTTTCTCCCGCCCTAAAAGTTGGTTACTATTAATATTACAAATATTGGTAAACTAATGGTAAACTAGCGAACAATAGTTATGGTAGCGGATATTTAGAAAGCATTGACTTATGTCTATCTTAATATTTAGTGAAGTAAAGAGCATGTTAATCGTGTCTTGCAGCAGTGTAAAATGAGCAGGAGAAAGCCGCAGTTTATCCGTTTAGCACCAACGTGTGTATATTAACCAGTGAGAGTCGCAAAAAGAGAACTGCAATGCAATTCATGTCCATATTGGGACGTAAACTTTATTTCTTGACGGTTTCTTTTTATACGATTTGATTGACACAATTTACAGGAAATATTAACCGCTTCTAATTCCCACATGGTGCAATACACTTTCCACAGAAAAACATTTGCACAATTTCATTTCAAATACACAGGAAAATAGAAGATGATAATGATTTATTCCCCAAATATATTTTGAGGAAAAACTGTTCTTTATCTTAATAACAAAGTTACGAAATGTCCTCCATAAGAAAGAGTTATGATCATTGCAAGATCGAAACACAAAATTGGGAAACAAGTTGTCACATAAATAAATATTTCGTTACAGCTTAAGTCGTAAATTTAATTACCTAAATTGGTATTTAGAATTTCCTGTTATAACTGGCACAAAAGACCACCGAATACTTAACCTCTAAAAAACTAAAAATATTTTCGCAGATTTAAATTTTTTTAACAAAAACATTATCCACTAAAATAATGTTTGACGTTTCTGCATAACCTAAAATGGAAAGTTAATTTATTTTCGCTGGTAATTTGCAAGGGAGTTATTTATTGAGAATTGACAATTTTGTCGATGATAGTTTTTCCCGTATTTAATTCCCGGTATATTCATATTGTGGGCGAAATATATGAGAGTAGCAATTTGGCGTGATGTCAAAGAGCATTAGAGATAACACGGGAATACGCCAGTAAATCATGCTGGTAAAACATAATCAGATTGTATAATAAATTCAGGCACATTGTAAATTAACATTTACATGCACAAGTGCAAATCGACTCTCGACAAAATAATTACTATTCATAATGAACAGAGGGGGTAGCCTACAACACGAACATGCCATGTTGCAGTTGTTACATTACACGACAACTTTGTGGGCTCATTGTAGACACGGAAATTCAAACACTCCAGACAGTTGACATTGAAAATTTGAATTAACGAAAATTTTAGGCAAGTATTACTCAAATAAGCATAAATTACAAGTTTAAAAAGTTGCAATTTTCAAATTTAAAACAAGCAAACAAAAAATTAAATTAGAGTTTAATTAATTCATAAAAATACAAGGTGTTTATGGTCTGGTTTATTTATTTTTGTTATACTACAGATCAAAAGACGGCAAAAAACGTTACACCTAAGTAAAAGTTTTAAAATAAAAGAGATATTCTTTTATTTTAATTTTTATACAGGGAAACCAATCATTTTTTGGTTTTGTTTTTTAATTTGTTTTTTTACGACCACAAATGTAAGTAGACAATATTGTACAGCTTAGTGTCACATTACGGAAGACCATGTGTAAAATACCACATCGCACAGTTAGGGAATTTTTGATTTTTATAACATAGCTGTTTTATTTTCTGTAGTTGGTATTATTTACTTAGCGATGTGTCAATTCAGAGTATTCTGTAATCGTGATATGGTCGAAAAACAGTTAAATAGTGGTCATAGAAAGAGTATAGTACATAATTCGAGTTGTAAAGCAATTATGCACTTGTGGAATTACAAACTCGCTGCATCGCGGCTTTTATGTAACTTTTCCAGTTCGTGGTAATATGCATGTTACAATTCTATCTATCAGTTGCAGTTCTTTATTATTCAATTGTGCACTGTCAGTTCTAAATTAGTTATTAGTTTGTTAAAGGTGAATAACGAACTAACGGTATTGGACATGATTCCTATTTATGAGGCATCAAAATTTAACTGCTGCAAATCGTATTATGTAGTGCGATTTTCAAATATGCGATAAATATCCAATACCTCAACAATTCACTAATGTCATGAGTCGTCTTCGAGATACTGATACGCGAATAAATCTAGGGCGTGATTAAAAATAAAAACGAAAAAAAGTGACTCTTTTATTATAAAACTTTTACTAAAGTTTTTTAACGTTTTTCGCCTTGTCATGTCAATCTGTTTTACCGTAAAGAGGGTTTCTAGACGTTACCTTCCAGGCACATTAACTGATATAGAGAGTGCACCACAAGGTTAATTGTTTTTGAGATACAAATGGAAAATAATTTGGCTAGATGAGACTTGAACTCAGGCTCGCTTGCACCATTGCCGGTCATTTTCAATCTCACACTTTACATATTTTTGTTTGAGAGGCTTCAAAAATCGGTTTTAAAAATTTGGAATAAAAATTGCGGTGTTTGTGTTGTTAAAGACATATTTTATAATTTGTCTGAAAAAAACACGTCACAAAAAATCCAATAGCCAAAAATGTAATTTTTGTGAGAGGCCATATAGTGACAAATTAGAATTTATAGTTGTCGTACACGCGTGTTTTTATAGCAATTTAAAGCTGTGTTAATCATTGTTGAACCGAGTGGATTTATATCTTCTAACGCATTGTGAGATTTGACAATTAGTTGGAATTTACTGGCATGTTTTATTGGCATTACGAACGATACGGAACAATTAAACAAACAATGTGTCATGATGAATGGCTGACAATTATTAAATTTTGTTGTAGAGGGAAAAATACTGCGGGATTTGATTAACATGGAAATATATGGACACAATAGTTTATCTGTAAAACTAACGCAACTAATATTGATAGGATGCTGACATGCTGATATGGCCATCATTTAACGAGCGTTGCCTTCAAAAGCTGATTAATTCCAACAATGCGATGTGTTTGTTATTGTTACAGCTCATTCACGCTAAATAATCATGCGATATAAACAATCAACCCTCTGTCATTCACCTGCATCAAAAATCGGCTAGGCCCACCATAAATTTGTACACTAAGGAAGAAATAATTTAAAATTAATACTTTTAAATTCTGTTTTCATAATATTTATTTTACATATTTTCCGATTCATTAACATAAAAATATAAAACCTCATGAAAATGTGATTAAAATAACATAATTCTATGTTTTGTTACAATTTTATTTCTTTTTTAACGCTTAAGTGGTCGCACGGGTGCATTTAGTGCTTCGTTCATATTTTCTTGTAATTAAACGATCTTCCATGGAACCTATGACTCTTGTGTCTACTAAGCACAGCCGACGGCATTTTCAGGTTGCACCACGATTACTGAGTCAGAGCAATAGTAAAGTGAAGAAAATTCAAATCTTGAATCAGATGAAACTGAATGTGAAGATAAAGCGGTTGGTTCGACAGATTATTTTACGGTTAAAGATAAGGCGACGACAAGGAAAAAAAAGTCCAATTACTTTATAAAAAATATAACGTTTCGTTCTTCACTTAAAAATATTTTGTATTGCGAGAATTGATTCGCTGTTACCAAAGAATTTATAATAATTGTACGTTCTTTTTGTATTTTCAATTTTTTTTTCCTAGTAAATATTGTAGTAGTAACGTTACTTCATCTGGGTATAATAAAAGTATATAAAAATATAAATATTATTTCTCTGCAGATTTCAATGGAAGATTCATATCCGTCGAAAAATTAAAATTTGTAAAAATCTATACAGCCGATTTTTACATACAACTAATTATTAAACAATATATACCTTGTATTTCAAGAAACACATCAGACTATCAGATTAATTTTTACAAATGCATTTAAGGATATATTGGAATAATTTCCCACGGAAATAAATCCTTGTTCCTTTTGGAAATATCGTTCCAATGTTAAAATAATACTTTATATATATATATCGTATAATATCTAAATCAATAAATATATGCCGCGTCTTACCCCTTTCTTAAATAGTTCTCTATCTATCTTTCGATCGCTCCAGTGTCTAGCCCTTTCTATGTAGTGCATTTGCAGCGGGAATGATCCCCTGATCCCGCGGGATCTATGGCACAGTCCCTAGGGATTTGCTCTGCAGGGAGCCGACCCCTGATTCAATCAAACTTTCCTTACAATCAAACTTTCCTCACTTCTAAACATTACAAACTTTCCAGATAACTGTTCTATGTGCTACACATCAAAACTCCACAATTCAATTCCTACATCCACATCTGATTTTATTACTGCTCGATAGATGGTAGCATTGGTCTATTTCGCCGTGCAAATCCTATTATAATTATGTTTACAAGTTGCAGTTACAATGTGGCGTAAAGTTTTAGTTGTATTTACAAAGCACCAACACGATTTACTTCGGATTTTATTTATAGCTACTCGAAAAGAAAAAAAATAATTATAATATTGATTATAAAATCAGCGAAAAAAAATTGTTTTGTTAGGACTTTGTAAAGTAGTTGTTTTGCAGACCAATTGTTTGTCAAAATCTTAACAACACTGTTGAGTACAATAAAATATTTAAATTTTCTGCTTGAAATTATATTATTTTTCTTATGTTAAGAGCAATATGATGTATATTGGCGATTATGTTTAATTCCCAACAGTATTGGATTAGATTTTACTAATACATTTCTATCTCTTTATCTAATTCTCGAAAATTGGATGGAATTATACCTAATGATCCATACATATAAATGATCCATTTAGAAGGGAAGTTCGAAGTTATGATCTCACTTTCAAGCGAAATAAGTTTAAATGCAGAAAAAAATGTGTATAATTTAGCATACAAGGAAATAATTTGGTATCAACATCAGATTTTTTATTTTTCTAGCGAATTACAAATAACATAATTTATATAAAGTGACCACAATTACAGTGTATTATAAAGCGATGTTGGATAAAAAATATTCAAATGAGTATTGTTTATCAAATGTAACATCATAGAGCATTGTTTTTCCGGAGAATGATGTCATGGAGCATGCAGCATTTTAAAGTATTTAAAGTGAACTTAACAAGTTTAATTAGTGGGTCAACCTCATACCAATGGGAATTGAAACAGCGCAATTATACATGCAAACCAAAACAACCTAATATGTCGGTCACCATTTTTTCTATGTCCCGTTGGATAACGGTACATCATTATATCAATATTTCTACGTGTGTCATCTTCTCGTACGTACAGGTTATCACTCGATGTAACATGGGTGCGTCTGTGTCTAACCTTTTTGTGAGGAGGTCAATTAATTTCCACGGGAGTAAAAAGGTTATGTCTATAAAAACGTTTCCGGATCTTAAATTAAGTTAGACTGAACAATGATTTATTACTTACAGAAAATACCAGCCGTCAATGGGAGAAAATTATTACCTGAAATAAAATTCATTTGTTAATTTGGAAACAATTTTGAGCAAGTATAAAAAGAAAAAAGCAATTTTAAAGAGTTTGAAAATTGTGTAATTCTGTAGTATAAAGTAGTTTCTAAAACGCTCACCCATTTAAAAACTGACTATGCTCGACAATGCTTGATTACATTAAGAAAGTTAATTATTTAAATACTTTTTAAAGATCAATTTAATAACTGTATCAGCATCATTTTCAGAAGGAATATCACAAGACCTTAATTTTATAGATAAATTTTATTTTGTACGAATTTTATATTGTTTAGCAACAAATACGAAAACAAAAGTAAAAAATGGCAAATCTTGACTCCGAAGGAGGAGGGGTTTTACCTAATGTCAGCTTGTCAGAGAAGTTAGGAGATATTTTATTTCATATATTATTATTATTTTGAAATATTATTTAACACAGTGACATTTATAAACAATAACAACTGTTTATATACATTGTAGCGAAAATTTATCAGCGTAACGTAATTTTATCATATAAGTAATATAAAAAGAGCTATAAATTCATTTAAAAAAATTACGAGTAATTGTTGCGTAGAGGCAAACGAGTGTTAAAAATGACATTTAAGAGTAATTTTTGATCCGAGTTATCGTTACTTCGCAGGAATTATGTTAGTTCGAATTATATTTGCTTGATTATTTCACAAATGACAACAGTTCCACATAAAATGTAACTATGACTATGATACTGTGTGGAAAAATCAGTACAATACTGTTTCCATTGGTTGAATTTTAAGTGCTGAAATTTATCAAGCAAAATTGATAACTAAACGGCAAAAAGAATATCGAAATTGGAAAATATGAAAAGGGGTAGGAATACGATTTGTGCAAGCATCGATAATGTGAGTACCTAATCGAAAAGTTGTGCGAAATAGCTGAAAGTTGCATCGATCGCAATAAAGGCCGACCTGGATTCCAACAATAACACACTGAAGCTGAAACGGAGGGAGGAAGAAGACAAAGAGAGGGAGAGGAAAAATGAGCCTCCCGCAGGGCGGCCAACCCCCAAGACACACAAAACTTTAGAATTACATTCAATTGTAAATTCTCATTGTTCATGGAAATTACATTTGTTTCAAAATAATTTCATCTTTTCTTTTTTCATGGTGAGCGAGGAAAGTTTTTAAAAGTTAAATTAGACAATGTAAACCAAACGAAGTTTTATGAGTTTCTATATACATTATAAAACGCAGTTACCATGTAACTTTGTTGTATTAAAGTAAAAAGAGAAGAACAAGGAAACTCGTTACACAAAGGATGTGCGCAATAAAAATATGTAATAACTTTTGGGATGGATGTCTGAAAAGACCTGCACGGGCTTCAATACCTTCCCAATCGATTTCTCAGTTGCTTCCGAATCTGCCCAAAACGAACCCTTCATCTTCTCTTTTAACAGGACTAACAATACAATTTGAAAACGCATTTGTCCTTATTGATGTATTAAAAAAGAAAAACAGCGGTGTCTTGGTTAATCCGGACTCAAATTGAGTTGAGTGTGAAATCTGGGATTCGATTCTCAAGCACCTAAGTTGTAGGTATCTTGCAGAGGATGTAAGGTGACAATCAACAACAATGAGATAGAAGCAAAATTTGTCACGGAACAATTATGCCATAGACTATAAAAGAATTGCAAGAATAATTTATTGAATATCTAGTAGGAAAGGTGATACATTTCCGGACGATTGTGTAAATTGCAAGACCAGCCCAAGGCGAGACCAACAACATTAGGAGATCGGAAAATCACTTTTCTTACGTGGTAAACATACAAATTTTTCGATCGGTTTATATTCAATAATTAGTTATTTTATTTCATTTATAAATGTCAGACAACCAACAAGTCATAACCGCGTACTGTACGGAAATACTTTGTCAAAGGCCGGAAATAGTATATTGTGTATCAAGTGCAGAAAAGCATTCATATCCTTGCGAGTATTAATTTTTTGGCACGATACGTAGTCGAGGGTCACAATTTTATATGAGTATCGATATGAGCTTTTTTTAACGAGTTGAACATTATATTTTTTAGGCAACCACATAAAAATAATGTATTTGACATATGATTCAATAATTTTCAAACAAAAAATCGGTTTGTTATCATCAAACAATAGTGGTATCCATAGCAACAATAAAGAGAAGAGAGTACAATGTATATTTTCGAAAACACACCGAATGGGTGTCAGTTTTCGTCCGATCGAAAAAAAAATCTTCTATATTAAGTTATTACGTATAATTCTAAGACCTCAAAACAGTTTTTCTAATCTTTAAATGGAAATAAATGTATACGTTCTTATTTCATCTAATCTAATCTAATCTAGAATCTAATTCTATTTGTATTCGCTGAACTGTATATAAACTAGTTCCATTTAAATCATGTGTTTGACTTGGATTTAATATAATTCCACATCAAAATTCATTTGAATCTTGCACGACAGGATATTTTAATTAAATGTAAATTAAGTTTTTATCTTGATAGAACATTTTTTCTAATTTTCCATTCATTGTTATTAATTGTACTATTTTAAGAACCTATTATTACTGTAATAAAAAGGATTAATGGTTTATTTAACCTTGCTTTAAAATCAAGAATATAAACTTAAGGTTAACTATACTTAACATTGTTATAACTTTGATACTTTTCCTGACACATAATTTGTCATTTCTATTTGATGTGTCAGATTAAATAAGAAAATGTGACACACATTCAGTTGATAAAAAATATAATTTCTTCTATTACCTATTTTGAATTCTAGTTCATATATTTTCTAAATTGTAGCAACCAGTTTTGAACGAAGAGAGGTATTTGTATAAGCCGTGGAACATTTATAAAGTGGAAGCAATTCCGTACAGCAATATGATTTGAAATTCGGAGAATTTCCATAGTGTTTATTTATACTTGCAATCATTGTGCACCTGAGCATTCTCCACATCTTTACAGCTAAAACTACTCTGCGATCGATCTGATTTGAATAGGTCCATATACATTATTGATCTGAAGCAAGTTGGCCATTGTTAGGCTGCTTTTGTTTCACCATAATGGCAATGGCGTCAGCGCCAACTTTACCAATAAATTACCAACGTACACACTTGCTAGTTTCTTGTTTCTGCAGATCGACAATGCGCTGATACACTAAAGGTGTGAACATTCGGACAATTATCTCCATAATTCAAATCAAATTGAAATTCCCGCCGTTCGCCCGAATTCTCTTCATAACTTCCCACTTGGCCATTGTCGTCGAAGAAGGGGTATTATTCCAGCAGATAAAAATCTATTGTGCTCATGTAATTGCTTTATTCAAATGCAATACTGACTTGCATTTTTATTGGAAAGTTGTTACAAAAACCATTTGTTATAGCTTTTTTGTTTCAATTGTTTTTTCTGCACAAATTATATCACTTGTTTCTAATTAATTGTACATTTTAACTTATCATGAAAAACAAAGATTTTCATATATACATTTTAATTCATAATATTTTTAAAGTGTGTTACTTAAATAAAATAACCATACATATAGGGTGGTGATTCGAAATTTTGTATTTTGTGAATACTGAGGGTGATGTTTTTCTTTGTTTTGAGTTTTTAGGGGATACAAAAATAAATATTATATTAAAGTGGTTTTTAAAGCAGCATAGTCCCCCAGTTTATTAATTTATGACAGCAATAAATGATTAAAATGCATAATAAATATTCTTATCTATGCATAGTTCTGCTTGTAATGTGGTAGTTTATTTGTGTAAAATGAATTCCTTGTATAATTAAAATATTAATTCTAGCGACAAGCATTTCCTTATTAAAATTTTTCAATAATTACCATGAGAATACATCATAACTATAAAGCCATTTTTCTTCCATAATTATAGCCCAAGTCAAGCATTTACATTGTCATAATTTACAGCTTGATAATTTTGTTTTAATTACAGAAATCAGCATCAATTATCTATTTCCCACAATGGTTACATTAGCCATATTCTAAAAAACTAAATGCTCACCACATGTGCTTGCTCTAAATGTTATTAACGACAATTTAAAGAAGGCATATTATGATTTAATTCCCGTTTAAGTAACTTAATTGCTTGCAATTACAAGTCCAAGGTTGCTTCAAGTATGCAAATTGCTCTTCTTTTTCTAATTCGAGTGTCATTTAGATTTATCATCGTCCCGGAAGAGAAATTCGAATGCCCTACATTGCGTTCGAGTCCTGACGATACCGACTCGTTTTGTCATTATTTTCACTTGGTAATTTTGAACAATTGTGACCTAATTCGACAAAGAAAGGAGTTACGTCACAAACAAAACTGAATGTTAAGATTGTCTTCATAATTACTTTCTTCAGAGAAACTTAAAAAGTTACATAAACACTTTTCTTTCGACAAAAACGGTATTTATTCTTGCACAGAAACAAAAGAATGCAGAACTTTACTTGTAAATAAACAACAATTCGTACACATTTTTATAAAACTACTTCCAGAAAAATAGTTCTTTGAGCTACAAGTAATGTAAGTACGTCGTTATATTCGGGGAAGTTGTAATAAAACTGAATAGGTTTTTTATTGTCGGATGAGCATTTTGTAGCGCGAGCTTACAAGCGCTGCAATAGAATGAATCCGGGAAACAAGTTCACGCAAGAGCTTTGTACAATATTTTTTGTACGAAAATCATAAAATCAATAATTTGGTTTTATTATTGTGCAAATATTGTTAATTATTATATACCTACACTGTTTTGTGGTTGTGTTTCAATACTGCCAAGTGCTGTCAACCTGTTAACATGATAGCAGTTATTGCACTGGAATGCAAGTAAAATGGAACTAGCATAGTAAGATACCAGAGACCCCGTTTCATCTAGGAATGCAGTGCCGTAAATTAATGACTATAAATTATTATACATCCGTCAAAAGAATGTTACTAATCTTGTTGCTATGTTGCTGATAAATGAATTTAAATTGTGTATTGCCTCATACTTTCATTTGTAATTATTTATTAGTTGAATATTAATTAAAGCGTAAAATATAAACCAACGTAATTCTTTTCCGGTCATGACCTAAGGTGTATTTAAATGAGTTTTTCTCAACGATATAAAATTATCTGTTTTCCCATTGTAAAGCCTTGACATTTTATTGTTTCTGTGGTAGAAATTAATCGTGAATTATTCCTGATTTAGATTAGATACAAATAATTTATTGTTCATAAAATCTACTTTATAATTTTTCTTAAACGACTTTCTATAGCACATAATTTCAGTAATTTATTTCATGAAATAAAATTAATCGCTTTTATAATTTCGTTTTCATATTTATGGAGCATATAACACGCAATGTTATTATGGGGGTTTATTTCCAGTAATTATAAACGATTTATTATATGCAATCAAAATGACAATCAACGATTTTCATTATCAATTAAATGCATATATTAGTTCATTCGACCCAATCGTGGATATAGAAAATTTTACTTTAATATTGATATAAATATTTAAATGGTCTATTATTATCCATAAAAATTTTAGGTATTTTTATAGAAGAAAGTGATAATTTTTGAGTGTGAATTGAATTAATATGTGCATTATTTTCACACAAATTGTCACATCATTTCAACTAATCCATTTATTGTAATCGTTCTTTTTGTTACAAATCAACTGGGATCAAGTGATAAAATCTCTGACCTAATTAGGTTGTGTTTGTTGATCTTGCTAATGTTAGAAATGTCACTTGAAGAATTGGGTTATGTTTTTCTGTCAAACAAAAAAATTGATTCATTATTGAATTTAAAATAACCTTATTTTATTTGTAATAATAACAAAAATTGATAATAATATTGCAGATATTGTATTAGTAAGTTTTCATTTTATTTATAAACAAATAATCAAAAACGACACAAAATTTATAACAATGATTTAAATTTATCTTTTAGGTATAAAATGAAAATGTAAATTATTCGGACGTCTCTAGTTCGACGAAATATTACAGATTGGTATTATTTTATAATATTTTATTTTTTGAGAAATCTAGGCATCTTTGAAATAAATATAATACAGAATATCAATTTTGAAGACATCATAGACATTCGTAATAAAATAAAAAAATGAAAAAAAGAAACTAAACTTCCCCCCAATGTTGCTTCTTTTGTTTGTAAAAACTATCAGTCCCATTAACTTTAAATGTAAGTAAGTAAAAAAATGACTAAAAAATGCACATATTATATTGCATGTGTGTATAAAATAAAATTGTAATTGTATGTGAATAATTGAATTTGATAGTGGTGTGTTATTAAAGGACATAAATTAGAGTGGAGCACGTTGACATTAGTGGTACATTTGTTTAGTGCATCTCGAGTCATTATCATTCCATGGGAAGAAAGAGGCCAGAAGAGCACAATGGAAAGCTATTACACACCTTAATTTAACAAACTCGTGGAGTGACCTTGAAACAGGATGGAATCCGGTTCGGGCAGGTGAGCCAGTGCCGTGCGTTGACTTGGGAGGGAGATGTGCCCCTGACCCTGCATAAGCGGCTCGTCCAACGGGATTCGACCCGGCCACCATATTCACGCATTATATTCATCATAGATACAACGATTTTTTGTAAAACGGTCTCTTCAAATATGCCACAATTTACAATTTTTGAGGTTCAGTATTTTCTTCAATCATTTATTGTAAACAGTTAAAATATATCACAATTTTTGATGTCAGCTATGCAATTTCTTCAAGAAATCATATTTTATTCAAGTTAGTTTTAATCAAAATAGATTAAAAATTTAAACGCATTTTTTAATTGTTAAAGGCTTTAACATGGAAAAACAGTGTTTGTAAATAAAAACTGTTCGGCTAATAAAAAAGTCACCTTATTGCATAAGGCAATACTAGATGTATTCCTACATTTTACTTAGTACAGGTTTCTTTATTTTAATGGCATAATTCAACTAAATTTACAAAAATAGTTATTTGTGTATCAAGGTTCTAAAAGTAATCTTTTTGGGCCGAAATCGAAGTTTGCAGCCGAGGCAAAGCCGAGGCTACAAATCAGATGAGGCCCAAAAAGAACTTTTAGCCGAGATGCACACAACATTTTTTAGGCGATTACAACAAGAAATTATGAATTTTCATTCGAAATCAATTTTTGACATCTGTCAAAATTTACTTTACGGCCGCATTTACTTTACGGCCGCATTTACCTTACGGCCGCATTTACTTTACGGCCGCTATTTTTACTCGCAAATTCATTACTTTTTCATTAATATTTGTAAAGAAATAGTTAAAATTTTACTTACATATGTTATTACATTCTAAAATAATTAATCACATTAATATGAACTGTGTAAATCAATAATAAACAAACAAGCGGCCAAAAATTTTGACTTTGACAGATGTCAACTAAAAATTGATACTTTACGGTTGCCAGCAGATACGAAAAACAACAATTTATGTACCAGCCGCCTAAAAAAAAATTTTTTCGTCTCTTGTTTTGTTACACTACATACAAAAATACAGCTGTCAAATTCATGTTTTCTGATGTTAGAACTAGAACAACGACTTACAGAATCGAAGGTTTCCAGTTCGATTCCGATTGTGTGGATTACATTTGTGATTTGTATAATGTTTTTTGTGATAATACAAAACTGTTAACATATCAAATTATAAAGATATAAAGAAACAATGTATTAAACAAATTTATTAATAAAAAACTTGTCAACAGGATTAATTAAAAAATGTTATTAACAATTACGAAAAAAATCTGCAGAATATTAAAAAGAAACTTTCATAGTTGAAATCGAACTGAAGACCTCGTTGTTCAAACACAACTTAACAGCTGTCATTTTGCTTATAGAGCAATAAAAATATGATTTGTAAATTTCAATAAAATAATCCATTACAATGAAGTAATCAATAAGAAATAAAATGTGGGAGTACATGTAGTACTGTTCTGTTCGATTTGGTGACTTAGTTATTAGCCGGACAATATTTTTTACTAAAAACTTTTTTCCAATGTAAAGTTTCTATGAAAACAATAGTTTAGAACGAACACTATATAGAATTTTACTTCAAGATATGAACGCTGTAAAATTCTTTATTTGTATAAAATCTTTTTTTTACAGTGTAAAGATGTTGGTCATCTCATTCAAAATCATCCGTCTGTGTCATGGGATCTACAAGACACTTAGTTATGTCGAAGACTTTCTTTGTTACATCAGATACTTGTAAGTCACTTGAGTGACCGAAATATGACAAGGGACAGTGACAGATGTTTCATCACAGATAGGAAATGTTTTACATGATTAGCAAATTGGTAGGTGGGAAAAAACTTTATTTAACTTTCTTAGAACACAATTTACTAGTGAAGAAACAGGAAAATGAATAAAATAGCAAAGGAATGTTGCCTTACTGTAAAAACTCGTTCTGAGAAGATATTTATAACATTTAAAAAATACCTGATAAAAGAGAAAATATTTTAAAATTAAAAGAAAACAAGAACGTACCCCATATGATAAAAAATAATACAGATTGTTTATTTTCGAGTAACATCATTTTTATTGTTTTGTTTGTTACTAAAAATTTGTGCGAATGTTTCGGAGCGAGCGTAGCGCCACCTGCAATGGATATAAACCTGGCAGGAGGCCAAAACTCGAAATAGATCGAAAAGTTACAAAGTTTATTTCATTTTCCGTTGGACGTTTAAAATTATATTCTTATGCAGGTGTTCAACACAAAGAATTTTAATGATACAAATAAAAGAAATATTGAATATCAACCAAGCTTTTTGTTTTCTTTTTCATTTCCTAGGAAAGCTTGATAAATGTTTTATGGAAATAATTAATTGCTCAATTATTGCAACAACTTGATTACCTTTTCCAATTAGGTATTTATTCTAGAATTATTCAAACGCATATAAATACACATTAATTATATACTTTATGATGTAATATTGCAAGCATGGTGAGAGATAAAATGCTATTTTTAACCTGTTTGCTAAAAAAACAAACAAGTTTTCATGGTAAATATTGCAATTTGTTATAATTGTTAAAGTACGACAGATCACGCTAGAAGAAAGTTATCTGTAATTTTAATTTACAGGAAAACACGTTGTACCTTGTCAAATATTACAGACATATACTGTGTAAAATCAAGATAAAAATCTTGTATGATTTTTATCTTGATTTTATATCTCAACCATCTGTACATTAATGACAATAAAAGAAGAATTACCGAGAAAATGTAACGTTTGTCACTATTAGTATGAAGCAATTGACAGTTTTGTTAAACTATATTGCAGACGTCCAAACAACTTTTTGCCAAGTTATTGCTTTGATTATGAGAATCACATAACTGATAGTAATTAATGTCATATAATTTTATTGTAAAAAATGTAGAATTGTAAAATTCATTTCATCATTTTGCTTTCGGTCGTCCCCTACTTTTTTTCCCTCCGATTGTGCTTGATAATAATATTTTCGGTGTTCTTGTTATATCCATCCTTTCTATATGCTCTAACCACGAAGTCTATGTGCTTTTAACATTCCTGTTATGTTTGTTTCATTGTATAACTCTTTCAATTCGAGAAGCTATAGTGGTTACTTTTTATATATTTATATATTAAATTCGATTATGGTCACATACTCTATTATGAATAGATAAGTTAATTTCTCGCTGTTTTCATATCATCACCAATAGATAATAATTATAAACCTATAATTGTTATCTACATTTGATAGTTTTATTACAAAATGACGACCGACATGAATGGCTTTGTAGTATTACAAATGTTGAACCGAATCGGAATTACCATCAGCATTGATGTCAGGGTTGTACAAAAACCATTCCCGCCACAAACGATCCCGACCCTTGTCGGGCAGCGGGGCGTCGGGACGGCGACGCCGCCTGACGCCTGCGGTCAGCGCACAACAGGTGGATCGCCACCGACGGCTGGACGCTCGCCGCCCATCGCACACATGAAAGCTCGTTGTTTGCTTTGGAAACCGGTAGTAATTGCCGTCACCATTTGAGAGGTTATGTTTTCAGGGGGTTATTATACGTTCATCGACTCTTTGTATGCACATTTCACGCACATATATTTATTTCTACTGTTGATAAATATATTCTAATTAATAATACGTTTATATTGATTACATGACGTATTTTATTAATATACTGAATTGGAAATCTTATGCGAAATCCATTTTCAGATAAAATTATTCTAATAATAATTTATATACAGACTGGAACGCGAAATTAGAATCACCTATTTTCTCGGAAGTTATTATAGATACTGAAAAATTATTTAAATAAAAATTTAATACATTTAATAAGCTAATTAAATGCGTATAAATTTAGTAAAAAAAATATGAATTTTTGTAAACATATCCATAATTGGTATTTTTTTAAATAAAATATCCTGTATAATATTGCACTAACTAATAGAAAATAATTTTTGCTTTAAAAAAAGTTTAAGGGTTCTTACCTTATAAACTTGATAGTTTTTGAGATATTAGTGAAAATATTTAAATATTTTTTCTCAAAATAAGGTGTGCGTTGAATTTTGTTAATTTTAATTTTCAGAGGAAACATTTACATATTTTCATTATTATCAAGTTAAGGTAAAAACCCTTAAACTTTTTAAACAAATATTATACAGAGTATTCCAATAAAAATAGTGTAAATATGGCATCTATGAATTTTTTTTTACCAAATTTATACAAATTTTGACAATTTGAGCCAAAACTTAAAAAAGTGGAATTAAAAATAAATAAATAAATTTTCCTAGTTTAAAAATAGCTAAATTACTCTTTAAGAAGAAATATTAAAATGAAAGTAATTTGCAAACTGGAAAAAAATTCTTTTATGAATTAAATTATTAGTAGTGAGATAATGTTAAGTTGTCAGAACTAAAACTGATTACTTATTGTTAGTATATAATTTGAATAAATGTTTGTATTTCTGACAGCTGCAAAATTGAAATAAATGATACATTAATTACAGTTCTAATTAAAAAACTAATTATAATTTAAATAAAAACATTTAATGAGCTTTTTAATGGAGCATATCATAACGTTTAATTGACAGATAAAAGGTATAGTAAACAAAAGTGTTTACAATAGCGAGATTTGAAAATTGTAGGTTATGTATTTCACAACAAATGCAGTTTGTCGTAAATCCGCTAGGAAGTGTTTAATATGCTGGAGATGTTTCATCAGATGTTTTAAGTAGCAACGCGTTGTGCATGATTAACAGAATTTAAATTTATTTTTACTTGGGTGGTTCAGTTTAATACTAGAAAGGGTTTATGATAGTATAACAATTTAATTAAGGTTACATTATATTTTATAATGCATAATATTACTTATATTATAATTGTACCACACTTTTCATACAATTCAATGTATAACTTACAATTTTCTTCGTCATTTAAATTTCTTGTACATTCCAACAGAATTTTTTTTACGAGGAATTGAGAACGGTCCTTAAAATTGTATGGCTTGCACTTTTCGAGAATTTAATACTAACTTTAAATTTTCATACGGAGCTCAAAGTAGAGATTTTTTTCTCTCTCCAATGTTGTAAATTATTTGACCAAGTGGGGCTGAGATGGACCAAATTTTGGAAAAATAATTATTACTATAATATTGAATAATATTTAAAAGACAAAATTTATTTATAACAACATATAATTTAGGTTTACTTATAAGAACAAGAAAAAAATTAAACTATGTTCTGAAAACTGTAAAAATTATTTTATTTGGCTTCACAAAAGTCCAACTTTCCTCCACTATGTAGGTGACACGGACCTAGGTTATGAGGAGATGAACTGGTTAACAGTTTGTTGTCATTTGTCATATATGGTACACTCTTAATGCAAACTAGAACTACATTTTTAGATTACGTTTAGTCTTATGCACATGTTTATGAAGTATATGCAAAAATAATTAATTAATTTTCCGAAGCAGTAATTTAACTAATTTGTGTATGTAAGATACAAAAAAATTTTGACAATTTTTTAAGTAAATCTTGAGATATTCATTGATGACTGCATTCATTTTCAAGTGGCTACTTACACAGTCTCAACAACAAAATTAACATTACCATTAGAGATGTCACTCTAATGTACTTTTCAGACCAAAAGTCCATCTTTCCTACCGGTCTATCTTTGTCTCACTTACCCTACGCTGATAACTAATAAAATTATGTCCGAAAAAAATTTTAAATACAGTTTTGTACTATGTATTAGTTTGTTGTAGTTACATTACTTACTAAATAATAAATTTTAGTTCTTGTTCTGTGGCACTTGAAGTTCTGATTCTGACCATATGAAGTTGTTCCGTTGTTGGACAACTTAAACTTGTAGGATGTGTTCAGAAATCGATTAATGTAAAGTATAATTAATCGAAACACGTAAGAGTAATTCCAATCAAATTGTAATTAGGGGCGTAGTCCCAGACCTGCCCTCTAGGTTCAGTAACCTGAACTACACTTCTCGAAGATTATAGTCCCTAGCCTATTATTTTGCTCTAATTTTTCTGTATAATTGCTGACCAGGGTGTGAGAAAATTTTAAAACAAACAATCAAGGTTCCGTTACAAAAATCCTAATCTGTATTTGCATACAAAAGCCACATTAAATTTTATTACAATGTTTTATTTTTTCGAAATAAACTGGAATGGAGTAAAAAATTAAGTGTTATTATTCAGAACGTTGACTCAAAAAACTATGGGAACGAACCGCAGTTCAACTTTTTGTAAACAAAAAATATCAATTATTTATAGTTTTATTTTCTTTCCTTTGATCATCTGATAATTAAATAAATTATATAAAAATCATCACCATTATGTCAGATCACATATACAGGGTGTTCCATTTAAAAGTGCCACCATTGCTATCTCGAGAACTATAAGAGCTACGAGGTTGGTTAAATTAGCAAAGAACCACCATTTTACAAGACTAATACAATGAGCAAAAAAAATTTTTTTTTCAACCAGTGGTTCTCAAAATACAGGACACAACTTTCTTATTTTAAATGAGAACGTATGTTTATTTTTAGGTTATTCGATAGAGTATTTTTTTCTGAATTCAACGATATAAATATATCATATACTAATATAAAAAATAGCTGAGAAAAATGCATGGTAGATTTATTCGTATTTTATTTATATCTGGCTGAAATAAGAGTGCTTTGGATAGAAAACAATTCATTTTCTTCTTAAAACTGACAGTTTAAGAAAATAAAATTTAACAAAAAATAATCAAACAATGTTAGACAGAACATTATGTCTATGTTTTCTAACCATAGCACTCTTGTTTCAGCCAGATATAAATAAAATACATATAAATTTAACATGCATTTTTCTCAATTATTTTGTTATATTAGTATATGATATGTACATATCGTTGAATTCAGAAAAAAATACTCTATCGAATAACCTAAAAATAAACATACGTTCTCATTTAAAATAAGAAAGTTGTGTCTCGTATTTTGAGAACCACTGGTTGAAAAAAAATTTTTTTTTGCTCATTGTATTAGTCTTGTAAAATGGTGGTTCTTTGCTAATTTAATCAACCTCGTAGCTCTTATAGTTCTCGAGATAGCAATGGTGGCACTTTTAAATGGAACACCCTGTATAATAAAATAAAGGCCCTTTTTTTCTACCTTTGGTTAAAATGTCGATTAATAAAAAATATCGCATCGAAAACTGACGCAAATTGTCAAAAATATACAGCCTTAGAAATTATACAGCATTGGTTAATTATTTTTTTAAATAAAATAGGTTATGCTGGCACTTCAGCCTAAAGGCTTGTTTATGTTGGGTTTAATTTATGATTTTCAATTTATAATTTATTTTTTAAAATATAAACACGCTTAAAACACATTTAGAGGTTTATAATCGATTTACAAATTTAGAAATTTAAAATTTAGATTTGGAACGTAACCAATTTTTATATTCTAAATTCTAAACTCCAAATCAAATTGCAAACGACAGTTTGTGAGTGTTATTTTGATTTTTATGTTAAAATAAAAATGTTCAGATACCAAATTCATTTTGCAACAAAACAAATTCACTTCACTTCAAAGAAATGTCAAATAACGAATCAAACATAAAAATTTAAGGCACCTGCATAATATCACGTTATACCTTCCGATTGGATAAAACAAGAAAAAATCAAAATTTCAAATTGAAATTACTAAATTAAAATAAATAAACAAAATCTATCATAAACCAGGCATAGACCTCGCTTGTTTAAATTTCGTTTTATTTGAACAAAAGTAATTTTAGAACATATCATTGTCATGTCTTTATACGGTGAAGTAAAATATAGTTATATTTGTTTGTTTGTATAATATGGGAACGTAGATAATTTAAATATATCTTTCTACCGGATGTAGTAAAATTCTTCCCAGGTTTAAAGTCCGCTCTATAAATATCTTTTCGCTGGAAATTATACTAAAATTATATTCAAATGCTGTAAATTTCCTTCAATTTATTCTTGTTTTGATGTACAGTAATTGTTCCTAAAGAATATTATTGTAATTGAATGTATTATTGTCATGTCGTTATTTATTACCTTCATAAAAAGATGTTTTTTTCTTCACATAAATTATACTACGGAAAAATATAAATTTACACATATAATAAATAGTATTTATAGTTGCAATATTTCCTGTTTATTGAAATAGTTATAAAAATTATCAGAAGATATAAAACATGAAGTACCTTGAAAGATAAAACAGAATAATATTTCATTTTTTAACTTTATCATTATCTAGAAAAAATGACAATAAAAATTGTAATTTTGTAATAATTTTTTTTGATATACATTTTTATACTATTGCTATAACTTGGGTTGCGTTTAAATTTTCATTATTTTCAACCATTTTGCCTTGTTCTTGAAGTTCTTGAAATTTAGATATTATATATGTTTCGAGATGAAATAATAAAATATAATTTTAATTCATAACACAACAGCAATATATGCTTTGTTATATAGACAAAGATATTGAGAAACTAAATTTAACAAAGTTTCTTCCACTTTTCAAAGTTAGTTTTAGGTTACCATCAAAAGTAAACACAACAACGTGAGCTTTACTGTCAAATCTTTCAAAATTCGACATGCCATACTAAACATCTCACAGGAAATGTACTAGAACGTACCGCGCATCCGAATTCAAGTTGGACATTAGTACAGGCTTGACTTTGCAAGCTTTGAGTTCAATTGAAATTCTGAGTTGGTGTGCGCTGACTATACATTTTTGTTGAAAATAGTTACAAATGAATAAGTACACTTGGTGTACAATTTTAAGTTACCTTGAAATTGTGCTAACTTTGAACTGGATTGTAAATACACTTATTTCAAACATTTAATTTTTTGACAAATATGTTCACATTTTTAGTTTTTTTATGCACAAATAATCAATATGAATATAAGTTTAGAATTCTTTTTAAGAAACACTGAATTCGAATTCCAGTTATTAGCATCACTAAAGTTTCCGGAAATTAATAGTGAGAAAATAATTTTGAAAGTGCGTACATTAATAAACAATAAAGTAGAAAATAACAGTTTCGCAACATTGTCTATTAATTGAAACGAATAAAAATAACGAATAAATCATCTTTATCTAAAATCTACGATAAAATCACCTCCTACAGACCATAAATTATCCAAACAATACTTAGTCAAATTACTACCTTTGGTGAAATTCAGTTGTGCAACAGTTTGAAATTTCTACTTCCGCATCTATTTAATTGAAACGCAAAGGTCAAGATCATTTAGAATAAGTTAGCAGAACGTTGTAGCTGCTCGTATGTTATTAAGTCTTTACCACAGATGCAAATCCACAGGAGGAAATCTCGAGGTTAACTGCTTCAAATCGATAATGTTTTATAATAATCGGGTACGTAATTGCGAGAAAAATCCATATTCCCATGTGGGAAAAATATCAAAAACGGTTATTGAATATCAGTCTACGAACTCTTTTCCTTAATTATACATGGGAATCATCTTAACCTGTATTTAGTTGTTTTTATATGCAAATACTTATAAATAAATACTTGTTTCAACAATATCAATATTAATATAGCACTTGCATATCCTATTGCATTATTTAAATTTTGTTAATATACTTATACGTTCACATTATCAACTAAAGTAATAAATCATTGTATATTTTTTATACTCTACGTTAATAATTGCTCTATTGTTATATCGATTACGGTTTAATAATACAGAGTATTGTTTTTTTTTTCTGTAAAATTGGTAGGTACTTATAAATCTGCTTACGGTAAATGTCAAATTGATAACCTGCAATATTTTTAAATGTTTTTTAATAAAAATCGAATTTATTTTTAATTACAAAAATGGAATAAACAAAACTAATTTAAAACGATATTAAAATGTACAGATATGTATTTTTATTCCCAATACTATAAATGGAGTTGGACTATTAAAACTATCCAACTTTATTTAACAGTGTTACAATATTTCATAAAACCTTGTAGGTATATTTCACTTTATTATTATAAATAAAGCATGTAAAGAAAAAAAAATAGTATATTAAGTATATGGATACTCGTTTTATAACTTCTTGTTCCATTCGTGTTTTTTGGAACAATTCTTGGAACATAGGGTTATAGTTGGGAATTTTTTTAATTCATTATAAATAATAAAATTTAGCTATAATGATCTATGAATAGAAAATTTTAAGTAAATTATTTTAGTTTCAAGTTTCTGAGTATATAGCATATTCCTAGATACATTTCTGTGAAAAAACTATGATGAATATGAAACCATTCTTGGTGATCACATCTCACAATTATTACGTTTTTTTCATTTTGTAACATTTAGTTTTTCGAATAGTAGAGCAAAAACACGACCATAAATTTGAGTGACGTACAATAATGAATAAAACATCTTGATCTGTTTGACTGCAGCCGTATTCTACTTGTATTTCATAAAAATTTTAACAGGACTGAATACATAAGCTATGGATTCCACGAATTCTTAAAATTTTTTATCTCAAATCGAGGATAATCTGTTGCAGAAATAAAAGACGATGGTATTTAGCAATTGTTTCATTGCAATGTAGAGTAACTTTCTATTCTCGATCCAAGTAGGTGTACTTTGATTTATATCTAGTTGGTATTTAGAATAGTTACAACATAAAAATAAATTAATCCACTTGAGATTTATTACTGAAAGTGTTTTTTGTTATTAACCTTAAATTAAGTAACAAACAAGTGCGCAAAAAACACTAGAAAGTCCAAAAACACACATTAATTTTAAATATTGAAATTAAAAATTAATAATGGAAAGTAGTTACAAATTTATTATTTTATAAAGAAAAGAAAGTTTTACATAACCTGAATTCAATTAAATTACGAAACGATACTCAGAAAAAAGATTTCCACATTATCTATAAATAGAACAAATACGAAATGCTTAAATTAGTAATAAGACTGATTTCAAAAAAAAATATTTGAATAGAATTAAAATTCAATATTGCCTCGCTCAAAATAACATGTGCTGATGGTTCTTCCTACTCTCATGGCACTGTTGCAACTCGGATACTGGAGTCACCTTCCGCTGGTCGGTTACAGCCGTTTAAATGTTTTGGAGTATCCCAAAAGGAATTCCCTTGATGTGATTTTTCAATCTCGGGAAAAGGAAAATGTCACAAGAACTCAAGTCAGGCGAATAAGGATGCTGAAGAGCCACAGGAATGTTTTTATTCGCCAAATTTTTAATTATTTTTGCTCAGATTTTTCTCATCCCCAATAAATTAGTCAAAATGTGATGAACGATGATGTGAGTCAAATTTAATTCTTCTCCAATCATTCTTGAAGATGAAGACCTTCCGCTGCATGTTTCATCTTCAATTGACTCTATTCCTTCTGAAAATTCCTAAAACCCTCGAAAAACCTGGCCCCTCCATAAGTTTTCAAAAGTTTTGAAAAGTTTCCAGTGCACTGTGCCCAAGTCTGAAGCAAAACCTGATAGCACACTATTGTTTGAACTTGACGTTACACATTTTTTGAACGCACTAGATAAAACTGTTCCATTAAAAAAAGAGTTACCACATCGCACGCTACGTTGCTAGTCTATACTTAATACACCTCGTGTATTACTCATTTATCCGAACATGTAGTATTCTAACCATTTCGTTGCTAATCAATAGAACATGATGTTTAAAATATGTATTGATGAAACAGTGATGAGCGAATTAATTTATAATGATTAAAGTAAGCTCGCAAACATAGGAATCAATGGAGTGACATCGGGCATAATTTGCTGAATTGACATCCGTAATTCGGATAATTATCCTAATCACGATGGTAGGCCACTTACAACAGATTAAATTGTTCATTATCCGTAGTGTAACACAAACCACTACACTGGGACAATGCCTAAGCCATGTACCCTTAATAGACACCGCTGTCCTGGTCATTATGTTGGACAGGGGTACAGTTTGGATCACACCCACCTCTCGATTGTACATAAATATATTCATCAAAGATTCATCATCATCTATCGCGCAACATTTCTATGTGAAATAGGGCCTCAAGTAACTGAGATACTTTCGTAACATGTATTACTTGCATTTTAGTGATGCAGTTCTCTGCAAGGTCAGCACACTCTTATCATACAATACTGAATGATTTTTGGCGTTTTTCAATAAATAGAAACAGTTTTCCCTTTCCTCTAGTAGAACTTATTTGTACTACCACGAAATTAACCGAATTGCGCCGCATTTGCACGAACATACAAAATACAGTCATAGAAATTAAATATTGTTTTATTCCTAAACTGTGCAGATTTGTTTTGAGTTCTGCGATAAATGGATACATCAATTTTCTACGACGTAAATCGTATATATTCTTGTTTGTCACTTATAAATCAACTTTAGGAATGTATCCTACCGACAGCTAAACTCGTCAAATCTTGAAAAGTCGTAGGCGATGACGTATCGACATCATTTAGAAAGTTAATGAGTTTGGAGTAATTATTTGTTTAAGAAGTTGTAACCTTAAATTAACCTCTCAAAAGCTCGTTTTTCTGTGTTACAACCTGTCAACACATAGTTAAAATATTCATAGCAAAATGCCCAGGCGTCACGCACTGCGTTCGAGTGGTTGGCCACACGGTGCTCGAGATGTTAATTTATTTTGAACCATGACCTCCGATGACCCGAGAAGACATCTTGTTTGTGTGGGCGGGTACCTTTCCCCTCTACAAGTTGTACCAGCCAGTTTGTCTACTTTGGATGAGAAGTTCTCAAACTGTTTAATAACGTTTTCAACAAAGACGGAACTTATCGAATGAATATATCATAGGTTTCAATAGTCTCTTGGACTTTGCCAGGATTTCAGTAATAGCAATAAGTTCATACGTTTGCCAGACGTCACAAATAGATACTAAAAGTTTCTGAGCAGAAAACACCACTTACATCAATACATAATTAAAATATAGTCGCCATCAAATTGGTCTAAAGACAACGACAATGAGTAAAAACATTCATTTTATTTATTTTTTTGTATTGCATTATAATTGCAATTTAAAAACTTCATAATTTGTAAAGTGTCTCCTTTAAAAATACATATCAAATGGAATTACATAATTTTACCAAATTTAGTAAATATTATAAATGAAACTGAAATCAAGTAAAGTACAACTTCAAGTTGACTACAGTCAAAGTCTAATTAACAATAGACTATTCCAAGCTTACTGCTTTTTATTAAGGTGAATATCTTTGATTTTCTATTTTTTATTACCCTAATATCAAAATGAAACTTTAACGCATTTAAGTCGAGTGCCTAAAATTCAATATCAGCCTTGTTTGTGGCGGGCCGGGCACTAGAAAATGCTATTGGCTGTTGGAACGCACCATTGCCTCATGCTGGTTTGCTATTGGTTGTTAGGTAATCGGTGCTGCTGACGTCACCGACACCGTCGATTTTATAGGGTGCAATTTATTGAAATTTTAAGATTTTTTTTCTGGCTTGTTAGAAGCTTTTCGGCGAAAATAAAAAATACAAGTCTAATATTTTTACGTACAGAGTACAGATTAAATTATTAAAAATTAAAAAATACTCGGAATACCTTATTACCGGTATTACAAAATTTTGATAATTTCGTTTTAAATAGAAATTGAGTTATCGTGAATATGTGATTCTTATACACTCGCAGTACTGATCGTAAATATGTGAAAATTGACTATATAGAACTTAAAACATGTTTTTATAAATCACGATATGCTATTTTTAGTACTATTTCTACACTTCCTTAGTGATAGAAGCTGACTAATTGTGTATATAACAAATTACTTCATTGAAGTAACTATATGTTGTTTTTGGCAAAATCCCTTAACTACGAGGCGGAAGGTAAAATTAAATAAGGATTCATTGTCTAAAAGTATAAAATAAAAGAGGTATACGTTAAAGAAATGCGAAGGGAAAAGTTTGAGTATCGCTGGTGATCTTGAGATCGCTCTGTGTTCAAGTCATCGTTTTGTTGTTCTATAATTATATGTTTGTGTTCGTTTTTGTTCATCAATCATCGTTGATCATACTGATTTGTTGGTTATTGCACATTACCTATCTTGTATTCTTCGATGTTCCCATGATAATTATACCAGTCCTCCAATACTCTATCATTCGATACATTATTAAAAATTACTTTCCTTTGGAGTAGATCTTATTATAAAACAACAATACATCTCAACAAATAACAACAAAAGAAAAGTAAGCCATGGAATGGTTGTAGCGCAAAAACAATATTTGAAACAAGTGTTTAAATATTGGCATTGTTGAGAAGAAGTAGAAGTAGAGAATCGGGCCAACTAACAGCTTGTCCCACATTCAGCAATTAGCTGTAGGTTAGGTTTGTGTGCTCAGTGGTTGTCACGAGGGTTTATATACTGCCCAGATCATTATCGATGAAGCAACCAAGGTTTAAAAGGTAATTTATTCCAGGGAACTAGTAATTTTAAACGCTTATCTACATCAACAGACTCCGTACACAATTATACATTTATCTTTTTAACGGACCATTTTTTACATTTTTTTATTTCATTACAAGAAAGTTATGGACTATATTTCTTTTTAGTTTTTTCCTGGACCCTAAAATATGTTCTTAATGTTTTACCACGACCATAATTTTGTCAAAATTGTAATTGTAAAATTTATCGAATTATTATTGTTAACTATTTTGTCAACAACCAAAGTTCCTTTAATTATTGTCTAACTGTTCATCTCTGCAGTCAGGGTTGGCGAAAATCATGATTTTTTTTAAATCATTTAATTCAAAGATATTATTATATACGGAACATATTATGTTTGTTAGTAATATTTTTGTAGCAAATAATAGTAACTTTTGTATTAAGTGTGCGAAGTGTGTGTTTTTAGTGCGTGAGATGTTATTTTTTGACGAGAGTTGTCGAGTTAAAAAATTCAAATCAGGTCTGCAGTGCACTCTTCTCAGGTACCATATAATAAACACTCTTTTCGGTAAAGTCATCATTACAGAAATCTGTGAGAAAAGAGATTGGAACACCCAAAAATGAATAATAAATCGCAATGATTTTTTTTGATTTATAAAACTATTTGTACTCTTTCTTTAATAATACCGAGAGTCTAATGAAACAGCAATAAGATAAAAATTGATGTCACTTTTTTTAAGTCAAAATATCTAAATATTGTTCAGGGTAAAATTATGCCAGGACGAATTGGGAAGTGCTATTCCCAACCCTCATTTGTTCTTTTTTGTCGCGAGTCGTTTATTTATAAATTTGTGTAGCCGTTTTTGCTTTATCAATGATTTACTAAAGTTGTTTTGTATTCAAGATTAAATTGAATGAAATTTGTTTGATTTGATTTTTTTGTTCGCAAGCTTTTCGGATGTTTTACTAATGATGTTTCTTTGTTGATTCTGAATTTATTAAGCACTTTTTGTCAATGCACGAATTTATAAATTTTAATTACCTGCATAAAGGATATCACGAAACTTGAAAGTTTTTTTAGGTTTTTACTACTTTTTTATTGTTGTTATTTATGGTATATTTAATTGCTTAAAATAAAGTTTTCTGTAATTAAGTTTTAAAATTTTAGTCATTAACTAAGTTCGGTTTTTAATTATAAAATTAATTTAAGTTTGGACAGGTAACTATTACAGATTTTATGATAAATAGAGGTAATAAATATTTTTCTTAAGAGCAGTAATTAACTTAATAAAATTATTAAATGCTTATAATGAAAGTAGAACATTAACATATGTTACCACCTTTTCAATTTTGTTAATAATTAAAACAAAACATGTTATAAATATATTAAAACATAACCTTAAAATTTGAAAAATATTGATGTGTTTATTTTTTATTGGACAGCTACACTTAATCCGAAAGAAAACAGGAAAAAATATTCGTGTTTACATAAAATATAGTTTGTTTTTTCAATTCTGTCGTGAATAAATGCGCATCCTACGCATCTTAACTATTTTTATCCGCAGATAAAAATAAGACCTGCAATAATAAAGTTATCGTGGTAAAAATGAAAGCACGACAACAATCGTTATGAATAAATTAGCTGAACGAAACACTATCTCGTACATAAAGGCAATGCATTATTTATGCTGACAAGAACCTTGAATTCGATACATGAGAACAAAGTAATTACTTAAAAAGATAAAAATAATCTGGTATCTAAATAATTTTAGTGGCGAAGTGACAGATTTATGTGCGAGAGAATTGGAAGTGTCACATCGGAAAAAATAATGACGCGTCCTCCCATAATGAAAGTCATTATGAACGGGGAAATTAATTTTAAATTTCAATATGAAAATTTTATTTTTATTTCATTACGTTGATTGATTACAACGCTATAAAATCTTAATTAAATCTGGAGGCAATCTTGTTACAATTTTACTTTTAGAAGAGCGATAAAATATTACGATGGCTCTGTGAAACTGCTCTTTTAAACATGAGATGTATTTAGCGTTTCAAATAAAAGAACAAGAGGAATTTATTTCCAGATATAAAGAACATAAAACACGGCAGAAAATTAAAGTAAAAATTACCCGCAGATGGGGAACACTCTACCCCTACGTTCTACAACAATCTCACTACATCAGAAGTGAACTACCTTTTATATGTCGCGGGCCAAATTACATTTTTGTTACTAATTATATATTTTACTATTTTCCGAACGTCACATACAGTCTCGGTCTAGGCAACGAAACGTGGAACGTAGGATTCTTTTAACATGGGATTTAAAAAAAAATTGCGGATACTCTCTCACCTGATAGATTTAGAGCAAAGCTACAAAGTATAAAGTTGTTCAAAATTAAATTCTACATCAGGTAATTGATGAAGCAATACGTCTGCAGTACGACATTTATTAAATATAAAATGTAACATTTTCGTTCAAAATCAGACAGCCATGGAAATAAAAGAAAAAAGCAATTTTTTGAAGTCTCATATTAAAGTACTATGTTCCGCGTTTCGTTGCACACATTGTAAATATAAAAAAAATACCTTTAGACATTTTTACAGATATGCACGAATTAGGCGTTTAATAACATGAATCAACAGTTTTTCCCTTGAAGTCTGTTTATTTAAACTAATTTTTATAATATTTCCTATTTAGATCTTAGACATGTTAGATTTTATAAATTGTGTACTATCATAGACTAAGTAATATATATTACTTAGTCTATGGTACTATTTACTATAAAAAATTTTGTTAGTAGTTATTTCACGACCCGGATAGATCTGCACAATATTTCCTTACTTGTATGTATAATATTTTATTATAATTTTACTTGCATAAATTGATTGAGGTTGTGCAAATGTTTAGGCCAATAACTTAATTAAAATTATCTGAATGACAAGAAGTATTTTTGACCAAAATTTAGTTAATCAACTTTGGCAAGTAAAGTGAGTACGTGAAGGAGAAAATTAATATTTTGCAAATGCAGATTTTCTTATTATTAATATAAATAAAAATAATTAAATGTTAAGGCTTTTGGTACCAACTTCTGTGCTTATGTAACTAATGTTTGGAAAAAGAAACGTAGAAGTGAAGATATAGTAAATCTTGGCCTGCCTCAAGGATTTGTGTGTGGAAGCGCAGTTTTCCACCCACAATGAGCGTTCGCGTGTAAACAGTGAGTCATCTGACCTGGCGCTCGCAACGTAACGCGAACATAACCGCCGGCAAGATGCTCTATGACTCCACAACGCTTGTGGCTTCGGCAGGTGTTGCTGCCCTCACCTGTTACTCAAGCCCCGTACGTCACCTTCGTGACAACGAGCACTATTCAATATGTAAACTACTTACAATAGTTATCAAAAATTTGGTACAATAAAATGGATAGATTTGAGAGATATGATATGACTAGAATCAAGAACAGAAAACTTAAATTTGGACAGATTCAAGAATGAACCTGATGACAGTTTTGCCAGACGCATAACTCAAATTTTCCCCGTTGCAGACGATATAAATTCCTAGTTTTACGATATAAATTCCTAGTTTTCCCTATTGTTAGTAACTAATTTATCCCTAGTTTTCCCTAATTCTAATGTTTAGTAAATCACTGGATTAAAGTACAAAAAACGAAAATAATTAATAAATTTAAAGTAAAAATTCAAGCTGTGATAAATATCATGTTTAATTTCACAAAATAAATATAAAAAGTAAGATTTTTATTTTTTAAAGCAGATCTCATTCCTTTTTTGTTTTCACGTCTATGTAATTAGAGTATGATCCTTCCATATCGGCATTAGGATGTGGAAAATAATAATGCAATGTTTGATTATGATGATTAAATTTAAAAAATCCCTAGGTTTTAATTATTTTTCACAAATAATCCCTTTTTCTCCTTTCCCAAAAAAAGTCCCCAATATGGCAACATTGTCTAATGGATTATTATATTACTGTCTCTGCCTCAACATTAGTACTGTTTAGTAATGTAGTCAGTTTATGATAAGAAGATTTTCTTGACTTATCGCTGAATAGAATCAAAACTGGCCAGAGAAGAAAAACATGTGAACAGGACACGAAAGGTTGACAGAAATAAATTGAGGAATTTATCAATATTACGCCAAATCTGACTTCTTAAGAATTGTAAGGATCTAAATAAAGAAGAAGAAAAAGTAAAAGCTTTTTGATTTGTCTTAACATACAGGTGTCCATTTTTCTAGTCTAACCATTGACATCTTGCATGGGTTACTAGATGAGCAATAATGAACACCTTTATAACAGAAAAATTTTGATAGTGATATATTTGAAAGGATTTTCCTTGTAGGATGGTTGCAGCGGTAGTTGATGAATGAAATCCCACATTTGATTGTGTGGTGCGCTGACACGCGGGCGCCGGGCGCGTGCCGCTGTGGGCGGACAAACACCGCCGGGATCCCTAATCTCGCGCCAACAGGCGATCCGCAAAAACCAGCGCGTGTCACGACCAGCAGGAAGTGAGAGTGGGAAACATTCCATTCACGGTCGCTTCATCGCGCCAAGCACTACCACGGGCTAGTGCTACATGTGGACATACACACAAGTTAGTACCCATTGCTTGGGTGTTCTAGTCCGCTTCGTAGCAGATATTGATAGGGTTTACGATTAATTGGGGCAGTCGCTATATGAAACAGAAACGGTTTTTTTTTATTACACGCTTTGTCATATATTATTCAGTATAAAAGTGGTGATATATATGGGGATGATACAAATTTCTTTGAAATTTTGTAGCATTTGTCCCTATTATAAATTTTTAATGAAGATAAAAGTTCGCCATGATCTCTATGTTCGTAATGCATTAAAAATTAGCTTTCAGTATTTTCAATATATTCGGCTACATGGGTACTTGTACGCTATATTCGCTACGTTCTCAATGTAAGCCACTTTACATCGTGTTTGATTATCGGCTATATTTTTATAACTTAGTTAACGTCGGTACTACCTTTGGAGACTTGCAATATCATTTTCAATAATGGCTAAGAGTTAATCAATCTTTCCTGGATTCTTTCAAAAGTACTTCTTAAATTTGTCTTTATCTTTTCGCAACTGGTCTATGAGATGATAAAATTTGCCAAAAAGCATTCCTCATCATGTTGACATTGACAAGGCAACTATTACTATTTTTATTACTTTCCGATGTGGCCACTGGTCATAGCGAACATCGCGTATCTAGCGAGCATAGCGTATGTAGCAAATCTAGCAGAGCGCTCCGTTTATTCTCGGCATTATGCAGAATTTGCACCCATTATCTTTGGATTGTGGAACGCTTATCCATTTACCCAACTGGTCGGCTTTTTTAAAACAGTAACTGTGACTAGCTTTTCATAAGGCAAGAAAAGAGTACTTCACAGAGAATGATCACTCCTCTCACATTACATTTTGACCTAATGACTTTCGGGCAAGAATTAGAATACTTCACAATGAATGAGCCCTCATCTCATGAATGTAGTCTCCTTGAATAAGCAACGATGATGCGTCATGTAAAACTTCATAAATAGTACTAATAAAATTTCGTCCCACTATAAAATGCAAATTTTATTCAGAGATTATAGGCTGACAACCTCTACCACTAATATGAATGTCACTAGTCATGAAACCCAAGGTATTTAAAGCCCTAAGCCAACTAGATATGTTGTGCCAGATGATGATATTTTCTGTAGGAATTGTTAATCAGATATCAGCTTAGAAATTAATGTACAGATTAAATTATAGGGGAAGCAGATAATGAAGAATTTGACTTGGCGGGATTCGAACTCGAGTTATAAGAGCAGATTATTACATTATTAATGATTACTGAGTCTACGGAATTCGAACTCAGTTTTTCAGAACTACAGTTGGTCTATTGGTCATTCTACGATTCTACCAAGTGGACCACCAATTCTATTTTTTATAATTCTTTAACTTGCAGGTTATAAGCTAGCAACTTGCGGTTTCAAAGATCCGAAGTGTGCTCAAATACAACTTCCTTTTGCAAAAAGTTGAGGAAGGCTGTGCGGTGAATAATAAAAGTGAAGTTAATGCTGCTTATCTCAATACAAATTTTCCGATAGAGCGTAATCATTGTTAAAATCAAGTTGCGACAAAGTGTCGGCCGCATCGCAACAGTGGCAGCACCGTCGCTCTTCCAAACTGCGATCAAAGCAACCGGCACAAAGCTTCAAGTTGAGCTTCAAGCTCGGAAGCTCTGCAACTCGAACCGTTCGATACGAATCGAATAAAAAGCCGTTTTATTTATTCATTACACGTTCCTCAGATATATTTTCACTTCATATACTTGCGATAGGAACAGACAATGAATTTTAATGGAGGTATTAACGCCTTACTGTTCTCTCTACTTGCAAAATAAAATCGAACAGCGCCCCAACCCCACGTTCTTTAACGCACCCCATTACAAACGATATATATTTTTTCTTGACATTTTATGTCGTCCTCGTTCATTATTTTGTATTTAGTATTTCGTAATTGAAAGGATATTACAGAATATTGAAAAATAAATTGAAGCGAAATTAGATTTTCATTTAAGGTTAATTTTTGAACTTTGTTATTTTAAAATATTCGTATACTAGGCATGCCCCAGTTATAAAACCTTGATTTGTTATTATTGTAAAGCATTATTTCATCTCCTTCTATTTTTTAGTAACTAACTACTATCCTGAAATTGGTGTAAGGCACACTTATCAAAATAGTACAAGTGAGTTCCTCGCATCATAGTTCCTATTTAGACCAATTTTCATTTAAAAATTCCCACTGATACATCCACTCAGTCCTGTTCTGCGGGGCGCCTGGGCGGTTGTGGACCTCCGTCCCGCCTGGTGGTCTTGCTAGACCGCCTTCCAGGGCATCTAGTTCAGCCGAATTGAAGCACGCTTCAGCGTGTGCTCTCATTCTTGGCCTGCTGAATTCAGAGCACATTCTGGAGCAATGAAGCTCTGAATTTTGCTCTAGTTTCAATTAGAGCAAGTATTTACAATGCTATTAGCAATTTTGTTATTATTAAAAACAAAATAACTTTTTAAATTTAATAATGAAACAATTCTATTGATTGACGTCAAAACGTAACCCAATTCTTCCAAGTTAAAATAAAAACTAAGCAAATACAATCTTACGAGGTCAGGCAACATAGGCAAGGGGAGAAGAAATCTTATCACTTTAACACAGTTGGGTTACAAAAAGAACGGTCAAAATAAGTGAATTAACTGATGTGCGTTGATATTTTTATCAAAAGAATGCATCTATTTTAAAACATACATGTCGTTTATTTCATCGAGATTCGAATCGGAGATTTTTTATTTACAAAACAGTAACAACTTTCTAGTTCGTGTAGTATACGTAGTGGTTGGAAACTTACTGTTTCAGAAACTGTAAATGCACAAATAAGTGCTTTTAGTGTACGGAAATAAAAATGAGAAAGAAAATGATAGTGTTCAGGCGTTCTAGTTAAGAACAGCGTCAGGGTCATAATGATAATGATTATGTGTAAAAACAGTGCGAATCTGTGTATGAATTGCCGGCATTTCATCTCGGGCAATAACAATACATTCTGACACAAAGCTGCACTTACGGCTGTAACAATGAGGGTTTAATCTATGAATAACGTAAATCTTGTTGCTAGGATTATACATTTCCGCGCTGTAACAATGAATAGAACTTCATCAATACAGATTAATGCCAATGATTATTGCACAATGGATTCCATTACCGATCTGAATTGTGCGGAGGACTTGGGCTTCATCGCAATGACTTCAAGATGGACGCTTCAGATATATAACCTCCAAATTCATTTCACAATTCCAAAGAAATCTCATTAGCAATATTACAGCGATTTTTTCAAAAAAATATATTAAAAACGGAACAGAAATACAGATCCTTTATATTACTATCAAAGCTGAACATACAGGTATAAATCCATTATTATTAGTGTTAAAGGAAACAAAAACAGGACAACTATTCTGAGAATCGCGCATTGTGTTCTATTTTAATATTTAACGATGAAAAATAAAAATAACTATTCGTTATGGATTTGAGCATTCTTAGAATCAAATGCGAGTCAAACGAATTCATTTTTACATTTTACTTTTTTTTTTTAAACAATATTCTACATGAGTACAACTCGTATATATTTTAGTAAGTTATTAATAAACACTAAAATATTAGAACCAAATTTTGACAAAAAAAAAATCATTGACTATGATAAAAACTAGAATGTTTCAATAATAATATATGGTATAAATATTGTTATTAACTGTTGATTAATGATATCTCCCACGTTCAGCGATTATTTCTGAATGCTTAATGCATTTTTTTTATTATAAAAAGTATAATAAAGATTGTCTTTGATGTTAATTACACAGCAAAGTAAATCTTACAACACAGGCACTTTAATTACAATAATTTAAGCGCTATAAACGTCACTTGAGACAAGTTACTCTAATAAATTTTCGTACCTGTTTTTCTCTGTATTATCTCGTGCATTTTCTCTGCCTATATTTTACATAATTAACGCACAATCTCATGTTAAAAATGTGCTAATAAATACAACACGTTAAAAGCATGGTTCTTATAATGAACTACAATTATATGCTAATATATCTTGCGCATTAAACAATACAGTTGAAACAATAGAGTAACACTGAAAAATTGAATTCTTGTTACGTGCTTCTCTTCGGAATCTCTGCATATTGTCACAGCAATAAAAAAATGAAGCAGCAAATAAAGCGACAAAAAAATATTGATAGAATCGTTATTTAGAATGTGCATGGTACCGTTATTGAATAAAATCCTAGATTGCATAAAATAGTCATTCGACTGCATAGTTGATTCAGTCATTAATTCTATTTTAGGAAAACGTTTTTCTGGTAGACATTCTTGAATTTATGTTAACATTTTTTGTCCTTTCAAACATCTTTAGATTAAGGAAAGGAGCAATATAATAATATCCGAAAAGATTTATTAAATATTTTTTGCACAGAACATGGTTGAGAAACACCTAGTTTTTTTGAGTATTTGGATATTTTGGGGTTTTATATATATTTTTTTTTGAGTTTCAAATGTTTTTGTTGAAGAATATAATTAATGTTAAGAATTAGTATGGATTGTTTTATTTAATAACAGAAAATACGAGTACGGAAGAGGTAGACCATATAAACCTTTTTTCGATCGGACGGATTCTGGTATTTTAATGCAGTTGCTAGGCTGTGGTTTAATCTTTTTTTTCGCTGAAAAACTGATTGCAAAATCAAATGAAGCAGTGAAAATGACGTGTGGAATTATCACTCCTAAAAATAATTACCAATTAAAAGTAACGTCAAAAAAGTAACGAATAAAAACGTAATACAATTTTTTTTGTTTAAATATTATGTTACAACTTTCTTACTCTTAAAAATAACTCTCAGATATAAGTAGTTTGAAATGTATGGAATTGTTGCGTTTATAATGATCATGCATTTTGCGAAATTAGAGCACATATAGCAGAAATCTGCAAGCAAGTGAGCGAACCATAGGAAACATGCTGGTGGAATTCGGAAACTAACATACAAGAATGTCGGAGGAACGATGGCACGCGAATCAATACACTGCTTCAATAAATACATTATTCTCCTGCAGTAATTATGCAAATTCAGTCAAGTAGGTTAGAGAGAGGTCATAATTTAGCAGCAATGCTCGTTTTATGGAAATCGCTTTCAGTTAAAAAACAACTAGGAAACTGGTATCTCTACAAATAGCAAATTGACTTATCATAAACCTGGCGCGATTCAGGTCGAGTTGATCTTCGCTCTCAAATCCAGCTATCTGTTTCACCGGACTCTTATCACTGATTTCTCCATTATTTCCCATAACCAAAATTACAAATCAGAATTACAACAAATTTTATTAATGATTGGAATTTAATTTAAGTCAACAAAAAAACGTTATTCCAGAAGAAAACAATTATTTACAAACATGTATAATCTAACATATATCATGCAAAATAAATATAATAGTCGCAGAATAAATACAGTAGTACATCTAATTGATGAGTCGTAGAACTCAGTTATAATAATATTGATCAAACAGAATCACTCATAGATGTACACATTCACAGTTATGTAAGAATGAGCAAGGATCTTTAACCGGATAATCTCAAAAATGTAATGTAAATCCTAGAATCGCTTTAAAATTATTGTTCTTTTGCGATTCGGAACCCATTTTTTTGTGTGTGTGTATGCCATTATCTTGTATTCTTCTTCTCTCAATTACTATGAAATGATATTTATTTGAATATGAAGTACGGGAACGCCAGGTACTCACAATAGAATGAATCCGGGAACTTAGATCACGTAAGATGTTTGTACAATATTTTTTGTAATTTATATATGTTATTGCAATTTTTTAATTGCTTTAAAAGCAATATAAATATTTTATTTTATAATCGAAAACAAAATCTGTAATAAAACCAAAATGATTTATTTGAATAAAATTAGGAAGAGTAACAGAGAATTTTTACTTTTAGTAACACATTTAAATACTTATATTCTATTTCTGTTCTTTGACAATAAAAGTGAAAAATATCATTTAATTTTAAAATATTATTACATACAGTATAATTTATTAAAATTTTTCATTATAAATTGTATTTTATTTATCATTGATAAAAATCGAATGATAAAAGGATGTTTTTTCCGAAATTACCCGTACACTAATCTGAGAAAGATGAGAGAAAATGGAGATTTTCGAAGTTGCTTAGGTGACGCGAAACAATAGATTTTATTGTCAGAGCACAAAAAGATTAATACAAATTAAGTTTTTATATTATAAAACAAATTAAGTTTTTATATTATAAAAGTCAACAAGAAAAATTAATTAAGTATTAGTATACAAAACATAAATTAACGCATTAAGAAACAATTTAGAATATAATGTTTCTTTCGGCAATAAAATTTGTCCAAATTATCTTTGATGTGTGTCCCATATATTCCGAATTTGAATATGTAGCTATTATTGTCTTACTCAACAATAAACTACTTTCTTGTATCTGCAGCCTCATTAATATTAATCAATACAAACCCACGCGATATTAGTGCCCTCTAGTGTATTTCAACGTAAATTATTTTTATGTCTGGCAAGAGTTATGGGTTTATTGTTTTCGAGAAAAAACTGTCGTGAACGGTTTAAAGATCCTGAGCTATGCAGAGCATATTGTTATCTGATTGAATTGTTTTTGGACAATGTCTTGGATGTTTACAACCTGAACAAATGCCTGACGCGCCCTCCATTATTGTAGTGACAAGTTGTTGCTATGACAACTTAATAGACCGCCAGTATAGATTGCATTGTTGCAACACAATTTTATTAGATCTACGTACATCGAAATAAAAATATATATGTTATAGTAATTCGTATGATGGAATAACCATCTGGACTGAGATCAATTAAAATCAAAGGTAGGAATATCTACTTTTCCATTTTCACCACTTTGAGGCTCAATTTTAAACGCGTGTGGTTATGTTGCAAATAATCCACGTCAAAAACAGAATGGGTGAAAGAGAGCAAATTTTCCATTGAAATAATCCATAATTGCATGCAATTTTTCGCTGTAATCTCATTTTACAAGTCGGCGGTGGAAATGTGTGAAACATAAAACGGTTAATTCACCTAAACGCCACACGGAAAACGCGCCAGTCACGTCATCAGGCATGACATTTCCAAATCTAACTCCACAAAAAACTTCTCCATGTTTCAAGTGCATTATTATGTTTTTCATACAATATTATTTATCAATATTTTTTCTCTTTGCAATAAAATTAATTAATCTGGAAATGGAAAAATATGAAACGAATCTATATATTTTAAAAGCATTTTAATTAAAATTTAAAAATTCAATGCAATTTTTATTAAATTACTTTTTTTATCATCTATTAGATTTTTAATTTAAAATTGTAATGTCTCTTTTATTTTTAAATGTCAATGCAATATATTTTTTGTCGCATAAAATATTTAAATCAAGATAAAATATTTTATTAGTTACATGTTATTTGCGTTTTTCATTAAACAGGAAAATTAAACGAGATAAAATCGACGGCAGGCAATTTTTTACACAATTTAAAACTAAAACTGGCTGAAATATTCGATTCCACGCACCTTTGAAATGTTGCTAAAAATATAATGATAATAATAATATATAATTTAAAATTATCGCACTGCCTTTTACAGTTGGAAAGAAAAAGTCACATGCCTCAAAGGTCTAAATACAATATAGTAAAAGTCATTTTTAACGCCGTCGATTAGAATAGGATGAATTAATTGTAAAATAACTCGGATTTACAGTCGCCAGTTTTAGCGACAAAATCTCATACAACATATGGATTTAGGTTTTTTTACTGCTAGAGCAAATGAGTTGTACATTATGCATATTGTACCTATTTTAATATTTGTTTTATGTTTTTATGAAATTTTTGTCTATTTACTTTATAATACATATAGTGTTACATCATAATGAAATATATATTTTTTAAATATTAATTTCGTATCCGTATTTAATACTAATTTTCGTTATGTAGTTCGATAAATGAGTTTTTACGGTGCGAATAAGATATTTCCGACGAAGCGACGAAGGTGTCGAGTCAGGAATTTCGAAATGAGTACCATGAAAATCAGTAACGGAGGGGCAATTAAAATCAAATGTTTGATTTTGTTATTTAGAAAATTATTAAAAAAACAAAACAACAATTTTAGTTATCAATGAAAAATTTAAGAATAAAAACGCTCTCATCTCTTACTTAGGACATGTCAATCATAAACCTTCAATAGAATTTTATTAAAATAAGGTCAGAATTAAAGAATTAGTATAGTACTACAAAATATAAGAATGTACAAATATTTTAAAATCATTTAAAGAACGTATAAGTAAAATTTATCAAATTTATATATACAGTATCGTAAAGAATATCAATACCATAAAGTGTCATTTACCGGACTGGTAAATGGAACAGTATGAAAGAAAGACCCTTTATGGACGTTATATGAGACCATTTCTATTGCATTATTGTCAAAAAAATATGTTATTCTAGACGTTTTACTTGCATTTTTAAAAATTAGTCTAACAGCCCACTACGGAATAATAATAAGTATCTCCTTTTGCATATGGTGGTTGGGAAATGACTTCATTTATCTCAGCCCTTTCTGTTTGCAATTCTGACAGCTCAAAAAAAGAACTATTGAGGTTAGGTTGTGATCCACATGTTAGACCACCCACAATCTGTACCCTTTAATGCTAACACATGTCTTGCGGATAATTACACTTGAATTGATTGGTGGAGAGCTGTGCAGGTATGCTCGAGTCCGGCGACAGATGCCGCAAGTGTCGAGTCAGCGTCTCCCGTTACCTCACACTTCATTTACCCCAGTTACTTTGACCACAGCATCCAGCCGACACTTGTATTGCCTCGCACCACAACAATTAAATACGTATTAACCAAATCTAATTCCCAATTTAACCATTATTATATATACATTACGTGATAAATAACGGAAATGAAATAACAGATGCAGTAAGTTCAAAACAAAAATATTGGTTGGTACCAATAGAGAAATGTTTATCTTTGAAATAATATATTTCGATGATTTTATTAATATTTTACAAATACCGTTTTCAAGTTTTGGAATGATAAAACTATTGATTTTTGACTGAATGAGATTTAAACTTGAAAGAATACTTAAATAAAAATGGCTAAAAAAATTTGATAGCAAATGTTGAATTGTTCATTATCATTTTTTTCCGATATGATATTGTCGATTTAAGTTTATAAATAATATTAGTGCAACCGGTTCTTAATTTTAAACATCCTTAATATTATTAGCTTTTATAAAAGTCGCCAATAAATATGTAAAAACTAACAGTATATATACCTATTCGAAAAAAAATGACATCCAAAATTTTAATGAGTATTTTTTCTTTACATTTCTAGGTATGACTGGTTTATGGCTCTTGTTACAAATCCTAGTTAGAGATTTGGTTAAGTAATTTATAAAAGATTTCTACAATCCGATTAAAACATTATTACTTCCTTGTAAGAAGTAAAGGAAGTATTGTAACCGCGAAAATTTTTGGTTTTCAGATATCAATGGATATATCAATTTTGACTAGTTTCGGCGTAACGTCTGTATGTACATACGTACGTAGGTATCTCGCATAAATAAAAAATGATTTCCCGTAAAACTTTGAAATTTTGTATATGGGACTGCTATTACATCTAGTTGTGCATCTCCCTTTTTTATTACAATCGGCAGTGCCAAAAGGGCACTTTGCTCCAATTTTTTTTTTAACTTTTCGCATAACTCAAAAACGTTTAGCCGGAGAATATTGAAATATAGCCAAAAAATTAAAACAATATTTCTTCCTTCGTAAGTTTTTAAGCGATTAAAATAATTTGTGTAGGTATTGCAGTAAGGCATAGTGATCAACATTTTAATTAAGTTCGTAAATATGAAACGAATCGAAGATGAATAATTAGCCATAGTATGATCTCACTTTCAGGTGTAATAAATTTAAATGAACTGCAACAAAAAATGTGTATAATTTAGCGTACAAGTCATGTGGTGTCAACATAAATTTTTTTGATGATGTCTTTTGTCGTACGTGTGTGATTATTATTATTATTATTATTATTTCTTATTGACCAGATTTTGACTACAATTGTTCAACCTGAAGTTATACTTTATTTGAAGCTCTGAATCATTTTAAGGTACTTTTAGATCGGACTAAATCCGTTAAAAACCGATATTCAAATCGAGATATAATTATGAGTTTAACAGATAAAAATTTTAATATGCTTTATCGCACTGTTTGGTTACGATAACACTTTTATCGCAGTGTTTATCAATCGTCACTTGTGGGCACTTATTTGATGAGAGAAGTGCACCACAAATATTAAATCATATTTGAGAATATTCTCGGTAATAAATTAATTTATCTTTACAATAACATTTAAATAATCTCGTAAAGCACACTAAGTCTAATCTCGCGCTTATAAGCTAGTAAATTCTCACCATTCAGGCATTCTTCTCATTCTCATAACTTTGTATGCATCGTATGCATGTCTTATAAAAGTAATTTCTGTTTTATACGGCAGTAGATAATCTAACGTTAAGAAAACATAATTTAATTTATGATAATTGCTTTTGTGTTGTCTCGTACGCATGCATGCAGTCAGGTAGGTAAGGTATACGCTCTGTAATTACTGCCAGGGTGGTTATAAATATACCGAATGACGAACGGAGATAAACAAGAAATAAAAAATAATAAGAAACCATTCTTCACGGGAAAATATCACTAAATTGATTACGAATCGGACAAAAACAAAAAGAAAACCTAGCTTCCATGTATTAATTCATAATTTCATTTTTGTTATATCACAAATTATAAAATATATAATCTTTTTAATAATTTTAATACTCAAGACTTATTTGAAGTCAAAATCTTTCTAACTCATGATTTTAGTTAATTATTTTTATTTTTTATAAAAATCATATTTTCCAAAAATGCCTTTTAGACATTCCATTTTTCAAGAAATTGTTTACTTTAAACACTTGATATATTTTTTTATATATAGTGTTCATAAAAATATATTTATATGTCATCAAAAGCTCTAAAAAGAAATGCTAATCGTTTACATTTTAAGAAAAATAATAAAGTCATAAACTTTATATAGTTCCGCGAAAAATTAATAACATATTTATGTTCTGAGTATTTTAATTAAACTGTCACGCATAAAAATTAATTACCTAAACTAAGTATAATATATTACAATTTTCTGACGTTTTTTTAATACGCGTATATTTCGTCAAAAAGTATATTTTGCATAAAATGGTGCAATATTATGAAACCAATATTATAAATATAATGAAATGAATAAATCTGTAGCAATGTTGATAAAGAAAGTCGGTAGATGTGAGTGATGCATGCATGGACAACACTTCGGACACATAACGCAGATAGTGTGTGAAACATTGAACATGTACATGAATTTAGATTGTTGCAGCCCGTCTCCAATACTGATGAATGTGTTGATGTAATTATCTGATAGCGGGAGGAGCGGAGGGAGGCAGCGGGAGAAGAGAGGTCCATCAAGCCCTCAGCAGAAAGCACTTAATGTAAATTGCCAAATAGCTAAAAAGTCTTTCACCAAACTTTCCTCATAACATCAATCTAAAGTTGCGAGCACGGACTCTAGGACGCAAACTCAATATCTTACAAGCTCCAAATCTCCAACATGGAAACACAAATATTCTAAATATATAGTCACGGCTTTTACCCCAACCATTTGCCAATCTTCTTTCAAATACAAAATTCAAAAATCGCAAAAAATATTTCATCTTTATAAACTTTATCTGATCGATTTATGTGCACTCGGGGTTGATATCGAGAGTGCATTTAGATAATCCAAGACCTCTAAATACTTATATGGTGTAGGGTTCGATTCCCAGCATCGACATTAACTAAAAATGTTTTCGAAAGATTCGCAAGTGCCAGAGATTATAATCATATTTTGACATTTCAAATTTTAACTTTCAGAAATTCCGATCTTTATATTATGTTTCGACATTTTTAACATTTCCGTTTTCGTCTACACCAGTGCTTCCCAAACTTTTGATCCATTTGGTTACCCCTATCAAATATTTTTAACACTTCGTTGTTTTTTAAAACTTATTTAAATCTTTATTTATAACTGGTTTGGAAAAAAACAAACAAGCAAGTGTGGTAAATTAAGATAACGTCCAAGAAATTGGAGTTCTTTCAGTTTTATGTTATTTTTACTTTATAATTTAGATGCCAAATCTAGAGGTTTAGTTCTTTTCAATCTTCTTATTTCTGAAGAATTATCTAATAAATTTAGTGCTTAATTATTAATATGGTTAAGCTATTTTCATATCAAGTAGAGTATGTTTCTATTAAACCCTTCTTTCTTAGTAAAAAAAATTCTGTATATGTTATTAAAATCAGAAACAATACACAGTGTGTCCCGGATGGGTTTTAAATGATAATATATTTTTTAATTTCTGATTTTAGGAAAAATGCCGAAAAAATGTATATCAGAATTTCTGCTTCTGTTTCATTTAAAAACAATTTTCAAAGTAATTATCACCAACGGATATTTAAAATTTAGTTAGGTGAAAAAACAACAAACAATGGATTACGCAAAAGACTTCCTTAATAGGAAGAAATTTATCAGAATTTGAAGATTTGTAATTCAAATTAATTAAGAACTACCTACCTATGCTATAACTGAATAATATTATTATGTTATGTTATTTGATTATTTTAAAATTCTACCTGGCATAATAATAATGTATTGAACTGGCAAAAATAAATGAAAAAAAAAAAATCAGTAAGAAATATTTGCTATTTATTTTAAGTACAATGTATGATTATTATTATTTTTCTTTTTATATCTACATTATTTCACACGAAAAAAGAAACTTTAAAAATTCTTTGGGTACCCCTTACAAACCCTTGGACCCCTAAGGGCATGCGTACCGCACTTTGGGGAAACACTGATCTAGACGTAAACAGTCATTTTTGCAGCAAAATGAGTTAACAACAATTTAAGAAATCTCTGGTACAAGTAGACCAACTTTTGATAATAAACAGGAAGTACAAGTATACCTGTATTTTTTTTTTTTTTGTAAATATTTCGTAACATAAAAATTCTAAAAAACTTGAAATTCTTCAAAACATGTATGTAAGTAATAACATACTTATACTTGAAAGCTTGAAAGTACTCGTAAAATTGCATGTAGTAAAGTCCCTTTAGGTATAAATAATTTATAATTACAGCACCCAAAAATGAGTGCAAAGCCATATTTATTAAATTTAAACATTATAATCTATATTGGAATATAGTCAATAATATTTGTCAAGGCTATTTATTTATTTTTAAATGTTTGTTTTCCAGGAAAATATGTTCGTAAATTGTAAAAATGTAATAATAAACAATTGAGTTGTTTATTTCCGTGTTTGCGTGATGCGCGTGAGGATCAGGATTGCAGCAGCGCGTGATTCTGAGCGGTCAGGACCTCCAGCCGAGCGACGGACGATTACATCAGAACCAAAAGGATCACACATCTTTCTTATAAGATTCTAACAACGTGGAAGTTGAATGACTCACTTTTTACATTCTATTCTTGGATTTATTTTTTGCGGCAATTACATTCGTATTTTTCAAGTTCATTACAACTTCACAAAAAAATTAATTTTACATATCATTATTTAAAATAAAAACAAAATTTTAATCGTTTACAAAAAATATAAATTAGAGTAGACATGTGATTTCTTTAAACAAATATATTTACGGTAACATGAAATTTGAGATAAGTTAAATTATCGGCATGGGTATTATAAACCAGAATCCCGCTGAGTGAATTTCATATATTTTTTTAGGAAATTAATTTTCTAATTTTACTGTTCAAATTAACAATCTTAGATGATACAAAGCGTCTAGTACCTAAGATCCTTTTATTTCATAAATGTTGGGATTTGAACCCTTCATTTCACACTCAGATCAATTCCAGTCGAAACGCGCTAACCAATTCAATTACCGCTGCCTTTTATAAATTTAAATTGTAATTAAATATTATTTACAACTTTTATTTTTTTATTTATGAATAATAAAATACAGGTCTATATGTCGTTGAATTTTATAAGTAAAGTATACAATATTAAGATAAATTTGTAGTTACAATTTATAAAATTTACGTATTTTCTGGACAAATTTTGTAGGAAATCTCTATTATATTTATAGAAAAAAATCCGATAAGATAAAGATAAGTAAAGTTAATAATAGTAAATAAACATTTTTTGTTGGAGATTTTTGTTGCGGTATTTTTCTGGAAGTTATAACTTTGATGTTACAATTATTTGAAATTCCTTTTTGATTATTTTTGGAAATCTTAATTATGATTATGAATAGAGTGGTAAGATAAGCAGAGTTGAGGAGTATTTAGTTGAGGTTATGTGAAAGTGCTTGGCGTTCTGCTGTTTGTTTGCGGAAGGAGCCCCGCTTCTCCACGTGGACGGGCGCAGGACAGGAGGGCAACTAAGTGCTAGCACAATACCTTGTACAAATACTGATCGAACATTCTGCATACATCTACATCGTTGCCGACGCAGTAGGTTGCCTCCATATTCTCGCAAGAGCCTATGAGGGTGTTGATAGACGCCACAATAGGCCTGAGATGTTCCAGCGCTGCTAGGACTAGTCCACAGGTCAAGGAAGATACTGCACGAGGCAAAACACTGCCCACTACACAAACTGGACACGCAACTCACAGGTTCATGTTCACTTCACACACGCTAAGCCGTACGGAGTGCCAGAGTAGAGTGAGGCCGCGCCGAGCGCGAAGGGAGACAAGTCTCCCCTCCACGGCCTGCGCGAACCCGCCAGCAACCAGACAGGCCCGCGTCGATTTAAATCTCAAAAATCCATGAAAAACGAATAAATAATACACTTTGCAATTTTCCCTGCCCCATCTCATCTCCAACGGATTCGCCCTAAAATAACCAAATCTAATCAAATACCAATTATTCTCTACATATACTACTACCCCGCTATTAACATCTCAGACTTACTGTCCCATCGTCGTATCAACTAAATTCAACTCGTAAATTCGTCATTTCAAAATCATGGAATTTTCATGTGATTTGGCCAACAAGATAAGAATTCCATTTTTTATAGACAAAATTGTAGGAGCATTTTATATAATTGCAGTATGGTGAAAATAATTCCAATCTATCAATAGATCCAAAATAGGCGTTGATGCACGATAAATTATTTTTAGTTCTTAAGATTTCTTCGATCAAAGTTGCACCCCAAAAAAACGTTTTTTGGATATATCTCTAAAATAAGTATATACCAGTCGATTCTATGGGCAAAGTTACATAAGAAATGCTTTCTCTGTATATAAGTTCATTGAAACGATTTAGAGAAAAATTAGAATAACGAAAAAACCGAAATTTCAGATTTTTTTCTCCAAAATATTTTATTTTCCATTTTTCATTTTTTAAAGTGAAGTAAATATCGACGCGTTTATTTTAAATTTTTAATGAAAATTTAACTAGCTCTACTATTCTTGTGATATTTTGCGTCAAAAGTTAGACCCAAAAAAGAGGTTATTTCAAGCCTAGCCCTCTAATGGGTCGAGGTACAACCTCGGTGACGTTACCAGTCGATAATAAATAAATATGAAGAAAAACATTTATTTATGTAATTTTACCCCTAAACTATTTGTATAATGGGGTATATGACCATTTTTTTTTTCTTCCATTTTATGATTCTATACCAAAAATAAAAATACCCATATTTTTTTAAATCGCTTAATTGTTAATAATTCCGGAGGAAAACAATAATAAAGTTTAGGAGAGGGGATATGTTGACGTCACCTAGGAGAATTAGACAAAGAGAGATGCTAATAGAAAGAGAAAGATATAGTGCGACCCGCGCGAACCTTTTGCTACCTGATTCTAAGCCGTAACCATGGTAACCAAACAATAAACACACTGAGACTCGTCAGGGACTTCAATGCCAACCAGATTTACATTATAACATTCGTTGTGTAGTATCAAAATATTTTAATTTTATTCTATAAATTTCCTAAATTGATATCTCATATATTGTTTCATTAATAATTATGACTAATTTATCATTAGCAACATTTATTCGATATCATTTAAGTAAAATAAATAAGTTCATTAAATTCCTACTTTTAGCATTGTAAACTGCTCTCTCATTCTCCTAGGTGACGTCAGAGATACGGCGCTGTTACATATTAATTGCGAATTTCAGTGAAATTATAAGATAATATTTACTTTTTATCATTATTATTGGTAGTCACAATGGTTAATTTTTAATTTTTATACTTTTTTTCTTTCAATTCGAGAGTGGTCATATAGCCCATTGGTGAGATTGTATATCTACCCATTTTAGAGATACATAAAAAAACACTTTTTTGAGGTGCAACTTTAAGAATAAAAATCTCAGAAACGAAAGGAGATAATTAAATTATGTTTGTAAGTTTTGAATTAACTTATCATCCACATCTATTAATATAGGCTATTTTCAAAAACAAAAATTTTGGACCCAAAAATGGGTATTTTTGGATTATTTCGGTTATATACGAAAAATTCTAGAATGAAAAACTAAAAACTGTAACTTTTCTTGTTTATCTTGGAGATGTATAATATTTCAATTTTCAATTTTTTTACTGACCCATTAGTTAAACAAACAATGATTGTGTACCGTAAACCCATGTTGTAACAAAAAAAGTAAAAGATTTTATAAAACTTTGTGTTCTTCTTTAACCATAAAATTGATATAATCTTCCACAATAATATGCTCTAAATTTTAGGGGGGGGGGGGAACTACCTACCCTTCAGCCTCGCCCCCTTTCCCCTTATCAAAATTGTAGAAATAATCCATAGCTGCAGTAAACTATGTCCCATACTCGACTGGATACGAACTTGGGTGTTCAAGCCATGCTGAAGTTACTGCATCGTAAGTATCAACTTCAAGAAAATTAAGTAAAGTTCAGTCTTTCAATTTACTGATTAATACTGGGAAGCCTTTTGTGCTGTACTGTATTTTCTCAAATTATTTTTATTGATTGATTCCTTTTCTGTAATTTAATAAAAGAATGTGTGAACATAGTAGAAAGAGCACAATATGGTCATAATTTTTCAATGCTATCTCGTGCATCTTGGTTTCGTTACAAAGTATGTGATTACAATATGTCATGTAATGTAAAAGGAAAATAATTATCTCTCCCATCTAACATTGTAGTACTCGTACGCTGTGTGGCTCTATAATTATTCCGGTTAAATATTTGTTTGAAATTTAATTAAATTGATATTAAGTTGTGCGATGATGAACTCTTTTGTTGTGGTCGTTATTTTCCCATCTAAATAATCACAGGCTAATTTAGGTTTTTTCAACACTGGATGGATTCGGGGTCACAGACCTCCTCAAGGTCAAAGGCCACTTTGTTATGAGATTTTTTATATTTATAGACAATAAAGATACCAGACCTATAATCTCAAATATTTTTATGTGCATGACGAGAGATCGAGAGGATAACATGGTGTTAGAATTTGATACTATGTTTGAGAAATTTTACACGTTACTATGCTCGTTTATATCTACATTTTAAGAAGTGATATATTTTATAGATACACTGCTCTACATTCATATCTACATCAAAATTTTGTTCAAATAAAAGTTACATCTTCCCCTTATTTGTTTGTTGTTTATGGAATTTAAATTATCTTCTCAGATGGGAACGGTACTTGCTTCGTGACAAGTTTTACTTGCATTTTAATGATAAAGATTATTAGTCTATTAAATGCTAATACCTAAATAGTAAAAAAAATATATTTAAGTTTTTATGTTATTTTTTTATAGAAGTTTGTACTTATTTTGGTCATTGACAATATTAATAAATAATATCTAGTAAGTGATGATATTCAAACCGGCGTCGAACAACTAGTTTCGGTAAACCAAAAAAAAAAATTAAGTGGAACTTGTAAGAAAATAAAGTACACTGATAGGATACAATCAAATTTATTTAAAAGTTTTAATCAACTTCTATCGGTTTCGGCCCCCACTTGGGTCATATTCGAAACTGGTCGAGGTTGATTATAGTTATTTAAGCTATAACGAATGTAAGTCCGTTATAACTTTCAAGAAGGTGGAAGGGGAAGTTTATGTTACCATACGAGAATACTTGTATTAGGTACTTACAAACTTACATTCCGAGTCGCTTATTATGTTTTTCGTGCTACCAGCAGCAATTAACTTTAAATAATGTTAAAGTATTTGTAAAATATGACAATTCAGATTTATTTATTTACAACTTTTTATAGTTAATTTTACCCATTACTAGAAGATCACATGTATATGAATTTCATATGATTTTTATAATTACCCTGCTAGTATTGTCTGTAACTTCCCATTGACAATGGTAACTTAATAGCAGAAGTTATCAAAAACAAACGACTTATGTTGCTATGGAAATAAATTAAACTTGGAAATAAGTTAAACTTACGTGATTGGTGGCGCAATTTTTTTAAGTAAATTTAACAACATCCCTATATTGCAAATTATTTTTCTTAAAAAATATATAAGTTCGGTTTCGGTTTTCGATTCGACAAAAATATAGCCTTTTTCAGTTTTCGGTTCAGCTCCCAGTGATTTATTATTAAAAATTTTTAATATTCTTATTTGTACTGATTGTGTTAAAACGTGTGTTTGAACATGTAGCAAACCGAAGTAAACCGATATATTTTTTTAATTCCGTCCAGTTTCGGATCCAAGCCAACCCAGAACCGAATTTTTTCGGTTCGGTTCTCAGTGATTTATTAAAAAAAAATATATTTGTATTGATAAACGCATGTTTGACATGTGTCCTCCAGTTTGGGGATGTGATTTGGTAGTGGGTAAGTGGGGGTCGTCCCACAGGTCTGGTATCAACACGTTGGAGCGTGTGACGTCGGCTGACATGTCGGCGCGGTGGCGCGGCTCGCCGCACTGGCACCGGCTCGGCTGCGGTAAGCGATGCTCTGTGTTTCCGCCCGGACGCTATTCCCAGCACGGCACGCGACCCGTTAAACGCCACACTACCTTACCCATCACATACATTCAAAACCATATACTTTCTACAATCAAATTACAACAACTAAAATGTTGTCATTAAGGCCGTATTTATTTGGGAAATATTAATACAACCCTAAACTGATCCTGAACTTACCCGTGTTGGTACCAAATAAACAATCAAATTTTACATTTCGTGAAAATTTTAAGCGATAAATAATAATTATTTAATAATAGTATATTATTTAACAAGCATAATATGTAGGCTATATTACACGATGATGTAATTAAAAATACGAGCGGTAGCGAGTATTTTTAATCATCTGAGTGTAATGTAGCCATATTATGCGAGTCAAATACTATACTTTATCTACAACTATCAGGCATATAACAAATCTGATATTATTTGTTAAATATTCAGTTAGGTGTGGGTAGTTCATATATAGCTTAACAGATGGCGCCACAGTAGCACTTAAATGTCAAAATCACTTTTCAAATTGTATTTATTATACTTTTATAAGCATATATATTGATATTTATAATAAAAAATATGTTATTAATAAATTAACAGTTTAATAAAATATTATGTGTTAAATTATATGCCCTATTTATTACAAGTGTAGCGTGTATCATGATATTTCATATTATACTTGTGTAATATGAGTAGTATATTATATGTAGTATCACACGTATAATGTACCTATATTTCAATAGTTGTAGATAAAGATATTTATTTATGTTTTCCGTTTTAACTTATATTATATTAGGTATTATTGTGTTGGCGACATTAATATTAACTAGCAACTAGAACTCTACCAGTTAAGTTCTTAAGATAAAAGAACAGGAGGCGGCTGACGTCGCCTCGTTCTATCCTCACATCCTTTAATTGAAGCCCAAACATTATTCGAAAGGCAAAGCTTCGAGTCGGATGCCACTTTAGGTTGGGAAATCCTCCCGATTTACAAACGCTATCAGCCATATTCATAGTGCTATAATGCAGGTATAAACTAGGACCATATTCGTACTAAGTTAAACCCCGTATTTTTCCATATTCATAGTGGAGGATTAACGGTACATCTGGTTTAAACTCGGTTCTAATATTTAGACTCGGCAAGACCGTAGTTTTAAGTTAGTTTAACCCAGTGTAAGATTGGTAGGAACGTGTATGAGCAGTGTCTAAGGTTCAATTATTTCTATATCGGCATAAATATCAGCCGTAAGTATTTTTTAATATTATATAATTAACGTATTCATAAATTTTTAATTATTTGTAGGAATTGAAAATGGAGGAAATACAAGGAATATTTGATAATATTAATGATATGGTAGATATTGAAGATGTAGTAAATCGTCGTAGAAAAGAAAAAATTTATCTTGAACATATTAATCCATTTGAAAAATATGACGACAATCAATTTAAAAAGATTTACAGGTAAATATCATACATTATTTCATAAATAAAAATATGAAATACAATGCATTTATCTATTTATTCAATTATTTATAGATTCAAAAAGGAGACTCTTCAAATATTAATTGAAAAAATCAGACCTCTGCTACAAAGACGTAACGACAATAAAGGAAGGCCCATTTCTATAGAAATCCAAGTTCTAAGTACTATTAGATACTTGGCCAAAGGAAATTATCAGAGTGAGGCTGGTAAGTAATAAATAAGATATTTTACAGACATTTCCTATATTAAAATTGTTTACAGCTGATTTACACAATTTTTCTCAGGCTACTATGTCAAGAATAACTGCCAGAGTAACTAGAGCCATAGCTTCTTTAATTAACACACATATTTATTTTCCGCAAAATGAGAGAGATATTTCGAAAATTAAAGAAGATTTCTATGCTGTCGCTCAAATGCCAAATATTGTGGGTGCAATTGACTGCACTCACATCAAAATTAAAAATCCTGGTGGGGAGTACCCACTATTGTATATGAACAGGAAAGGATTTTTTTCTTTAAACGTCCAGGTAACCACTATAATAATTTAATATAGAAGAATAATTTACATACAACATTTTATTGCAGGTGGTATGTGATTCAAATGCAAAAATTCGAGACATAGTTGCTCGTTGGCGAGGCAGTGCGCATGATTCAAGAATATGGAATGATTGCAATTTGAAAACACGCTTTCAGGTATTAACATTTCTATAAAGCTGTAACGTTAGTTATTAACGTCATTTAATTTGTTAGGCTGGTGAAATAACTGGCATTCTAATAGGGGATAATGGATATCCTTCATCAGAATTCTTATTAACTCCCGTACTTCGTCCTGGAACAGCTGCTGAACAACGCTACAACTATGCTCATATTAGAACGAGAAACGTTGTAGAGCGATTATTCGGCCAATGGAAGAACAAGTTTCGATGCTTTTTTAATGGCATGCAAATGTCAATGGATACTGCAAAAGCCAGTATTATTGCATTGGCGGTTCTCCACAATTTGGCAGTAGATGAAAGGACAGATGATGATGATGAAGAAGGTATGCTTTATCTATGGGTTATTAGCATTGTAATAAAATGAGTTACTCTTGTTTACAGAAAATTTCAATTCTGATGACGAAGATTATGAGGTGCAAAATGAGGAGAGACATGATAATGACCCGAGGAATATATTTAGACAAAATTATATAAACACTTATTTTAATTAAAATAAAGGAATACATATTTTTTAAAACTATAATAAATTCTATATAATTATATATAAATATAAAAACAAATTAAATTCTGTAAAATGAAAACAAAAAGAAAATTATTTGGTAACGAACAAATTTATATGCCATTCTTTTTTTGTAATAAAAGTTCATATTTTAATTTAAATATCTTTTCTTCCCACCTCTTCCTTATGTTATGCAGTTCTTTTTCATGTTTTATCTGTAGCTTTATTTTTCTCTCATAAATATTTAGACATTTTTCTTCGTAAACAGTCATTGCTTTCCTCGTAGCAGTTTTTGGTTTCTTTGGGGTAGATTTCGCCTTTGGAGATGGTACGTTAATATATTCTACTTCAGGCTCTAGAATTTCTGTTGCTGGTGCGTGAGTGGGAGTGATGTCCACAAACTGTATTTCCTGTAAATCTTTATGAAATAATGTAATATTTCCGCCTTGATGAAATGTGGATGCTTGCGTCTGTGAAATAGAAGTGGATGTCTGTGCCTGCGAACTAGATGTGGATGCCTGTGCCTGCGATCTAGATGTGGATGCCTGTGCCTGTGAAGTACCTGGTGCGCTAAAACCTTTTACTTGTGTTAGCGCTATCAGGGTACAAATACATGTTTGCTTCTAGTACTATTGCTATGAAATGTACATTTTAATTTAAATTTTATTTTAATTTTAATAATATTCCACACAATAAATAATTGTTAAAATTAAAACTATTTATAATTAAATGTACATTTAATTAAACCAGTTTTTAATTAGTTAATAAATAAAACTACTATTTGGTAAAATTCTGGCTGCATATTTCCCTTATACTTATTATTAATAACTACTTACTGTATATTCCTATAAACTTATTACAAAAATAACGTTTATAAAAATTTAAGTAATACAAACTTAGTTTTACCTGATAATTCTGTCAGAATCATATACACTATGATCTGTAATGAAATCCATTGGTATGATTTCTTGGATTTCATAATCGATTTCATCTGGGAAATTAGTTGGAGGGCCGCCGCCAGTACCAAATTGATATTTTTTATATTTTGAAATGTTTTTCTTCGCTGACATTTTCATCCGTTTCCACTGTTCTTTTAATTTTTTCTTATCTCGTCCAAAACCATGGGCTGCAAACACGTTCTGAATATTTCTCCAAGCTTCATCCTTTTTTAAATTAGTTGCTGAATTTACGGTTTTGTTCTCTATTACATTCCCATGAATCTTTATCTGCTCTACTAACAACTTTTTTTCTTCGAGAGTCCAGTTCACTTCACGCTTAGCCATATCTTGAAATTTAATTTATATATATTTTTCCATAATTCTTATATTATTATTATATGTACTTACCAGCAATTTTTTCTTTGAATCTTGTCAGAAGTATAACCACAAAACCAAGCGTAAAACCTTGTTGGAAATGTCAAAACAATGAACACTGCGCATGAGTATACCACGGTCAACTAGATACAACCAGCGTGCAACCAGCAAAATCAAATTTAAACCAGGATTACAAAAACATAGTTTAAAACAGTTTCGAAAAGGAATATGAATAGGTCATGAATGGGCTATCTTGAACCAGGTCTAAACCAGAACTACATGAGCATAGTTTAAAACCGAGTTTTCTGACGTATTATGAATACGGCTGTATGACTCTGCAGCGAGTCGATTGTACATAGTTTAGAATGAAATTGTTAAAAAAATGTAGGAATACACGGACATCATTTTGTCTAGTCAAATAAAAATTAATTGCCAAGACCCGCGAAAAAAATGTAACATCCTATGTTTCAAAGAAAAATTAAAACATTTTTGTATAACTTGTGTCTGGGCCGACTAGGCCCCTTGAATTACCGGACTACGCCACTTTGCTGGACAACCAAATGAATATGAAATTGGCAAGATTTTCATAATTTCTCTAATAGTACGAGTATTATTTTCTATAACACTCCTTTGGCAATGATAACCAAATAATAAATACGACTTACGACTTACATATGTCCGTATCACGAAAAATTAATTAATTTTACAAAATATAAGAAAACTTGCAATTTAACCAGTTTAAGGATTTCAACAATTTCATTGCAATATCGGATTCTTTGTCGACTTTAAAATATATCATTTTTTAAATATAATATATACTTAATTTAACATTGCATATACCATAAATAATCAAAAAATTAATTAAAATTAAATTCTGCATGTGTTCTAAATTTCGCGTTATTATATTTTAAATTATTTGTAGGAAAATTTAATTACAGAAATACTTATATTTTTTATAATTCAGGTAATTAAAATTTTATTTATAGGTAGGCTAATAATTTCTAGAAATCAGTCAATATTCCCAAGGCTATATTTTAGCTCTGACAATTTCGACCCGACATGGGTTGTTTTTAAAGAGTGAAAATAAAAATACGGAGCTGAAATAAAGCTTAAGAATTATTGTTTGAATTCCAGAAACTATTGCCATATTCTATTGTTGGATCAGTCAAAAAATGTTTAATCATTTTATGTATAATTTATAACTTAAGACTTCATAGTATATATTCTTATCATACTTACATAAAGGACCGTTTCAAGCGGGGGCGTTAGGGGTTCCCAGAACCCCGGCGGGTGACTTTGAGGGACGGCAAATTATATAAAATAATTTCTTATAACATATATTAGATTTTATTTAAACAATCTCTCCAATGAATAAATCATTTATTTCTCTAATTTAAATTTACACAGAGTGTATTGTTCAATCTCGTTCTTATTTCATTTCAAATTCGTACCCTGTTTTCATGCTCTTTTATGTTTATTACATAAACAGTTTTTATTGTGCCGCAATTTGGTGTCGGTCCTTTTTATAATCGATTAACATTTACATGAAATGCTTCGTTAATAGTCGCTCGCAGCTCACAATTTAGTTTTCATTCAGTGGAATAGTTACTTGGAATCTGTTGGTCTTATTTTTCTTTTCGTAATATCGCAGTTTTATTACTTATTTTTGTCCATATTATATTATAGCAAGTTGGTTCGTATACTATTTTGCAATTTTTCTCATTAAACCAATCAACGATTAAACGCTGATTTTCAAATTATGAATAATTTTATAATAATGTGGACTAACAATGAAACAAGATCGTTTGTCTATTTGCATTTAAACCTCACTGATAAGAAATAAATTTACAAATAGGGGATAGTAACTTTTCTCGTAAATTCTATTACTAACTTAATACATTTCCCGCATAATACCCTGTAATTATAATTTATATTTGTTTACAGATTCAAATATTTTATTATTAAAATCGTCATTTTTTTGAGAAGCCAGTAAATTTATTATTAGAATTCTTATTTAAGCAAAAACTATTTTAACTTTTTTATTTTATCTTATATTACAATAAAAAAAAATTAGGTGGCGGAAAATTTTATCAGGCACCCCGGCGTCAATGCACCTAGCAGCGGCATTGCTTATATAGTTCATAAAGTATTAGAACAGGAGTCCTACAGCTTATAGTGAATTTCGAACTACTCGAACACAGCGGTATTTATTTTTGGTTACTGGTTTGTCGTCACTAGGATTTGAACCCCAGATCAGAGAGTCGAAGAGCGCTAACCATGTAAGTCACCATTGCCCAAATTAATTTAATTTACATTAAATAAAAATATGTACAATACTATTTGACAGATTGTTTAAAGAATCAAGCATTGTATGTGGTAGTAGTTCTAAAACGGATGAATAAATGTAGGCGATGTGTGTCCGATTTAAGGAACAAATCTGTGACTCACCTTTAGGCCGTAGCGAATCCTTAGCTCCTTGGCAGCTCGTGCTCAGGCCGGCAGGATTGTCTGGAACAAACAGTTACTGCATCAGTATCGATCTCGCTCCTGTCGTGTCGTACACTGGGGCCATATGCACAACTGGGTTACAATGCACACTTGTTACCAATTCTACTGCCATTACACCGACATCATACTCATACACAAACCTGTTTATACCAACTACTCCTACAGTATCACACTTCATTTCTTTAATCCGCTTACTATTTAGGTTGTTATTATTTCAAAGTATTTATACTTACTACGCATAAAGATTTTGAAAATTATTCTCAAATCCAATAGAAAATTACTTTAATATACCTACCTATACACATAAAACATATACGAGTAGTCCACTTTGTACAATGATAAGAAGACGTACGACGAAAGTTAGTGCTAATAGCAAAATATTTATACAATAATATTGTTATTTGGTAAACAAACATAGAAATTTATCAAATCTCTTAAATATTCTGAACGAATCAACAAAAACATCCACAGTTCAAGGTATTTCATTAAACATATTGCACATTTGCCAAATCGGTGATCCTTTTACAAAGTTTGTCCTGACAATTTTGCAATGAAACGCAAATTGTTCATTTAATCCTTGACGAGATACCAGATACAGTATAAAACACAAATTTTGAAGTAAATAATTGAAACACCAATATTTATATAACTAAGTTTAATAAACAAATAATTAAATTATAAAAAGATAATAAATATTAGTAACACTATGAAGAAACATATATATACACTAATTTAAGAATAATAATTATTAATAAAAACTTAAACACTAAGAACATTTATTTAAACACTTAATATTATAACATATTTATTTACACGATATTTATATCACCAGCTATTTATTTGTATCACCAGTTATTTATTCATATCACCAACTATTTATTTATTTCTACTTTACATGTCGCTGACGTGCACTGACCGACACTGATTTTCTTCAGTAACTCTCTGCCCACTCTGACTGTTACTGATTTCCTCGAGTCGCCAGCCTCGACCCTCTTATACTTGCGGGCAGCTAATCTTGAACATTCCAGAACTTTCTGGACTATGAAAGTCTCGAACAATAGCGGCGTCGCTCCTATCCCACTTGACCTTCAGCGCGACTACCTGACCAGATAGATCAGACGTGATGACAAATCTCGCTCTTTCAGTATCATTAATGATTCAAGTTCAAGTTTTATTTAAATTCAATTGTAAAGTCTTATTTGTTGTAAATTGGATTCCATATTTCACAAAAGTATTTCAGTTTTGATGACAAAATAAACGCTGTAATAGTAATTTTCCTCACTATTTTGTGAGAAGAAAGTACAGCTTTCTATGCCTGTCGTAAAAAAATATTTTTTTTGCAAGATAACTCATTAATTTGTATTTGCTAAAATTAAGAAATAATTTACAGTACTTACACGAAGTACTATTTATGTCATTTTGCAATCGTTTACAGACGTCTAGTACCTAGTAGTAGTATGTACCTGTAATGTAAATAATAAAGGTAAGTTAAAAATATTAAAGTTTTTTTTGAAAAACAAGCGGCAGACTTTTTTTTAATTAATGTTTTACTTGAAAAAATAGTTATCAACATGTATCTGTTATTATTTTAAAGAAATAAAAATGTAATAATATTTAACTAGTGCGATAAAACGGTACTTCCTGTTTCCTGTTAATTGTTCTGTCTTCAGTATGCCTTTATGTTTCATTTTGTAACAACGTTAAGATTAAACTACATCAACTGCAGAGATTCGTCTATAAATAGAAGCCTTTATCATCTTAGATGGAGTTTGTATGCAGTACAGATAAATTAGATTTGAACCTATGCACCTATCAACCTATTACTGCATTCTATCATCATCAACTTAATGGGCCGACAGTTTTAGAACGCATTTATTTTAACTACTCGTTTTATTAAGAGTAGTGCAGTGGGTAGTTATAAAAGAATATATTTATGTGTGTGTTTAAAGATACACTGAAATCATTATTGTTTCATTTACTTTGCAAAATTTAAGAATTTTTAAATTTTATTAGTTTTATTTTTCAAAATGAAATATAATAAAATAAAAAATAATGAAGAAAAGTTATAACAAAAACAAAAGAATTAATTTTAATTACAAAACATTTATTAAATAATAATCTATGATCTAGTCAAGTGCTAATGGATACAATGGAGAGGTCTTGTTTAAAATCTTCAGTATTTTTTTCAATGGTTCTTGACGTACACTTTATACAGTCAGAGTACCCGAAAAATTTAAAATCAAACTAATATCTATGATGAATAGATTGACACCCCCCACAACTATATTGTAATCTGTGAGAGATATTTATTTGAAAAAAAAATAATACAGGGAAAATCAAGGGTAGTTATGTTATGATATAACATTCCTAGTGAAAATGAGGCCTCAAGAATGTAAAGAACCAACTTGTTACGTTATTTTTTACTTGCATTTTGAAGTGGTGTAGATGTAAGCATGCAAAGAAGTTTTTGGAATACTCGGACCACAGAGGTATTTGTTTCTAGTTACAGCGAATTGGAGAATGCTTACCAAGTGAGGCACCGCTACTCGCAGTATCGTTTTTATGCATGTGTCACGTGGGCATTGGCCCAGGTCCCCGAGTCCCTGGGAAGCCCCAAAAATTATGATATCACTATAAAACATGTGTCCCATTTGTACACATTTGGGTAGAATAAATTTATTCATAAGAGGACTTTTTGACGAAAAAAAAAAACAAACGCAAAGAAAGAACTTATTTTTTTAGTGTTTATTTTATTTTAATTCGGACATTAACGTTTGTATTTTCGGTCTAGGTATTACAGTGATAGAGAACGGAAATGATGATTCGAATGAATTTATCTAATCATTACCATCGAATAACCAATAAATAATTCATGTAAAGTTATCGGATCTCTAATGATTATCATTTATAGTGGCGAATGGTCATATAGTGGCGAATGGTCATTTTCAAAATTGAAGTAAATAAAAAATATGTTAAGAAACAGTATAACTAAGAAGACAGATTGAAATAGCTATCATTGATGAGTATCGAAAATGATTTTCTGAATGAAATAGATTATAAAAATATTATAGTAGATTTGCTTTACAGAAACCTCGAAAAGAGAACTGTCGAATTCCAATCTCGTAAAATATGTACCTACAATAATTTGATTGATAATAAATGCATAAAACAGACTTTATGTTATCATAAAAAAATTGCACCATGGATTAAAGTACCTATCACTGATGAGTATCGAAAATAATATTTTGCAAGAATCGATTTTAAAAATGTCATAGAACATTTTGCTTTCCAGAGATTGTCCAGTTCTACCTAGAGGTATGTATTATAATGAATAACCATGAAGAAAAAGCACAGGGCCTCCAAAACGGTTGTGGTTGACCATAAGGGCTAGTAGTAGTATATAAAAGAAGGTTGGAGGTTTTGCGGAAGTGATAGGGCAATTAGGCGTTGGGGTCAGGTATGCTGTGAACATTGTGATTACATTGCAATTGGCAAGGATGAAAGCCGACAATGATGGCTGTATTTGAGAATAGGTGAGTGCCAGCCCCACCACTACCCCACGCCAATGAAAAGCATCTCCGCGCGCTGCTGCGCTGTGTTTTCTCTTCATTTCAACATGGCGCGAGCGCGCGCAACATACCGAGCTATTACAGTAAGAAAACAGACATATAAAACTCACTCGGTGTCGGTACCCCCGCCCCGCCAGGCCTACCCGAGAAAATCAATATCCCCGGGCTGCTAAATCACGCTTATCAAGAGCCCTACCCCTTCCACCCAACAAAACATTCAATTTCAACGTCAACTTAAAACCAAATGGATTTTCCACCCAGAGAATGAGATTTAGATTTCAAATTTCATTCGGCGCAGCGTCGGCCGCTGTGTTCTGCAGGCGTTAATTCCTGCCGAGCCCGCACCGAGGAGGCCAATTCGCCCGAGCGGCGGCACGCGGCGTCGCGGCGCGCCATCCCCGAACGGGCCGACGCGCTTTCTGGCCCGCTCCGGGGCCCCACGTCGCCCCTGCCCGCCCCAACGGCACTCACAGGTCCCGTATGTCCTCTACACCGACAATTATCAACACAAACATCATCAGCACCACATTTCCTGATTTCTCAGAATTAGGGATGTTCCTGTATATTCGATATCAATCTTATATTTCATTATTATCAGTACATTTAACACAATATCAGAAAACTAATTTATTTTATCAAATATAAATTTTGACGAAATTTTTTTTTTTTTTTTGAATAAAGGTTTACTAAACTGCTTGTTCCTGGTGCTTGCAATGAAAATATGTGAAACATTTAATCTTATTGTAAAACATACAAGAATAAAATATTTTTTCCGTTCAATACTGATATCCATAATTTTTATTCAATTTTTTTGACAACCAAGTATCAATACTTTCTCAGCATCATAGGTATATCCCTACTCACAGTGGTAAATCTTGTAAAAAATAAAGATCGGAACGCAATAATTGTTGATATTGACTTAACCAATTAAATATTGACTAATGTAGTATTTTTTTAGTTTTTAAAGGTTTAAACTAAAAATTCTAATTTTAATATTTAAACAACAAATAATGGACGAAAAAAAATACACAAAATAATTATGAAAAACACAAAGCATAGAGGTACATTATTTCATATTGTTGTGGCAATTATTAAGACAAGCTAAACCGAAAATGAATGGAATTTCCTAAGATAAGTTGACTAATCATCTTTTCAAGGAATATTGCTCTGAAATTTCAGCGCCCTGATTTCAGGAATGCGTTCCATTCTTAAAAAAAAGTACCAAAACGACAATCTCTACTATTCCGGTATTTTGAAACCACCGGGCACACATTATAAAAAAACATGATTTAATTTAATCATCTTCATATTATCATCTTTTCATTTCCTGGGTACTCATTACAAAAAGTAATCTTTCATTACAAGAAGGGAAATAAGTGAAATAAAATTTTTGGATTAAATCACCTATACCATATTTGAACAACTGCAAATGAAGACACCAAAATTTCAAAAGCCTTTATTTTGATCGTATGTTTGCTTCGCCACTTGCAAACAGACCAATCAGAAAGCACTTGAGGCATGCACTAAGATTTCCTGTTTTGGTTGTGTAGCAAGAGAAAATTCGATAAATGCTGTAAACACTCTAAAAATAGGACAGTTTTACACAGCCACTGAAGAAGTTTGAGGCAGGAGAATTTTTGCCTCTGCACTTCTGTAGCGGCGCTGCGTTGGGCGTACGAATGCTTTATTTGACAATATATCATACCTGGAATGCCGAACAGATGCACAAGAAACTCCTCTCACTAACGAGCGCTAAATTTGAACAGAACGTTGCTATTGGTAACCCATTTTTACCCAGCTGCATAAATACAAGAACTGAGATCGGTAATAACGGAATTTTTGCTAAGCCCGCAATTACGTTTTATTTCTTCAAGTATTAACTTTTTTTCAAATATAAACAGAATTGTTTCACATTTTTTAATTTGTACACTGTACTGCGCACTTTCGGCCCTAATTTAATTAGTGCATCTGTTCGGCGTCCCAAATATAGGTAGTATATGTAGAATAGGAACAAAGAGGGAATTTGAAAACTATATCTTATAAATATATTGCGCGCTAAATTTAAAATTTCTAGAAGAGTGAAATGAAGCTACATTATCTGCCAAATATTAGTAATGTATGATGACGCATTGCAAACAGTCCTTTTCCATAGAGTACTGTAATAATTTATTTGATAATAACCTCTCTACGGTACATCAGTTAATATTTAATTTATAGTAAAGCATACAGACGTAAACAGACAATCGCAAAATAATAAACAACATGTTGTTTACACATTATTTTTTCACATTGTAATATTTATTTAACAGTTAGAGATTAGGAAAATTGAAACATTTGTTGAAAGAAAGTACGATTTCTTATCAATTACTAATGTCCCGAATTACTTAAAAGAGAAAATAGAAATGATAACCTCAACTATCAACAACGTAGAAACTAAAAATAATTCCTTACATTGTGTAAAATTAGACATATTTCTCAAATTTTTTGCTATTAACAAGTAGTAAATATAGTTGACGTGTGTAAGTGGTACAAAACGATTTAAATCACGCAACTAGCTTTCCACTACAGTACAACCGGTTTGGCATTTTTATTTATAATCTGCAATTTGCAGCCAGAGGGCAGAGTTGAAGTTGAGACATGTTAAGACGTGCATACTGGGGTGCAAGATCGTTTTTCCGCCTTGGGGTATCATTGGAGCAGGACTAACAAGGGCGCTCATATCGGAAAATGCTATTTTCATCCACAATGACCATAAATTCTGCACTTAATCTATAGATGGATCGGGGGAAATTTCCTATAGGATAACGAATAAAGGATTTTTTATATGAGAAATTATAATGATATTGGAGGTTTTCATAATGTTTTTACAGCTAAAATTCCAATATTTATTGGCAAAAAGATTACATCTCAAATAAGAATATTATTTTGATATTTTCAAGTAGGTACTTAATATATGTACATTGTAATATTTAAAGTAATTCCTCAATAAACGATGTTTAAAGGGTGTAATAAAAAACCATACAGTTCTGAAGATCTTTAATTTAACTTTTTAATTTCTAATACCTGTTAGGTTGACAATACCTTCAACCACAAATGTAATTTTACTACAGCTCTTAAAATTGTGAAGACAGAAACATCCAGTTAGGTGTACACTTCTCACAATTATTATTTTTACTAAGCTTTCAAATGTAAAAAAAATCACACTGAATTTTTTTAATCTTCGATAAATAAAATATGGGCCCAAGCAAATGGATAGTTTTGTAATGTTGCCGTCTAGACAAGACAAATCTTGTCTGATCTAGTAATTTCAAGACAAGACTTGACAAAGTCTAAGTCTGTATTAAAAAGTCTTGTCTATATATCAAGACTCTAGATTGTTTCAAGACTCTAGATTAACCTGCCAATACGCTTTAGACAAGGACAGATAATTCTTTGGCAGCGTTCTCTTTCTATTTTACAATCGCTGTTACAGCTCGAATGAAACAAGCTTCACATGACATATTTATATTTCGAAAATTATCTAGAATTTTTTCGCCTATATCGAAAATAAATACCTCTTGTCTTGATAATCTAGACAAAACAAGAAACTAGAAAGTTTAGATCTAGAAGGCATCTATTTTTTTGCAAACTACTGCATTGTATTTTCAACAAAATTCTTCTTGATTTACGATCATTGCATCTAATAGTATTTAGGTACCCTTAAATTTTGTTACACAGTTTTAGATATATCCGGTATCCCACAAGTCAATTACTTTATCCTCAGTAGTGATCAGCAGTTATATATCTAATGTATAATATGAATTGTTCACCACATTTTATGGGTTTAAATGTCAAATAAATGAACTTGAAATACCAAAAAATAAACTAAAAAAATCATAAATTTAGAAAAGGGGTAATTTTCGGGCAATGTATGGAATTTTTTGTTGCTATTTTACTGGACTATATGTCCTTAAATTTTGTGATCCTTTTTTAACACTTATTTCCATTAAACATTATCTTTTTCCTATTTATAGTTTTATATTGGCGGTCGGTAAAATATCTATGGTGGTGTTTTGTATAAAAATTGAAATTGTTTTGTAAAAAAAATTGAAATTGTCTAAAAAAGTTGGGTTAATAAGCGTCTGTAAACAATTTACTGGTGGATTACAGTTTAAGTTTGAAAGTCATAAATGATTTACTCTCATAAGCGCTCATGTCCCAACAATTTTGTTCTCCATCTCAGCGAACCCTCAATTATACCAATCCATTGAATCTGACACCCACGCAATTTCATAACCTCAATCTCGCCCGACTAACCTGTTATATTAGTCTCTTAGGCGGCTTGCTCGCTTCGTCATAAGAGGACAAGCCAAATTATTCATTTAAGTCCGTAAATCACACCAAATACTTAGTAACCATTTATAAAAAGGGAAACAAAAAGTGTATTAGCTACAACTAGGGTGAATATATTTTTTTAAATATTTACTACATGTATCTACATAATTTTTAAATTCATACTATTTTAATTTGCAAAATCACAAATACATACGAGGTGTGCAAATTTAGTAATGAGGCTGATTCTTTAAAAAAATATTCGAATAGAATTACAATGCAATATCGGCTTCCTCAAAATAACTTCCTTAGGAAGCCACACACCGCTGGAGACGATCCTTTCAATCCTCATAGCAGTTCTGAAACTCGGATACTGGAATGGCCTTCAGCTGCTTGTTCACAAACGTTTAAATATTTTGGAGTGTCCCAAAATGAGTTCCCTTGAGATGATTTTTCAATTTCGAGAAGAGAAAAGTCACAAGAAATCAAGTCAGGCGAATAAGCTGGCTGAGACGTCGGAGGATTCTTTTATTAGCCAAAAATATCTTTTTTATTTAAACCATTGTTTGTGTAAATTTTTCTCATCCTCAATGAATTAGTCGAAATCTGATGAACAATGGTATAAGTCAAATTTAATTCTTCCTCGATCATTCAGTACTCTCAACCGACAGTTTGATCGCACAAGATCTTAGATTCTGTCGACATTTTCATTTCTGGAAGATTAAGGTCTTCCGCTTTCATTTGATTTCCTTCTGAAAATGTCTAAAACCACCGAAAAACCGGGTCCCTTCAAATTACACCGTCTCCGTAGGCCTGCTGAAGTTTTGTAAATGTTTCCATTGCACTGTACCTAAGATTGAAGCAAAACCTGATAGCATACGGTTGTTCGAAAAAAAAAGTTACTTATTTTTAGAACGCACTAGAAAAACTGTTACACGAAAAAATCGATACCGATAATCAAATGACTCTAGTGAGTTCAATCTCCTACTAGAGGCATATAACATTTTCACCTGCCTCCCCCAAGTCCCGCGTCAAAAGTGTTGCCAGTTGAACGCTACGTTGCCAATATCATTACTTAATTTACACACCTCGTAAATTGAAATAGGAATATTTTTAATTTTATGCTAGTCTTAAAAAATCCATACATCAATTGCAGGTTTTTGTTACTCTCAATTTAAATTATAAAATAAATATTATATACGTCGGTAGATGGTATAAGTAGTAAATTTCGAGTCGGATATGAAACGGTACAATTACGCGTCCCAAAAACAGGGACGAAACCCGAAATTCCGAGACGTTAGGCCTAATCAGTGGTCTCCTATTTGCAATAAAAGTTGATATGAGTTAAAATACTTTATTTATTTGTGTTGAGAACCAAGACAATGATATTACTGAGCACTTAGCATAGTATTTTCAGGAGCGTGCGCTTTCTCTTCGCTCTTTTTACTGTTCTTACTTACTTCTGTGAGTTCTTGCATATACTATTTAATTTCATCTCTTTTAATATGAACCAATAAATATAAAATTATTTTCTGCAGAATCAAATTTCTTTAATATCGCATGAAAGCGAGTCAAGGTGATTCAGCCAGTGATTCGTCTGTTATGTTAATCGAAACCATTCATTAAGCTACGCTACAAGCAGAAAATTTTCTGCTTGTATAGGAAAAACGCAACTACATCGAAGTACATCTGTTATCAACCTTATATTATTCGAATTGGTACCAATAAAGCAAGATAAAGTGTCAAAATCCAACAGGCTATATATTAAAATATTTGTTATTTTCGCCATTTTGAACACATTTAGTAATAATAATAAAAATTATGTCTAAAAAACATCATTTTGACTTTCCATCAATTTATAAAAGTTAAAAATAAACAAACAGGAAATGATTAACAGTTATATTTAATTCATATAATCCCATTTTCCCTGACTACAAAAAATAAACTGAAGAATTTAACTTAAAAGAAGATTATTAAAAATATTACTGATGTTAATTCAAAATACTATAAATCCGCAACTAAACGAATAATGGAAAATTTCTAAACTACTTATTATACAACGGAGTTTTACATAATTTTTGTGATAAGGGAGATACGGGCTGACCTTTTGTGGGCGTTTATTTGTGTTTGATGAACGACCTGGAATTATTCCTTTAATCTTTCATGTGTTCTGTTATTAATGGTTTTTCTCCAACGAAAACAATTATTAGATAAAGAGAATTAATTTATTTTATTGATTCGAATATAGATAGTTATTTTGTAGTTTATTTTATGGGCATGACTTCATCTTTTTATTTTGATTCATAAATTGAACATTATATTATTAAAATTTGTATCTATAAAATCGTATTCTTCATTAACAATGAACTTTACAAAATTTTCTTTCAAATATGGTTGCCAAGTTTTGTTAGAAGATATTTTTGTTTGTAATTAAGTAAGTCTGTAATGATATAAATAGAACTGTCACATCTAAAAGTAGAAGTTCAGAAGTAATGTGATGACAAATTTATGTACATTTTGCCTTGATGTATCAGTGGAGTAATAATTGTATATCTGTATAAGGAATTAGTATTCGATTAAAACGTTTAATATCCGACGTATCATTTAGTGCAAGTATAATTGTTCCAGTTTAAATAAATGAGTTTCCCAGTGAATTATAACTGCTAACTGCTGTGTGATTAATATTATGTTTTTTATGATGAAGTATTACGTGTTGGTTGCTTGCAATATCACATCGATATTTCACAATCTTATAGGCCGCGAGAAAATAGAATAGTTACGTCAGCTAGAAAGTCGATGGGATGAAGATATGAAATTGTATTAATGTTACTATCTGTTGACAGATTGATTGTACTCGGCTATTTATATTTTAATAGAGGGAACAAACAGCTATTGTTATTTTAATAATACAATTGAACAAATTTGTTTCTTAAATAAGATTAAATCAACTATTATTTTCCTATACGCACTTTCAATTAATAATAACAGGATAACCATTAAAGAAAATATATAGGGTTAAAATTAGATTATTTTGCGATTATTTTTAGGACAGCAATCTTCTAAAATAACAGTTTGGGTTTTAGTTTGAAATACCACAAAAATTATAGGTTTGGATAAAAATTTTAGAGGAAATTAGTTTCGGTTTTCGATTTTACAAAAAGAAATATTTACACTAACTTGATAACTACAATGAATTAAAAAATGAAAAAGTGATTAAATTTTTAGAAATCAAGAAGAACAGTTTTTAAATTTGGTTACAGAGTACTTACTTGATTTATTTTTGAATTTTTGATCCATGTTGTTTTACATATATTTTAAAAAAGCTTCATAAAAAGGATTAGACAGTAACTAAAAACTTAATTTTTAACTTTAAATTCATAAAAGGCATTAGGTAGTAATTTAGATTAACTAACTCCAAAAGTTGTACTTTAACTTCCTGAAATGAAAACTAACTCCAGTCCTAATTGATAAATAGGATAAACAGTATATATCGTGTGTTCCAAAAAAGTGCTGTCATAGGCATTTAACATGGGAAAACAGTTTTTGGTAAATAAAAACTGGCCGGCTAACAAATAAGTCACCAATTAAGTACAGGAATATAGGACAATACTACATGTATTTCTATATTTTATTTAATATACAGATTGGTTATGAGGTTACATTAACGTCCTATAGTTAAAGGTTCTCAGTTCGCTTCGTATAAACAAAAAAAAAAAACGGAGAGCTTATAAAAAGAAAATTCTAAGTCGGAATCGACCTGAGATTACGAGCACTTGTAAGTAATATAGAGAAAAGTCTGTGATAATATTTAACAACCTAGAAATAAAATTATATGGAATAGAAACGTTAAGTTTAAGTTTAGTCTTTTTACTTCATTGTACAAAGTAATCACGAAAAATTAAAATAATAGGTTTTAACGGAAATATTCATTTTTCAAGTAGGTTCCTACGTATGTATATCGCATAACTCAAAAATGATTAACCGTAAAATGTTAAAATTTTGAATATGGGACTGCTATAACATCTAGTTGTGCACCACACTTTTTATTACAATCGACATTGCAAAACGGGCACTGCTCGTAGTGTTCTTTTGAATTTTTCGCATAACTTGAAAGCATTAAGTCGTAAAATATTGAAATTTTATTTATAGAATTGCTATAACATCTAGTTTTACACCTCCATTTTTGGTTACAATCGAGCTTTCCAAAAAGGCAGTTTACTTTTGGCAAAAACGTAATAAAAATAATAATTTACTTAAGTACGAAATAAATGAAAACAATATCTCTTTCTTTACAAGTTTTTCAGTAATTAACATAATTTCGTGTAATGCAATAAGGAATAGTGATAAACATTTTGACAAAATTTTTAAAAGATGATCCATTTCAAAGGAAAATATGAAATGAATGGAAGTTGAAGAACGATTAGTCGTAGAATGAACTCACTTTCAAGTGAAATAAGTTTAAATGAAATGCAGCAAAAAATGTGTATAATTTAGCGTAAAAGGAAGTCATGTTGGTACATATCATACCATTTATATTTATTTATTTCAATTTATTATCTTTTAAGAAAACGTTTGGACAAATAGCCTAACTCCAAATTTAAATCCAACCTTATTATGTTTTGTGAATAACTCTATACCAGAAAATTTAATTTGGACTATTATTGGTGTTAGTTAACTCGTTGTTGAAATTTAATCATTTTTATGAATTGTTGAATATAAAAAAAATGAGTGCTCCGAAGTTTCAGGAAAAATTATTTCTTGTGGAGAGTTTGTTAAAGTTGAAGTTGAAAATTCATTATATAAAAATATTAATAGGATATTTAAAAAATCATATTTGACTGAACATTTAGTCCTTTATATCTTTATTCTACTTCCGTTAATTTCATCCATATTACTTTACTAACTATGTTAGGGTTATACCCAGCACAGTGGTGCACGAACCAGAGCCACTGTCCCTAAGCACGGGTGCATACCTTGTGGGACAAGGACAAGACGCGTGGAACAGGTAGTGTCTGCGTTGTGGGCGCGGGGGGAGGTGCGGCAGCGGGGGCACAGACAGAGGGGTGCAGGGCTAGACGGGCGCGGGTGAATGATCGACCTCTACTCATGGGAGACAGATACAGGGAAGGCTAAGGGATACAATGTGAACAGGTTGAAGGTTACAACACAAATCGGATGGAGGGTGATGCTTAATTGTTTAATAGGTGTTTAAGGGTTTATAATATTTAAACAAATTTAAGGTTCGATGATTAAATAAATGGTATGATTACAAGATATCGTAAATTTCAATGTTGTTTAATTTAAATTTCATTTACTTTTACCAGGGTTGCATTAATATAAAACATATTTAAACGACATTGATTTAAAAAAAATCATTGATATTAATCACTTGTTCTGCAATTGTTATTTAACATTCCAGATTTACGAAAATTGGGGGAAAAAGCTGCATTAATTTATATCATATTTAAATCACATTGATTTAAAAAAAATCATTGATTTTAATCAATTTTTTGTTCTGCAATTGTTATTTAACATTCCAGATCTAAGATATTTGGGGGAAAAAGCGTGTGGGTAATGTTACCACGTGGCAATACTTTCAAGAATTGTTTAACTTCGTTCGTAGACCGACTTGACTGGTATATTATTTTTAGCACTAATGTGTGATTTTTTGTTAAATTTATTTTGAAATATGTTACAGTAAAATCCGATTATAATGACATCGAAGGGATCCCAAAAATTTCGTCGCAGTAGCCGGAAGTCGCTATAATCGATAAAAGTAAAATAATGTTAGCGTATGTGAGCTTTCAAACAAGTACTCACAATTTCGACTTTATAACCAGGTTATCGCTATAAGCGGTATCGATATAAATAAATTTTAACGTAATTTTTTATTGTTTATTTAAAATTTTACTTATTCTTTACAATACGTTTTTTTTTTTCAGAATAAAAAATTCTAGTGTGTGAAATTATACTACATATCTTTTAAAAAAAAACAATTTCTTTTCTTTCAAAAAAATGTCGTATTTGTTTTTATTTTCTTTTTATGAATATATAAAGTTCATAATAATATTAACGTATAAAACGGAACCTTTTTATTATTTTTATTGTATAGAAAAAATATTCTGATAAAATATTTTTCATAAATTAGCAGAAAAATATAAAGAAAATAATAAATTTCGAAGTCAAATTTAATAAGATTTGAAAAATGTTCCGTGGGCCGGAAGTTGCACAACTTCTTTTTCCTATTGCTTATAATGGAACGCCCCTGAGAGTTTCATAGCATTGAGTTTGATAGCTGATGGTTGGTTTGTTAGAATCCTGCATACTTTATTTTATAAATTAGGTTCCTCTATTATGCTGTATTCTTTAGGTACTCTTTTTGTTAGTGTTTTCAATTCTTCTCTGTCTTGTATTAGTTTCTTTGCTTTGCTTCCATATTAGGTTTAATATTTCCAAGTTTTTTTCTAGTGCTCTTTTCCATTTTCCAAGTTTCTTCTGGCCTGCGTACTTGTTTTTCCGTTTGTATTAAAGTTTAATGCCGGTTTCACATTTTTCTGATTTTTAATTTTTTCTTTTCGTGTCATTTTTTAGAAGTTTTTCATTGCTTATTTTCTTGTGGCCAAAATATTTTACCTATAAATCTGAGACAGTTTCTTCATACCTTGCTTGTCCTCCTTCTAGTACACAATACAATAGTATTATCTTCACATTTATTTGGTACATTCTACCATTAGTTTGTTGCGAGATTTCATTTGACATCTGTAAGCACTTCAGGTCCTATAAATGTATAGACATAGAAGAAAGTAGTAATAGAGTGAGTACATTATCTTGTAAAGTTAGTTGGCGGTCGGGTTGGTACATGTGATCGCAGTGTCCTAGTCCTGATTTAAATTGCTAAACCCGTCCATTAGATGTTGATGAGAGGCAACATGACAGCAGTCGATCAGGAGTCGGACGGGACGGGACAATGCAGGCGGCTAGTGCAGCGGCACTAGTGCATTATCGCGCCGTGTTGAGTGCGAAATGACGTTTTGTATCGATTGGTCTGCTCTGACTGAATCTTATCTGCCAGCGGCAGCAGTCTGCACAGACAATGCCCTCCTATCATCTCACGCCCAATAAACCACCCAATCAAAAATTATCATTTTACAACGTCTTCAACGCTAATTCTTTTTAAAAAGGTGCTAAGTTAATTCTTTTACTACAGGCAGTTATGGACTACTTTTTCAATATGTTATATCCTGAGTTTATTTTAACGTGAACCATGGGATTTCTTATATCTATGGTTACGACTTGACATTTGATTAACTGCAAAGCATCAGACAGTTCAATTTAAAATGAAACATACAAGATATATGTAGGTAAGATTTATATATAATATTTGTAGTTTGGATAATTTTGATGAGTCTAGAGTGATTTTTAATTATATATTTTAATTCTTTTTTCTTTTTAATGTTACCCAGTTAAAAAAATCAAGTACTGTGCGATCAGGAGACCTTGCGGCTATCCTATCTGTCTAACACGTCCATTCCAACGACGTGGAAATGTGTTATTTAAAAATTTGACAATTTATAATGATGTGAATGTGACAACTTGTGTTTTATTTTAAAGAGAACGTCTTGATACATTGTTGTCAATCAAATGTGAAGTCGTAACCGTGGACATGGCAAATTCCATGTTTTACGTTAAACTTATAAACATTTGTGATTTATATTAGTGGCAAATGTGTTCCTTATTTAGGTGGTAGCCAGAAATTTTTAGAGTAATACATTTTTGATAGGGTGATGACTTGAGTTTATTATAATCGTGGTAAATAGTATTTTGTGCAACAAGTGCAGAAAGTCGCTTATCTCCCACGAGGTGTGAAGGTTTTGGTATGAGACGAATACATAAAACGAGTACCAGTTCCTGTACCACAAAACTACAATTTAACAACGTACACTGCAAATTGTTTTGGGTTTGTTTGAATACCTGCAGTTCCACGGTTATTTATTACAAAATAAGAATTTATTTAATTAGTATTGTATTACTATGATTTGAATTTTATTTTAGCATACCGTGGGTTTTTTACTTCATATTTTTATAAGGAAAGAGTCCAAACCTGTGCATAACAGTGATAATGTGCCTAGTTTTATTTATGACATACATTTAGGTTTCTTTCTGATCTTAAATGAGGAGAGTTTAAGCGTTCGTGTCAACTTCTAATGAGATAAATTATACGTGAATAACTGGAGAATATACTATCCGTTCAACAAAAATCATTATCTGTGACAATTTCATTCCTAGATGGAATAGATCCTAAGGTACTTGATCCCTGGCAAGTCTTACTTGCATTGTAGTGGTGTAGATTGTTCGCCTGGAACTTCTGCAAAATTCCTGACTCTTAGTGGGTATCAAACCATTTGAACACAGCGGTATTTTTATTGGGGTAAAGATTGACGAAGCTGGAATTTGAACCCCAGATCTCATATTACGCCCAATTCGAGTCAAACAGTTGTTCGTGAAATGCTGTGGCGAGATTTGGAGGGTGCAAAGGGTGGCAGTTGACTCTCACTCCCCCAAAGTTTGAACAACCAAAAGAAAATTATTAGGAGAGATTATACTAACTTGAACTCTTTTAGAGCTGGTTTCTCCACCTCTGGTTAAAATGCCAGTTATCTTGACCATCGGTTAATAGAAAATTATCACATCGAAAAACTTTTTAAGTTGTCAAAAATTCACGATGGTTAAGGTAACCGGCACTTTAACCAGGGATGGAAAAACCGGCCTTGAATCACTTTTTTCCTGTGGGCTAAATTTATTTTTTTGTGTATGTATGGAATCTGCATGACTCAGTGAGCTCTTGCCACATTTTTTTTTTTTAATTTTAATAGAAGTCATTTCAGTTTTAAGACAAATAAGGAAGAAATAAATTGTTATAAATTCCCTACAAATTCAAATAAGTTCTTGACGTTCTACGGTTCTACTGCCTTTACACTACCACTAAACAAGAAAATGAGAATTGTTTTTTCAGATATATCATAAACACGAATAAAAATATAAGCATAGTTACAAGCAAAAATAACAACGAACTCTCCTTATTGACAACGAAAACAAAATGTTTTTATGTGTTTACAAATGGAACGTCAAATTATCTGTGCCATGTTATATGTTTGTTTCTCTCATTTTATATATCCCCTTCAATCGAGGCACTGATACGTCACAGCTAAAGAGCGGTAAAAGATTATAATTTATTTTTCCTACGACCACTGTTAAAAATAGTCTTTTTAACGGTTGCTTAGCAAGTTAAAAATAACAGTTTATAACACAGTAAATACTTTTAACAGCACTTATGCTCAGTTGTTCGTAACAAATACTTCATGACCTGTCATAAATGTCATTCTATATTTTTTATTTACTAATATATAATTAGGGTCGTAGGAAAAATAGTGTATGATATTTGTGTTAAAAGTGATTTTATTTCGTTCGTGAGGTTTGTTACACTCGGCTTCGCCTCGTGTCAAACTTCCCCACTCACTCATAAAATGTCACTTTTAACACTTATATCATAAATAACTATTAAGTTAACTGTATACTTTTTAAGTGAAATTATATACTTGTTAATATTGTTTTGTAGCAAATTATTGAAACATATTTATACAAGATATGATGAATTTAAATAAGCGGGAAGAGCTCATTATCTAAGTATCCATTTTTGTCCCTCCAACAAACTTATTGGAATTCCGCCACTGGTAAAAAGCATCTATTAATTAGATTTTTAATAAATGATAGTTCGATAAAGTAAGACTTGCACTATGGAGCTGCTTTTAATGTTTATACACTAAGTAAGTAAGTGTCTTCTTAATGCCCTAGGTATATAAATAACTATTAAAGTACTACACATTCAGTGATATTTATATATTTTGTAATTATCGCAGAAAACATATTTCTTCATTGTGTGCATTCTATAAATCAACATAAAATTAAAAGCGAATGATAATGCCGTTGCCGTCAGTGTCTTTTTGATGTCGGTAGGGAAAATATCTCATCTTTATCATGGTGTTTAGTGCGGCAGAATGGTTTTATCTCCGGTGAAAATGTGGCATTGTGTAGTCATTAATTAACACAAAGAAAGCGAATTATAAACCGCGAGTCTCGGAGGACGAGGGTGGCGCTTCCCTCAGTAAAAATAAGACTATTTCAAGGGGCTGTTTTTTATTAGCGAGCCCAGATTCAAATCTACACCCCCTACAGCAAGTGTTATAAAGCCATTGTCGTAAATAATAATAGCTGCTCATCTCACTAAAACAACAAAGACGGATTCATTAGGAAATATCACAATTACAACAATCCATTCAAACATCAAAACATTCGCAAAGTATAAATAACTCAATTATATTTTACTATTCTTTTCATTTCATTTTTAATATTCCATCTAAATATAATACCTACTATTAATATTTAATTAAGTATTAATACCCTTCTAAAAATTGTATGAAACAAAAATATTTTCTTAAAAATTCGCAAAGTTTAGATATTATGTAAACAATTACTTTCATTGTAGAAGATTTGAAAAAAATTATTACAAATAAATGTCGACCAATGGTAAAAATAATATTTGCTTGAAATACAATGCAATTTTTTGCAAATTTAAAAAAAAAAAACTTTTTGTTTTATAATCAAAACGTCGTACAGTATATACCCTTTAATTTTTTGTCCTAAGATGTAAAATACACTGAAAAATTAAGCCTTAAAAATTTTCAAACTTTTAATTTTAATATTTTCGGATAAATCTAGATGTGCTGATTCCATATTGATAGAATTTAAATATCTGTTTTACCCTGTGAATTATCTGCGTTTAAGGTAGGTCACAAAATAACAATTTAATGAAAAACCGGATCGAAATATGACATGTTCAAAATTACGTATGTATCTCAATATTTATAATATTTGAACAACAAACCTTCAAACTAGAAGGAAAAAAATCTGAAAATGGTTAAAAACTAGGAATCTACATCTACATCTAATTTTGTCCACTGAATCGATCGCCGCTTACATATCTAAACACATTTCTTAGTCAGTCCAAAATTGAACTCTGAACTTAAAAATACCTATTACACCAAAAAGTGCAATAAATGTGTTGAAATGCAATTTGGTAATTTGGATTCAGCGCATCGACAAGTAAACATTAAAATAGATTGTTTTTTAAGATTTTTTCCAAAATGGGTGTACAAGGCAATAACATCAAAAAGACGTTTTTAACATTTTTTGAGTTGAAGATGTCGATACTTCTTTTGGTTCTTTAAAAGTATTACTTAGCATTAATAGAGGATAAAAGTAAAAGTTGTGTCCGGAGTGAAGTTAGCCGAAGTTGTGTGAGTATGAGAATCAAAAGGCCGGTCCCTCCTTGTTGTTAATTTATTTTTATGGCTTCCGAAAGGCTCACATTTTTGCGTGTAATGTGTGGCAACCTTGTAACTCACTCAGCATAACGGGATAAAATATGGGTAAAGTTGGCAATGCTAATGTATACTTTTAAGTGGGGAGAGTGCCCTTCTGTCCCGCCCTCACCCTACGTCCTGAGCCCTTGTGTAAATAGTGCGAGGTTTTACAGCAATATCGATTTGAACTCGGAACATTTTATTTTATACAAAAACTTGGAAAATGGAAAACTGCTATGATTGAATTTTTATGTATTGGGGCTGAATTGGTTCTCTTTCTTACTGACCTACAAAATCATTTTCAGTTATTGATGTCCCACGCCAAATCCACAAATTCAATTATTTCCTATTTTCCCAACGAAATTATCAAATAACAAAATTCACCATCTCGATTTATCATTATTGTTTACAAACCTTATTGTATCAATAATTATCACTATAGTAGAAAGTACAACACAGTAAAAAACTCTTAGTTATTTAATTGAATAGTTCACATATAAAAAATAAAAAATAAATCAAGATTATTGTAACGAGCTTGACTCACTGCCGATGACTTATCACGACTTGTCTGGTCAGGTATTCTCGCTACATAGATCAAGTGAGATAAGAGCGACGCTGCTAGCGTTCGGAAATTTTATAAAGTCCGGAAGAATCTAGAAGGTTCGAGATTAATAACCCGCAGGTATAAAGTGTCTCAGCCGGGAGTACGGGCAATCAGTTGAGAGCGAAGGACAGTGTAGATAGTGTCAAATCAGAGACAGTAGAGTTAGTCGAATAGAGTAAAGTGAGTTGAGTCGAGGCAGACGACATGTAAAGGAGAATTAAATATTTGATGGAAATCAATTTTGATAACTTGTGAAAATGAATAGAGTAGAAATAAATACTGTCGTGTAAAAATAAATGAGTATTAAGTGTGAATTATTAAAACGTTTAAGTATAATTTGTGTTATTTTTGTTTATATAAAAGTGCTTTTTTATTTATTTAATAAACTTGTAATATAATTATTCGTGTTTTATAACTTTTTACACTTCACCCATGTAAATAAATGTTACACTATATAAGTGTGTATTTTTCTCGTATGCGAGAAAAACGGTTAGAATAATATATTATTTAAGTTTTCGCAACCCATCTTAAGAGTTCGAATCCTGCAAACATGGAATTGTGTACCAGTGTATAGTAGCTTCGAATAAGCAACGATGTGGCGTCATGTTAAACAATTTTAATCTATAATCGGCGGACACTTCACATACGTAAAAGCTTTAAATGAAGTACATGAAACAACATTAAATTTGATGACGTTTGTTATGACGCAATATCGTTACTTATTCGAGAAGACCTTTCCTGATATTAGTTGAGCGGTAGTTAAATATTAAAAAAAAATCTGATGTCCAACACATTACCTTCCGCTACAAAAGTAATATATTCTATCTTTTTTTTCCTACATTCAATTTGCTTTTTCTTTTTTTAAATTAGTTTATTATGACAGACCATTGAATGTCAATCTAACAAATAATTTTTAAAAGGCTTTTATAGGTTATTGTTGTTGATTGTCTTTCTATCGAGGGTGCGATCCTCGTTACTAAATATTTATCTTTAAAATTGCGAGAAAAAGTAACGAAACATGTATTTCTTGATACACCTAGGAATGTTGTGCTCAGATAATGATAAAATTGTAAAAACCACAGTTAAATGAATGTAAAATGAATGGTCTGAATGAAAAAGTCAATAAATATCACATCTTCTGTGACAATCAACAAATCGCTGTCATTAAACCGTTTGAAGAAATAATTCCCCGTTTGATCTCCCAACGACAAAAGAATCCATTCCGAACGACCACTCGGGATTTTCGTGTTTTACAATGGATCTAAGGCGGCCATAAAATGCAAAAGGTCTTTAAAAATTACAGTGGCTTTATCGCGGGATGCTGCCAAGTCAATTTGCTCCAATCAGAGCACAAACCTGTAGCAGATGAGCGTGTGTTCGTGCCACTGCCACTGCCAGCTCACTTGTGGCGCATGGCGTGATTGCGACGCATTAGCCGCCCTCCAGCAAACTCTATTGTTGCAAAATGCCCACATTAACATACCAACAACTCTCATATTTCCTCACGAAAATATCATTTACTACCCTTCTTCTATACTTAATTACAAAAAATATAAACAGGTACGTTCTTCGTGAAAAGTTTTATAAAACACTATTGTCGGTTTATCTTCTGTATCGTTTTACAAAAACAATAAATTGGAATTTGATGATATACTCGAACACCCAAACATAGGAATTTAACATGCAAGATCATATCCTAATTTCCTGCTTCTCTAATTATTTTAGGTAAAAACTTCAAATAACAATTGTAGAGCAAAAATTTTTGCATCCGATTCAATAAGCAAAAATAAATTTTCGTGCCTTGTAAGCTCATAAAAAGGCACGTAAAGTTAATTTTTCTTTTTGATTCAGATGCAGAATTTTAAGGTCTATTATTTGAAGCTTTTTACCGAATATTATTAGGGAAACAGGAAATTAGGAAAATATGATTTAACATGTTACATTCTCAAGTTCGGATGTTCGATTCACCACTCTGTATGTACATATATGATGATCAACATCTTAGATGCGTTGGATTTAATTGTTTACGGTATACCGAGAAGAATTAAAGTTAGAGTAAACCATTTTCATACTTGAATTAAAAAAATATATAAGTTAAATTTGGTTCCTATTTCTTTCGTTAATTTCCCTTTATCTTGCAATATAATCATGTCTGTCTTCAATAACATGCCTGAAACTATTTAATAAATTCAAAAAATAAAAATAAAAACAATTTCTTCTGAATTATAATTTGCACTTCTGAATCTTTTTTGTATCTTTTCTTTTGAGCCACTATAATACTGACTATTCGTTTTTTTAAAATGAAGAACTGTCATTTAAATATTACTAAAACAACATAGAAAACATAAAAGTTCCTAGATTCTCTTCGTATTGTAGGGACGGTGCAACAAACATAAAATTTGTTTTTTATATCATTTTAATTCAATTTTATTTAGTCATAAAGTTCTGTTTTTTACTAGTTTGAACGTTAATTCGAATGGAATATTGTAGACATGTTTTTGTTGAAATTTGAATGGTCAATAAGAAAAGAATGTGAAAGAAGGAAAGAATCGTTGTGTGTATTAAAATGCAATCGAGGGACTGTAGAGTCGTACAAGAAGGAAATTCTAATTCCGTTATGAAGCTTTGGGGACTTATTTAAAAACATCGCATCCCGGTCATATTGGAATTTTTAACTTTTAAAATACCAACGCTGGAATCCACTAAATACCACGCAGCCGTATTCCAGTTTCGAATACCAATAACATCTCTAAGACAGGGAAAATTCAGCGAAATATATCATCATACAGAATAATGAAATTTCTCCCGGCAAAAATAAGATAGACTGTTTAATATCTCGAGGTATGTGGAAGATTGAAAAATATAAAATAATGGAATATAACAGTGATTCGAAAACAGGGCTGTGTTTAGCTTCACTTCTTCTCAACTGGTCTTACATTTCAACCATTTATAAGTTGCAATTTACGATAAAATATACGAGTAAGAGACTTACGATTGCTGGGTGTGTCAGATATGCTTTAAAAACATATCGATTTTATATATATTATGTCACAGGGCATATAGGATCAGACATCACCTCCTGGGCACTCTGGATGAAATGGAGAGTGAATCAAAACATTTAATTTTTGTGAAAGAAGTGAGTAATAAATATTATGACTCAGGGAAATTCAAGTTAGTGTTTTCAAAACCGCACTTGATCCATATAACCTTAATTTATCTAACTTTTGTCTATTAATTATAATCATAGATAAAAATCACAATAATATGTAAATTATCAGAATCTGTGGTACAACATTCCTAGATAGAACTCAAGTACATAAAGTAATTCTTTCGTAACTAGTTTTATTTGCATTTTGATGAGTAAGAAACAGTACTGGTATAAGACTTTCAAAGAAATTCCCTATTCACATTTAATTTCTCCCACTTTATGCATTTTCCTCCAACTAATGACTGTAAATTTAGATCATGTTATCTTTTGGTCATATTTGGTAAAATGAAATTTGAAACAGTCCCACATTAAAACAAAAATTAAAACGTGTTTGTTTATATTTTTTAATGAATATATGATACATTAGTATACTACTTCTATTTTTTATATTTATAATAATTCCAAACTATGTTAAAAACATTATCCGATATTATTAAACCGTTTTCGAAATAACAATAGAGCAATTGTTAACGCAAAGTATCAAAAGTATGTTATTTTATGACCTTTTCAATTATATGACTCTTAATTACTATCACTACTACTAATAATAGAAGTAACCTTTCGCTTACTCATAACTCATATTTTACTTTTATACTTATTTACGTAAAATATCAGAGCTTCAAGAGACTTGATGGTCTCGATAGTTTTGCTCAGTGAATATATCTAACGTTTGATGTAATTAACAAATGGAATTACAGTATTATTGCCATTTATTCTAAAATATTAAAAATGTCCCTCCCAAATGACCAATTTAAAGAAAAAATCCCTTTTTCCCATCATCCTTCAAAAATTCCATGAAAAGGGAATTTGCATTCCATATACCAACTAAAATTGTCAGCCTCTGCAAGTCTTTCAGTTTTTAGTACAGTCATTCGAATAGCTACAATTTTATTTGGTTCTTAGTGACACTACAATTTGAACTCAGATTTCAAATTGCCTATGACAGTTACAGTACGAATGAGAAGGGATTGTATAAATATAAAAAGGTTAGGAACCACTGGAATATAGTAGGGTAAACGGAATCTGCGTATACGCATGGCTTATAACGGCGCATAAATAGTGTTTTCCTTTGCTACATGCAGACTTATGATCTTTCCGAACCCTACCCAACATAATATTACGTCTTTTAACATAAATGATTCTCAGAACGAATTACGTTTCGCACAAAAATTGCAAATTTGAAACGTAAATACATAATTGTATGGCGCAAGAAATCATTTAAAATATATTTTTACAAGTACGTAAATACCTTAATTAAAATATATTATGCGGAATTTGTATATTCTGTAAAAACTATATGGACAATGTTATAATTTTGGAATTGTATATTAAAAAAATCTTAAGTGGCCAGAACAAAACTTAGCGCCCTATACAGTGTTTATGTGTATTATAAATTTTATAAATACTTTCGTTTTTCTTTTAGTTAAAAATAAGTCTCCGGTATACAAGAATTATCTGCTTAAATAATTAACTGCAAATATTCAACTTTTAATCATTATATACTGCGGCTACATACATAAAATTTTCAAAAAATTTAATTTTGGTGTCAAACATTCTGGTTTTAGAAAATAGTTTACATTAATAGTTTTCGCTTGGCTGATTTTCAAACATAATTTAATTACTTCTTTCCGTTCTAGAGTTCAAAATTGTAAATCTAAAAATGGGCTGAAATACTATCTCAATGGTTTCACCATTATTCTATGAGTAAAGTTTCATAAAGAAATGTTTTTTTCGGCATTACATATATTAATGAAAAATGAGAAAAACAAAATAAAATGATATGAAATTTTCAGTCGGAAACTAAATATTTTACATCTAGATTCAAAAAATGGATAAGCCACTAATCCCGATTAGTTAGTTCCAAAGTTATACCCTTGTTAACATCCTGAAATGTCAAACTAACTATAATCTCAATTCGTGAAAAGGATGAAGTATATTATTTAGTCCAAAGATAACTCCACTATTGTTTGTTGGAATTAGCAACATATCTGGTGATATTTGACAACCTAGAAGTAAAATGTTTTAATTAAACGCATGCGCAAAGCATTCAATAAAATATAGTTATAATCAATTTTTAATTTTCTTTTATTATATTCGCATTACATGGAACAGAAACGTTAAAGTTAATCTTTTTTATTTTATAATGTAGTAATTAAATTCTTGTTTTCTGTTTTTTTTTTACGTACATCTCGATCTTACAAAAATCAAATCATTTTGAACAGAAATAAATAAATTCGTATATTTAATTCCACCAACCTAGTATCCTTAATCCTTTTTAAGAAATTGCGAGTTAGTTTGAAATTTCAGAATGTTAACAAGGGGTATAACTTTAGGACTAACTAATCTGTTTAGTGTGACTCTAATAATTAATTTCTCTGATGTTTATATATAAATAAATATTGAAAACAATATTTAAAATATCCCATTTTATGTAACAGAATCTCCACTTTACAATTTATGACCCATGTGGAACACACATCATGTCAATTAGACTGCTCGAAAGATGTCCAATAAAATATCTTTATGGTATAAATAAATATGTATATTTTTAAATTTATTTATATTTATAAAGTTCTTGAATTTGGATTTCAATTTGGAGCATCATTCCGTCCATATCCAATTTGGAAATAATCGAGTGTTGAGCGATGATGATTAGCACATGTACCTGTTCCGCGTTTGACACGGTTTCATCGCGTATCGGTTAACCGGTAATCGGCGTGGCGCGAAAACACTGCGTGATTGCTGTACGCACATGTCGCTAATCCACACACACGTCCGTGGAGCTGATGATGGTGTCATCGATGATTGTTTTAAAAATACCACCGCAGCCGCCTGGATCAGAGTGTTAATTGCCGCGCCAGAGGATTTGGTTTATGTTTTTGATTTTGATTTTCATATTTGCGGTAATTATTGTTGTTTATAATTGCGAATTAAATCAAAATGTTTTTATTTGATAAATGTAGCAAATTGGTAATTAAATAACTCTCACTTTTTAGCAATAATTTTAATTGCAATACAAATTAAACACCTTGTTTCATTTATTTGTAAATACCAAAAATTTGTAATTGCAAATTGCAATTATATATTATTATTTATAATAAATGCAATAGGACAGCTACAGCTACATTTTCAATAATAATTTTTAAATGTAAATACTAATTAACTACTAACACAACAATTACCGAAAAAACACACTGGAAAAAAGGGAATTGGGGTTTAATCAGGGTTGGCCTGATTTAAATCAAATGATTTTTATTAAAATATTTTATCAAAGATAAAACAAATACAAATTATAATAAAAACTATTAAATTATATAAGTTCTGAATATAATAATATCTTAATTTTTTTTACTTTATTTGTCCTATAACAGAAGAAAGTATTTAAATGTGTTACTAAATGTAAAATTTTTTTGTTACTCTCCCTAGTAATTCAGATGACTCGTTTTGGTTATATTACAGATTTCGTGTTCGGTTATAAAATAAGATATTTATATTGCTTTTAAAACAATTAAGAAAGTGCAGTAATACTTAAATATCTTTAAAAATTAAAAAACTCAAAAAATTATGATTTTTTTAAAATCAATGATTTTTTAATTTAATTTCGAATATGTTGGGTAATTATGTTAAGTTAGGTTAGATTATATTAAGTTTTGCAATCTAACAAACACAAATTTTAAAAATAAATATGATTCTTTTTCATGTTTCTATCTAATTTTTCATTAATTTTAGCAACGTATTAATATCAAGCTAATATATTTCACTTTAGATATTATTAAATATTTCTTGTACGATAACAGAATATTCTATTTTTATATAGAAAATTACATTTTTAATATATAAACATGATATTCACTGTTCACGAAGTTTATTTTCCAGTAGAATAATCAAAAGAATTTTCTTTTTATATGAGATTCCCCAACAAAATATTAAATTAAATATATAAGTAATTACAGTACCGGATTTAACAAAAAAAATATTTACTACAATTTGTATTAAATTTTAAATCAAATATATTTAATATAAATTGTTAAAAATTCATAATTAAAAATTAAAGATATATTATCTCACTACGAAATTTTTTGGAGGAAAAAAATCTGCTTTGTTTTATATTTAAGAGGGTAACCTATCCAAGTAAATATCATGCGTACTCTACTTCTACTTCTAAGAAATTTTAAAATATTTTTTTACTTATAGAATGTAATTCAAATAAAAAATATACACATTTGTGCTTTTTCACTAGCATTCATAGCTGATATGGAAAATACTACTTGGTATATAATCTTGGCTTGGTAAACTTATTACATGTACTTATGAACATCGATATTTATTACCATTTAAAAACTAAACCAGTAAACTATAATAGTTTATAGTATCTATTTCAAACTAGGGGGCGAGTTGTCTGAAAAGTACAAAATTTTATGCACTTAAAAAATGAAAAAATAAAGCAGTAAAAGGATTAAATAATGGGTAATAAAATATGGAAAAAGCACATAAAAGCTATTTTATGGGCCTACAAAAGTTGGATAGTTATGGCAAGAGTATGATATACGAACGATGTAATATATCTCATGAACTCTGAAAGTGCAACATATCATCAAAGCATGGAATTTCCACGATGAAAATGTGCAATTTAATAGCGCACCACTACCTATACAATCCAAGAAAAAATATACTGCCAAACAAATAAGAAACGGGAGATGTACATTCTTATACACTGTCTGAAGGAGCAGACATTTCATACGCTAAAGCTTTTCTTCTCTATGACATTGTATACTGTTTTCTAGTTGTCTATTTTAAATGTGTATCAATAAAAATACTACATGTATTATTTCACTACTTCCAACAAATATAGAATTGCTGCACACTTTACACATAAATATTTTGATGAAATATTTAATCAAATACAGTGTGTGACATAAAACGTCCGTCAAAGGAAAATAGGGACGTTATATGCGTCTGTTTATTATATTCATGTTCATATACACTTTACACACACTGAACCCACCGAGATGCCGAGAAATTTTTCGATGGGCCATAGCCTTCTTTTGGTTTTGATTTTTTAAATTAAATATTATGTACCTAAGTAAAGCCACCATTTCACTTATAAAGAATAGGGCCTCAACTCTATTTTTCTCGATGGGCTTTTTTTCAGTCCGACCATGATAATACATACTATGTACTATAAAAGTAAATAGATAAAAATTCATAAAAAAGTAAGACACAAACATTTATTTGTAGAAAAATAAATTAATTATGCATATATAGGTATATGAAACTCAGTACAGCGGTTCTGCGACCCCACTGAAATATAGTAATACAGTATATTAAATTTGTAGAATGTGTACTGCCATTTGTTCCCTCTATATAAATTGAGAGCCGAGAGAGACAGTTCATGCGAGGTATATCTATCATTGTCTAACATATATTGGCATGCATATCTTTAACGAAAATGACATGGCGTAAATTCTAAAGCAAACATTCCATATCGTTTTTCACAATAGAAAAAACTATGCCTTTGACAGCTCTTGTAAATTTTGAAAATCAAAATTAAAAAAAAAAGTGATACATAAAATGGTACAACACTGCAACCACATAGACATTTATTCTTTATTTTGAGAATGAAAATCAGTTGTATTATTCCTTTCAATATCATTTGAATTTAAGTTTTTCTATAAACATCTATTTATTGCTTGTATTAAATTAAATATGACATATTTATGATTGCATGAAATAATTTCTTTGTATTTATAAATTCTTTTAGTACTTTGTGCGCCATACAATTTTCTTCTGTCTTTATATGGTTGATATTGCATTTTTGTCGTTATAAACGACTTTACGTTACATGCGACAGTATTTTAAATTTTCACTGCAGTTCGTTTTAATATTCAAATTTTATTAACGATATATTGTAAACCTATTTTTTTATGTAGAAATATTACTATTTTATTCAACTGTATCCGAGGTAACTACAACTTTGGTATCCTGAGAAGAAAGAGCATCAGCTTGCACAAAATTCAATAGTTAGTAAATGGAATAAATGGATGTTAATGTAAATTCAGCATCTCTTTGCAAATTCATAAACAAAAAGTAATAGAAATGGAGCGAACAACAGTAAGAGTAACGCAACAAATCTAATTGATATTCCGTCCACGATTTAAGAGCTTGATTAAATTTGAAATTATTACAGCAATTCAATTCTGAATTCCTGTGTTATTTATTGTAACGTTCTCCTCTAGCGGAAGGAAGTTTTGAGCGAAATACGCGTCTCAAATTGTGTCCTGCGCAAAGAGGAACCTATCAAGGAAGCCATTACTTTTCTTACACATGTCGCAGGCCTTGTACGATCTTCTATTCGTTTTAATTCTTTTACTTTGCCTTTATTAACTCAACGAACATATTTTGGATTTTATATTTGAGGTGACTCGAACGTATAATTGTCTAGCGATTCTCTTGTATCATCAAAAGAATAGACAGTCATACACATGAAGTCTTGAAACCACACTGCAAAACGGAAGAATGTTGCATTTTATGATAAAAATGAGTTATGGCATAAAACTTCTACGTCATTTATGCTAGAATTTTATGTAAAATGTCCAATGCAATAAAGCTCATAGTTTCTGTATTATTTAGCTTTGAAATACGTACAAGCATACAGCACAAAAACGGGGAACGTTGTGTAAAATACTGCAAAAAATGTGAATGGTATTTATCGTAAAGTGAATTTGTTGGAATTATTTTACTATGATATTTAAAACTTAATAAGTGATACAGGAAAATTTTACTTACAATATTTTAAATTATCATTATCTTTTATAAAAAATACGATGTGTCCGACACACTACCTCCCGCCACTATAGTAGTACATTCTATATAAGTTTCTTAGTACATTCAATTTGTAATTTTGGAATTAGTTTGTTACTGCAGTTCAGAATATTTTTAATTTATTTCATACCTAACGTTTATTTTTTGACATGTAACTATAAAACATAACTTCCATATTTGTACGATATGTATGAGTGCAGAAAATGTATATATGTTTCATTAAGATAATTTTCGCTTATGAGAACAATAGTTATCTATTTATACAGTTCCTATCGTCCTCATTAATGCAAATAATATAATTATATGTGATTTATAAAGTAACAGATATGTTGTCGTACATTATGGGAAAATATATTAACACTAATTAAAATACTAATTATGCATGCATGTATTTATCATAATTTAATCATAGTTGGTGGTCTGGAAATTAATATTCAATTAACTTGTCAATCACTCATTACTTTCCAATTGGCACATATTCAATGTACGAGACTTTTTTGTGACCAAATCATTTACTTTTTAATTATTTTCTAAAGTGAAATGTTACGTGCAGTTATATAAATTGGTTAAGAAATAACACTTAGAAACTTGGATATGTCATGAAAGTACTTATAAGTCATTGCTTTTTAAAAGCACACTACAAGAAATTAAATACTCTACTATCTCAAGAATTGTGATGTAGTTCAAATTTCAAGAAATAATTTCTATAGTAGATGATTAGAACAATGAGGTCTTACACGGTTTTTCATTTTTAGCTGTAATCAATAGAATAATGAAAAATATTAGATCAGTATTTTTTTTTTACCCCGAAGTGACTTTTAATAATGAAAAAAATACATTTGAAAATTATATTCTTCAAAACGATTTTCCCGTGACGTATCAAGATTTTTACCCAACTTCACTTCGTTTCAAACGTCAAATATAATGTTTTAACTTCCAAACTGACAAAATGAATAATCTTCTGCAAATATAGTGGCACACAAAAGCCTTACAATGTTTTAAATCTTAGACTGGATAACTTCATACCAGAACCTAAGGACGTCAAAATCATATGACATATAATGTAAATAACAAAGAATTACATCTCGTAGAGCAACAAATTAGACTTTGTAGGTTCGATTTAAACAAAAAAAGGGTTCACTTATTTTTTTTTTGCAACACCTCATTGGTGATACCATATTAGATGGTAGCACTATACATGGCAAATATTGAAACTCTAATATCGGGTAGTTTATTACCTCTCGCCACTCAATAATAGAAGTATTGGAATCATGCAAAATAAAAATGTTTTCAATTGATAAGCATGTTTTGAAATCCTTAGAACACGATTTTAATATTTTTATGATATGTTTATTCGTGTGTGGATGGATGGATGTATGGATAATGGATAGATGGATATTGTCGGAACGATTACTCAAATACTAGTGAATAAAAAAAGTTGAACTTTGGATATAACATTCTGACATCCTGTAAATAAATATTAAAACAAATAAAAATTGTAAAGATGACAGGCGAGAGGTTATATGCTGGTCCAGACTTTTACTCATGATTATATTAAAATGTATATATGGTTGTTTAAAAATGCACACAACTATTTGAAACTAAAAAATTACAGTAAACGTTCACAAACTTACTTATAGGAATGTAAAATGTATCAGAAATACCAGGTATTAGCGTTCGAAATTTGACTGTCAGATAGAGAGCGCTTGGCTGCTATCGCGAATACTTTTCAATACGTAAAGAAGAAATGAATACTTAGTTGTGAGAAAAGTGCAGTTTATGTACGTCTGGCATGCACTATCCTGATTTGTAATTCCGTTGCAAGTTTGATAACTAAACAATCCATTTATCGGAACATATCAATTCCCAATATCCCTAAGCAAATATTAGCGCAATATTGTTAACACTAAACTCACACAAGAAACCTCCTACACACACTGCCAAGGCTTACATTTGCAATTACATGATCGCATATGTCAATATATTCATACTGCACATTGTACTTACATTACTCTCTAACCTAATATAATCTATTCAACGAGATCATACATTATAATATTTTTTTCTCCAGATTTCTGAACTCATAATTTTTGGACTCTTAAACTATAGATTCATACAAAAGATTAAATTTAGATATTAGAACTATTCACAAAGCAAAATCAGAGAGAGTTAAATTCAGAGTTAGCTAACATTAGGTATAATTTTTCCTTTTGTTTCAATAATCAATAACCTATGTAATTCGATGAATGAACTAAATTGAATAGTAATTAGTTTTCAGTTGATTTCTGGTCTATGTTTTTGACTACTTTGATAATTATAAAAATTGATAAAAGGAATACATTTTTTTTTTAACCGAACATAAACTGGCCCCTTTTTTTTGTTTTTTCGAACTGGAAAATGCATAATTACGGAATTTCGGAAAAGATGCTAGGTTACGAATAATAACAGTCTGGGAATGCGTGTATCAAACTCTTTTACTACTATACTATACACCACAAATCTTCCTCTGCATCAACTGATAATTATATAAAAATATTGTTCACTCCATCAAACTAGTGGTGTTATCTTTTGAACTAAATAATATTCTTAACATTTGTTATGAATTGGGATTGGAATTTGGAATTATTTTGACACTTGTTAACAAGGAATATAACTTTGGGACCAACTTTAATCGGAGTTACTGGCTAATACCTTTTATGAATACGAAAAGGAATAAAAAATAGGACTAAATATAGAGCTAATGGCTAATCTCTTTTATGAATCTGGATGTACAATTCTAGTATGTCTGCAACTTTTCCAACTGTAATTCAGAAAGAGTGACAAATGATGCTTTTTGAATATAAGCTGAGAAGGTATAGTTTAGAGAGCATGAAGATGGAACATTGTAAGATGCTTGTTTGTTTTATTTTTTGGAAGTGAAAGATTGGTTGTGAATGACGTATGCTATATTGTCACATCTGTTGAGGAGGCTTTTGAAAAATCAATCCAATCCCTTATTGATGATCCGTGTCCCCCCGCCATGAATCAGTATATCTGTCACTCGGTATTACGTCCCCAAACACATATCACATACAACACAATTTATGACTTTTATTTTTCTACTAATCTGTTTTCGTCCACTTTCAAGATTAATTCTGAACGAAAATAAATAGTTGATTTCAAACCGAATTTTCTCTACCATTTGTTCCCTCCGCTCAAACGGGCATTGGAAAACTTTGTGACGTACGCCTTACCGAATATAAAAATGCCAGAACCCGATAATTTAATTAACTGTCACATTAATATTTCACTTTAAATAATCAAAGTGCGTTTTCATGTACGGGGAATTAAAACTTTTTAATTGGGATTATTTTCTTTTTTAATTCTGACAGCTTTGTTATGATTTTTCTCAGAAATGAATAAACACAACTAATCTAAAAATAATATTTTCCTTCAGAACCCATTAAAATTCCTTTCAGAGGTTGCCAACCTGCATTATATAAAAAACTATAACCTTTCAGTTCTTTGAATTAACATTTTCTACCAACAAAAGAAAATTAGTAAAATTGTTCCACAATTACCTAATTTATGTAGTACAAAAGAGGTTCGCTTTTTATTTTGTACTGTTTACCAGTAATTTTAATAAAAGTGTTAAAATTTTGTAGATTCATAATACTAGCAGCAGTGGCTTGCAGAGGATTTCAAATTTTGTAAATCCAAAGAAATAAGCGCAGTTATATTATTTGAAAATAAGTTCAATTATTTTTTCTAGAAAACTGGTGTCTAATAGTATCATAAAATTTGTGAATACATTTTCTTGCTTTGTTCTTGTTAAAAATCTCGTAACATAGCCAGTTACCCCGCCAGGTTTTTTTAAAGCCTATTTAAAAAACCAAAAAAAACTCACTCGCAAAAAATCCTTAAAAAAAATATTCAGTACATAAACATAAATAAACTGATTATATGATATACAGAATATAACATGCAAGCTAACACCGGCCAACAAGACTATACGAGTCAGTTGATATACTTCGCAAAAGAAAACTGAAAAAAATGTAACCGTATTAATATTTTAGTATTTTGTTTTAAAATAAATAAATAATTAATTTTTAGAATAATGTGGACTACTAATATCTACAATAATTCAAAATAAATATTCATATCTTTAGACATTTCTAATAAAACCAGGTTTTTTTAAAAAACTCCCAAGTGGGTTGTATTTTTTGTGAAAATACTGGGTTTTTCTCAACCCTGAGTTACGTACACATTTCTTAATAAGTTAAAAATAAATATAAAGCTTATTGATACATTGTTAAAACAAAATTGGATTAATTAAATAAATTTGTGTGCTATTTGTTTACATTTAATTATTTGATTCGAGTAATGATACCAGATGTGCGTTGTTGCAATTGTCAAATAGTATGTCACTAAATAGAATATTTTAAGACTCCAATATTGTCTTCTATGTGGTTTTTGATTTTTTATATGGTTATTTGGTTGAATGACAAAAAAAGTTCTATTCAAAATTATCACAACGTGCTCTAAGCTCTATATGAAAAATTAAAGTTGACTTTAAAACGGTACCTATTCGATAAAAAAATTGAGAATCCCAGTAAATTCATAATAAAGAACGTATTTGAAAACAGTGCACACCAAAATTAGTCCTTTAATTTTAAAAGTTATAAGCAATTATTAAAAACAATAAAAATTTAAATTTTATATCTCGTAACCTATGCAATTTTCTAGGTAAACAAAGACATGGTCAAAATGGTCCCTTAATGCGGCAACTTTGGTCTAATTTAGCCAAGCTCGTATCTTTTACCGTTCTTGAGATCCCCATGCTTATCAAGTTATTAGGGACACCTGTATAGAAAAGATGAAATGAAATAATATTTACAAGAACTGAGGAGTATCCTTGCTAGAGATTAGTACTGCATTTATATCAAATAGCTACAATATTTTCCCTACTAGCACGTTTTTAATATCCAATACAGGCGCAAATTTTATTACATAAGTGTAATTAGAAATAAAAATATTGTGTCCTTGTAAAATACCATAAAGTATTCCATTAAAAAAATTAAATACATATAATTATAATTTATATACAAAAAAACTATTTGCATACAGTAAAAATTATAATAAACTTATTTTAATTACTTATGAATACATAAAAAGTAATTACAAGTAATAAAATTTCCAGGAATTACAGCCTACGGCTCCAATAACGAAATAACATTAAACAGGTTTTATACCTAATTAATTATACTCCCGGCAAAAAATCCGGGAAATAAATTCCAAGATTATTCTGGATACAAATGTGCGACAATTTCTCATGTGGTGGTCTTTTGAAAAATAAAGTTTATTTGTGTATATATAGAGAATAATTCCACATACAAGTCAGTTAGACTGATGGCGTTCATCTCGGCTAAAGCAAGACAAATGGGACTCAGTCTTATCTTCATTTGAATACATTACGCTAAGATATCCACATCGCGCAAAAATGTAATTGTTTGAGAAAAAGCAAATTATGGAAATTTGTAAGCGACAGACTAGCATGTTTGTTAGAATTTATACAAAGATTAATTGCCTTTTAAAATTTTTATAACGATATTAAAAGCGATATAAATTAGGTTAAGAAATAAAATTTTACTACAAGATTTTACTACGCACGCAAACTAAATTTAAATTTATTTTATCTATAAAACAAACATTAATGTTATAATGTTTTTCAGTATGTTCTAGTAACTCTATCATATATATTTAATACATGTTAAACTTGTTTATATATTGCTCAATTAATTGAACAAGAAATTGCTCAATACGATTTATGCAGAAAATTTAAAAAACAAATAAATATAAATTTTAAATAGAAATATATCTATCGTGTTATTACCTATTGCTGGGTGTGGCAATCTGCTTTATTATATGGTGCATTCTTTTTATACAACACATCACATCACATCAGTTAATTCACTTATAGTGACCATTCTTTTTGTTACAAATCAACTATAAGGAGGAGAGAAGATTTCTTTCCTCTTTAAGAACACTACCACACGTCCCAAAAAATGGGCTTACATCAATAAGGTTATAATTATAGTTTAAAATAATAATACTTTAATTGTTTTATTCCATAATTATTTGTATATTAAGTATAATTTTTATTACCCGTATGAGATTATTCTAGGAGGCGATAGTCGAGGAGAATAACCATGTGAGTAATAAAAAATACTTAAGTCCTTAGAAATACATTATATTTCTTCCGAAATCGTTAAATTATTAATTAAAAATATAAACAAATAGCATTATGTGTTCGTAAAACGTCAGGTAGCTATTGAGACGGGAAGGCTGTGATAACAAACGTACTGTTAAAGTGTCAAATATTTCTTTATAATTTTCATTTATGTTTACACCTGCTTAGACGTAGTCAGCACGAAATCAGATAAATTATTATCAAAGGTAAATAATAAATAAATTCACCAATAATAATATAGAATGATACGTTTGTTATTTTAGGTTGTTCTAAAATAAACTGCAAAAATATAATACTATTAAAATATAGGTTAATTCGGTTTGGCAGATGAGTCCGTAAAGTTAAATTTTGACATAGGAGTCTGCAAAGTTTTACTTTAGCTGCTACTTTGGCTAACTTCGCAGAGTGATATCGTGTACTTTAGTATTAATTTCGAAAAAAAGAATTTTAATCCATATTTCAACTTCTTTGGTGAGTGTAGTAACATATACTTTTCGAAATAGTATATTTTAGACTCATATTTATTTTGTATTATGTTTTATTTCGCTGATGATTCGAAACGTCCAAATATGTATTAGTTAATAGTTATATTATTGAAGTATTTTAAAGTGAGTTTAAATTCTAAAAAATAAAGATATAACCTGACGAATAGTTACATTGACAGTTACTACAAGCTCAGTAAAAAACTGTTTTTTTAAACAATATTGGTAAACAAGTAAATAAGTCTAATAGTATAATAAATTTAAAGTACGACAAAATAAAATAGTAGATCACATGCAGCAATATTTCACCTCTGAACTACTTATTTAACGGAAAATAAACCGTTTATATAATTCAGTTATTTTCTTAACTTTCACATATTTAGAAAATAAATCTTATATAATATATAAATTATCGTTTATAGCAAATAAATCACCTTTACGAGAAATATAAATTGTTTTTCTTATTTACATACCGTACACATGATGGCCTTCACGTAAATGTATTAATTTCTACAACAAATATAAAATTACAATAACACTTCCAAGGCACACTAACATATTAAATACTTCATATTTTCATTTGTTATGTACATAAATATTTGATTTGTGTTTAGGCTTAATATACTCTGGCATCCGGAAATGTTAGAATTGTTTATTAAATATTTAAATAGGTTATCTTTTAACTTGTTAATTACTTTTAAAAGTAAGGACATATTTTTCAATATTTATTTGTCTTGTAAATTATTGACAGTTTTGTTTAATAAATACCTATATTTATTAGTGTCAAAATTGAATGAAAATAATAATAAATTTTTGTTTAACTCACCACTGGTTTCAATTGATGACAGCTGAAACACCGATGGATAACCTAAAACAACAGAAAAAATATAAACAGTCATGTTTTTGCACATTTTTTGTGATTTATGTAAATTTGTAACAAATAAATGAATTCATGAATAATAATTTATTTATACACCAAAACATTTGTTTATGCACAAAAAAATATAGAACTATATAATAATTACACGTAAATGAAACAACAAGTTTTTTATAATAAATTTCACAATATGAGTACTAAACAATGAACAATATATTCTAATCTAAAATCGTTCGTTATTATTCTTCACACGCATCACAAGGACATTTGTTTTTGAGTGTTACCAACTGTATGTAAGAAATTTTTTTAACGTATATAAATGGCACGCTTTTTAAATTATATTACAATATTTTATCTTTTGCTTTATATAGGGTGTATCATTTAAAAAGAAAAACCACATCCTTCTAACTCTTTTATTAGAAGGAATAGAAATATTTTCTATATACAATATTATATAACTTTTATCTACAACTATTGAAATATGGGTACATTATACGTGTGATACTACATATAATATACTACTCATATTACACAAGTGTAATATGAAATGTCATGATACACGCTACACTTTTCTGTAATAAATAGGGCATATAATTTAACACATAATATTTTATTAAACTGTTAATTTATTAATAACATATTTTTTATTATAAATATCAATATATATGTTTATAAAAGTATAATAAATACAATTTGAAAAGTGATTTTGACATTTAAGTGCTACTGTGGCGCCATCTGTTAAGCTATATATGAACTACCCACACCTAACTGAATATTTAACAAATAATATCAGATTTGTTATATGCCTGATAGTTGTAGATAAAGTATAGTATTTGACTCGCATAATATGGCTACATTACACTCAGATGATTAAAAATACTCGCTACCGCTCGTATTTTTAATTACATCATCGTGTAATATAGCCTACATATTATGCTTGTTAAATAATATACTATTATATAGGTAAATAACATTTTCTATTCCTTATAATAAAAAAGATAAGGGGGAGTTTATGTTCGTTGGTACACCCTGTATATAATTTTATATTTATGTAATATTGGTATATTGGTTAAGAAAAATAATCTAAATTCAACTTAAATAATAATAAAATACAGACAATAAGAATTATTATTAGAGATACTTCACTAAACTGGCACATAGAAATTTTCTGTTATTTTCATGGTTGTCTGATTTTTAACGAAATGTTACATTTTATATTTAATAATTTTAAGCGTTGCAAGATCTCATGACAGTCTTTTTAAATTTGTTTTAATGTGAAACATCGGATTTACCGTATGCAGGGTTGCGGATTTGGTTATATCATAAAAAGTTAATGGACATAAATGTACCTAGTTTTATCCACGTTGTATTAGAATATATTAGAATAAAATATTAAAATCACTATAGCTTTGAACTATGGCACATATGCTCACATCCGAATTAGCACTATTTCAGAAATGTCAAATTTCGAGATGTCAGTTCTTGACATTAAATATAATTATCTCTCTACTACTCTATACTTAAATGTAATTCACGACATAATTCAGAATTTCGTAATTGAGAGTTGACAATTGACAATTGAAATAGTGATAATTGTATAACCCACCCTTAAATCTTTGCTCTCTTTTTTTAATACATGTATATACATAGGTAAGAGAAATCTATGGTCGTGCTAAAATCATATATCGAGATTTTAAGGTTTCGAGGTCTTATCAATGCGAATTTAACATATTAACTGTTAATCCCCAAATTTACGAAGCAATCAGCTTGATGATGATAAAGCCATCAATTTCGCGTATGATAGAGTTTAATTTTGTTTGATGGTTCTCCATGTGCATTTTGTTTATGCTTCACATTTGCAACAAATCACTGCATTCTGCTTTCCACTCGTGACTGTTGTTTTCTCTACTTTCTCCACTGCATCGCATTGCATACCCACTGCAGGCTGCAAGGACTCCCACATAACTCAGCCTCGTTAGCCGGGCTATAGGAAGTAACTATTACACGCTATTTATTAGTCTCCGTCGCAAAAATGCACATTGAAGAATGTGTGTCTCCGATACACATCAAAAACTAGTCAATCCGTTTGTTCGATGACTTGCTCTAGATGAAGTGATCAATGACAAAAGCAATCGCAACTACCCTTCATTTTAGTAACATATGTAGTTTGTCGTATAATTTAGTAAAATGAGTCCATTATAACCTCGCAACATGTAACACTCTAAGAGGATTAAACAAAATTTACGCCTGTAAAAATGTCATATTTTTCAGGGTTGTAAAAATTATTATTTATAATTTGTTTTCTCGAAACGAAAATTATTGCGTATTATCATAAAAAAATATATGTATTAAGTAATAATAACACAAAAATACATTTAAATTAAAATATATTACTAACAATTTTATTAAAATAAGTCAGGATAAATCTGTTGGTAACGGTGATATTTTAATATTTAATTATTATTATTATTGAAAACTAACAGTTAAAATATTTCTTATTTATTTTTTAATTGTTAATACTAAAAGTCAAAAGAAGGCGAAAAAAGAAAAAACACCAAAGTGAAAGTTTTATAATAAAATAATATAATGTGTTATTAAAAGTAAAAGTGATACTTTGTGATACGAGCCTCGAAGTTTGCAGGACGAGCAAAGCGAGTCGGACAATTGTATACGAGGTACTCAAAGACACTTTTACTCTGAATAACACATTCTATTGTTTTCTTCAAACCTAGATATACTACTTGACGTTTAATTTGTAGGCTATCAATTTAAATTTGTCCGTTGTTGCCAGTTTTATAGGGTTCTCCTGTACAAGTTATTTATTATTTGCTGATTCTAAGTAGTTCCTATAAATGCATATTAATTTTAATTTTACTCCGGCGGCGTAAAAGCAAAAAAATTCTACTCCGGTGGCGTAGAAATTAAAATTCCACCTTGTGAATTACATCACAAAAGTTGTCACTTTTATGAAGTTTGTACAAAAAAGATTTTATTTTTTAAAATTTTATTAGAATGCAATAAATTCATGTTTGAAAAATTTGTAGTTATTATACCTGCGAATCAATAAATTTCATATGTTTTTCTTTTTTTTTTTTAATTGATTAGCTATTGGTAGATGATGTATCGGGATTCTAATATTGAATTAGTTAATACAATGTTTAATTATGCATCAAAATTTGTCTAATAAAAACCGTCTTTACGTAGAGCGATTTCTACATGGGCGATGGAGCTATACCTCAATAATTCACTAAATTAATAATACTGGTGATCTGTGATGTCATCAAGGGCGCCATGGAAATCCTGGTTATTTATTAGAACTACAACTAATAAGTAAACAAATTAAAAACAAAAGAAATTTGTTAGTTAATTAGTTAGAGTTGATTACAATTTTTTCTAAGATTAATTTATCAGCTCTTTACAAAAACTAAAAAAATATATAAAAATATCTCTTTTATTATAACAATGTTACTAAAGCGTTTTAATATATTTCGACGTATACTGATTAATAATTAAATAAGAAGACGGTAAATATCCTATGTATAGTATATTTATACTTTTATACCGAGCGAGATTAGTGAGTTAAAATGATTCAACTATACCTTAGAATACGGTATACCTCTACATTTACTGATTACCCTAAATGTAGGGTAAAAATAAAAATACGCTGAATCCGTTATCAAGATAGATAACGGATTCAGCGTATTTGTATAATTAGTTGGAAGGAGCTCCAAGTTATAATTTCCCAGCTTTTCAATTTAAGACATGCATCTATTGATTGAAGCTGACGTCATTCCTCTAAGTGTTGTTACACGAGTCGCATTAATACATTTAGACTTTCTAACCCAATTAGCAAACTACTACATGCAGTAGGTGGTGTGTGCTGTATGCTGGATGTGTCATCGCATGTAGTTCAACTGTTCGACTCAGTTGGCTGGCTTGATCCTGGAATTGGTTCATGGGAATCCGCTTAAATCTAATGTACTATAAGGGAGGGATTATGAAATGTTATATGGGATAAAAAACGCCACATTTCAATGGGGAAGTTTAGCGTGGTTGAAACTTGAAGTTACATGTGAAATATGTTTTAGTCGTAAGTATATGAATAATTATAACTTAAAATGTAATTGAAACTTAAAATTATATTGCCAATTATTTATAATTAATGATTTATCTTCGAGCCACACTGAAGTCACAAGAAAATTATGCGCTTGCGCAGAAGGCATGGTGATACCTGACTTTTTGAACGTAGGTCGTATTTTGAAGCATTATTCCACATGCTTCTCTGTTGCCATGGAAACCCAGCGCGCGCTGGTTAAGATAGACGATACGTTCTCCGCGAGCCACACTGACGTCATTTTTGTATAAAATTTCATTTTTTGAGAAATCTAGGCATCTTTGGATGAAATGAAATGTAGAATATCACAATTAAAAAAATACGCTAAACTTCCCCATTTTCAATCATTAAATTAGCAGTTTTTATTAAATTATTTTATCGGTTGGAAGTCTAAGATTAAACTATAAAAAACTCAAAGGCAACAAGTAAGGTAATCAAAAATAAGAAATGTTATATATACTTTGTCTCACGAAAACTCAACGGATCGTCATAAAACGCTTATACAGTCCTTACGTTCTCAAAGAAACTTTACTTTGCATACTAATACAAATAGGCACAGTATTACTGTTATGCACAGAGTTAAACTCTGTCCAAAAATAATATTATAAAGTAAAATATCTAAGGACTCATGAAATAAAATTCAAATCATATATTTACAATAATATTAAGGTATTTTTTTGTAATAATGTTTCGCACATTAGGATAAAATTTTGATGCTGTATTAATAATGGTCTTCTCAACCTGAGTACATACACATATATTTTTTTCACGTCTGGTATTTAAATACGAATCCAACTTAAATATTTTTATATATAATAAAAACAAAATTAAAAAACTATATAATAATAAAGGTTTTGATATGAATATTTAGTTGTTTATTAATATTAACAGAAATAAAGCAGGCTATATGAATTACTTATTTAATTAATTATTAAAATAACCTATTCAAAATTTATGAGCCACTTCGAATTGAAAAAAACGAATATAGAATTCGATCTAATCTATAGTTACGGGAACTCTATCACGAACCTAACACAGTTACTAGCTGCAAGTTGGGAAGATGCTGACATGTGGCGGATGAATGAAGCTGGAATACCACAAGTAAAGAGATCAAAAGCGAGACTAAAAGACACCGTGAGAATCAATCTAAGAAATTGGAGACAAGTAGAACCAAATCGAACTATTAGGAGACAGAAGATAGGGGAAGCAAAACTATCCTAGGTTTGTAAGGATAATAATAAGAAGAAGATTCAATATTTAGATTTGGAAGCTTCAGTTTCTTTAAACAGTGACTGTTTGCATTATTGATCTAGGTTAATAATAATTTATTATCTATCGAGGTTATCATGGTTTCCAAGAAAAAGGGTAGTGAAAATCATTTTCTCATGTCAAATAAAAGTAGTAGTAAAAAAATTATTATAGGTTTGTTCCAACTAGATATTCCTGATGGTTTATGATTAATTCATAAATCAGTTCATATACCCTGATTTTCGCATACGCGAACTATGGATTGTTCCGGACCATGTTTTTGTTAGAACGAATTTCGAACTGATTCTGAACTGTCATTGTCATTACATAACTGTCAATTGTGTTAGGTTAGTTTTACTTTTACCTGAAAATAAATCTAGAAATATGGATATAAGATATATAAAAAATTCATTAACTCCTCATTTTTAAAATGAAATACAATGTTGTCAACATTATGTTGAGGTTAATTATATTAAATTGTCAGAAGTTCTAGTTCGTGATCGGCTAGACATTTTAGGACCAGCCTACTAACAGTAAGAGTTTGGATTTGAAGTTAGTTAGAACGATTTTTTCCAAATTGCGCAAGTGTCGTACAATTCCGAACTGATTTGGAGCTTAGTTGGAACAAATCTTATGTAACGCTCAATATTTATAAATTAATAATTACATTTACAACAGTTAGTCGCTGCAATTTCACCCAGCTTTAAAACAATATAACATTTAATTTAAGATTAGGTTAGATACAAGTAATATGTATGAATTCTAGTGTTTATGTTTACTTGCATGAGAAGAAATAAATACGAATATAAGTCATGATGATGTATTTATATCGTACTTACTGACAACAACAGTAGAAATCTTATACATGGTGAATGCTGACATATGTTAATACAGCCGCTGAGTGCAACATATATGGAGAAAATATCTGAATGATGATGTAGTGTGATAATGTATACATAAATGTAATCTATTTATGGTGATATGGTCTTCATTATTCCACCATAATGAACGCGTAACAATGACAACCAAAGACATTAAAATATACAATTATTGTGTATTAGAGGGAAATATGAAATTCAAATAGGGTTTTATGTTTCATGCAGTATTATTCTAAACTTAATTATTCAGCATTAATATTATCAGTTCATTATTTCGTATGCATTTGTTTGTTGTGTTCCGGGCTTGGCAAAAACCCGCCTATTATGAAATAATTGCAAGAATATAAAATTTAAATTGGCAATTAAATTAATTGAATTTTGCATAAGCCTATTAAAGTATTTATTTCGTCTGCAAATATATTATAGATTTATTGATTAAAATCCTATTAAAACGTATTTGTAATATCTTTATATATTCCAGTTTAATACGCGTCGATGGGTTTGTATGAATTATAATTTTCATATTTACAATGCCGTGTATATTGCATGCTATGGCAGTTTTATAACCTGACCTAACCTTTATATGTTTTCAGTTGTAAAACATTTTATTATAAAATGTGTATCTTCATATTAGATGCTTCGTATGGGCCATATAACAGTTTTATATCATCGTAAAACATACATCTAAATATCTATTTTATGGAAATTTACAATTAGTATAATACGTTATACATTTTACTTTATCTTGTCCATCCTATTTCCAATTTTATTTCGGCTATTTATTTTCCAGCGCGCTTCCAATGTTTTTCTCATATTATACACAATTTACGACAAACTTGAGATAGGGAGCAATTTTCTTAATCGTATTTTATTCAAATTTCACTCTAAATATATTAACTTTTATTAAAATTATTAACTATAAATTTCTTTCTTTGAAAGAAACCTAGAGAATAATAAAATAAGAATTAACGAATTCGTAAAAGAATTTAAATGTCAAATTTGAAGTTATTTTTTAGTTAGAATTGATAAAGTTAAAAAATATCTGTAATTATATTAAAATTCAGTTGTCAAGTAAATTTTTCTAAGTAAAAATTTGAGTTTTATAAATTTGAGATAAGAATTTTGAATCATTTTACCTCAAGTGTGTTAAAATCAATTTTTTATTATCTACATGTTTTCATTTTTAATTGTAATTTTACAATGCACAAAATGCCATATTCGTTCGTTGTTTTCAGTTTGTGACTACTGCAAATTGTCAGTTCTCGCGGTGTTATCTGAAGTTGACAACAGCAACAGTAGAAACCAGTAAAAAAAATGAAAAGAGAACAGTCTGTTCAAGATTTAATTACCTTTCCTCAATATATAAATGTATTGTGGTACAATATTCCTAAATGAAACAGGACCACAAGTAGGTACCGCCATGTAATTATTTCGTGACAAGTTTCACTTGCATTTTAGTGTTATATATTTCTGTCCTCAGAAAGGAAACTACAGCTTACAGTAAGTTCGGACACTCGAACACAGCGGCATTGTTATTTGAATAAAAATTGACCAAGCTGGGATTTGAACTCCAGATTTCAAACATCTTTCAATAAGGTTCTGCACATCTGTCGAAATACTACCATTTTGCAGAAGAATATTAAAATATAAAAAAATTAGTGAGTATTAGTGAAAATATTTCTTTTAAATATTATTTCATTCGGTAGCTATAAGAGATTAAATTTTGTGGCGATGTCTTGTCATGTCACCTGTCTTTAGAAATTTCCTTGGTTGCCTGATTTTAAACAAGACAATCGCGGGTAGTGTCAAATGTTACTGCATGTTCTTGTTTTTGATTTGAAAAATAAATTTTATTTATGCCTAATAATATTTTTTTCATTTATACACATACAAATTTGTATATAAACATAGTTTAGCTATTCAAATATGAAAATTACCAATATCCTGTACAATTAACAGTTTGTTCATTACTGGCGAAGACAGATGACGTCAGAGACTAAAATTTTTAATTTAAAAATTGATATCTTGCTTTCAACGACATATTTTTAGTCGCGTTTTCACTACTAAGCTTATTTCACTCTGTTTTTTCAGAATTTTTTTTAAATAGTTCAGGATGCCATTCGAGTCGGAGCGCGATAACCGAGTGAAGAAACGCTGCCCGTAGATGTAATAAATAATTAGTGTAGTATATCATAATCCAGCTTCTATGAAAATTGGAAAAGATAACCAGTTGCTTTTATAATAATTACTAAAACATGTTTGGTTAAATACCCGTATGAATGATAATTTCCAGCAGGTTTTGTCTTGTGGAAACAGGTTCGGTTTACGAATTCATGCGCTTTCCCTCCATGATCTTTATCCCTGTCGGGTTTCCGGGTAATCGCTGGTGTTTACCTCAGGCAGCGGGCGTCGTGACGTGTAGCGTCACCTCGGCGTCTGGCGGCGTCGGCTTGGGACCGACGCAGGTCAACGCTCAAGGCTCAAGGCCTGACCTGACCCTAGTCTGGCTCGGGCATCACTGACCTTATTCCACCGCACCCACGTTCAAGGACACCATGCCAAGCGTGACCAATCTGGACAGCATGTGGGGAAATCTAACAAATCTTCACGAGTATGCGTAGAATATCTTATAGTATATTTGCAGCACATTTCTTTCCTTTATATCTCACACCTGATATTATATACCGTTGTGACGGTGGTATTATTAAACAAGTAATATAATGTATAATTCAATTTTAAGCTAAAAAAATGTTTGTATTTTTACAATAAAATCTGTTGATTTCGTCACCTAAGCAATACTCCAACTTCTAAAGCATTTATTAAAAAACTGTATTTTTATTTATTTATTTTCGTTCTATTGCAGCGTTCGCACACTAAAGACTCATCTGGAAATATGACGTTCCCAGGTTCTCACACATGATATGTAAATAACTAGGAACTATAAACAGAAGAAAACTAGTATTTCCCTTGAAGAGTTGGTTTTTAAATATTGAGTTTTAATATCTCTTCTAGATTAATATTAACAAAATATATTCGCCTGTTGTTATTATGTTTTTCTTTCATATTTTCATTTTGATTTTTACAGTACTAATAATCTATCTTTTTCAAAAACTATAGGTAAAGGATAACGACGAATAAATGTCATTATAATTCAAGAAATCTATAGAAAATTGAAATTTCTTTAAATATGAAAAAAAAAATAGATGAAAGTGTTTCATTCTGAAAATGTTTAAAATTATAACCAAAATTTAACTACACTATACTCAACCACATGTACACATATATATCTACAGACGTAATTGCAAAAATTTTGAATTCGGATTGTACAGATCTTGAGATATAAATTATTAAAAAGAAGTAAAATAAAAAAATGGTGAAAGTAGCCTTTGTGTTATAACGAGCTGGACTAGCAATGATTATTGGCAGGCTTATTTCTTCATTAAAATGTTAAGTAAAATAAAAGACCATTATCGTTATATACTGAAATAGGCCGTTTTTTCTAGAAAAGTTGTACCGTGGGTATTAAAGAATTTCTGAAGCTAATGATTATTTTTACAATGTGATTAGATTTGGATTCCTAGCCTAGATAATAGTTTAATAAAATTATATTTCTTTTTACGAAAGTTTTAAAAACAATCTGATTTGAGATCTTGGTTCGTCTACGAATTATTGTACCACAGGAAGATTTTGTAAAGCGAGTAATTATTGTTTGAAATATTATTTTGCAGTGTAATATGATTTGGATTCCTATTTCCTAGAAGCCTAAATAGAAGTTTAAAACAATAATGGTTTACTTACGGAATAAAATTTTGAAAACAATCTGATTTGAGATCCTGTTTCGTCTAGGAATATTGTACTATAGGAAGATTTTATGGACTAATGCTTATTGTCGGAAATATTATTTTGCAAACAATGTGATGTGATTTGGGTTTCCGTAGAGCCTAGATAAAAGTTTAATAAAGCGGTGGATAGTATCCAGATGAATCTGGAAAGAAGTCGTTGATGGATGAGCGCAGGATAACGAGACAAAGCATCATCGACGTGTAATTATCCTGGATATCATGTTACATTTCCAGATCCTCTTCATCACTACTCCTTAATGACGTATTTATTTTCTGATTACACAGGATTGAAATTCTTGAAATATCGGCCAGTTCTCCGAATTCAAAATGAGATATTGATTTCTATAACGTGTTTATAATTCATAAATTCTTTTCGTGTAATTTTCTGATTGCTATCTGCGATAATGTAAACTTTTCGTTATGCTGTGTTTATTTTTACTGATGGTGTTTGACTTATTTTAATTTATTGCAGTCTTATAAATTATTAAAACCGGGAATTTAAATATAGTTTAGAAGTTTTCCTATCGCAGAAATGCAATTTCCTTTTGACATTAAAATCGGGAAGTTTGGAATTTTCTTTACCTTTCGCGAATTATTTATATTTCTAACAAGAAGTGCAGTTATTTACTTCAGCTGATAAGTTTATTTCATTTCATATCCTGACGTATACTTTACATAAATATATAGCAATCGTATTAAAAACATAATCAAATTTTTCTTCAACTTATTCAACATTACTTTTTCCCTCTATTTGTATTATAACTATATAGGAGTGGGGGAGAGATGGACCGGTATGTGAGATTAGACTCCATTAGAGTGATATCTCTCATTGGGAATGAAAATTTTGTTTCTTAGAGACATTGTATGTAGCCGCTTGAAAATTATTGCAGTCAACATTTACTTAAAAATATGCCTAGAAATTTTTGTACCTTATATATACTATTAGTTAAATACTACTTCTGCAGGTTCAAAATAATTATTTATACACATAGGTACTTTATAAACAAGTGCATAAAAATTAACGTAACCTAAAAATGTGGTTCTATCTGTACACAGTCATAAGTAATTTAGTGGTCCATGTAACCTCTGTTCTGAGGATAGATGAACCACATTAAGCTGAGGAGCGATGGACCAGAAGATTTTTATTGTTAAAATATACAATAAACAGTAAAAATCATTGTCACATAGACAGAAAGACGATCTAGTCTATTCCACGAGTTCTGTAGTATTGTTGTTAAATTGGTTAATCAGAGGGTGATGGTAATGAAGAAACTGAAGATTATGAAAACAAACCTACGATATGCAAGAAAAATCATTATAAAAAAACGATAAAGAAGGATGATTGGATAAAATGTGTAATTTGTGGTCACTGTTAGCACGACGAGTGTACCACATAATTGTTTTCCTTATTCTTACAAGTAAGCCAAGAATATAGGTATGTTGTGATAAATAAATTTTATTTTAGAATATTATTTAATATAATAGAGCAATAATTATTATTTAAAAATATGGTCCATCTCACCATCTACCCTATTTCATCTGTAGGTACCAGATGTGTGAATGACCTGTAATATTTTTTAATTTTTCTTGACGGTAAATTAATAATTTCTCTTACTAGGTAACTTAGATTTAAAAAATGTGGTAAAAAATTAAAAATGTGGATGACAGATGTAAAACGGATTCATATTTTTATGTTAAGCTTCATTTTTCAGTAGTGCAAAAAATACAATATGCAACATGGAATTTACATACATATTAACATACTCGAAAATTACTAGGATGTCGGTGTATTCCTCGGCCTATTATAGCTTCTTCAGAATAAAGATTTGTCTATATTCCTTATAATTTAAATAACTATTAACTTTTTGAAAGAACATAAAAATATGTTGCATGTAAATTGAATTATTTTTAGAGAATATCAACAACATTGTAATGACCTGTACCAACACGAATTCCATTTTCTTGATAATTTCTTAATTTACATCCAATGTAAAAATGAGTACGAATAGCGGTGAAACAGAGTAGAGTTGAAGTGAGCATAGAATTATTACATTGTATAAAAACAACATATGCAAGGAGAGGATTGTTTTAATGAATATTAATGCCAGTTATTTATACATACACGACAGCAGACTGATTGTAGCTTATAATCAAGATATTGCTTTAACCTTGCTCGAATAATTACGGCGTACAAATATAGATCTAGATCTCTGTGTAAAAATTAGTTTTGTTTTAAGCTCAAGGATAAAAAAAGTTGGGAAACAAACTCTGCCAGTGATTTCCTTATGTAATTACATATCATCGTATTTATTAGCTTACATTCCATTATATGATAATATTTAGCTAAGGGATGATTTAAAATATTCCTGCGACTAGGTAGTAAGTCGCCTGTGTGGAACAGTAGTTGCCTTTTTATATAAGCCTAATCTCACCTAACCATCAAAATTACGTTATTCCATCCCGTTTTATGTAATGTTAAATGGTTATTACTCATTTCGGTGTCTCTTCCATTCTATTTCTTATTCTATTATATTCCATCATATTTTACATAATTAATTTATTATGCATGCTTAATACGATCGCCAGTTAATTACAAATGTTTTGTCTTAGCAGCTTTTTGAGTTGCCAACCACCATCATATACATTTCTGCTTAGAAGTAACCAAAATTTTTCAATGGATTTCGCCTAAGGCACATTTGGTGGCTTGTATATTTTGGGAACAAAATTAACGGCATTTGTGTTTTACGAATCTGTTCTCTTTCTCGCCTAATGGCTATGTTGGACCAGAATATTACTTGGTCGTTGGGATGCTGATTTAAAAAAAATGTTAGAATGGAATTACAATTCAATATTGTCTCCCTCAAAATAACACAGTACTAGTGACGGTTCTTCCTACCCGAGTATATGCCATGAGGCAGTGCTGGAACTCGGATACTGGAGTCATCTTCAGCTGCTCGGTTACAGCCGTTTACATAAACGTTTTGGAGTGTCCCAAAATGAGTTTCCTTGAGGTGATTTTTTAATCTCGGCAAGTAATAATAACAATAGTAGCATGAACTCAAGTCAGGCGAATAAGGAGGCTGGGGAGCTACAGGAATATTTTTACTAGCCATTTTTTTTCTTAAACTATTTTTGCGGAGATTTTTTTTTATCCTCAATAAATTAGTCAATAACTGAAGAAACTCCACCGTTCATCTCTTCGCCAATCATTCAGTATTGTCAACCGATTTTCATTAGTTCTTGTACATGAAGGCCCCCCGCTGCGTATTTCATCTTCAATCGACTCTTTTCCTTCTGAAAATGTAGGTCACTTATGTTTTGTAAGTTTTCATTGCATTGTATCTGAAGCAAAACCTGATAGCACACCGTTGTTTGAAATTGACGTTACTTATTTTTAGAACGCACTAGAAAAGTCTGTTTCACGATAAACATCGCTACGGACAACCAAATAACTGTAGCGAATTCAAACTCATATTGGAGGCATATAACATGCTCACCTACCTCCCTACCAAGTCTCGCGTCCCAAGTTTTACCAGTTGCCAGTCTTATTACTTAATTTACATACCTCGTGTAACAGGGAGATGAGAAATAATGAAGATATGATTATGACTTACGATGATGATTTTGAAAATGACGATAATGACTTACACAACACTATGGAACGCGATGGGACGAACTTGGACGAACACACACTATTTTGATTGGGATAAAATTTATTTACATTTTTACAACAAACTAAATTATACTAAAATTATTACAAAGGAGTAAACATTGTATGAACAATCCACCTGATTGTCCATACCGCGATCAGAGCGAAGTGCTCCGATGTACGTGCGTCTTCATGAGACGTAGATACGCGAGTCTCTCTACAAAATCTGTTATGTTATCGAGGGCTGATAAGAAATTATCCCTTTGCCCTCCTTACCAGATCTTGTAAAAACTAATCTTCAAAAATACAGTTCTCACGCATTCAGAATGACAGTGAAGCGATAAATTTTGAACTTTATTACCAAAAACTAACACATGTCGATTCTGAATGCAAGAGATCAAATTTCCTTACGCTTAGGTTTTCACTAACATATGGAAAACATTCCATACTGTTACACTCGTATACAGAAATAATTAGTAAAATCAGCGTAAAACGAATTGTTCCATCTATGATTAAGTAATAAGCCTTGATAATAAAGTGATTTATTTAATTATCATGGTTGAAGTGTCTCCATCCTGCCTTACTATTTCCGCATTGTACTCGTGCCATTTTTCCTGGTTGTAAATTAGATTACGAGGTAAATTAGGTTAAAAATAGGTCGTTTCATGTTTGATTAGTTCTTCCCGAGTAGATATAAGTTGGTGTGTGTACCGGAGGCCAATGGCGTTTCCGCCCGAGCGGCCCGGAGTCCGGGTGGACAAAGCGGCAAAGGAAACATGCAGCGCGCTGTTCCGCCGCGTTACGCGCGTTACCCACACTTCATCGCTGTCAACTGACACGCCACGCCACACTTCCTCATCTCTCACTAAATATCCCTCACTCATAACCTACCACTCTGTTCTACGTCATACGCGCTTTTCTTTTGCTCTTACCCGGTTACTTTACTAAATACATACAGGGTGGCCCAGCGAAAATTATCAGCGCAGTTTTTGGCCACTTAACATCAATTTTGCAAAAATCGCTCGAACACGTCATTTTTAGTATAAAGGGGGACACCTAAATGGATTATTACCAATGGCATAACTTCAACCCTAAAATGGGTGTGGACTGCACCTCAAAAATTTTAAATGGAAAAGGGTGTCAAACATGACACAGTTCGAAAGGCCTTTCAATTCTCTTTTCAACAGTTTTTTTTATTTTTCAAATCCGATCATTAATTTTCAGAGGTTTTTCAATATTCCGGTATTATCCGTTTCATTTACAATTAATTACGTAGATTACACATTTCTGTTATTCATATTTTATATTAACAAAATTGTTTTATTAAACAATAAAATTTTATAAAACATATAAAAGGTAGTTTGGATGGCAAAACGAATAATCTGAACTTAGGGTATGATTGTGTTAATTGCCTTGACATTTCGGTAGTAATAAATGTTAAGTGACGAGAGTAAGATTCGTACAAAGTAAATGTATGTGCGATGCAATATAAAGTAATAGGATTTTTACTACCGCCTGGTTCCCATAGCGCGCTGAAATTGTAGGTAATCACTCGGCCTAATCAATAATATTTTCTACGATGCCATAAATTAACAGCCTCAACTTGTGCTGCAAATTGGGTCAGAAAATTAATATCCTCTTGCTGTAATGACAGTAGCGGGCCCAATTACATAAAAATGTCGGAATAAAATACGGTACGTACTTAAAATAATTACTGTTATTAATAAGCAATTTGAAAATGAGATATAATTTATTTCCATTTTATTTCCACAATTAAGTTTATAGTTGCGAGTAGTAAATCCCACAATTAAAGGCGATGAAGAAGGGTAATCGTCCGCTAATGAATTATTTGCTCCAAAAGGAAAAGCCATTTGCACAAACAACTCGAACAAAATTTTTCCTGGTTTTTTTTTTCAATTTATAATAAAATTGTATACCACTGAAAAAAAGGAAATATTTTTATCTTTGTACCATGTAATCTTTTATATATTACTTCAACAAATAATAACTAATAATATAAAATTAGATGTGACCAGCACATAACTTCTCGCCTGCCTCTTTACACTTTTTATTAATAAAAATTATTAGTATTTACAGTATTAGTACAATACCAGAGTTTTCTATAATTAATAATAATTTCACTGTCAATTATATAATAATAGGTATACAGATTAATCGCAATTGTAACAAAACAGAATCATTAATTACTTGTAACAGTTAAATGGTGCTATGTAGAAACAAATTTGAACTAAAAAAATTTAACAAATGACATAATATTAAATTGTTATTTACAAAAATTGTCATATATTCATAATTTATTAAGATATTTCAGGAAAACACCTCAGATCTTAACACCAAAATCTAATCAGATTTAACCTACGGTTTGAGAATATTATATCTTTTTTTATTCACTTGTATTCTAGTAATAGTTATAACAACATCCATTGACACATTCATCCATTCACACACACGGACAGACAATCGTAAAATTATTAAAATCGTGTACTAAAGGTTTCAAAATATGCTTATCCATTAAAACATCACTATCCGATTTTTAGCATGATTCCAATACTCTTCCTGAGTGGCGATAGGTAATAATAATAATAATCAAGTTTTAAGTGGATTTTTTTAAATTTCAATTCAATATGAATTAATAATATTATTAAATAAAATATAGATATATTGAATTCAAACCTTTCTAAACTTTTTATCTGGAATGAAAATGAATTACGTATTGAATATTTGATATGTGTACAATATTTTGAAAATGTGTTATATTTAAATATATACATAAAAAAAAGTTGATCCTGTCAAATTTTCTTCAAACATTTTTAACCAATTAAAAAAATTAATAAAATCACAGCAACATCCTCTTGGTTACATTTCGTTGTTATAGACATTTTTAACTCGAGCTATGAATTTAATCAGTATAATTTACTCATAATATTTGCGAAGTCAATGTTAAATTTTGCTGATAAATTTATGGCTCTTATTATATTATTTATACAAATATGACATTCCTAGTTGTTACTTACTTTCAATTTTCTTTGAGCAATTAAGTTTATAATGTAGTACTAGTAAACCGTGAATGAAAGGCGGTAAAGAAGCATAATCGCTGCGGAATGAATAAATATGATTTGATGAGCCGCGGAGGACGGCGTGGTGTATTCCCGCGAGGAACGTGAGATCCTGCCATGTTTATTAAAAGCGCACGCGCTGTTTACACGCTGAATGATTGAGTATGGATTACTTAATTATTTAACCCCTTCTGCTCCGTTCTCTCCAATACAACGTTTAGTGCTGATACAAACTTACTTATAGATATAAATATATTACCCGTCTTCTTTCATCTATTTATCATATCAAAAACATACTTGTAATTCTATCTAAAACGTCTAGACCAGGATTAAATCAATTTCATTTTAAATAACATATCATCAAATTATATTTATTTTAATAATATTTTAAATTAATTTACTTTTTTAATAATAAAACGTACCAGACTAGACTAGACGACCCTTTTTTACTGAAAAATGAAAATTCCATCTATTTCTAGACAATTTATTCTTGCATATTAGTGAAATAGGAAGTCAGTCTCTGCAAGGGACCTACAGCTTGCAGTAAGTTTAGAACCACTCGGACACAGCAATATTTAAAGTTAAAGAAACAATGGCAAAACCGAGATTTAAACTTTGATCTCACATTCAGTTCGAGTCAGAACTCGCTAGCAACTGAGGACACCACTGCTTGTTATATACAAATGAAAATAAAAGTATCACTGACTATAAAATTCATTTATTAAGAAACCAAAAAGTATGTCTGATTTTTCTTAGTAACCAAATATTACAGAGCTGTTATTAATAGGTAACCATCGTGAAGGAATATACGAACCCTAGTATATTCTTATATTCACTTAAGGTGCGTTTGGTTATTTTTTTCTAATATATTCAGAACTGTCAATGTCATTTTAAATTCTGTATATTAACGGAGCGTAGAATATGTTCTTTTTTACTTCATACATAGTACAGACTGTCTGAGTGTGTGTACTTAAAGTACACAACCGAAATGACATTGACAGTGATAGCTCCAAACTAATCGAATAATTGAACAAATCTAATTTAAACCACATAAACGGCAAGACAGTACGTATTAAAATAAAAAAATGACTAGTAAACAAATAATTATTTGCACGATTTAACGTTTTGTTTCTTGTGTTACTTTTTAATTTAATTTTTATAGATATACTCGTATAGTATAGTCTACCTATATACAATTCGACAATTGAAAATTCTCGGCATTTTCGTCGAGTTGTCTTTAGGAAACACATGTTGTAAAATCGAGAATTTTCAATCGTTTTATTGTATGATTATTCCAAAGATATCATTTATACTCAAAGAAATATTTCATTTTATAAAAGAAGACAGTTTTTCAGCGATAAAATTTTATAAAACCATAGTAGAATCGTCATGGTGTCATTTTGCTGATATGAAAAATTTTATGTTTGAACTGTTGTCATTAGTGAAACAATTAACGACAACTTGGATCAAAAAATTTTCTTAAACCACTTCAGTTTCGCATTCGTGATCTAAACATCATTTTTGACAATTGTTTGTTTGTTACGCAACAACTATTCGTAAATTTTATCATAAATTCATAGGTTTTTTAAATTAGTTATAATAAAAATAGCAACAATCCATGAATGTATAAATTTGTAAAATAAAATAGTAATTGATGTAAAAACAAGCATAGAGAATGAAGTTAGCAAGAATGAAAAGGCAGGCACTTAGAATTGATTTAGTGTGAAGACACGAGACACGACACAACAGCTCGCAATCTGTGTTAAGCAGGACGGCTCGCGACGCCTGGCTCGCGTGCGGGCGTCCCACAGGCGTCGTCACCTCGGCGGCACGCGCCGAGCAGGAAGTGGCAGGACGCGCACGCTCCTGCAGGACAGCACGCCGCAGGAACAAATTACTCACCGGTTGTTATTATCACCACAGAGGTACACTATGGAAAAACTTTCCCTGTGTGTTGTTTCATTGGTTATTTATTTCAATAAATATATTATAGCATATCATACAACCATAACTGGGTGTGTCAATCTAATTTTCAAGTAACAAAAAGATTTTCCTATTTTTAATTTTATTCACGACAGGGATTATTTATTCTGACACAAAAATCGTGACAGAAATAACAAATTATTCCCTAGATGCATAATATTTCAAAATTCTCTCTAGAGAGTTTTTTATACTCATTTATTCATTGATTACAAATTAAATGTTAAACTATTACAATTTGTGAAGTTAATAACTTTAACAATATATTTACGTTCTTAATATTTTTATCGTTCCATTTCCAAGTAGAAAAATAAAAGTTGCAAAAAAAAATTGATATTTGATGCAATCTGTTTTTTTAAATTTTTACGATTATATTTTGACGTGTTTTTCAACCAATGAAATGTTGCATTACTAGTTACATGTCTGTGTTTTATTCAATTTTGTCATTATTATATTCCCGGAAATAATCCCTTTAGATTTTGTTTTTGTTGAAAAATGTGAATATATTTAGTACCGTTTATGACAAAAAATAATCCAGTTAAATAAAATACGAAATCCTTCGGGCTTATGTGACTTGTGTGGCTTCAAAAAGTTTTCGAAAAATTATTCAAATTATTTTCAATTTGTTTTCACTTCTCTAGTTATTTTATTACAGATTATAAAGGAATTATTTTGTTACAGAATATTAAATATTTGTAATGTAGTAAATGTCAATTTATTTATCTTGCTTGGGTAGTGAAAAAAATAGTTTATATTTCAGGAGGAAATGCTATTTTCTCTCGGGTGTTTCATTTACAATATTGTATAAATTTTGATATAAGAAAATGTAATGTTTTGTTTGTATTTCTTATCAATAACAGATACCGTTCAAGTTAACTCTTAACTCGCTGAGCCCATCCCGAACTCCGGCGGTCCGGCCCTGGATCCGGAACAGGACGAAGTCGGAATCGGAACGGGAACGGGAACGGAACAGTGCCTTGTAAGAGACGGAGCTATACCCCTGAGTGGGAGTAAGAGAGAGACGGGGTTACGTGTGGAGTGGGGCGCACAGCGCAGGGGAACACGAGAGGGGTGCGGAGCCAGAGGGGCGAAGGAGTCCGCGCATCGATTCTCGGATAGACGGGGTGCTCTTGTTCAGCGACTGCCGATTCTGCCCCGCAAGGTAAGATGAGAAATCAAAATTGTAAATTGGTTTTCACAAACTACAGTGTCTATCGTCAATATTTAAAATAATGAAAAAATCTTATCTTATCTAAACTTATTTCATTGGATTGTGAAACACGATTCTCCAATCAGTCTAGCACACAAAATTTAAACATTCTTGGTCTAATCCTTTTTTAAATTATGCGAAAAATACAAAAAAAGCTTTGAACAATATTCCCTTTTGGAACTACCGAGAGCACAACTAGATGTTACAGAAGTCTCATATACAAAATTTCAATTTTTACGGATAATCATTTTGGAGTTATGCGAACTGCATACGTATTAGACGTCACGCCGAAACTAGTCAAAATGGATTCTGAAATTTTAATATAATGAATATAATACTTTACTTCGTATAAGGAAGTAAAAACCTAATCCATATAGAGAACATTTGTACAAAATTAAAAATATATTATAAGGTTTTCAGGAATCAATAAATTATTAAACCAATCAAGTATGTCTTGTTTAAAATTATGAACACTGAATAAACAAAAATAGATAATTCTTATAGGAAACGTACACAAGAAGTTAATAATAGTATATTATTCAATAAGTATGTAATGTGTCCTATTATCCATGAGAATGAAGATTGCCAACACGAGTAAAAGCGAGTGTTCGTAAATCATTCGAATAAGAAATAGTCATTTTACATGCGATTAGAATACTATACTTTATCAACAACTATAACCTGAAAAATGTATGTTTATTACAACCAAACATGTCATTACACTTTGATATATCAAAAAGTTATCAGGAATAAATAAATATAATATTTAATTAAGCTGTAGATTCTGTAGTTAATGTTTTAAATGGTGAACTATAAATGAAAAAATATATAAGTAAAAAAAATATAAATTAAAAAGTTGTAAAATGGGACATTAAAAAACATGATATGTAAAACAGATTAGACTTTAACTGTGTTGTTTTTTTCTTAATTTGTTTAATAAAAATGCTAGGAATGTCCAAGGAGTGAATTATTGTGAACCCCTTTTCGGGAAAAATAATACTAGAATTTTTTTATTACTTTTTAAGTAATTGGTAATACTCAGTATTACCCACTTTATAAATTTAAGAAAATTGATATTCTGCATTGTTGTGTATTTTTAGATGGTTGATAATATTCGCGGGCCGAATTGAGAGGGGATGAACACCGCGTGCTCCCTCCAGTGTTGCCTGATGTGGCGCATTCCTCAACCCGCAGAGACGTGGCAACGTCATTCACAAACATTGATTCTTTTCCATTATAAATAGTACGCAAAAAATGCGTTCCTATATATCATCCTCCCCCAGACATGCTTTGTGGCCCGGAAATTTCATTTTATAACTTCTATAACAGCGCTGCTAAATGATTTTCCTTCTCTTTTTTACTACTCCAGCCTCTTCAGCATACAGTCTTATTACCTACTTCAATTATATATTAACGACCTTATAAAATTAACAAAAGCTGCTTATATCATCCACTTTTACAGGCCCGCAGAGGGATAGAAAACTTTCTAAATACCCCTTTACAATGAACTACACCATGTATCATCAACTTTCTCTTTCAGCTTTTTTTATTTTATACCATCCCTTAACATATTAATTTACCTATTAGTTATTAAAACAATTTATACAACTTTTTTGTAGTGTTTCTAGAACCATTATCTTTCTATTACCGATGGTAATTATGTTCTAGAACTGAAAGCAAAGAAATACTTAATGAAAACTATTTAATATGAAAAGCAATATGAGGTAATAAATACAAAAAGAACTTAAGAGCAAGCGCAAAGTTACTGTAAGAAATTATTTCTCATATTGCACATGCGCTATCTTAAAAAATATTGTGCTATTTTTTTTTATATATTTTAAAAATATAAACAGTTGATGAAGATTATTTAAAATTATACATTTTTAGATAAAACAGGGCTCCAGCATTTTTCTGAGAATATTCGCAAAAAGTTATTTGTACAGTATTATATTTTTTTCCAAAGTTACATTGCTAAGTATAAAAAATTATTGCTATGTTAAAATTAGATATGGTAAGTAAAAAATTGAATCTAGGTAAATAATTCTATAACTATATGTATTTAAATATTTGTCATAGTAATTAGTTCGCTTTCTATGTTACTTTTTGTTTTGCCGAGTCAATAATAATTTCTCTTAGTAAAAAAATTTAAAATGTTCAGGACAGATAACAGGCAATAGGATTATAAGTTTATTTATTTAGGTGAAGTGTAAATATAATTAAAATTCGAATAATTATATAACTAGGTTTAATGAACAAAAAAAATTATAAAAAGATAATAAAAGTAAGTAGCACTATGAATAAACAAATATATACACTAATTCAAGAATAAAAATTATTAATATAAACTTAGATACTAAGAATATTTATTTAAACACTTAAACCACGCAATATTTATTTACACGATCTTTATATCACCAACCATTTATTTATTTCTACTTTACATTTCACTGACATGCACTGACAGACACTGACTTATTAGATCCGCCAGCATCGACCATTTTATACCTGCGGGTAGCTAATCTTGAACGTTCCAGAACGTTCTGGACTCTGCGATGAGTCTCGCTCGTTGCAATATAATAGATGGACAGTAAAATAATGGACGCTAGATTTAATAATAAAATATGCACAGTTGATATTTAGGATATTATCCATAAATAATAGGAATTTTTATTATGAAGTTTGTTAATTTGTTGAACTAAAAGCTTTTTTTTCTTTTACTATTGATTAGTTTAGGTTAGATTATGTTCGCTATGGTTTGGCTAGCTTAGGTTAGATTAGGTTAGGTTTGATTCGTTTATATTTGGTTAAGTTACGTTATTATTAGGTTCCTAAATCATGTTTTACTTTCTTTTAAAAATAGCTATTCCCATTTTTACCACGCGATTAATATATTCGTATACTGAGCCATGAAATTTTCTACTTGGCAAAAAGTATTAAAATATTTAAAATGGTATATTATTATACATTGCATATCTTGAATATATACTTGTAAAATCTAGTCAGCAAATTAATATTATACATAGCAATTTATTTACTTTGAAAAACACTAAAAAATACTTAGCAAATAATTACAAGCCGTAATTTAATGATTACAGCCTCTGCAAGGGACTTACACTTAAAGTACGTTTCGAACCAATTGGACCCAACGGTGTTTTTATTTGGCAAAGCTGGTATTTAAACCCTAGATTTTACATCTCTCTCAATTCGGGTCGGAGCACGATAATGATTACGAATAAACCTTTATAGTCTGGTATGAACATGTTCAGTTCGAAATTGAAAAGCTAACTGCATGTTTATTTCATTAAAAAAATAAAATAATAATTAGTAAACCATTAAAAACTGGTAAGAACAACTAACCAATTAAGAAAATCCTTTGAAACCAGGTAAGAATATGTTTAGTTCAAGTCGTAGATTGTAGCAAGCTAAACAAAACCTTATTCTCCATTCTTTTGAAAAACTATTAGTAAACCTTTAAAATCTGGAAAGGACATGGCGTAGAAGCGATTCTATTTTTATGTACGTTTTCTAATTCTATTAAGGAGCTCCTTTACGTAAAAGTAGTGTAACTGGAAGGTAAATTGCAATCGTTAAAAATTAACGGCGATATAAAATGAAATTTGAGGGCTGGAGAAAAGCCGCGTTAAAACTGAAAGCTGCTTTTACGTGTGTGGCGCGGAAGTTGGATGGAAGTTATTCTCGTGGTACTTACTCCGCGGCTTATGCCACTAGCGTGCTAACTTCTATTCTGTATTTATATTATTCCGCACGTATGTTAGTATGTTTTAAATTACTCCTCTTGTAGATGCGCAACATTACCATTCACACTGCACTATCAACACAAAACGCTTCCAGAATTTATAACCTCAAATAGACACTTCATTACCGCTAAAATAAACTATATTACTATATTATTTCATGAGCACTATATTACATTTCAAATATAACCAAATATACATATATTATTTTAGCTTTATGTCAAAATAAAACAGCATATAAATAGATGATACAATTTGAGTATTAATTTAAATTACTTATTACTTTGTAACAGACAACGGAAGTTTCCAAGCATACGAACTTTAAAATATATTTATTGGACTTCAATGCTCATCATGTATGAATAATATTAGGGTGAATATATTCTTTAATTTTCTAATTTTTATTACCTCAATATAACACTTTAATACATTTAAATCGGAAAAGTCAATATCAGCCATGTTTGTGACGTGATGGACACTAAAAAATGCTATTGGCTGGTTCTCAGTAGATTACGTCACACGCGCTATATTCTAAGGTTTAATTTATTGAACCTGTAAGAATTTTTTTTCTTTCGTATTAGATACTTTTCAGCGAAAATAAAAAATACCGGTCTAATATTTTTTATGTATAGATTACAATATAAAAAAATGAAAAAAAAGTGGAAACCCCAATTCTGGTTTCATATAATGTTCTTATTTTACAATGAAAAAATAATAATTTTCCTACAACTGTCAAATAAGTAAGACATTTTTTCATTTTTTTCGATGCGCAAAACATCTTTTCTAAATAATACTAATTTTTCCCGGACAACGAGCGGTAAAGTATTTTGAATCCTAGGGTAACAAACACTTTAATTTATTGTTAGAAGATTGGTTAAAATTTATTACAGAAAATAAATCAAAAGTAACTCATATCTATTGTATATTAGATGCACACAAACGCATTGCTTCCACTGATATTTTGTTTACGGCCGCCACTTACTTACTTCATTTGTTAAACTAAAGTTATATATAACCTAAAATGTGACAAATGTTTATGTTACTTAGTAACGTATCACTGTTATCTAAGTTTGAATATTTTCCTGGCCACTAAATCCTTTTATTTTAATATTGAAAGAAGCACCATGAGAGCAAATAGCATTGCGTCTTTAGCATAATTGAAGCTCTCAGCTTGTTACACAAATAATATTTTTTTCTCCACACATTATATGCAGTGCCGTTCCTGACGGGCGTGCAAGCCGTGCCTGCACGGAGGCGCCTGACAGAGAGGGCGCCGGAAGGCGCCTCATTATGATTAAAAAAAAATGCTTTTGAATTACTTAATGTACCTAAATTTCTGAAGGTTAAAGTTTTTATTTTGTGAGTGAAAGTAACTAAACACAATAAACATAAATAATCTCTTCATAACATTTATTTAATATGAAATAAGATTATTAAACAAAAGTACTTCGTAACACCCCTACTTTGATAAATTTAACTCATCCGGACGAATATTGGCTTCTGCGCAGCGCAATTCTCCAGGAATGGCGTACGCGTACCGGCGTGTTGCCAGATATGGTGATTTTTCCGTCATTTGGGCGATTTTTTTTACGATGTTCTGAGGCAAAAAAAATATTTTGGCGACAGGCGATTAAAGCCAGCAATTAGAAATGTTTGGCGATATATGGTGTAAAATATTATAGCAACAGTGAAAAGAAAATTGTACCTGTTTATTTAGGTATTAATATTGTAAAAAAAACAACATCAGATGCTTTATGATAGAGATAGTATAGAAAAAATACCCATGCTTTCAAATATCTTTAGTTTATTAGGAAAATGGGGTTTTATAAAAGATTGAATTTTTTGTTATTAAAGTTTTGTTTACAGATAAATATTTTTCAAAAGTATTTTTATTTATAGGATAAATTCTATTTAAAAGACAATTTCAGCATATAGATCTTGGCGATTTTTGGCGGTAATTAAAGCTTGATATGTCGACTTTTTATCGCGGCCATCTGACTACACTGTACTACCATTGTATACTGTAGACCAATTTTTAAGAATTGACTTATGAATATTATTTATAACCTAAAACATTTTCTTCGTTGTACTATCATCATAATTTTTCTTTTCATTTATTTGAGTAGCTGTCCATGTAAGTTTCTATTTATTTTTTACTCGTACACTTCTTTCATGAAATCAAACAAAATAATATGAAATAATGATTAATTTTGGAATTTTATCTTGTTAATTTGTTTGTGAAATAAGTTATTATTTTTGACATAGTTTTTTAATGGGGTTTTTTAAACAACTCTTTTCGCCATATACGAATACATTTCGCGTTGCCTACGTATTTTCTAATAAAAATATTTCATATATAATGTCTCAACAAATAAAAAAAACCATCTGGAAGTTTTTATAGAAAAAGAAGCGAAAAAAGAAAAATTGAAGGAATCAATTTTTAAATTTATAAAAAAAGAAGCAAATGAAATTTATCATCCCTGTTAATAAAATATAAACGGTGAAAAAAACGGGCGCCAAAAAATAAATGGCACGGAGGTGATAACATAGTCAGGAACGGCACTGATTATATGTTATGCTTTTTGCACGCTCGACAGAATGGATACATAGCTTATATCTATCCTAGAGTGGATATGAAAAACTCGTTGTCAATGTCACAATATATTTTATTCTTTCGAAAATGAAAAAAACATCTAAAATATCTAATCAAATCTACCCCCCAATTTATGAAAATATTATCGTCGTATCACACCTTATATTTATTTAAAATAATTGTTTAATAAAATGTTTAAAATGTTCGTTTACGTGATTATAACCTTATCGGTGTGAATACCTAAATATTATTGTTTTCTCTTCGTGTTGGTCGTAGAAAAAGTATATTTCTGTAATATAGTATATTCTGATGATAATTAGCAAAAAATTGAGTCTGTAAAAAGAAGACAATTTTACAATAAGGATAAATTTCAGAGATGTAAAGGGTTTAAACGAAATGTTGTTAATTTGAATTTTATTTATTCTAAAATAAAGATAAAAGATAAAAAGGTTATAATTGGGCTTTGCAGTAAGGACAATTGCAATTATTTGAGTAATTTATTCGTCCCTTGTGCCGCGGCCTGTTTTTCCGGTATTAAGTTTAATCCGGGCGTAATTACAATCGAAATGAAGAAGTAAATAAAGGAATACACGTATTGTGTTAATTGTATTAATATCAACGTTAAAGCAATGCCGTATCTATGAAAGAAAATTACTTTCATTAAAGGAAAATGAGATCCTAATCTCATTCGATTATAAATATTGTTATAAAACCCTTTTAAAGAAAATATAATTATTGCTACAATGAGGGCTGCTTCCGTAATCCTTATCGCTGGCAAATTTTAACAGCTTTTATTGCGTATAAAATTATTCGCTTCTAGAAAAATGTGCAAAATTAAACAAAAAGAAAATTCTCATCTTTATTATGTTTATCTGATGAGATACGAATCAGCATTAAAATTTATATTTCATATTTGAATTTAAAATGGAAATTTTTATGTAGATACTCTTGATAATTAAAGTGCGCGGTCGATAATATGAAAATAAATTCATCTGGAGAGCCAAGCTATTTCGGAAGATATAAATTCTAAAATGCCTGTTGTATTTTCATAGTTATGCAAATCATCCAATATCCAATACAATGAATAGTCATACCACATTGATTATTGACAGTTTTATCATCTCGAATTTACTTTTAAAAATAGGTACACAATCGAGTTGAATCTAGTAGATGCAGAAATATTTTTCTCAAAACAAAATAATTATTTATTTCCTTGGAAATGAAGTTAAAAATATTTATGTTAATAAAATAACTCACCACTAATACCAATGAAGGAAAACTGGGGATAGAAAAACCTGAAAAAAGCAAAAATATATTAGTTTTATTTTCAAATAATAAATATATATTATTATTAATTATAACAATATAGGTGTATAATTGATTTTATTCACAATTGGTTAGTAATATTGCGATTTCTGACTTTTAAAAAAATGGGAAGTTTTCCAAGAGGTTGGGAAGTATAGTGTGAGTATAGCTGGGGGTTGGAAAGTGACAACTTTCCAATCGGAGCTATACTCACTTCTCACTTTCCAACCTCCATGAAATCAATATTTACGGTTAAAATCAAATTGACAGTTCATGATCAACACCAAACCAAATAATTCGTTTATTCATGTGAGGTTATTAATTTCAGATTATGAATAAAATAGTATGCAAACCATGGTGAGAAGTTTCATCTTTGCCCTCGACGGTAAAGAAACACTTGCCACCTCGGTTAGTTGGATACTATTAATAAATTGACTGAATTCTCCAAGAACTTCTTTATTTATTAATTATAACATTGAGATGGTATTTACAATACCATCTGTGGGACGACATTCCTTTGAGGAACTTGTTTGAAGTATCTGAAGTATGTACTTATTTCGTAGTAAGTTTTATTTACATGTTAGTGGTACAAATTGTCAGCCATACCTAATATAGAATCAGTAAATATAAAGTGTCCATTTTTATTGGTAATAGGACAACAAAAATATATGAATTAAAACAACAAGTTCAGATAAAAGTTAAATATCATTATAGTAAATATTACATTATTTCTTTAGTAATCAGAGTTAAGTTTTACCACCCACTTTCATGCTTGATTATAAATGCACGACATTTTTGTTTCATTTTTAAACGTATTGCACGAATATTAAACTGCTTTTGAATTTCGTTTTTATGCACATTCAAAAAAAAAAATAAAATAAATTTGTAAGATACATGATAATAAATTGATTTGAAAAAAATGTATACATTTTTGTCATATGGTATAAGATCTACTTGTAAATATAATGTTTAAGATTTATTTTTAATCGCGTTACACAAAATGGTAACTTAGCGGGACTCCTAATGTCAATTGAAGACATTTTCTTTGGGAACAGTTTGCTCCAATGGTTTACTGTCCCCCTCTTTATTGGTGAATGGTCCCTTTAAGTCATTTGGCTGTTATACTGTTAGGCCCCAATGGTGTACTGCCCCCATCTGTAGGTATGGTCCCTTAAAGTTCATTACTTGGACCTAAGTTACAGTTGCATATTTGTATGTGTTTGTATGTGTGTTTTTTTTTGCTCATTGTATTAGTCTTGTAAAATGGTGGTTCTTTGCTAATTTAATCAACCTCGTAGCTCTTATAGTTCTCGAGATAGTAATGGTGGCACGCTTAATTGGAACACCCTGTATATCTATTTTATTAAAAAAATACCTATAAAATTCGCTGTTTTTTTATGAGGACAAGGATGAAATGGATGTAAAGCTGTTGGACAGGGTGTCGCATTATCACGATGATCCAGCAATCGGTGTGTACAAATCTCCTTTGGCGTCGGGTCGCCTGGCCGCCACGCCACGAACAAACGAGCGTGACACGCGGCCTGCTAGACGTGAGCGTGGCGAAGCAACAGTCTGCCGCCAGGCGCTCAGGGTTGAGGTTACGGTTACACTAGGCATTATACCCCAATACACCCCATTGTTTATAACACTATCACACCGATTATGTAATCTATACTTGTTCCAATACGTTTATGAAATCAATCAAACATAATAAGTGACAACCTAATCTCAATGCAACATAGAAAAAAAGTTTAGGAAAACCTTGATTAGTACAGCATTTTATGCAGGATTGATTTTAACGACTGGATATTAATAAAAGGAAAGTAGTTTTTGGAGTTGCAAATATTTAATAAAATTCACTGATACACCAACCTTTCAACTGTAATTCAATCTTCATCACGCTGCTGATTAACTTCAAAACATACAATCAGATACATACATACATACATTCGACTCAGATAACAGACTTACTTAAATGGTTTTAATATTATCGATTATAATATGTAAATTATTTTACAGAAATCTTTCGTCAAACGTAGATAAAACCTTAGATGAGGTATAACAGAGATATGCCACACTCCTATAGCTACGTACTACTGAGCAAGCAAAAGATGTATGGTCGAGAATCGCCTAACAGTCAGCTGCGTGAGAACAATCCGCCAGCTGAATAGTGCACACTTACAGTTAGACGAACGAAATATTGGTCATAGTGTTTTGTCACCTTTCCTCATTATTTGTTTGGTTGAGTTTTCCATATAACTACTCCACAGGTCCACTGTTCTCAAACAGCTGGCTGCAAGCGATTTTAAACCTTAGATCTTTCGACAATATATTTGGGTAATGCCATATCTCTATGTTATACTTCATCTAAGGATAAAACTCACACATACATGTTACTTAACAGTTATAAACCAACTAACTTATACAAGAAGTTTCTAGTTGAGTAACAGTCTATCTGATTGTATGTTTTGTATTTTATCAGCGCCCTGAAGAAGACTGAATTACAGTCGAAACGTTGGTGTATCAGTGGGTTTTATTAAATGACTGAAACTCCAAAAACAACTTTCCTTTTCTTATTTATTGAGTTAAAAAAAAATAAATAATAAAAGTCTAGAATTAAGTTAACTTCGGACGGCAGGTAAAGTGTAATACAAATCTCATCGTTTCCTGGAAATGAAAAGGATCATAAGATATACTTCCATGATTTAAACGACGATGTTAACTAAGATGACACAAGACAAAGCAAAACAACGCAAAGGAACGAACACACACGATTAAGTTAAAGACATTTACCTGATAAAATATTATTTACTGTTACATTTGGACTAACATTATGTGATTAATCCGTTTGGTTTACCAAATCGCAATCAGAGGATGGGATGAGACTCTTACAATGTATGATCAACCCGTTCAATTGATCATACCGAAGTCAGCGCTCATTGCTCTTATAAAATATACGTCTGAACTCTTAAGCCGACGGGCCGCGATTCTTTCAAAGCTGATACGCTCTCTTCCCTCCTTAACATAATTTGTAAAAACTAATTTTGATCACTTTTCACAAATCCAAAATGGCAGTAAGGCGATATAACTAACAAGTATACTGATTCTGGATGCAAGATCTTGTCCATTCGCTCAGGTTTAACAGTAATATATGGAAAGCAAAACAAAAAAGTTAGGACTCCAAGAAAACGAAAACAAAACTAATAATATATTGGGAAAACTCTTAAAGAATCTACAAAACATTAGTACAGTGTATGTAACGAAACGCGGAACATAGGATTTTAACATGGGATTTCAAACAAATTGCTACAAGAGTACAAATATGTTTATGATATTAATTATTCATTTTTGTCATAGTCTAAAATTTTTTCGTTCTTAAATATAATTAAAATTTGTTTTATTTGAGGTTCTTATCATACTTTTTATTTTATTTTTTTTTTTACTTTATATTTTTGTAATGTTGTTATATAATTAAATAAAAATAATATAAATTTAACTTAAATAATATTAAAAAACAGACAAGAAGAATTATTATAATTTGAGTTCCTTCACTAAACTGTCACATAGATTTACTCTTTTATTTCCATGGCATGCTGGTGCATCAATTATGATTTTATCTAATATAGAATTTAATTTTGAACAACTTTGAACTCTTGGAGTTTTGCTCTAAATCTATAAGGAGAGAGAGTATCCGCAATATTTTTAAGTCCCATGTTTAAATCCTATGTTCCACATTTCGTTGCGTACCTTGAACATTGTTGATAAAATGGATTGCAAGAAACAAGTAGGAAGAAGAATAAGAATGGCGATGTATTCGACTAGTTGAAAACCCACTAGAATCTCAGATCCTTATGAGACTATACTGTGACTGTTTTACTAATGTCGTACCGCAGAATAATAATTATTTCTCACAGCCTATATGTACTGTCCATACAATTAATTTGATAGCTACCTAGTATATAAAATTAATAAGGCTTACAGTTAAGGCATAGAACAAGTCGTTCAATTATCGTGAATTACTCAGTAATAAATCTATATTAGAAATTTCTTCAGTAGGTAGATAATTGCTCTTTTATTATCGAATAATTTGCACAAAACTATTAGTGAGAAGTTGTAGCTTGGTGGAAGGAATAAGGTACCTTCTAAGAAACGGCATACGTCGGGAAAATTTACTTCAATCACATGTAGTGTAATTAGACGGAGTCGTTGCCGTTTCCACATGGCTTTGACGGGAAATTAACGATCTATTGCCGTAAATTCTGACAGCTATTTTAAGCTAAGTAATAAGAATACTTCAACGTAAACTTTGCCAAATTTATCATCACTTCCGGAAGATGTTCCACATATTAAAAACATTCTCAAGAAAATTATACACGAAGTAATATTAAACCGAAAATTGATATTGATAAAAGTGAAAAAATATAGACTCATCAAAATATGCAGCCCTGCGAATTATTTAGTTAAATTTTTTTCCTCTAAACTTTTGAACTGATAGGTACATTCTTATGAAATATGAAATTGACATTGTTATTGCACTGATCTACATTATACAAAATATACGAAGTTGGGGTATATCAGAGTTCCCACATTATTAGATACAATTTTATAAGTTTTATATAGTCACCACCAACTTATATAGGAATTGGAAGATTTTTATCATGCACATTCAAAGTATTATTTGTCTTTGTCTTACTCATTACAGTAGTATAAGTCTATGACTTGGACTATGTCTAAGGAATGGGGCTTATTTGTTTTTAAGGTTATTTATTTTAATTAATAATAGCAATCTTTATATACCTAACATATACTAAAACAGCACGTGTCAGTAATTAATTTCAGATATATTTCAGTTTTTCAAACTATTTATGTCAGTGTGATAGCTCTGTTATTTGTTTTGTTTTACATTGTATATTTTTATATCATATTATATTGATTTTTAAATAAAATTATATTTCTATTACTTTTTGAATTAATAGTTATTAAAATTTAAATATTTAAATTAAATATACATATCTTTAATACTAGTAGTGTCATCTTTAAAATTTAATCTTATCTAAACGAAATCTTTTCTCATACGAATGACGGACGAGTGACGTCACTCTTTATATGAGGTGGCTGCTACTGTAGTTGTTGTTAATGCATCTTAGATATTAAGTTATTTGATATTTCTTGTCCATTGAAACATTTGTATTTGTTGTAATAAATATTTTATTGTTATAAATTCCAAATTCCTATTCATTCGTAATTCAAATGAAAGCCTTCAAATATTGTACCCTTAATATAATGCTGTACCTAGCAAAGAGCCGTAAAATCCTAAAATTTCATTCCATATACACACTGCGACCCTTAACTTTTTAAATCAACCCCATCCTGAAACTGTAAAAAAATCCTACACATTCAAAGATCGTAGAGTACTCACATCAGATTCCTGCTTTCGATCAATTATCCATTCATCATCCTAACGCAGGAATTTAACAGAAAAACAACTCATTCGTAGTTGTTATAAATAAAATTAGTATTTGTTTTGTTCTCCGTGTTTTATTTCGAATACGTTTTTAAACCATAAAGGTCCATTCGGGTTACGACAAATGATTTGTCACATAATTGAAAGAAATATTCTTCAATCATCGAAAATCATGGAGGCATATTTCACAATTTGCAAATGAAAATGGAAAAATGTCAGACATGATTTGAAATTGTGAACGCGTTGAGATACATGATGTTGGTAATGCTATGACGCAGTATATTTTTGCACCTGTTCGTATAATCCTATTGGATTAATAGTTCCATCAAAAACTAAATAAATTTGTAATCTAGCGAGCGATTTGTATTTTCAATCAAAAGCAATTATGTTTGTTTATTATCATCATAAATTGGAATTGTGAAAGTTGACTCGATTATTATTGCAATCTAGATTTATAGATTTTTATATCATAGATTACTGGGTAATTTATATTTATATCTTTATTGCAAATCACGAGATTCAATTCGTTTTATTGACGTTTTTAGCATTCCTGAAAATAAACCAAAACCTTAATGTGCTCTCCTCTTATTTTAGATCGAGTAAAAATTAAATATATTACAAGTTTGATAGTGAAAAATGTGAAATAATATACAATAATCGTAAAATTAATGTTCAAAGTTAAATGAAGTCATTAAATGCTACAAGCAAATTATGGAGCACTTAGGGTAATTATGATCGTATTTATAGATTATGATAAAGACCACATATTCCTCGTATCATTATCTTAATTTAACTTGGAGTAAATCTGCTACATTGTACCATCATTCAAACAACGAACCCACATTTTTATTAAGTTGATACACATTATTACCTACTCGACAAGTATTCAAATTAAAACAACAAAATCTCCTCAAGTATCACAAATATACTGAAATCATTATGAAATTTCTAGATATCTACAAAATATACATGTTGTATCTATTTTCAGCCTACAAGCGGTATTTTTATTTTGTTTGTAGCAAAGCTGGACAGGTCTAGTACAGTTTTCCAGCTAAATATGCAAGTTGTAGCTTTTGAATCAAAGATACTTAGCTTTTTTTGTACTCTTACAATAAAATCTGTTGATTAGCTTCACCTAAAGCAATGTCGGAAATCCCATTCCCACATCTCCCCCAGATGAGCGTGCGGGAAATTTCGGAAAAAACACTCATATTTCTAGAGCATTTATTAAAAAATTATATTTATAATAAAAATGTATAATGTCCCAAACATTCTTTTGCCTAATAATAATAAAAGAAAATAGTGGGTTATTGAATGTAATTTAATTTAGAAATGATGTACAATGTTAACTTCTCCAAAAAACAGTGTGTCTATGCAATACTAATAATAAAATAAAATAGTGGGTTATTGGACGTAATTTAAATTAGAAATGATGTACAATGTTAACTTCACCAAAAATAGTGAGTCTATACAATAAATAAAAATTTTTGTATAAAAATAAAAACTAATTATTGATTTTATGATTTCCGTACAAAAATATTGTTCAAATCGTGATCATTTCCCCCGGTTTAGTACTATTGCAGTGCTCGCAAGCTCGCGCCACAAAATGCCCATCCGGGAAAACAGCGTTCCCACACTTGTTATGTAAATAACTATTTCCTTTCTATGTCCTCTTTACAGTTTGTAAAGTATCACTTTTCAGGCAATAGTGCGTGACAACGTAACAACATTTCAGTTGCAGATATATTATTGTATGCAACACGTGTGTAACATAGTTTTTTTTTTATCTTGTGCTATAATTTTCGCATTCGGCTATACAACATTCGACTTAAAACATTTATTTTACACACTAGTTACATAAATAAATATTTTATTCTACACAAACAGAAAATATTATTTATTTGTTTTAGGGACGCAAGAAAGTAAACATACTGATCAGATCAGATTCAAAACAGGAAATATGTCAATTCAATTAAAACGTAATTTTTGCGATAATACAGTGGTATTTATATTTTAATTTTATTTATTTTATATATCAAAAGATAAATATGGATTTTGTAGTGTCAAACAAAAAATTTGTCAGCTTTTCTGGTCCTGAAGACTATTCTTCTTTTGGTCTTGAAAACAGTTACTTTACTGCCTAGCAGGCCAAATAATTATATTGTGTAGCCCAGGCCTGTTATCTCATTTTCTTTTATTGTTTTATTAAAAGCTACTTTAGCATACATGTTTCAATCTGCAAATGTAGTTTATTTATTTTTATTGGTCGCACCAAATTTAATATGTATTTTTTTTTCAAAAAAATAAGCTGAGTTATTTTTTTTATTAAAGTAGTTATAGTCCGATTTGAAACCCAAATCTCTCACTCCATTCATTGTCAGATCGGAATCGAATTGAGTCACCGCTGCCCGTAATGGTAGACCTAAATTTACGTATATTAATTATAATTCATTGTTAATTAATGATTATATTTTTGGTTGCATGAAACAGTGTAGGAGTAAAGCACCTTTATTGTTAGTGGGTAATGAATTTGAACGTATAACATAATATAACAATTTGATATTGTAAAGATATTACAGGAGAGAAGCGGGTTAATCTCATTACGTCGCTTAACGCCCTTCAGGCGCCGTGCAGCTCGCAGACGCCGCAGGAGCAGCACACACGCACGCACTGATAACGCCCGGATCAGCGGCAAAACTGCAAAGTCGATTAATCATGCACAATATTGCGCGTAATTAAATTCAATGCAAATACTGCAGCCCGGCTTGTCCAGCACGAGCAACCTATATTAATTAAATGGACTTACAGAGACACTCACCGATACATCAGCAAATCATACACAACGCTAAATTCATACAATTATGTTATAATTCCATACTTGTAATATGTTATACCAACTATACATAATAACTAGTTTACTAGCGTTGCTCAACTCAGTACTTGTGTGGTTGTGTGTATTAAATTGTTCTATATACGGTTTGAGGTCTTGCTCTAATATGTAATATTGTTGTTGGTTCGTGAATTTTACATATTAATTTTGCATGTAAATACCTTGCAGTACAATTGTCATGATTATCTTTTCTTGATATATATTTTTAAATTGATTCAAATCATTATTTACAAAAGGTTAAAATATAATCCAATAAGTCCCATTCTTTCTGTTTTATGATTCTTGGTACTTCATAAATAAACTCTTAAATCCAGAGGTTTAGTAGTTTTAATTTATTGCTAAATTATAATCCTGATTATTAGAACGGTTTTCATCTTTAGTGGAATATATTTCTATTAAGTTCTTTAATATGTTTAATTTTAAATCTGCACTAAATGACATACCCCGTAGTATTTACAATAAAGCGTAAACATCTATATTGATATGAAAAATATTATGTATATATATATATATATATATATATATATATATATATATATATATATATATATATATATATACAGGGTGTCCCATTTAAGATACGAATGCATTGGTATCTCGAGAACCGTAAGAGCTACGAGGTTGGTTAAATTAGACAAAAGTTGCCCCGTTAGGAGGCTATTTTAATAGTGTTTTGTTATTTGCGAAAAAATGCATAGTTCACTAGATATAGGGGAAAATGTAAATTTAGTGATTTTCTTTTTTTGCTTATAACTTTGTTATATGAAATAATACGAGATTCTGGTTTGCACTTTCTTAAGGCTCTTTTATAGTGTGAATTTGCAGAAGTACTCAATTTTTTTTTATATCTAACCATTTACGAGTTACTGATAGCAACTTTTATTTTTCATATGGAGGTCATATTAAGTTATGGTATTTTTAAATAGAGATTTTTTTTAGCTTTACAATGATATAAAACAGTAATTATTTATTTTTATAATTAACAGAAAAATTAACAAAAATTGTTATTTATACTAAAATTGCATTGAAAAAAGTAAATCGAAGGCTGCTGTGGAAGAAAAAAACTATTTCATAACATATATTGCAACAAGTTTATTTAATTAAAGTTAAAAATACAAAAATAATATGCGAAAACTTAACAATAAATCTAGTTAGAAAAACGTAAATCGAAGGCGGCTGTGGAAGAAAATAACTAAAATTTATATTGGAATAACAATTAATTAAATGTTTTTAGTTTCCCTTTATCCATTTCTAGAATTTTTTGATTTTGGTAATTATAAGAGTATATAAAAAAGACAACAAGGAAATTGTGAAAAGTCGGAGTCCGTGAACACGTTTATCCATTACTTCGCACCAATATTCGTAAATATTGCCGATAAATTATATTACTTTTAAATAGACACACCTCTCTGAGGTGCAAATTCAAGAGCAAATATCTCGGGAACTAAAATTTAATTTCGTTTAAATATTTGAGCGACAAGATCTATTCATATGTGTACATTTAAAGTGAAATGTAGAAAAACATATAAAATAATAATTAAAAATAAGTCTATGCTAAATATTATTGACTTTAATAAATACTTTCTTTGATGTTAATATAGTACACAAATAAGTAAATATTGGAAATAATATTTAAGCATTTTATATAACATAAATTTCCAGTTAAATAAAAAAAAACCCTGATTCTAATTTAATTCTTGCTATTAGGCGTTTAATTTGCAATTCCTTACATATTTTTATCTCTAAAATTGTGACTAAATAAATAGTCCTAAGCGTGTTGCAAGTAGGAGAAATAATTGAAGTCTATACTGAGAATGGGAAGGTGAAAGCTCATGCTATTTATACCGCTGATGTATAAACAAACCGTACCCTCCCTGACCTAGTCAACGGATGCCCTAGAGAGCGTCGGCGTTTAGCCTGTCACGAAACAGGTGTCCGCAATGCTGGAAGAATAATGGAGCGTTCACAATCACACCTCCCAGCACGAGCGTCTCGTCACGGCGTCACGGCGTCCCGCGCCCTAATCGACGCCATGCCGGACAGATTAACACAGCGGGCTGAGAGTACAAGTAACAAAAGCTAACTTGCTGCCAAATGAATTATATTACAGCACATTCTTCCAAAATGTGTATACTACCACAGTATATACTTCTAATGTTTAAAGACCACTGAACTACTAGAGAATAAGGAAGATTAACGATAATGTATTTGTAGTCGGTTCTTGATGGAACATATTTTGAATAATTTTGAACGAAGGAAGATTCGAAACCACATCACCTTGGCTGCGAATTGAGTGATCAGATATAAAAAATAAAATCACTTCTCGTTAAAACTAGTCTTCATAATATTTACTACTTAAGACTATCTATCGTACGCTGGTCGGCACCGACTGGCAGCGAATAGATCGGCAGAAATAAGTTTCCGTGGTTCCTTGTGGAGGTGCGCACACTAGTCCACCAGACGGTCAGACGCCTCGGCATTCTCTGCGGAGAATATTTTCCGATCTGTGCCGAACCGATCGCGCCACAGTCAACAAGTGGGTGATAGAAAACGACCAGATCGGTAGTATATGTTTACTCGAGTTAGTCAAAAACATAAGAAAATATTTTTTTAGATAGGTAATTTTCATTTATATTGAGTTCTAAGTTCGTTATATTTTTAATCTATGAATGTTGAGAAAAATTCATTGATTTAATAATTATAACTATTCACATCACAAAGTGAAAGAAAACTGTTTCCTTCTTTTTTTCTATATATTTCTCTATTCTTCCTTTTTCTCTTTCTTTTATTTCAGCTTCTTTACAAGCTAAAGTCACAATTAATGTTTCTTCATCTGAAAAATTAAAAATTTTGTTTTATTTTTTTGCTGCTTGTTTATCAACCGCTTGCTATATTTTTCTACCGATTACTGCTGACTAGTTTGCGATAGCAACAGATTCTTTGGATCGGCGTGGCTTTAAAAAGAGGGTTACACACATAATGTGAAGTAATGTAACTATATTAAAATCACCCCTCATAAAAAGTAGTCACTGTAATTTGTAGTTTGGATTATATAATTTTAAAATTTTCACTATTTCCACTCACAAAATTACAAACATATACAAATTTCACATACAGTAAATTACATTTATGTACAGTTGATATATTTACGCTAAGTAAAAAAATATATATTTTTAGTTTTTATGTTGTCCCAAAGCCTTGTAATTATAAGTAAATTATTACGATTTGGCTAAACATCAAACGTTAATGCTTTTAAAAACGTTTAATTATTGTTTGTAAATATTTATTCGCCTGTTACGTCTATAAATTGTCGCTCAGTTCTGACTCGAGGGTATAAACAGTTGTCATTGGTCTATATACCATAGGTTGTAACAGAATTCAATTCTCTATTTTACCTGTTCCATGACAATTTTTACTTGTATCTTTGGTAAAGTAGTTTTTCAACCTTCCTCTGTAAGAGACGTACAGCTTATAGTGGGTTCCGAACCACTCTGTCACAACGGTATTTTTATTTGCTTGTCGAAGTTAGAAATTGAAATCCAGACTTCACATTTCGCTTATTTCGAGTCGAAGCTTCTTAACTAAGTAATGTATCCTCTACCACTGTCCATATGTAATATATTATGTCATGTAAATATTGTCATCTAACTGTATTATACGTATTTTCCTTCAACGATATATTTCCCGTCATGTCGGCATTGGTGCAAATTTGAGGTTTTGGGAAAGGAAAATTCGATTATCTGTCAAATGCAGGATGTCGTTAATGCATTGCGGAAATACAAGGACATACATGGTGCAGTGTTTCGCCCTTCTTTGCATCCCCTCCTTCATTACGCAGCCCCTAAGACTCAAATACGGCCGGATCAAGATGGATTAGGTATGACAGACATGTGATCGCTATTAATAATGGAACAATAACAACAACCACCCATTCTCATTTATTTAAGAGACAAGTCTTGTTTACTTAAAAGCACTGTATGAGGGTTTCAAGACACAATATGCTATGTTCGAGGGCGCATTTTATTTAGTAGTATTGCTGTGACAATATTTGAAGTATTTAAACATGAAATGATCACAAATAAAAAAGTACTGGGTGCTGGACGATAATGGTTTTATATATATTCACTACAAGCACTTAAACCCAATCTTATTTAAAAAAAAAGTATTGTTAATGGCAAACATTTTGAAATAAATATTTATTTTTTTCTTAATAATTCACAAAGATGAAGTAGACTACTTATTTAAATTAGACGGCAAATTTAAATAGTGAATCCATACTTTAAACATTTCTTAAATTTAAAGAGTCAAATAATATTTGAATTTCTGTAAAAAGTGACAGTTTCCAATATTATAATTACATACGACGCACACAAAAACATTTTCACTCTGAATGACATATTCTCTTTTTTCCTCAAACGCAAATATTTTAAAAAATAATTTACTACTTGACGTGCAATTTGTAAGTTGTCAGTTGTTGACGGTTTTTATTAACTTTTTTCTTAGGTTATGTTATTCAAATATTATAATCAGAACTCAAAACTAGGAAAAGTAACAAAGAATTTTTATTTTTTGTTATACATTTAATTTTTTTCTTCTGTTATTTGACAATTAATGTGATAAAATATTATTTAATTTTAAGATATTATTATATACTCAACATATTTTGTATTTTATTAAGAGTTTTGCAGCAAATAAATAAGTATATTATTATCAAAAAAAAGAGCAGTTGATTTACAATCATGATTTAAGTCAAATGATTTAAACCAGATCATCCCTGATATCTAGGTTCTAGGCTAATAATGAAAAAATATCTAATTTACTTTACAAATGAATGTATATACTTCTAGTATTTTTTTTTTAAATTACGAAGTATTTGAAAAGTACCTACTTACAATATTATACTTCCAAATTTGTTACTTCAGGTTCATTTCATTAACTATTCGGTAACAAATGGCTGTTCTGAAATTTATAGATTTTGTAAAAACTCCTAAATCTCATGTCATCTTTGACAGGTTAATTTGGCTTGTTCGTTCCGTAATGTAAATATAATACGCCTCTCGCGATCTAGTTACAAAACTAATTTGGACAGAAAACCAAATTTAATCATTGTTCCGCGGAGAACAACGAGTAGGAGTGTTTTCATTAGAAATAGTCTTCTCCTTATTCCCGCAATACACTCCCGGATAAATAAAGAATAACATTAGGTTGGAAATTGAAATAATACGTTGTTATTAAAACGGAACGAAAGATTTGCCGGCTAAACTTCCAAAGCAATTTCTCAATTTAATATTAAACTCTATCCAATTACTGCCGGGTGCTTGCAAGAAATTTCCTCAATTTCATAGCAAAACGTATGTAGCAAAATATTCCTTACATTACCTACGGATAATAATTTCTTGTAAATTTACATATTCACCAACACATTCAAAACGTTATTTCTGCTAAGTCTGAGATTTGAATCACCTGTAATAACTCTTTATACTCTTTATTACTTTTCATATAAAAAACACAAATATGTAAAAAACGAAAGAGAATAAGAAAATTTATCAGTTTTTTTTTCTAAAATGTATTATTAAAAATTGTACTTTTTTATTACATTAAGTACGGACACTTTGTTGCTTATTCATAAAACATTAATTAAAATAAAAAATGGTATGATAAAGGCACTAACATCGTCGTTTGCCTTTTCATGTTTCGTTTATCCATAGTCCATAAAATGCATGTGAGTGTCCAAGGGATCAACTTTGAAATCTTAAATGGGAATCTATATTTTTATTACAGATTCAGATAGAGTATCAAAATCTTAGTAGATTTTATCTGAAAAGTTTTTTTTGTATTCCTGCCAGTTGGCGTTGCAATCAATAAAAAAAGTACGGTTTACATGAGGTACTTTATTATTCATTGAAATGATACTAGAATAGTGACTATATGTATACAACTACTGTCCAAAACAAAAAAATACATGATATTAACGATAGTTTCTGATTTAAAATTTTATAACAATTTGTAAAATTTGAAGAAGGAATACAACAAACTTTTCAGATAAAATCTATTTAGTTTTTTATGATGTATCTGAATCTGTAAAAAACGACAAAATTATACGAATATGAAATAGACATTCCAAGTGAATTGTACAATATACTTTTTCTAAGACCACGATATTATTCCCTATTTAATTATATTTTCGTAATAAAGATGTCTTCATTTCACTACTTCCTAGCAACTAGCTACAAAACAAAATTAAACCAGAAATGTTAGACATTAATTTATATCTCACTTTATCTGTGGTTACTCTGAGATATAAAACAGTTACTTATATATCAAGTGTTGGAACGTCATTCTCCCGGATGAGTATTTTGTGGCGCGAGCTTGTGAGCGCTGCAATAGAACAAATTCGGGAAAAAAGTTCACGCAAGAGGTTTGCACAATATTTTTTGAATAAGAATCATAAAATCAATACATTGTTTTTATTTTTGTACAAATAATTTTAATTATTATATACACACACTGTTATGTGGTTGTGTTTCATTACTGCCAAGTGCTGTCAACCTGTCATCATGACAGTAGTTGTTGCCAACATTGTATGCCAAATGCACTAAATTTATTTTTTCTAAATTAAATTTCATTCAATAATCTATTATTTTCTTGTTGTGTTTTTTCCAATATTTCCCGCAGGCTAATCTGGGGGAGACGTGGGAAATTGAAATTCCCGACGTTTCTTGGGTGACGAAAATCAACAGATTTTATTGTAAGAGTACAAAAATGAGTTTACAATATACTATGTATCCGTAGCAATAACAAACATACAACAATCAAATACCGTATTCGTCGTATAAAAAATATATTCCCATTTAACATTTCAAAGTTGCCCCCCTGAGGGTCGGGTGTCGGATGTCTCCTTCCAAAGCATTAAACTTTCGATTGGTAATATTTTTTGACTTGATACCTATTTCGTGAGATATTCCAGGACATAATTTAAAATGAGACACTATGGTCGTATTTATTTGGGACATTTTAAGTAACCTGGTATGTTAATTCTGTTAACTTGACACATTTGAAGTAACCCAGAACTGATCTCGAACAGACCCAACTCACCCAGCTATTTTGCTGGATTGGTGAGTTGAACCTGTTGTCTATCTTTGTTTACACATTGCTTCTTTTTTATATCTGTCAGTTATATCTGTTATGGGTTAAAACGGAAAACTAAAGTAAAGAATTTTATCCACAACTGTCAAGTAATACATATATCTAGAATACAATAGTTTTTTTTATGAATTAATGACCTTCGTTACTGTTGCTAATTGAATAATATTGACAGTTCGATGGAATATTATTATATCAAATTTGAATCTCACCTGGCAAAAGAGTAAAAATAAAATTACTTTTAAGTAAGTATTTGTACCTAAAAAGCGAAAGTTAAACCAGCTTTGTCATTTTTCATACTTTTCTTTTCTTTTTAAGCTTAAAATGTAGCTAAATAACACTAATTGCCTTGCATTAAGTATGCTGTGAAACAGTGACGCGAGCTATTGTTATTTATCTGACAAAGTGTGTTGACATATTTGTTTATAATAAATATAAATTTTTCATGTTATAGTATAGTGGATAAAGTGTAGTATTCTATACGCATGTAATGGTCATTACTCATTCGAATGATTTACAACACTCGCTTTCGCTCGTGTTGGCAAACTTCATTCTCATGAGTAATAGCGTATATTACATGCTCATTGAGTAATATACTATTAATAAATCACTTTACCATTTAAAATTTTCACCAACTATAAAATTTGGTTTTTTATTTGGTGCCAACATGGGTAAGTTTTGGGTTGTATTCAAATTTCCCAAATAAATACGGTCTATTAGATAATGTGAATGTGTATATTAGAGTTGGAACATTGGCGGGATGATAGAGTTGTGGAATGATGGAAGGAAGTGAAGACTTCTTGGGCGTGTACATTGAACTTGGTCGATTGCTAACCAAAACGGAAAATGAATATTGATTGCGCGGGCGTATAAAGATGTCGATGTCGACTCCATCTATCTTGGATCGGCGGCTGCGGCTGGTTACTACAATTTGCACACGCACCCCCCACCACCCACTATTTACACTATAATGGATTTTTTTCTACACTTTAGTTTGCAGTTTATTCAATTGTCCTTTAACAGCTCGTAATAACCTGCTAAAAGACATTTTAAAGCAGAGGACTTCAATTTCTTTTCCACTTTTAAAAAAGTCCTACAAAGAAAATTCTCCACAAAATAATAATAATTTTTCTACTTCACGAAATGCCTATTATTATTATTACATGTACCAATAAAAAAATCTGATGTGGATTCGACATGGCTTCCTTGAACGCCTATTAAATTATTCATATTGTTTACTAAACTTCATTTAAATTTATATGACTTGTAAAACATACAAAAATTCTACATTCTGTTTCTAATCGTTTTTGAGTTAAACGAAAATTCAAAAAACCCTTGGAGCAAAATGCTGATTGAAATAAAAGAGACAGGTGCACAATTAGATTTTCTAACAGTCTTTTTTGCGAGATACATACGTACCTACATATATACATACATAAGTACATACCTACGTACAGACTTCACTCCGAAACTATTGAAAATGGATGCAGGGGTGGTTAAATTGAATATTTCCGTTGAAATCTGAAAACCGATTTTTTCGCGATTACAATACTTTCTGTACCAACTTTATACAAGGAAATGTGAAGGATTAGGTTTAAATTAAATTTTAAATAAAATTAAGGTGACTACGGAAAAAAAAATCTAATGTGGTCAGCACATAACGCCATGCCCGGCCCTCTTTACACTTTTTATTAATATTTATAACTTATTCTTCCATGATAATCAGGATTACTTCCTTTTTTATTTTTATATTTCTTATCTGCTATATTTTCTTGCTTCACAGATTTTTTCTTGCTTCTCATTTTTGCAATATCTATGAATTGTAATATACTCGTATATGTTTATTTGTGCGTTGACTGCTGATACGATAAAATGAATTATTAAAATAATTAGTACTTATTATTTATACTTATAATTTTTTTATAGTATTGTCACTGTCAATTATAATAATTGTCACTGTTAAATATAGAACACTTATTTCCATAGATAAACAGATTAACCGCAATTGTAACAAATTTACCTTATCATTAATTATTTGGAATAGTTCAATGGAACTAGGTAGAAACACATAATATTAAATTATTATTTACAAAAATTCTTATATTTTAATTAAGAGATTTCAGAAAACGCTTCAGATCGTCATAAAAACACCACTTCCGGTTGAACGATCAACACCAAAATCTAATAAGTTCTAATAGAGGGTGTCAAAATGTTATATCCAAAATTTAAACATTTTTTATTTACTAGTATTTGAGTAATTGTTACGACAACATCCATCCATCCATCTATACACACATGGACAGATATCATCGTAAAAATATTAAAATCATGTTCTAGAGACTTCAGAACGTACTTATCCATTGAAAACTCACTATCCGATTTAAGCAATACCTCTCTGACTGACAGTGGTGAGAGGTAAAAATGTGAAAACAAATATTTTATACATACTATTCTAAAAATCCCATCAAGATGGTATTTATCATCCATTTTTCAAATTCATTTAGTGCTCTTTCCACACCAGATAGATTATGAGAATACACATATGACACAAGCGCTTTACCGTATAAATATATCATTACCGATATCAGCGATAAAGTAATGAATAATAAGCCTAAAGTAAGAAATAAGTTATTTCGAATTATATATTGTATTAAGAGTGAACTTAATTTTTTCGTTTTAAAATGAATATTAATAAAAAAACATACATATATCCATGATATGAATGTGATTAAGTATGCAATAATAGTAGGTAATGGTGCTATTTCACTCTTTAAAAGTCGTTTCAGTGTAAATACAGTGGTAGACAGATGTTTAAAAGGAGAAAAATAGAATAAAAACTTTTAAAAAATCGCTGTTCTCCTGTCTTCTGCACGTGACAGTTCATTTCAGTTTAAAATTGAAATAATTGTATTTCATATTCGTTTTAAAAATAACTTGACATGTAATTAGTTTAAGTAATTTATACAAATTACTTTTTTGACTATATTTCATGCTATTTAATGCAATAAAATGCAATCATATGTAATTAAATATCGTAATTTACATTGCCTTGAGCGCATAAACTGTGCAGAATATGAGAAACACATTAATGGTAATACATATATCATCCATTACACGCCGTATTCTCTTTTTAATCGATTTGCGAAATTAAATAGGTATTGCTTTTATTTTATATTAACTTTAAACATTAAAGAATGAATCCATTTTCTTTTTTCTAATGCCGAATTAATATTTAATAGAAATATCTCAAATAAATAAGCAGCGGTAGCTCTGTTGGCGAGCATGCTCCGACTCAACTTAGCGGCGTGAGGTTCAAATCCCAGCTTCGTCAATCATTATTCAAATTAAAATACCGCTATGTCCAAATGGTACAGAATCCTATATATTATAGGGAAAATAAAAAATGGCATTTCATTTTTCGTAATTTCTTTTAGTTAGCATCCATTACTGTATATTGCAGGTTTACATGATGTCAGTAAAATTTTTAGTAAAAATTTGCACGAAACAAAATCCTTACATTTTTGAGGTCCTGTTCCATGCCATGTCATAGATGATATTGTTCTCGTATAAATTAAAATAAAATGATTGGTTATGTAATTAGCATATGACTAACTGTTTCAACAAGTCAAATATTTTTTTCTAATTTTTGACTTATAAAGTATTATTTTTAAACATTGATTGGCCATAGGCAAGCACATATGTGTATATAATATATACTGGCTATTTTAAAAGACTAGTGATTATGTGAAACGAGACGAGACGAGATTTTCTTTTCACGTATCGTCCCATTTTAAATGTAAAATATTTTATCTCGTCCCGTTTAATTCTAATCTCGAATATTATTATCTCGTCTCTGTCTCGAATCTCGCCCAGATTCCTCGCTTTTTCGAGGTCGAATATTGCAGATTTTGTCACGTACTCCATCAGTGCACTATATCTAGGGAAATTGAATATTATTTTGGGAAATTATGAACAATATATATATTTAGGAAAAATTATCTGCTTCACCTACATTGCGTACCAGATAGTCATATAAAAATGCACTGTTAGAAAGAGCACGGAATTCTTGAGATTCCCCGGACAATTTGCATTCATGGCACAGAAAGACAGTTTTACTCCGTATGACACATACTATTTTTTTCAAACTTAGATATTTTAGAAAATAATTTACTATTTAACGTTTCATTTCTTAGGTTATCAATCTAACCTAATCTTAATTTTATTTTCTCGTCATGATGACTTGTTTTTAAAATCGTTTTCATTTTGAACGAGAAGAGATATTTCGAAACGAGACGAATGAGATTCGAGAAATATTCATCTCACCCGAATCATTAGTAAATGCACGAATTATACAGATTATAACTTTTATAATAATTATTAATCGATTATTTGTTAATGTCAAAATTTGTTGTTGTGGTAAAAATGCTAAAAAAAAAGAAAATGAGATTTCGAAAAAAGTTATTAATAAACATTATTTCGCTCGACGAGTTCTATAAATTGTTGAATTTAATATACTTTTTTCTGTTATACCCGATATATAATAAAAAAATAATGTAATGATAGTATGATATTTTTTCGACACCCGTGAAGGTTCGAGATTTCCGTGTTGTGTTCATATAATGCGTGAAGCAATACGAAGCAGATATCGGGTGACAAGCAGGAGTATTTGTTTCACTCCCGCCACCAAGTGCGTTATATATTTTCAAATCTAGGTTAGGCACACTTTAGGCCGACATTTGAATAAAAGGAATTCTTCAAGGAAACCATTTTATATTGAAGGGCTCCATTTAAATTTAAAACAGACTGTTTGAATTTCGTTTAATCTTCCTATTTGCTCAACTCAAGTGTCTTCCATACACATAATTTCACAATCACAAACTTATTCTTGGTGTAAAATGATACTTTTTTGATTTACTTGTATATACTTGTCCGTATAACGTGCGACAATTTAGCATGTTTCACAGATCTCGATAAGCTACATTACAGCGATACAAGATAAGGCTGGTATTGTTCACAGATAAAAATGAAGGATAACTGAAAACAAAAGTGGAACTATAATAATAAAGGAAGAATTATGTAGGTGGCCACAGTTGTATGTGATAATAACAACTGCCTAAGTCGACTGCGAAAGTGGTTATCTTTTATTGCGTACAGCAGTGCACTCCAAAATGTTCCCACAATTCAACACCTCAATGTTCATTTACTTAAAAATAATAACTTAAACAAGTTTTAATATTTTTATGAATACTCTTAAAAAAGAACTTATCGAGCAAAACTTGAATTGAGAAGTTTGTGGATTTAGGGGATTAAATCACAATGTTGCAAAGTATTAATTAAATATGTTGGAGTGAGGACAATCCACTGTAGCTGTAGAGATTTAAAATAAAATATAGACTGACAATTTGCACAACTAAAATTGTTTTCGCGATACTCGTATTGCAACTTATATCATCCTTAGCTACGATATATACGTTAAGTGGCGTTTAATAAAGGTGTCCTAGAAAGAATGCTCAATTTAATTTTTGAATAAAACACATTAGTTACAAATTTACACTAATCAATATAGAATGCGGTTATGTGTGGAAAACAATACGAACAAATGACCGTCAGGACATTGTCGACAAACTCTTCTTATTCTTTTTACAAAATTTGTAATGACATTGTCGCACATTTGTGGCTCGATCTCCGCAATGACGCGTTCAATTTCTTTTTTTAACTCAGGAATCATTCTCGATTTGTTCATGTAAACAAGTGACTTCCCGTAATCCCACAGAAAAATGTAAAATGGCGTCATGTTGCACCTCATCGCTAAAGTTGATGTTGCTGGCAAAAGTGACATCCTGTATTTTAGTTTTTAAACACCCAATCGGCGAATTCACTTCGTTACATATGGTGAATAGTTGCGTCAGTTGAAGCTTGTAAGGATGTAGAGGAAGATACACTGCATGGTGCTCCTCGAAATGTTTACTTGTTGTGAATAACGGCGAATCGAGTTTCGGGGACTTCGGACATTACTCTCACTTACTAAGGAAATAATTTCACTTGACCGGCAGTTACGACGTTGCTTTGGTATCTTAACACAAGCAACTGATCATTTTTATTCGATTTTTTTTAATTATTCTTCGAATTTTCAGTGAATCGAGTACATTTCGTTTACAGAATATTGTACGCAATTTGCTGAGTGTCTCTAACGAACTTTTCCCATTTTTTAAATATATTTTGACGATAACAACACGTTGTTTGACGTAAAGCGATTCATTTTCACTAACCACAATGTTTTTTGATTGATAACAACTCAACAATTGCAGACAATGTCAACCAAAAGGAATGAAAATGGTGAGAAATTTAAATTGTGCATCCTTATTGAAACATCCGTTATTTGGTTATATTTTTTCCTTGACGTCGAAACTTAATAATTAATAATAAAATGCCAAACTGTTAAATGTAGTAATATAGCAGCAACATAAATAACTTAGATAAAAATAATTTGGAAACAATGAATAATGTTAATGACAAATGTCAAACGAGCTACATTTCAAAATATTTACGTCCAATTTTTCAGTAATGCGAAAAGTACAATAAGCAGCACGAAATATACATACATCTTAACATCCTCGACGTAAGCCTCGTCCTATTACAACTTCCTCGGGAATAAAGACATTGGTACTTATAATCATTAACGAACTATTAAAATACAATTACCCAATGTTATTTAATAAAATTGTTGGATACTATATGTTCACAAAATAAGAAAATTTTATATTTTGGTAAATAGTAATGTGACTAAAATTAACTGTTGTTACTATAATTTATGTTTTTAACCATATTAATTTAAACGAAATGCTGTTATTTATTATAGCAGTATTAATGATAAATTTTATGAAAAATGACGAAATGGTTAATACGTACAATAAACTATAACATATTAACGAAATTTTACTATCTTTATGACGAAAAAACAAAATTATATTGAACGTTCATAATTATACTGGTCGAAAATGTTAAAAATCGAGATCAAATTAAAAGTAAATGAGCAATTTGGAAAATTAGGAAGTATGCGGGTTTGTAACATTTTGGAAGGCACTGCAATGTGTATCCGTACAATTCTCATTAATTCCAGTTTATTACAAAACATAAACAACCCTTAACTTCATCCCTTATTCGCGTACCTTAACCACCACCTTTATTAAAATCAGCAAATCCTTACCGCGCAATTGTACACTGTTTAATTCTCACTTCCTTGTCACAGTTCCACATGAAGCACAAACACTACGTCTGGGGCAAGTGTGAGCGAGCACTACGTGAATCTGCAGCTTGGATGCAAGCAATGGCAAGGCAAGAAGGCCAAGGTTTGGGTTTGATTAGGGCCGAGGGACAGGTAGAGAACCGACAGATGGGCAAAACACGTCGCCCCTGGCATCCAAACGTCAGGTGGCCGGGATGCGTGATTCCGAAGTCTACCGCACCGTGGACAGCAACAACATACACATGTGGTGTTGTGAAATCATATATAGTTCGTTTAGATAGAAGTGAATATGTCAACCATTATTACGCTAGAAATGCAATAAAATTCAACAAAATGGGAATGTAATTATGGATTTTTCAATTGTGTGCAATGTGCCACATAATACGTATTACAACCAGGAGCGGATCATTACTAATGAGAACTCTAAAGTTTTTAAATTATAGGTCTAATACTTAAGATAAATAGTTTTAGAGTCGGTTCTTCCACCTTCGATTAAAGTGCCACTTACCTTTACCATCGGTTAAATAGAAAAATGTCGTATTGAAAATCTGATGTCAGTCGTCAAAAATATACATTATTTACTATTTCGATGCAATATATTTCTATAAAGGTATAAAGCAATGGTTAAGGTATCCGGCACTTTAACCAGAGGCAAAGAAAACCGGCCCTAATAAATAAAATTTATTTTTAAGAAATTAAATTGAAAATAGGTATTATCCACTACACTACATATCTAAGATTCTAATGCCCAGTTGCGCAACAATTTAACATTTTGTTTGGATGTGACATCCCCCTTATTCTGTAACTCAGTGGTTAATTTTTAACCAATTGCTAAATTATTTCTCCAATAAAAATAGATAGCACTGGAGAAAATATCAAAACATCAATTGTAATGTACATTTTTATTTGTCAAAAACTTTAGCAACTGGTTAAAAATTAACCATTAAGTTAAAGAATAGGTCTAATATCCATTGAAAGGAAACTTAAAATTTTAGTAATATTGTCTATCATTAAATGATTATCAATTAAGAACAATTGTTTGGATCGCTACTTTACACATTTCTGATTTGAATTAAAACAATGTACAATGAAATAAACGATAACAAATATTTTGCTGGTATTCAGCCTTTTAAGGTCTACTAGACGACCAAGTGACTATGACTACCAAAATTTGCACTTTGTAAATATTTCAAAATCAACTTATTAAATAGATTCATTATTTTTTTTTATTATCGAAGAACCTTTTAGATATAGAAAGATTTGAAAAGTATTGTTGGCGCAGTGAAAGAAAGAGAAAGAGCAATCTTGGAGGAGGAAAGGGTCACTGGTCTAGCTTTGCAGCATATTCACTGCCAGATTCAGTTTGACGTCGAGAAAATTATATAAATTTGCGAAAATAAATTATATTCAATTATTTCATAAACACATGGACCTTACTGAAATTTAGACCCAGGACATTTCTGTACTCTACTGACTTTTATGTTTAAAAAATATCAAATCTAAAGTTATTTAGTTTGTTAGTGAGAATTACTTCCTACGGTTTAGTTTTTAACAATCCATAATTCCATAATTGAATCTTACAGACATTTGAACAACAAATTTATTTGAACTAACATTCATACTGGTATCAATAACGTCACATTTTATTAATGCTTATAAAAAACTATTAGTTTTTAGTTTTTATATGTTAAAAATAAAAATTTCGTAATAGAATATTTTTAAAATTTCAATATCCTCGTTTTGTGTATGGGTGGAGTTTGTAAATGTGCATCCAGGTGGTCGCGCGCCACTCTGCACCACCTGTTATAATATTCACGTGGTTGTCTGAATGTTTCAGCTCGCCAGTGATTGAATTCTAGATAGGCAACGAACACAACCGTTCTACCAGCGAACAAAAACCACTCATCACTTCTAGCCTATACCTGACCAACTCCAAAACCCTTAAGACTATTACAATTCGTAATTTATATTTAAAAACAGGGAACGACTAATGATTGTGATTAGGATTACAAATAAAGGGGTGACGAACGCAATAAAGATATAGAAGGAATAGATAAGCAGCTTGGTCTAGTATAATAGCACAGGATTTTTTTGCAGGTCAAAAACGGTAAAACTACAAAAAGAAATAGTCTAGATTACATCATTGTTTTCCTAAAATAAATTATTTGAAATTCTGGTTGCATTGTTGTTTCTTAAAATAAAGAAATATATTATTTGCAACTTTTTATCCATTAGCGGATGTGCCAGTCTACTTATCGCAGATATATGTACCGAATATTTTCTTAACATGATAAGGACGCTAGTCTGTTCATGAAGAATATGAACTGTGAATGAGTCCTGAAAAGGGACCTCCTTGATGAGGTAAGGTAATTTTTGCTAATATTGTATAAGAATTTAACATAATTGAGTAATATATTATTACATACCCTATTTGTAATTTACTAGTAACTAACAACATTTAGGTTATGTTGTCAACCCTTCAAGGGTGAGATTCTACAGCTCATCACAACTACAATAATAGCTGCACTTGCTAAAATTACAAATATCAAATGTCAACTGTCACCAAAGCCGAAATTCAAATTTGCAATCAGTTTAAGACATTCCCACATCAGTAGACTTATAGAGTGTTCTTTATACATGTATGAGTGTATAAGTACGTACCAACTATAAATAACCATTACTGTTATAGAATAGCAAGTATACTTTGAAGTTGATATTTGCAATTGATATAATAACAAGTCCAAATGATAGCACTCAAAGTTATAGAATCCCACTTCAGATCACAAATTAAGAGATTAAAAACTATTATTATAAATTATTAAATTCTTTGATTTTAAATTTAGATCATATTAATAAAATTTGAAATTCACTTATCGTATTTCGTAAACAAATATAAAATATACTTGTCAAAAAAGATTTGGCAAAATTGTATTTTACAGCTAGCTCCTAGCCAAGGAAATCGATTTTTTTTGCCGATTTTGCGGCTGCAATGTGATTGCTGAACGATTTTAGAAAAACGCGATTACCAGAAGTTACCTCCAGGCCACTTTAGTTGGTATGGAGAATGCACCACAGATAAGAAATTTTGTTTGAAATATTTAGTGAAGAATTTTGATTTCCACTAGATTTAACCAGGGTTTGTCAAAACTAAAACCAACAAATTAAAATATAATTATTTATTCTCTTGGTGAGCGGAAGAATGATTCGAAGCCCGTCAAATCGAATTCTTTATTATTTATTTCTCATATAAATAAGGTCTTTATGGTACCTACACCATCCAAGCCAGCTAGAGTGCCTGAGAACTGACGTCTTGTAAATGTCTTCGTAGTCATAAATCATTAGCAATGAATAATAAGGCATGTCATTTATTTGTTTATTTCGATATAATTTATTGGTACGTTTTTATTAAATCTGCGAATTTATTTATTGGTTACAATTTAATATTTATTATATATAATTCCCGTTTTGAATGAGAGCAATAATTGCTGTGAATAGCACACAAATATTAGCTAATATCGAAAACACATGTGCGTATTGTAATTGAAATGCAGTTTGGGTTAAATGAAGTTCTTGTAGAGTAATTTGTTTATGTAATATTTATTGAAATGAATTGCGATATTGGCAAAACATTACTCTTCATTACACCAATTATATGAAATATCATTTTCATGGCTTGTTAATTAAACTGTCATCCTCAAATTAGAACAAAACATTTCAACCGCATGCGGTTACAACTACACCACCCATTATAATTTATTACACCCATCATCTTTTACTCTATAGTTATTCTAACTATTAGTTATTAATGCAAGATTGATTTAATCGACTGGATGTTAATAAAACGAATGAGCTTTTTCGGAGATGCAGTCATTTCATAAAATCCACTAATACACCAATGTTTCGACTGTAAATCAATCTTCATCAGGGTGCTACATACAAGACATGCAATCAAATAAACAGACATATATTCAACATAAGTAAAAGACTTGCATAAAGGGTATTAATATCTTATGAAGTAAAATATGTAAATTATTTCTTTTTCAAATGTCATAAAAGTGATATCTTCTGTGACGTGATTGACAAGGTTGAAGTTTAATTTCTATGCCTCCGTAATATAATTTTTTATTCTCGCCGCCGTTTAATTTCTTCGCCGCCGTATGTAGAATCAGCCAATAAGAAGTAACTTGTAAAATAGAAATCTGGAATATCGCCCTATGTCACTATAAAAACTAGATAACCTAAGAATAAAGTTACTAAAAATTATGAATAACTGACAGGTAACCTACATATTAAACGTCAAATAGTAGTTTATTTTCTAAAATTTCTAAGTTTGATTATATTAAAAAAAAGTGAGAAATAATTATACTTGAGAAAAAATTAATACGAATAGACATATGATCAAATCAAGGATCAAATAGTATCTTAAGTATTAAGAACGGTAAGTTATTAATTAAAATTCATTATTGCCTCAGATCGGTATTCCTTACCCATCGCAATACTTATATTATTAGTTGGACGATTGAAATTAAATATCCCTCAACATCAGCAACATCATCCAAAACGAGGTACATTAAAATTCATTAATAAAAACTAAAAGCCGTTTCCATGGTATTTTAAAACATTGCATTGTGCAATTTTTATGTAAGAAATATTTGTAAAATTGTTAGATAGATACCATTAAGTATTAATCAATAATCATATTTTTATAACTGCACTTTTAATTTCAATAACAGTAAATGAATGTAATAAATTATTTCTATGTATTTGCACTAAATATAAATTTACTTACAGATCAGTGAACTGTAAGTTCTTTTGTTAGACATAGCAACCTGTAAATACATCTTACTGCGTTGGAAACCCAATCAATAAACTTTTTATTGCCCGTAAAAACTATATTACAATACATTGTATTATGCAAATAGAACACCTAGTAATTTTTCTAGTTTAAATAACTAAGGCGTGTACGTTCTATCTTCTATGGTTTTTCAGTTAATTATACATTGAAAAATATATTTAATTAAATTGGAACTGTCCGATACGATTAGACATATATAAATAGCATTATTAAATAATATTAATTACCCTCATATTTTTACCGGTTCTTTTTTAATGTGAGTAGCATATTGAAAACATAAATCATAAAATAAAATGAATAATGCCATAAATATAAATCCGTTTTATAAAAAGATGCATTGTACGGGACTCATGATTTAAAATTTATAACAGGTATGCTATTTGAAAATTCATACATAAATTATATCTTCAGTTATGTAAATGGAACATGAAATGATATTTATAACTTTACATTTATAAAAAATTCATCTCAACTCTTTCTAATCAACAATGCTTTCACGTAAATGAACTTTGTTTTATTCATTGCACAATATTAGTCTAGAAAAATATGCCATTAAAAAGTTCATAAAATTACGTATACTTTACAAAAAGTTAGATTATGTTTAGTCAGGTTTGGTGACAACAAAACACTATTGTGCGAACCCAACTAAGCAACGTGGTCTTATGGATATTTTTGTACTAAACGCAAACAAGATTTTTTTCTACATCTCTATTTAATCTAAATATAGAAATTGTATATAAAACTATTTAAATTAGATAAAAAATATTTTTAGGTATCTGTGAGAATGACATATTTGTCTTCGCACTAGCATGCAATAGTTTGGGAGGCAATTACTAAAAAGGAATTAATGGAAATTTATTTTTAATGAAAAATATTTAATTAGTTTTATTTTGTGCTCAGGTTTCAGCAAACCAGATTACAATCCAGAGCAGCTAAATCTGATTCAAAATGTGCTCTGATTTCAGCAGACTTACAATTAGAGTAGACATTATTTTCCAAAACAACAAGAGTACATTTTGGAGCAAATTTGGCTGCTCTGAATTATACTCTGGTTTCAGTGGGTCAGGAATTAGAGCAATCAGAAGTGTTTGCTCCAATTCTAGGTCCACTGAAATCAGAACTCAGAAAATTTGCTCCTGAATGTGCTCTCGTTTCAGCAGACCTAGAATTAGAGCTAACACTTCTGAGTGTTTTTCCTTGGGGTAGGATACCCAATGCCCCCATGTACTCGGCGCCCATGGTCAAAAGGAACAATTGCCTATTACTTATGATTAGGCGACGGAAATAAATAATTCCATTTTGACCAAAACCAATTATTATATTTATTCAAAATTATTTCCATTCCGTTCAAAGCCAATTAACAAGCCATTACGTTCTCAACTCTTCTCTTTGTTGTTGCTATGGTTACTATTGACTGTTTGATAACAAAACATTTGTGAAAACTATTGAAATAAGTGTCCATACATTACTTTTTCATGTGATCGCCTAAAAAATATAGTGTGCAACTCGTCAAAAAAAACTCATATCCATACTCTTATAAAATTGCGACCCTCTCCAAAAATTTTATTTGCATGGATATAAATACTTTTATGCCGTCGATACATAAATATATTATTTTGAAATCGTCAAAAAATAATATTTTTCCAATGTTTTGCATAATTGTCAAGGAACCGTATTAAACCTAAAAATGAATACAGAAATGTCCACATTTTTTTAAAGTTGTAGTGAAATAAAGATTTCAAGGATTGAAATATTTAGAAATATTTTTCTGGCATTTAAATCGATAGTAAAGTAGTAGTGCTGAAAGTTATATAGTTGTGTAGTATATTGATTGTAAAACAGCATTGACAATACTTTGTATAACATGGTGGATGTATAAGAAGCATTTTATTTGATTTACCTCGACATCTACGAACAAAATTTCATTTCCCTGGAATGACGTCGTAAAGAGAACTAACGTGTACTTTAGGCGGGCGGGGGTAGGTCACATCGGCGAAGGGGGCGTGCGCCCTCCTCTCGCACAGCAAATAAGGATGTATAGAAAACTTCCTAAATGTCACATCACGGTTTCTCTACCAACCAACTATAGGCCACTACCCTGCTAAAAGCATACTTTTCTTTTATTGCTTTTAACTTTCAATTCCGCTTTTTCATTATTTTATTTCTTAATCCTGACATAATAATACCTACCACAACCATATTTTCCAATGGGCAATTAAACGGAGTATGAGATTTGGGGTTCGAATCACAGAGTGATGATATTTTAGTATTAACAATCTTTCGATATTGTATTAATATCAATACGTTTAACCCAGTATCAGTAAACTTTTATTTATTTAATCAAATATAAATGTTTCTTTTTGATTACAATTTTTTAAATAAGAAAAAACTATTTATTACTTCTGGGAAAAAAATCTTACTAAACTGTTTTTTCTTAGTCTTGCAATTAAGAAGAGAGGAGAATTTACTTTTATTATAAATAATAAAAAATAATATTTTTTTTTACTTTTTATAAAAAAAAATAAGTATTTAATTTTTTTATAGCTTCCTACATTTTCTTTTGATGGATACTTTTCGTATTGATACTTTTCTTTTTTAATTCCCATGTATCGATACCTTCTCAATATCACATATCCATCCCTATCCCTACAGACAATCTATTCCACCAAATGGAACGGATGAAGTTCACTTTTCAAAATCACTTACGTTTAAAATTCTTCTAATGTTCTATGTTTTCAAAATACTTAATAGTGAGAAAAACAAAAAATTCTAACAATTACAACGTTTAAGCTAAAGAGCTGATGATATAGTCGTCTCGCTGTATCAACCAACAACTATAATATCACAGTCATGTATGACAGTGACAGAAGATATTATAGTTGTTGGTTATAATTTCAGAAAACAACTTTTTTTAATTTTAGTTCGTATTTTTTATTTGTTTATTAAACCCAACGTTTTGGCAGCATAAACTGGTACTTTTTTCAGGATAATGACAAATACAACAAAGCAAGTAAACAGGTACAACTACCTAAGAAACGAATTATAACATATTTAATACAGGAAACCATGCTTTAATAGAATTTCAAGACACGATTAGTATTTCAAGATCTACATCTCTCAACACAGGATTAATAAGAGAAGCCATTGAGATTTTTAAAACTAAAAATATTAATATCTCAATCACAACGATGGTTTGGAAGTTAGTAAAGCATGGCTTCCTATATTAAATATTATATAATTTTAAAATAATAAACTTTGGATTTGATAAACAAAAAAATTACAGAATTAAAACTAAAAAGTTGTTTTATTCAATTGCTATGAGTTTTGAATAATATTTTATTAATTAAAGTTATTACTTTCATATATTTTAATTATTTCGAATAGTCAGAGAAATGTTGACATTATAAACTAAAATATATGTGTATATCTTTTTATAATTGGGTTACGTTAACATGTGTTGTAAATGCAATTAAAAAGACATTTACAAAATGGGTTCATTTTATTTGAAGTAAACTAGGGCATAATTGAGCTTAAACTGAATTTAATATCTTTCCAAGAAATTAAATTTGAAATTTAAAAATAAAACAAGCTGAAAATTTGTCAAAAAACTAAATGAATAATTTTATCTATTAGACATAAAATTAATATGTTCAATTAAATGTTATTGTTTCCTCACTCAAAACAAAATGTAAAATATGATAGCGGTGGTTCAATACCGCAAGTTTGGTTATTTTGGTGAACTCGATCTCCACTAATTAACAATTATTAAATATTTTGTACAATTCCTGACATTATTAGCCCTCGTATAGCAATAACTATTCATGCAATATCTAGCAGTAAATATTTCGATTTGCATAGAAGCCGGTTGCTAGCCATAATCCTGGCTGGTTGATCGTGTTTAGCTCTCGCAGACAGGCTGGCTAGTGAGTGTTGAGACTAGTACAATCGTGTTTGAATGTTTGATTCAATAACTGTTGTTGTACGGGAAACTTTACACAGTCGACTCTAATTGCGAAATTGAAATTGATTTGGTAGACGTTATTAATTTTAGTTTAATTATTTTTAGGTATTTCATACACTATTATAGTATAAAGAGATATTTGATACAGGTTTAAATCCTTTTATCGAGGGTAGGGAAGCTTAGTGGTTAGAAGTCATAAATTATTCCTACTTGAAGGCATTTTAAGGGAACGAAATGGACTGTATTAAATAAATTTAAACTTACTTCACTTTGAATAAATTTTGTAAACTGAAAACATGAAAAAGAAATAAAACACGTTAAATACTAAATTTGAGTTTAATAACAGTGAAAAAATAACAACGTTTCTTTTTGATGACTTTTTTAAAACTGAAATAGTTATTTACATATTAAGAGTGAGAACGTCATTTTCCCGGATGAGTATTTTGTGGCGCGATCTTACGAGAGCTGCAATAGAACGAATCCGGAAAAAGGCCAATATTTTTTAGGCGGCCATTACAGAAAATTATTCATTTCCATTTAATATCATCTGTCAAAAGGAACAATTGCCTATAATTTATGATTAGGCGACAGAAATAAATATTTCCGTTTTGACCAAACCAATCATATTTAAGCAAAATTATTTTCATTCCGTTCAAAGCCAATTAACAAGCTATGAGCCAATATTCTCTCTTCTCTTTATTGTTGCTATGGTTACCACTATTGACTATTCGGTAATAAACCGATTGTGAAAATTATTAAAATAAGTGTCATATAAATTAGTTTTTTATGTGGTCGCTTAAAAAATATAGTGTGTAACTCGTTAAAAAACGCTGATATCCATGCTCATATAAAATTGCGAAACATCTTGAACCTAAATTTCGGGTACGGTCCGTAGACAAAAGAAAGTAGCTGCCTAAAAGAACCTTTACCACAAGTCCCATAAAACTGTATAAGGAATATTCAGCTTATTCTATGAGTTTCAAATTTGTCTTCTTCATACAGCAATATATTTTTTAAAGTTTGTTCAAATTTTGAAATGAATGGAACATTTTAGTTTGAAAGAGGTTATCAAATAATGTGGCAGAAGCAATAAAATATGAAAGATGAAATATTTCATCCAGGAATTTTGGAATAAAACAGTTATTCTTTCTGTGTCGCGTATTTTCTTTGTTTTGTTCTGACGTCATGTCAGAAATTAGATTTGCTGTGGTAGTTGAGTTAAATTTATCACCGGATACCAATATTGGAAATATCGATTTTATATTATATTTTATTCCGATGCACAACTTTGTAACTTATAAGAGAAGGCCTGGTACAGACTGATTATTATAATTGGATACAATTTACCTTCTTTCCGTAAATGAATAAATAAATAAAATGGATGTTTTCAACAAGAACGTTTGCAGGCAATGATATAACATTATTAGGTATATAAAGTTAAATACCTATGAAAGAAATTCGAAATTTGAAAAAGAGGACGTGTCCTATTTTAAAAATTAATAGAAATATACTCTACTCGATATAAAATTCGCTTATATAACCATATTAATAATTTAGCACTAAATTTATTAGACAATTCCTCAGAAATAAGAAGATTGAAAAAAACTAAACCTCTAAATTTGGCATCTGAATTAAGAAGTTAATAGAACATGAAACTGAAAGAGCTCCAATGGGAGTTATTTCTCGCACGTTATTATTTATTCTATCTCATTTGCTTGTTGGTTTTTTTCCTAACCAGATGTAAATAAATATTTTAATAAATAAATATATTCTTGTGTATTACTAAGTATTTTTAAAAATAATAGTATATTATTTAACAAGCATAATATGTAGGCTATATTACACGATGATGTAATTAAAAATACGAGCGGTAGCGAGTATTTTTAATCATCTGAGTGTAATGTAGCCATATTATGCGAGTCAAATACTATACTTTATCTACAACTATCAGGCATATAACAAATCTGATATTATTTGTTAAATATTCAGTTAGGTGTGGGTAGTTCATATATAGCTTAACAGATGGCGCGACAGTAGCACTTAAATGTCAAAATCACTTTTCAAATTGTATTTATTATACTTTTATAAGCATATATATTGATATTTATAATAAAAAATATGTTATTAATAAATTAACAGTTTAATAAAATATTATGTGTTAAATTATATGCCCTATTTATTACAGAAAAGTGTAGCGTGTATCATGACATTTCATATTACACTTGTGTAATATGAGTAGTATATTATATGTAGTATCACACGTATAATGTACCCATATTTCAATAGTTGTAGATAAGAAAGATTAATATAATAAAAAATAAAAAAAGATGGAAACCCCATCGCTGCAATTGGTTTCATTAATTGTTTTTGTATCATAAGTGAGGGAATATTAAATAATAGAGTGGATTTATTGTTGCAAATGAATTGGGAGTGAAGTATGCAAATATATGTCAAAGTTAGAGTAGAAGTGAGTGACAAATCTACTTCAATATTCGCCATCCGTAGCTGGGAAATTGTGATCCTTTATGTAGTAACAACCGTTTCACAAAGAGTAATTAAAAGTAATGGGCAGATTATATTAGTGCCGTGAAGCTATAAAGCACCCCTTGGTATGAGGGCGCTAAGATAGACCTACTCTTCAAGCCCTGAAGAAACCTGCGAACCGTATAAACAAACTTTTTCAAGTTTTTATGTTTATAAAACTAATATAACTGCGTGCTTTACTGCCAACGTTGATTAGGTTAGTTTTTGCGATGATTATAACGTTTATGGAATGTTTTTATGCCTGAGCCATTATTGTAAATATTATTACTGTTAATAGCGGGAATAAATAATTAGTTTCTACATAAAACATGAGCAAAATACTTGGCAAATTATAAGTGCTTCCTAAGTTTTTATAGAACTTGGAATAAAGAATTAATTCATTCACATTTTTATGTCCATTCCATTAATTATGTATTGCAATATTGTTAATTAAATAAATATATAACTCACGTCTCTACTTTATCATAGATATGGATTATGATAATATGTATTTAAATAGGTACTAAAGAGGACGATTAGCAGACGTTATCCTAGGCTACTTTGGTTGGTGTGGAGAATGCACCATACACTATTTTTATGTAAAATATTTGGTAAAGAATTGTGATTCCGACTGGATATAAATTTGGAATGTCAGAACTACAATCAAAACCAAATAAATTATACCATTTAACACTTCCATTGCAACATAAGACGTAAGTTTCTAATAAAATTTATTATTTTTTTACCACCACGACAGAGTGATTGACAGTATTATATACAAATATAATTATGAATGAAATTACCAACAAAATCTCTTTAATAAATGATAGGAATGACATGAATGACATATTCAATTTTTTTAAATATTTGAAAATATCCGTTATCGCGATTACACTACTGTTCCTATTTCATTTTTGACTTTGGTTAGACTCAGATAGCATATATACTCCTCTATACTCAGTAAGATAATGAAATAGCGAATAAAAGTCTTATTATACCACGCGTGAACGACAAAGATCTATCTTGTTTAATAATTGTTGCAGCAGAAATTAATCACGTGAGGATCAACTGCGCGAAATATACTGTACATGCAAAATTAATTACAAAAAGTTTTAAATAAATAAAGTTAATAATACAATAATATTACATACAGCATATAGCAAGAGAGATGGGTAAATGATATTGAAAAAATGTATTAATAAATAAATAATGTTAAAATATAACAAGTAATACGGACTGTACATACATCTTAACATCCTCGTAATTTAGTTCCATATAACTTAAATAACTAATAGTTTCATCAAGTTTTACATGAATTCAGTTTAGTAGAGTCACCAGGTAGACAAATGGTAAAGGCCAACAATATGGTTATTGAATGGCAGGACGAAGTGGTTGTTGGTCACATTAGCATGTGGTTAGTCGTGTGTTTACAGTGGCTGTGCAATAACTAGGCTATTAATAGACATTGCGGCGCCGCTAAAAGGATTTGCCGAGCACGCTCATTGTGGTTGACAGAATGGTAATGAACTTGGGACCTGCATCTTTCAGCAGCCCCATGCACGCTCCAACAGGAAATTGTCATCACGCATTGTCCACATCCTATTCATTACGCAATTACTATATATTGCAATTGCAATGGGGTAAAGATCAAATCGCAATTTTCTAAAAATTATATTATGGATAATTCAACTTTATTATACTTTTAGTTTATTTTAACGTGATGCATGGGATTCGTCATAGTTTTAGTTACGAATTTGACCGTAATTGTTAAATTCACGTCATTATTAAGTGTCAAATTGAAATATCTTTTTAAATCACACATTTCTACTTGGTTTGATTGGACCCGGTGCACAGAATAGTTACATACAGAAGCGACACTCCGTGACGGTACCTTTCATGTTACCTTATTCAGTTCTATGACCTTGGAGCGTTGTGTAGACCTTTAAATTTGTTGACTGTGAGGAAACCTTCCGATTTTAAACAATGAGCCCTTTAAATTTATTGACTTTCCCCATCTCTCTCTAATTTTCGTTTCTCTGTCTTACTGTCGCTTCTGTATAAACCTATTCTGTGCCCAGTGGACAGATGGAGCGACCCGCTAGTCAACTGGTTAACGTTGTTACAATGATAACGTATTAAAAATACATTACTGACAAAAACTTAACAAATGGTTAAAGCGAACAAAGGTTTAAGTAACCGGGCATTGATTTTTTTAATTGAAGAACATTAAAATCGAAAATGTTTAATGTCATCATGTATAATTAAAGAAATAAAAAATTAAATTCAAAATCACACTAGAAAAATCAGAGTTGCCAAATTACAAATGTTATAAATGAGTTTTATTATTATTCAATTTCAATATTAAGGTAAATATACTATGTTTAATTTTAAAATGAACGCTTTGTTATATTCTCAAATCTCATGTTTCACATTAAAATAAACTCACGGTAAAAGTCATAAAAAAAACCATTGTATCGTTTTGACAGCGGATAAAAAGAAATCAAAATTTTTGCAAGTGATAAATCGTAATTTACATGTTCTAGCAGCGAAATCAATACAGTAACTACAGTAATATCATTTCCATTATTTGTTCTTCGAATATTTGTCAGTTTGACAACTCGGGCTTGTAGCCTAACAGCAATTTGATTAAAAATTGTTTAAAACATAAAATCAGGGCACTGTATAATTTATCCAGAAAAATAAAACGCTCTTGTTTAATTACAGACAGTCTTTTTTCTAACTCACGTCTTCCATAAAATTTAATAAAAAAATCCATTACTGTAAAATGAAAATATTGGTTTATTTCCCGTGTCTCTTTTAAGAGAATAATATTTTAAGAGGGATATGGTTTTATTACTTCCTCTAGTTCAATCATGTGCCACTTACGGCTCGCGATTTGATTTTACCTAGTCTGCGAAACAATTTTTAAATCTTATAAATTTATCCTTCGCAAACATAATGTAATAAGATATTTTATCTTGCATTCAATACTGTTTTATATTTCTCTGCTAATCATCATTTGTTTTGTATTCGGTTAATTTAAGAAAGGAATGGGTATGTAACCAAATTTTGATTTTTACTTATATGATACTTAGATTTTTTAAATCGATTTATTGTTCGTTGTTTACGAGAAAATAATTATTGAAAATTCAGGGTAAAGATACTGTGAAGAGAGGTAGACTGGGCACTGGGAGCGTAAGAGACAGTCAACTTGCTTCTTTTCATGATCCTTCCAACGTTCTTACAAACATAAAATGAAATTCGATTATGCTCACATATCTCATTAGACAATGATTTTATTTTGTATTATATTGTAAAGTAGGGTTTAAGCGTTTTATCGTTTTTGTTCCTTCGACCTAGAAGATCTATTTCTATTGGGACACATCCCTTACTTAATTTTCCAGAAAGAGTTCCAGTTTTCTGGTGAAGCCAATTATAGCTCCAGGAGTCAAGTTCTTGATCTTATTTGCCGTAAGATACTTCTTAACTAGTTGATTGAGTTTCTGTGTGGTTACGGCTGGTCATTTAAACAGTATGTGTTCCGACGATTCTTCGTTCTCTTCACAGAGTCGACAAATGTCATTTTCAGCTTTACCAATTTTGTACAAATGGTTTTTTAAAGGACAATGGCCAGTGAGGACTCCTGTCATTATTCAAAGAAGTCAACTAACGAGCCCTGACATAAAGTTTTTGAGAAAATTGCAAGGAAAGACAAGAAGAGATATGATAAGGAACGAAATATACAGACAACAGTTAAATGTAATACCAATAGAGGTGACAATACAACAGGGTCAACTAAGGTGGATGGGACATGTACAAAGAATGGACCAACATAGGCTAACAAAAAGAATATTTGAAGCAAGGGAATCCGGAAAAAGAAAAAGAGGTAAGTCCAGAAAAGCTTGGAGGGATAAAACAAGAAAGACAGCGGAGAGTAGAGGAATTAAGTGGGAAGAAATACCAAGCCTGGCAAAGAACGGTAAATTGTGGACAGACTTATGGAAGAAACTACCCTAAATTCGCTCTACTCCGATAACCTTACACCGAAAGGTAGAAAAGTTCAAACATTAAGTAAATAAAAACCTATTTTTTGTGAGTATTATGAAGGCGAAGGTACATTATTTTTCTAAAGTGTAGTATGTTATAGTTGGTTATGCTTACTAAATTAACAAAAAGTAATATTAATAAAATTTAATATTAATAGTATTGCTTTTCGTTTAGATTATGCCTATTTTACATTTGAGGAAATAATTGGATTCCCCATCATTGTTTCTTATTCTTTTACTCTAAATGGCTAGTCTTACTAAGCATTAAAAACAGTGAGATTCCCAGCTTTGAAAGTAAAAGAGCATAATGCACTTATCACATCAAGCTAATCCCGCAAGCAAACAGCGCGCTCTCTTTTTTATTTGGATGTATTCACTATCCATTTCACTGCACTCACTTTCGTGCAAAAAGCGCTTTACAACCTCCACTTCCTACGGGTCGGGCTACTACATCGTAGTAAGCCGTGAGCCGCACGCTTCCGACGTGACCCAGACCGCGTCCGCAATCCCTACAGGAGCGACAGAGACAGCAGATGCTGCAGGAGAGTGGGAGGAACAAGGACGGCAAGGACAAGACAAGGGAGGTGACAATTAGGGGACAAGGAGACATTGGCCGAGGTCAGTTGGTTAGTAATGCTTCATATTTCAGTAAGGGAATGAGATATTAAAAATTAAACTTTTATTAATTAAATTTCATATCCTAAAAGCACAATCCGTAGAAAATTTAAAGTCGCAAATACCTTATATACACTCAGGTCCAAATTCAATATTACAGGATTTATGAGCGATATTAAATTCAATAGAGTCCTTGAACAAAGTAAGATAAGTATTATAATCGTGAAAAATTTCTGTTTGCAGATTTCAGTGGAAATATCCATTTTGACTAATTTCGGCGTGATATATGTACGTATGTATAGTACAAGACAAGATATTTGGTTAATCCCTTAAGCTTGGTAATGGATGCGGCTAACCCTCACAACGGGTGATCAGTCGAAAATATGTAGGGGCGGTATTAATAAAAATTTCATATTCTTATAACTGTGATGAGGATCAAAAATGGAAAGAAAATTAACCATTCCCCATTAGGCTGGATTAGTTTTTACATAAATAAAATAAAAATTTGTTTGTTTTAGTACGTATAAACCAAACATTTTTACCTGTATTATATATACCTATTTAAAAATTTGAAATCAGTCCCTGCATTTCTGTACCATAAATTTGGGGATAATCCCATGTTTACGGTATGCTAGTAGGGGGTGATGTAATCCAATTCTCAATTATGTTGTCCAGCACTATACGTATGGTTTGGTATTATTTGCCGATTGGTCTCCCAGCAGGTATTCCGTAAGAGGATTAAAACAATTTAAGAGGTCTTACTAACCAGGGTTGTAATTATTTGATAATATATTTTTCACTTGAGTTTTTCATAAAGGGATAAAAATAATAAGAGAATAAATTTCACTTCTTTAACACTTTTTTATTGCAATCAGCAATGTAAAAAGGGCACTTTACTCGAAGGATTTTATTAAATTTTTCGCATAACTCAAATACGATTAGCCGTAGAATGTTGAAATTTTGTAAGTAAGATTGCTAAAATATCTAGTTGCGTACCTCTCTTTACTTAGCAAAAGGGCACTATACTCGTCGGGTATTTCAATTTTTCACATAACTCAAAAAGCCGTGTTGAATGATCTCTCTTTCAAATGAAGTTTAAGCGAAATGCAGAAAAAACATGTTTAATTTAATAGGTGTACAAGGAAGTATTGTGGTGGTTTTTATTATGTGTAGCAATTGTTTTTTCTTCGAAGTTTCCTATTTGTGTTATCTAAACGACAATTTGCTATTGATACATTTTCAAATCAAAATTCAGGTATTTTTCCCTTTAGTTATGGCTATCGACTCGCAGAACATTCTGTATGTGAATTAAATTTTGATGTTCCAAGATTTTAACGAATATAGACGAAATTAAGGTCTTTCCAATATGTTTTGATTGTTTTGAATATGATGTCTATCGGTCCATCTGTCCTTATGTAAATTTACACATGGCAAGCAAATTCGGGTGAACGAATTTTAAGATTTAATTGACAATTACTAACTAGAACCGCTGTGCCTAATGCCGGGGATACACGGTGTAAATAATTTCATTATAAAAATATGCAGACAACGGATATTACTTGAAATTCTTGCGCATGCGCAAATGCAATGTACCTTTGTCAAAAAAGAAGATAGAGACTCATTATAGACACCTAGTAGTTTCTAGATTTAAAGTATTATCCATGCCACTATACTTCATTGTCAATGTCAACCTAAATAAGAATAATTTAATCCGGTATGAACATTAACCTCAACATCAACAACCAAAACTGTCATTCGACTTGCGCTGACAACCGAAAACTTCCGATCATTGGTTTCTAAACTTCATCGGCACTTTCCACGTTATGAAGTTTGAAATGATCATTACCTAAATGATCATATGACACATGGCATTTAAATTAAGTAATAACTGTTAATGATCATTAACTCGAGTATAAGTGGTTCCGAATCCACTACAAGCTATAGTACACTTGCAGACACTTCTGGCTTATAACCAATCATTAGCGTGCAAGTAAAAACATCCAAAGAATCTTTAAATCTTCATGATAATAGCAAAAGATGATGGAATTGACAATGACAAAGTACTGATTGAATTTTTACAAGAAGTGTGAATACTTATTAGAACTGAATTACAGAAATTATTCATTAACCACCAACAGTCATGAAATTATGTTATTAATATTGTTACAGTAGGAACATCTATAGTACGAGATATACCTATTAAAAATAAAATGTAATTCAATATGTTATCCGGCCATGATATGAATGTTTTTGTTTTTCTTATCATTTCAACCTCATCAACAATGTGTAGCAACGGAAATTGTTATAGGTAACGAAAAACTCGTAAAAAGTTATTTCATCCATATATCGTGAAATTGTAATAACTGTAATTCTTAATATCAGGGCATGTAACTGGTTAAAAAAACCGGTTAATAAAAACCGGCAACCGATTTTTTCAACGAAAATTGCAAACTTTAACCGTAATTTTAATCGATACTTTTCAGGCCGAAAATATCGGTAACCGTTAACCAAAAAATAAAAAAAAAACCGGTTTTAGCGAACATTAACTTTTTTTAATATCATTTAGCGACAAAAAGTTTTAATATTTTTTTTTTAATCTGTGTTTTCTATTTGTATTTGAACATGAGTCATGACAGTTTTTACATTTAACATTTTATCAGTAGGTAGTCTCTTTGTTAGCATAGGCAAGTTTAAAATTGAAAAGTGACCTGCGTTTTTCTGAAGGTATTAAGGTAATTTTTGTGAATAATTCGTTAATTAAATTGCATTCTTTTATTTGTTATATTTTTCACAAATGGTATTTTTTTATCAATTTCTTTTAATTATTTTTTTAACCGATATATTAACCGGTTTGAAAACCGGTTTTCGAACTAAAACCTTTATTATTAAAATGTTCTCTGTAAGTGTTAACCGTTAACCATTATTTTTTTCGGTTACATGCTCTAGTTTATATAAATATAATTATTACTATATAGATATTTCCATATGTCAACTACATTATATATACCATATAGGTATTAGTTTTTCAACATGACATCTATTTGCTATAAATCTTGTGTTTTATGAGCATCGAGACGACCTTTGCTAAACAAGAAGATAACAATTGAGCTGGTATTTTACAACAACATCCCCTCCCTGGAGGGCAGATGTAACACGTGTCGCGTGGCCGACGCCGGCTGATCGATGCGGCGCGGAGCGGGCCGTCGGGACGCTGGCCGCCGGCCACACCACTGACCCAAGCACTAATTCAACCACCTGTTGGCTGGGGATACACCCCGCATTGCTATATCGCCGCTATACTCATTGTATGCAAACTTCCATACGAATTGTCATTGCTGTGTTATTTGCAGGATTTGTTTAACAAACCAAATTCAAGTGACTCTATTACTATTAATCGGTGCTAGAAAGAAAAATAATCTGATGTGGACAACACATGACTTCCTGGTACGCTAAATTATAGATATTTCGTGCTGTACTTCATTTAAACTTATTTCATTTGAAAGGGTGATCATTCTACAACTAATCATTTTTCAACATCCATTCGTTTCATATCTTTGAACTTTCCTTCGAAATGCATCATCTTTTGAAAATTATTTTTTCTACTCCTATAAAATATATCCCCCTTTTTTTTTTCTTTTAATTATAGTAGCCATATTTCAGGACAGTGATATATGACTCATAATTCACTCTTTTCGACCAATCACAGAACCAGAAATCCATTATTCTTGTTTATATCTGCCGTGCTGTGGATCGACCGTCTGACAGCTGATATTATAGTCAATTGTCATTGTGTATTTTTATGTAGTCATTTTGTAAAATATTTATGCGTATTTATGAATTTACAGGAGTAGAAAAAGTATTGTATTATATTCGGGATTATGGTCATTATTTACTCAGATGATTCTTCTTCGCGAATAATGACAATCATTATCCCTTATGTAATAATATACTATTAATCGCTCAAAAACTTTGCAACGAAAGATATATGGTTTTTATCTATTTTATACATATTTCTCACGAAATATATTTTGACAGATGTCAGTGTCAATCTATTATAAAGTGTTTCCGACGAAAATTAAAAGCCAACTAAATTATTATTTTTATTAAGTTTCTGCTCAAAGTAAAACGTCTTTTTGAAAAGGCCGCTTAAAACAAAAAATGGAGGTGCATAACTAGATGTTATAGTAATTTCATGAACAAAATTTTAACATTAAACAGCTAACCATTTTTAAGTTATGCGAGATACGTAACGCCGAAACTAGTCAAAATAGATTCGGGGATGGTTCAAATGCATATTTCCGTTGGAACCTGAAAACCGAAATTTTCGTACAAGGATGTAAAAAAACGGTTCAGACAATATTTTACAGTATTTATTATTTATTTATGTACCAAGGATTTCATGAAGATATTTATACCTGTTTGAAAGTGATTTGAGTTTTAATTCATTTTTATACTGGATGCTGGACCGATCAAATAAAGACTGTTGTAATTTTACCTAAGCCAAAAAAAATCACTTCGTTTTTTCAGAAAAACATTTGAAACACAAAAAATATGTAAAATTCCCAAATATACAAATACCAAAAACGCAGGTGGGTTGGACTTTTATATGAAACCTAGATTCTCCTCAACCCTGATCAAATACATAAACTTATTTTAAAATTCATACTATTATTCCATTATTAATCTATTTCATCTATATGAAAAAACAAATCATTTTCCTAATTATAAATTAAAGAAAAATGTACCGTTAATTAGATAATGTCACTTAAGAATTTCTTCTGTAACCATATTATTATCTACAGAGTTATTACCATTTTAGGTTCTGCAATAACACTAATTGGAATAACTACAGGTACAAGTACATTTAATTACAAACATTCCTATAGCTGATTTTTCTTCAGAACAGTGATACCCAAAATTCTCAGAATCCAGACATTCATAAAAATAATTCAAAGTTTCTTGAAATAAAGCATCTTAAATAAAATTGTTTCCCATTTTTATACAAAATTTTATTCATAATTTTTACAAATAATTTAGTTGATCCGAACATTTTACTTCTGTTCTATTTTTTACTTACTATTTTATTTTATATTTACATATTTTTTGTCGCATGTTAGATATTAATATTTAATTAATTATATTTTGTGTAGGATGTGATGATAACGATACAAATAAGAATTCTATAAAATTGAAATAAAACTCGTTTGAGAACTACTGCTCAAAAAACAATTATTGTTTAATAACTAAGCGATAAAAGTGTGGGCATTTTTCCAGAAGTAAACAATCTTGACCTTGCTGGGTTCACAGTAACAGGATACCAGTTGAAAGGTTACTATAATTATTTTCATTTAGAAAGTAATTGTTCCAGTAATAAAAATAATATTTACCTTTGTATATGAAGACAAGACCTTTTGTATATTAAATGTCAAACAGTCTCTTATATAAAGAAGTAATTGTTGCAAGGTAAAGACTTTGACAACTTTAATTATATTTGTACACAATAAAAAATACTAACGAAAATTATATGCTGCATATATAGAATTATTTCGTAATATGGAAATATAAAATTAATTCATTGTTCTCATCTGAACAATAGAATACTTACACCTGTTTTGCACATATTTTCAATATTTCTATTCTATGTTTATAACTGTCACAATTTACTTGTATATATTGATATAATTATATTAAAAATACGCATTATTTGACTTTTAGAAGAAAGTAGAAAAAAAAACCGGAAAACTATATTAATGATACAAAATAAACACAACGGGTACAATTTTCATTGGACCACGTATCCCAGTATAAATTTTATATGAGTTTAGTTCTAAATTACAGGTGGGATTAATGTGATAATTATATAGTAAATGAACGTTGTCAATTTTCTGTTAATTAATAATGTATTTTTCTTTATGACATATTCTCGTATTATAATTAGAAAAATAATGTTATAGTAATTTGTATTGAAATTTTATTTTATTGATTGAATTGTTGTCATCCCTGTATTTCTGATCACATGTGCAATAGTAGCCAATGAAAACACAATTGCACTGATAAGTGTCTTAGGGCACTATCACTTATGTCATGAGAATGCTAGGTAAATGACAATTGTTGACATCTGTTAAATATTAATTGTTTTACTTTCAAAATGTCATACTTAGATTAAGGCATAGTGTCCGATCGAAGCTTCAGTTTCGGACAGTTTCGATCAAAAATGCTGGTTTCGGCCGCAGTTCCGGTTTCGGTTTTTATGTTTGTTTGTTGATTAATAATTTTATTTCATCTTTCTTCCTTTCAAAAATATAATTATTATTTTATTATTATTATTCTGACGCTGTTAGTACAAAAGTGCCAAGTGAAAGATATAGAGTATTGCAGAATTTAGAAACAAAAAGTAACGTTATTATAAAGGATTAGCATAGGTTGAAAAAGAACCTATTGTTTGTAACAAATACTTCTTGAAAAAACTATTTATTTGATTGTGATTATTTGGGATATTTGTGAAATGGTGATAGATAAGTAAAATCTTTACTTCTTAGTTTTTTTTTATTTAACATTTTAACAATGTATTACTACCTTAAAAGTTAAGAAAAACACTACATTTCCGTGTTTAATAAAAATTTAACTAAAGTTTAACTACATCAGTTTCTGTTTCGGTTACGTTTTGTCTACCAACGTGCTTTCGGCAACTGTCATAAAATTATATAATAAATATATGAGTCTTATTATTTTACTTATAAAAAAAATCAATCAGTAGTGGTAATTCATTTAAAGTTTCAAACAGCTTTGTAAGAAAAATATCTTTAAATATAATTTTTAAATTAAAATTATATTCGAATTTCCAGTTGGTAGTGGCGTAAAAATTAAGATAGATAATAATAATAATACCATCGCATCATTACGAAGAGGAATATAGGGACAGATAAAGTCAAGACGACAATTCCATTTGTTTCTAGACAATTTTACTTGCATTTTAGTAGTCAAAGTATTATTAATTTTATAAAGATTAATGACGCTGGGATTTGTACTTTTTACTTTTATTCTGCTAATGAAATATATCAAAACCAGGGATAAATCGCAAAGGAAAGGAAAATGAAATGTATAACGACAAGAATGTGACGTATATATTTTCGATAAGTACAGTTAGTATATTTTTGCAATCGTACTCCGAATTAAATTTATCTAGCAACACAAGCGAGTTTATGTTTAGGAGGTACATATAAAGTTGTGTAGATTTCCTTCCAGATTAGATATTTATGTAGATGTTATCTATATTTACGAGTCATGGAATTCGTCTATCAGCAGAGAAGCTAGCTATAGGATATGTTCGGCATTTTTATACCTTCATTACATGCTCTAGATATCGAGAGAAAGTATAGTTTAAAGGACAACATTATCGATTTACCTTATCCGACAATATTTTGTAGACTTTCATAATCGTACCAGTGTATTTCTTTCTGCTTATATGGCATTATAGTTGTAAATCTATATTACCTACAGTTTATTCTCTACAGACGTAATTTACATAATAAGACACTAATGATCTATTATTATGAATATTAAGATATCCAGTATCCCACGATATTCTAATATCATTATAGAACTAAATCACATTAGAAACTGTTTATTAATTACTATATCCTTATAAGACAATAACTAGTTGTTTTAGTACTGCATAACTCAGAAATACTGTTATATTTATTTTAAAGTACTAGTAAATTAGATAAAATTATACCTCAAATAATACTTCCCACAAGCAACTAACATTTAAAGTAAACGATCTTAAAAATTTTGGATCTTTTTTGAACAAAAAAATTGTGGAATCTCTTGTTAAAAAAATGTTAAAAATAAATGTAACAAAAAAAATTGACTTACAGTTGACGTCACTTCTTGAAATCTCCTTCGGAAAGGTGAGATCTGTAACAAAAATAATGATTATCAGTTTGGTATGAAATCAATTATCTATTCTATCGTTCGTATCATATCTTTTCGATACGTTATGGCTGAACAGAGTGAACTTTTACAAAAGGTTACCCGGTATTCCGTATTCATAAAGTTCTGCTCACAATAAACACATTTTACATAACCTAACAAAGCTAAATCTACTTTCTCTTGTTTGTGGATTAGAACTGCAATAAATATTTTGAACAAACTCACCAGGTAATATTAGATTGTAATAAGATAAATCTAAATGTTTAGAAACTGCTATTAGTAATGAGCAATTTGTGCTGCTTGAAACAATGGAAGAAAAGGAGTTACGTAAGTCGAAATGAAAATACATTTTTTAACTTCAAATAAATATTACTATAATACATGTTTAAATAATTCGGAGTGCTTCATAAAGTGTAAAATATGCATACGAGGTGTGTAAATTAAGTAACAAGACTAGCAACGTAGGGTTCGATCTTGTAACACTTGGGACGCGAAATTTGGAGAGGACACAGGTGAACAGTGAACATATGTATATGCATCCACCCTTCAGTAGGTACGAGTTTAAACTCGCTAGAGTCATTTGATTGTCCGTAGTTATTTTTTTCGTAAAACAGTTCTATCTTGTGCGTTCTTAAAATGAGTAACGTCAATTTCAAACAACGGTTTGCTATCAGGATTTGCTTCAGACTTGGGCACAGTACAATAGAAACTTTTACAAAACTTAAGCAGACCTCCGGAGACAGTGTTATTTCAAAGGGCCAGGTTTTTCGGTGGTTTTAGGTATTTTTAGATGGAAAATAATCAATTGAAGATGAAACACGCAGCGGAAGGTCTTCATCTTCAAGAACTGATGAAAATGTCAACAGAATCTGCGATCTTGTGCATTCAGATTATCAATTACAGTACTGAATGATTAGGGAAAAGTTAAATTTTATTTTCACCACCGTTCATCAAATTTTGACTAATTCATTAGGGATGAGAAAAATCTGTGCAAAAATGGTTTTAAAAAAAGATTTTGGCCAGTAAAAACATCCCTCAGCCTCCTTATTCGCCTGACTTGAATTCTTGTGGCTTTTTCTTCTTTCTAAGATTGAAAAATCACCTTAAGATGTTCCACTACAACCTACACCACAAAAATGCATGTGAAATGTGTCATGAAACAAGAACCTAACGGAGATCAGGTAGTGTTACCGTCTAGATAAGACTTGACTAAGTCTAAGGCAAGATTAAAAAGTCTTGTCTAGAGACTTGATTGCTTCGGCAGTATTCTTTTTCTATTTTACAATCACTATTTCAGCTCGGATGGAACAAGCTTTGCATGAAACATTCAAATTTCGGAAATTTAATTTTTTTAATTAATTTAGAGTCTTGAAAACTGTCTAAGTTTTTTCGTCTTGATGTAGAATAAGTACCTAAGTCCTGTCTTGATTATCTAGATAAGACAAAAGTCTAAAAGTTTATATCTAGACGGCAATACAATTTCAGGCCCTGTTCCATATAGGAATGTTATATCACATAAAAAGATTAATTAGTTTGCTTACATAAACAACTGTATTTTAATACATCTACTCAATATTTCGTAGCGCTGAGATTTGAACCCTAATTCGAGTCGAAACAAGGTACCAAATTAAGCCACCGGTGTCAGTAAATTTAACTATGTACAGATTATATTATTTAACATAATCAACAGTGCACTAGCAGCTTGTTGGTGACTCTTATTACAAGTGTGTGAATTGTTGAATCAAGTACTGTCAAGAGATATTCAATATATAGTCGTTGTTAATCAACCAATTTAGGAGTAAAGTAATTAGAATTTGACAACTATATCTCAAGCTATCACCTCGGATTTTGACCGTTTTGGTTGTTGTTTGTAAATAAACAAAACACAAACAAGTAGTAAATATTTGCATAATAAAAACAATAGAGTGTGCAGATGGAATTAGAAGTTATGTGGAGCACAATGGAGGAAAGTGTAATATTTAAATAACCCCTGGCAAGTTGGAGGAAGAGGATGATATAATTCCGAGGAAGTGAGACTGAGGCTGAGACTCCAGTTGAGACCGGACTGGCGGCCGGGCGAACTTTCAATCTCAATTTAGTTTGTGTAGGAGAGTATGCCGAGAATGCCGCCAGCCAACTTGCTCCACTAAGAATACGTATTAAAATTAATGAACCGCGAATAATACTCTATTAAAATAACTGTTTGTTTTATTATTTTCTCTGTCTCACGGATTACTGTTATTGGATACCGGGGATTACATTCATTTCTTCTTTTCATTATCATTGCATATATATCAAATATTTTACATATTCTTCATTTTACATTATCTACGTTTTACAGAAATGATCTTAAATCAATATTATCTTTTAGAATTCCAAAGACTTATAACTATTATGATAACTTTGCCCTAAACTACAAGAGTAAAGGACTTTATCTTTAAACTAGAGAGTTGAGAAAATGTAGATTTGCACTTTTTCGTTCAAGTTAGTAGACGCCCAGATGCGAAGTATGTTGGTGGCGTTCCCTTGTATGAAATTCAGGGCGGTTCAATTACGGAAATAATATATGTATTTAGGTTTTTGTTCCATTAGAGGGTTATGCTTAAAAATCTTTTTTCGGAATTAGCGCATCCATATTTACTAAAGTCCAGAATATGAAAAATTTTGGAGAAAAAAGTTCTCGAGCGAAAATCTAAAATTCCGGTTTCTTTCAGATGTGTTCCGGCAAAGGTGTGTTCTAATATAATAATAATAGTATATTGTTTTATTAAGAGTAAAAGTGATACTTTGTGAGGCGAGCGTGAAAGTTTGCACATTTACATGAGAGGTACACAATTAAATTTGTAGGTCATCATTTTAAATTTGTCAGTTGTTGATTGTTTTTAGTAACTTTTTCATAGGTTATCTAGTTTTATGTGACATTTAGAGCGATATTACAGCTTTCTATTGTACAAGTTATTTCGTATTGACTGATTCTACACAGTTTCTATAGATACTTATTTTTACTTATTTGTTTTACTTTTACTCCGGCGGCGTAAAATTAAAGTTTCTATTTTGGCGACTTAAACCTTGTGAATTCCCTTTTAAAAGATGTCACTTTTATAATGTTTATAGAATATGTATTGTTTTATATACACATTTGAAAAATAAATAATATACAGAAATGAAAGCAACAGCAAAATTTGAATTTTTCTACAATTGCACAACCCATGTGTAAAACGTCCCAAAGCTACAGTGTGTTAAGTTGAGAATAAATTATTATTTAATATGCGTTATTTTTACTATGGGAATACAAACATATTTTTTTGATATCCAATTAAGTACAATGATCGCACGAATATAATTTCCTGTCATTTGCAATCGATATTCAAGTTCATTGACGCTAAATTCACATCAACAGTGCATCGCCGTGTTTTGTTCTTATTATACACAGGCAACTTCCTCCGTTTACATTAAATTAGTTGTTTATATACTTAACATATAATTTATAACAATAAAAATTTACATGTGATGATGTACAACATAATGATGACATTAAGGAATATGTTATGTTGGTAATAGAGGATTATATTAAAAGTTATAATTTTCTTCAGGTGGATAGTTTTTCTGCGGTATGTGCTTTCTCATAGTAACATTTTTTAAAATACTTCACAAAGTTATGCATTTTTAAACTTTCTAAAATTCCTTACACCGTATTTTTAAATAACTTTATAGCATTCTTTTCCTTTAAGAGAAAATTACCTGTAAAAATCTAAATTAATTTTAATTATATTCAATGTATTTTATCTTTAAAATCTGTGACCCATTTTTTCACATTTTCAATTAAGTTTTAACATTTTTCAAATTTATTAATATAATAAAAAATATTTTTATGATAAAATCACTTTTATTAAATAAATAAATATTTAATAATAATATTAATAATAATAACAAATATAAAAATAGTATGTTATACAACAAGACAAAAAAATGCAGAATTTTTTCTTAGGTGCAACCAGATGTACCTCAGAACTAATACTTTATTTCTGTCACAATTTTAGTATCCTTGGAACCGGTTTCTAATCCCGCTTGTAAAAAAGTAAATCTACTTTTAATAATTATTGAAGATATTTACATACATTTTTACAATTTACCGGAATGATGTCACGAATTTGTTTTATAAGTGCTGTATTATAGGTGACTCAACTACTTATGCCTGTATTCATGTTCGGTACTTCGCCTTGACTCATACTTAAGTACTTGTCAAATGCTGTCAAATTGACAAATTTACAAATATTCCCAAAGCAATAACTACAATTTCTCCAAATTTTTACCTTGAGGTTATTACTTAGAAGAGAATTGACGAAGTTTCAACTAGGAAACATTTCACGTACTAAAAGACGAGTATGACCGGAGTAATACTTGGCGAAGTAACTTGATATTGACTATGAATACAGGCATTAGCTTTATTTTTGGTGTTCCTTTCTTTGTTATGTATTTATGTATTATGTATATTCCATCAATACTAATTGTAAGTACCTATTATTTTCTTTTGTCCTTTTTTTGGTGTACATCTGTTAGGCAAATAAACATTATTATTATTATTAAAGAAATGACAAATATTCATTATTTAAAATTGTACCCTGATTAATTAAACTACATAAATAAATAATTAATAATTATTTTGAGAATATATTATTATTACTATGATAAATTTACTTTTAGCTTAACGGTTCCGATGTTTCATTATTATCATAAATAAATAATTAAAAAAAAATTGTGGGAATTTTTCGTTGAGTTTTTTTTAATTTAAAAATACTTTAAACGAAATATAAATGTTCCCTTTTCCCATATGTGATGTGGGGCAAGACCGCATTACAAATTTCCATTTAGAATTGTGGGGCTAGGAATTTCATTTCAGTAAAAATCACTTCCCTTTTATATTCAAAACGAATGTCGGATGAGAAAGGGCGGATAAAGGAGCGTTATTACAGATGGTAATACATACATGATTGCCCCCGACCAAAGATCAAGTCGCCGGCCTATTCACTACCGACTATTTTCATTAAACCGCTTCCAATTACTTAAGACATCAAAGACGGAAATAACCTAAACATACGGTGCGTTATGGCATGGTGCAGGGTACACGCTATCATTTGCACCCCTTAAAAATATTCACTAATGGAAAAGACCAATGCGAACACCTATTTGACTTTTTGTCTTAAAAAGATGAAAAATGAAAAGGGTCCTTTCAAAACATAACCTTTTTATAACATGCCCTTGAAAAAGGTTTACAGATTTAATAATAATTATTGAGATTATTTTAAATACATGAACATTATGAGATCCTTACAATCTGAATTACCATTTTCATGGAGGATTGTAAAAAATATCGGAATGTTGTCTCCATGAACAAAAAATATACTAATATCTTCACCGTAATTTACTCAAATAATTTTTAAAACTATTTAGTTCACACAAGTAAATTTCCACAATCAGATTGCTTCATTCGATAGCAATAGGACAGTTTTTAGTGAAGAAAATTGAAAAAAAAAATATTGTCATTCGTGAAATAATCAGTAGTTATACAACAAGAGGTTCGAAAATAATCGAATATACAGTTGAGGACGAGATGTGTTGCCTTGGAAACACAACGACACCGTAGGTCCGCAAACTGTATATTCAGATTATTTTCGAAGCTCGAGTTGTATATATTAAGACTATACAACGAATAAATCAACTATTCATTTTTACTAAATGTCAAAAACTGTAGTTGTTTATATTCACGGATGATACGATTAAATATGATTCAACTGTTTCCGGAACACCACTAGTGGTGTTCTGCGAAAACATGACTTAGCAACATATATAACCGATGTTATACATCGTAACTAAGAAAAATTCAACTATCTGATTGGTCTATTTTCCGATGAGTTGTATAGTCAAGCAAATATAATTTGAGTTATGAATTGAATCGGTAAAATTTGCTCTTAATTCCTGGGAAGTAATAATAAGTCAATGATCAAAAATGACTCTTAAATCACTTCAGTTTCGCTGTCGTGATCTAAATATAATTTTTGACACTCGTTTGTCATGGATCTTAGTATATTAATTACTAGCTGTGCCCGTGATGTCGACGTGGTTTTCAATTTGTGACTGAAAGAATATGAGTAAAAAATCAATATACAAAATTACATCACTCTCCTCAACTAAGTATTTTTATTCAAAACTCATATAAATTTTAATTGTTATTTTTTTAAGGCGTGGCTACCTATCTCGTAGACGTACGTAAATTGCCTCTCGCCCTCCTCTCCACCCGCTGACAACAAAGCGTATTTTATTTTGTTTTTGCAAAAACACGATCATAAAATCTAAACTACTTGTCCAAATAATGTTATGTAAAAGGCAATTTTTACCTATATAAAATTTCCTCGACAATTTTTCGGAATCATAATCACTGTCGCACTCGTTTCGATTTTCTAAGCTAAGCAAAATTATAAGCAAAATAAGTCACGGATAGTATTCAATAGGACAATCTCTCGAAATATTACTTTATTACTTAATATTTTTGACAAACATTGTATCTAAGCAATAAATACTAGTAAAAATTTACAGTATAATTAAAAATTAATTTTGATTCAATTATGAAAGGAAATGTGAAAAATATTATATACCAGGAAATAAAGTATATATTTCCATTACAGCATCCTGGGATTGTTAAGAATAGCTACAATAAGATTGTAGGAATTATAGTAAGTTTGATTATGGGTTTAATTTTGAAGAAAGAGAATAAGAACATGGTTAAGTATATCTCATATAATAAATTAATAGTTATTCTATGGAATAGCGAATTTGATATATTAAAGTAATTTAGCCAATCAATTTTTTTGCTAGGGTTATTAAGTTTTGCTGATGAAATTTATCAAAACGAATTATGAATAATTGTGCAGGAGAAATAAACCGCAATATTATAACAACAAGATGTACGCGCAAATTGTTATTTCACATTACTTGGTATTATGAATTTGTTAATCCGATTTGTGTATTTCCATATTAACCAGCCTCTACACAATCCATAAAACAATTAAATTTTCAATTAAATTCCGGCGTTATCCCTTGCCGGTAAATTCCTATAAATAAAGGTGTTCGACTGAAAAATTTGTAGGTTTGTTTTCGGTTGGGAAACTAATCGTGTTTTCTATGAAAACATCGCGCCTGATAGCTTGCAACATCAATCCTAATGCTTCGCTGCGCCCTATACGTTATTTTATGAGCTCTCTTATCTCCCACATGGACATGGACCTTCTATTTCCTATGTCCCTTTTAGTTACGTACAGTATTTATACAAGAAAACAATTTAAATAACATTTAAAATGAAAACATAACTTATATCCTTTTATCCTGCTATATCTTTTCAGAATTGGCAAAAAAAACATTTTTAAAAAATAAGTTAAGTCAGTGGTCAAAATTAGTTTCAACCATCCGAAACTCGTTCACATCATTTTAATTGTAGTATAGTAATGTAACAAATTTTTCTAAAATCATTAAGGTATGAGTTATGCATAGTAATTTCTTACTAATAAAACATTAAAAGCAAAAATGTAAAGATAAGTGTCCGACCAAAGTTTCGGTTTTGGTTAAAAATGCTAATTTCATCGCAGTTTCGGTTTCGGCCAAAATTGGGCATGGTTTTGTTTTACACGTTATTTTAATTTTCTTTCTTTCGAAGGTATAATTCTTATTTTATTATCGTTATTCTGAGGCCGCTAGTAAAAAGGTATCAAGTGTAAGATGAGGCAATATCCTTTATTTTAATTTTAAGATATAAGACAAAGACTGTTTAGTTAGTAATAAATAGGTATTGAAAAGACTACTTATGTCATTGTCATAATTGGTGATATTTATGAGGTGGTGATGAGTTTTTATTTCTTTTGTAAAGTTAATGGCACACTTTTATAATAAGAGCACTTTTACAAAGCATTCTTTTACATTATAATTTTAGAAAGCCAGACGTCCCTTTTAACAAAAGCGTTCTATAAAAGTGAGCTTGTAGTATCTCTAGAAAAATAAAGTTATTTTCTAATAAATTAAAATCGTTTATTTAATTTAATAATCGAATTATAGGTAATTTAAAATTTAATTTCATTAATTTTAAATAAACTGCGTTTCGATTTCAGATACGTTTTCGACCGACTATAAGACGTTTCGGTTTCAGCTGAAATTCATGTTTCGGTCGGACACTAGTAAACATTACATGATACTGCATAGTAGAGATACGACTATTCTCGTGCGCTTATTGCACTTATTGTTATGTACTTATGTTTATGAATACAAGATATTTATGATGTGATTAGTTAGTGTCGGCACAGTATAAAGAGTATCGAGTATTAGTGGATTTTATTAAATGACTACAACTGCAAAAAAGACGTTCCTTTTATTAACATCCAGTCGATAAAACCAATGCTATATTTTTAAAATATTTTTTCATTCGTAGTAGTGTTCTGGTATTTTTGAATTTTGTGATTGTAATGTAAAATTTAACTAAATCATGTTCACGTGCAATTGGATGTATTTTATTATTTATTCAGTTAAATGTCAATAGATGTCAATACAATATGATGAATTTATACCATTAAAATTAATTGCTATATATTGTATTTATTATTAAGAATTGTAAAATGATCATCTATTAACTGAAGCTCATAAATAAATAATTAATAATTATTCCAATAATTATTTTGACTGCATATTAATTTGGAAATTATTTACATTAAATTATTTTCATTATTGTTGCAAAATGAATAATCAAATTCAATAAATAGTACAATGAAAACACACCAAATTATAAATTTAATTAAGCCGCGTCCATATGTTTTATTATATTATTAATAAATTCAATTACTGATAAATTGAACACTGCAACAAACATCAACGTGTATGAAATAGCAACAAACGTTCATGTATTGAACTACAAACAATAACATTGCACGCTGTTCCTTTTTTCAATCAAATGTAAACATATCTTTGCCATTAAAACAATTATTCATAATGCATGCTACAATTTACACTACGAAAAAATAAGCCCGACATTTATTATTAGTAATATAGAACCCTATCAGTTTTTATTGATCGAATCAATGGATCTATCATATATAGCGACTAAAAATATTTTTTGTACTCTTACAATAAAATCTGTTGATTCATGTCATCTACCAACGTCGGGAATCTTTACTTCCCACGTTCCCCCAGATTAGCGTGCGGGAAATTTTGGAAAATAAAAACACTCCTATTTCTAGAGCATTTATTAAAAAACTATATTTACAAAAAACAAATATAACGTCTCAAATATTAGCTCTGTTCGTTGACATGCACTAGGTGGTTCTAATGTACACTTTATTACACTTGTGTGTTTTATGACAAAAGTGTAAGTTAGGACATCGTGTTCGTTGACAAATCATTTTTTAACTAACGTGCACTAATACGCACTTTTCTGAACTACCTCTTGAGGTAGTTCCCGATAGTGCAGGCAGTAGTGGGGATGAAATCTAATGTTGTAACTGTATTTGAAGTGGTATAATAAAAAAATATATAATTCAGATGTATCAAGCAACAACCCAATCATTTGTTTATACATTTCTGTAATTTTGCCTTTTCTGAAATGAGGTTATAATCAAAGTTGCACTTCTTTGTTTTTTGAATATCTTGCACTAGTTTCAGTAACATGCACTAAAGCGACCCCGCACTGTACTGCACTGAACTAGTCTGCACTTATTGTAATTGTCATCGAACAGAGCTATTATTTTACCTAATAATAATAAAAGAAAATAGTGGCATATTGAATGAAATTTAATTTAGATTAACTATATTTAGTGCATTTGGTATACAATGTCGGCAACAACTATTGTCATGTCGACAGATTGACAACACTTGCACAGAATAGGTTTATACGGAAGCGACAGTAAGACAGAGAAGCGAAAATTAGAGAGAGATGGGGAAGGTGCACAAATTTAAAGGGCCCATTGTTTAAAATCGGAAAGTTTCCTCACATCTGAGAGAGAGGTAAGGAAAGAGCACAAATTTAAAGGTCTACACAATGCTTCAAGGTCATAGAACTGACTAGCGGAACATGAAAGGTACCGACACGGAGTGTCGCTTCTGTGTGTAACTATTCTGTGACACTAGGCAGTATTAAAACCAAAGTTGGCAAAAATCATGATTTTTTTATTTTTAAAGATACACGGTATTTTACTGTATTATCGTTTTTTTTTTTAATATTACCCTTTACGGTTTCGAGTCCATCAGTTCGATAATTTGCTATTTTATAATGTTTTTCTCGTGAGATATAAATGGAATAGAAGTAGATGATATATCATTAGAGTCAGTAGCTCGTTATTTCTACAATTCGAATTAAATTCAATTACTAAAGGACAATCCAACATGTTGTACAGAACGCCGAGACTGCAATACTTGCATCAGCATTATTGCACAGAGATTTATTACCAAATTCATCTGAGTGCACCAATTTAGAACTGTTGTGTTCTTTTTATACAGTTAACCATGTTTCAATTTCTCTCTAACATGCTATTGCACAGCGAATCCCACTTTATTAAACTATAACAACATAAAGGGACAACATACATATAATACACTTTATTATAAATCCTCAATAAACCTTTTTCGATTCAATTTTAGATTATCTAAAGAATTAGAAGGAAAGAAAAAATTCCACTCTGAGCACTACCTCGGAAACATGGGAACCTGGATTCGAATCTCGAAGGAAAAGAGACAGAGCTGATATGTTGCTTTAACTACTGGGTATAGATAAATTTTATACATACAATCAAATATACAGACATATATTCAACTGGGGAAACAAGACTTACATAAATTGTATTAAAATATTATCAAGCAAAACGTAAATTATTTTACAGAAATCTTTCGTTAAACCACACACACGTACATATTATATAACAATTATCAACCAAACAATAGTAATCAATGTACGTGTGTGTGTGTGTTTTATCTATGTTTGACAACAGATTTCTGTCAAATAATTTACATGTATTACTTGATCAGCACCCTGATGAAGACTGATTTACTGTCGAAACGTCGGTGTATTAGTGGATTTTATTAAATGACTACAACTCCAAAAAATACATTCCTTCTATACAAAATTACTATTTTGTACCAATATGCAGAGAAATAGCCTAAACCATAACAAAATTTAAAAAACAGGGTATTTTAACATTTTTTAAGTAATCCACTCGCCGAGGTAGATCAAAGAAATCAGTTCAATTTGTCACCGAACGGACAAACTACAAATTTTTAATGCGGAACCAACATTACTTACGTTTTGGAATTACCATCGGAAATGATTTATTTATTTATTTATTTATTAAACAAATCCTACAGAACACGAAGTTCCAATTACAGGATGTTATATAATAATAACAAATATTAAGCCTTGCAAAATACAGGTAAACAAAGAATTTAGAGGAAGAAGAATAAACATATAAAAAGTACATTAATTAAGTAAATATTAAAAGTAAGAATAATAATAATAATAATAATTGCTCTACTGCTAATACACGATAATATCAAATACAAGATTTATACACATGAACGAATATATGCAACACCTAAGATTTAAGAAGAAACAAAATATTTAACTAAATTAAACCTAAATACAAACAATGAAGAAGCAAATACATCAATGTTAATTGGAATATTGTTGTAGATTGTACACATTTGTCGGATAGGAGATTTCATTTCGTAATTTCTTCTAGCGATATTACAATAAAAAGTTAACTTATTTCTGGATGTTATACGGGGAACATTTATCGGGAGATGACCAAGTATAAAACTGTCATTAATGATATTGTTCAAAACTTTATATAAAAATAAACATGACTGTATTTTTCTACGACTATCTAATAAAACTATATTTTGTTCGGACAATAATGATTCGTAATTAATATCAAAACTGGGATAATGATTATACTTTTTGTAGTAACAAAATTTAATAAACCGTTTTTGTACTGATTCAAGCCGAAGAATATATTTGTTATATATAGGGTTCCATACTTGTAAACAATATTCCAGTTTTGATCTTACTAACGAAAAATAAAGTCTTTTCAAAGTCAACAAATTATAGAATGATTTACATGAGCGAATAACGAATCCCAGAATTTTAATAGACGAATTTGTGAATTGTGAATGATAGAAAAAATAATAATAATAATAAAATTAAAATCATAATCGCTACATATGCTAAAGTGATCCAAAGGCTCACTAAATAAATAAACTGATTTATCTGCGCTATCTGAACTGATCCAACTGATCTGATCTGACTTATGTTTAGCAAAATTCGTAACTATGATTCAGTAATTTCATATTTTTGAATCAGAAAACCAAGATTTTTGTTTCGATTTGATTTTTAGATGGTATTAATTTTTGAATTAGATATGAATACTGAAAAAACGTATTTATAGAATTTTGGAGAAAATTGTGGCAATGAATAATTCACTGATCCATTCACTACAATTCGATACATTTTGGATCACTAATTTTATACTACAAACATATTTATAGGTATAGTGTGACTTTACGGATCTCTAAGCTTATGGCTTTGACTTTCTAATCGTTTGGTGTTCTTACCTATTAAAAATGGTACAAATGGTACAAAGATAACTATTATTATTTAGTTATTTATTTATGACGTAAATTTTAGATTTATGTATTTTTAGTACGAAGGTAATTGAATAAACTCAGAAAAATTTAAATATAACCCTGATTTTCCTTGGATTTTTACTTCCATAAATCTTTTGCACAGGTATCCACAGCAGGAATCTAATAAGACCTTAGAGATCCGAATAGACTATACCGGTCTAATCTTGAACCGAAATGAATCCACGTGTTCTGGAAAACATCGCTTTTGATGTTTAATAGATTTTGTCTGTGGGCGTGGGTGTGAGTGATGATATATTTATAATTTTTAATTAGAATGGAAACTCCCCTAATAAAGGGGTAAGATCTGTGATGAGAGAACAAAGCCCCCATTATCACTTTAAATCTCCAGCCACGACGAGTTCTTCCCTGCGCCCGCCGCCCGCGACTACAAAACGAACTGATTTAATTCTGAATATGATTACATTGAAATTTAAAATTCAAAGTAAATACGGAATATCATTTTGTCCCATATGTATGTAAATTTGTTGAAAAATGAATATTTAGATATGCGAATTCAAACAAACTTCACGAAATTTAGTTACCGGTTTAATAAAAACAGAATGAGATAAAAGCCAGATGCAGAGAGGTGAATGTTGCGAGATGTTTTGTCAGCCAAACAAAATGCTTTCAAATTGGCATTGTCGACTCATCACGGCGACATTGCTGAACGCAAAAACAACAGCTTCCTTAACTACCATAATGGGTATCACTATTTTTATTTGTTACCAAAAACAATTTCACTCATAATCTGTCATACAATTACATCACAGTATTGAAATTAAACTGACAATTATCACTAGTGGTAATTGCCAGGGAAATTTCACGACTAAATATACCTTGCTTAGATATAAAATGTCCGTTAATTTTTTTTTTCTTGACAATTAAGTAATTGGAAATATATATGTTCGTCACAAAACAAGCAGTTAATATCACGAAGGCAACAATTTTCAGTAAAATTCTAAAAACTAGTGAAATTTTAATTGTTTAATGTTCCTCGCAAAATAGTTATGCATTTATTATAAGGATTAAAATCGACAATTTATTTTGTGATATTCTTAATGTTTCTGTACTTTAAATTTCCTTAGAATTTGTACCTTTCTGAATATACAGATTTTTTTTTAATTTTCTCTCATTTTAAGTAATATCTTGTCTTTATATGTTTACACAAATTAAATAAGTAATATTAATCCTTAAATGATTTTTTCCTAAAAATATCCAATCTTTCCATTGAGGGTAGATGAAATGGAATTGCGAATTCCATCTGTTTCTAGACAAATTTACTTGCACTTTAGCGATATACGAGGTGTGTAAATTAAGTAATAATACTGGCAACCTAGTGTTCGACCTGGTAACACTTGGGGCCTTGAAGAGGTGGCAGGTGAACATGTTATATGCCTTCAGTACGAATTTGAATTCGCTAGAGTCATTTGGTTGTCCGTAGCAATTTTTTTCTTAAACAGTTCTTTTCAATAGAAACTTTTACAAAACTTAAGCAGATCTAGGGAGACATTTTTCTTCCAAGGGGCCTGGTTTTTTGGTGGTTTCCGGACAAAAATCGATTCAAGACAAAACACGTAGCGGAAGGTCTTCTTCTTCTTCTAGAACTTATGAAAATGTCGACAGAATCTATTATCTTGTGCACTCAGGTCGTTGATTGACAGTGCTGAATGATTTAAATTTGATTCAAACCACTGTTCATCAGGTCAAAAATAATAATGAGATTTTGGCCAGTAAAAACATTCCTATGGCTCCTCAGCCTCCTTATATACCTGACTTGAGTTCTTTTGACTCGAGATTTAAAAGTCACTTTAAGGTAACTCATTTTAGGACACTTCAAAACATTTAAACAGGCCAGCTGACGGAGATTCTAGTATCTGAGTTCCAAGTATTGCCATGAGGATAGGAAGAACCATCTCTAGCACTGTGAGGCTTCCCAAGGAAGTTATTTTAAAGGAGACAATATTGAATTGTAGCTCTATTCGAACAATTAAAAAAAAACAGTATTATTACTTAATTTAATTTATACACCTCGTATGACGTCATCGTACAGGCTCTACAAGGAATCTACAGCTTATGGTGGATTCCGAACCACTAGAATAGAGCAGTATTTTGGTTAAAGATTAGAGAAGCTGAGATTTGAACCCCAGATCTAACACTCCACTCAGTTTGAGTTGGAACGCGCTAATCATATGATCCATCACTACTCGTTTTTTTACAATATATTTCGCATTCTGTTAATATTTAGAATTTTTAATCTGCTTGAAATATTGTAGAAAAAATTATATTCAATTTATAAAATAATACATTAACACTGTATAAATATAGCTGTTCTATAATTACATAAATATATAGAACAGTTATAAAACATGATTATATAATTAACCTGCGTCTATTTCACAATACGAAACGTTACATTCAATCACACTCAAAGCTAATTTCTTATTTCTAATCTACAATTTTTTGCATGCATTAATTTCCGGCCCTGTTTAAATAACACGAAATTAAACAATCTTCACTTTTCTGAAATGAAATATCAGTTGGTTTTAAATCTCACGTCCCCTTTGGCGGTTTTTTTACGTCAATAAATAAACATGTAATTAACTTTTTTCTCAAATAATTATATGAAAAAAACATTTGTACGTAGTTGAATGTACGATACTTCCAAACTAGTAAGGCTAAAACATTATCAGGAGCATTTCAAGTAATATTTACTTTCCAACGGATAATCGGCGAAGAAAGTTACCGAAGAAATAAATTGCGAAACGAGGAAGAAATATGATTTATAAATTTTGATTTTGAGATAAGGATAGTGCATTAAATATACATTTAATTACTGAGAAAGGTTTAAGAAGTTGCTGAGAAATGATGTACATTTTTAAAAGAGAATAATTTAAAGTTTAAATTAAGTTGAAACTTTATAAAGTTTGATAGTTTTAGAAAGGAATAATAAGAGATGCATATTGAACGAAGGTTGTAATTTCAAATGTGTTACTCCTTTTCATCAAGTTTTAATTATAAAATAATATCAGCTTGAAATTTGATTACATCTTTTATTACAACCTTTATCAGCAATTTACTAATTAAAAAATGAAATTGGAGTTACTGTGTTGAGATTCTTCATCTATTTTGAAAAAAGTGTTGAAAAGAATCATAACTCTTTTATTTTTTGTAATAATAAGGTAATTATTAATAAAAATAATTTTAAAGTGTTTTAGAAACTCGAAAAATATAAAAACAATGTATATGACATAAATGTACTTAGAGTCGAATTCACCAGTCCACTGATTAATGATCAACTGATTCAAGAATCAAGCTGATTCGTAGATCAACATTTGTGCTAATTCATCACAGTTTTATTTATGTTTTTGACAATTCATATAATTTTACAAGTGTGAATTAAACATTCTGTCATTTTTTATTGACATTATGTATAATTGTATTTTTCATGCCTGAAAAAATGGCAAAGAAGAACGAAAAAATGAGAAATTACATCTATTCATATAGTATAGTGAAAATTATAATTTTTAATATTAATATTAACAGCCAAAATCTTGTGTACATAAATAACATATGTCAAAAAGTCAAAACAAGAATCAAATCGGATCATGCCTTGATTACGGAATGGTAAATTCGGCCGTTTATGTTTTGATCTGGTTAGTAGGAGAAAGATAAATAACCTTTTATCACATGCAAAAAAATATTTTTATTTTTATCCATTGGCAAAACGGTAAAATTGATTTCTCGTTATGAGTTACTTTGTAGTGGATTTGAATTATCGTGGACAAACAAATTATTATATAAAATTTAAATCAATAATCTTTTCACAAAAATGATATGATTTGAATTCAAGATAATTCAGATAAATAGCCAGAAGTAATATTGAAGCTCTGAACTGCTCTTCAAACAAAAAAACATAATAACACATTATTAAATACATTTTTTCTGTGAATTTTGTTATTATACAATGATGACGTCACTCCTTTATTATTATAAACGGACTATATATAGAATTATAACATAAAACTTGCCAATCCACTTGCCAGCTATACAGAATATATTTTTAATTATAATACCCGAAGTAATTTATAACCTAATAATTACAGGAATATAATATTTGGGAGGGGCGTGAAATGTTGGTAAACTTAATTAAAATTGTTTTGTTGGTTGTTGAGGGTTTTTTGTTGTATTAAAGTAGAAAAACAAAAGATGAATAAATAACATTAGCGTGGAATTAATGAGTATGAATGCCAGTAACGTGAACGTTCCTTCGTAATGTAATAATGAAGAAAGATGAAGCATAGTAAGTAAAATGTGAGGGTACGTACATTAGCCTGTCGTGTTTCCATATTTTCACTCTTTCATAAATCATTACAAGAGTCGTAGCTCTTCTTCCTACCCTAACCCTTACTACCTTTTCATTTTCATATGCCACGATAATGAACCATAGGGATATTAATACTAGTTCCCGAATTTCTCTGCTTGTTGTCGTAGGGTGGGATACGGTATTCCTACTTGCAAATTTGTTATTTTAAACAATGTTTTTCTCAAATCTTAAGAAAGGTCGTACAAAAAACTTTCAATTATTGACAAGCGTTTTTAAGTTATTAATTCATAACAACCCAGTATTCTTAAAGACCCGGTATATTCAGATTAGATTTAGATACTCGTTGAGAAAAAATTTCTACTAATTATAATTTCAAAATTTTGTACCAATATTTTTTAAATTGAAATCAGTTCATTAGAGGTAACTTTGTTTATGTTTATTGAGCAAGTTTACTCCATTGTACCATGTATTCTGTAAGGTTAAAGAAGAATGTTTTACTTTTTGAGTTAAAAATGGGTATGTGGTACACAATACTTGTCTGTTTATCTGATGGATCAGTAAAAAATAATAAAATCACATTTCCAATCAAAAATTACTATTTTTCTACATCTTCAAGTTATTACTAATCACAGTTTAAGTTAAAAAAGTACAATTTTAGGTTTTTGTTCCAAAAATTTTTATATACAGCCGAAATAATACAAAAATATCTATTTTTGGGTTAAAAATTTTAGTAGGGTGATTTACATTTACAAACAGAATTTAAATATTCCATTTCGTTCCTGAGATTTTTGCTCTCAAATTTTCCTCTAAAAAGTGTGTACTTTTTTTTGGTATATCTCAAAAATGGACAAACATACAATCTTATCGATTAAGTAAATATCAATGCGCTGATTTCAAAGTTTTAAACAAAATTTAGTTATCTCTTACAATTCTTGAGATATTTAGGTCCATAGTTATACCCAAAAAAGAGATTTTTTATGCAAAGCCTTCTAATGAGTCAATGGGTCTACATACGACATCGACGACCTCAGCAATCGATTAAACTGACAAAATTACATAAAGATACAAATTTTCAGATTTTTATTCCAACGGATACAATTTTGTAAATATTACATTAGCATAACTGTCGTTTATCAACAGGGACTATTTTCAAAAACCAAAATTTTGGACCCAAAAATATATCTATTATTTCTGGTAAATAAATACAATTGTACGTTAAAAACCTAAAAGTTGTATTTTTTAAGCTTCAAATAGGCAATCTATCCAGTGCAACTTTTTTTTACTCAGCAAAGTACATTCGACATTTACTTTGATAACATTTATTGTTTAATATTTAATGGACCGCCTCTATTTCATAGAAGCAGACGCCACCGACAGACTTACTTCTAACAAAAATTTTTGAGCCCTAAAGAACTTGTCTCGTATAAGTAACCAAGATAATTAGTCATATAATGTCCATATAAAGGCAGGTAATTAATTTATAGGTACATTTTAAAATACTTGGCTAAAATTAGTCTATGGAAATCAAACCCAGACGGTCAAAGTAAAAGAACTAAGCAAGCATCATCACTAGTATTGACGATGATGATATTTATAATTAAAAATTGTACAATAATGACTCATACCACAAAATAAATTTAAAAATAAAAGGTCAAAATTCTCCTGCCAGGTTGTTGAACTGAAGGATATTACAAAATATTTCAAAATCTTATATACGTGAATCACAATGGAATATTTCTGGGATAATATTCAATAAACCGCCTTTATTGTTGGTCTATTCATTCGGAAATGATTTTATACGGAAACATTTTACAACAAAGCGTATTAAATTGATATAGGTTAGACATTTTCTTGTTACATTTATACATTACGCTTTGTGGAATTTAAATCCAATAATATAAATAAACCGTTAGGGATATTAAATTGTAATTCCAACCTTAGTGATTTACTGTGAAAAACATAAGTCTTAGAATTGATACACCAAGAAAACAATCAGTGACATACCTTTTAGATAATTAAATATTTTATTGTTTGTTAACACTTAAAACTCGCACTATAATGATATTTTGCACTATAAAATATAAAATAAAACAAATTTTATGAACTTATAAACACATGATAAGTAATAATTACAACGGTTCAGTTATTTACACAAACGCGCAACTGTCACATTTTAAGGTCACTTGAAACGAAAGCTCTGCTGCCATCTGTTGCCTGTTAGTGACTTGGCAACTAAAATTTTCTTATAATATATGAAAATTTCTCTAAAACAAATATTTATAACATTATAGTACATTTTTTGTTTAAATATTAATTACCCATACATTTGTTTAAATTTAACAAGTATTCTTAATGTATTGTATAAAATGACATGTAGGTACATCTACTTATTTTAATTTATTTTCCAAAACCTAAATCAAAGGTCGAAAATTTGTAATCTAAGAACATTAAAAGTGAAGTTTTGTAAATTTTTAGGTTTTTCCCCAAACAAAAACAGATGATCATATGAAAATACCGGGAATCTAATTTTTATATTTGTCAAATATTGTATTAAATCACTCCAAGTTTGATTTTTTCTTTGATCAATTTATTTGAAGACAAACACTGTTTAGAATAAGTAAAATGGGGTCCTGCACTATTTGTTTTTATATGAAGCTTTACCTAATTTGAAAGCGAGATGAAATTTCAGAATGTCTTATTTGTTATTTTAGTATTTAGTATTTTTCTAAATATTATATGAAATAATATTAAGGCATTTCAAACAGTGGGGTTCGCTAAAAATTTTAATTAAATACATTGACCTATTTAAACTGTTATAATAGTATATTATATTCCTAGGTTGAGAAGACTATCATTATTGACCTAGCACCTAGGTAACCGGGGTACAATTCTGCGCCTCTCAATAATCGATTCAGTTAGTATTTTTTTTTCATAAAATTCCTTGATCGCACAGTATTTACCTAGGTACTATATTTTTCTAAATTTAGATTAGCTCTGAAATACATTTTGTAGTTTGTATTTAGTTACCAGCTATACATTAATTGTCTAATATGACAACTGACATTGTCAGTATGATTGGAAGTAGGAAGAATTTGGAATTGTGTAGATGTATGAGATAGAAAGGTGTAATATTGTGACACATATTAAGAGCACTACAATCTGGAAAACTAATTCCTTTTTAAAACTTTGATAGTTTCTATTATACAAAATTAAGGTGTAGATAGTTTCTAAGTTTCCTACGTTGCTACTACAGTGAAGGACCCCATTCCGAAATCTACAAACAAAATAGGAAGTTGTAAAAATGAATGTAAATAATTTAAACCTGAGCCAGGTTGATTTGTGTTTTGTGCAATGAACCGTTTTTGAGCATTTTTCCGGTTAGTTATCTTGAGCGCAACAGTTCATCGTCTGCATAAATGAGTCCGACCTTCGAGCTGCATTCGCGGACGACTGGGATCCGCGATTTACAGTGTCGAGAGAGTAAACTTATTGTTCACGATCACTCGGCAGATTTACACCGAAAGCAGAGCAGCACAGACAGCGGGAGCAATGGGGGTAATGAACAAAATACGGTACGACTACACAAAACATCATAGATAACACACAATTTAAATCCCTTCTTCTAACTGCTAAGAAATTATACACACAAGGTTTATATCTAAATAAACATGACTGCGAATTTTTATTTTGTATTGTAGATATGCCAAGATGTATTGGGGCTAACCTGACATAATAATCACGAGGTACACCTTTAAAAGAAGAGTTTAAGGTACCTTAATGTTAAGAGTACGATTACCGTTTTTCTTATTATAAGAGTTTCTCAAATAAAAACTAAACTACTACAGAAAATGTTTGTATTTAGAGCATTTTTATTTTGCCGTCCTTAAAGATATACACCAAAACCCAGTGCCGTAACTAGGGCGTGGAAAAGGTGGTGCATTCCACAGGAGCAAAATTCTTAGGGGCCTAAAATTTTAATCATTTTTATTGTTTTAGATCGAATATTTCTAAACAATATTTTAACAAATAATTGTTTAGAGACAATTAATGAAATTTTTATTACGACTACTATGGAAACTGACAACTGACACTTTTCTCATACTATAAAACTTAAAAGTTTCGTATTTCCAAAAATAAGTTGTGAAAAATATTGTTCTTAATATCAATTAGCTTTCTTGCGTATATTTCTGTTCTATAACATGCTATAGTATAGCATATAGTATATTATGTATCTCGTGCAGAATCACCTATTTCCAACCTTATGTGATTTCAGCGTTCGTTTTTATCTCAGGCTGCAACATTCACAATTTGAGGGAAATAAGCGACTTTTTGTACTTTTTTTCACAAAACCCAATATATTATTACAAAATATAGTATTGTTTTGGCGCTGTAATTAAAGCCGAATATTTTTCAAACGCCTTTCGTATTATATGTTTGATTTGATTTTTAATTTTCTTAATATGAAAGGGCACAAATATTTTTTTTGCTACAGGTTAGTTACGGCTCTGCTCAAACGAACTATAGTCTCCGTAGGAACATACATCTTTGAGCTTTTTTTTTGAAATATATAAACCATCCTGAAACCATCTGGAACTCAGTAACTGTTTCAAATGAACCAAAATAAACATTTTTGGATCATATGAACGAATTATGGTTTGGAAAATGAAGAATGAACAAATGAAAACAAAAAAATATATCCAATAGTGAAATATGTAGGAAGATCTGTGGTTGTATAGGGATGAATGAGTGCAGAAGGAGTGGGAAACTTAATTTTATTGATGTGAAAGCGGACGAAATGGGTTTTTTTAATATTATAAAAAGAATTTGGAAAAATGTGCTGAAAAAATTGGGTGTAAGAAATTGTTATATCTTTCAACAAGATAATGACCCCAAATATTCTACACGTAAACTGCTAAAATAGTTATTGTGCATTTGTAAACAACAATTAAAAACACCTCCACTGTCTCCAGATATGAATCCTGTTAAACATCTCTGGGATTTATTTAAAGAAATGTGTAAAACAAGACGCCCAAAGAATATAAAATAACTATTATCTTTATTGTGGAAGAAGAGTTAAAATTGCCTTCCAAACTACAAAAAATTAGTAAAAAGTATAACAAACCATTTAAGGAAAGTAATTCTAATGAATGGCGGTCCAAAAGATTATTGATTCTATAATTTACAGGTGTTCGGAGACTAAATTGGGTACTTAGTTGTTACAATAAATATAATTTTCCCGATTTTATTACGAAAAATTTAAGAAATCAATACATTATTTTATTTATTAATAGTAAGTATAATATAAATTTTTTTTCGAGTATACATATTCAATAAAAAACTTTAAAAATACATAACACTTTTTCCTTTAATGGTGAATAATTATTTTTTGATACGATTTCACTTATATGATACAATTTACAATTGAATATAATTTCTTTACGAAATGTTTTTCACAATGCCAACAGGATAAGTCTTAGGTAGATAAACAAAATTGGTCCGAATGTGTTCAAATGTAAAATATTCTACAGGATTAATCAAATTTCTGACAGTTTTTAACAATCTTGTCGGGAGTTCGTACGTACAAATGTATTTTCTGAAAGTGGCGACGAATAGGAATAATTAATAGATTTTATTAATCCGATGTTAAACGTCGACCAGAGCATTTATTTTCTAAAGTGATGATTTTTTATATTTATATATAATACTATAGTATGATAGATATAATGTATGATAGACCCAAACAGAATTGTCGTGATACTAGAAAAAGAATCAAAAGTATATACAACCTAGATTCATGTGATTTTAAGTAAAGAAAAAAGGCAAAATTTATTTAAGTGGAGTGTTTGTAATAAAAATAGTAATAATTCTTCAGCGATGAAAAGTAAATAAAGAAGAGATTAAATTTATGTGGAATAATAAAGCGCAGATTTTCCATTATGCATTGATGGAATTTTTGATATAATAGAAATACGTTTTACATTTTATTGAATGCAGTTCCGAATTCAGTTATTGTATTGTAACAAATTAATTATATTTGTTAAACTAATGAAACATTTATTATTAACGCCCATTGAAATCTGTTGAAATATTTTGTACAAATTGTGGATATTTTTTTCGGCTGAAAATTTGTCATTCAGATGTAGCCAGTTGTGAATTATCTGTAAATTTTCAATAGGTGTTAATTGAAATGATTTAAATTGTATTATTTTGACTACAAATACGCAATGCCAATACCTTTTTAATATTGAATAGATATTTATTCAAATGTTCGGATTTGAGTAATTAAATGTTGTCAGTTTTTCAATTGATTCATTTCATAAACACCAAATCTGGTTAATATAAATTCATTTAGAGCTAATATAAGCCCCTGTTTCACTGAACTCCATATCAAAACTAAATCATAATTCTCACCCACACTTACGTATTTTCAAAATCATTTTGATAAAGATTTAGGACCTCAAAATATACCGGGTGTCCCAGACAAGTGTTGTTGTGTTTAGTATGGGAAAACATGTCCAGCTAATAACTATCTAAGTCCTAAATCGACGCCACTTACTCAGTATTAGGACTTATGGAATCGAAGATCTTTAATTGGATTTCGATTGTTTTTTTATAATGTTTTCTGCTTTTTTATGTTAGTACAATAGTTATTTGTATATCAAAGGACTGAAGTATTTTTTTATTACGCATATAAATTTATTCTACGTAATAAAAATACTTCAATCCTTAGATATTCATTACATTTTTTCCAAAATCGTTAAATTATTAATTAAAAACATAAATAAATAGCATTATGTGTTTGTAAAACGTCAGCCAGCTATTTAGACGGGGATGGCTCTGACAATAAAAGACAAAATTTAAAAATTTTCATTTATATTTACATCTGCTTAGACGTTGTCTGCATGAAATCAGGTAAATTATCAATATTATAGAATGATATGTTCGTTATTTTAGGTAATACTAAAATAAACTGCAGAAATATAATACTATTAAAATATAGGTTCATTCAGTCTGACAGATGAATCCATAAAGTCAAATTTTGACATAAGAGTCTGTAAAATTTTACTTTAGCTATACTACTTCGCGGAGTGATATCGTGTATTTTAGTATCGATTTTGAAAAAACATATTATTCTTATAAAAAAAAATATTTAATACGAAATAATTAAAATAAATCAATTTATAAAGATATTTCTAATCCTCTAATCATGAATTGATACTTTTCCTTGAATTATGCTATTAAAATGAAATAATATAAATTAAATAAAATGTAGCAATAAAGACAGTATTGTAACTTAGTTGTTAGCTAAGCACTTTTTATTTATCAAAAATTGTTTTCCTAATGTGAACTGTCTGGGACTCACGTCGTATCTCCTCAAAATATTATTACTTTTAAACCATTAAAAATTCGATTCACATTTGATAATATTACAGCCAGAATAGTCAGTAAGTAGCAATAATACATTTATTGTTTTTTTATTTGCTTGTTTCTTTCCCGTTCTGCGTTCGGTTTAAATTTGCCCTGCTCAATTATTTATTGTTCATATGAGCTCCAGAATTCTCGTAATAATATTTTGTTATATTTCCCCAAGGGCTTGAAGTAAAGAGGATTTATTGAATTAGATTCTATATTCTTTGCTTATACAGATTCCATCGTATCTTGTCATTCATAATTTGTTTTTCATAGTAATATTCTGTACTCTGAATTTTGAGACAATATAGGAATTTTTATTCATTCTAAAATGCAAATGAATATAATTTTTTCTTGGCAATAATTAGTAACAACTTACTTGCAATTTCATGGTGTTTTTGTAAGAAGTAAGTGACTTTATTTAGTAAAATGAATCAAAGCCTTGAAACTTGGTGTGTAAGAAAGAGAGACCCATATGTGATGGAATAAAGAACGTGCGTATATTTCGATTGTATTCAGAACTGAAGATGAAAAAATGTTATATCCTAATATAAAAGGCTGGCCTGACAGCAGTTATAAATCTTTGTCTAAACGGCAAAAAACGAATAAGAGAAAAATGAGCTGAAAAGGAAGTAAAAATGAAAATAAAATGAAAGCTTGATTCAAATAGACGGAAAATAAATCGCGCAAAATGGACAATGCAAGGAAGGGGAAATCAATCGATAAAAGGAAGTAAAGGACAAGAAGAATAACTACAATCGTTTACCTGTCCGCCACAAATTATCTCGCAACAAAATTAACTCTATTTCTTACCAAATTACTAACATTTCTCCCTCAAACATAACATTTTTAGTATAATACAAGGAATATATGTAAATCAATGTCAATTCTCAAATAATATAATAAAATTTATTAAAAAAAAAAGTGATACAAGAAAAAATTTAAAAAACAACTAACTATAACAATGACACTATCATAATTAAAAATTTGGTTACAACTTGGAGATACTATTACTTTACTAAAATCTTTAAATTGCCATTATTATTGGAGAATAGGGCCTTGGAAATTAAATCCTGGATATCAGTCAATTTTGGAAGACTTTATTTCGTCAGCGACCGGTCTCGACCCCAAATAGGTGTTCTTAAGAAAATGTAAGTAAAAAATAAAAAAATAGTATCAATTATTAACTTTCATTAGCTAAAAAAAATATATAAGGGGTCAAAACCAATTAGAGACAAAATAAAGTTTTCCAAAATTTCCTAATTTCCAGAAATTTTTATTAGTAGTGAGACGAAATATTTCACGAAACTTGCTCGTCGCTTCTCGAAATATTTCATCTCGGGCAAGACGAGAAAATAAAACTTAGATTCACGAATTTCAATAATTTCGCTGAGATTTCTAGAGGTTTTAAACTTATTTTTCTTCAAACGTCATAAATGTGACATCTTTTATGACTTGATGCACAAGGTAGAAATTAAAAGTCGAAATATAACTACTTCTACGCCACTGGCGTAGTAGAAAAATAAACAAGTATCTATAGGAGCTATGTAGAATCAGCAAACAAGAAATAACTTGTACATTAGAAAACCTGCAATATCGTCCTAAATGTCACCATAAAACTAGATAACCTAAGAATGAAGTTACTAAAAAACCGACAACAACTGACAGATTTAAATTGATAAGCTAAAAAATTTATACGCCATCTAACAGTAGTAACACTGTACCAAGAGCAACAAAATCAGAATACGGAAAGACAAAATATAGCAGAAGCAGATAATTATATTGTAAATATTCATACAAATAATAATAATGTATTTTCTTCCGAATTCCCCAAAAGAATATTCAATGTCCCTAGATCTAGAAAAATTTCTCTTTCTCGGCGGAATTCGAGACTGAGCCGTAATAATAATTCGAGACGAGAAATAAACGAGACGAGATATAATATTTATTTTAATATTTTACCTACATTTAAAATAAGACAATAAAAAAAATCTCGTTTCGTTTTGTTTCACAGAGTCACTAATCTTTAGAGAATACTCGTATGCTTAATTTAGAAAACATGAATGTTTACTAGTATTGTTTAGTTAGGTTTATTTATTAAATTGCTATATCTTTAGTAAATTAAGCAATATTGGAGGTGATTATAGACAACAGCCCGTAATTTTATATACCTATAATTATAGGATTAATATTTTTTTTAAATTATTATTATTGCTCGTATTCATTATTTTCAGCTATCATACTAGGCAATTTTAATATTGTAAATGATATTGAAAATACAAAAAAAAATGCCTACATAAAATAGCTGACTGTAATTCGTTGCAGCAATTAGACCTTTTTTATGTTTTTTTTAGTTTATCTTTTTTAATAGAATTATATAAAATTAAACTGAACCCGTGTTGTATTTATTTTGAAAATTAAAATTTTTATTTATTTTCTTGAAACATATTTACATTTAATTACAATATATTTGTTAATAAAGTTTTGTTTGTTATACATTTTCATGAAATGAAGTAAACTAATTTTCATGTATTTTATTTTAAAAAACTCTTGTATACCCTACGTTAACTTGTATTATTTTTAAAAAACAAGCCAGGCTTGAATCAATATTTTGTTGACGTACATAGAATTTATTAAAACGAAATTGTGTTTACAAAAATGAAATTCAATACAGTCTAAATAAATACTAACATATTACAATAAAAGAACGGAGCTGGTTTTCATTTGAATATTTAATTTGAAAAGTTCAGATCCTGTATGGAGCGTAAACATTTAATTAATGTAGCAAACAAATATTATGTTAGTTACTCAAAGAGATTTTCAATTATGATGAGGAATGCTATGAATGTAATTTCAAAACAAGTTTATCTTATTTTCGAATTCATCTCGGACAGAATACCGAGTTTAATGCAGACTGGAATTATATGTATGATAATCAGATTAATAATAGAATATTATAGACAGCGCTATTGCATTCAAATACACTTTATTCTCTTCAACATTTACCATTTCTCTCTACCTCACTTGCAATTTACTTACAAATGTTCATTAATTTGTGACTGCAAACTAGGACTTTTTCCTCTTTATTCTTCCTCTCAAAATAGTTAACTAGTTATTTATGATACAAGTACTTAAAGCAGAAATTTAGTCATGAACAGAATTAAAACATGAACGCAGCGAGTGTTTTAACACCCGGGACTAAAGATTCTTTAAGTATAATTAACGTTTATATCTTTAATAGAATCTAGGAAACTCGAAAAATATAAAAAAAGTTCTTTAATTAAGATCAACAATTTAATAACAAATGTGCGGTTATATTTTTACAAATATGTCAAATTTTGCGTGCTTTATAGCTATACCTAGGATTGTTATGAGTATAATAACCGCTGCTAATGGTAATTGAAGTATAAGCTTGGAGAGCGAGAATTTTAATACATCTAAGGCCCGGTATGATTCATAACATCCGTAGTATGTTTAAAGGTTTACCGGTTTCACGATATTAATAAATATTATTTTATAAAATTATCTTATGAGTAAAGTTTTCGTGATAAAATCTGTATGGGTTGATATGATATGATAATTGTTTCATGTTATTTTATTACCATACTGACTTGCCAAATTACATAGTATACAATTATGAATTAGTTACCCTGCTCATTTTTATCTATGTAAACAAAAGCTTAATATCTTGAAACTGGTAAATTTTTCTCATTTTTGCAAACCAATCCTTCAAATAACTTTTTGCGAAAAACAAAAGCTAATCGACACAGTAAATTTTTGTCATTTTTGCAAGCCAGCCCTTGTCTAATGCTGTCATTTGATACCAAACACGACATATTTCTGGCATAGTGTATTATTATCAAAGGATTATGATAGTAATTATTTGCAAATCGTCCAAGTAAATAATGACAAAAATCCGGAATATAATACTTTTTTTACTCCTGTAAATTCGGAAAAACAACATAAAAATATACAATGACAAATGACTATACCATCCAGATGAAAGGTGATATACAGCATGGCGGATTTAAAATAAACGTGAATAATTGATTTCTAGTTCTGTGATTGGCCGAGAAAAGAGAATTATGAGTTCATATTTCACTGTCCCAAAATATGGCTACTTTGTATAATTAACCGAAAAAATTGAAATAATGGAAATCTATTCATAGAGTAGATTTTTTTTTTATTTGCACACTGTTTAAAAACATTTTTTTAACGAAGTTTAATAAACAACAACTTTACAGTTGTAGTGACAATTTCAAAATGTCAATATTTTAAATGACATGTTACAAAGATTTAAATGTTATATCGCATGTAATTTGCTTTGAATAGAATTTTTAATAAGTTTTGGTGTTGAAGCAAGAGCACTAGTCCGGATTTAATTGTAATTGTAATCAGGGCGAGTGAGTTAGTAATTAGTGTAGTATTTACCCTATTGGGCAGTTTGTAGCCTGTGTTTAGCTGCAGTCGATTTGTAGCGACCGAAGTGGCTTTACTTGGCTCGGATTTGCAAATCAATGGACTGTGGTTAGCAGCGGCCGCGAACTTTGCTCCAAGTGGGAGAACTTTGCAAGATATTGCCCCGGCGTCATCTATACACATCAGTAGCGTCCCAGAACACGAATCGTACCTATTATACTCCCATCAACCCTACAATATCCTTTAAATCATATTTTTTCATATCATTCTCCTCTCCATATGCTCTCCTTTTTGTTTTTGAATCTTCTCTTACTACAGGTGCATTACTTTTGACATCCATTTCAGTACACTAATGTTTATAGTGGTGTAAAACAGAACTGATATTTTTGACAAGCAACATCGAACTAGATATAAGTGAAAAATAAATGTCCGCGTCATTATCTTCATTTAATAAGAGAACAATTTAAAACATTGTAATAAAATTTCAATTATCGTTTTTTTAGCTATTTGTTCATAAATAAAATTATATCAGAAGATATCCTAATTACAAGAAATTACTACAAAAGTCACATTAAAAAACATGTCAAAGAAAATTGGGAGACGAAATGGAGAAACACATACAATAACAAGCTAAAAGAAATAAAAGAAGGAACAAAAACATTGGTGAACACTAGGAATAAGAAGAGACCAAAAAGTAATTACACGATTAAGAATAGGACACACTGAATTGATATATGCACACTTGCTCAGCCGTACCCAACAAAACATACTCACTATAATTCCCAACTAACAGTGAACGACGTAACAGAAAAATGTCCCCTGTATACCAACGAAAGAAGCAAACACCAAATATCACAAGCCACTAGATAAACAGTATCAAACTACAAACTCACCACCGAAAACCTAATTAAATACTTACAGATGTCCCCTCGTGTGACACCAAATTAAGTTGGTATCACACTTCTGATTTCAACTTATGTTTTTGGTATCCCCTCGTGAGACCTCAAATTAGTTGGAGATCATATAGTATGTATTGTACTAGTGATGGGTTTAAAAATGAACCCACACGAGTACAATTTACACATATATTTTATTTGTGGCGATGTTTTCTGATGCACTTGGCCAATTTCAGACGTGGATTCGGGGTGACATGGAGTTAAGGAAAAATTGTTTATCTCAAAGAATGTACGAAGATAAATGAAATAGGAATGTAAGGAATTATGATATGACTCGAATCGCAGTCTTCATAAGACTGTGTGTATTTTATAAGGGGGTGGTTTAAAAAGTAAAAGGTAGAGAAAGGAAAGCTGTCGACTTCATTTGATGGGGACAATTTTTAATGGGTTTTAACGTTGAAGGTGTTCGGCAAAAGGTACACCAATATAGCAGAATATGAAATATGTACAAAAATTTAACGTAATAACTAACATGCATGAACAATATTATGCATACAATCATACAAAACTTACAAAACTAGATATTTAATTAAATGGGAACACAACATTATGAACGTTAAGGAATTCCTATTCCAGACATCAATAATTCGAATTGTTGCTTCGCTCCGTGTCAAAATAATTGTTTTCGATTGCTAAAATATCCTCACCGTTCATAATACTTAATATACTACTTTATTAGTTAATTTCCGCCTAGTATTTTACATATTATAGACAATTTGAATGAATTTACCTAACTGATAAAATTTGTTTTTTATAAGTACCTATTTCCTAGTTTTAAATAGTGGTCCCCAAATGTATTTCAGATTTGCTATCCTATCCTTAGTTTTTTCAAAGTTGCACATGTCTGCTAGTCAAAGAATTTAAACTTTTTTATAACCCCTTGTTTAATTTTGAGATGTAATTATTTGGGGATGTAAAATTGCGTGGCTACGCTACTGGCATGTTCCCCAGTCTCAGCTTTGCCCAGTTGGTTATTTAGTAATCCGTGACCCAGTGCACACTTACCACTTCATTTAATTTATTGTTTTATGTCTTGTTAAAGCGCACTTCAACACTACTTAGTGGTGTGGAAATTACCTCTCTGACAACTCTTATTTACGACCTTTTTATTTATAATTTATGTGCTTCACTAAGACTATGCTCCCTTTACTTCTTAACACCTCGTATCGATTTTCTACTTTGCTCAATTATCACATTATTTTCTAATCACAAAAATTTCGTATAGAACTCGTAACTTGTAGGAATGAACAATAGCAAACTTACAGATATTTGAAACTTTTTGCTGTAAAGGTTCTTTTATATAGATAGATATTTTCTTCTGTCATATAATAAGCTCAGTTGCGGATAAGTGGATCGGTAGAAGATATGGACTTTTTTTTGTATCTTATCTTACATAAACAATTAGTTAATTATTACTTCGTTATGTTTAAGCTAATTATTTATTTGCATACTTTATAAACTATGAAGAAGAATAATTGAATGAAATGTTACGGTTCATTTCTTTCCCTTCAAATGATGTCTTCAAGTTGAAATAATTTACGACGTCTGATAACTAACCAACCCTCCATAAAAGCTTGCAAACTCTACATAATTCAGTTTTTCAAATATCTCTTCACACAACTATAAGTATTAATTAAGAATGTTGCAGGCAGTGCATTAAAAATGGTTTGGATGGCATTGTCGATGACTTATGTGCGGTTTGGCATTGAATACACTATCCATCGTAACCGTAAATAATACAGGAAGGTACGTAAATCACGCTGTAAAGTCATGGGGACGTATAAAAATCTGGCCGTTTTTTCACCGATTATTTATATTACAAATTCCGCTGAGCCATGAAAATTTATTTTTGTAGCGCGAACAGAAAGATTAATTTTACTGCTACCTGCTGTATAAATAGATATTTATTTCGTTAAGATCCCTCCTCTCAACGAACTGTCTTATTTACATTTATTCCCCCCATTAATCTGACTTTACTTGCGCCCGTTTCACACTTGCAGATTTACATCCGGTTTTATTGCTCCTCAGGACTCACTATACTTCACCTCGCACTATCTTCCATCTGCACTATTCCACGTACCACGTTCCATGACTTTATGAATTCATTAAATTATCTAATGTCGCAAATACGACAATCATTGCTTTACAACATGTCTTTTCATCTACAAATAACATAAAGCTCACTTTAGACAAAGAAGTTGGAAAATTTTATTGTTTTCTCACTCAAACCACGGTTTTTCTATATGTAACAGGATGCTCTACCATCTACTGAAACTAGAGCACTAAAGCAGCTAAATCTACTACATAATGTGAAACATTTGCAATAAGTAAACAATTGCAGAATATTCTAATTTTAAATCCATTGGAATCAGAGCACAATCCAGAGAAGCTAAATCAGTTTCAGCCGGTCAAGAATTAGAATAAACGATTAAAAATACACTTTTCTTGGCCCATTCAATCTACTCCAGAAAACGATTTAGTTTCAGTAGGCTAAGAATTAGAGCGAACGATTAAGAATACTCCTGTTCTTGACCCACTGAATCCGAAGCACAATCCAGAGCAGCTAAATTTGCTCCAGAATATGATCTAGTTTAAGTAGGTCAAGAATTAGAGCAAACTTTTAAAATACTCTGATTCTTGGCCCACTGAAACCATGGCACAATCTAGAACATCCAAAGGTGCTCCAGAATAGGATCTAATTTAGGTAGGTTTAAGAATTAGAGCAAACTGTTAAGAATGCTCTGATTCTTGGCTACTGAAACCAGAGCACAATCCAGAGCAGCTAAATCTCCTCCAGAATGCGATTCAGTTTCAGTAGGCCAAGAATTAGAGTAAACATTTAGAATACTGATTCTTGGTCTAATGAAACCATGGCACAATCCAGACGAGCTAAATGTGCTCAAGAATGCAATCTAGTATCTGCAGACAGATAATTAGATCAAACTTTTAGAATGCTCTGTTTCTTGGCCACTAAAACCAGAGTACAATCCATAACAGCTAAATCTGCTACAGAACGCGATCCAGTTTCAGTAGGCCAAGAAGTAGAGCAAACTTGTAGAATGCTCTGATTCTTGCACAATTAAACCAGAGTACAATCCAGAGCAGTTAAATCTGCTTCACAAAGTGCTCCAGTTTTAGTAAGCCCAGAAAAAAAAAACTTTTGAAATCTGATTCTTGGCCCACTGAAACCAGTTCAAAATCTAGAGCAGTTAAATCTGCTCTACAATGCGCTCCAGTTTCAGTAGGCCAAGAATTAGAGTAAATTTCTGAAATACTCTGATTCTTGACCTACTGAAACTAGAGCACAATCCAGAGCAGCTTCTCCAGAATGCGGTCTAGTTTCAGCAGGTTAAGAATTAGAGCACTCCTATGTCAACAATCTTGTTACATGACATCTTTATATACTCGGAGCCTGCATGACTGTGCTCTATTTACCGGGAAAGCCATTATTTGATTGGTTAATATTCATTCTTTAATATTTATTATAGTAGTACGATTTTGAAAAAAATGTGTACATATTTTACGACAATAGGAATTCAATTATGACTTGTATTTTTGATTTGATAGATTTTGAATCTCTATCTTGCACCCATTTATAGGTACGACTATTACTCAAAACTGTGTACATATATTAAAATTCTAATTTCACCGTTGTGTTATACATAAAGTCTTATGTACATATACCAATTCTCATAATTTTACAAGAACAGACCATTTATTTATAATGTCAATTTCAAATAAAAAGTATAAAAAACGTAAAAGTGTAAATTGTAGCAAACAATCAAGAACTCTGTGGAATTTTTGTTATTTCCGCGTCATTCCACTGGAAGATCTTATTCTATTGGCTAGTATTTGTTATTTTGTTCAATTGTTTTTGATGTTTTCATTTGAAATTGTTCAAAATCGAAAACATGTTTCCATGTTCGCTACAGTGTTATTAGTTCCAAACTTTCATGATTAACCTTCAAGTAAAATTGTTTTGAAAATACAAACTTATCTTGATTTTATTATTTCTCTTATTGATTTCTAACTTCTTGCATAAAGGAACTCGAGAAAAACATCTTAATTTCTGCAAACTTTTACGTATAACGCAACTACATATAGGTAAATAACAACCTGATAAATCTTGCAAAGGTAAAAGGTAGCACACATAAAAAACTTTTCAATCAACACACCCATTAATTTTTACTAAAAACAGCTATAAACAACAACAATAAACAAACATGTGCAAACAAGATAAAGACAAAACATGAAGACATTACTAACAGTCAAATGTTTTCAAACCGACGATTAATTTTCAGAAAACGCATGAGTTTCAACAGGAATTTGTTAGCGAAACAAATGAGGCATTTTTCACTAATACAAAAAACACGAACATTCAAATTTTAATGACACAAAAATTGCCATCTTTAGCTTAGAAATAGATACCTCACATATTTGGAACCTTTTGTTTATTATCAAAGGTCAGTTTACCAAATATAATTTAATAATAATATACTACACTTACAGGAATACAGCGGTAAAATAATAGTATTGAAAAATAAAACTTACCAAATTTGAAGAAAAGTAATACAGTTTTCAATGAACACGATTTTTCAACCTGAAATAAAAAATGAAGTATTAAAATAAGATATTATTACATAAAAAGAACTTGTATAGTTAATGTCTAAATAAAATTATAAACCAGTGGCATATTTATGTAGGTTTATTTTAAGTTAACCACACTTAATTTTAAAAATATTTTTTTGTTACCGTATAGCTTGTTATATTTACCATTTATCCATAATATACATATATGTATAGGGTGTAATAGTATATTATTTAACAAGCATAATATGTAGGCTATATTACACGATGATGTAATTAAAAATACGAGCGGTAGCGAGTATTTTTAATCATCTGAGTGTAATGTAGCCATATTATGCGAGTCAAATACTATACTTTATCTACAACTATCAGGCATATAACAAATCTGATATTATTTGTTAAATATTCAGTTAGGTGTGGGTAGTTCATATATAGCTTAACAGATGGCGCCACAGTAGCACTTAAATGTCAAAATCACTTTTCAAATTGTATTTATTGTACTTTTATAATCATTCTATTGATATTTATAATAAAAAATATGTTATTAATAAATTAACAGTTTAATAAAATATTATGTGTTAAATTATATGCCCTATTTATTACAGAAAAGTGTAGCGTGTATCATGACATTTCATATTACACTTGTGTAATATGAGTAGTATATTGTATGTAGTATCACACGTATAATGTACCCATATTTCAATAGTTGTAGATAAACAATTTTTTATCAAATATGAAGATTTTTTGCGAAATTCAGAGAAAAACATGCTGTTAATATTTATCCTTTGTTTAGTATTCTTATTTTTATTGTGCAATTAATTTGATTAGAATCAAATGACTTGCGCTTAAACAATGAATGAAACAACGCAAAAAAAAACATTGACAGATTCTTGAGACGGAGCGAGCGATTGAACATATTAAAATTCAATTAATTGTATTAGAACTTTTATGTTTCTTTGCAAGTCCATTGAGCACTTTCTCCACTCGACATTGATGGAAAAGTAAAGTTTTTTGCGACAATAATTGGTATCTAAATCGCAGCAGGAGCCGAAAAGAAGTATTGGAATTTGTAAAATATAATTTAGGTCACGTACTTTCTACTTCTTTTATAAAAAAAACTCCAGAAAAGAATCAAATCTAGGCGTAATTAATTTAGTTTGTCAGTGCAAGTACTGATAATTAAATATTGTGTTATGTTAATTAGCAGCGAAGTGATGGCCTAGATAATTTTATTTTTTAAACACGATTCAGGCGCTATTAACCTGTCAAAACTCGTTATACCACCCTCACTTCTGGTTATTTCATTAAAATGCTCGTTCCACTCTACTTAATTTAAATATTTTACAAAAATAGAAACAAAACTTCCTACATTACAGGATAATAAATTGTGTATTATAATTCATTAGTTTCAAAACTAAATATATCACCACAATTACAAATTTTAAAATTGTATCTTTTAAAATGACATTTGTCAAATTTTATTTATTCATAATTTGTTAAACCATACCATATGTGGTACAACATTCCTAACTGAAGCAGTGCCTCAAGTACACTTGATTCGTGACAAGATTTACTTCAATTTCAAGTATATAGATTGTCAGCACAACCACTACAAGGGGCCTACCGACCGACTAAATTTTCTTTTTTGTACCGAGCCGTTTATCGATCTTACCGAAAACATATGAAAATTATTCGCTTAGATAAGTTAGTCTATTTTTATTTGTATTGAGTTCTAAATACGATATACTTTTTAACCATGACTACCGCGGAAGAAAAACCCATTGATTTAATTCTGATTGTACAAATCATATAGTTTCCATCTTTTTTCCATTTTTTTTTCTCTTCTTCTTTTTTCCTTTCTTTGATTTCAGCTTTTCTTTTCAAGTTAGAGTCATAATTATATTTTTAAGTTTTTTTTTCGCTGTTTATCAACAATCTGTTATATTTTTCTGCCAATTACTACCGACTAGCGTACAATATTTAAATATAATTTTATAATTTTTTGTTTCATGTCCTATATATACAGGTGTGCAATGAAACGCGGAACATAGGACTTTAACATGGGATTTCAAAAAATTACGGATACTCTCTCTCTCCTGATAGATTTAGAGCAAAACTATAAGACTGCAAAGTTGTTCAAAATAAAATCAGATAATAAAAGAAGAAATAAAAGAAGTTGAAGGATCGTCACAAAATTTTTAAACTCTCCTCACTTAAGTTCAAAAAGAAATCTAAATTTATACCTGTTATAAATAAGACTGTGCATCACAATGACAGAGTTGAACTCTTTTCCAAATATTATGGAGTAAAATATACAATAATAATTCTTGATTTTTTGTGTACTACTTTAATCTAGATGTTTAACGTTTTCCTTTAATCCAATCCTGAAAACTAGGAATTCTGATAAATATCGAACCCTAGAACTAAACACATCAGCAAACAGCATTGTCAAAATGTTAAATCGGATTGAAAGGAACTTAAAATGCGATTTTAGCACGATTTCAAAAGCTCCTTTATCACGAGGGTAGGAAGTAAAAATGGAATGTTAATTGTTCCCAAATGTTACTGTAATAGTACAGGTTAAGGAGAAATATTCTTGTGTTTGCTGTAGCCAAGTTCTTGATTCAAATCATCCACAAACAGTAAACAGTAATTTATATTTACACAGCTATGAGGAAACAGCGTGATTATTTATAAGGAGTCGGAGTTATCTCTCAGCAAACAACACCGGCTTGTTACTGCTGCTTGCAGAACACTTCGCCCTAACTAACGAGCAATGTGAAAACGTACGTGGAAAATTATACAAGCATTCAAATTAAAGAAACTCTGCATCCTTAACTTACAAGTGACCAAATCATTGAGTCAATGGTTAAGTTATCAGGTATTGAGGGTTCAAATCTATGGAAGCAAGCATGGATGTGTCTTTCATTCTACCGTATCGTCATCAGTCGACTGCATAAATAAAATTAAGGATTGAAGATAAGTCATAAACATGAAAAAACCAAGTGATGTTTATATTTAACACTTTTAATCCCAGGGAATTAATAAACAATCCTTACGTCACCACAGAAACAAGTAGTTATATGTATGTAATGTAGCCTAGTTTACCCAAAAAAAATTGCATAATAATGTGTTTTCATAGCAACCATGTGTTTGTATTTTGCAATTATATAAATTTAACAAAATATAGTATATTGTACAAGTATGAAATGGTCACTTTAAGCTAGTTGTGGACTACACTTTTTCTTCGACCACGATATTATTTCCTAATTCATTTATCTTTTAATTATAAAGATGTCTTCATTTCACTACTTGCTACGAACTAGCTGCAAAACAATAATTGAACAATACAATTTTTGACAGAACTGTGAGAAATCAATTTCTTATCCTAACGTTGCCTATATGGTTACCATAGGAAATAAAAATGTGTTTGCAATATACTATGTAGGTATCCATAGCAATAACAAACATACAACATTCAAATATCTTAATAGTCGTAGAAAATAACTATTATATTAATGTTTAACGTAAATTTCCGTAAAAATTACTCTCTTGTAAAACCCCATTACCAAGTAATTTTTTTTTACGACCCTAACGTAAATAGACATTATTGTACAACTTATAGGTTGTCTATAAGGGTCACATTACATAATGCCGTGTGTAAAAGTAGGTACGCGATCGCACAGTTAGGGAATTTTTAATTTATCGAAATTATGGTAGCAGTATATACCTAAATAAGACAAAATAATTGTAAATAATTTAAAATATTAGGACTAATGAAGAAGTAAATATTGTACATGATATTGTTTTATTAGGTTTAAAATAGTTTAAATAATAGAGGTTGACTTTTTGACACCGATGTTTTATGTTCTGTAGTTGGTACTATTTGTTAGTGTTATGTAAATTCTTTCAGGGTATTGTGGGATCGCGATGTGACCGAAAAACAGTCAAATACTAGTCGTAGAAAAAGTATAGTATATACATAATTCGAGTTGTAATGCAATTATGCACTTGTGGAATTACAAACTCGAGGCTCTTGTGTAACTTTTGAACTTTGTCCGTAATATGCATCTTACAACTCTTAATATGTAATATACTATAACGTTTTGATTAGACATGTAATAACCATCACACTACCGACGGCATATACTGGACATTCCACCTTATGTGGAAAGTGTATTTATATGTGGGAAGTAGTTGTAGTTGAAATATTTATTTATGGTAGATAAAGAACAATAATAACATGATTTTATGTTTACGTCAATGGTTAAGTACAACATGTTGTGTTTGTGCTTATTTAATACACCATTCCATTTTCCCTTTTTTGAGTGAATCGTTATAATGCGGTATAAAATGCGAATCCATCATTAAAGCGAGAATGTATCTACGTTATCTGCGAATAATGTAATATGTTATGAATTTTGTCGCGTGGACAATAATCCATTTATATTTATTCCCTTCGCATAAAAATGTAAATAAAAAAATGCGATAAAAATTTATATTTATTATTTATGGACGTAGTTACTGCAATATGCATTGGAAATTATATGTTGTTTAGTTTTGTTTTGATACATATTTTCCTACATGTATGCAAATTTTTATTAGCTTATTTCACACCTAGCCGTTATTTATTATTCGGAATTTTTATTTCATCCCTGGATATAAAAACCGTAATAAAATATTACTCTGGACAACTATAAATTATAACTTTTTCATTTAATTTATTTCAGGATTTATTATATTGGATTAAATTTTTGTCTCTATATTTCACTAGCTCTGCAAAAAATAAACAAATATATCAAACAGTCTTTCTCCCAAAAATAATTATTTCATTGGGATTCTATTCGTGCTTATGTCAAAAATTGTATGGTCAGAAAATCTACTCGAAATTCTGTTACATTAACTTTGTATACTATGTATTTATTTTTATATAAAATAATTTTTTGCAGGATCGGATATATTTATTGTTTATTGAGTGGGTTATCGGTAAATAAACGATAACATACTAAAGATCATAGTTCAATATAAAAATTACAATTTTTATTAATTAAAAGTATATTGTTAACAATTACTTTTATGTTCTTCTGGAATGTAATGATTTCTTGTAAGGGAATGTGAGTATTTATGTGTGAGAAAATATTTTGATTAGAACGTCAGCAATTAAAATCATGTCGTACATTGACATTTTATTTATAGTGAATTTAACGGTATAATTACAGGAAATGGGCTGTGTGGAAATAGATCGTTTTACAAATTATCTTGATCGAGATTGAAATCTCAGTATTGACAAAAATCTAGGTCGGACATAAATCACGAAAAGAATTACTTTGCGAGAAAACAATTTTAATTAGTCCACATTGCCCAATATCACACGCACCTACGAGATATAAAACACCGATAAATATATACGCGAACAAATAAATTATAAAAGTGTTTATTACGATTTTTGCACGATCGACAAAATAAATACATAAAAATTTAGAAATAATTAAATATAAATTTTAGAGGTATCCAATTATATTATACTTTGATCGTTGCTGTCTTCTACTTGTTTTATTTTTTTAACAATATGGATGACCCAGGGGCGTCGTTAGGATTTTCAAAGAGGGGGGAGGTACAACTTCACGCATTTCCGATAAATAATAATGGATATTAAGTACTTATTTGCGGTTACTAATTAACAAAATGTAATCCTAAATTACAACTATTTACAACTAACAATAATTTTATTACTAATGTAAAGCAGAACATACTCTTGCTTCCTATTTATAATTTTGGTAAATTAATATCTATTGTAGTATATATCGTCCGTTATTTTTTTTTTTACACATCACTTTCTAATGATATGAGAGCCTTTGAGCCTCAACCAGTTTCTTCAAAATCGGAAGATAGTTTAGTTTTGTCACCTGTACATCAAATCATTAATAATTTAAAATATTTAATATGAAATTATTAATTTAATATACCCTCAGTGTTGATATTTCATGAGCTTTTATTGAAATGATTACTATAATTCCCAATACTACGTATGTACTTCGGAGAAAGGGCCATAGAATTCATTATATTTCAAACATATTCAGCTTCCAAATACCTTTATTTGTTAATGACTAACGACATTATTGCTGCTATAGTAGCATAATTTAAGAAAATATTTATACAGGGTGGAACTGAACTTAATGTCATAAAATTAAGGGTGAGTAGTATGACGTGTAGAGGTTACGAAAGTGAAAGAATTTTTAATAAATTCGCATATTTAAGGGTAGTTTTCAATAAACTAAAATTTTTGGTACCACTGGACTACTGACAACGCATTTGCATTATTTATCTATTAGACAATTATTTTCGTCAAAAATACTACTTAATTTAATTGTTAAGAATAATATGTTATACAACTAATTTTAAATGTATTTTTGATAACCATATTTATAATGAAATATGAATTAAAACAGCAGTAAAAAAAAGTTTTCTTAAGAAAACCGAATTTTCGTTTTTCGAATTTTTAAAAAATTCTTTCACTTTCGTAAACTACACATATCATACTACTCACCCTTAAATTTATTATATTAAGTTCATTTCCACCCTGTATATAAAAATAATGTTTCTAAAGAGAGGGCGTAAATCCAAACAGGACGGGCGCACAATTCTGTGTCTCCAATTAATCAATTATTGACCTGCTTAAGATTTCACGCTACTTGAAGACATTTAACAAACGTTGCAGAATTAGCTGGCATGGCTGTTCTACTGTGTCTCGAATAAATTCTTAGATGTAGCAATTGTTTGAAATTGACAAATCTGGGCCACCTGAGTTGAAATGATTAAAGTATGTTTATGTTTATTATGGACAAAAAAGATGGAAGACAAAGTTTCGAAGAAGAACAACGATCTAGCGCTCTTTGTTGACAAGGACCAATGAAAATGTCTATGCCAAAGCTGCTGTGGACAAATACAAGATTTTGAATATCTTACTGATTTCTGAAGTCAGTTTACCGAAATTTGTCGTGGTCGTGCGTCGAATTCTTACTGAACATGGGGAAGATTGTGCAAAATTCCTTTCAAGGAAATTGACTTCTAACAACATAAGGCAAATCGTCTCTTCATCAACAATAGTTATTTGTATCACTTGTCCAGAAAGTAAACTTTTGCGAGAGAGTTTGAAATAATGCGAGATCTCGCAAAAGAGTTTTTGGGCGTGTGATACACAAGATTTTTTGCGTCGATGACACTTTCAATTGATTAAAGAAATATTATTATTACTTAAAATTTTATGCATTATAGGTTTTCATGTCAGACACATTTTCGGTTCACATGGATATGTAAACACATCATTTGTTTTATTCAAAAAATTTAATGACATTCTAACCTTAAAAGTAAAACGAATGTGAATTGACATTTTTCAACAAGTAACGTAATCATAATTATAAAACACGAGTATAATAAGAATAATAAATCAAAAATAGTTGTTTTAATTAAGGTTTAACATTTCCAATAAAATAAAATTAAAATTTTTGACAGAATGTAATGTTAAAATATTAAACTTGACATTCCTACGGCCTAGGCTTCCAAACAAAGAATTTCTGGACGATTTTGAGTTCTGTAATAATAGTCATAATAGGACGGAGGCGCGGAAAAAAATACAATGCCCCAACTTGGCACATTGTAATCATTTTTGTTCCCTAAACTTAAATCTTACCTCAAAAGAACTCAATTTGGAACCAATAAGAACATCCAAAAAGCCGGACGAGTACTCTCAACAACCTTCCAGACAGACTTACAGAACTGCTAAGATGATTGGAAAAATCGCAGGATTCCTTCGTAAATATTATTTTAAAGTTGATAACATTTACTTCATAGGCGTGTACAGAGTTTAGTTAATGGGGGTGCCCAGTAATAGAAGGGAAATCAAATTCGTACTATTAGTTTCGTTAGTTTTGTTGCCGGGAGAGCTTAGGTCCGGAAATTGATATTTCTTCATAAATATTACACCAACATATTTTTTTCTTCATAAATACATGCGATAAGAAACAAACTTATATTGTTTATATTAATATTGGATAGACAGTATTTCGTTCAAAATAAGAGTCTTCAATTAATAGATTTGCCTTATATATGTATCGTATTCTTCCATTTAACAACACAGTATGTATATCTTTTTCCAAATAATTTCCTACAAAAAGTATTTTGTTACAGAGTAAGACAATTTATTAATTTAGTTCTAAGTAAAAATATAATGAAAGAAAACAATAACTAGTATAAAAAAATTAATGAAATTTCTTCTTACATCAACTTTTAAACCAAATATGAATGGATTATTCAAAACTATTTCATAGTATTATTAGTTTTTATTTGGTAATGGGGGTGCCCGAACACCCCAGGCACCCCCCTGTGCACGCCTATGATTTACTTGTAATATTTTTGAATAAAAGTATATTTTTCTAAATAATGTACTTTGAAGGTGTTGTATTTTGTGAAATACTTCAAAGTATTGTTAAATATAAAGTTTGAGATAACGTGAAGGGATCAGCTGTGAGTTTATCCGGTGGAATACAACAATCTCTTTATCAATGGAGATATTTTTTAGTTGCGTGCGCTGAGCCGGTCGGAATTCTCCTCCAAGGGTGGAACTACAGATGTAAACAGACATAAAAGTGGGATTTCGTTACAGATACTTAATCTTCTGTTTGGAAAATAAATAAAAAGGCTCGGGATATTTACATCGCTGCGACCTTAGGCTAGAATATTAATTAGGTACTTAATTAAACAGATATAATGAATAAATAAATCGTGTTTTAATTATTACAAGGGTTTAATGAAGCAAATAAAGTATGGTAATTAAATTGGTTTCAATATTTGCATATTTTCTAAAGGGAAAATGCTTTATTCAAAATCTGACAAGATGGTCGAAATTTTTGATTGTGATAAATGACCCCCTTTGAAAATTTCATGAAAAATAAATACATACATTCTTTTATTAAATACTTTTCATTATTTTTATAATTGGATGTAAAATAATGTAATTCTATAAGGTTTTATACAACTATATTTGCACTTTAGTGGTGTGGGTTGTCAACCTACAGTCCTTATAAGAAATTTACAGTTTATATTGGGAATCGTACCAATCAGTCAAAACATTAAATTTAATATAATAAATCTTAAATTCTAAAAAATATATCTACTCCTGTTGGTATGATAATAAAATAAAGTAATTGAGAAGACAAAAAATATTTTTCGTACTCATGCATTGAAATGTGTTGTTTCGCGTTGCCTAAACAACGCCTGGAACGTCAATTTCCCAGGTCTCCACCAGATAGGTGACCGGGAAATTTTGGAAAAAACACTCCTACTTCTACAGCATTTATTAAAAAACTATATTTATAATAAAATCGTATAATGTTTTAAACATTCTTTTACCTAATAATATTAAAAGAAAATAGGGGATTATTGAACGAAATTTAATGTAGAAAAAGTAAATTTAGTGCATTTGATATACAATGTTGGCAACAACTGCTGTCATGTTGACAGATTGACAGCACTTGTTAGTACTGAAACACATAACCACAAATCATGTATAATTTGTAATAAATAATTTTATTTGTTCAAAAATAACTAATTATTAGTTATATAAATTCGTACGAAAAATATGGTACAAACCTCTTGCGTGAACTGGGTTTCCGGAATCGTTCTATGGCAGCGCTCGCGAGCTCGCGCCGCCAAACACTCCTCTGGAAACCAGTCGTTCCCGCATTTGGTATGTAAATAACTATTTTCTTCAAACGTCATAAAAGTGACATCTTCTGTGACGTAATTGACAAGGTTGAAGTTTAATTTCTATGCCTCCGTAATATAATTTTTTATTCTAGCCGCCGTATAATATTGTCGCCGCCGTATGTAGAATCAGCCAATAAGAAGTAACTTGTACAATAGAAATCTGTAATATCGCCCTAAATGTCACTATAGAAACTAGATAACCTAAGAATAAAGTTACTAAAAATTATGAATAACTGACAGGTAACCTACATATTAAACGTCAAATAGTAGTTTATTTTTTAAAATTTATAAGTTTGAAGAAAAAATAGCATGTGTTATTCAGAGTAAAAGTGTCTTTGTGTGCCTCGCATGCAATTGTCCGACTCGCTTCGCTCGTCGTGCAAACTTCCATGCTCGCCACACAAAGCATCACTTTTACTCTTAATAACACAATATACTATTTTTATTCACAACCCACATTTCTTGATCTATATTAAAATAGATACACAACTATGGCATGTACTGACGTTGATAGCAACGATTGTCGACTGTTTTTCTAAGTCCTAATATTAGTTTAATTAACAATAATATTAATTAATATTCTAATATTCACATATACGTATGTATGTCCTGAAGGAATCAAGATCAAACACTACATTCACTAAATTTAATTAGCAACAATAATTAATTATTAATTTTGAATAGAACAGAAATATAAGATATGTAATTAAGTAGAGCACTTCAAACGTACAGGGTATATTTCTATAAACACTCAAGTACACGTACAGTACAGTCGAAACAGCGTAATCCTACAATAAAAATATAAATATTAATAAATATATCTCTCAGGGCTTCACTGCTGGATGAACAAAATATGATACGTATCACAGATGTCGGTAATTACATTTATACACCTCGAGAGCACTCTTGCTAAGGTAGAGAATGAACCATAGTTTTCACTTTTTTGTGGAAAATTACTGATAATAAATTATTACCATCATCTTTTTCAAAACTACATATATATCTAACACCGTCCCAGAGGCGCACCCAGATATTTTTTTCGAAGGGAGTTTTCGAATACAGATTGTTCATTTTACGTTGTTCCCTACTGCTATCTCGTAGAGCTTAATTACAAAATAATAAATAAAAAAATATCGCAGGACGAAGAGCCAATGTATCCTACCTTACCGTCTCGGTTCTTATGATATTTTCTCTAAGTTTTTCGACAATTTCCAAGCTAATAATCTTTTTGGAGTAATATTTCCATGCTTTCCTCTTCATAGATAAGTATTAAATTTATTTCGCATATATTTAACAAACTTGAACAACTCATCATAAAGATACTTCAACAGGACTCACATCGATTTTCTGTATATTTCTTTTTATTATTTTCATGATCAAAGTTGCTATGTTCCATTTGACTTCAAATTTAATTTTTAAATATGTCATTTTCAATCTTCAATAATAATTCATAATTTTTCCCTTTTAATTTAAATGGTATCTTAAAATCCTGTGTTATGAATCTATGTTTTTGAACAAAACATTTTTGCTCTTTGTAGCTGTATATCATATAAAATTGTATAACCAAATTTAAGATCGTGCAATCAATTGTTCTGTACTTAAAAATAAAAACAAAAACATAATTCAGAATTAGGACAACAAAAAATATATATTTTTTTTTCCTTGAATAAAGTACCTAATTAATTTCGGTGGTTGTTTGAAAACACCCAACCCCCCACCTTGATTGCGCCGCTGTACTGACCACTAGGTAGCGATTTTAATTTTAATATTTGTAATTTCTCATTACTCTCACTAAAATCTCCCCTTTATTAGCGCAAAGCTTTCCAGAATGTAAAGTAAAGAAAGTACAACAGAAAGTGGCTATGTAAGCAGTCATTTGACGTAAGACAACTGAAAACAGAAGAGAATCTCTTTGTTAGTGTAGGGAGGGGGTAAACGCGAGGGGTGGGGGTTTGATGACACAGTCAACTTTAATCAGAAGATGTGTATTTGTTCCCAAACATAGTTACTCAAGTCTGAGAACTTTAACAGAAATAAGAAGATATGAAACACAGCAGTAGCAGTTCGTTGTACGCTTTACAATCATTGCAAGGGTTGGGCGCTTGTTTGGTGCTAAACGGACAATTGTGGTTAGCAGAATACTTCCTCAACTTGTTCAATTCATACATAAAATTTTATCTGAAATATACTCTTTCAAAGAATACCACAACTACAGTTTCATAGAAATGCATGTATCAAGAATGGCTGAAAAATATTTGCTCACAAGATTTTTTCATTATAAGTTTCTAGGTCGTACGTAGTTTCATTAGGACTACAAAAATTATTTTATTTGTAACTCACCTGTAAACCGTAATTTATTTGAACTCTTTATTCATCAGGGAAACCAACCTTTACAAGTTACTAACCTACATAACTTTAACAAGTTAGAGTTGCATTGTTTACCTAATTCAAAACTGTATTTTGTTACTGACAGATAATTTTTTTGACAAAATATTAATAACTGACAGGATTTGGTTATAATTTTAATTTTATTTACAAGGAAATAACAAATAAATTTTAATTCAATTAGTATTGCCGTCTAGATCTAGACTTTCTAGACTCTTGTCTTGTCTTGTATTTTCAAGACAAAATTGGCAAAAGACTGTCTTATTTTCGATCCTAACTAGACAATTTTCTGACTAGATCAATTAAAAAATTTTAATTTTCAAAATATAAATATATCATGCAAACCTTGTTCCATCCGAGCTGAAATAGTGATTGTAAAATAGAAACAGAACACTACCGAAGAATTATCTGTCCTTGTCTAAAGCGTATGAACAGGTTAATGTAGTCTTGAAGCAATCTAAAGTGTTGATATCTAGACAAGACTTTTTAATCCAGACTTAAGTTTCGTGTTTAGTAGCACAAATAACTATTATAGCGATAACTCAATAAGGAATGTGCAAATACGGTTATTAGATGTCACCAATAGCTGACAGGGTTCACCACAAGAACCATTTTTATGTAGCACATATTAAAAAAAAATACCTAAATTTGAATTCGACATATTAGAACTTGACCGCCCATACTATACCAACAACTCAGCATCCACAAATTTGATAAAAAAAAACAATATCTCACTCACCTAGAGAGCGAGAGATACAAAGCTAATGTTATAATACTTTGCACAGATTTTTTAACAGGTTGAATAATGAATATACAATTGTTAAATGAAAATCAGGTCAATGTTAATATATTTAAATTCTGCCTTCATCAAAAGAAAGTAATTTGTCAATTTAAGTCTTCTAAAGATAATAAATTCATTGAATTAAATTATCTGATGACGTCAGAGCGTTAAATTAAACGAATTTAAATTTTCTTTAATGCCAGGAACAAACATAAAATTAAATAATTACAATTAGAGCTTTCTGTAATGAGACAATTACTTAGTAACGTTTTATCTTGAAAATAACTAAACATTATAAATTATTCCAGGTAATTTACATGTTTCATATAATATATCCCTATAAATATATTTATGTGTTTATAATGTAAATTTCTTTAATCAATAAACTAAATAGGCTGAGATGGTATCTGGTTTGATATCGGGCAATTCCATCTAGTTAAATTTATCATGAAAGTAAAATTATATGATTTGTTCATAATATCCGACATAAAGAAGAAATATGGCTGCGTTTTTCTCCTATAAAACAAGAATAGTTTAATTTGAATAATCAATAGCGTGACCTTTTTGTTTGTGTATGTTCCCAACATAAAATGTAAAATGCAGACATGTTTATACTCGAATAAATAAATGCCATTATAATATTATTAACGTATACATTATATTTATAGTTTTTTTACAATATGTCTACAATGTATGTTATCGAAAAGGTATAAAAATGTAACTTTTAGTGGTATAGCAGAAAAATTAGATTTAAAAAAATAAAAAAATATTTTTTTATGTATAATCGCATATTTACAAAAATGTTTAATAGAAAAAAAATATTATGAAAAAAGAAGAGTAAATAACATTTTAAAGGAACAATGTAGCGACAAACTGTTATAACATCGAAATTGTGACCACTTGCTTAAAACCTCATAAAGGCTAACCTTATTTTTTTTATAGGTTATAGCTACGAAATTTTTGGGATTCGTTCGATGTCCTTAATTAATTTAAATTACCTTTTATAAAATAACTTATTTTGTTAAAAAAATATTTTTATATAGTGCTACAGTCAGGTTCTAGGATTTTGCGAAGCCCTATAAAGGAAATATTTTCATAGAAAGACTATTTCCAAACGGATTGCATCCTCCAGAGTTTTTAGGGTTCTGAGACGATACTTAACAATGTTAGTCTTTAGATACCCCCAAAAGAAATAGTCACAACGAGTGCAGGGTCACGAAATGTCGCCTTTTACAGAGATCAATTGACCGGAGAACATCTTCCTGAAAATATTAAATTTCGAGCTATGTAGGCTTTGCTTCAATCCTGTTGGAACCTGACATTTCCTGCATTAAATTCTTCTAAAGCTGGCGCAAAAACTCCTAGATCATGGTGACATACCGAACAGAATTCATGGTAACGTGTGATTTCCTTCATAAAAAAGCACGAACCAATTCTTCGGTGTTCGAGAGGCCCGCTGTCGCCCATTTCTTTTCATAGACACACTTTCTGCTTCTTTAAAATTGTCAACCACCAACAGAACAGGTTTTCGGTCGACAACTTAACATCGAGGGAAAATTTGGTAGCGAGTAAGAAACGCACGCTGTAGCGCTGCAATTCAGTAGTTTTTCGAAAAGTAAGTTTCGACAGCAAAAGTTCGCGGCTTTTTGGATCACGCCATATAATGGATTGAAAGGAATTAAAAACATAACTTCCCGACTATCTGTTTCTTATGCGACTATCCTGATCCTTCTACGAGCTACGACATAACCTCCCTTCACAATTACCTATTGAAAGTATGGAGGTTACTGTGCACTACCCTGTATAATAACATAATTATTTGTATATGATGTTACAGAAGAGAAAAAGTATTCTACGTCGTAATATATTTGTAAATTAAAGTGAATCTTATATCAAAATTCAATCTGAAAAACCTAATTTTGTGTTTGCAGAGCAAGAAACAAAATAAAGAGTAAAGGACTTCTTATTCTTAACTTCATTTCCTTGTCCTAATAAAATCATAAAAGAACGAACATCAACGAAACAAAAGCAAATAAAAAGCCAACTCAATCTGATTTAATCAAGGTCCTTGTGACTCTAATATTCAACAATTTAATCGCTGAACCGTGTAATTATATGCACAAAACATAATAAACAAAGAAACAAAAGAAGAAAAGCCAACTTATTCAAATTCTTGCTCTAACGTCTCTAATAATCAGATACTTTTTTTATTATTCTAATTTCCCATTCTTTTCACAACTTTCACTAATGTACACATTCTTTTCAACGGAAGTAAAATCAGACCAAGTAGTTAAAATATTTCTATAGATATTATTGTACAATATAAAAATTTACCAAAAAAATTAATAATATTAGACAAAAAAAATATTCTATATCTATATAACTAAACTAGTAACTACATTCAAAATAACTATATATTTCTACGCTACATTGCAAAATAATTAAGAATCTATTACAACTTTTGTTAACAATTCAGAAAATTAAATTATAGTTATTGTAAAAATATTATCCTAAGAATTGTAACAAATTAGGGTTGCTATGTAACACCATCTGGAGGTAGAAAGGAGAATGATGAATGTAACTGCAAACATGGGTAAATTAGATTAATATTTTTTCATTATAATGAATATTTTATTAATATAAGCTGTCACAAACATTTTAATTAAATTTGCGTACTTATCTGCGACGCAAGAAACACGCAACTTATTTAATTATAATCTTGAGAGAAATTTATAATGTAACCAGGCGGTTGGAAAAATAATTAAACGGAAAAAGTAAATGCCTTATGTAAATATTTTCTACATAGCGCAAAAAACAAATTATAAAATATACAAGTTTTTCTTGCTTTCAAATTAAAAACATTTGTAATAATTTACCACGATATTAACAAGCATTATTTATTATTTATTATTAATAAAAAATTAATATTCTGTCCATAATAAAAATAATTCAAATCTTTCGCATTATAATATTGGGTTTTTCACTCATATTTTTCATTATAGAAAAAACATATAATAGTAAACGAAAAACAAATGAATAAAAGCTTCGCCCAAATAGATGACAGAAGTAGTTTATTTAGTAAACACAATTGTATGATAAACGGCTCTTAGCCTTATTTATTATTATTATCAGTACAATCAATTAACCCTAAAATTCATTTCAAATCAGTGATTTAAATCAGACTTAAATTATACTGATCTTTTTTATTTAAATAGCTTGTTTTACAATTGTTTTTTAACATTCCAGATTACGAAAATTGGGGGAAAAACGTGTGGGTAATGTTACCATGTGGCAATACTTTCAAGAAACAAAACCTACTAAATCTGTTTAATTTTAACTTTATTGGTATAATATTTTGAATTTATAACGCAGAAATTTTTGCACTAAAGTGTGATTTTTTTTTGTTATATGTACTTTGAAATGTCACAGACAAACAACCAGATGAACAGTCAAACGGCGTATTCCATCCACAAAATTCGAAGTAGTTATTAAACTAGACGGCGTTAGTGCGGTAACTGGAGATTACATGTGCAATGGACAATTCAAAATTTTAATTAGCATTTTCTTACTTATAAGCTTAAAATTTAAGCCTTGTTGGTGCAAATGGGTGTAAGACATATAGTAGAGTATTTTACTATTTTTTTAAATTTATTTTATGAAAATTTAAAAAAATAAAAAATATACGTATATTTTTATTTATGCGTAAGACGTCTCATTTGTCATTTCGCTAAAAAAAAGTGAAAATGAGTGATACTCGTCCAAAATATGTGTTGTTCCAAAATGCGAAAATAATACAAGTGATCTTCTAGATAGCGAAGTAGTGTAGTTCATATTATTTTGCCATCTAGCGGCTTTTCAACTAACAAGACCCTACATACGTTATTCGGCGCAATTATCAGACCATTTCAAAACGATATTAACTGTAATTGTAATTTAAAATTTAACATAATCATATTTTTAAAAACAAAATTCATTTTTTTTATTACTAGTGCACCTAAGTTTCAATCAAAATAAACAAAAATGCAGAATTGTATTTAGGTGAAATACCCTATTACATAAACCTTATATAACACAAGTTACGGAAAAGTGGAAACAAGTTCAGCCAGTAGTGTCGATAGAATGTGATGTTATCCTGGAAAGCAAGGCTGGTACAACCCTTTGGAAGAAAACGCGTCCTTCCCCATTTTGCGAGGACATAAATAACTTTTTATTAGTATATCGTCGGACCATACATCACGGGCACAAAACGTGCATATTCTTTTATTTGGCGCGATAACGGTGGGACTTGTGAAGCTGCCATCACTCATGCATTGTCCGCGCCCTTTGGGAATCATATTAATAAGCAATTACGGCATTGGTTGGCCCTTTGTACGCAGATTTACAACTGCACGTGAGCGAATGGAGAGATGATCTCTGTTATTAAAATTAACACTGGCTGGCCAGCGCGAGCTAATGTGTACGTGTGTTCGTGTGCGGTTATTGTAACCGCAAATGTGACCACGTGTACAAACCATTGTTTTATTTGCCAAAACGCTGCGTGAATGTTTTTGTGTTTTACCGGCAAATGTGGATGTTAACAACTAAAATACAATAATGCTATTTGGATATGCAATCATTCTCATTTCATTTCAACAACTAATTGTTCCGCATTTGCTCATTATTATACCTTTACTTCTCATTATTATTAATTAATTAAATAACATAAATAATTAAATGGGTCCGTGATATGGTAGGTAGAAAAACAGACCTGGTTCGGACTAGTGTTTCACGAGAGTCTTGTATATTTCTTGGTCTTGCAAGAAATGCATTTATTTATTACATCTATACAAAACCGTACAAAATTGAGAGGACTATGCTGTGAAGTATGATGTAAATGCACAATCCATATTCTTTCTTTGTATGCTTTAAGTCGCTTAAAATCAACATTTTCTTTAATACTTCATAAAAGTCAAAAAGTATATGACGACGAACGTTTAATGTAAATCTTTTAGTGCATTGGCAGTCGTAAATTGAATTTAATGCGCCTGCCACATAAATATGATTAGCAGCTCGCGGAGTTGGAGAAAAAGAAAGGGAAAAATAAAACGAACCGTAGCAGACGCTGAAAAACTAAATACTAATAACGACGAATTTATTTAGTCCTGATTCAATTTTCACTTTTCACATCGATTTAAATGCGGCTTTGCAAAATTAATACCGGAAGCACAAACAAAATAAATTTTATTACAGTGCAAACAGGAAATGCATAAAAATTGCAATAAATACGCATTTCAAATATTCCTTTTACAATAATAATCTAAATACATATTTAAAAAAATTGATGTGAACACCACATGTATTCCCTATACGCTAAATTATACACATTTTTTGCTGCACTTTATTTAAACTTGTTTTACTTTAAAGTGAGATCATTCTATGGCTAATCGTTCTTCGCTTCGAAATGGATCATCATTTGTAAAATTGTCAATCATATACTCGATTTATAAACAAGAAATCATATGTTTGTTATAAAAATTAAAAGCCAACTAAATTATTGTTATTATAAAGTTATGTCAAAAATAAAGTGTCCTTTTAAAAAGGCAGATTATAGCAATTGCATTAAAAAAAAAACACTACGAACAAAATATCCTTTTGGCACTGCCAATTGCAATAAAAAAGTTAGTTACGCAACTAGACATTATAGCAGCCCCATATACAAAATTTTAAAATTCTACTGCTAATCATTTTTGAGTTATGCGAGATAAGTACGTACGTACAGGCAAAATAGATTCAGGGATGGTAAAAACGGATATTTCCGTTGAAAGCTGAAAATCGATTTTTTTCGCGATTACAATCCTTCCTTTCTTTGTACAAGGAAGAAAAAATAACAACTATAAGATTTATCAGCATTCTACTAAATTTAATATGAAAATGATGAGTCCGATAAAAAATAATTTATCAATTATGTTATTGGATTTTGTCTCAATTGTATAATTAATAACAATGCACAAAATAAAGGCTAATGACCTATTTTTAAAATACATATCAATTGTAATATTAAAAATTATAATAATCAATTATTTTCGTTGTACGCATAAATACAATTAGTAAATAATAATAAAATCTAATTATAAATATGTAGTATAATAATACTAATTGAAAATAAAATACAAAATAATATCATAAAATTATGGACATCAGGAAACGTAGTACATATTTTGAGAATATAAACATGTAATTATAAAATTAAAATGAAGCACATAAATTGTAAAATGTAAAAATAATTAATATTCAGTTTTAAATAACCTTCTCCATGATGACACCAAAGAACAGATTTTTAGTCACTTTATTTTATCTTTCCATAGCAACCCTCGTAAATAGCAGTTTTTTCGTAAGTATAATAAATTTATAATAAAATATACTTCAATATTTTATTCCGTAGAATCATTCGTAGGACACCCATTTATTCTTTTTTGCACTTCCACTTTAGTGTGTTGTTCACCAATTTTAATCTGGCGGTATTACTTTACCAATATTTTTAGTCATGAATATTACTTAAATGAGTATTATAATTCTAAATGAAGATTGAATTTCTTCACTGGATGGTGAATTAGAAGAAAGAATTTCAGGATTTCAGTCAATCAAAAACTATTTTATTTACTACCTCGACGTTTTAATTTTCGATCCTACCTGGGCTCATCCTCAGGATTTGTAAAACAGGATGTGTAAAACAGATTAAATTTTCTTTAAATCCAGATATTGATTTTTGATTTTGATCGAGTGAAACTCAGAAATTCAATCTTCTAATGATATCTTATAATTTTAGAATCCCAAAGCGCAAATTGGTATAAAGATAAATTATGTTCGAACTTGCCCTACACATAAAGATACTAAACAAATACTAAGTTATACTCGGTTCAAATACAACAGAACAACTTTTGTCGCTAATGTAACTTGGGACGTGCTGGAGCCCTTTGATAGATCATACAAGGTAAGATGAAAACTACACCTTAGGTTAAATGGAAAATTCGTAACGCTGAAATCCAAGCATGTCAAACTCGCGGTTTTATTTATTTTTATTTGTACAAAGTTTAGTTTCACATTTTCTAATTTTTCATATATTGAAATTCCACAGTTTCAGTTATTTATTTACAAATAAGTATGGAAAAATGATATCCTTTGTAGCACTTATTAGGAATATTCGGGAGCACGTATTTAAGCGAACAGATATTTTCTGTAATGAAAAATAATAAATCTCCTGAAAGATCAAGTATAACAAATCAACATCTTCCATCAATTTTGAGAATAACATCATCTTAAGCAATCTTACCAAAATATCATGAGTTGATTAATAAAAAACGATATCAAGTATCCTCGTTCAAAAAATAGTAGTTTTTATTAGGTTATTTCGTTACCTAGGTATTAACTTTTTTTAATTTCAAGTTTTGTTTTTTATTTCATTTCTACATAATATGAAATGTATGTTAACTTTCATTGTTACAAAAATACATGATTTCAAATAATGTTTATTTTTATTCTTTGTATACACCAATAAAATAAATTCAATTTAAAAATGTTTGATCTTAAATCAATTTTTTATCACAAAGATAACCCATAATCTCTCTTTCCACCGCTAAAATAATACTGGGCGGCCCGAACCAAAATGTTAAATATCTCATGTGGCCCGTGGTGTTAAATAAGTTTGACATATTGCTGTCATCGGCAAGTTTTACAATCATTTTGGCCTCATACAAATTTTAATGTTATACGCACATACAAGGTGTAAAAGAAATAAGTACATTAAATTTAGCCAATGATAGAACATGTCCAGAGAAATAATATTTATTAGTGCAATAGCTTACTTGTTATTCACTTGTAAATAAAACTAAAATTATAACCAAATCCTGTCAGTTACTAATGAAAAAATATGTATTGCAGTAACAAAACACAGCTTTTAACAACGATAACAAAGCAACTACTAAATTAAAACATACAATTTTTACAGATTGTCAGTTTACAGGATAAAGAAATAATTGATAATTTAAGTTAATACACACTTTAAATAAATAACGGTTTACAAGTGAATAATAAATACTTAATATACTATTACATTTTACAATTATAAATTACAATTTCCTGTTCCAATTTTTATCATAACTTTACTTCTGATAATTCTTATGTTTTTAGAAATTTCGTAGTAATATTTATACATCGATCTAGATCACAGACTAATAAATAAATGAAATAATTTTTTATTTTAGATAAGGCTGAGTGTTAGAAAATGGGGAGATGGTGGCTGGAAAAATAATTTTTATAATTTAGAAAAAAGCGATGCGTGCAACAGCTTAAAAATACTTATAGGGAACGAATGGAATCAAGCATTACGAAAAGCTGGAATTAATCCAAAATGTCCTATCAAACCTGTAAATATTCGCTTTTAAATAATCCACATAAAAATTAAATATGCAAATATAACATTATTAAATTTTCAGGGACACTATGTTTTACACAACTTTAAAGTTGATGACGATGTAAGAATAGACAGTCCCTTAGTAGCATCGCCTGGTAAATTCCATATTGTGTACCAAATTATTAAGAATAAAAAAGTGGCTATATGTTTCGATTTCGAAGATGAAATTTTCGAAGAACATAAATATGAATAAAATGTTTATATACCTGTTGTACTCGTATTAATCCATTAATTAAAATAATATCAACTCATTTGACTGCATATGGCGTTAGTAGTATTAGTCGTTAAACATTAAACTTTACACTTTTAATTTGAACTGTATGTGTCAAGGATTTTGTGAACGATATTTAGGTATATAATGAATAGAAGAGCAATGAATGTATATTTTCCGGGTAGTTAAAGATGCGGTAGGGAAAAAGACAGAAAGAAATAGTAATGAAGCAATTTGTCAGAAAGTTGAAACACTTGGAGTCATACGTTGAAAATAGTGTTTCTATTTTACATGAGCTTAATAATATATCACATCTGAAAGTTTGGGAAAACTTTGGAAGTCGTTAAAGCTAAAAAACCGGTTATTATCATAATGGATTTGAAAAGTTCGTATCAAATAACTCAAAAAAGTCTTTACAAAAACGCATTAGTTAAAATTAAACAATAAGTAAAAAAATGATATTTCCATTAGGTGGAGCAGTAGCAGTCGCTTTGCAATTAATAATTGGATTAAATTACTCCAAACAAACTTTCCAAATAAATGAGATGTCTGATGGATAACGTGGGCGTCTCTGCAATACGAATTAATAAGTACTTTAACAAACTCCCATAAAAACGATTAATTATTAAATTTATTTCAAATGAATATGGTTTCCGCGCCACTCCGTCGTAATGGATTTCCTTAATCAAATCCACACTTCATTTAATTAACTCCGTGAAATCCACCCTCTCTCCCGCCAACTTATCACCCCACCCCCTCCACCGTCCCGCGCACTTCGCCAACAATATTTTTTACCTTTTGCAACCTAATCTTACATTACTCTTAAATCTATTTCACAATCCACGACAAAATCAAATTTAGAGAAATTAAATTTCAAATTAAAAGTAGGTACCTATTTTCGTCTAATCTTAGTTTATACCTCTCCAGTATCAATAAAAGAGATGTAAGTATCATGTTAAAATCTCATCGAAATTCTCTACAAGAATGACAAAACCCGATAACTTTGGCATCCGGGTACCCGAAATTCCTACCCGGATAGTACTGACTAACCGTTAATTAGCCGATATTCTTCAATTATCCATTGTCCTTAAACAGCAGAGCCATTTTTACAGTTTTGGGTGCCCTGGACTTTTCGGTCTCATAGTGTAATTTTTGTAATAATACAATAAATTTTGTTTTTATTATCAATCAAATTATTATACATACAAATTTAGTAAATTAGAGTTGGAAGGTTCGTCTTCCAGCTTTCTGTAAAGCAAAATTTCTTGTTGAATATCATTTTCGATATTCATAATTAATAAATATTTTACGCTTACTTGAGTCATACTATTTCTTAACATATTTTTTTATTATCTTCAGTTTAGAAAATAGTCGTTCGCCACAACAATTTATTAATTAGAGACAAGATAATTCTGAAAGCAATCTCAATAATTGGAAAAGTCTCGTCAAGGGTTCTTACTTTTCAGAAACTTATACGAATCTCGCATAATCCCGTACAAAATGTTCACATTTTATATCCAGTTCTTCTTCGTCGATCTCGTTGATATTATTTATTTATAAGCTTTGGATATTAGAATGTTCTTGTGGTTGACTAATTAATATGTCAATGACTAGAAGACAGACCTTATTTTTGAATTTCTCACCATGGAATCCGGTACCTTCTGCTTCTGCTTCGAAGAAGGTCAAACCAGAAATTCTCTTTCTTGAACCCGATATCTGAGTTTTCTGTTACCAAAATGTTTACAAATAAGATATATTTTATTAATGATACCATGATTTTCGAGACGTAAAAACGGTACTGCCTTTAAGACTTTCTGTCACTCTAGTACAAGAAAAAAGAAACAATGGTGGATCATACTGAAAGCATCAAACTGTGAGATCAACGTCTATTTATCAATAAATATCATTACAAATTAAGTATACCGTTTTCATATCAATTTTATTTTATATTTACGCAGCATTGGCTTCGACTCGAACTGAGTAGAGTGTGAGATCTGAGGTTCACATCCCAATTCGTCAATCTTTAACGAAATAAAAATACAGCTGTATCCGAATGATTCGGAACCCAATACAAACTGTAGATCTCTTGCAGAGGCTAGGCTAACATACTATATCACAAAAATACAAGTTAAATGGTCTACAATAGATAGAACTCTCATTTCAATTTCATCTGCCTTTTGTTTTTCAATGCAATAATGGGGCACTTATTATTATTATTGCAAGTTTTTTTTAAATTTCAACCGTAAAGAAACGTTTAGTGATTATAATTTCAGTGATTGCGGATCATCAGAGTGGTGTAAATCTGCAAATGAATGACGCGGTGTTGTGAGCGGCGGTATGTTAATATTTTGACAAAATATGTGTGGATGGGCGATTACGCACATAATACAGCCGTTTGTGCGGCCGCCCGGCTCGCTGTTCATTTGCCGACTGATTTTGTGAATTAATCTCGATCGCGTAATCTGATGACACCCTATCAGCCGGTTAATACACGCATGATATATACCGCAGAGAGCCTGACAGCCGATACCACAAAGATCACATTCCCAAACAATTATATCATTTCACTTTGGCTTTGCTGCTCGATTGGCATCACTGAGATCAGGAGTTCTCTTTCCCAAACTTGCTGTAAATATCAATCGGTAGGAAGGTATTCTCCGGACATTCCTCTGCTGTAGGTATACTGGCCAATTATAATATAGTAGACTTTGTAGTATGCTACTTCATCAAAGATCAGTGGCGGATCAAGAAAATATCTTAGGTAAGGGCAATTTTTTTTAAGATAATTATAATTTAAACCAAGAAAAAAAATCACGATTTAAATCAAATAACTTTTTTACTGAAATTAACTACAAAATATTTTTCAATCACATCGGCATACAAATAGTAAGCATCAAATCACTTATCAACCATAACAAAAAATAAACTCTGTCGGCAGTGTGATTAGATGCCCTTATTTTTATTAACGTTCCTCTGAACAGAAAATGATCCCAAATCGGATTCCTATTCCTACCAGAATTAATCTTGGCAATTCAAACTTTATACTGGATCGCTTATAGGGACTTTAACGAAACAAACTAATCTGACCTTATTTCATCTAACCTTCAGTAATGGGTTTTAGAACTATGTTCTTAAAACGCAGATTGGCAGCACTAATGAAAATGCAAACTGTTGTCTCACGTAGAAAAAAAGATGGAATGATTTTTATTGTGTAAGAAAACTGAAATAAAAAAAATCGAATTAATTAAAAAAAAATGTTTTTATTAAGAAAATCGAATTTTTTTCCAACTCTAATTTTTAAATATAAAAATATATAATAATGAAAATTGGAAATTAGTATCCTTGAAAAGTGTTCGAGCTGTAGAATGTGTAAACTAGAAACTTGTATGAATTGAAACAAGACAGTGATAAGTCAAAAAGCAGATTTGCCAAAATCAGTTGTTTCCTCATATTTGGTGAGCTATGAATTTTTTCGAGAAAACTATACCCCAATTTAACCGACTTCTTATCTCTTACGGTATACGGGCGTATACATATATAATATGCCATTGCACTCCAGATATATTTATTATTATTTTCGAAATTCAATTCAATCTTAACCAGTGATTGTAGTTGTCACAGTTCATTTTTTATTTGAAATTTTTATTTCATTCGCTGTGTTTATTTTTCTAAACGATATAAAAAAAGTAATAACATTCTTCTTAATAGTTTTAGGACAGTGTTTGAAGAAAAAATATTTCTTATTAATACTATTCTGACAGATGAATAAGTCAGCTTTTATGAATAACAACTTAACATCATCTTATGTTGTCATTCTGTTGTGACAGCTGAAAGTTTTCGCTTCTAACATTTTATTTTCCCGATGATATCTTGAAGCTAATTAATGTTTTTATTTTTCCGACAATTTAAGATGACAGATAACTCTGTTCAATGATTGATTCGTGTAATCAAAATGTGGTGAATGAATGTACATTACAGTAATGTATGGGAACTATTAGATTTCAGATAAGCAGTAATGAATTATGGTTTTATAAAGAATTACTTGATAAAGTTAATTACAACATAAATATGCATAGCTTTAAATAGCTTTTTCAGAAAGAGGAAATAATAAAAAATAATAGTAATTAGAGAAAAAACAATTGTATAAATTTACCAATTAAAAATATTTGAAAAACATAAAATTGTATCTGCATATACAAATTGTATTAAGAATAAATATATAACTATGAATAATAATACAATTTAATATAATGCTCGCAAATTAAATAATAAATTAACAAAAAAGTATGAAAATCCAATTAATATTTAATTATAAAAATAACTAGATTACAATGAATTGAATTACTTAGCGAATATAATTAAAAATGAAAATATGAAATATTTAATTAAAATTTACAATTTAATTATTTCTAATTTAATATAAGCGTACGTATCTAGTATTTGAGGGAACGCGAGGAAACTTTTGTAATATAAACATTGCGTACAAATTAAATAACCAAGATACCGCATTCTTCTTACATATTAAATTTAATATCACAAAAATTTATGAATATACATCACCGCGAATAAAATAATTAAACCAGAAAGGTCAGCCAGTTATTTAATAACTGAGATAAAATGTAAAAATGTAACAGTTTAACAAAGTCTCACTACGTTTACGTGTGTTTTACATTATCATCATTACTCGGTTATAAACGTGTGGTTGGTTGCGCGCTAGTGATGGGTCACTGGGAACTTCCCGTCAGGAATTTTCTTATTTCCTGGAAAAATTCCCGGGAAATTCCCAAAACCCATTTCCCGGAATTTTGAAAATTCCCGGAACTAAGGAAAGTTCCCGGGAATAAGGAAAATTCCCGATAATAAATTTAATGCAAGCGCAGCTTTACCTACATGTTCTAACCAGTCCCAATTAATTTCTAATGGTGATAATATTCTAATAACTTTTATAACTATGAGTGGAAAACTACAAAAATTAAATTAATTCTTAATTATTTTACCTACAGCAACATCACCATTGGTGATATTTTTGAGTTAGTAAAGATTATGACATAATTATTATTATTGAAAATTCTTAATATTTTTATGAAATAAAAATTTTAGTATGCCTTTGATTTTTATGGAGGAATTTATTAATTCCCCGGAAAATATCCCCAGAAATTCCTCAGAAAATTCCCCAAAAACTTCCCGGGAAATATCCTGGGAAATTTTCCGAAATATTCGTTCCCGGGAATTTACCCATCACTATTGCGCGCTCAAACTTGAACTGACTGGAGCAGCGATTCCAAACTTATTTTCCACAGAACCTTTTCCATCCGGATTAAAAAATTTGAACCTTATCAAAATATTACTCTTTATAAATACAACATATTAAGAAAAACTAACAAAAAATTGTTACAGTAATGCTAAGGGATGAGTTTAGCTACCTGGAAGTTTTCCAAAGACTGAGCGGATGTCTCCATGTTTCTCCGTACCATATTTTGTAAAAACTCACACTTTCTCACGAATCCAGAATGACAGTAAGGTGAAAAATTTTAATCTTCTTTATTAAAAACTAACACATGTCGAATATGGATGGAAATTCAAATGCCCAAAATCTTAGGTCTTCAGTACTACGAGTATAAATGGGGGTGAGGTGAGATAATATTTAAAAAACAAAATTTATTTATAACAACATATTGTAACGAGCAAGACTCACCGCAGATTAGTCATCATGGGTGACCCGTCCGGTCAGGTAGTCGCGTTAGAAGTCATGTAGGATAGGAGCGACGTCGCTATTGTTCAGGATTTTATAGAGTCCTGAAGGATCTAGAATGTTCGAGAGATTCATTGGCGGCGGTATATAAGGGTTTGAAAATTTGAATTCAGCGCATTGATATTTACTTAAGTCTAGAAAATGAAAATTTTTTCACCTAATCGTTCCAAAGAATGTATATTGTTGTTTGGTTTGTTGCAACTCTACACAACTTTGATATAAGGTTAGAAGTTTGGAAAATAAATATAAGATAGATGAAAAGCAACAGAATAAACTCTAAAAAGGGTAATAGGATTGCAGGTTTTGAAATGAGCGTATCGATATTTAATCTAGAAATAAAAAATTGAGAAAAAAGTTTTAATATTTAGATATTTTCGATTTTCTCATTTTTCTTATTTTTAAAAATAAATTTGATTAATATATTCAAAGATATCAAATAGAAAAGTAACAAAGTAACTAATTTTATGAATAATGAGAGAATAATAAATATGTTTGCCTTGTACTCGCCCGCAAAAGTTTTGTAAGTAAGTACTTGAGTTTCACATTTATAAATTTTTATTATTAGTAATAGTAATATATTAGGGGGTTCCACGGCACCCATGGATATATAGCATATATAGATAGCATTTGATAAATGAACATGTTCCAAATACTTTACAATCTAATTTTAATATTCATCAAGATTTATTATTATTAATAATGTAAATATAAGTTCTTTATCTTTAGAAATAAATTATTAGTTGGTTTGGATCGAGGTTATGTTACAACAATACTGGAGTCAAATTGATCCCGAATTCATAGTTATCATTTAACAAGTTTCGAATTTAATTACACGCCAATCATTTATAAATATGAAAATCTCACTAACAATGCACATATTTGATTAATGACATAGTTCATTTTTCCCTATTCACTGTGATTATTTTCAGACATTAATGACACAATAAATTATTATGAATAAATAATAGATTGCATGCACGACTGATTTAATGACACATTTATTATGATATACGGCGGGGAGTGTCGCGAGGGGCTGGAGGTGAAGGGAGGTTGTACCCTCAAATTAAACATCCTTGTAGGGATTTTTATTTTTAGACCACAGCCTACTTAAAACGAGCTTGAAAAATCGTAAATTATTGGTTATTTCGCGTGATTGGATGTTGTTATTGTTTTTCAATTCTTCTTATTGGATTTTGACATGGCACTAATTTCGTTTTATTAAATGGATGACACTTAATTGCTAACTAGTACTTTCAAGTTTAAGCATAAATGATAATAACATCAAATTTAAACACTGTTCCAATATTTAATATAATTTTCCATGATTCACAATTAATTTTTTATAGTACATTATTATAGTTTATAAGTGAGTAGTGAAGTACTCTTAAAAATAGTAATTATAATAATAGTACAGTGCAGAGTATGAGAAATATTCAATATCCACTATTTATTTTGTTTTAAATAACAGCTTTTATTTTGCAATATCCAGTAATTATTAAATCTAATCCTTTTTTTTATACACTTTAATATATCTTCAATGATTCATTAATTGTTGACTTTTTTATAGTTGACTTTTCACAGTATTAAATTCAATCCTTTTTAACTAACAAAATATAACGTGAGGTGTGGTGTATGAATGGATAAGCTAAATCTTTCTTACAGATAGGGCTAGCTTTTAGATACAAGTTAGCTTAGGCTAAATAGTGTCAGGTGTTATTGTTTTTTTTTTTTATAATATCTCTAATTCTTCTTCAATTATTTTATAATAACGTATAAAATGGTACATATGATATAAACATTGATATGTTTTTACGTAATTTTTAATCATTTTTTTTAATACTACAGGAGAAATAATAATGTACTAGAATTCAATCGTTTTTCGAAGGCTTTATTTCAGATCTGACCGGTTTCGACCCCACTTAGGCTTTCCTCAAGGGGTGACAGTTAAAATTTCAAATTTTATTGGCGAACTTGATTTTCAAATTTAAAACAAATCATTATCACACTTTATTATTATTAATTTCGTCCGCAGGCGTAAACCTTCTCTTTCGGCCCTCTATACGCAAATAACTATAAATTTAAATGACAGAAAAGAATACTAAAATAGAAAACTTTATAAATCAAATATTTACAAATGCCTGTCTAGACCATTATATTTATATAAACCCATGTAAAAACTTTTTACAATGAAAAACCATTTTAATAATTCAAAAATAACTTCCATGCCTTTATAAATGTAAGAGGTGTTTGAACTAAATTATATATAGACCATTATTAATATATAAATTACTCGAACACGTGTCGTTTCCCGGATATGTTTTTTTTTATTTAAGTCAACTTTCATTTGTTCAGTTTACACTAGAAATGGAAAAAAATGAATAGACATTTAATAGCATTGTGTGTACTTTTCCCAAAACAAATATCATTAGTATACAGGGAAAGAAATCAGAACAAAAATAAAAAACATATTTTCACGTAATACAAATTATAATAAACACACTCAAATACTACAATTAATTTATTATTAACATGGTTCATGTTTAAGTGAATCTATTATTACCAAGTTATTTCTCTCGTAGAAGTACCTCACGCGGTACACTCCCTTCTCTAGCTACATTCCCCTGGAGATCAACTTCAGTGTAAAAATAGAATTACCGAAACCTTCAATTAAAGCAAATTTGTACCCTACTTTCGTGCGGTGAGTCTCAAATTAAGGTAAGCATAAAATATAAACATAAATTTAAATTTTATTAATTAAATGACCAAAAAAATTATTGAATTATTCATTTGCAATAAGTTTAATTCTTCTGGTTTTTCTTCTAATTAAGAAAAAGGGGGTTATTTTGAACAAGTTAACCACAAATTATTGCTGTTTATTTAATTTCATTACTTAATTCAAAATGAAGATATGTAAATCTACCTTTAGACATTTTTTTTACATTCCACCTATAGTTCGTTTCATCTCATTTAGAAATGAAATGGCGAAAAGAGGCATTTTCGTACATATTTTAAACCATCAATAGTAGAAGGTACTGTTAATGTGTAAATCAATGCACAGACAGATGATATCCGGGAGAACAAAATGATCGTAACAATAAAAATAGTATATTATTTAACAAGCGTAATATGTAGGCTATATTACACGAGGATGTAATTAAAAATACGAGCGGTAGCGAGTATTTTTAATCATCCGCGTGTAATGTAGCCATATTATGCGAGTCAAATACTATACTTTATCTACAACTATCAGGCATATAAAAAATCTGATATTATTTGTAAAATATTCAGTTAGGTGTGAATAGTTCATATATAGCTTAACAGATGGCGCCACAGTAGCACTTAAATGTCAAAATAACTTTTCAAATTGTATTTATTATACTTTTATAAGCATATATATTGATATTTATAATAAAAAATATGTTATTAATAAATTAACAGTTTAATAAAATATTATGTGTTAAATTATATGCCCTATTTATTACAGAAAAGTGTAGCGTGTATCATGACATTTCATATTACACTTGTGTAATATGAGTAGTATATTATATGTAGTATCACACGTATAATGTACCCATATTTCAATAGTTGTAGATAAAATATTTTATCTACAACTATTGAAATATGGCTACATTATACGTGTGATACTACACATAATATACTACTCATATTACACAAGTGTAATATGAAAAGTTATATTACACGCTACACTTTTCTGTAATAAATAGAGCATGTATTATAACATATAACATTTTAATAAACTGTTAATTTATTAATAATATATTTTTTATCATAAATATCAATATAAATGATTATAAAAGTATAATAAATACAATTTGAATAGTTATTTTGACATTTAAGTGTTAGTGTGGCGCCAACTGTTAAGCTATATATGAACTACTCACAATTAACTGAATATTTAACAAATAATATCAAATTTTTTATATGCCTGTTAGTTGTAGATAAAGTATAGTATTTGACTCGCATAATATGGCTACATTACACTCGGATGATTAAATATACTCGCTACCGCTCGTATTTTTAATTACATCCTCGTGTAATATAGCCTACATATTATGCTTGTTAAATAATATACTATTATTAATATCTATATATTTATAAACTATTATTTAATTAGCGTACCAATTCCATTAACTTAAGTATTTTAAAATATAAATATTTACAAAAATTCTATATATTATTGAAATAACCTTATGCTTCTGGTAGAATGCTTTATCATTTATGGTTTACGCTCTTATAGCTTGGATCAGTGCAGTTTTGAGTTTCTTTGATTTGGATAGGTTTAGCTAGTATAACCTTGTACTGGTAGGCGAGACAACAGTCTACGACGGTTGCAGAATATACTGTCCAGCACATTGTGCACCATTGGAAGAAACAATAAATACATTACCGTCCCCTTTAAATTGTTTGTTGAATTAGATGAGCGAAAATGACTGACAGGTACATTTCTATTTGAGACGAACTATAATCATGTATATTGTAGATGTTCCGCTTCAAAACATAGTGGGAGCCGTAGTTTAAATAATGGAACTATATGTTGATAACTAGAAAAAAAAAATCCTGTTTTTCCTAGGAATGTCGTGGCTCGGAATATAATTTTGTCATTATTCAATTTTCTTGTGGTTTTCTATTAGTCCATTCGTACTCGTCCCTAGTTTCTGTCTTATAAAATATTAATGTAGAGTGTCCTGCAGGGATATTTTTGACTAGGGGAACATTTCACTTATCCTTAGATTAGATTAGGGTTGTTTGAACTACACTAAATTCACACTTGTCCAGTTGGCCCTTGGCTACCACAAATTTAATAAAATTCTGTCATATAGGTCTAGTAATTTCATAAAAATTCCCTGTGGTCAGTATGGTTTCCTCAAGTTAATACTGTTAAGGTATTGGTTAGTAATTCAAGAAACATGTTTAAAACATGAAAAATAAGTGTTAAACCTTCTTGTAATAATGACCAAAAATACACTTATAAACTGGTAATACGAAACCTAGTGACTATCAGGTGATAGATATTACGACCATAGGCCCGATTCTCAATTACCACAGTGAAAATAAGTGAATAATTTCATCATATCACTTCCTTCACTTGATGCTGTTCACAACAATACATAATAGCTTGCAATGAAAACAATTATCACTAAGTTGATACGAAATTAAATGATATGATTAGAATTGAGCCCTAAACACAATCAAATGTTAGTCATTTCCTTTTCACGAGCAACGGTGGCTCAATTGGTTAGCGCGCTTCTCCTAGCTGAAGGCTTCTCCAATTTTATCCAAATAAAATACCGCTGTATCCAAATGTTTCGAGACCCACTTATTCTAGCTGCAAGTCTCTTGCAGATACCAATAGATGACAAGCTTTTCCAATAAAATGTAAGTAAATATCACGAAACATGTAGGTACCTTATGTACTGAAGTCCATGTTCCTCACAGGAAGGAAGACAAGGAAGAAAAAGATGTCATTTGCTAATCACCAAAAGTACTATCAGCCATCTTAATATTATTCCATCTTCCTCATCTGTTTTCTGCTGCTTGTTTGACTTCTTGGTTCTAGGTTTCAACAAGTTTTCCTCTTGGTCTAGCTTCATTTGTTTCGTTATTCTGTTTCCTCCATTCTTTGTACATGATCTAATCATCTTAGTTCTCCTTTACTCTTTTCCTGAGGATTTTTTTAATTGAATCGCAACGGAAACCAAAACAAAAATAAAAATGTTCGAAGCCTTAATTTCAATAGTTCGATTTTAAAAGTTTTTAATATACCTAAATACTGTTGTGACAAATTTGGTTAGGTTTATTTAATGTCTTGCTGTGTTTATCCAAATGTAATGAATGTAATTAGCATTTAGTTTGAGCCGAAATGAACCAACTAACCGGTTAAAAACATATTTGTCCGGGCGTCAAGGTTGTGCCGGTAATGAAAACCGCAAATACAAGCGTGTTTACACGCAGTCACAGCAGACAGTGCGTGTACGCGACCAAACCTGCGTGATACATATAATTAGCACGCACTAACACTACACTCATTATAAAGCGATTTGTTCATATGACCAATACTACTAAAAGGAACTAACTTTAATTTTCAATTAAATTTTCGGTGAAATTAACCACAAAAAAATAATTTACATTTTATCGTGTTTAAAGTTAACCTTTATATAACATGACGTGTTGTAGATATATTTATGGATATAAGGCAATAATAAAAAGATCAAACAAATTAGAGGAAATTCAGAAGAAATTAGAAATTATCAGGGGCAAAGAGTAATGACTAGAAACTACGACAAATACTATATAGTAATTCATCTAATTTTTTTTTTTAGTTTTTATCCACCTTAATTAACAAATCGTTTAGGTATTTTCAAGATATAACAAGTGGTGAGTAGTTGCAATAGTTTTATTTTCCAAATATTGGTGTTAACATGAGTGACATTTTCTAAATATTATCGATTTTTAAGCGAATCACGCGTTATATTTAGGAAGAGAATACAATGATTATTAAAAAAGTCTCCATATACTTTGTATTAATTTTTATTATTTTACTAGCGTTTAGAAGACACTTTTTACTAATCGATGACAGTTGTAAAAATATTGGAAATAACAAATTATTAAAGTGACAATAAATTATTTCCTCTTATTGGTACAACATTTTGATTGGTTGATTTTCAAAAGAATTGTATTCTCATAATAATTTGATCCAGTGGCAAAAATCATCAAACAATTGTGTTTTCAGAAATAATATCATCAAACCTTCTTATTTTTTCAATAAACTTTTATTTTGCTGTAAAGATGAGTGCATCAAAATAAAAATTTATCCGGGATAATCAAAGTAGTGTAATATTTGGTGAGATATATATAAAGAGAACGCAAAATGAGATCTTTTAATTATTATTATTTTGAAATGTTAATTAACTTTTACACTAACAGTTATGTTATACAAAATAATAATTTTTTATTTATCTGGTAGAGATAATATATAGAGGTAAAGAAATTTTATCAGTTTAATACTGTTCTCATTGGTTGTATTTTCAAGTGCTTTGCAGCAAGATGGTTTAAAAAATAACAAATAAATCGATTAATATAAAAATACCTGCCTTTACGAGAATCAATCAATTTTGAAAAGTGCCTGTCAAATTTAGAACTATTCTATTCCAATGGTCAAATTTAGTGCACTTATTTACACCCAGTGTAAGATCAAATAAACCACAAAAATTATATAATTTATCTCATTTTGTGTAAATAAACCCTTGAGAAATATAAGTAGATAAAATATTGGTGTTAATAGTGAAGCAATAAAGGGACGTAAGGACATGACATGTTTGCAGGATGTAGCGCGCTGTGATGGCGTCTGGATACGGGCCGGTCGGGTCTGGCGCGTGCCGCCGCCCGAGGGACGCAGGTGTCGCCGCCTGGCGGCTGGCGTGCCGACGCCTGCGACGCCTCCGCCGCATCCGCAAACCCACCTCACATCAACCTGCCATGGGACACTCATTCATCTAATATTAATTCGCTAAATCTGTCACAAATTGCTTCTTGTTTCTAAAGATTAGGGTTTGAAAATCTTGCAAAAAAATATAAGCTGTAATATATGCTGCAGATTAAAACATGTCTAGCATCAGATATATCGGTTAGTGTCTTTTAATATTTCATTTTAAATTGTTTTAAATCCATAAACCATAAAATCTAAACATCCCTTTTTACAAAGAAAAGATATCGCGGTTATTTCCTTTTTCTACTTTAATCAAAATAATAGCTACCAAAATTGTTCTAAAATTCCAATTCATACACCGTTAAACCTAAACATCCTTTTTTGCAAAATAAAGATCAATTTTGCATGCTTCAATTCCAACTAAATGGAGTGTAAGATATGGTGTTTAAATCTTACAGTACGATTTTGACATATCATTTTTAATTTCTAATCCTTATTTTAGACATTTATCGAAAAAAGTTAAATTTCTATTGTACCTACACTATATATCCTAAAATTATTCAATATTTATCACTTGATTTCACTTCAATGAAAATGACTAAACCTTGATAAAAAAAAAAATGGAACACCACAGAATTTATTCCGAAATTCTGTTTTTTCTTGAACTTATCCTCCAAATTTTTTAGAATCAACCTATTTCCCAAATATCTAACTCGTCCCCTTACTAAAGCGTGCAATTCTCCAGACAATGTTCAAAGTCTATTCATATTAAGAAAGAAATATATTTCATAACAACAGCCTTGACTTTTTCAATCAAAATCTGTTAATTTTATTACATCTGCCGTGCGGGACATTAATAGTTTTCGAAAAACCGGGGGATAAATCACTCTTGTGCGGGACTGTCCCGCCTATCGCACATCTAGCATCCCTAGTCGAAGTGGTTTAGAACCCACCATAAATAGAAAATATAATCTAACAATCTGTAGATACCATTAAAATTTTACCTATAGTCAAAACCTTTTTACGGTTACAATTGTCTAACAATCCTACGAAGAATAGAGTCTGAAGTATCTGATTTTTATTTAATATATTTAAGCTATCAGGGATCAGAAAATCGAATCTCAGATATCAACTTTGTTTAATTCAAATCGAAGCCTGTTAAAACAAGTCAATCACCTTTAAGCGTTCCACAGACTTCGTTCATTTTGCTCAGTTTGGAATGGTTATAATAGAGTGACCATTTATTTTTTTAATGAAATCAGTACAAAACATATGTCTAAATTTAGATTATTAATCCAATATATTACATTGAAATGTTTATAATAAGTCATTTAATATAATATTTTAAAAAAGTGATAAAAGCAGTGTTTAAGCAAATATTGTTTTATAGTTTTTTGAATTTTATTTCTTTGAGGGGTTTAATATTCCCAAGCAAAATTCTTTGATTTACTGTTGTTAAGAAGTAGATAATTTGATGAAAATTAAGGTTCTGCTTTTTCCAGATTAGCTTTACTGTCCCTCTTTAATCTTTATATTCTTTTCAGCTCTTCTCAAAATCATACAGTGTACCCAAGTCATTTAGTAATCCAACGTTAAATCATTTGTTTAATTACTGAAGTCGATAGATATAAACTTTAGTTAATACTTAAATTATTTAAAAATATACAAACATCTATCAATAAATAACTATAAAAATCGAAAATCAGTACATTCAGTACAGTATGTAAAAAATCAGTACAAAATATGTTACAAATTGTTTATCAGTACAAGGGTGTGAAAATCAGTACTGTACTGACAAAATCAGTACGAATGGTCACTCTAGGTTATAACAGTACGTTTAAACCATGCAAAAACCAAAGTGTGTGGCCGAAAACTGTCCTTCTAAACCGCGTTTCAAAATATCAAACCGAACTTGATTTTATAACAGCACGAATTGACCCGTACCAGGAAGTATAATACGATACCCGCACCTTCCATTCCATTTGTGCGTGTAACGTTTCACGGGTTTTTCAATTCAGTGCAGTTTAAATTAAAGGGATGAAAATTTGGATGACTGATAAAGCAATTGAATGTACTGTTTTGTTTTCTGTTAGCAAACAAACATGTTTTCTGTTCATGATTGCTTCTATAATAGTAGACTGATAGTAAGTGAGGTTAGCAGTCCAACGTACTTCATTCTACGTTCCTAAACGTGCAAAAGAACGAAGTTTGTAAGGGGCTTTAGAATATATAAATTATAACATATTTATTATTATATTAAAGCTTGCAATAACAAGTCTCCAGTGCAGTGACATCAGTTTAAATTAAAGGGATGAAAATTTGGATGACTGATAGAGCAATTGATTGTACTGTTTTGTTTTCTGTTAGCAAACAAACATGTTTTCTGTTCATGATTGCTTCTATAATAGTAGATTGATAGTATGTGAAGTTAGCAGTCCAACGTACTTCATTCGGACGGTTTTAACCATACGTTCCTAAACGTGCAAAAAAAAACGAAGAGTGTAAGGGGCTTTAAAATATAGAAATTATAACATGTTTATTATTATTTTAACGCTTTCAATAACAAGTCTGTATGGCATATAAAACGTGAATAAAGATCCAATATGTGTTGTGTAGATTTGTATGTAACGCGTCTTGCAAGACAATATTTATTTCCATTCCTGGCCGGGACACTGGCACGCGGGGCTGGGGGGCTCGTGAGGCAGCGTCGCCACCCCCAACCGCCCCCACCTCGCACGTGCTGCCATGGAAACAGCCCAAATGACGTATCGATCCCGCCGCTCTCGCTCGCACCCGCACCGACGCCCTAGCGCCGTCTCTGTCGCCGGGCCCCGTGCCCCGCGCACTCTATCACATATTCAACGTATTACTTTTTACATCCCCTCTTGTTTTTCTTTGCACTATTTCGGTTCTTGTTTCCTATTCAGAAGATTCGCAAAAAATCAACAGGGAGGGATTGCCAGCAATAGAAAAGGAATAGTCTCGTCCTGGGTATTAGAACCTAATAACTTCCTGTTTCTATTTTAACCAGTCAAATAATAAACAACGGATTTTAATAAAAACAAAATATGAAATCAACGATTCTAAAATTATATACATATAAATTATACATAGTACCGTCGAAGATGTCAATTGAATTCCTAGGAGAGCCAGAGTTTTAAGACATCCGTGGTTTGTTCAATAGTTTACCGGTTTAACATTATTGATAAATATTATTTTATAAAATTTTCTTGTGAGTAACGTTTTCATGATCAAGATTGCATATGTTGATATGATAGCTATATTACCCATTTGTCCCACGATATTTTGACAATTCTGTACGGTATATTTTTACCATACTGACTTGTCAAAATTACAAGGGATAGAATTATGACTTAGTTACCCTGTTTAGTTTTGGCTTATTATCCTGAAATCGGTAAATAAATATAAGACTCACGGCTTATTACCCATTACTGGGTGTGCCAATTTGCTTTAAGGAAAATATCGGTAGTAATACATTTATAATAAAAAAGGACGCATACCAAACATCACCTCCCATCTTCCAACACTCTAGATGATGTAGACAGTGCATAACGAATTAAAATTACTTTTTTGTCCTCATGAACTGTAAACTTAACAATCACACATCGTTGACGTCTATGGTAGTTGCGATTTTACACATGCGCGGAACTTTACCGCACTCAGTAAAGTAATACGCACCCACATTTTTAAGTTTTAAGAGACCACTAATAAATAAAGCTGCTTTGTAATAATAAAGAGTACTTACAAAAACGCTAGCTACCGCAGTTCATCGTTCAATAATAATAATAATAAATAAATAAATAAATAAATAAACCTGAATTTCTTTTAATTTAATCTGCTGGCGCCATCTGTTAGCATACAATAATAATCAGTGAGAATGTCAAAATATTCAATGAATGACTAACGAGAATTGATTATTTTATTTAAAATATATGGAATTAATTTTAATAATGTTAAAAACGGTAAGTAACATTAGAATCATTCATGTAGTCTGTTTAGGACTAGATATATGTAGGAATCAATTATAATAGTCTACCTAACCTTAATTTACTTGATGACAAGAATGGTTTAATGTTAACAAGCAAAATTTATAGAAAATTCATATTTTAATAGATATCTCGGACAAAAAATTTAATACATTATGTGTGCGTTAGGTATTTGTACAACGCTCGGTTTTATTGCAGCACTCCGCTGCGCGTCGTGCTTCAATATGAAACCTCGCGTTGTAAAATAACACCTACCGCACGTATAATGTAAATAACTATTACCATTAAACACAGACTTAATAGTTTGCTTGCTGAGATTCGAACGGAATGTAAAATCTATATAGTTTAAAAATTACCCTGAACTAGCAAAAACACTTATTACCCTTAATACTTAATAAGTATAACAACAAATAACGTAACTTTTCATATCATAGTTATTATATTTTTATATTTTTTTAAACCAATAAAAAGTTTCATTATTTATTCATCTACGTTTTAACTAATCGTGTCATTATTTTATGAAGAATAAAGCTTTACAGATTATTTCCAGAAATAATCTTTGTAACTTTTGTTTTTGATTTTATTAGACAGATAATCAATAAATATGTAAAATGAGTGAAAAAGTCCAATTTTTAAAGTTAAAAAAATAATCTAATTATATAACTCGAAAGTTCAATAAATTAGAAAACATTTTTTTTTCTCAAGCTCTACGGTTTTCCACAAATATGTCAATTTTTTTCAATTATTCTCATTCTATTATTATTTCTGATTATTTAAATTTAAAGCAAACGGTTATAAACAACGAATCCACATCTACTTTGTAGTAGTGGCAAATCCTTACTCAATATTGCATCAACGAAATATCCTGGTGTCAAAATAAATTGGATAAAATAAGCCGGGATAAAACCGGCTTACACAAAATAAAACTTTTTGTGCCTAAGAATATGACAGCTTAAATTTTAGAATATTTTAAAGCATTTGATCAAAAGCTACCTTCATTAAAGGTCTTCGCTGAAACAAATTAATCACTATAAAATAAAGCAAGGTACGTGCCTGATTATTACAATTATTTATTATTCAGTGTTATTTCTGCAAGAGAAAAACTTTTTAAACTTAATAAGCAAAATTTCTGATTATTATAACAAATAACTATAAATAACTAACATATTCATATTTGAAATGTACACTTATAATTATTTAACCTAATGATAAGTACCTACTTATATTATATTCCGAGTCGCTTATTACATTTTTCACTCCACCGGTAGCAATTAACTTCAAATAATGTCAAAGAATTAATAAAATAAAGGGCATTTGACAGTTACAACCTTTTATGTATAAAAAATTAATTCTTGGTCATTCTTAATCGGTACGATTACAATACCTCCCGTATTTTTTTGTGGCAATATTTATTATTTAGTACAGTATTATCATAAGGTATATGATAAGTGCCATTTGTTGAAAAAAATTACGAATAGTTGTTGCGTAGTAACAGACAAACGAGTGTCAAAAATGGCATTTAGATCACGACAGCGAAGCTAAAGTGATTTAAGAGTCATTTTTGACCCGAGTTGTCGTTACTTCGCAGGAATTATGAGAAAATTTTATCTATTAAATTCATAGCTCGAATTATATTTGCTTGATTATTTCACGAATGACAACCGTGCAAACATAAAATTTTTGATATCAACAAAATGTAACCATGACTACGATACTGTAGTTTTATTAAATTTCTTCACTGAAAAACTACCTATGGCCATCAAATGAAGCATTCTAATTAGGTGAAAATGATAAGTGTGAAATAATCTTTTAAAAACTTTGTTTTGCCTCCTAGTTACCAATTCGAGTAGTAACAGGAGTCGTACTTGGTTATTTTTGAATTTAGGTTCTGTGGAAGAAAGAGGTAATTTGCACTATTGCTGGTAATTTCCTGGTAGGAAATTCCCTGTTCCTGTCCTGCACTGTGCCCCTAGTGGGGTACTCCCCACTACCTGCGGTACCCCTTTCCCCGCCGTTCGCATACACCCATCAACAAAGTTTACTCTTGGCCTCTTTTAATATTCCGTTTCTCATTCTGCTATCAAAGAAAACAGAGATGCAGGGGACGCATCAAATCTTATTTCGCATTACGGGAAATATTCTACTTTTTCCTTCCCTTCAAATTCAATTTCAATATGAAATAAACATGGAGTCATATGAATGCTCCATGTTCCATGTTCCATGCTACGTCAAAAGCAACAACTTACGTACGATTGTAACTGTAAGAGATTCTCTTCGGCCAGAATATCGGATGCCGCTCTGTCTTCCATTTTACAATGTAGGCGTGGGAACGCAATCTTATTATACATTTATCATCAATTCTTCCTAATATAAATACTTCATCTTTTATAGAACATTACTTTTGTAACACGATGAAAATATACCCCTGCTTTATTCGAATTTCCTTCAAAATTCAAATTGATCACTAACGGGACTGAAAAATTATCATTTTGAAAAAAATATTTAAAAGGCTATATAGCAGGGTAAGAAGGTCAAAAATGACTCCGCATGAAATGACGTATCAACTATTGGATGTTTATACCCCACCAAAACCTCTTAAAATAAGAAAACCATTTTTTTGCCAATAAATTTTTTCTCGTATTTTTATTTACTAATGTTTACCGGAAAAAATCGGAAAAGAAGAAGAATTTTTTTACCGAAATTTGAATACAAAACAATTCCTAACGTACTAAAACGCTAATTTTTATAGGTTCTTCTATAGGTGACGGCTCATAAAAATTCTCAAAAATCCATTTCATAGATACCTTTACTCCAGAATATTTTCAGATTTTTCTGATTGATTGAAAAAATAAAATCATTATGTTATGAAAAAATTATTAGAAGCTACTGTAATATCAATAAGTATCCTAGATATTTTTCAGATTTTTTGGGTAATAAAAAAACTAAAAACCCATTTTTTTTCTTATTTTTCGCGCATCAATCCAATTTCGGGTTTTTTTTTAAAAATGCTTTTGCAAAGCAAAATCATCCTCTTACGGTTTTCGATTTTTCCGGTACATATTAGAAAGTAAAACCAAGAGAGAAAATTATTTGCGAAAAATTATATTTTCTCATTTTGAGGTAAGGTAAATTATACACTCAAAATTTATTTTGCTGTCAACATCACATCTGATAAGGGTAAAAAAATTATATTTATAACTCCTGACAAGTTCATTTCTTTGAATTTTAAATCCCTAAAATTAGACCAACAATAATTTTGATAAAAAATGTAACTTTTGTGCGGCTTCGAAATTGTAAATAATAATTTATGATAACATTCAGTTACATAATCTTATAATTCTAGCACTTCTTCTTAATCTCTTTTGTTGGGAGATTTAGAAATACTCCGGACATTTTTACTTGCATTTTAGTAAAGCAACAATCAGCAAACAGCCTCTATGAGGAACCTACAGCTTGTAGTGCATTCCGAACTACTCGTAAACAGCAGTATTTTTATGATTAAAGATTGGCGATGTTGCGATTTGAACTCCCAAGTTCATACTGCGCTCAGTTCGAGTCAAAGCACGCTAACCAAGTGAGCCACCGCTGCCCGGTCTCTCAATATATTCTTAAACACAAAAAGATGTTTTCCATCTCATGTAAATCCCAATAAATTATTATGTTTAATGCTGAATATGTCACTAATTTCTTTTAGAAAACAATTTTCCCGCAGATTTATCAGAAACAAGAAAAAGAAAAATATGAAATTTGAATTGGAGTTCTGGAAGAGAATCACCATATATATCCCTATATAAAGAATACCATTAAGAGACAATTTATTGTATTGTGTCATAAAGTTTTCGCTATTAAACTCCCGGAAGAAGAGAATAAGTAAGAGAAGTTTGGAAAGAATGGTATTCTTTTTGGTTATAAATTAATGCGAATTAGAAATATGTATCCAAATAACATTTGAACATGGATTCATAATAATTTACAATAAGGTATACAGAGTATACTAGATAGCATATAAATTACATATTTTTATAGGTAGTACCACCTTTCGAACAGTAATTTCATCTCAATAGACACTTATAAACTTAAAATTAAAATTTGAGTAAATACAGTTATCCAGTTCATACTGCTTGCTAGTAAATCACCATAATACATAGCTGTATTACAGATATTGCATCCTATAACTGCGTAAAAATATTAGGTATACATATAATTGTAAATGGGATGATCACATCGAAAATATGATATCAAAATTTAGTAAAGCTACGTTTTATCTCAGAGTTTTAACAAAAAATATTAATTATCTAACATTAAAATCTGTGTATTTTGTATATTTCTATTTTTCGTATGGTATAATCGTCTGGGGAAATTCATCTAATGCCGACGTAAATTTAGATGTCTGAACATGTTAACCATTCCATGTTGTTACATTTTTAAGGTTTTAAAATATTGTCAGAAATAATATAAAAAAAATCAAATTTCTCAATGTACTCGTCAAACTGGTATTTATTTACAAATACCGCAACATTCTATTTCAACTTACGAGATAAGTCTGCACTATACAGGAATACAATTTTATAATGCCCTTTCTCATCACCTTAAAAATTGCCTGTCAAGAAATTCTGCAATGCAATTAAATGAACTTTAATAAAAAAATAATTTTACAACGTTGAAGAATTTCTGAATGACTGTAAAAATTCTAACTTTCATAATTAAGTAATGTATATATGTACAATTATGTTCCTACCTACTTATATAAATGATATCTTTATTCACATTTTCTTACATTTCTAACATAAACCTAACACACTTACTATTAATATTTCGTACTTCTTTAATAGGTTATTATATAGAGATAAATTTTCTCATTCTTGAATTCCATATTCCGCATGTTGTAGTTTCAAGTTTTGGAAATAAATATTATTATTATTATTGCAATATACAATATTTCAAAATATAATGCTTTCATTCGATATTTTCGTTTCCCACTAGGTACTTTCGTGACGTCATGAACCAACAACTCACAAAAAGACATATTTGACACATACACATACAGATGATACAAAGGTCAATCGTAAAATTAAACGTCAAACCTACAATTATATTTTGTCACAGGAAAATTGTGTTCTAATTGTTTTTTGTTTTATGTAAATATTTTATCGGTGTTTAACTATACGTTTGTAAGCAAGGAATATAATAATTGAAATTACTTATAAACAATAAAATGTAAATTATCTTTATTTACATTTCGTCCGCAAGAGTGAGCGGAACATTTTGATTAGTGACGTTTGGGCAAATGGCGTTCTATTGAGATTTGCAATCGAATCCATTTTCAAAATCCACAAAACAATTATTGGGCACAATTGACATGAAAATATTATTTACATATATTGTAGCCGCTAGACTTTCAAAAAAAAAAAAATTGGGACCTACCCCAATATCTTTGCTGGCAAGCTTCAAGATTTTAAAATACTAGAGACTTTTTTTTTCATTTCAATGAAGCAATCAGCTTCTGAAAGTAATACTATAATACTATAATACGTTAAGCTAATGAATCACCATTAATTATTATAATTACAAGGTTACTCATTTTATAAAATACACAGACATACCTCGAGAAATATGCATCAATCAGTTTCAGTTATAATCGTCAAAGCCAAGATTGTCGTTTCACATTCGTGGTTACTGGTATGTTTTTGGGGGTTATGGGGAAAACTTTGCACATAGATATTGAATGTCTAACGTCTTGACATGGCAATAATTCACGGAAGTGGATTACTAAGCTAAATTAGTTGAGAAGTAAGTTCTTCACGTCTTAACCTGCTAGGAAAATTGCTATATCTGCTTCATCCATCGTCGAATATTGATTGGCTGAAGTTGATATGTCTACTTTACATAATTCCCAACCTATCATAAATAACATCACCCAGATTTAATCAAACATCCTATCTATTCTATTTTTTCAAATCACAAAAGAAATTATAATAAGGGGATTTCCCTCAATTATATAACTTTAAAAGAAATTATCATATATAATACCACGAGTGACTAGAATTTTACCAACTGCTTGTTGCGATAAAAATCCAAACGAGTGCGATAATATGATTGACTATTGTCTAAGTATAGCAATATTTAACAATTTGTCCAAACATTCTATTTAAATAATTCATTATTGTTTTCTATGCGTTCGCTATTATTGCCTCATTGTTTGATAAAAAATATTGTATCAAGCGATTTTAGATTTAGTATTTAACACACTTTTAGATAAAAACCGAGTTCTGACGTCAGAGTGATATGACTATATTTGTCATAACTAAGTTTGTTGAAGATATAATTATTCGGGTTACATTAACTAAGTCAATTACGGTATTACAAATTTACTTCGGAACTGACGTCATTGAGGAAATCTAAATTATTATGGAGTTATATATGTCAGTAAAAATCTATTAATCGTGTAATAGAAAAGACATTTATTTTACTCAACAAAATTTAAGAAGTGTTGTTCAAATTAAAATGAAAAATGGGTAAATATTGAATTTGAGCAAAATTATTATTGAAAAATGTTTACAAGTTTCAAGTTTTAACTACTTTTTATAATAATTCTTTGACATTGAATATATTTGTTTTTCTCCGACCGTAAATAAAAACTTTTTGACATGTTTTCCTTCCGGAAATGCGTTATTTTGGTCTGTTATGTAGGTAGATATAGGAATATATATACCCGTACTGTTATTTCTAGTTTTTTAACAACGACTACTCAAATAATTTTACTAATTTGGACGTTCATAAAATTAAATATAAAATAATTAATCTTTCGATTGAAGAAAAAATTGTATGAGTAATACGTAGGAATAGTTAACTTCCCGTCTTCCCGAACTTCTGTGGTTGCTAGACTCGGCTGACGCCTCGTTCTGCAATGAGTCATCCGGCTTTTTTCATAAGATCGTAAAATCTGGCTTATTTTATAAATATAATAATAAAAATTATTATGAAATATGCAACTTTTCATTCATAAATTTGCTAACAAATATTTTGCGGTCTTACACACGGGCTGAATTCATGACGTCACTGCTTCATACCTATAGAAAGAAATTTTTCTCACACACACACATGTATTTCTGCTGCACATGATTTCCGTCCTATCCTAATCTAAAATTGTGAAAGTTGAGTAAACAAGAAAGAAGTTATAGATATATAGTACAGTAGAAGGATGTAGTAAAAATAATATTTATTCAAATAACTATCAAAAGTTGCATTAAATATGGTTGTGACGAGGCAAATATATTTACTTCACAAATATACATAATTAATAATTTTTAAAAAATATAGGTATATTATTCTTTTGTAAACTATCTATATATAAAATTGGTCACCTACCCTAATAAAACTGAATGATAATTCTAAAGTAAAACGATAGAGTGACGGGTATGCAAAAATAGAAAAATTTTCCTTTTTTGTTATAATATTTCAATGCACTTTATAAAATCATTTATAAATAAACTTTATCATGTTTGTTTCGATATAACAGATTATTATATTCATAGGAATATGTCAATACTTGAATTAGCTATGTGAATCTGTGACAGTTAAGTCATTTTTGATATCTAATTAACATATTAACACATAATTCAAATCAAAACTAACATGGTAAAGAGATTTTAGAATTTGTATGGTAATTTTGCACCGTTGAATAAACTCTTATAAAGAATAATATTTTTCTTCAAATCAGAAATACAAAAATTCTAAACTGGTAAACCTCATTCGAGACCATCAGTAAAAAAAAATGTTAGTACAGATTTTTGCTACAAACAAGTACAAAGTGATAAAAAATATTTAAAAGGAGTATAGGCATATGGGTCGAAAGTTCAGGAAACACTATTCTAAAGACTAGTAAAGTGTAAAATATACACCAACATATTTCATTTGACTTATTTTTTCAAGAAAAAAATAAATCTGAAAATGTGGGATAACCGTTGTGTTCAGCAATACATGACTTTTCCTACTAATTACATAATTTATCATCGTAATATTTTTTGTTAGTTTCGTGCGATCATATCTAAATTAATATTTTCTTTGGTACTACTGTCTAATATACAAAGTTTTTTTAATCATGACCATTATAAAATTGTACCTTTATTACGGGTAGTGGTGGTTCACTTGGTTAGCGCGCTCTGACTCGTTGAGCGAAGCGGTTCGAAATCCACTATAAGCTTTAGGTCCCATGTCCTCTTACTAGACTTCGGTGTATAGTGTAAATTAAAATAAATAAATTTAAAACAGGCTATGCGCTAACTTATCAATATGCAACATTATTTAAAAAACATCAGATTTATGGATGAATTTATGATGAGGTATTGCTTTTTAATTATACAATGTACAAGTAGACGCCTCCACCACAATATGTATATTGTTGTCTTGTAATTAATAGAATGAAATGTAGTAACATTGAAAGGTTTTTATTTAACAGAATAAATGAAAAATAGATGACAAGTGTGTTTGTATCTCATCGAATTCTCATTTGTGTAATTTAATATTAATTCGATTCTGTGTGTGCATTTTTAATTAGAGCGTTGCATGCAGAACAATAATAAGGCAGACATTTTATATCGTTGTTGAAATTAATGAATTCCATTTGTCATAGAATTCATTTTCCAGTTTGAAAATAATTAAAAACTTTATCCACTTCTCAAAGAAACGGCGTACAGTGGTTGCTATTCAATTAAAGAGTTGGTTGGGACTCGGCATGCTGCGTTTATCGTCCCAGGGGTCGCAGTTGTCCCAATTCGGTCTCTCCCAACACAGAACCGAGAATTCCACCCTTAGGAGTTACCCGTACAATAATCATAATTTCAGGCAGTGGCTCCCAACTTGTGTTCCTTGGAACCTTAAAATTGGCTTTTAAGCTCTAATTTATAGTTTCTTCGACATTGGCGCTACAAACCAAATTGAGAAGTAACAATTTTACTTGTATTTTGGTGGAGTAGGCTTTCAGCCTAAAGCCTTTGTCTTTGCAAAGAGCCTACAGGTTATAGTGAAACCACTCGGACACAGGAGTATTTTTATTTGGTTAATAGTTAGCGACCTTATATAACACTGAATTCGAGTTGTATAGTTTAAAACATATAAATAAATAAAGTTTCTAATTTTTATAAGGGAGAAAAAGGATTTATAATTAAAAACACCTCAGAACCGCTGATTTAAGTCAAGAAAAATACACACAACTGCAGTCGGATTTTTCATCTATATAACACATACTAACTGTTCTCCAACTAAAATAAATATATTTCCTACAACCGTGTGTACAATTTATGCCTCCTTTAAAGTTTGTAAAGAGACAATTTTTGAAAAGTACTTTTTTAATATACTGATAATCCTTGTTTACCATGTTAAGAAGTGTATGAAAATGCAAGATTAAAATACACCATGCTTTAAACTTGCTAAGAAATAACAATCCAAAGTAATGTAAACAACAAAATCAAAATTCAGATCCTTTTTTCAGCACATGTGCAGTTATAATATAAAAACAGCATGTGATACAAGTGTATAAGAGTCATTAAATCACTCGTGCTTTTAATGTCCAACTACTACATATTTATTAACAAATTAAGTACTAACCTAATTTTTAAAACATTACATTATTAACATGACTTCTTTAAAACGTAATTTGAATGTTATCATTCCTTGCTACAGCAACTTTAGGTATTGTAAGCAACATGTGTGTAACAATGTTTTTCATCTATACTTTACAATTTTTTTACTAAACATCTATTTTAATTATTATGATCAAGTAGTCAGACTTGACTGTTGTTTTGTTCATATTATGTCATATACTTATATGTCAGAGAAAATAGGTATAAAATATTATATTTAAACATTTCTTATTATCTATTAAAAATTTGTCTGAATTTGAAGAAATGGAAGACGAAATAAACCCATCAAGTTTCGAAAAATATTAAATTTGAATTACTTTAGTTAAAATAATAGAGTATTCTAAGTTAGTTCTTTTTTTTTAATAATTTAATCAGTACATAAAAATATTAGGCACACGTTAGAAAAAAATTCTATGTTTCAATAAATTGCACCCTACAAAATCGACAGTGTGTGTGACGTCAGCTACACCGCTGAGCCAATAGCTGAAGTGATAGCACGTCCGAACAATCAATAACATTTGCCAATGCCCGTCACGCCACAAACATGACTGATACTTAATTTTACGGACTTGATTTAAATGAATTAATGTTTCATATTTATATTAGAGTAACAAAAATCAGAAATTTAAAGATTATATTCACTTTAATATTAATTAAACATGAAAAACATTTCTATCCAATAAGTATTCTTTAAAAGCCTTAGGCTTGGAATAACATATTTTAACTCGGAATATACATTTATTACTTAAGAATAATTTAGCAACAGTTACATTTTTATTGAGTTTGTTGAAGCAAACTGTTGGGACAATATTAAAATCGGATTAGTAAGGACCTCAAAAATATTTATTTAAGAACCTCTATACCTATTCAGATATTTATGAAATAATAAGAAACGAAATAAATTTAAAAAGTTATAATAATAAAAGGAAAATTTCTTTGGATCTGAATAATAATTGTTCCATCTTAACAATTCCCGTAATGAATTGTAAATTCAAAGATAAACTAAGCACATTTTGTAACGATTAGAAAATTCGCGGAACAAAATCCAGTAACAAGTTAACATTCTAAATGAAAACAATACAACTCGTAATTAACTTGGCATAACAAAATAACTCTACTTCATTCCAAATGTCTGCCTTTGCATTATTAAATATTTCGTATAGCAATATCTCGTAATTATTATGTAACTTTGGACCTCTACAGAACTCCATTAAAATTTCACAATGTTCTAGAAATTAATTAAGAATATTTTCCTACCAGAATACAATAATTTGATTGCAGAATTTCAACAAAAGATAAATATAAGAATAAGAGAACTCACTTTACGGAGAAAGATGGCTATGCTCTGGAAGACTTGATTCTCTGAAAAAAGAAAAAAGAAAACAATTTAAAATATGTATTTTAAACACATAATAGTTATTGAATTCACGTTTGTGAACTTTGTCTGCAGATTTTAATATTATTTATATTTGTTCATTTTTCTAAACACAGGTTCTAAATTTATAAATTGTATTTTTGCCGGATCTTTTAA